>OW026519.1:201788510-203272677 GCA_932274085.1 Protocalliphora azurea | reverse complement strand
ATAATGTCACATATTTTGTGTGTAATTTTTTTTAATATGTTGTATTCTATGGTAGAAAAATTCAAAAAATATTGGAAATAAAATGGAATTTAAAAAGAGAACACGAAAGTTCATAACAATTTATAATGGATTTTCACCAACTACCTGAATGATTAAATAAAACGGAACTCTTAATGTAAATTTTATAGCGATGTTTAACTAGAATGGATGTTGTTCTGCTTTTGGAACAACGGCATACAATGCCGAATCTATTTGAGGTAAATAAAAGGATTATGTTTCAAATTTCTTTCTACTTTTTATAATAGTGTTTTTAATGCTAAAAATATAAGAATTTACTTTGCAATTTCTATTAGAGATTTTTGTTATACATTGGGTATTACGAGTAAATATATTAACTCCGTTCCAGTATTAGTCGAATTTACAGGAAAGCATTTTTTTTTTACTTAAAATATGTATATACTAGGCATGGTCACCGGAATTTTTATACTGATTCAGTAGTTGTTTACTTGTGATTATAGTGTCCGTTAGTTTAAGAGGTCTTTTAAAATTCAATGGTATATAACATGTCCATATAAATTAACTCCTGACATTTTTGTATCGATATAATAACACTTAAAACATTGATATTCGCAAAAAGCTTATTCAACGAAACCGATGTTCGACCCAGCCAGAGAAGAAAGTTTTTAAGACTGACAAAACAGAAAAATCTTTAATAATAAAAAAATTATTTTATCAATATTAAAATTATTTTAATATTAATGGTTCCGCTGAACTTGATTTATACCAGGGCTTAATTTTATTTAATGCTATGTTCACATACAGAGGTTTTTTTGAAAAAGAGTCGTTTTCTCAAAAACAAACAAAATCATTTGTTTTTTTAATGTATTTCAAAGCCAAAAAGCACTTAGATTCGAATTTTATTATTATTGAAACCTTTATAAAATATTACATTGTTATGAGAATTTACTTAAAAGTATTACAACAATTAACATCTAAATAATTAAATAAGGAAACTACTAATATCACAGTGTTAAGGAAAAGTTGTCAAAAAAACCTTGTACATACTTAAACGTTATAAGAAGTTTTAAAAGCAATCATCAATTATAACTCTTTAAGTAAAAAAAAGTCTTAGTGATATTTTGGCAAATTTCTTATTATTTCATATGTAGACGTTTGCATTTTTCATTAAATGACAGAGTCAGTTCCCTTGCAAATGAATTAAACATTTTATGCTTAAGGTTTCTATGTAGTAGATCAGTAGAATATCTGGGGTGTATGTTATGAATTATTTTCAGATTTTTATTTTGTATTATCTGTAATTTTCTTGTGTAAGTTTTAGCAGCTTTATTAAACCAGACTTGGCATCCGTAGGTCATAATTTGTCGAATACACATTTTGTAAATAAGGATCTTGTTTTTTAAATCAAGTTTAGATCTTCTGTTAAGTAAGGGGTAAAGTGCATTGCTTTATCACAAATATATTGTATGTGTTGTTTGAATGATGGTTTTTTATCTAAGATAATACCTAGATAATTGATACTATCCTACAGAGGAATAAAAACTCCCCTAGAATATAAATGTTTTGTAGGAATACATTTCTGTGATCTATTATATGGAAATATAATAGCTTGTACTAACATTAACTTTTATCTTCCATTTATCAATGTATTTATTGGTAGATTTTAAGCTATCTTCCATTTTTTTGATTATTGCGTTTGACACCTTACCGCAGCAAATAAAAGCACTGTCGTCAGCGTAAAAAGCTACTTCTTGATTCTTGCGAATAGTAAAATCGGAAATATATATTGAATAAAGAGTAGGTGATAATACCGATCCTTGCGGCAGACCCGCAGGGATTTGTCTATCACTAGATAGCGTGTTATGTATAGATACAGCAAATGAGCGCTGATCTAAAAAACTCTTTATTATCTTTTGCAAGTACGTTGGATAATTGAAGGAATTTAGTTTAAAAACCAGGCCTTCATGCCATATTGAATCGAAGGCTTTTTCAATGTCAAGAAAAATAACTCCAGTGCTCCTACGATTTCTTTTGTTTGATTCAATAAAATTAACGACTCTTTTTAGTTGATGTACTGTGGAGAGTTCCTTGCGGAATCCAAACTGTTGAGGGTTAATAATATTATTTTGGTTGGAAAAATCTAAAATTCTCTTATTAAATATTTTTTCAAATACTTTATCCAATAGGCTTAGGATGCTGATTGGTCTATAGCTGGACGGTAATTTAGGATCCTTTCCTGGCTTAGGATTTGGGATAACTTTTGCCTTCTTAAAAATAGTTGGAAAATAGCCTTCTATTAAACAAGAGTACTTAGTACTAAATTTCGTTACAGGGAAAAAATTTTAGTACATAGAAATTTGTTGGAAAAAAGAATTCGTAAAAGTTGTAACAGGTTAAAAATAAAAAATTATGAATGAAATTTATATTTGTTCATAAATCTTATATGTTTAAAAATTTTATTTTTGAATTTAAGTGTTTGTGTGTTAAATTTTTAAGCCTTGTTAAGAACGGCGCGAAATTACGAAATTTCATGGCGAAATTACGAATGAAATCTAGAGTGTTCATACTGGCTAGATGACATTTGATGTAATTTCGTGAACAGCTGATACTTATTGTGGAAACAAATAAGAAACAATTACTTACTAAATTGGAAATTATTAATTTGCAACAATTAAAAATGTAAAAAGTATAGATTTCATTTTGCAAAATCACTTTAATAATTAATTTTAAGATTTGTGTCAATTGTTTTTTTTTTCTTCTCACAATTGAAACATGCAGTACATAGTTGAAAAAAAGTATTTTTTCCAACCATGTACAAAGTTGCACGGAAATGGGCATCGTAATTTCGCCGAAATTACACAAAATAATGTAATTTCGCAAGTGTCACACTGTATGGGAAATTACGTAATTTCAACTTGATTTCGGCCGAAATCACGAAAGTACATAATTTCGCGTCGGTCTGAATGCCCTATTATTTAAATCATAAATTTGTGAAAATATTTTGGCAAACGAAAAACAGGCCAAAAGGAAAAACACTTATAGGACATTCAGACAGGCGCAAAATTACGTACTTTCGTGATTTTACGATGCCCATTTCCGTGAAAAATACTTTTTTTTCAACTATGTACTGCATGTTTCAACCGTGAGAAGAAAAAAAAATAACAATTGACAGCTGATCTTAAATTTAAACACAAATCTTAAAATTAATTATTAAAGTGATTTTGCAAAATGAAACCTATCCTTTTTACATTTTTAATTGTTGCAAATTAATAATTTCCAATTTAGTAAGTAATTGTTTCTTATTTGTTTCCATTTCAAAATACTTTATTTACCCTTATAACAATTTAAAATGTAAAGAATAGGTAACAGCTGTTCACGAAATTATATCAAATGTCATCTAACCAGTATGAACACTCTAGATTTCATTAGTAATCTCGGCATGAAATTTTGTAATTTCGCGCCGGTCTGAACAAGGCTTTATTGCATTTTTAAAAAACAAGTCAGAAACTAATGTGTGTGAACATAACATAAAATGTTTAAAAGATATTTTTATAGTGTTTTTAGTTATTTACAAGTACTAATTTATGCAACTCTGTGAACGATGTAATTAATTAACCAACACTGAATTTTTAGTATAACAACAATTTGAAAGTTACATAGTGTCTATATTAGATAAATTTTTATCAAGACATACATACTTCAAAATAAGTGCGAATCTATACAAGGTGACTTCAGTTAAACAGCTTATTACTATTTTTGGTTGTTGCAGCCGTCAAACTGCATATATAAGAAACATGAATTCATTAATGTTTTTTATATATAATTCGCGTTGATTTTGACATTTGCCTTATAAAAAATTTTCCAATATAGACACTATGTTATAAAAAGTACAGAAGTTGATTAACAGCAAAAGTTAAAAATACATATTGTTTTGGTCTACCAAGAAAATTTTAGGAAAAAATTATAGTTATTGAAATTTAACAATTATTTTAAAGTAAAAAAAATAAATAAATTCCAATTGTGAAAATATCTATCAGATTGTAAGATAATATATGAACATTTATTTTTCATATGCAAGTAAACTCTAATTCTTGCCAAGGGTCTACTTGAAGTTGATGGTAAATATTGGAAAAAATTAGTTCCATATAAATGCTGCGAAATTTTAGAATACGACAATTATTGTAAATAAAAATATATTTTTAAATTATTAATATATTAATTTATACAAGAAATATCCTTGTTTAAATAAAGATTTGTACTTTCAGTCTAAGATGCAATTGAATTTGTGGCCTTAGTTTTTATAAATAAATAAAATGACAAAAAACTATGTTTGGGTGTTGTTTCATTTCTAAAACATTAATGATTTTTAAGTGAAGATTATTATATCAACAAAAATATAAACAAAAAACACAATACAATTCTTTTTTTAGGACATGTCAAGTTCATACGCAGCCAAAAGAAAAATGCTCAACTCGTGTACAATGGATACATTTACAATAAAAAACTAACACAAGCAAATGGACATACCACTTGGCGTTGCATTGACGTATTGAAAATGCGATGCAAGGCCGTAGTTATAACAAAAAAGAATGAGTTGGTAGCAGCTAGACGAGAACACAATCATGAGGATCACTTGCAAAGAATCAACCAAAGACCGCTTTACAATGAGGAAGAAGATTTAGGCGATTACATTGAGTTGAAACCTGATAGTACATCCATAAATGATTTTATATCAATGACCAATATTGATATTTTAACACAAAAAAGTGGCAAGGAGTATAAATTGTATGTACCGACAGCTTGTGCTGGTTTGGATATGAAAACTCAATCCCTATTAAAAAGGGATCCAATGTAAACACATTTCGTTAATACAAAATTTTCTTAATATTATTGTAATTTATTTTATAACCACATCCGGAATTAAACATATTTTTTTTTATAGCTTTAGTTTAGTTAATTTATAAACCACATAAGGATAATAAAATTATGTACTATAAAGAATTAAAATATTTTGAAACACATGAATACACATTCTTATTTTAAAATAGAAAATTAGTAAAAAAAAATTTTTATTAAGATTTAGAAAATAATTTGTACTAATTTTTATATTTAACTTTATTTCGTCTTCCTTTAGGATCTAATCTCTACTTTATTGAAAGTCCTTGGGCTACTCCTTGCCTAATATTGAATAATTTCATGTATAACTGTCATAGTCGGAAAAGTAATAAGGAGTATTGGCGCTGTCATAACTATTCCAAAAAAATTCAACACGAACGCTGTCGCTCTCGTTGTGTCTTAGAAAATGGTAAACTAAAAGGACTCTCTGGTGGTCCCCATAATCATCCGCCACATACAGCTAAAATTGCTAAAATGATTGTAAGGAATCGAATGACTGGTCAAAATGCAGGAACATCATTGCAGCGTACTAAAGCCGATAGATCTGATTTTAATTCAACGGAAACTCCAACTCAACAACATATACAACAATATCAAGTAAAAGATGAAGAATCAGATCTGATCACTACTGATGCACAAGAACAGCAACATGAGCAGCAATTGTTGACTCACCCAACCACCATAATGTTGATACAAAAATGATCAACAGTTTTTTGAAAACCTCAATTGATTTTGTTTTAAGTATTTAAATTAAGAAATATAAATGTTAAATTATATTTGAAATTATAATGATTTTTGTAGGTAACATTTAATTTTACTTAATAATGGTTAGATTCTTTGATTGAAGGAAAATTAATAAATTTAGTATTGATGTGTTACATTTTGGATTTATAGCAAATTAAAAGAACAAAGTATGTAAACTGTAAATGTTTTGGTAATTATCCTTCAATATTTTATTAATACAGATTTTGTAAATATATTGTTAATTATTGTAATTTGTATTTTATTTGTTTGTAGGAAATGATTTACCATATATACCCGTCACTGATCAAAATCGTGTTAAATATCGGAGCAGTCTAAAAGGTTCCTATCAATTGGTGTTAGATGGTTTTCCTTATACCCGACATCGCATTAGAGGTGGAACAATTTATTGGCGTTGTGTACAGTTTCGACCATTAAAGTAAGTATGAATGATTTATTAAAAGAAATCCAAACTATACAAAATTAATAAGCTTCAGTGTAATAAACATTTCCCGTAAAAGTAATATAAATCTGTTTATGGCCAATATTAAAGGGATTTGTTTTTACTCAAAAATTATTTTGGCGAAGATTTTTTAAAATTTTTTATTTAAAAATTTACTTTTTCTTTTTTTTTTTGGTATTAAAAAATATACTAAAAAAGTTTGTTAAGATTCAATAATTAACAATCTGCACTATTTGATAAATTAATATTAAATTTGTATTAAATTTCAGTTGTAAAGCCCGTGTTAGAACGAATCCCTCCGGAGATCGTGTATCTATAGTGGATGAAGATCATAACCATGGCATTCTAAAAGAGAGACGTAAAAAAGGTTCATTAAAAATAGTTTATGAGCAACGTAAACTGGCCAAAGAACGAAAAGCTTGAATTTTTTCAATATCAATTGAATCATGACTTAATAAATAAACTAAAATAATTGTGAAACAAAACTCTAATTAATTTAAAAATAATTTTAAAATCTTTAACTTTCCTGCATTATTATTATTATTATTTAATGTTTATTTTTGTTATTTATATATAGAAACTTTATTTTCTTACAATTACCGTGGACATTTGGTTTACAATGATTATACCTATTATTTTCACAATAAAACATCAGCATCCTGCGTGGTTCATTGGCGATGCACCAGCTATAATAAAACAAAATGTCCAGCCGTATTGACCACTAAAGGAAAAAAATTATTAACCATAAGAAATCAACATAATCATCAGCCTAAAAAACAAACAACTTTTATACCACAAGTTTATCAATAAATAAATTTGAAAATATTTAAAAATTGTTTTATATTAACTATTTAGCTGCCTCCTTAAATATAACTATTTTATTTTTATTTATTCATGTTTTACTAATTATTACTATTAATTTTTAGGTGCTATTCATAAATTGCAACAAGAAGGACCTAAACCGTATTTAATTAACAAAGCTGTGGCTAATGTATGGCGTAGACCGGCAATGAAATATTTTTCTAAAATTAAAACAATACAAATTGATGAGGATACAAGTAAAAGCTCTGAAACTGACAAACCGATAAATGTTGAAACATCAATTGGCTCCTCAATGATACTAGTTAAGCCCATCATAGAACCAGTGGACAAGAAAGTGGTACAAAATCAATTGACCAGCCCTAAGGCTGTTATAAAAAGAGCCCGTAATGATCATTCATTGAATGTGGTCAATCGTAAAAGATTAATGGGTCTGTGTGTATACTGTTTGAGAAATCCGAAAGTCGATAAAAAGAAATTACCCAAAATTACATCATTTTGTCCCAAATGCCCAGAAGGTTGTTGGATGTGTGAATCGTGTTTTGATGAAATTCATAATGTGGAAGAGTAATTTTTTTAACGATGAAAAATTAAGTTTATTGATTATAATTGTAATTATATTCCATTATTTACTATATTATATGGAATATAGGTATAAAGTTTATTTGTTAAGCTTATTAAACATTAAAGGAATTTTAAATAAATCTACTAAGTTTGGTAACGATTTTAATTTTAAAACAATTTGAAATCGTCAAAAGGCGTGATGTGTTTATAATCGTTGTTTTGTAAAAAAAATATTTTAAAACTTTGTAGACGTTTGTAAATGGTTTAGATTTTTTCATATATATAATCTTGAAGCATTGGATTATTTGATATATATTTCATTAGAATAGAACAAATAATAAATAGATTGGTTAAATGTTAGGCATTTTTTTTATTTTAATAAAATTAGAATTATTTTGAGAATGTTTTGGCCAAATGATCATAGATCTTAGTTCCCATTCTTTTTCGCCAAAAATACGAAAGTTCAGCAGAAAAAAATCCAAATTTTACTAAAAATCTGAAATTCACCAAAAATTTAAAAAAAAAAAAAATCAAAACATACCAAAAATCCGAAAATTCACTCAATATTAATATTATACAAAAAAATTTGCTAAAAATTAGAAAATTCTCTAAAAAAATCAGAATTCAAAAAAATTGTAAGTTTTAAAAAATTTACATTAGATATTTTATGTTCTATTGTAATTATAGAGAGGGCATCATTTTATGAGGATGAGCGTAATATTTAAATAATAGCACACAGTAATAAGCTAACATCTCTCTTCAGAAAACGCTATAAGAGATGGAGGTCATATAAACACTTTAAAGTATTTAAAAAGTTATTACTAATATCTAGTACTTAAAAGAAGCTTCTTAAAAATACATAAGAAATCTGTGATTTTATTGTTTTATTATTTTTTTGCAATTTAAAAACAAATAAATTTTATTCTTTCCCTTTTTTAGCCATTTGATTATTTTTAACATTACTTCCAAGAGTATTATTGGTCGACTCTTCTAATTTAATTTTCGGTTTCTTCATGCGATGTTTTATCAGATCATGATTATGATCAGGACGTAATACTTCTAATTTAGAGTCTTTTGTGGTACGTACACGTGCACGACATTTGGTTGAGGAACGAGTAGCACATATCCATTTTGTGCCACGAGAATTTTCCATATATTTAACAAAATGATAACCAGCATAAACCAATTTGATGGAGGAACGTTGGCCAGTGGTGAAGTAAAAATTATTAAATGTAAAAGCTGAAAATAAATTAAAAAATTGATGGAAAGAAATCCAAAAGAGTATTAGTTAGCATTAGAATAAATATAATAATGACAAGAAAATCTAGAATCATTAACGAACATGATAAAAAGGAAAAATTGTATTTTAATTATATTTTATTACTTTATTATTAAGTTTCTGTTTCTTAATAAAATTAACATAAAAGAAAATTATTAAAGAAAATAAGTATTTGAATAATCAGAATGTTATATGGTAGGTTGATAGTTATTCATTATTGTAAAAAATAAATCAAATCTAGTAAACGTAAGTTTTTTTTGTTTGTTTTTTAATAAAACAAGTTATAATAATTATTTTCTTGTTTATCTATTTTTTAGTTATGACAATGGGTGAAGGTTCGACAATTTCTGTTACATCTGCGACAATTTCTTCATATTTTAAATGCATGCCTAGTGTGCTGACATCTATACCACCACTGCCTGTAGTAGTAGCAGCTGAGTTAGCCCCACCAACATGCGGTTCAGATTTTATAACCATTTTGTTATCTCCTGGTATATTTTTACGCACACGCTTCTTACGTCTTACAATTTCTTCATGTGTATGATAGCGATTTAGGGGTATAACCATATCATTTATGGTACAAACACGAGACCGACATTTTTGATTCCACCATTGATTGCAGCGCCAATATTTCTTTTCTTCATTGGTGGCAAGTTTTATTTTCTTTTCGAATATAAATGGCTGCCCGCCATAAATCAATTGTATGCGTCCTCTAGAAGTGGCAGAATATACAGCAGCTGTAGTTTCTTGTTCTAAGAAAAATATACAAAAATAAAAAAAATATTAGATAAAGATAAAAATAAAGCTTTTTTGTAATTGTAATTAATTTTAAAATAAAACAAAATTATTACTAGATTATATTTAATCGTTTTTCTGCATTTATTTATTTTTAAATATTTTTAGTATTTATTAAAGCTTTTTGATTTTTTTTAAACAGTCTTGTTGAGGGTGGATGGCTGTGTTCTGGTTTAGTTAAGAAAACATTGTATAATCCATTCGGTCTTAAGAATGTAGTAATGCGAGCATTGCAGGGTTTGCCATTTTTTACAATACGACATTTCCAATACGTGGTATTTGCAGTACCATTATTCTTCGAGTAAGTATAATTTTGATAAAATAATAAATTTTTGCCACGTTGACCGGGTATGAAGACCAAATCACGATTTGTGTGCATGGCAGCTGCAAAAGATGATTTTGTCTCAATATTTACAACGGGTAGTATATTTTTCTTTGATCTACGTTGCTCTGGTTTAGTAAAACTTTTTAGATCTGTAACATACATATAAAAAAGGAAATAGGAATATTAACAAAATATTTTAAAAAATAATTATTTTGTCAGATGATAATACATGGATAAATATTTTCATTGTACATATATATAATTTATAATTTCAAGACGTTATTAAAATTTATTTAGAAAAAGTTTTTTTTTTCGCTTTAAAATCTGAAGAATTAATAAGAAAGTACAGTTTTTTATAAATAATACTGATAAAAGTTTAACATAGTTTTTAGATTTATATTTATAAAAATTGATTTCAATATAATGTGATAAAGATTTTACTTATTGTACATGCAACTATTCTTTAACTTAGGATACATTTGTTTGAATGTTATTATTTAGTACTTAATTATTAAACAAAATTAACTCCTAGTAAATTGTTTCTTGCTTTTCTTTATCAAATTTGTAGTAAGAATGTTTGTTTTGTTTACTTGAAAATTAACATTTAAACTAGCAAAAATATTTTTAAACATCCGGGAAGAGTGTATAGATTTTTAGAATATTTTCTTAATCTTTCACAATTGAACACTATGATTTATTTAGAGATCAATTAATACTTCTTAAATTTAAATATAAAAAATATATAATATCAAAATATAAAAAAAAAAAATCAATTTTAATGAAATTGTTTAAAAGTAAAAAAAATTTCTCCAAACTTAATTAAATTTTACAACTCACTGCATTTATGAATGTGATAGGCGATAGTTTTGAATGCACTTTTAAACTTTTGAGGTTACGCAGCTGGAAACATAGGCTCATGGGTATGGACAGATGATGTTACATGTATAATATCACCGGCTGAGGTAAATTTTGTTACTAGTCTAGCTTTGCATTTGGCCTTGTGATACATGGAACACTTCCAGTCACGACTACGAGATTCGGGTTTTAATTTCGAGTTTGGAGTATAAGTATTGCATTTATATAAAACCAATTGAGTACCACGTCTGGAGATGATATAACGAGCAGAACTAGGATTTACTATAGATAAAAGAAACAAAGAAAATTATTAAAAGTTACAAAAAAAAAAAAAAAAGAAATTTCTCAAATACAAAAAATTGTATACATATTTTTTATGGTAAATTATTGTGTAATTTTCTTTAAAAATAAGAAACTAAGTTTATTTTATTAAACAGCTTTTAAGGATATATATAACCTAACTTAAGCAAAAAAAAAAGTTGAAATTGACAACTTAATTTTTCATTAATTCTTTACTTATGCAAATATTTGTAGATCTTATGTTCATTGTTATTTTTCATATTTATAGATATGATTGTTATCATAATCTGCATCATGTTGATATTAACGCTTTATTTGTATAGCTTTTGAAAGTAAATGTTTAGGATGATTATGACTGCCATCTCTGATTTGTATTTTCATTGAATCCTTACGTATAATAGCACGGGCGCGACAGGATTTACGAAAGTTGGCACATTTTAAGTAATAAGTATTTGCTGATTGAGAACTTATAACAAAACGATAGTTGTTTATCACAGTATAATTTTTAGGTCTTCCAAGTTTGACAACTGCAATAAAATTAAAAAATAAAAATAAATTACGCTATTAGGATTCAAAATAAATTAGTTAAGTTCTAACAAATAAAGTTAAGTTAAGCTAAGGAAACGAAATGTATTTTTTATGGTTGAAATTTTAATTACATAATAATTTAATTATTTCATATAAACTTATTTACATTTTCTTGTTATAATTTGTCTTTAAGTTCTGTGGCTACAATTGCATTATGATTATGTCTTCTACGTCCAAATTTGATAGAATTTTCGCCAGCAGTTACACAACGAGCCGGACATCTCAATGAAGTATTGCTATTTTTATTGCAAATCCAATTAATAGTGGTATTATATTTACGTTCAGCAGTATAAAGAAAACCTTTGTATATTAAATTCATACCGCCACGACGATTTCTAACAAATGTGTATTTATCGTTTAACCATATTCCAGTACGCGGATTAAATTCCTTACAAATTTCTAAAAGTATTTTTTTTTAAATAAAAACACAATAATATGAAATAGATGTTACAATTTATAAATGTGCTTACATAACAAATTAATAAGTGTAAATGATATATTTTAAAACAATTAAATATAATAAATTGTACTTTATTGTTTTTATTTAATATTAAGATTATTTTAATTGCTTTTTGTTTTAATTATGATTATGTTGTCCTCTTAAAGAAGCAATACGATTGTATTTTGTTATGACTCTCGCAGAACATTTTGTGTATTTGCACCGTACTTTAACGCATTCCCAATAGCAGGCATCTTTTATACGTCGATTTAAGGTATAATTTTTACCATTTATTGTTAGTAAATTATTCCCACGTACGCTACGTGTAAAACTTACATTTAGATTATCATAATTTGATTTTTTCTGTTCCAATTTCGTGGCGGGTAATAATGAATAGGATGCTAAAATAAAAAAATATAATAACAACAATTTAAAAAAATTAACTAATTATAATTATTAGAATTATTGAAGGCTTTATATTACTTGAATAAATGAAAAAAATAAAAAATAATAATTATAAAAAAGTTATATTTTTTAGATTCTAATTTAAAAATTTTGGTTTTTTGTATATTTTATTAATTAGAGAAATGTAAAGGATTTATTATTTACATTCGAAAACAATTAAAATTTTAAATTTATTTAATTACTTTAGGGTGCTAACGTGTTTTTCCTCCTCGATATATTTATTTCAAAAGCCAATTCGCTTAACTTTTTATAAGTCAGATGGAAGCTATAGCTGTTATATCTAACTTCTAAATTAAATCTTTGCATTTTTAATTTTGGAATATAAAATAATAACATTGTTGTAAGTAGTAAGTTATATAATTTGTTATAATCTAAGAAATCTTTAGAAATGAGAATATATGATATGTATAAAAGATCTCTTATATTTTATAATTTTTACTTGATTAATTTACATTCATTTTTTATGTGAAACATCCATAAAAACCAAATTGAGATCTTAAATATCGGAAATGTGTTTAATGTTGTCCTTATAATATTATATTAAGTAAAACTCATACTATACATTTTAATTTTTAGTTATTTATTTTAATTATAATTTACAATATTACAATATTTCTTATTCACACAATCCATTTATAGATATTATTATTAAGATTTACTTAAACGAAAACGTATTTCTTTCTAAACAGAGTATAACATAATTTAGGGTCACCGGCCCAGTTGAAATAAAATATCTTCTATTTAACGTTAATAAAAGTTTTTCCATGTAGCCGGCCTTCGGCTATATGTAAGAACACCGGTTTCGTTCAATAAACTTTTTTTGAAAATGAAAAAAATTTTTTAAGTTCCGGCATATCAAAAAGAAAAAAACGCAATTTTTCCTCTCAAGCATTTAAAGAATATGGTCATATCATATATCATTAGAAAGTTATTTGTACGTACTTTTAAACGGCATTTATATAATTTAAATTGCATGTGTATTAATAAAGTTATTCAGAAACATATATTAAATCTTTAGAGGCACATAACTCGTAAACGAAGAGCAAACAGGCAAACTTTTTTTACATTACTTTAATCAGAAGTAGAAGTACTACTGAATCATTATGAAAATTGTTTAAAAATCAAGTGACCGGTGATTTTAATTTAAGCTATACTATACTTGGTCATTCATATTTATTATTTCATATAACTTTATCCACTATATTTGGTCCACTTTTCTTCTAAGGAAGTTCGGAAATAATAATTAGCTTTTTTTCTCCAATCAAACACTCATAATATGTACATTTCACACACTTTATTTTGCTTTAACTTTATTAAACAATTTATTACTTGGGTAAAATTTATTTTAAAAGATTTGTTTTAATTGTAAAATATATTTATTGCAAAAATTGCAAATTTCAGAACTTGTAAAACTATTTTATTTAACAAATAACACAAGCCACAAAAATTTTCACAAATTCATTAGAGTATAGTAGAAAAAACACAAACTACAAGAAAAATAAATTGACAAGTAACAACAAGGCGTCAAAGAAAATGTTAGTATTGGTAAACGTTAAAATTTTATATGTAATTTATTTTTAATTGAAGCTTTATAGATTAAAGCAATATTAAATTTAAAAGATTTATAAAAATTTATTCATTTTTGATTTTACTTATTATAAATATAAATATTTTTAATTATATTTTTAAAAACACTATACTTTAATGTATTTACTACTTTTAAATACAACACTGAGCAAATAAATTTTGTATTTATTTGTAATTGTCAAAAAATTGACAATTATCGTATGCGTCTGATGCATATTGTTTTTTTTTTGAAAGAAGGAAAAATTAATAGTGTATTTTAGAAAAATATTTTAATAGATTTGTGGTAAAAATATAAATATTATATAAATACGTATATAAATATTGTATTTATATAAAGAATTTCCAGTGTGCTTCTCAATACTGTTTAAATAGTTTATATTTAAGAACGAGCAATTCTTGAAATATGTCCAATAGTCTGCTGTGAACAAAATAAAAAATTCTTACAATAAATCTGCAAATAAATATATTATTTAGTTAAAAACTATGTGTTTTATTTCTCTTTTACTAAGATATTCGTATAAATCTTGTATTCCTTGTACTGAATTTGTGCTTGTACTTTTTTATGTAGCTCCTTTGACCAAAAAGTCAACAGCAGTTGGTCCTGGTAAAATTCCATTATGTGCTGGCAGTAGAGTTTATGTTGCTAAAAATGATTTGATGAAAATATTTATACCAAATGCTTGCATTTATACATCACGTTTAAGTGACTTGGTATTTGGATTAGAGAATTTGGAAAAAGTGGCCAAGACAGGCTCTAAGGATTGTTTGAAGCTGTTAAATGAAGATTTGTTAAATTCGATAATAAGTAAGTATATCATTCAAGTTTTAGAAATGAAATTACAAATACTAAAATTTAAATTTTTAGAAAAAAATCTTTATAAAAACATCTTATTTTGGCAGTTTTACAGCCCGAATTTATTGAATAAATAAAGTAATTTATATAGGAATGAACAAATAATTTCAAATTGTGTTGTTTTATAAAATCGGGCTGTTAAAATATAATATATATTCAAAATTCCTATAATATTATTTCTTATTTAGCTCTTTTTTATACATTTCTTTCCAGCTCACGTTGTTCAAGTTTTTACTTTGCGTGGCGAAACTATTGATAGCAATGTAGTGAAGCGTTTTATAGAGCAAAAAATTGTCAACATATCTAAAGGAACAGCATCGGCATAGCTGAGGTTGAAGAACATTAAACAGCTTTTAAAATAACTTTCTTATGTTTCTTCTTTTTTTTTTGTTGTTTTTATATGATAACTAAAAACTTTAAGATTTTAAAATTTTGTAGAATATTGTTTTTTCAAACAGTAATATATTATGTTCATAAATATACAATTTGAAGGAAAAAAAATATACATATATTTCTCTAAATTTTCTTTAAATTACCTATAATCGTAGTTAAACATACCTACATATGAATGTAGGTATTATTAACAAATTTGTTTTACTAATTTAAATATCATTATTATTGGTTTTTACTTGCAGATATTAAATATATATTTGAGGATAAAAATGCAACTACCTATATACAGTACTCAACGACGCAAAGGGGACGTGTAATGTTAATTTATAATGGTTATCGTTATGTGGAAAATCGTCAAAGTCATAAAAATATATTTTGGCGTTGTTCACGCTATGTTAAATATGGGTGTAGAGCAACAGTGGTCACTTCAAAAGTCAATGATGATGTTTCAATACGGGTAGCAGGATCTCCACATACACATGAACCCGAAATGAAAACCGACACTTTAGTAGAAATGAATCCCGATTTTGGTTTAGAAGAAACTAAAATGGGTCTAATGCGTACTATGGTTGGTTTATTGGGCGATTAATGGGATATAGATACATAGAAAAAACTTAGTATTAATTTATTATCAAAATGTACAAAAAATAAATTAATTTAATAATAAACTACACAACGAAATAACTACATTTTCCCTTAATGAAAGAGATAAAAGCAAATTAAACTTGTTTGGTTTTTAATTGAGTTTCTTGATTAATGTGGTTATTATTAAGTAAATTTTACTAATTC
Organism: Protocalliphora azurea; assembly: GCA_932274085.1. NCBI lineage: Eukaryota > Metazoa > Arthropoda > Insecta > Diptera > Calliphoridae > Protocalliphora > Protocalliphora azurea. The sequence goes on along the minus strand of OW026519.1, from coordinate 203,256,508 downwards.
ATGTTTTCTTTGTACTATATTTACAGATATAAAATCAAAATCTTGTACAGGAAGTAGTGAAGAATTTCGCAGACCTTTAAATCTTCCCAAAATTTTGGATGGTAAATTTTATAGCAATATACAACCTCACCCTAAAACTCCGGGAGGCATACAGGCCACTTGTACTACTTGTTTTGGCACCATTTCCGGTACAACGAAGTCAACTGGAAATTTCTTAAGTCACATAAAACGACGTCACAAAGAAATTTTACCCTCATGCCAGTTATACTGTTCTGCCAAAAATTTAAGCTGTTTTAATCAAACCGATTTAAAGTTTCCTGGAAATTTTCCCATGACATTAACAAATTCGTCAGTGCCCCTAATGCTGGCGTACTCAACTTCTGGTGGTAGCAAAGAATCGAAAGCTCAAGAACAATCTGTACCGAGTGCAACAGCGGCTATTATGGCTGGAACATCAACAATAACAAACTCTAGTTTAATGCCTCCTATACCTGCATTTTTACGTAGTGATTCTTCTTCCTCAAGCAATACGAATAATATGGGAAATGCAATTAATCCAGCTAATGGTGTTTTCAAACAATCTCCGCCTCATATTTAAAAGGATACAATTGGAATATTTAATATTAAGTCTATAACAATTTACAAACTATTTAAAAGACCTTTATTATGCTAATTTCAATGTCTCTCTTTGGTGATTAACGAAAAAAAGATAGAATTTCTTTGAGATTCTTAACAGAAGTATAATTGTCATTATGATCATATTAAGAATTTATATTAAAGCTATGTTGAAAATTGTCACTTTTCTTTGACAAATATCTGGCAACAGCCTAGTGTTTTGCTAAGCAGTTTAATTTTTTTAATATTTAACATACATATATGATGTCTTAATTTATTTTTTATGTTTAAATAAGTATTTTACGTTCGCTTGTTTTTATTATAATTATTTTTAATTTAAATTTTGTAAAGTACAAAAAGATTTCTTAAATTTTTGGCCATTTAGCTGATTGTAGGTATAAAATATAAGTAACATTTTGAAAAAAGTAAACACTATTATGCATATATTTTATACTATATACAGCTTTATATATTTCTTTTTATCCTTTTATGTCTTTTGCAATCAAAAATTAGTTTTTAACATGTAAGAGTGTTTTTATTTTGTTTTTTCTTTTTTTTTTGTACAGTGTAGGTATAAACAAATTTAATAATAAAATATTTTGTAAAATTATTAAAAATCACAGGCTTTTATGTGGGTAAGAATATTTTTTAACAGCTTTTATACATTCGTAATTAAGAAATATTTTTAAAATTTTGTGAAATTATTTAAATTTATTTTCATATCTTTTTGTGTTTTATTTCTAGGTAAAATGGAGCATAAAACATTAAACTGTCATTCACCCAATACATTGTCGGAGAATTTTCAATTGTGTGCTAATTTTGGTTTATCAAAAAAATCTCGTCCTATACTTTTAATTGAAAATTATTCATTTGTATGTGATACTAAACCTAAAAATAAGTCCGCTTATGTGTCCAGTTGGCGTTGTTCCATGTATGTAAAGTATTTATGCAAAGCACGGGCATGTACTAAACAAATAGGAGGTGATATTCGTTATAGAATAACTCATCCTTTTCATACACATTAAGCGGTTGAAAGTAAGTATAAAAAAAACAGCTGAAAAACTTAATATGTCTTTATTAGTTTTAGTAATATATTCTAATTTTAATGGCATTTATAAGTAAAATTTAATCTTTCTCAACCTTTTTGAGAAGATGTTTAAATTATTAATAAATTATAACTTTTGTTCACACAATTTATATTTTAAAACTATCTGACGTATTAATAATAATAATAAAAAAAAAAAACAGAAACAAAATTTATAGAAGATATCATTTAAGAATTGTGAAAACTTCGAGATTTTACAAAACCAGCTAACTAACAAAATTTTGTCATAAGTATCACATAGGTCCAGAAAATAAGTATGTAATAATAAAAAATAGATTTTTCGAGTAAAAGTTTTGGTTAGTAGATATATTGAATTATCTTAAAGATTTTATATAGTAAAATGTTTTGTCTGTTTCAAAATGTCAGTGCTTACTTAAAAATCCATGCGACTTTTTTTAATTCTTAGTAAATTCAAAAATCTGAGATGTAAAAATAATAATAAGATTATCATATGTAATTCTTTTTTTAATAGTTAATAAATTAAATGTGTATATTTACATGTATGTGCAGAAATAATACTCATTGATATGCTGGTTTATTTGGCAATAGGCCAATCGCACTAAATTTTTTGTAGATTAACATACCCGATCTTCGCGCCAACTCTATACGTTGGCCATCACCAGAATGATTGTGAATATCTAAAAAAAATACATTTTTATAAAATTTCTAACTTTTTTTCACTTGTAGATGATTGAAGGAAATTAATTTCTTACCATTTGTTACATACAGATCATCGCCAATAGTTTTTAAACGGCTGCGACATTTTTTTGAACGATTATGTATACATTCCCAGTAAACTTTATCGCCCATGGGACCAAATCTTTTTAAATTAGATCTATAAATGAAATCATTAATGGCCAGTAATGTGCCCCCCTTGCGACTGATGATGAATAATTGGGGACCACAATTACGGACATGTTGCATAACTGTAAAAAGAAGAATATTAAAGGAAAGAAAGTGAGAGAAATATATTTATTTGCCAAATATTTAAAAGTCAATAATAATTGCTTTTAGTGAAATAAAGATAAATTAATCTTAGTTTGGGAAGAGTAGTTAACTTTTATTTATTGTCTTATATTAAGTGATACGAAAAAATACTTAAAACTATTAAAATATATTTATTAAAAAGGAAAGCTTCAATAAAACTTTATATTATATAAGGCACCACCAAGTTAAAGATTAAATAAATGAAGACTGTATTTCAAGATATAATCCTCTAGTACGATTTCTAATTATAACTGCCTAGGTTTTGACTCTTCGTGTATATATCAATGATCTCATGAATGTAGATATTTCATCTTGATATAATTAATAAATATACATATGCATATAATACACATTTGTTACATGCACATATGTATGGATTATTTTTTGCCTCCGCAATATATTTATGTTCTCTAATTAGATTTGCATTATGTATGTAATTTTGAAGGACTGTAAGTCAACCAATTTTGACGCAATCTAAAAAAACCAAATTACTTTAAACTAATTTCAAAGACATCTTGGATCTATTAAAGAATAATTTCATTCATAATTTTAATTGTCTAAAGGTGACCCAATGCTAATAAAAAGTTTTTCTTTTTTATTCAATTACTGTTTCTTTTTGCCTAGCAATGCTTTTTGCAAACGTTTTTTAATTTTCTCACGAAACTCATTTGGATCTTCTGACGACGTTACTTCTCTCGGTTTAGTATCAGTTATCGGTAAATTTTCGTTTGCTAACTCTGTCGTAAATTCTAATGTTTCTTGTGATGGTATATTCTCTTCTTTAACATTAGACTGAATGGGTTGTGGAATTATATCCTCAATATTTAATATAAGATGTTCTTGTTCTGGTTGCTGACTTTGATCATTGTCTTGCTCTTGCGTTATATCAACCAATTCGGGCTCTGTTTCTTCACCGGGTGTAAATTTTACAGATGTAACGCTTTTATCAGTGGCTTGTACAAAATGTATGTGTTCACCATCCAAAGGATAAACAAGTTTTTGATCAGTAACAACCCGTACTAAGCATTCCTCCTTGTTTTCTTTGTAACAACACTGGAATATAGTATAATTACCCTTACGGAATGAATAGCGGAAATGATGACCATCTACTAATAATTTCATGGTACCCTTAGTAGTAGATCCATATAAGATGGGTTGTCCAGTGTTATTATTAATGGATTCCATAATTTTGTTCACTATCTTTTGAGTTTTACGTACAACCAAGGGATCTTTACGGGGCCTTCCTCTTTTAACAGGTGCACGGCTTGTTGATGACTCCCGCAATAAATCATGTAAATCGGATGCATCTAAACAAAATATATGGAAAAATTAATTAAAAAAAATATAATGTATGATAATTAAAAACTAATGTATAAAATAAAACAAGTATTTAGTAATTGTTTAAATAAATTCTTTATTAAAATAAAATAGGAAAAAAAAAAATAAATTAGTAAAACACACGCGTCACTACTTTATTCAAGTATTAAAAACACACATAGTTGTCAAAAAAAGTAGTATGATAAAAAAAATATAAAATCCCTGCTATTTAATATGGGAATTCAATAAAAGTTTACTTTTTTATTTAAAAAGAAGTTGTAGCCCATCTAGACGTAACATAATATATAAGATTTTGCTGTCAGAGAATGTCAAATTCGCTCCCTGAGAGAATTATTTCACGTTTAGGTTCCATTAGTATTATAAGATTAATTATGCGACTGTTGTAATGAGATTTCTCTATACAACTATCTTATAAAATGAAATGTAAAAAAATTATATACGGAAGTTTGTTTGTGTGCATGTGTATTTTGGAAATTAATAAAAAAAATGTTTTTTGTAAAATTGTTTCCTTTTAATGATAATTTTACGTAAAAAAAACAAGTAAGAAAGATATAGTCGGTCAAGCCCGACCAATTGATATCCGACACCATTGTGCATATCCATCAAAATTTGTGGATGGGTCTTATATAAGACATGTGGACAATTGTGGACCAATACTCATACTAAGTGTAAAATAAAATATTCGAATACAAAATATTACGTTAATACTAACAGTTTTATGAATTTATGCACTAATTCCCAAAAGTGGGCTTGTATGGGAACTATGGTAAATTAAGGAACGAACCTCATAAAATTTGTCACTATGATTTCTACTTAAATAAAACTTACTTGTGTCGAATATAAACCTGATATTAACATGTGTATGTGATTTATGCACGTTAAAGTGATTTTCGGAAGAGGGTTTTATATGGGAACTATGGTCAATTACGGACCGATATTTATGAAATTTGGCACATAGGTTGACACTTGTACAAAACTTCCTTAGACCGAAAAAAACTGATATATTTAAAGCATTTATGATCGTTAAACCCCTATTCCGGGAGAAAATTTGCATGGGGACTAGGTGAAATAATGGTCTGATCATATCCAATTTCAATAGGCTTCGTGATGTATCATGAAAATCCTACGTGCCAAATTTCATTGAATTATCTTCAAAATTGCGACTTGTACTTTGTGCACAAGGTTTACATGGACAGCCAGCCAGACGGACGGACATCGTTAGATCGACTCAAAAAGTGATTCTAGTTGATTGGTATACTTTAAGGTTGGTTTTGGATGATTTTTTTTGTGCGCTACCAACATCAGCACAAACACATAATACCCCAACCACCTATGGTGGAGTGGGATATAAAAACATTTTTATAAAAATTGTCCTAAAAAGTGCGATTTTCTTTGTAACTGATTGAAAATAATGGTATCTTATAAGATATATTAGTGTCCCTTATTTAAGATATTATATCAGCGTTAATCTTAGTTGTGGACCTGAGGTAAAGATGATGGAAGACATTAATTCAAAAGAATTAATTTAATTCAGATTACATCAATTGAATCTATCATTCATTAATATCATTCCTCAGAGAATAATTCTCAGGTTTAATTCTTTAGGCTTAACTTTTCATTGAATTAATTCTTTAGAGAATTCCTTACAGAATGAAAATTCAGTTTGAATGGTTTAAGTTTTCTTTAATTCCATTCTATTACAAAATTAATGAAAAATTTGTTTTTTTCTTTCATTCCCTTATGATTTGAATAACGAAATTATTCTTTAATTCTCTTTATATATATTTTTTGAAAATAATTATTAAAGGTGTCGCAAATCAGTGGTGTTTAGCTAAAACCTATACAAAAATCAACATGTTCATGCTCAGCTAAAATCCACACAAAATCAAGATGATTATATCAAGTAAACTTTGAAAAGAAGCTGTGCTTCACAGTTTTAAAGATAAATTATTAATACTCGGGATACAATCTCTGCGAGACTTAGGGATGTGAATCTTATATATTTTAAATGAACTAATCGCATATAACAGATGAAATTAGTATATGTTTTATACAAAAATAAATTATGAATGAATTGTTAAATGTAGTACACTCCAGAATTAATAAAAATATCATAAATATCTTCTTAAATGCATTACAGAAATATGTAAGTTTCTGGTAAGGAGAAATTTTTAGAAAAAAGTCTATTAATCGCACGGCACGAATATTTATCAAAAATGTTAAAAACCTGATGAATTAAATAATAAAAAATTTAATTCAATCTAATAGAAATTGAATGGTTGAAAAATATTTAAATTCAATTTTTAATAGTTTGAATTTGAATAAAATTGAATCATTCAAAGGAATTAATCACTCCCAAAGAATTCACAAATGAATTAATTCCATTATAATTTAAGCTTTAGGAATTAAGCCACAGAATTAATTATGATGAATATATTTAAAAGAACTATTAATTATATATGATTTAATTCTATTTTAAGAAGTGAATTAAAGAATTAATTCATTCGAACCTTTGTTACATATCAAATAATTATAAGTATTGTAAAGTATATTTTTGCGGGTTGTATTTCTAAATTTAAATTGAAACTATTTATAAATACAGAAAATAATCGCTAGTAAGAAAACGTAATCGTTTTTCTTCGCAAATGCCTATTTTATAAAATTTGTAAAATTAGCCAAATAAATTTCTACCTTGTTTATAAATCGCCAAAAAATTCACCATGTTGCCAAACGGAAAATGAAGTCGCCAAATGCAATTAAAAATTGCCGCATCTGAAAAACAATCTAAACAAAATATAATGCATAAACAAAGTTAAGCACACATTTTTTATATCGTCGTATTTTTAAAATAGATTTCAATTACCTGATATTCCTTGCAACCTTTTGCTGTATTATTCTTAAAGAAATTGTGAATACCCTTAAGAAAATATAAAAAAATTGGACATACTCCTTTATTTTGTAAATAGCATCATCACACTGAAAAATTTTCCATACAAATTTTTGAAAAACAAAAACAATTTATAAAAGGTAGTTCAAAGTAAGCAAAATAAGACCCTTAATATCTTTTAATTTTATATGAACTTCATTTTTGAATAATTTTTATTGTTCGTTTGACTTTTAAGTTAACATTAGTATACCATTGAAGAGGAATTATTTGGTCTCGGAATAATCCATAACGCCATCACAAATTATGGCAAAACGCTTAAGGAGCCTCGTCCGAAAATTTCCTTCGACCAACGCCTTCTCACAGGAAGCCAGAAACCCGAATTCGTCTCCTATTCACTATCCAAATTGAGTTTTGTTTGGTACTCTATAACCTCAGTTGAGGTTATTCGAGGGGCACGTGAGTAATGTCCGATTCACAAGCCGTAGCTAGGTATAGTTATGTGACGCGCAACCATTAACCAATGCGAGTTGAAAAGTAAAATACTCGAAGGCAAACAAGCACGAACGGCCTGATTGTCCTTAAACGATAATGGCAATGACACACCAGATGCTTCACAACTAAGAGTAATTTTACGAATTGACTAATTTTTAATATTGAAAATAAAGACCATTCATCCATCTTTATAAAAGCGGATTTGATATAGTATTTCAGAATCGATTTTTATTAATGTTTGAATTTATATTATTCGTAAAAAAGATTAGGTTATATTAATAACCTTTTATATATATATATATACATTGTAAACAAAAATGTTGGAAATTCTATTTTAAATTTTTAGCTTTGCGAGATAAACGTTTTTGCAAACGTTTTTTAATTTTTTCTCGAAACTCAATTGGATCTTCGATCACAGGTGTATTTTTAGGAACTTCATCTGTTATTTCCAAAAATTCATCTTGTGTAATAGTTTCTTCTTTAATGTCAATTTTCGTATAATCTTTAATTGAATTCTCAACACCTAATTTAATTGATTGATCTTTAGAAACGTTAACACGTTCCACAATTTTTGGCTGCACAGATACTACACTTTTATCTGTAGCTGGCAATTTATGTGAGTGTTTGGCATCGAAATAGTATGCAAGGTTTTCAAAGGTAACCACTTTTGCTAAACACTTCTTTTTCTTAATATCGTAACAACATTGGAATACAGTGTATTCATCTGCTCTGAACTTGTAGCAAAAATGATGATTGTCATAAATTATTTTCATTGGACCTTTAATGGTTGAAGCATATTGAATGGGTTTGCCTTGTTGTGTCTTGATGGCACGAATAATATTATTTTTTACAAAATAATGATATTGTGGACCACGTTCACGGAATTCGCGATCGCCAACAGACTGTCTCACCAATTCTTGAAGTTTATTAGCTTTACCTTGAAAAAATAATAAAAATATTAATTAAAATAATATTAATATAGTTTTAAATAACTATGTATAAGTTTAAATAAAACAAATTTAATAGTTTTGGTATATAATTGAAATTTTATTAATGAGTTAATAAATTAAAAGCGTCACTTATAAATTAAAGAACACAGTTGTTACAATTAGGAGTATGTTTGTATCTGCAATATCACTTTCATCATTGTAAAATAAATACTAACCTTCTATTTCTGTCATGATCACTTTGTATAAAATACTATAAAAACATAATTAATTCAAGATTTTTTTGGTATAATATTTAGTCAGTTTATAGTTAATTGATAATTAAAATAAAATTTTCTAGGAGCAATTTGTTAAATTGTTGAGAATATTAAGTAAATACAACCATTCTAATAGTTGGCAATTCTATTGCATAGAACGGCTCTGTACTAAAAAAGTACGCCATTTTGTGTAATCTATTACAATTTTATAATAGTTAATGAATTTCGCCGAGATACGTTGTGCTGTGTATGCCGTAAAATATTAAGAAAACTCTTAAAAAATTGTGTTTAAAATAAGTAAAAATAAATTTGAAACAAGTGTTCTTACACCTAAAGTATTATTAAAAAGTGTTAAATAAAATATATTCAAAAATAATATGGATAAAACTTAAAAATAGCTGTTTTGTTGATTACCTCAAAGAAAGCTGTTCGCATTGGTCTAGTTAAAAATGAAAAAAAAAAAAAAAAAAATGTGTGTTGTATTAATGTAAGTGAAAGAATATTAAAATACCAATAAATATAAGAAGAATCAAAGAAAATATGAATAATTTATAAGAATTTGTAATTGTTTAAATGTTTAAAATATACAAATAATAGTGTGTAGGCAGCAACCTATAATGTGTTAATTTTGTGAGACACTTTTTTTTTGTGAATGTAAAGAGAATGCGTAGCACAGTTATTTAATTTTATAATACAGCGAATTAAATTTAGATATTTGTTTTGTTTTGCTCCGTATCACAGATTCGTTAAAAAACCACAACAACAATTTATAAAAGAAAACAAATCCATAAAACGTGCTATTAGTGTTTGTTATTATTTATTTTCATAAACATATTTATATAAAAATATTGTGAAATTATGAATATAATTTATTTGTGATAAAAGATTTTTTACTTAATATTTGTTATTAAACTGATTGGAGCTTAATGAAAGGGTAAGTTTACTTTTTCATTATTATCAAAAAAGCATCACAAACATTAATGGGTATAAAATTATGTATAATTTTTATTAGATATAAATAACACAATGTTAATATTTAAAGTAAAGAACATATTTCGATTTTGTTAGAAATGAAAATAATCATACGAGTGTTCACAAAATTTAGCCACAGGAAACATATTCCATCCTCAACTTGTTAACAGAATTTGATCTGTAGCAAAATTCACTGACCTTTGTACAAAATCTTCAAATAAAATTGTGAGCAACTAAAAAAAAAAGAAAGAAAAGGGAAAAATAATAAATTAAAACATCGCAAAAGTCTATGTGGTGATATTTATATCTATCAGTAAGGTAACCATAAAATGTAATGTGGACCCATTACATGAAAGTCGTATGATTAAGACCATATCCGTGCTGATAAGATTGCATTAAGTAATTATAAGTTTACCATATTTTTGATTATAATATTTTCAGAAATAATTATGCTTTTGTATTTTACAGCTATCAATTATATAGAATATTGTCTGTTCGAAGTTTTTTTCTTTGAATATACTTTAGAGGATAACGTTAAATAAGTATTTACATCATAAATATCATCATAGAAATATATATTTTATCAAATTATAAAATAAAATTAAGTCTTTTAAAAACATTAAAAATTGTTCATTTTTTTAATATATATATTTTTTAATATATATATATATATATATATATATATATATATATATATATATATATATATATATATATATAGGGTTTCAGAACATTTTTTTAATAATTTTTTTTTTGCTTAAATTATATTTTCTTCGTCACAGTTAATTTATTGGAATATATTTATACACAACGTGGTACACCTTTGGTTATTTTAGACAATTATTTATATCGTAATAATCGAGAAAAATATTGGCGTTGCTTTCGTTTTATCAAATATAGTTGTAAAGCACGACTTATTATAGATGATTATGGTTTAGTAAAAACTGCCGGTATTCACACACATGAGAGAGAATATGAAAAAATAAATTTTGGCGGAAAACTACTGAAATCTTGGAGCAATAGCGTTGATAAAGTCTATAAATTACCAAAAATACCAACGATTAAGAAATGTCTTAACTCTAAAATAGTAAAAAAACCGATCAACAACTAGAATTTACTCAACATGGAGAAATAGGAATAAAGAAAGAAGTTCCTGATGATGATTTTAATTCCACAAATTCGATTCAAGATGTTTGTAGTTCTTAAACTATAATTTTTTAATTTATGGGATAAGTTTTTCAATTTTTATTTCTTAAGTAGTGATAATATATGTTAAGATTCTTTAATTTTATAAATATAACTATTTTTGAATAAATAATATTGTATATATTTATCTTATTATTTGAATGTAGGTGAAATTGAACAACTTTCTGTTAATTGTGATCCAGATTTTGTAATTAATATTAACAAAAGAATTATAAACAAATTAATTAAATTAATTATTAATTAATAAAAATCCATGCAATTTCGTTTCATAAACATATTTTTCCACTAACATTGAAAATAATTTATGACCATAATCTATCTACCACGACATTACTACAAAATGTAGAATCGCTAGAAAGTTTTTTCTCAATTTTATTTGCCCTGTTATTATATTATGCTATATACAATGTTTTTGAATTAAATGTTTTAAAATCAAATTTCAATGTTTCATTACAATTTTTTTCACCTTAATAATAAAAAGTAAAAAAAAAAAAAAATTGTTGCCAAGGAAGAATTTGTTGTGCTTAACAAGACCTGATTTTAGTTACTATTGTATCACATGCTTTCACATATTACCCCATTAATAAGGCAACAACGTTATTGTAGTATGTTTCACCACTTTTTATAGAAAATTCTTCTCTTTTTTCTCTTTTCATAGAAAATTTTCGTTAAATTTTTTCATAGAAAATTTTCGTTAAATTTTCTTTTTATAGAAAATTTTCGTTAAATTTTCTTTTCATAGAAAATTTTCATTAAATTTTCTTTTCATAGAAATATTTCGTTAAATTTTCATTTCAAAGAAAATTTTTGTTAAAATTTTCGTTAAATTTTCTTTTCATAGAAAATTTTCGTTAAATTTCTTTATTGAAAAATCTCGAATAAATTTTTTTAATGAAAATTTTCTTTTTATGAAAAAATATTCCTTTTTTTTATAGAAACTTCCTTAAATTTCCTTTTTATAGAAACTTTTCGTTAAATTTCCTTTTTATAGAAAATTTTCGTTATATTATATTTTTATAGAAAATTTTTGCAAAATTTTCTTTTTATATAAAATTAAATTAAATTTTATTTTTATTCGAAATACAAAATGTTTGTTAAATTTTCTTTTTATACAAAATTTTCGTAACATGTTTTTATAAAAAATTTTCGTTGAATTTTCTTCTTTCTATAGAAAATTTTCGTTAAATTTTGTTTTTATAGGAAAATTTTTGTTAAATTCTCTTTTTGTAGAAAATTTTTGTTAAATTTTCTTTTTATAGAAAATCTTCGTTAAATTCTCTTTTTATAAAAAATTTTTTATTAAATTTTCTTTTTAAGGAAATTTTTGTTAAATTTTCTTTTTAAGGAAATTTTTGTTAAATTTTCATTTTCTAAAAAATTTTTGTTAAATTTTCTTTTTCTAGAAAATTTTTGTTAAACATTTTCTTTTATGGACATTTTTCGTTAACTTTTTTTATACGAAATATAATATAAATATAACTTTCGTTGAATTTCCTTGATTATTTTAAAAATGTTACGTAAATTTAATATATAATATTTATTGTGTATTCGTATACAATTTCCATAGAATTTTTTCTATAGGTGTCTTCAGTTAATTATAAATAAAATCTTTATTTGCTCATCAAGTTTCGTGATATATGACTTATTTTAATAATATATATATATATATATATAATATATCTAGCTTTATAAAAGAAAACTTAAAACGAACACATTATGTATGAATTATTTAATAACTTTGAGGAGTGAAATTTTTTCCAATTTTTTCGCCTCTAATTTCTAAATAACTCCGAAACTATTGAGCGGATAAAAGAAAATAATTTTATGACAATTTTATTCGACATCTATTAGAGTTATATTTATATAAATTGGACAAGGGGGTCATATTAGTAATGCCCGCAAAAATTTCAGTACGTGATAAAATAAAACTGAAGACAGATTCTTGTTTAGCACGTAAAATTTCATCTAATGTATCCATTTTTGTTTAAAGAACGATCGGTCTACTATAGATTATTATTAATTTATAATTAAAAAATAATATAATTATTCTAAGTTTTAGCACTTAGTGAAAATACCAAAAGTTTATTAGATTTATCGAAAATTGGAAAACTTATAATTTATAAATCAACTAAAAACAAATATTACAATTTCTAGGTGCACTTGAGTTACAACATATTAAGGAATGGCTTAAATAATAACAATACATAACAATAATAAATTTAAATAAATTCTAATAAAAATAAACATTATTCAAAAATATGTTTTGAAAATTGTTTTCTTTCTATAGCAAATTATTGTTAAAAAACATCCTTTACCTAAGTGAACTAATTTATAAACTGAAATTTTGCAGCTACTTTGACGACAGCCTCGTTTTCTCCGAAAGCCAATTATTTCATGTTACCCTTGCCTATTGGAGTGTGGTTGGAAAATGAAACTTATCATTATATGCGTAACCAAAAACAAGGTTTAAATCTAATATTCCGTGGTTATATGTATAAAAAAGAAGCTAGTTTTCGTTCAACCATCAATTGGATTTGTTCCAGTGGTAATGGAAAACGTGTATCGGAAAATAAATGTACCGCACGATGTATAACAAAACTAGAAGGTGGTTTGAAATTGGGAAAAAATCCTCATAATCATCCACCCAAATTTACCGATGATGCATTACCGCCTAATTTAATAAAGGGTGATGGCCTTTTACCACAACGTTTAAAACTTTTTTAAACATTGCCATACAATGTAATATAATTTATATTAAATTATTATAAATAATATACATAATGATTAAAATAAGTTTTAAATAAACTTTTAGTTTTAATGGAAAATATAACATTTTTAAACCATGTTTATATTACTTAACTTAACTTTTTAAGTTCTTTTAGGAAAGGCATCAATTAAAATAATAAATATCTGTTTAAAGGTGTTACTTTGCCAATAGTTTAGTATGTATGTTTATTTATTATTAGCTATGAATAATTTGTTTGTGAATTTAAATTTTATTAATTAATATTTTATTCAATATACTTTTAACAAATTTTAAACAAACTTTTTAACTAAAAATATTTATTTATTATAAGCTTTAAAAAGTTTTGTAACAATAGAAATTAAGGATTTAAATTAATATTGTAAACAAATTTACTTTACAAAATACATAGCTCTATTCCAGTACTTGTCAAATTTACAGATTTTAGTCAGAATTAGTCAGAAATTATCAGAAAACAACAAAATCCACATAAACTGTTAGTAAGGGAACGCTTTCCGTAAATTCTGACTAAAACTTTCATGTCTGACAAGTACTGGAAACAGAACTATTATTGGTTTACTTTTAGCTTAGTTAATTGATGTAACCATTTATTTATTTTTTCTACAAACTTTTTTAGAAATACGTATAACAAAATATGGCAATGTGGAATATATTGATTTTAATGGCAAAAAATATAAAAAGACACGTTCTACAGCATTTCGCAGTTATTGGACTTGTTTAACTCTTAATTGTCCTGCCTATTTGGTGTTAAGTGATCTAAAGGGTGGACAGCTTATAAAATGTATAACTCATCTAAATGAATGCTTAAATCAATAAGAAAAATTCTAATAAAAACAAATTTGAGATAAAAACCAAGCACCTTTATAATTAAAAACAATGTGTTTTATTTGCTAAATATCATAATTATGTAAAAAAAAATATTAATTTGTGTTTGTTTTTTTTTCTTCTTTTTTCTTATTTGTTAAATATTTTTTTTAGAGAGTGCATATTTTGACCAAGTAGTTATGCAGGCTCAAGTGCAAGTCCAAGATAATATGGTAGCTGAGGAAGCTGAAACTTCATCCGCATGTGTTCAACGTCTTTCAACAACTTCTTTGCGTAACAGTAACAATGGTCCGGTGTTTGTTGTCAGTAAATATGGCACAAAACAATTGTTATTAAAACAACACACCTTTAATCGTCATGTCACCCGGGAAGATGTTACTTATTGGCGTTGCAGCCAATTTGCTGTATTACGTTGTCGAGCTCGTATCAAAACTAAGAGCAACATTTTGACAGTATTAAATAGTGAGCATAATCATGAAGTTATAACACAGGCTAGAAAATATGGTTCTTTAAAAACTCTCAAAGCAGAACAGAATGCAAAAAAAGATCCCAAAGAAAAGACAGAACTTAAAGCGGAAATAAATCATTCAGAACAGTTACAGGGTTAATTAAATAATTACATATAATTAAGAATAATATATGTATATTAGCAATTCAGTTATAATAATAAATATAAAAGTTTAATATTAAGTAAAGATGTGTATGTAATTTTTATAATAATTTAATTTAAATATTGAAAAATAAAGAATAATTTGTTTTATTGTTCAGCAATTTTAAGAAAAATATAATCCTTGTGATTTTTTTAAATCTAAATAAGTTTTTTTATATACAAAAATTATAAATTTATTAAATAATAATAAAAAAATAAAAAAATTATTAAATAATAACAAAGATATAGAAGAATATGTGAGACATTTTTACATTCAATATTATCTTACTTATTCTTCTTTAATCAACATTTAAATTCAACTAAATTTTTTTTTTTTTTTTTTATTTTGAAATTTAATTTTATTAATACTTTGTATGTTTTTATTCTAATTTTTCTACTAGTTGGCAACTTTTTCATCACTTATATAACAGGATTTCGTGGCAGTCGTAAACTTAAGGTTGGTGACTATACATTTACGCGCAATAAAGCATCGGGTAATAAAACCTATTGGTCTTGTGCCCGTGCAGGTATTCACAAGTGCAAGGCTCGTGCTGTTACCATTGATGAAGATTTTCGTCACGATGTGGTATTAAAATGTGGCAAACACAATCATCCACCATTTTAATAAGGCGCTTAACAAAAACTACAACAGGCAATATATATTTCACCGTTATCTTTATAATCTTCTCCCTGCCAACACATACAAATATAGTCACTAAACATTACGTATGTTTTATCCTCTTTTAATTTTCTAGACAAAAAAAAAAAAAAAAAAAAAATAATAATAATAATAAAAAATAAATAAAATAAATTTAAATGTTAAAGAAAATTGTCTAGAAAAAGTGGCTGGTATTTGAAGTTTTTGTAAAGAATTTGTTTTTCTTTTCTCCCGTTTTATTGCAAATTTTTATAATAAACTTTAATGTTATTAATTTATTTAAATAATTATAAATTTTAATTAATTTTAATTGGGTTGGTTGGGCGTTTTTGTAGTATTAAATGGATAATGTGAGAGTTAAGTTTTGGCCTTCTATTAATATTTATCTTTTCTATTTTGTAGATGTTGTTAAAGTGGAAAATGGAGATTTTACGTTTATAGTGGGTCAAAGAGGCTGTACTCTATTGGCGTATAAGGGTTATAACTTTGTTAAAAATCGCAAAAGTGGAGTGAAAACTTATTGGATATGTGCCAAAAAAGTAAGCTGATTTTGTATGATTTAATATTTATAATATGAAAAATAACTACGTATATAGCTAATATGAAGATTTTAAAATTACATCAGAATTATTGGAATATTTAAAATAATAGAATAGCACTACTAGAACTAGTAGAATGATTTAACTTTTTGAAATTTCTTTAAAAAATTTGTTTAAATTTTAAACTAATGTTAATCTCGGTGAAATTGCAGGCTTTAACATTTTTTCACATCATTCAAGGTGTGTGTTTAAATAAAATGTAACATAAAATACTTATAATAACTCCTACTACTGTTAATTTTAAATATGTTTTTGATCTTCGAAAAATATGTCAGATTTAACAACAGATCGAATTTTTGAAATCTGTTCGTTTGTCCCATTGCAAAAATTAACAAAATAAATTTAAAATTTTTATTTTGATATTATTAGGAAATGTCAATTGAGAAACTTTCGACGAAGCTTGATTCAATAAAAGGAAGTCACAAAAATAAATTCCAAGCCAAAAAAGTGAAGAAGCTTCTAAGATCATGCCAAAAATGTTAGGTTCGCAATTTTTTACATGTTTTGAACTAGTCTAAAAAACACGTTATTTCTGAATTTCGTATCGTCCAAGGTAGAAGTTTTATAAACCGAATAATCGTGAAAATGGTTCAGAATAATATTGTACTAAAAAAATAAAAAACAATTTGTCGTACGTTTTATATCAAAGAGTGTCATAAAAATACATTGATTCTGGACTGATCTTGAATTTTGTCGTTACAGTAGAAGCAACAAGAAATAGCCTTTGGGTTATATTCTGATAATACTATAATAGTGTTGCTTTTTTATCTACAAATCAAATAAAACATACTGCTCTTTATTAACAGCAAACTCAAACATTGTTTGCAAGAAGAACTTATTTTTAATATTTAGTGCTTTAAAATTGATGTTTCACCAAATTATCAAAATGTCACCAAAAACTTTAAATTTCACCAAAAAAACTGAAAATTTACCGAAAAAGCCGAAAATTCAATAAAATTCAGAAAATGCAAAATTTCAGACAAAGTTCAAAATTTCACTAAAAATTCGAAATTTCACAAAAAATCCAACATTTCACCAAATATCCAAAATTTACAAAATTTCACCAAAAATTTTAAATTATACACATAATCCTAATTTTCACTAAAAATTCGAAATTTCACAAAAAATTCGACTTCACCAAAAAACCAAAATTTCACTAAAATTTCCAAGTTTACACAGAAAAAAAGAAAAAAATATTTTGAAATAAATGAATAAATAAATTATTAATCAGAATTTCAAAATGACTTCAAATATTTTGTTAATTAAATATAATACTCAAAATCGAAGTATTCCAACAAATTAAATTAAAATTTTAGATCTAAAATCCGATTTCAATTACGAATGATAAATATTCAATAATTTTATTAATTGAAATTGAAACTATTAAAAAAATTTGTATTCAATTATATTCAATTACTTAGATGATCATTTAATTTTTATTTATTTATTTATGATTAATCAATTAATTAATACAATTAAAAATAATAATTAAAAGCTAATAAATGGCTTGATTTAAAAAAAAATATAGGAAAATTTAAAATTAAACACTTGAATAATTGATACAATTAAAAAACTTATTGAAATAAATTAAACTTTTGACAAACTGACCATATTTTATGTGTAAATTTAAGTATTTCCCATAAATACTTTATCAAATAACACAATTACCGAATTGGTCACAAATTTTTTGTTCTCAAAATAAGGTTACAATTTTATGGTGGTGATGGCAATCTTTAAAAATGATACACACACGGAAAAAATATGGTCTATTAAACGATTTATTAATGATAAAAGCTTTTTTAATTGTATCAATTATTCAAGTGATCAAAATTAAAATTTTGAATTATTTTTTTATTGTTCAACTAATATAAATTAATCAAGTATAAATAAAAACAAGTGATAATTTTAATAATTGAATATAAAATGTTTTTAATAGGCTGAATTTCAATTAATAAAATAATTGAATATGTATTATTCGTATGAATATGTATTTTAGATTTTTCTATGTAAAATTTGAATTTAATTTGTTATTTATTTAATAGTAAAATATTTAATTTTAAACATATCTGAAATCATTTTAAAATTCTGTTTAATAATTATTTCTTAAAAAAAAAAAATCGAAAATATTTTTTTCTGTGCAGTAAAAAGCTAACAACTTTCTTCAGAAAAGAAAACTCTATTTAGTGTTATTTTTATTTAAACTGACATAATTGTGAAAAATTGCAAGGAATTGGATTCCAAGTCATATGTGATTTTATAAATTTTAAATTTTTGTAGACAGCTGGTGCCAAAAATTCGGTGAAAGTACTTTCAAATTACTTTTAAAAGTCATACCAAACAAATTTAAAATAAAATCTAGTTAGCAATTAATTTACATATATATAAAATGATACATCAGAAGAATCTTATTATATACCATCTATAATTTTAATTAATTCTTTTTTATTCAATTAAACAATGTGTTAGAATTTTACAAACAAAATAATTCAGAAGGTGAAAATTTTGAACATAGAATCGGAATAGAATTAGAATAAATAATTTTATTCGAAGTAATAAAATTCTTTAATTATACGCTACTACAATATAGCACTTTTTTATTTTAACTCGAGAAACGATCTAATGTGGGTTGAAGACCTTCCTGAGGAAATCAGAAAACATTAGATTTCATAGTTTAATACATTTTAAGCCAATTTAAGATTTTCAAATTTATTTTTAAAGTAGAAGGACGTAGCTTTTTAACTATATTACCGTCTTTTATGTAAACTCAAAAATTAAGTAATGAATTGTTCACCACTTTTAAATTTTTTCCCTCTTCCTTGTCGAAATTTTGACTGTTGTAAATTTTTCCGATTTTTTTCTAAAAGACTACACGTATTTATTTACAAAGTTTGTGATGTAATTTTGTTTAGAATAAAATGAGATATCCCTATATAAAATCGCTTAAAAACTCAAAAAGTTACTCGTATTAAGCATTTTCTAAACTTTATTAGAAAATCTTCAAATATTTTAAGACAAAATATTTTTTTATATTTTTTACTTTTTGAGGATAAAATTAAAAATGTATGGAAAGTTTTAGTAGGTTTTTACAGATAAAATTTAATAAGTTCTACAGTTTTTGTGCAATTTAAAAATATTAAATTTGTTTATGTTCACAACAAAAATACCATTAAAAATCATTGCATCGTTGCATAGGCTTTTATAGAAAAAATTATAATAAATCGAAAAAAAGGTTGAAAAACCTGCTTCATTCGAAGAAGTTTAAAAAGGAAAAATACACAAAAGAATAACATTTATACAAGAACCTACCCAAAAATAGTTTTTTTTCGAACAACTTGAAACTGATTTATGGTGTCCTCAAGGAGGTCTATATATAACCTACGCTATGTAATTTCTCGAGCGATTTTTCACTGTAAAAGCATGTTATTCATATATAATTCTAATATTTAGGATTTATTTAAACTATATGCAAATAAAATATTTAATACATATGTATGTATAAAAAAGTAAATGTATCAAACATCTGAATAATATCCAAGTATGCAGCATGTTTTTACATACATACACCCATATATATTTTTAAATTATAATTCCTTTTTATTTCTTTTTTGTATTCTAGGGTAGTTTAAAATGTAATGCCCGCGTTGTGACTGATGTTGTGAATGGCATTACACAGATTGTCTTGGAATCATGCCATCATAATCATTCACAGTTGGTGACACGCAAAAAACGTAAATCCACAGCAATTGCTTTAGCTGAGGCTCTTTTAAATGAGGACACAAAACTAGTACATGAAATAAGTAAAAAAATTAAACATTCACCTTGATTTCGAAAGCAACAAAGAAAGTTGTTATTAGATGCTTAAAAGACAACATGAATATCAATAAGAAATTACAAACAAGAAAAAACCAAATACACTAATGGAGTATGAAATGATTTTACAAATAACAATTAGCAAAAAATAAAAAATTACGTTTAAAAATAAATTTTGAAATTAAAAATTAAAATATTTATTTTTTATTACTGTAAACTTTATTTCGTTGGGTTTAAATTATTTACTTAAAAAATTAAATATTTTTCATACATAATTCTAAAATTATTTTTAGATTTCCCAAATTTTATTACGGGCAAAGGAGGTTGTCAAATTTTGATGTATAAAAATGAAAAATTTGTTAAGAATCGTAAAACAGAAACCCGTACTTATTGGATTTGTTCAAAAAAGGTGAGTTTTTGTTTTAATGTAAAATTTAGACTTTTATTAAAAAAATAAAAATATTAATAATTAATTTTAACATAGCTATAAAATAATTTCTTGTTTCATTTGTTTTTTTTTTAATTTACAGAATGCTACAATTTGCCGAGCCCGTATTGTTACTGGTTGTGATGTATTTGGTTTAGAACGTATATTCCAATACAATTGTAAACATAATCACACACCTAAAACTGCTTATACTAAACAAAACACATTTAAAAAGGACAAAAAGAATCTTACAATATCAAATATTGTATCTTTAAATAAAATTAGTAGTAAAAAGAAATGTTAAAAACCTTAAAGTTGTGCAAAAAAAAAAAGTAAACAAAAAAATATATATAAAAATATGTAAATAGTTAAAATAGTTAAAATACTTGCAATAATATGATAATAAATTATAAAAATATATAAAGTTATAACAAGTTCTAAAATGATTTTTTCTTAAAGAAAAATTCTTCATACATTTTATTCTAAAGTACTCTTTTATGTTAAGCTTTAAATCTTTGTTTTTAATAAATTATTATTTTTTACAGAACTTGCAATTTTAGCTACCGGCCAAAGAGGTTGTACAGTGTTACTATATAACAATGAAAAATTTGTTAAAAATCGTAAATCTACCACCCGCACATATTGGATTTGTTCGAAAAAGGTAAGTTTTAAAATGTTTTATATAAAATTGTATTATAAATTTATTAAAAAACTAAATGATTGAACAAAAACAGGTTATATAAATTTGGTTTAACGTGTTGTTAACTTCTTCTGTTACCTTTAAATTACACAGCTAATGTAACATGTTTGCATTTTTCATATAAAAATAAAAATAAAACAACACCCTAAAAACCTAAAATTTAGATTTTAGGATAATGAAAAATAAAGTTAATATTTGGATTGAAATACAATTTAAAAGAATAAATTTATCCTTTAGAAATTTTGGGGTAACATAGAAAAATTTAGAGAATTAAGAAAACTCCCACTTGTTTGTACAAAAATACTCAAAAATTCAAATCTGGGAAAAACGCGTTACAAAAATTTACCTTTTTCATTAAACTTATCATCCTGTCGTTATATCAGAAAATACTTTTTATATTTAACCAATATATGGGAGTATATATAACTAATAAATTTTTCTTGTTGATCTTACCTTTGCCTTTAAAGAATTTTACAGATAAATTTTTGAAAAACTTCTTGAAAATTGACAAAGTTATTACTTTACATGCTTTTATTTTTAAATTCCCTTTGAAAACATTAAAAAAATGCTATAGGCCACAATAAAAAAATATTTTAGAATTTTAAAAATTTTACCATCCCTTTTGAAAAACACTCCAAAAGTGTGAATTTTTTTAAAGTATTAACTTAAAATTAATATAACTTTTTTTTTATATATGAATAAAGCTTTATGAATTAGTTAAAATTTTAGACTCGAATTAAGACCAAATTAAGTTAAAGAGTTAACGTACCTAATGTAAGGGTATTTCTTGTAGAGACTTATAAGAACTATTTATTAAAATTAAAATTGTTTTACAATCAAATCAAATAAATTAATCCTTAAAAAATTACATATGCATGTGACCAAACTACTACACCCCTGACCTTCTAAATATCTGACTAATTTTATTCAAATATCTTTAACAGATCACAAGTTATGCAATTATTTCGAAAAAGCCAATGTGCGATATACTAAAACTTAACTTTTAATATAACAAATAAAACTTGTGGTGCATGATTAATATTGGTTAGGCGAGTTCCGACATATGAGTTTAGTTTTTATGACAGCTCTGTTTTCAAAAGTTTTTCCCTGAGGAAAACTTCGTGGGAAGGATTGTGTTTAGTAGTTATTCGAAATGGCTGCAATTATGTAGGATGTACGTGTCATAATCGATATTAATTGTTGGACAAAATGGACTTAAACAAAGATTTGTTAAGAAATAAATTATTCATTTTTTTTTTTGCCAAAAAGTGACGGACTTATTGATTCCCTCGTATGTTTTTTTTTATTAAGACAAATTATTTTAAAAATATTTAAACTATTAATTAAAAACATTTTTTATCTTAAAATTATTCTTCATTTCAGGATATAACCTTATGTCGGGCCCGCATTGTAACTGGTCGTGATGAAAATGGCTTAGAACGTATACTGCAGCATACCTTTGAACACAATCATACAAGAAAATATCCTGATCGTAAAGCATACAAGGATAAAAATCATTTATTAATATCAAAAGTTTTATCATTGAATAGAAATAATATTAAAAAGAAAATTTAAAAGGCTTAGGGTGTATTAATGCAAACAACATTATAAATAATTAGCTATAAAGTAAATATATTTATATTTTTAAAATAAATTATAAAAATTGTTATTATAAATAAGAAGAAAAATAACTACGCTAGAATCTTTAAAATAATCCTACCTATATAATAATATATTAATAAATAATTAAAAATATTTTGTTATATAACAACTTTTATTTGCTTATTTTGTTTACAGATTCCATACGTACCTTTCAATATAGTGTGGCCAATGTTAAACTAGAAGTCTCTGCCGACAATGAAACATTTTTGCATAATTCTTATTTAAAATGTGGTAGTGCGGCATTTAATCGTGCTGGTGGTGGAGGGGCTGGTGGTGCTCTAATTAAAACCGGCTTATCAAAACGCAAGCCTACATTTTTAAATTCTCGTACCTTAGATGATTGGGGCAATATTAAGTACACTGATACCGCTAGGGGAAATAAACTGTTGTATTTCGAAGGCCATCGTTTTATTAAAAATAACATTTATGGCTCCAATATTTATTGGAAATGTTCAAAATGGCATAATAATTGTAAAGCCCGAGCCATAACATCCTTAGAAGTACCCTCAAAATGTATTATAAAAGGATGTCATAATCATCCTTTAACAAATGAAGATTAGATTTAGGAAACAACCAAATTCTAACATGAACACAAAGAAAACTCAATTTAATTTTAAATAAATAGCAATATTAAAATGAAAACTAATTGAAAAACTTAAACAAAATGAATCTATTTTATTTTTACTTCTTCACAAAATAACAAAATTAAATTGTTTTGTTAAATAATTATTTTTCGCGTTTTTTAATATGTTTTTCTTTTCTTTTTTAAATTATCTTTGCAGCTTTTCGCATTGATTTTATTGATTCAAAGAAAAATGGTGGCAAATTGTTGGTTATCAATGGTTTTCGTTTCTTCCGCAATAAAAAACATGGTTCTCGACAATATTGGAAATGTAGTAATTATTATAAAGAAAAATGTCCAGCTATAGCTATTTACGATGAAAACACCTTAAATCTACGTTTATGTCATCAACATCGACATGTATCCAGTAATGATATTGAAATTAAACCTTTTTTAGCCAAAGAACATAACATGATGGGTGAAGCAGCTTTAGCGGCTTTTAAAAATTGATAAGAAAAGTGTTTTGCAATCTTAAAGTTTATTTTCTTCTTAAGGCTGAGAAACCACATAAAAACACGAACACATAATCATGATCAAAAAATTAAGTAAGAAAAGTTGTACAAACACAAACACACAAGTAAGCTAAACAAATTAAGAAAAGAAATCGCTTTTTTGTTTTATTTTTTTATAGATGTAAATTTGTTGTTGTTATTTAAATTTTAATGCTAACAATTAAAAAAATGAAATCAAAGATTAAGTAAATTTAAATAAAAAAATACATATTGAATAAAATATGTATTAGATATAAGCAAAAGTGACCTTGATACTAGATTTTATAACAGGATTGGGTAATTAAAACTTTAAACAAAATTATCTTATAAGGGGATTCAGTAAAAAAAATATAAAAAATGCTTATAAATGTTTATGGTATTTAAAAATGATTGACAATTCTTTCGAAATTTATTAGAAATCATCTGAATTCTATTATCCTTTCCTCCTTTAAAAAAAAAGTATTTGAACTATAAAAACTTTGACGTGCTAAACAAGGATCTGCTTTAGATTATTTTCTATCACGCACAAATTTTTTATGGGTATGTCTGCTTGATATTATTTTTTTACCTGTTCCGAAACTATTCCGAGTTATTAAAAAATTAGTGCCGGGAATTATTTTTGTTGAAAATTGAAGAATATTTCCTTAAACGTTTTTTTTTTTTTTTTAACGAGAGTGGTAAAAATGATATGTTCTTTATACTTAATCAATAACCTAGTAATGCTACGAGTAAAATAAGACATTTTAATAACTTTTATTGATAGAAAAAAAACTGAAAACTGATTCTTCTTTAGGACGTCAAATGTCAATTGGAGAATTTCTTTGCCGATCAGGTTATTAGCGGCCAATATTGAATATTTCATTTAGAAATATTTTAAACGATTCTAATTCGTTTTACATATTCAATATTATATAAAAAATGCCAATATACGATAATTTTTTTTATTAAATACATTTTTAAAATATTTATTACAAAATTGAAATCATAAGCGAACAAACTATTCGTAATATTTTTTAATTTCCTTTTTTAATTACGTTACACCCATTTTTTTTATCAAGATTTTCATATAAATTACAATATTATTGAATTCATGTTGTTATGTTATTCCCAACTAAACTAAAAAATATATTAATATATATATATTAAACTCTTGTACATAAAGTAAATAATTATTTCTTCCGCCTTTGTAAATATTTTTATCAAAATTTGTTTTAATAACATATTTATTATTCTTTTTAATAATAAAGGAAAATACTTTTTTTTAATATTAATATTAAAAACTTTAATTAGTTTAAAATTCTTTTATAAAAACTTGAAAAGTTCGTGTTATAAAAAAAGGCTAAAGAAATTCTAAACCAATAATTTTTCTTACTAACAGGTATTTTTCTTTTATATTTTTCTTTTAAGAATCTTCTCAACACGGTCAGTACAAAGGCAAAAATCCGAAAATACAATTTTCTGTATCAAAACGTGGCGGTCAACTGTTGTGGTTGGATGGTTTAAAATATTTTCGTAATAATGAAAATCGTACAAATTTATTTTGGCGCTGTCATTGGTATTATCGTCGTATACGATGTCCGGTATTAATATGTATGAATAAACTTGATATTAATGATTTTCGTCAAATACACAAACATTGTCATATTAAATCTACAGTCAAACAAACAGCTAAACAAGCATTTAAACAATATCTAAATACACAGGAAACAGCTAATGAAGAAGAAACGGCGGTGACTCAGGCAATACAAGAAGAAGTGGTGCTGGTAGAAGATATGGGACAACACTCAAAGTGATAACTTTTTAAAATAATTAACAAATAGTTAAACTATAAAATAGTTTCTAATAAACTTTTAATTTAATAAAAAAAAAAAAACAAAATAAAATTTTTAATAAAATATAGTAGCAACTACTTTAATTAATATTTTAAGTTTTTTTTTGCCCACACATGATTAATACTTTTTTTACTAACCACATTTTTTCCCCTTTTCTTTACTTCTTCCAGTGGTCTTGGCCAATGATGTGGTACCCAATCCTGAAGATGTTTTAATATTTTTCACACAATCTTTAAGGGGTCGTCCTGCCATTATGGCAAATGGTGTACGATTTTTGATTATGAGTGAAAATAAAAAGAAAATCTTGTGGCGTTGCTCTTCAATGGCTACAAAGAAAATCAAATGTCCTGCTCGTATAACCATGTTAAAAGAAACACCTCCTAAATTTATTATTAATAAAGCGGAACATATTCATGCCGAGTTAAAGCGCAATAAATATGGTTCAAATAAACAACATCCAATGTATAGTATAACAAAATTAAAAGGTGATACTGTGGAATATGACGGAACCGTAAATTTTCAAGTGGTAACAACTGATACAACAACGGAAACAACAGAAACAAATTGAAGTCCCAATTAAAGCTAACACAAAAAATCATTTAAATCTACAAATAACGTTCAGTAAGATTTTTAAGTAACATAACTCAAGCTACATATTTTAATGTATGTATGTGTGACTAATAATTTTTAGTTTATCATTGTTAAAATTTTGGTAATTTCTTTAAATTTAAAATTATATACATATATTGATATTCTAATTAAAATATATGGAATCGTTTAGATATTTTTAATTAGGATTTTAACTTTTTTTTTTATTAAAGTAATGTTGTTTTTTGAGCACAATTGGCTTTCGCGAATTTTGCATATATTTTTTTTATTCCAAATTAGTTAAAAGTAACAACTAATAAAAAAATAGTTTTTCAGTTTTTATTAGCATTTTTTTTTTTTGTAAAATAAAATTTTAGTGTTGTAATTTTTTTTTTTTTGATACAAATAACATTTTATTAAGTTTGTTAGATGGAACAATACAAATTAATAAAATAAGATTTGCTCCTTAACACTTTCAGCATAGGCAAGTTTTTCCATTTTGTAAGAAAAAATGAAATGCTTTCTTTTACCCTTAATGAAATTATTTTATACAAATAAAATGTAAAAATAATAGTGAATTAAAAAAGGGCAGAAATGCACGAACTGTCATTCTTAATAAATATAAAATACTGAAGGACAGTGGTCACAAAAATAAGTTATATTTCATTACTAATTTAACATTGGCGAGTTATCTAATAATTATCCAGAATTAGACAAAATAAACTTTTTTTATACAAAATATAAATTTTGTATATGTAATATGCAATTTTTTGAATATTACATATACAAAAATGCAATTTTTAGTGAAAAATCAAATTTTTTGTGATTATCGGATTATTAGTGAATAATCGGATAATCGGTTTTTAGAGAAAAATAAAATTTTTGTGTAAAATCATATTTTTAGTGAAAAATCAATCAGATTTGTGGTGAAAATCGTTTTTTTTTTTTGTGAAACTTGTTTTTTGGTGAAAATTTCGGTTTAATTGAAATTTTAAATTTTTGGTAAAATTTGATTTCTTTGGTGAAAATGTTAAAAATTTTAATTTTTGGTGAATAACCTGATTTTTGGAGAAAATTTGAATTTTTGGTGAAAATATTTGAATAAAAAATAAAATTTGTTGTATATAATAATGTACATACTTTGTGAATTGAGTAAATATTACGTAAAGTAAATATAATTATAATTACTTATATTACGTATAGATAATTTTTGTCATGGAATTTCGACTATAGGTGTCTTTAGTTAATTGTGAATAAAATCATTATTTGTTCACAAATTTTCATAAAATATGGCTTATTATAATCGTTGTATACATAGCTTTATGATATAAAATTAAAAACCAAGAATTTTCACATTTTTTAAGTTTTTAATTTCTCTTAAGGAGCAAAGTTTTTCCAATTTTCCATGAAGAATTGATTTTTTCCTCCACTTATTTTTGAACAAATTTTATTTGTAAAAATACTGGTTTCAAGTAAGTGTGCATTAGAGTTTCATGATTTCTCGAAAAAAGTTTTTTGGTTTACAAGAGGACTTTTAAGTGTATTATGACGAAAAGTAAATTCAAAAATACATATTAGTATTAGACTAAAACTATTTTTCAATATTTTCCCATAAAAAGATCGAAATTATAGTCAAAATATCCTCTAATAGTTCGAAATTTTTGCGAAAAAAATTAAAAATAATTTTGTTCATTACAAGCTTTAAATAGCGAAAAAAAGACACCAAACTTTGTTGTTAATAATCCGTCTATAACCACAATTTTCAATAAATTTTTTGAATATTATTCTTGGTTAGTTTATAGGATTTATAGGATAATCTTAAATATTCTTTTTTAATTTCTAATAAATAAAATTTAAAACTGAAAAATTAATTATTAAAATACATTTACAAAATGGTTATAGAATTGAAATATAACCAAAAAATGTTATAAGAATTGTATAAACATTTCAGCATTATAAATAATAATAATAAATATTTTAATATTAAGAAAACTATTTCATAAGAAATTGTTCAAGAAACAACTTGATTTTTTCCAATTTAAAAATTTTGTTTAAAATTTTGGTGAATATGTATTTTTATGATTTTCATTATAAAATAAACTAAAATTAAATTATAATTAAAAATGTGTATAATAAATATATTTATAAATTGAACGAAGTAAATAAATTTAAAAAAAACAAACTTATTTGTAAATATCTAACTAAGACAATACCATATTTCATTAAAAACTTGTTTCAATTAAAAAAATAAAATATACAACATTTAAATTATAAATTGAAAAACTTATATTTTATATTATTTCAATTAAAAAAATAAAATAAAATACAAAACAATAAAATTATAAATTGAGTTAAATAATAAACATATATATATATATATATATATATATATATATATATATATATATATATATATATATAATAAATAAATAAATAATTTCTATTTTAAAATCTTTTTTTTCTTATATAAAAATAATTTATTAATTCAAATTTCATTTATTCTAGGTATAATAACAGATCCTAATATTACAACTTTAACTAACATAGATGGTATTCAATATGTTACTTCACAAAAGGGACGTACACAATTAGTTCATAAAGGTTTTTATTATGTGCGTGAAAAAATTGTACGTAACAAGGTGTATTGGCGTTGTACACAATATACAACTTGGTATCATTGTCATGGACGTTTACACACTGATGAAGGTCGTATTGTACACAGTAGTCCTCATAATCATGGCAGAGCTGATACTGGGGAAAAACCAAATATGAGAAAATTAAAAAAAATTAAAATGTTTAATCCTCAAGAAACTACAACTAATTTGTTACCACCTTTAACTTTAACACTGGAACAATAAAACAAATATTTAAAATATATAAATTTAAAAAAAATCTTATTTTTTTAAAATCTTATTTAAAAAAGAAATTAAAATAAATTATATGTTTTATAAATATTATTTCTTGATTTTTAGTTTGTATAGCTTTAAATAATTTAATTTCATTAAAATATGTTTACTAACAATTGTTTTGTTTTATGTTTATCTTTTTTTCTTTCTTTTTTTAACAGATAGAAAATTAAATATTGCTGTGTTTAGTAATACTAAGAAGAAAAATCGTAAATTACTAATACGCGGTTTTGAATTTGTGGTGGATCGTCAATTGAAACAAAGCACAAATTGGCGTTGCTCACGTTATAAAAGTGCCCATTGTAAGGCACGTGCCACAACCCGTATTAATGCTTTTGGAGTTGAACATTTCTTTTTACGTAATCCCCAGCATACGCACAGTTCTGCAGATATAAAAAAAGAACAACCAACATCATCTATTTGTTAATTGTGTTAAGTAGAAAAAACCATTTAATATTAATTTTTTTGTGTGTTATTATTATTTTTTTTTGTGTTTGCTTAATAGTATTTTATTATATTTGCATTTGAATAATATTTATAAAAATAAGAAAAGGGTTGTTCTTTTTTTGTTTGCTTAATTTCCGTGATTATTTTGTTTCTTTGTTATTTAAATTTTAAAGTTGTTCTGAAATGGAAATATGAAGTTTAAGGAAATGTTATGATTTGGCTGAAGAAGGTCCTTGAGCAAGAATTTTTTACTTGAATTTTTCTTTTATTTGTCTTTTGTATTAATAAAAATAAAATTTCATTAGAAAACTTGAAAAATCCAAAATTTAATTAGAACATTCAGCCTGTTTGTAGAATCTAATATGGATTGGTTTCACAACATTTTCTAAACAAAATCAAAAAATTGGGTTTTTGTATAAATATTTTCGTCAAAAATTTATAAGGAAATTTCAAAACAACGCATAAAACCATTAATTATTTATTTAAGAACATAAAAGTGTAATTTAGAGCGGAGATATTAATCCTTTAAGAAATTGTTTTCGTTACGTTTTCATAAATCCATTTCAAGCTGAAATTGGATTGGAATTTTGTTTCCAATCCAATTCCGTTGAGGATTTCATGAACAGGCTGATTTTTTTTTAATAAAAAACTTTTCTGCGAAAGTTATTCAGAATTTATAACAAAATTTGATATTGATATGTTTTTAAATTAATTCTTTTTTTTATAATGCAAAATTCTGAATATGTATTAAAAACCTTTAAAAATTAATGAATTAAAAAATTGAAATATAATTTAGAATTTTATGACTTAAAAACAAGAAATGAATAAAAGTGTGAATAAAATAAAAATAATTTATATGCAAAGGTTTGAAAGACTTAATACTTCAATTCATTTTCAAAATCGAATTAAATTTGAAATCCTAATCATTCCTAATCATACTGCCTGTTTCTCTAAAAGCGAACGAATGCTTCGTTCGACTAAATATATTGAAAACAACAAATAAATTCGAAAATGTTTGTAATATTTTACATACTATAAGTCGAACGAAGCTTTCGTTCACATTTAGAGAAACAGGCAGATAATAATTTAATTCATGGACTTTTCTTTTTACTTAATAATTCTATGAAAAATTAATTCCTCAAAGAATTTAGAATTAAATTTTCTTTAATTCAAATCTAGCTTTAGAAAATATTTTTTAATTTATTTTGTAAAATATTAAATAAACAATAATAATTTAATAAAAGCAAAATACTTTCATTCAATTTAGAGAATATTTGAATTAACAAAAATTGAATGATATTCATTCTTTATGAATTAATTTAATAAAGAGTTAATTTCTATTCGAAAAAAAATGCTTTGAATGAAGCTATAGAATTTTGTTTTTGTGAGTGGTAAAAAACTATTATTTCTTAATTTAGAATTACGATTTAAGGGAGTTAATAAAAGATTTAATTAATTCTTTCGAAGCTCTGTTTATATATTTAACTAAACTAATTTTTATGATTTTTATTGGAAATTTAAAAGAACTTTACTTTCTAAGGTTATAATTTATGTAATCCAAATATTTTAAAGAAAATAAATCAAAATAATCTAGCAACTTTGCTTGATATGCGGAAATTCAGAAGCAAGAAAGAAAGATTATAACATAGATTTTAAGAGAAATTTTTATATATAAACTCTAATAAACTATAACTCGATGTCGAGCAAAAAAATTAATTTCGAACGAATGGAAATAATTTTCGTCGACTCATTTTCGTTCTACATCGAGGAACAGACTGTAACTAAACATACAAAACTTAAACAATGAATTCTAAATAGATTTTATTAAGGCTGATAACATTAATCATAAATTAATTTTTAACTATATTTTATATAATTTTTTGTAACATAAGTACATATAAATTAAAAAATAAAAATGAAAAGTAAATTAATTTGAAGTAGAAGACAAAAAATAGTTAGTTTTCATAAAACGAGTCGAATTTTAAATAAAAAATATTTAATAAAAGACAGCTGCTTAACTTAATTTTTATTAGGGCTCTTCATACAAAAAATAATGCAGAAATTTAATGTTTTATAAATTATAACTTAAGTATATTTTGCAAATCATTGATAGCATAAGGCAGTAGCTGCCTTATTTGTCAAAGCTTTATAGAAAAGTTTTGCATTCAAATTTGATTAATGAAAGGTTTATAAATTGAAAATTTTTATTACGATTAAAGCCTTTAAATTGATCATAAATTTATTACCTTACTTACCTAATTATTGTATTTAAATAATAATTTGAAGGTTAATACGTTCATATATAAAATACCAACTGAATTATGATTACGCCTACAGCTGCTATTAATGTTATTTCATTATATTCCTAAGTTTGTCTTTGTTAATATTTTTATTTATTTTTAAAATTATATTAATTTTTCATAATTCCATTTTTAAATTTCAGAAACAATTTATTTTGTTACGGGTCAACGTGGCAAACCAAAATTGGTGGTAAATGGTTATTCTTTTATAAGAAATAAAACAACAGCAGAACGTTTGTATTGGAATTGTGCTTATACTAAATCGAAAAAATGTCGGGCTCGTATAGTAACAGCTAAAGATGAAAATTTAAAAAAAATTAAATTAAATAATATACAACATAATCATAAACCAGACATTTATTAAAAAATCGTTTTTTCTTAACTAATTCATTAAAAAATAATAATTTTATTTTTATAAAGTAATAAAAAAATTAAATAATAAATTTAATAAGAATTTGTATAAAAATTAAAAAGATTAAACCCATAATTAATTAAAGATAGATTTTATTATTTTCCAACATAATAAAGTAGTTATTAAAAAAATGCCAATTTTTTAATAAAATTTTACTAATTTGATACTTTTTTATTATTTTTTTTCTAGATTTAGAACAATTGGCCCGTAAATCAGGCATTACTATTACACGAGGCAGCAAGGGTAAACCGAAATTAGTGCTGGCTGGCTATGCCTATTTTCGTAATAATGTCAAGGGTACTAAAACCTATTGGTTGTGTGCCAAAAATCGCTGTAATCGTTGTAACGCTAGAATAATAACTTGTTCATTTAGTGGTGAATTAGTGATTAAAAATCAAGAACACAATCATTTGCCAAGTTTAAAAAATGAATTAGAATATGAAATAGATTAACAAGTGGTAAATGTTAAGAATATACAAGATTATAGAAATACCTGCATATAGTTAATATTTTTAAGTCTATTATAAGTAATTTCCAAAAAATACGTTTTAAATACAAATGCAGCTGTAAATTAAAATAATTTTAATTATTAATTTGTAAACGAAAATTAAATTATATAAAAAAGTGGTCAAGCATTCAAGATCACTAGGTTAAAAAAAATTAAAGATAAATTAGAAAATTGAAACGAAATAGAATATCTGTAATATACAAACTTACTAGCACAAAGTATCTAGTAAAAATGTTTACGTTTGCCGCTGTTATATGTCGTTAGGAAATTTAAATAATAGTAAATGAACGATTGCATTTTACAAAGACATATTTAAGCTATTTTAGTGAAAGATATTAAAGTAGATGGCTTTAGAAACATTTAATAAATTTAATTTTATGCATATACTCAGACAAAATTTAACAATTTTGCAATCATTATTTTTAATATTCCATTCTTTAATACTCACTTTCCATTCTAGTCAGAAATATTTTTTTTTATAATTTAAGAACATGCATTGCATTTCAAAATTTTTTATACAAATTTCTTATTCTATTTTGGAAATATCTAAGAAATTCTCAAATATAGCTGTTCCATGTTCTGATAATCGGAATGGAGTGGAAGTGAAATTGATGTTAAGATTTTTTTTTTATAATTACAACATTATTAAAAATGGTTATAATTTTTCCAAACATTTTTATAAATCTTATGTTATTTAATCAAAAGTTAATTTCGAAATACACACATTTTAATGTCGAACTTTAGGATCGTACACTTTGAAGCAGTTCTTTATCATGAATTTAAAAACTCGATATTAGCACATTTAGGACCTCTTATTCAGTTATTATATTGTAGTTTACAACGGAATTTTATCAACAAGATTTAAAAGCTCTACTGTATTTAAATTGGTGCAAAGCTTATCAATTCAGATTGTAAATTTTTTACAATTTCATTATTTTTTTTCTAACCTATCAAAATCATCCAGCCGTTAAATGCGGATATTAAATTAACTTAGAAGTTATACCTTTGTAGGTATATTTACCTCGATGTTTCTTTTAATAATATATTAATAAAACAATTTAGTAAAATCAGATTTTAGAAAAATTAAAGAAAAAAATTACTTAGAATTATGTATTTTTTTTCCAAGTTTCTTTGGCTGTCATTGTCATCTGAGTTGAAATATTATTCCGCATACGTTAAAACTTCTTTGACTCGACTTTGATTTGGAAACACAGCCGATATTTCCGATTTATCTCATTTAAATTTTCTAAGCTTTTAGTTTTATTTTAAGAATTTTCCATTAAAACTTTTTTTAAATGTCTTTTAGAATTTTCATATTGAAGTTCAAATTCAAAGCTTAAAATTTTTATTTTATTTATTCCTAAGAAAAACAATTGGAATTTTTTTAAAGTACTTACATTGTCAGAAAATGCAATTAATGTATTTTTAAGGATAGACAAATTAGAAATATAGCTTATTTTCTTGTAAATAAACTTTTACATACTCGAATTCTTAAAAACAACTTTGATCTGTGTCTAACAGTTTTAATTTATTTTTAGTTTATAAAGGTAGTTCAGAGTTTGCAAATATTTGGTCAAAATAATGTAATCAAATAAAACAAATAATTAACAAAATTTACAACTCATTTAGTCTAATTTAATTTGACACTGTTTTTTCTTAAAAAACAACTGTAAGAGCAAACAAAGTCAAACTATATTTTTTTTGTTATTAAAAGTCAAGCATTTTTTAATAAATATTTGACAAGTGTGAACTTAGCTTAAGCTCATTGAGTATATATTAAACTAAACTATTTTAAATTCATTTGTCAGTGAGAGTAGTTTTTTTTAATAGAAAAGTGGTCAAAATTAAAAAAAAAACTATTTATGAAGAAAAATTAATTCTATCCATTTTTTTTATCTTCTTTCTGACATACCTACCAGTTGATAGATTAATCTAGAATAAAGACTAACATTTTCTTTAAAATTTAAATTTAACAGAAATTTTAGAATCTTTTTAATACCTATTTTTTGAGTTATTTGAAATTCTTACAAACAGATCTTTGAAAAAATAAATTAATTAATCTGATCTTAATTCCCTTAATCGTAATTCTAGGTTTTCATTCCATAATACCATTCCCAAGATCATAATTTTATAGCTCCATTCAATGGCTTTTTGTTCGAATTGAATTAATTCTTTATGGAATTCATTTATAATAAATTACATTCAGCCATTCAATGATTTAAATATTTGTTAATTCAAATGAAATTATTTTTCTTTCATTAAATTTTAAATTTTTAATATTTTATTTTTGATTTTGTTCTTTAATCTTTTACAAAATGGATTTAGAAATATTTTCTAAATCTAATTTGTAATACATTTAAATTAAGGAAAATTTAAATGATTCAGTTATCCTTTCAATACTTTATAGAATTAATTCAATACATGTGCAAGTGTATGAATTAAATTATTATTAAAGCTTTTAAGGATTGATTAGGGTATTAAATTTCATTCGATTTCAAAAAGTGAATTAAATATTTAAGTACTTCGAAACATTGGTTACAATGAGTTTTTACTTAAAATTTATTGTAAAACGAAAACTTGTATGAAGAATACTGGGAAATTTAATTTTTTTTTTACAAAATGAGGTCTTAAATTACTTACTTTATAATAATATGAACTTAAAAACTTTAAACAATTGTATATATTGCAGTTCTATTTTTTTATTTCCTTAATTGCAATTAAATACATATTACGAATATTTAAATGATAAATTAAATAAAAAAAAAAAATAAACTTTGTAAATTAAAAAATTTTTTCCAAAAAAAAAAAACAAATAATTTTAAATATTGTAAGCCGTAATAATGTTATTCTCATTGCTATTGAATGTATGATATTTCCTCTTTATATTCTCATAAAAATAAAATGTAAAACAAATAAATTTTAATAATTTACTTTTTAAAATTTGTGTATTTCTTATCAAATCTTTATAATATTTTTATATAATTTATTTAATTACTGTATTTTTTATTAATTACATTTTCCTTAAATCTTTTTACAGATTTGTTTGTTAATATTAATCCTCTGGAAGAAAATATTTTCAATTCCATTCGATATGTTGAAGGACAACGTGGTTCTCGTAAAATGGTTTGCGGTGGTTATTCCTATATTTGTGCTAAAATTAAAAAAGGTCGTAAATACTGGGTATGTGCCAAACAGCGGAGTCGTAATTGTAAAGCACGACTTATAACAGATTTAGGGGAAGTGGAATTTTATACTCGTAATCTATTACACAATCATGCTATGGATATAAGTCGTCATAGGTTATTGAAAGATTTATAATAAGATGCAGATGATTTTAGAAATAAGTTGATTGATGCAAAAGGTAATAAATTATTATAAAAATTATTTATAGAAAGACATAACTAAACTAAAACATTATTGCTAATAAATGAAGTTGCCTCTAAGTAATGAAAAAAGTATAACTGAATATTTTTATTAAGGATTGAAAAGCAATTTATAATGAAATTGGCACATAGTTTTATTTATAATATTAATTTGCTTTAACATATCTAAATAGGTGTTACTAAAATATAATTAGTACATTTCTCAGATGTTTTTTATGTGAATGTTGAAATTGATATTTAATTTTTAAGTTTATTTAGTTTATCATTTTCTCGGAATGTTAATAAATAGTTAACGTTACTTAGTTATTTAAAATTACATGCATAGTACGTGACTATTGTAAAATGTTCATATCAGACTCAGCTGCGTCATTTATTTTGATGTTCTCGATCATTGAAAGTGATTTCTAAAGTAAAAAGTTTCCGTCAATTAAATATTTAAATAAACTCATCTTATAACTGATGATGTAAGTTGTTAAAATACGAATAAAGGATTAGCAGGCATTAATCATTTATAAAATAAATTATAAACATTTTAATTGATATAATTGATGTGAACTTATTTAATTTCTTTTTCGTCACAGTCCACAGTGGGATAGAATCGAATTTTTTGGGAAATAAACCTGTAACTTCTAATCTGTTGGTTGGATTTATATAAAATTCCATAAAGATGTACAGTGTTAAGTTTGGAAAGTGTGTCCCACATACCCTCAGGAGAGGAGCTATTGGGGCTCAAAATATTATACCTCTGACATAGTAAATTTTTAACCGCCTGCTAAATTTATGTTTCTTATCCAACCAGCCGACTACAAGAAAAAAAGAAAATTTCGATTCTGCCCCACTGTGCAGTCCTTTCTAATTTCAATTTCCAAATACATAGTTCTTTAGACAGTAGTATGTATATTTGTTAACATTATATGCAATGTGTATTTTTATTATTTTTTAAAGGTCGTAGAACTAAAACAAAAATGAATTTACAATATTTGTTCTCAATTCGTGTTTTTTCTGT
Source organism: Protocalliphora azurea (assembly GCA_932274085.1). NCBI lineage: Eukaryota > Metazoa > Arthropoda > Insecta > Diptera > Calliphoridae > Protocalliphora > Protocalliphora azurea. Next base: position 203,219,113 of record OW026519.1, on the reverse strand, counting down.
TTTCTCATTAAAATAAATATTAAACAATATGAAGTGCAAATAGTACTAAATAACCCCAATACAATAATGATAATAATGGTTCCCACCCATTATTACTTAAAAACTGCAAAATAAAATATTTGTAACTATTTTTCACAAATTACCAATGCCAATTCTTTGAACTTTAAATGTAAGACTAACTAATAGATAGACACACAGACAGACAAACTGTTGGCCAAATAAAATGACTAACTATCTAAGAAGTCGACTCATGGCATACATTACTGTTATGGAACCCAGAAACAGTAACAGTTATACCAAAGATTAGTTTTACTAAATAAACAGTAATAAAAATCCAATATTCATGAATGATGTGAAGGTGGTTGTTGGTGTATAAATGAGTGAATTGAATGCATGCAGCGGTAGGAAGAAGGGAAGATAGTCATGTTAATGTTTCTTAAAACGATGACAGATTTTGTACGAAAAAAAAAAAACAAACAAAAAACCTGAGTCAGAGAAGAACAAATATAAATAAATAATAAAACTGAATGTTTACTATACATTCATTCAGGCAAGCAGTCATTATATCTTATGGATTTTAAGAAATTAGCCAACTTATGTGCAAATACAAGAAAGGAAAAAAAGTCATGAGTAAGCATTGATAAAGCGATAAATGCGGCAGTGACATTCATATGTGAAGTCTTAGCTACAGTATACCAAAGAAAAATAGCACAAATTTTACGAGTAATTAAATCTATAAATCCAGCATTATTATACGAACAAGGAAATGATTGATAATTTTTTGTTATACAAGTAATGCGGAAAATTTTGTTATATTAAAAAATATACATAAATTGTATACAGCGCTCTCCATCCTGTATTTTTCTTATAATAACACTGGTCTGCTAATTTTTTTTTCTCGAGTTAAACTAGTGTGACCGCCTTATTAAAGGCTTCATATTAGACATTCCCTTAAAAAATCTATATATGTGATAGAAAAGAAAAACTAATAATTATCCTTTGGAACATAATATTTTTTAATTCTATTCAATATGTTGATGGTCAACGGTTTTCTCGTAAAATAGTTTGAGGTGGTTTTCCTTTATTTGAACTAAATTTAAAAAGGGTCAAAAATACTGGGTGTGTGCTAATTAAGTCGTAATTGTAAAGTTCGTCTTATAATGAATTTAGAGGAATTGAAATATTTCGCAAATTTATGGTTTCTTTAAAAATTTTATGTGACTGCGATGAATTTTCCTTTCCTACATCATTTCTTAGTGTTGAAAATAATGCTAAGTTCCTTATTTCATATTTGGTTTAAGGTTCCTAATTTTCCAGAATTTTTTTGTTCCCGGGAAATAAAATATAAATTTCGTGTCTCCCGGGAATTTTAGTAGAATATAATTGAAGCTAAACTAGCTAACACTAAATACTAATAGTGCGTTGAAGTTTTTGGCGAAATGGTTTATACAAAATTTCGCTTAAAGATTTATTGTGTTATAGCAACGAATTAAGTAATCATACAGGTATTAAAAAAAATATATATTAAACAAATCTAATACAGCCTTATCAACTGAAATTATAATTCTTCGCTAGAAGTATAAAGATTTTTGCATTTTAAGTAATTTTCGTACATAATATATGACTTTATATTTAATAAAAAATAAATAACAAACATTTTAATTTAAGTACTCTAAGGGTTAATAATTTGCCATTATTTAAACAAATTTTAGGTCGACACAAATTTTAAATTTCCATCACTGGTTAAAGTATTTGAATGTTCATAAAATAAACTTTTCCGAAAATTCCAGAAATAAATTTCCTGAGATGAAAAAAAATTTTCCCGGGAAACATTTATATGAGAATGAAGGACAAATTTTGTTGCAGCCTGACAGTTACCTTCTATTTGTTAAAAGTCTCCCATGATCGCTTGACCCATATATTTAATAGCTTTTTTTATAAGTAACACCCTTCCGATCCCTTCAAATTCAGAGATTTACCAGAGCATATAATGGCGATTTTTCTGATTGTCTGTGCTTCATTTACGATTTTTTGCACTTTGGATTATCAAAATGGTTCCACTTTCCATCGCCTGTAACATTTTGTGGTTCTTAAGCAGCAGCATTTCAGATATATCTTTTCCATACTTTTGGATGATTCCAAGGATGGAAATTGTTGCTTATTATACTCCCTATGATTTTGGAAGCACTTCTTTGGTTTGGCAAAAGCTCACAAAAAGTTTTAAAAGCATAATCCGTACAAACTTCCATCAAAATATGATGGCTTTCCGCAGCGGTATCCTTAAAAATAATAATGAAATACAAAACTTCAAAGCTTAAAAACTGTGTTGTCTATCTTTCAACAGAATGATATATATCGATAACGAAAGCCTAATGACAGTACTTTCACGTGGTACCTTTATAAAAATGGATCTTAATAAAATTGTATATGGCTAGAAGAGCTAAACTATTTTCGTGTTGATTTGAAGGAGCACAGATTCTTAGAGGGTCAGGGGCCTAGAGGGTAAACCCCCAAAGTTATTCAGCCCGGGTATGTAATTTTTTTTTCAAAATTCGCTAAAAATGATTTTATGATTTAAATGTAGGATAATTTTACATATGGATGTCCTTATAAATCTCTACAAAAAATACAGGTTATCACTTTTAGTTTAAGAGATATTTAGGTTGAAGTGAAATTTTCTCTCATTTTTGGCCTCGTTTTTATTATTTAACCTTGTTGGGTTTTATTCTTTCGAAAATTTTTTTTTTTTAAATATCCAGACGATTTCTTACAAAAATCTAAATAATATAGCTGCAAGAAACACACAAATATTTGAAATCGATAAAAGTTATATTATTTTGAAATTTTTAAAATTTCACATTACCAATGCTAAGCAATTTGAGAAGATGGTGGAACCGTTAGAACAAATTTCAAATTTTCACTTTTAGTGAATAATCAAGTTTTTCATGAAAAATATACATTTTGTTGACAAATCGGATTTTAAGTAAATGTTAAATTTTTGGTGAAAAGTCGAAAAAAACAAATTTTAGCGAAATATTTAATTTTTAATTTTTAGTGTAGAATCGAATTTTTAGCGAAAAGTCGCATTTTTAGTGAAAAATTAAATCTTTTGAAAATTTGTAAAAAATCCAATTTTTAATAAATTTTTGGTGAAAATTTAGATCTTTTGCATTGTTGCTGCAAGTTTTGTTATATTGAGTACAGAAAAAAATCCTTTTAAAATTTAACTCGCGTACTATATACTATTTTCATCTTCAGAAGATGAAAATAAAGCCAATCTCAATATTTTAATTAATTTTTTTATATAATGAAATGTATATTTTTAAGAAATCGTATCAAAAATAATTTAAAAAATGACGGTTTTCATAACAGGGCACTTTCTAATTGTACAAAATTATTACAATTATGTCATTTTGTAATTTTTAATCTTTTACAAAAGTTGTCGTTATCGAAAATTTTACATGGTACCGAAAAATATCTTTAACAACAACAACTTTGACAATATTGGTAATACGACAACGACACTCGTAATAAGAATTCAAATTAAAATTTTAATGGAGGAATGTACGGTGGAATTTAATTTATTTTTCTCTCTCTACAACCATGGTTGTGTGCGGGTTAAAAAAGACATTTTTTATTTTTTAAAGTTTAAAAATTCCTATTGGGACATGTTTGGAACCTAATGGTACTACATGTTTGAAGCTCTATTTTTTCTTTACAAAACAATTTAGATATTTCCTAGACTATTATATAACCTAAAAATTTCTTGGGGAAGCATATTTTCTTTGATCTTTAATGGGTCAAATTTGAGATGTGACGAAATGAAATTTAAAAAAAAAACTTTTTTGGTGTTGTAATGAGCTGAATTCTTACGAAGTTCGAAACATCTTCACCAATATTTTTTTTTTTTTGAATAATGACCTGCAATATTAATGGGTTAATTCAAATAAAACATACACTTTTAAAAGAGAAAATATAATTGCATTTTAAATATTTTTTTTTTTTTGAAGAATTTTTGAAAATTTTCGATTTGGAATTTTTCACCACTCCTGCTGCTTTGCTACTTGGTTTGACTCAACTGTATGAAAATGCGTTTGAATAACACTTGCAAATATATAAAACAAAAATGCAAACATTTCATTGTTTCATTACTATTGTATTTTCTTTTTTGTTTTGTTGTTGCTTTTGTCATCATACATATTTCTCTTGCATACAATTTAAATAGTTGCTGTTATTGTGGTGGTGTTTGTTCTCGTTAGTGTTTTCGAATGATGTCAACCAAACAACAAATCAATAAACAATAATTTTTTGTTGTTGTAGACGTATCAAAGATGCTGGCTGGATTATACTACATTATTGTAAGTAGTCGTTTGTTCTGGAAAAGTTAAATGAATCTGTGTTGTGTGGTTTGATATGAGCAGGGAGATCTTTTGACTTAAAGACCTGTTAAAGCAACAAAAATTAAATAAACAAAATAATTACAACAACAAAACTGGAATTGACAAAAGCAAAGTAAGAAAAAAATAATAATAAAATAAAAAGAAACGAAATAAAAACGAAAGAAATTAAAAGTTAATAAGGGGCAGCCAAATGCCACAGACTAAGTATTTATTTATGGTGTGTGCATGTTGTAGGTCGGTTAGATGGTCGGTCGGTTCGTCGGTAAGTTGTCTTTTTATTTGTTGTATGATGGTATGTGTCTGTAAACATTTACTTTTGTGCTACTACTTGCTGATGCTATTGCAAAATACGATGTAGGGGTAAGAAGACTTTTGGTAGAACATATTTTGAATTATTATTTTTTTAATTATCCAATATTTTCTGATCCCCAAACCAGCTTATTATAATTAAAACCGCAATTTTTCACAACTTTAAAAAAATTGTTTTGTATTATGAGTTTGTTTTAAAAATCCGATTTTTGACTAATTTTCCAGTTTTTTTTTTTTTTTTAAATTAAAAATGAGGTTATCTTTTGTTAAAAACATATTCTTTATTTAGATTTATTTAAATTAAAATTCGAAATATTATATTAAAGTTTAATTTTTTAACTTTTTTTCAAGATTGGCAATCGGTTTTGGTATTTTAGCGTTATCGGTATTTCGAGCTATTTCGGTATCGGTATTTTAGCGGTAACAGTATTCGTAGTTATTTCGATAATGGTATTTTAAGGGTAACGGTTGTTTCAGAAATTTCACATATATCGGTTCGCAACCATGAAATAAAAAGTGGAGTAAAGTATTTAAAGGTCGAGCAATGTTAACCATAAAATTTTTACAAGTTTTATTTTAATTTATTCAAAACAATATTTTTTTTCTCAAAATGTGTAATGGCATTTTGTAACGGTATTTTAGCAATTTGGGCAATTTTTCGGTATCGTTGTTTTAGCTTTAACGGTATTTTGAGCTATTTCGGTAAAGGTATTTTAGCGGCAATGATATTTTTTACGAAAAAATTTGTTAAAAAAAATAATAATATTTTTTTTTTTTTCAAAAGTTAATGCTTATCATTAAAAATCATTTTTAAACCCTACACCATCATGGGTGGTTGGTTGTGCTGATGCTTTTAACGCATAGAAAAAGTTACCCAACACCCACATTAAAGTATACCAATTGACTCAGAATAATTTTTAAATCGATCTAACGATGTCCGTCCGTCTGGCTGGACGACTGGCCAGCTAAGAGCATATTATGATTGAGATATATGATTACATTTAAAATAAATAATGATTCAACTTTATCTTATTATAATCACATTTTATCACATTATGGTGCATTTTCTCATATTTTGATCCCATTTTATTATAATATGACCAAAAATTATATGTTTCATGTACTAAATTTGTTAAAATAAAGCAAATTAAAAAAATTTATTAGGTATTAAAAAATTATATATAAATTATATTTTTATAATTTATACATTAATTAAAATAAAAATATTTATATATATAAACTTTATTTGGTAATTTTATATTTTCTTTTGAAATATAATAAAATCAGATTTAATGGAAACTGAAAAATAAACATCGTCGGAAGTAATTTTTTAATGTAGCATAGAATGCCACTATCAAATTGTATGTTTTTACAATTTTTATTTGCATTATTTATTTAATTTTATTTAATTTGTTCACAAATATTCACTATTTTATCACGAATTTTTAATAAATACATAAAAAACTGATTATTTACTGAAAGACTACACAAAAATGTGTATCCAATAGTTGTGAAGCAAAAATATGTTTTAAAAGCAAACACTCAATATGTTCTAAAACAAACATTCTATCTTTGAGGAAAACATAATATTTCTAAAAACAAACATTTAAGAGTTGTACAAAACAAAACATAACCATGAGAACATTATATTGTCGCGGTGACCATGCCACAACAATGTTTTTTCTCTGCGTGTTCGCAGCGGTTTGCTTCAAAAAACGGTCCAATTAGTTTCATCTTAAATTTTATAACCATCCTATAATAAAATAGGCTTAAAAATATGTATAATCTAGCAATTAATGATCATTATGGTTGAGCATATTTTTGCTTTTTAGGTCATATTTTCGCTTGCTTTTTAAAAACTTATATTTATGGCTGAATATTTTATCGATGAACAATTATGAGTTGCTATTCAAATTTCCAGAGTTTTGAAAGACTTTTGAGTTTGTCCACTCTCCCTCCATGCTCATCTTCTGTTCCATTCCTTATGTATTTAAATGAGGCACTGTGTAAATTTAAGGCCTTGTGTCAAATTGTCTGAATTGAAATGAATAAAATATTTAACAGAACAACAGCAGCAAAAAAAGAGATAAAAAAAACGAATTACAAAATGAACGAAAAAAAGGCAACCAGAAGTCAGACAAAAGGGCGTAAAGCTTTGTGGTTATTGTTTTTGCATGATGTATGATGTTAAATAAACACAAATATACAATTGCACACACACACACACTCAAAAACACATTCATACAAACGATATGCGACATGATTATTTATGCAAAGGATGATGATGTGATGTCGTTGTTGTTTTCATCTTCGTCCTCGTAGTCGTACATTATTTTAGTTCACTTCACAATTCCTTGTAATAGAGTAAGCAAGAATTTCAGGTTGTTATTTTTTCTCTTCATCTTTTTTTGTTGTAGTTGTTGTTTTAGCAATAGTCTTCTGAGAAATCAAAACAGCAGCAACATTATTAACACAACAACAAAGACAACAACAGCATCAGCAACAATTTAAACAACCAGAAGGAAATTGTGTGAATTAAAACGTATAAAAAAGAACAATTTAAAAATTGTTTTTATTTTTATTTCTTTCGCTTTTTTTTTTTCTTATTTTAATGATTCTGATGAATGTTGATCAACAGCATTTTTCTGTTGTTGCTGCTACCACTGTTGTTTTTGTTATAGTTGTCATGTTTAGTCCAAAGACTCACTGAATGACTGACCAACACTTTTACAACAACAATGTAAGTAAGTGTGTTGTACTATTTTATTAAACATATTAAAAACATGGTTAAGTTTGAAAGTTTTGTTTTATTAATTTTCTTGAAATTAAATAAAAAATAAAAGAGATTCTTCTAAAATTTCCACTAAACAGTTGGGCGTTCATTTATTCAGTCGTTGTTTTAATCATAAATTCGTTTTTATTTCTTTGATTGTTTATTTGTTTGTTAGCCCGTACGTCTGGCAGTTCATTTTATTTAATATAATACTTGTACATATTGTGTATGTTTGCTTTAGTTCCCTTATTTCTTTTGCCGCTTCTTCTTTGTGTAGTTTTAAGACGACCATCAACTTGCCTAAAGGCTGACTATGTTGGGTCGTTTTTATAGAGTTTTTGCTCTCCCCCTAGTTGGAGTGCTAGTATAAAATCGTTGTTGTGTGTGTGTGTGTGTTTTTTTTTTACCAAAAAAGCAGTAATCAAATCTACGACTATAAAACCATTGGTCAAAAATATTTTATAGGATTTTGAAATTAGTTTCCACGACTATTTAAAAAAAAAAGATTTTGGGGAAAACCGGACTTTAAAAATTGCAAAATCATAAAAAGTACATCAAATATATTAAAAATTGTGACCCAATTTCATCTCTACACTTTTTCGAAGAACTCTCCAATATTTAATACATTTTCTCAAATCTTTTAAATGTTCACATTGTTGTAATTGTTACTAATTGCACCAGCTCCTTCTGAAACATACTATTTTTTATGGATACACATGATCATGGAGTTCTAAGCCTATAAATCACATTTTTCTAATTGAATCCATTTCGATATAAAAACTGCGCACGAAAAATAATTCAGCTGATAAATATGAGACCAATAGGTCAATCTTTTTGAAATATTGATTTTATTAAAGACTGTTATATTCAAGTTTCAATTTTAAGCTAATTGCACTGGTAAACAAAAAAAATTATTTCCCAAAGACGAATAATTGTTTTCCATCAGGTCTGGATTTTTTTATGATCGTGTCTAATACTTCGGCATAACTCAAGAATTATATTTATACACCATTTATAATTATACACCAAAACCCATCCTAATATAATTTTTTTTATATGCTCAATATTTTTGAAGTTATTTAGAAATTAGGGGAAGATAATTTTTCTTGCAAAATTGATGATTTCTTTTCTTAAAAGTTCTTTTGAATTTTTCATGAAAAGTTCATATTTTTTCTCCGCCACTAATTTTCGAATAACTCTGAAAATATGAGGTAGATAAAAAAAAATAATGTTAAGGTGACTTGAATACAATTTTCGTCTGTTTTAATTGTCTAAATCCGACAACCTTTTTTCAAGTTATAGTAAAATATATTCCTGTAATATTTATTAGTGTGGAAATATTAGACATGCCCATAAAAAAATCAAGACCTGGTAAAAAAATCCTGTAGGCAGATTCGTGTTCAGCACGTCAAATTTCATCTATTTTTGCTTAAAAAAACACACATTTTTACTGGTTTCATTTCTTAAAAGAAATTTCAAAGAAAAAAATTCTTCAATTTTACATGAAAAATTGTTTTTTCCGACACTAATTTCTGAATAACTCCGAAACTGGTGGGCAGATAAAAAATAATGTTAAGATGACTTAAATATATAATTTTCGTCTGCATGGTAAATTATACTAGTATATTCGCCTTATTAAGGGGGAGAAATTAGACATGCCCATAAAAAAAATCACGACATGATGGAAAAAAAACTGAAAGCAGATTCGTGCTTAGCAGGTTAAATTTCATCTAATCTCCATTACAATTTTTTTTGCCGACCAGTGTTATTTATTATGGATAAAATATTTAATATTTTCTTGAAAACCTTTCAAAAGAGCTTTATTGTGGAATAGAATCACATTTTTTAACTATATTTTATTTTTATTAACCTTCAAAGAATACTTAAATATGTTTTTACTATGACCCTATACATTTCAAATGTACTGAGTTCAAGATTATGTACCAAATCTAGTACAGTACCATTTGCTGGATATTACTCAGTTACTTTTTTGTTGTTATTATGAGAAGCGAGATCGGGCCAAACAAATTAGAATTCATTGTGTTTTCTAATGATAGAAATAATCAATCAAAAAAAGTTCGGCAGTACGTTTTTTATCCGTCTTTAGACAGAATTCATGTTTTTGAAAAATAAAAAAATTATCTTAATAATTTCAGTTCTCTCTTTTGTCTTCAGATTGTTTCTAGAGTTTCTGTTACTAACTTTTTTTTACTTTATGGGTCTTCATGCTAAGTTTTTTAAACTTTTTTGATAAAAGAGTAATTTAAGAAATAAGTTGCATTTCATCCAGTGATATAGAAATTTTCTCTTAAAAACAGTATTATTGTGTCTGCTATCGCATGCAGAGAAAAAATATAATTGTAGTGACCATAACCTAAGAGCAAAATATTATGATTGAAATATGTGGTTACAGATAAAAATAGATTTGATTATAAATAATAATTGTTATGATTCGATTTTATAATATTGTGCGCGATTTTATGGTTAAATTTTTCATATTGTGATTCGAGGTTTTCATATTATTATACCATCTTACTACATTATTATTCCATTGTATCAGATTATGATTTCGTTTCATTATATTATTATTATTATTATTATTATTATTATTATTATTATTGTTCCATCTTATCATATTATTATCTCATTAAATAATTTTATTTATTTGTACCATCATATGTTGTGCAATATACAGGATATTTTTTTATTAAATGAACCCTTTAATAGTAGTTAATCAATATCAATATATTTGAATCATATCAAATATAACAAAACCTTGTCTACCCATATTAATTCATGTATAAACTAAAGACAAAATATATTTAAAAACAAACAAGTTATGAATTTTCCTACTATATTTGTAAAAAGCATATTTATATGTAACATTATATTGTAATGGGAATAATAATATTAATATGCTTTGAAAACAAAATATGGTTTAAAAATATGGAAAAAGATTTATAATATATAATAGTTGTAGATATAATGAAATTTTTTATATTAATAAAAATTCAGGTAAAAATATATAAAAATATTAAATTTTTGTAGTTATTAACTCAATAAAAATGAATGTAAACGAGAACATAATATTGCTGCGGTGACAATGCCCTAATCAATTGTAAATATCAATTTGTAAATATCTGTAATCAGGATTGCTTTCGGTGATCGTGATTGAAAAAATTTTGTTAAATTTTAATTTTAAGAAAGAATAATTATTATTACAACAAAATTTGGCACATAGTTGTTGCTGGGAATAATAACAAAATTAAAAAAGTTAAGGGTGCTTTTTTTTTTACATTTCATAAAAGTTATAAGCCCTAAAGCATGCACAAATTTTTTCGTGCGCAGTCCTTAAAACGTTATAAAGAGAATTAATAAGGTTGCATCATATATTGCAACATATCTCGAAAACGAATTGTCTTAATTTGTTTAATAAAATGCAAACAAATTCTCACTCAAATTATCTCTTCTTATTTTCGGCTTAAAAATGTTCAAAATTTTTATTTTTCAAAAAAATATAAAATCTAAAATCTATTATCGTAATGCGAGTTATGTTACAAATAAAATTAGCTCTATATTGGATTCAAGTCGATATATAAATGTTGACTTTATAATTAAGTGAAGGTATATAATTTTAAAATGATAAAAAAACATCATATCCTTTTCATGAGATACTTTCAATTAATTGTGAATTATGTTGACATTTATTTTTTAACATATCTAGTTTTATGCCAAAGGAACGAAACAATCTGGTGTTTTAGATTTTTTATGATTTTTTGAAAAATAAAAATTTTGTGACTTTTGAGAAAAAAAAAATAAAAATTTTTCGTTAAAATTTCTTTAATATTTCTAAAACTTTGAGCAGATAAAAATGTATTGAAAAAACTATAAAATAAATTTAATTATATATTTTTTAATTTTATTAACACAAATAAATTTTATTTGTCTGTATTTTTGACATATCGCGTAAAGGAATTATATTATTTGATTTAATAAAATACAATAAAATTCTCACTCAAATTATCTTCAAGTACTACCCACATCAATTGTTTTATTTAATATTTAGTTTCGAAGATATTAAGAAAATATATAAGAAAAAAAAAAAAAAAAAAAAAAAAAACAGAATAATTGATTTTTTTTGCAAAAAATCGAAAATACTTTCCTTTTCTTCATCAGCATAGAACTATATATGTTGCAAATATAATGAGATATATTTGATTAAAATCGGCATATAAATGTTGACTTTACTCCCAGTTAAATTAATGAAAATATTTATCATTTTAAAATTGATACAAAAATATCACATATTTTTAATGATCTGCATCGACTTGAATGAAAAATTATGATAAAAGAGAAATAGGAACATTTTAATCGTATTCGATTTTTTACTTATTTTTCAAAAAATAAAAAGTAAAATAAATTTTGAAATCTTTTTAAGATATTTATTTTTTTTTTTTTCGTTACAATTTTTGTAATATCTTCGAAACTATTAAGCTCATTAAAAATTTATGTTGGCATAACTTAGAGATAAATTGCATTAGAACTTTTTTGTGTTTTATTTTACAAAATCAGAATAAGCATTATTGAGGTATGTTGCAATATGTGATGCAATCTTATTATATTTCTACATAACAATTTATCGCGACAACTAGTTCAATAAAAAAAAAAAAAAATTGATTTGTAGTCTTATCATTATTAAAATTGTCAAAGAAATGCCGTTCCGCAGTCGCCTGTGCTATCAATTTGAGTGCTACAATTTTGATCATCACAGTACCGCACAAAAGATTGTTGGGAAAAATCAATATTGGAATTGACAAAGTTCAGAAGACAACAACATTTATGAAAACAAGAGTATAATAACAAAAGACTATCTGCTTTTAAATGGGAGCTCACTCTCTCCGTCTCTCAAAGAGAAGTAAATACTGGAAGTAAAAGTATTCGTTGGATACAGTTGTCTCTGTTACCCTCAAAATTCAGTCTATAAGATACAAAACAAACGTGGTTGAATTTAAAATATTGCAATAACTCTCTCATGGAGAGGCAATTTAAGAGACTAACTTTCCAAAGAGATTGAGAGATTGACTGGATGTATAGATGGACGGCTGGCTGGCAGCAAGTAAGTAAATTGTAATTTCTTGCAGTCGTCAGATAGGTAGTAGACATTGAACTTAGGCAGCCGTAACAATATACTGAAAATTATTTTTATTAATAATAAAATATACTCTACTAAACCCAAAGAACCTGAAACACTATTTTAAATAATAAGAAAAAAAAGAAACAAAAAAAGTTTTATGTAAAAGAAAATACTTTTGTATTCTATGTAAAAAAAACAAGAAAAAAGTGTTGAAAAATATAATTAAAAAGTTTGAAATTTATTAAACTTGGCTGAACCTGAGAGATAACAATTTAAAAATAAAAAGTTAAATATTATTAACAAATATGAAATTTGTATGAAAAAGTGAATTAAAAAAGTTGTGAATGTATTGCATACATACCTATATTATTAAATAATATTAAAACCTGAAATTATTTAAATATGTAAAATTAGTTGGTTTTATTTAAAAGATTTAAAATTACAAAATTTTCCTTTTTCGTGAGAAGTGAATGAAAAAAAAGCACACAAATGCAAAATTTTGTGTACCCTTAAAAAACCCCTGGTGCGCGCTGCCCTCCCTATACTCTAAATATACAACAACATATATATATATTTATATATAACATTACAACAACATCCAAAACGAATTTCAAATCATTGAAAAGAAAAATTTATTCACACAAATTCTTTATTGGTTATCAATATTTTTCAACAAAAATTTATTTCAAAAAAAAAGTCTTTTATTTTATAAAATTTTAAAATTTTATTTATTTTGCTAGTGGAAAAAAGTGCTAAAGTAAGTTGTAAAACAGAAAAAAAAGAAATAACATAAAGTGCTGAAAAAAAAGAAAATGTTTCGATATCTTTGAATTGTATCTAAACCCATTTTACTACTCATACAAATGAAACAATTCTCATGTCACGGTTTAATTGGATTCAAGTTGAATTGAGAGCAGCAAGCAACACAACAAACGCGCGACGTTTCAAGTATTCCTGTGGTTTTCATACCCACAACAAAAACAACACAAATCTAACAAATTCATATATTTTTAACACAAACTCTCTCTCTAGCTCTTTATCACTAAAACCGAGAGAGAGAGAGAGCGAAAACATAACAAATTTCCCACAGAAAACTGTTAGAGGAGAGCACATAAAAAACATATAAGAGCATATTTTGAAAACCAGTGGAAATAGGAAAGAAAAAAATTGAAAAAACAAGAAATTTGAAAAGAGTCGCGTGCGTATTTTCACCATCAACATCATCGTTAAACATTTCAAAAACCAAAACCAAAAAAAGTGGCAGCAGTAGAAGCAGTCAGCAGCTTTATAACTACACCGCGTTAAGGAAACACCTTGCTTTTTTGGAAACCAATACTAAAATACACTCAAACATTACCATACATCATATATAAAGCATAACAAAAAAAGCAAACGAAATTGAAAAAGTTCTTGAAACCACCAAAAATACTAATTTTGGAACTATTTTCGGGTTTTAGCATACAGTCTCCTAAAAAATTGAAAAAAAAAAAATAAAATAAAACTAATTTCCATGTTCAAATTTCAAACATCTAAAATCAACAACATTCAAATTTCCTTTCATCATTATAAACTTCAACAAAGAACTGATCAATTATGGAACAAACTTTAAAGGTAAGCTTATTTTTTATAACTATTTTTATTTTATTTTGTTTTATTTTTAAATTATCAATATTTTTTTAAAACACCAGTCAAAAATATATCTAAAAAGCTTATCGATTAACCTGCTCAAGAGCATAAAACAAAATTCCAATTGTTTCATTTTTTTACTTTTTTTTGCCGAAAATTTGTTGGTTTCAAAGGACTTTTTTTGCTGCTAAAAACACACAGCCATCCAAGCAGCCAGCCAGCCACCTTCGTCTTTTCCAATTTGAACATATACTGGAAAGTTAAAAAAATTGAGGAAAAATATTTGTTTTTTTTGCAAATTTTTTGTAGACAAATTAGTCCTTTTTTTTTTGAAAAATTGTATAAACTTTATTAAAAAAGGTTTTTAAAATCTTCGAATATCAATATTTAAGCAACAATTTTCAAAAATTTATTTCTGTTTTAACCTCGACCTTTCTAAGCTTACAAAAATGTTTAAATTAAATTTTACAACAAATTCAAATAAAAGTCCTTGTATCAAGAGGAAGGTTTTTTAAATTTTATTTTGAACAGATCATTTTAAATAAAAGTCCTTGAGCATTACTTTTTTTTTCTAAGGAAATATTAAAATAAAAGGTTTTTGGTGAACGAATTTTTTAACAAATTTCAATACAACATTTCTTTTAATAATTTAACTGCTAGCTAGTCTCCCGTTGTCGTATCAAAAAAGTTTCAAAATAAATTTTAAGGAAATTGTTCACATATAATTTTAAAACTGAGTGTTTTTCCTACGACATATTTTTCTTTCGGCATTGTGGGATTGCAAAAACATACGGAAAATTTTTTAAATCGGTTATAGGTAGCTTTGAGGAATTATGAATACACATTTTTGAGTTACATACAAATATGGATATAACGAATATACAATAGAAGATAAAATTTTACTCCCGATAAAAAGAATTGGGAGAAAAATCTTTTTCAGTTGCTTAAATATTAAAAATATATTTTGCAAACATCTTTATTTTTTATTGTTAATGTACAAATGATAAATATATTTTGTTCAGTTCAAGTTTTGACATATCATTGGTTAAATCGAGCAACGACTGTATTTCTAAAAAATTTCTAGAAAGTTGTCTCAGTTGTATTCATCCAGCACAAACTTTTTGGTTTTCGGTAATAACAACTACTTATTAAAGTAGTTTCTTGGTAATGAGGCGTTATTATTATTTGCCTACTCTGTATTACATTAATAAGTACTCAATAGTATAATAGCACAGTAATACTGCAATCACGTGGATGAGTTGGCTAGAGCGCCCATTCTGAAGCTGTTAGTTATTTATAACAAAATGTCTAAAAAGATATTTTAAACTAAATAGAGTTTTTGTCGCTTAGGATGCTATGTGCGAGATGGTGTGCTGAGTAAGACGTTAGTCAGTAAAAACGAATGGTTAGTGTGTGTCCAAGTTCGAGTCTCACTGGCGGCAAAATTTTTTTGTTTTTTTTTTTATTTTTGTTTAGATACATATTTTTGAGTACCCCTAGAGTCAAAAAATAACTACATGAATTTGTGGACAAGTCGTTATTCAGGAAAAAAATAAGTAGTTTAATTTTGTTTCCAATTATACCTGCTAGCTTACCAGGAAAGCAAAGTTTTTGCTGGGCAGTTTAATATTCCATCGAAAAGTATTGTTCAATTGCAAAAAAGTGTTTCAATCGCCCATGAAGTATAAACGTGTCTTTAAAAACCAAATGCTGTGTAAGCTATTCATTCGAATAATATTCATTTGAAATTTTTAAAAATGTTTAACGAATAATTTAAAGAATTTTAAAATATCCATTTTCGTACAAGTAAATCGAATATTTATTGTGGAATATTCCAATAAAGCATTTAATTAAATTGTTATTACAATTTAAATAAAAAAATGAGAATTTTTGAATTTACAATAAATAAGAAAGAATACTACGAGATATTTTAATAACTTTTCTCTTTTTAAATTAATTAAACAGTTCCTAGTTCGAAACTTCTTAAAAAAGAATTTTCATTTTAAATCGAAAATACCATTTTCTGAAAGGTTTTAGCATCAAAATTTCAAATGTATAATTCGATCTTCGGATTTTAATTAGGTATTAAAAATTCGTTAATTCGTTTCGAAATTTTACATTGAATACAACAAAAAAATTCAAATTTATTTGTTGTTTTCAATACAAATTATCGAAACAAATTTTCGTTTCGTTTTACAAAATCATAAAGGCATAAATTTGTTTTATTTTTATATATATTTATAGATTTAGATAACTAAATTAAAAATATTCTTGGAATAATATACAATTATTAAAATTTAAATCAATAGCTAAAATTTTCTCCATACTACCAACTTCTTTGAATAATTCGAATACTACGGCACGTTATTTCTCTGCCAGTATAAATACACTTATTTATGGAATTCTAAGACTATAAATATCTTTTTCTGAATTGACTATTGCTATCGAAATAAATGGTTCTAAAAAATGTAGTTGTCCACATATTGCAACATATCTTTTGAATGAATTGTCTGATATGGTTCAATGTAATGCCAAAAAATTATAATTAAAATAATGTATCGAAACAAATACAATTTCTTACAAAATTATTTAAAAAATCATAAAAAATCTCAAATGAGCAAAATAGTCTCTATTTTCCGTCAATTATAAAGCTGATTGTTTATCGAAAATGATAGATCTAAAAGATAAAATTTTTGGTAAACATTAGATAAAAAGATAGATAAAAAAATGAAGTTTAGTGGTTAGCCATCTTCTTCTTCTCACAGGGGTTCCAAAACGTATTTTTGTAAATCATTCTGTAACTTGTAAACCGTTGGAAATATCTCACTTGGCCAGATAAGTGGTGTTTTCGTGTTTATTTGAAGGAGCTCAGGTTCCTAGCGGATCAGGGGGTAGTGGTTAGAACACCAAAGTTGGTTATCCTTGTAAATCTCTACAAAAAATATGCTTACACGTGCAGTTTACCTCTTTTAATTTAAGAGATATTTAGGTCGAAATAATTTTTAGCCACGATTTTTTTAACTTGGCTATCATAGGAAACGTTAAGCATGGAAAATCGGTATTGGTGAAAATATATTAAATACGGTAAAAATTTTTCAAACCATGACCTGAAAAACTTAAAATTTAAATTTTAAGTATATTAAAAAAAAAAAATAATAATGTTAATAATTGGACTTAAATAAAATTTTTAACAAGTAGAGATATTGAAATGAAATTTTGATATAGTTTGGATAGGGTTCCTTTTGAAAACATTAAACAAATTATATGGGCGAGAACAAAAAACAAATTTTATAAGTAAAAAAAAAAAAAATATATTGCCAAAAAATATGAAAATTTTTTTAAAGTTCCAATTTCAGATTAATATAACTTTTTATCTAATCCGTATTTTTATATGATTCTTCCAGCAATTTGATTTAAAATTTTATAAGGAATCCGATGAGTATTTAAAAAATTTAGGACTAATATTAATCCCGCCAAGTTAAAAAAAAATGAGACTAAAAATGAGTGAAAAATTTATTTCGACCTAAATATTTCTTAAACTAAAAGAATTAACCTACACATATAAGCATATTTTTTGTATAAATTTTTTGCTTTCAAATCATACATGAATTTTTGGCAATTTTTTACGAAATTGCATATTGGCGATGACCAACTTTCCATTTGACCTGCTTCAAATCAATTCGAAAACACCTAACCTCTGGACAGGTGAAATTTTATTGAGATATTTCTAACGTTTCACAAGTTACAGAATTATAAAAAATCGTTTTGCAACCACTATGCAACTGTAAAATACTAAAATGAACGGAAATGTGTTATAAATACTGCAAAAACATTTTTTTCATACGAAAAAATTCCAAAAAAAGTTAAACCGATTTAAATTTTATTAAATTTCTTATCAACAACTCCATTATAAGTAAAACATTCAAAAACACTGTTTATAGTACTTCAATATTACAATCCTTTGATAATCAAATAAAAATATGCAGATAGCCTATTTTGTCTTAAAAAATATATATGTTTTGTAGATAGCCCAAAATTAAAAAAGCAAAAAAAAAAATGTGAGAATTAATTCTTCTTTTCAAAATTGAAATGTGTTAGAATTATTATTAACAAAGTGTTTGACGCCAAAACATATTTTTGGAAATCTGAAAATAGCCCTTTTTGTATATAAGCCTTGAATACATTAACAGACTATTTGATAATCCTTCATTGATTTATTAAATATCTATATTTGTTATATTATAAAAGTTAAATTTACTTTAAAAAATTATGAAATTTGGAAAAATGCGGTTCGGTAAACTATAGCCTTTGATCTAATATATCTACTGTCTTTCAGTCCTCAAAAATTGTCATGCTACCTAAGATATTAGAAGAAAAGTGATGATGAGTACATAAAATAAACATTTTACAAATAATTTATTGTTTTATTTAAAAAAATGTTTAAATATTTTTTTGTGTATATATCTATGTATATATGTATTTATTTATGTATTTATGTTTTATTAATAACTAAAAAACTGATCGAATAACCCCAATGGAATTTTACTGAGATTTCTATTTCATTAAAAACTTTCATGAAGCAATAAATACATCCATTCGTATGAATGATGCAAAGACAAATTTATGCATTCTTATGATGAAAATTTTTGAAAATTTTTGCTCAATGAAGCAAACTTTTATTTTATATTAATTTAAAGGTGGAGGTAAATAAAGTAAAAATGCCTACTTTATAAATATAATAAATATAAGTTTCATTTACTTAGCTTTAAATGAACCATGTATACATCTAGGAATTCATACAATGGATTTTAATATTAACTTGTGTTATACAAAATCTTTCAAAATTTACCATTAATTGTTTTGAAGTTCTTTAATCCAAATTAAAACTCCAACACCCGTATTTACAACCATTAAATTTAAAATGCCTTTTAAAACAAATTTTTTTTTATAGAATTTGTGTCTCTAAAATGTATTTTAAATTAAAATTTTGTTTTTGAATACTGGAATTAGTGTTTAAGAACTTTCTGCTAAAAAATGACACTTTTTATTTTCACTCGCAAAAACGTCCTAATGTGGGTGTAATCTTTTTGATTTTATTACATAACAATTTTCTAAAATTTTAAAAATTTCCCTACATTTTGAGTTAATCAGAATATTTTTTTCGTAGCTCCCAAAATTTTAAATCAGTTTTCATTTTTACTATATTAAAATCTTTTATATATATTCGAAATAAGTAATTACTTATTCAACATTTTTAAAATGTTTTTTTTTTAATTTCAATATATATAGAACGCGATATCTCTCTTTAAAATCCCTTAAAATTACAAAAAGTTATTAAAGATCTAGACTTTATCCATAAATTGTTTACATATTTTAAAACAAACGAGCAGCCTGTCCCACGATATCGAACAAAAATTCGTTTTCACAATTTATATGGAAAACAACAAATAAATTTAAAATTTTGTTATTGTTTTCCATTTTGTCGACATCGACAGGCAGTAAGTATTTTATTTTATATTTTATTTGTTGCATACTTTTTGGAGCGAAAATAAAAAATTTAGGGAAAGTTTAAATTATTCCAAATAAAACATTTTTGTCCGATATTAAAAACGTAAATCTTGTTATATTTCCAACAAAAATATCTTTCAAAATGAAAAAAAAAAATTTTATACATAATTAAATTTATGGAAATGGTTGGAAAGCTTAATTCTTCTACTTCCCAAAGAAGTTTGAAAATAAAAAAATCAACAAGATAATAATAGAATTTGGGACCCATTTACACAGGAACCAAAAAAAAAAAAAAAAAAAAAAATGTTTTCGCATTACACCCTCATGATATCCTAAAGAAGGTCTATTACAAACATACACTATGTCATTTTCGAATTATTTTTCACTGTACATTTACATTTAAAACCCAAAATTTTTCATTAATTTATTAAAATGTTCAAAAATGAAAACGAAATTTCAATAAAGTGTTTATGTTTAAATAAAAGAAATGTTGATGATTAGTTTTTTTTTAATTCGGAAAAAAAAAACTTTTTACTAGGGCACCTAAAATATGCTTTGTAAAAGATTCTAGTGGGTGTAAAATATGCAAAATTATGTTCTAAATTGTTGAAATATGCTATAAACTAAAGATTTTTTTTATAAAATATGACAAAATATGCTGCTAAGGGCAAAACTTACGGTTATACTGAAACAAATGGATAAATAACTAACAGTAAATAATTAACAGTAAACAGGAAAAATATGATATTGTATGTTTTTGGTTGCCCTGCTTATTACCTTCAGCATTACTAAGTAATTTGATTTCTACATACATATATACACTTGTTTTTAACTTTATTAATACGAAAAATTAGATTCTCCAAAAAAAAAACTATTCATTTCACAAAATTTTAAAATTGTATTTCTATTGAAATATTTTTTTTTTTTTTTATTAAAATAACGTGTCCTTAACAAATAAGTTAGTTAACTATTTAAAAAATAATCTAATTTTTGTAGTAATTGAATTGTTAAAATAACGGAAAATTATTATTAAAAAGTTTAATAATTTAATTGATTTCCTAAATGTCAAAGAAAATAAAAAAAAATCTAAAACTTTGTTACTACTTTTCTATTAGTTATTTATTTCTCACACATACTTACATACATATACCCAAGTGTATATTCTCTTGTAGGCAAATACGAATTCTTTTATTTAAACAATATTTTAGCTGTCACAGTTTTATATAGACAGTAACAGTAAAGTTTTGTTTCTATAATGTTGATTTTTTTTTTTTTTTTGATCAGATAAATATGAATATTGTTTCCATATTTCTACCCTTTTGCTTTCCAATACACCAGACACAAATTCACACACAAACACACACATACATACAATTTCCACTCAAAATGTACAATATTTTTATTTCAGTATTCCTAGTTGCTGCTTTTGTTGTGTTGTTGTTCTTGTTTGTTCCTTTCGTTCAATATCATTTAATTGAAATCTTTTATTAATGAATAAAAAGGGTTATGTTGTAAAACGACAACGACGACGAGTATGATGATGATGATGATGATGACGATGACGATGTTGAATCTGAAATTAATAATTTGAATAATTATGACATATAATTTGTATAAAAACTATTGTAATTGATGATTTTATTGCGTTTTCTTTTTTGGGAAGGTTTCTGTTGTTATTGTTGGTTATTTTATTGATAATGTAATGATTTATTTGTTTGCTACGTGTTCTATTTTTGTAGTTTAAGTTGATTTTATTAAATTGATTATTATTTTTTTTTTTGTTCTTATTAGTTACCCGCATACATGGGTAGGTAATTTAGGGAAGGAAATACGTAGAGGTTATAAGCTTAAAAAGAAAATATTTACAGGAATTTTACTGTTAAGTTTCTTTCTGGTAAATATTAAAGATAAAAACGATAAAAATATTTATAAACTATAATTTTCTGTTTATAGAAACGTAAAGTTTCTACTAATTTGTATTTTTTGATATTAATGAGCACAAGCAAAAAAAAAAAAAAAAAGGATTTTCTCAGATATGGAATATGGGAATTTAAACCGCAAAGGGTAACATTTTATATTTTTTGGTACTTTTTCTTTAAACAAATTGTTGTTTGAAAAATAACAATATCTGATATTAGATAATTTCTTAATAAAAAGTAACTTACAGTGACATATACATTTTGTTAGTAGTCTCATCAAAATTTAATTAAATTGTACAATTCAATAAATATTATTCCTAGGTTACGTAAAACATAATGGCTCACCTGGGTCCAACATTAAGTCCCGTTGTGATACCGTTTCTTTTCATTTTGCCAAAAGCCTGTATTTCTTGACCATTGAGTTTCTTCAGCTATTTTTATTTTTATGCATAAAAATATAAATTCTATCCATATCACCTTTTGAAGCACAGACCGCGAGTTTTCGTTGACCAAACAGTGTATGTGTAAGGTGACTAAATGCCGTGTAATGTAAGAGAAAGTGTTCTGTCGTCTCTATTTCTACTACGTTATTGCAACTTTTACAAAAATCATTGTGAGGGTGCCAGTGTCCAATGGCTAGTTATAACTCCAATAAGGTTTCTTAGATGTAATTTGCACAATTAATCAGATTTTTCAAGTCTCCGTACAAATAGGTTTTTTTTTTTTTGTAAATCTTTCTATGGCTTTGAGATATAATTCGCGTGATGTTAGTTATGTTAGTGAATAACTTTACAATAGTTTGATAGCCTTAGTGACAGTCTTATCAACCCAAGGTATTTGTGACATCATTTCAATGCAACTCCATTAATTTCTGAAATAACATATTTAGGAATTTTTTTTATTGTCTTGTGAATGGTACCAGGTCTGACACCATTTCAGTAAAAAAAATCTAGTTTAGAGTCCTTTATATACAACTTTTACTACCGATTAATATAAATATAACTTTTAGACTATTAGTTTCAAAAATATTAAGAAAAAATGTTCAATTAATATAAATTTTGCAAAAAATTCAATCACTTCTCAGAGTGATGAAATGATTAATTATTAAGACAAGTGTTGATTATATAATGAAAATTACATATTGAAAACCTCAGAAGAACTTTGATACCAAAAAGAGGGAAGAGCTCCGCAAGAAAACATGTTTTTAAAAATTTCAATGTTTTATAAGCGATTATGCGTTTTTTTTTGTTGTAGTTTCCTAGGCAAGAGTAGGAAGGAGCAAGAGTATGAGCAGGAGGAGGAGGAGGTGTATATCCAATATTAAAGAAAATGTTTCTGAATAGTTTAGTACTAAAACATAATTACAATGTCCCCTATAAATCCTATTCGGAAGATATTATAGCCGAATTTTTTTTTGACGATATGTGATATCACTTTAGCATTTTTTAATAAAAAATTCTTTGAATAAATTTCGATAAGATCCCTTAAATGCACACAATTTGGGGGAAAATTAATTAAAAGAGATTGAAAAGATGAAGTATAAAAGAATATATAGCGATAAAAAGTTAGGGAAATTTAATTTATAATTTATATAACAGATAACATTATTAAACGAACGTTTATCTGAAGGATACCTTATCAAAGAAAGAAAAACCGCACGGAAAATACAAAGTTTTTCGATTTTTGTCAACGAGTGGTGTCTACTTGATAAATAACATCATGGTTGTCATAGAGATAACAAAAACTTTAATTTTAAAAAATTTTGTAAACACAATGTTGTTATTGACTCAACGTGATATCTTTATTTTGACAACACATCGTTCTCATGTTAAATTGTTAAATAATCTCATACAAACCCAAGTATAAAGGTATGTATGTATTAAACTTTATTTTGCTTGTAATTATTAATTCAAATAATAATATATATAATAGATACCATTTCTAAAATATATACTTAATGGAAAAATAATAATTAATAATTAATAGAGTTGTTAAAGTATTGAGTATTGGATATTCAGTACTTAAGTACCATAAATTTTTAATTTACAAAAAATATTTATTGGAGTAAATCTTTAGTTACAATAAAAAATTTACACAAGTATAACTTCAAGCATATTTATAAATATAAACTAAAAATAAAATGCTTTGAGTAGTCAAATGTATTTATAACTTACTTCTAGTTTTGAAAACAATTGTTTTTAAAATTTGTTTTTGATTTGATACCATCAGTTGACAATTTTGAAACACATTTTTTCCCTCCTTGTAGCTATATAATTTTTATAAAAATACTATTATCTCCTTCAACATTTCTAAAATTTCAAAACAAAAGGTATGCAGCAGATTATTCCTTTTTTTATTTTAATTGTCCTAAAAGCACAATTTATATAATTTCCACTTCATTGTCTAACTAAATATATATAGTACATCATTTCAATTTGTTAATAAACAGTTTTTAATAAAGTATAATTTTCATAAGGGTTTTTAATTTTTCTGCAACAGAACAAGAATTTAAAAATAATCTTTAAATAAAGGATATAACCTGAGGCAAAACTAACTAATTTATGCATTTCTTGTAAGCGTACGAGATTACAAGAGGATTTAACAATTTTATGCAAATGTCTGTTTTGGACAAAAAAAAAAAAAAAAATCTACCCTCTTTAAAAAAAACAGCTGCTAAATACTCGAAACGACAATGAATAGTTAGACTTAATGGGAGTTTGTATTTATATAAAAGACAGAGTGTGCGTTTCATAATTTGTTATGGATAAATAACACGGTTATAGTTTTTTTTTTTTTAAATAAAAAAAAAGTAAATTTTGGTTTTATTAAAATTCAAACTTAGGAAATTGCATTTCAAATAAAAATAAATGAGATTTCTTTTGAAATAATGTTTAGTTAAACTGTGGTTAGATTTAAACTATAATAATCAGTTGTTTTAAAAACAGTTGTGGTTGATATTATTCAAATTTGTTTTTAATAAATTAATTTATCAAAAAATATTTAAAATACAAAAAAAAAATCTTTTCATACTTCTTTTTATCATATTTTGTTTTTGTGACCCAATACCAGGTGCGTCTAAGAATTTTGTTTGTTTTAATTACTTTTTAATATTCTTTTTTCTTTCCTGTTTCATATATGGTTCGCATAATCAATTGAAATTCAAATAAACGTTTTTCCTGTAACTTTTAAAAATCCACACTTGTCTCTTTAAAATGACATTTGAAAAACTAAAGACTTAAGTGCGGCTTCTCTGTAGCTGTCAATTTCGAAAAAAGAATATCGTATTGTTATTACGCACATTAATGTTAAATATTTTGCATAATAATTAAAAAAGTGCAATGCAGTGCATAATGGGTGAAGTAAGTAGGTTTTTAAGTACTTCATTAAATGCTTAATTATTGTAGTTTTTTTTCGTTATTGGCTTGGTATTTTTTTTTAAATTCATTATTGTTGGTTTTTATTTTATTTCATTGATAATATTTTCATTACAAAAAGGTGCGAATTTCATATAATAAAAAAAAATAAAAAATTTTTGTATGCAAGTCCATTATAATTTTCTTTTCTTGTCATGAATGCAAATTGTAGTTGTTAAAATAAAAAAAAAAAATAATACGTAATAATAAAATATTAAAATGTATGCATTAGAGAGGGTGTTGCTGCTAAAGGTGTCTTTAATACTAGATATATATATATTTTTTTAGGCTCAAGAAGATATTCGTTCTCAATGCTGATATTTATGAAGCTTTCATTTTCATGAACCAAGATCTGGTTCGAAGGACCATGTTAAAATACCAAGGACCATATTAAAATACGTCTAGTCTACAGTCTGGTTTATAGTACAATCTATATTCTAGTTTATAGTCTAGTTTATAGTCATGTCGCGGGTTCATTAACATATCGCGCAAATATGCACAATTGCACAAATAAAAAACTTAAGCGTTTAAATGAGTACCCTTATTGTTCTATTTGTTATTAATTTATTTTAATAACTGCATTATGTGTATTTATAGACTAACATTAACAAGGTTATTGAATTATTTGCGTTAATATGTAGATTATTTTCTTTTATTTTATTTTGAACCTTATCACTTGATTAAACTTTGATCTAAAAATAAAAATTTGTTTTATTATAATAATTTCTAGGAAAAAGTTTTATTAAAAAGGAAACAATTTTAAAACGTAGTTTGATAACATTATGAAACAGTATTTTGGGGACGGAATAATTCCATTTGCAATTGATAGCTTCTAAACTTTTCTTTTTTAAAACTAAGGTAGTTTCAGATAAGTTTAACAAAATAATATAGATATAATTCGAAACTCAATTATTTCTACACAAATATTTAGAGCATTTAAGGGGTAATTTCTAGTCTGTTTTTAAGAAATGACGTGAAAGTCGATTAAATGGGTTAAAATGTTCTACAGTATAATCTGTATTCTAGTTTATAGTCTAGTCTATAGTGTAGTCTATAGTCTAGTCTATAGTGTAGTCTATAGTCTAGTCTATAGTGTAGTCTATAGTCTAGTCTATAGTCTAGTCTATAGTCTAGTCTATAGTCTAGTCTATAGTCTAGTCTATAGTCTAGTCTATAGTCTAGTCTATAGTCTAGTCTATAGTCTAGTCTATAGTCTAGTCTATAGTCTAGTCTATAGTCTAGTCTATAGTCTAGTCTATAGTCTAGTCTATAGTCTAGTCTATAGTCTAGTCTATAGTCTAGTCTATAGTCTAGTCTATAGTCTAGTCTATAGTCTAGTCTATAGTCTAGTCTATAGTCTAGTCTATAGTCTAGTCTATAGTCTAGTCTATAGTCTAGTCTATAGTCTAGTCTATAGTCTAGTCTATAGTCTAGTCTATAGTCTAGTCTATAGTCTAGTCTATAGTCTAGTCTATAGTCTAGTCTATAGTCTAGTCTATAGTCTAGTCTATAGTCTAGTCTATAGTCTAGTCTATAGTCTAGTCTATAGTCTAGTCTATAGTCTAGTCTATAGTCTAGTCTATAGTCTAGTCTATAGTCTAGTCTATAGTCTAGTCTATAGTCTAGTCTATAGTCTAGTCTATAGTCTAGTCTATAGTCTAGTCTATAGTCTAGTCTATAGTCTAGTCTATAGTCTAGTCTATAGTCTAGTCTATAGTCTAGTCTATAGTCTAGTCTATAGTCTAGTCTATAGTCTAGTCTATAGTCTAGTCTATAGTCTAGTCTATAGTCTAGTCTATAGTCTAGTCTATAGTCTAGTCTATAGTCTAGTCTATAGTCTAGTCTATAGTCTAGTCTATAGTCTAGTCTATAGTCTAGTCTATAGTCTAGTCTATAGTCTAGTCTATAGTCTAGTCTATAGTCTAGTCTATAGTCTAGTCTATAGTCTAGTCTATAGTCTAGTCTATAGTCTAGTCTATAGTCTAGTCTATAGTCTAGTCTATAGTCTAGTCTATAGTCTAGTCTATAGTCTAGTCTATAGTCTAGTCTATAGTCTAGTCTATAGTCTAGTCTATAGTCTAGTCTATAGTCTAGTCTATAGTCTAGTCTATAGTCTAGTCTATAGTCTAGTCTATAGTCTAGTCTATAGTCTAGTCTATAGTCTAGTCTATAGTCTAGTCTATAGTCTAGTCTATAGTCTAGTCTATAGTCTAGTCTATAGTCTAGTCTATAGTCTAGTCTATAGTCTAGTCTATAGTCTAGTCTATAGTCTAGTCTATAGTCTAGTCTATAGTCTAGTCTATAGTCTAGTCTATAGTCTAGTCTATAGTCTAGTCTATAGTCTGGTCTATAGTCTGGTCTATAGTCTAGTCTATAGTCTAGTCTATAGTCTAGTCTATAGTCTAGTCTATAGTCTAGTCTTGTCTATTGTCTAGTCTAGTTTATAGTCTAGTCTATAAAGTAGTCTATAGTCTAATCTATAGTCTATCCTATAGTCTATAGTCTAGTCTATAGAATATTCTATAGTGTAGTCTGTAGTATAGTCTATAGTCTAATATATATTCTGGTCTATAGTCTAATCCACAGTCTGGTCTGTAGTCTGAAAGCATATCCAGTTTTATTATTGTTTTTTTTTTTTTTCAAATTAAAAAAGAGTATTTGATGTTTTCCTTTTCTGCAAACAACTGTAGTAATCAATACCTCCCCCATCTAATGGCAGTCATTTTCAATAACCGTAATGTTAATACGTTTCATTTGCTATTTTGACATTTAGCAATTTCATTCAGGACAACCCCATTTTTGCAAGACCCTTTAACAGTACCTTTTAAATATATGTATGTAAACATTTTTTTTATTATTGTGATTATTATTTTATACGACTAACTAATGTATGTATGTAAGTATGTATAATGATATGTTACAGGGTTTTTCTTATATGTATGGCCAAAGTACTTAATGTTGTAAAATATTAATTGAATGCACTCGCTCGTTGGTTTTATTCGACGGTTCGTTTACCTTTATTTCATATATATATTTTTCGTCATTAGTAATATTTTTTATTGTTTTTTGTTTTTCTTGCTGCTGCATTAAACTGTTGTAGTTATAGGCAAAGTAGTGTGTAATGTTTATAGGTATAATATGACATCTTACCAACCAACCAAACTACCTACCAAAACAGCGAACCAGGTAACCAACCAACAAAAATGACAATAAACGGGTGGAAATGACATAAAAATGAATTATGACAACGATCATGATGAAATGAATATTTAATGCATTTCATATAAACACTTAAACATTAAAACATACACCAACATATACACGCACATATGGAATGTCACAGAATATATGTAGGTATGGATGAGTATGTATGTGGGTATGGTGGGTCTATATAAAGTATAAAAAAAAAAACAATATTATATTGTTGTTTAATGAGTACCCTTTTGGACCTCTCACAATGGGATTAAGTTTTGCTAAAATTATGAAATTAATTTAAATATCAATTTTAATTTTGTTAAAGGTTTTCAAAAATAAGAAATTAAATTTTAAGGAACTTATAAAAGATAATATGTATGGACGAAAATAAAATAAAGGAAATATTATATCTGTGAAACTTTGCCAAAACAACCTAATTCACATTTTAAAAATTTCAATGAGGCTAAACACCTTTTTTAAATCAATAAATACTGAGGAAATTTATTTTTTATGCTATATTTCTCAAACTAAAGTGTAAAGGAAGAGTGTTCATTAAACACACATTTTTTAAATTAAAAAAAAATTATTAGAGAAATTCTTTTGATAATTGTTAGTTTGATATTTAAACACTCTTTCATCATACTTCAATATAAGTTATATATTACAAATATAATAAGAGTCCTCATGAAAACGCGCAAAAACTTTGCAAACTGTGCATGTTTGCACACTAGCAAAACAACTGTCAAAAATTGTATGGAATTGGAAAAATTCATTTGCACATCCTTTATAAGTTTGCGCGGCTATTTAGTCCCGCAAACTTGCCCTGTTTAATTGTGCATTCATAAATCGGTTGTCTTTTTGTTTATATTTAAAAGTTATTAATAACTGCGATGTAAAAAATTATAGTTATATGCATCTTTAATTTCAATAAAATTTTTCAATTATTTACAATGATTTCTTATTTTTTTATCCTTAATATTTCCCAACATTTGAAAAGAGGGTTCATGAAACATGTCGCGTAAATATGCACAATTGCACAAATGGGAAACTTATATATAATTTCCAAAATTTTCTAATACTTCCAACTTTATGGTAGGTTCTTTTCTGAAAACTGTTAATGTTTTGTAAAAACTTGTACTTTGTGAGAATTATTATTAGTTTTTAAATCTTTTTTTTTTTTTCTAAATTTAAAAATTATTTTTAATTAAATATGATTTTAAAAAGTTTTTAATAATTTTTACTTTATGGTACTTCATTGAAAATAGTTAATGTTTTATAAAAATTTATACTTTTTGAGAATTATAAATTTTTTTTAATTGGTACTTTTGAGCATTTTTTAAATTTATTTTAAGTATTTACTTTGAAAAAATTTTTTTAAATTGATAATTATTGTTCAATTAGTACCTTTATGAACAATTATTATTATTTTTTAATTATATGTATATTTTATTGGTTTTCCTCTTTTTTTAAATTAAATCCTATTTTTTTAAATTATGAGTTTTTTTAAATTTTGTTATTTTTATATTGTTGCTTTTCTGAAATTTATTTATTTTGATAAATTTTTTTGAAATATTTAGAAAATTGGTAACTATTTAGAAAGTTCAAACCTTTTTTGATTTTTGGAAAATCAGTATAAATTGAAATCTTTCTTAGAAGATTGGTTCTTTTTCACTTTTTCAATATAGTTATTTTTTTTAATATTGCATTTTTGAGAACTTTTTCGAATAGATATTTATTGAATTTTTTCTTTTTAATTTGTAAGTTTTTTTTTAATCAATTCTTTTCCGAAAATAGGTATTTTTAGATTTTTTTCATTTGTAAGTTTTTTTTTAATTTTTAATTTATTGAAAATATTTTTTATGCAAATTATTATAGTGCCTTTGAATATTGGTATCCTGTTAGAAAATCGTTAAATTGAGCCTTTTTAAAATTTCTACTGCTGTTTGAAATTGGTGCTTTTTTATTATGTACTTTTTTCTGAAAACTTTGTTTTTCACAGAATTTGAACTTTTTTGGATAATTGTAATTTTTTTCGAAATTTTTTTTACAAAATTATTTCTTTTATAAAATTTTTAGGTTATTTTTTTTTAAGAATTAATTAGGATAATTTAAGCATTTTTTTTAATTTACACTTTTTATAAATTGTAAATGTATCTTTTTTGAAAACAGGTATAATATTAATTTGGTACTTTTCTGAAAATTATAATTTCTTTTGGATAATTGTATTTTTTTTTTTCAAAATCAGTATTTTTTTGCAAAATGATTACTTTTATAAAAATTATAGGTTATTTTTTTCAAAACATTCTTATTTTTTATAAATTATAAATGTATTTCTTTAATTGAAAATTTTAAAATTTTTTCAAAATCGAAACTTTTTTAATAAAATTTATGAAAAAATGTACTTTTTTTTTATTAAAATTTTCTTAATTGGATTTTTTTTATTAAAATTTTTGTTCTTTTTAAGATTTTTTTATTTGAAAAATTATCTTTTTTTTTGTAAAAATGGTATAAACTTTTTAAGTTGTTATATTTTTTGTTTTCAAAAACTACTCCTTTTTTGGAAAAAATTCCCATTAATATCTTATTGCTGCTTCACTAACTGTTCCAATAAAAAACAATAACAAAAATAAGCTGAAAATAATTCCATACTTTTTTTGGAAAATTAAATTTATATTTTTTTATTTTTGAAAATTGGTAAATTTTATGTGTGAAAAATTGAGAGATTTTTGGAAAATTAAACCTTTTTTGAAATTGTTAAAAAAGCTCCTTTTTTAAGTTTCTCATGTGTATGTTGTTATTGTTGTTATCCTTTTATTAAATTTTCTAATAAAAACAACAACAACAACTTAAGAGAAAATATTTTCGTGTATTTTTACCCAAATCAATACACTTTTTTTTTGCTTATATCTCAGCTATTTATCGAACAAATGTTGATTGGTTTCGATAACTAAATTCATGGTATTCTAGCTGACTTATTGATGTATTCATACATGTCACTCAATTATCATTCATTTGAAAATTTAAAATGCCCCACAGTACCACTTTTTGCCTTGTTCGGTCGTACATATTAAATTAATGCAATAATAATATTTATAAAAAATAATATGAATTAAAAGGTGATTAATAAATGAAAATATTAAAATTATATTAAAAACAACAACAACAACAAATTTATTAATAATTGTTAATGCATGTGTTGAAATAAGCATGAAATGTTCATTATTATTTTTATACAGACATAAATATATCGTATAAGTAATTGTGTGTATAAATGGAAAATTGTAGTAATATATTGTAGTCTGTCCTAGACTCTTAGGTGTCAATATATACCATAAAAAAAAGTAAACAAATAAAATATAGAGTCGATAGATACCCGTATAAACGGACAAATATTCTATGTATGAATTTATACATATCTCGTATAAAACATTCATGTTTGAGAATTTTATATTTAGTTATTCAAACGTATAAGTAATGTTTAAATTTGAATTTAAATAATATTTTTGTTATATTATTTTTTATATATAAAAAATAAAGACTTAATAATCTTTTACTTGTGAGAAACATTAAGGGTCCTCATGAAAACGCGCAAAACCCTCACAAACTGTTTAATGTGTGCAAGTTTGCACATTCGCTTATGAACTGTCAAAAATTGTATGGAAATTCATTTGCATAACACTTATAAGTTTTGGGCGACTATTTAGTCTCGCAAACTTGGGCTGTTTAATTTTGCATTTGTAAATCAGCTGTCTTTTGTTTATATTAAAAAATTATAAATAATTCTGCGATGTAAAAAATGATAGTTACGTTAATTAAAATAAAATAATTGCATGTATCTTTGATTTCAAAAAATTTTCAATTATTTACAATGATTTTTTATTTTCTTATCCTTAATATTTCACAATATTTGAAAAGAGAGTACATGAACATGTCGCGCAAATATGCACAATTGCACATATATAAAACTTAAGCATTTAAATGAGTTATATTTGTTTTTAATTTATTTTAATAATGTGTATTTATAGACTAACATTAACAAGGTAATTGAATTATTTGCGTTAATATGTAGATTATTATTTTTTATTTTATTTTGAATCTTGATTAAACTTTGATCTAAAAATAAAAATTTGCTTCATTATAATAATTTCTAGGAAAAAGTTTAATTAAAAAGTAAACAATTTTTTGAAACGTAGTTTGATAACATTATGAAACAATATTTTGGGGATGGAATAATTCCATCTGCAATTGATAGCTTCTAAACTTTTATTTTTTAAAACTAAGGTAGTCTCAAATAAATTGAACAAAATAATATAGATATAATTCGAAACTCAATTATTTTCACACAAATATTTAGAGCATTTAACGGGGAATATTTCATTAGATCTTTTAATTCAATTATATTTCCTTATAAGGAGTAATTTCTAGTCTGTTTTTAAGAAATGACGTGAAAGTCGATTAAGAATTGGGTTTAATGGTTTAAAATGTTCTACAGAAATTTTCTTCGTCGAGTTTTACTAAGGGTCTCCAAAGGTAAGATATACCATTTGGTCTTAAAAAAAATAATTTTTCTCAAATTTGTTATATAAACGCCTTAAACTTGGCAATAAAATATAACATAAAATCAAAAGTTTGGTTAACAAAATTACCAATAATTTTTTCATTTCACTTTTTTTTTTAAATAAATGCTACACCGTATAAACTTTAGATCTTTGGTGACCCCTAGTGAAATTCGAAGTAAACAATTTCTATACAACATTTTAACCCATTAAACCCAAGTTTTAATAGACTTTTATGTAATTTCTATTTCTATTTATGTGAACATAATTGAGATTTGTACTATATTTATATTATTTTTTTCAATTTTTCTGAAAAA
Source organism: Protocalliphora azurea (assembly GCA_932274085.1). Lineage (NCBI taxonomy): Eukaryota > Metazoa > Arthropoda > Insecta > Diptera > Calliphoridae > Protocalliphora > Protocalliphora azurea. The sequence continues at coordinate 203,185,963 of OW026519.1, read as the reverse complement.
AGAAAAGTTTAAAGATCATAAAACAAAAATTTTACCTAACAGCAAAAAATACTTTTGAGGTTTTATTAAACTCATAAAATGGAATAATTCCGCCCAAACGAGATGATCCTCAATTTGTTGCAAAGCGTAATTTAGTCATTATTTCATTGATAAAAAGTAATGTAGAGAGTAAACACCTGATATAATTTTGTAATTTAAATTAATAATTAAATTAAGAAAAATATACTCAAAATATTATTCCCTTTCAAATGTAATCGTGTTGTACTATTAAGTCCTAAACATGGCATTTTTTGATGGCTGATAAGCATTAACAAATTTATGTCATTTAATTTGGTGGAAGCTTATGAAAATAGTCTGTAAACTTTTGCTGCTAAAATTTATTCATTTCTTAAATACCTAAACAAATTTATTATTTTTTCGACAAACGTTTGCTAATATCTTCATTGTTTCATAATTATTAATGGTAATGGAAAAATGTTCAAAAGAATATTTTGTGTACTTACGACTACAATTAGTAACTCTCATTAAACTAAAGAAATATGGCAAAATACATCAAATATGAGCACAAATTTCAACAGAAAAAGAAGCGAAAAAAATGAATGAAAAAACATTAATTAGCATAACAAACCGAATTACATTTAGCAATTACCCTTGTAAAACAAAAAGTTTATGTTCTTCGTTCATTTTTATGTTGCTTGTTGGTAATTGCTGCTAAATAAATTATTAAAAGCACCAGAATATCAAGAAAACTGTGTGTGTAAATATTTTAAATGTTAAATGAATTTTGGTATTGAAGACTTTTGAGTGTGTGTGAGTATGGGTGTTCTAGTGTTAGCGTGATCTAATTCATATTGTTCCACATCATTCAATAGCTACATAAAAAATTAATCAAACATATTTTTCTGTTGCTATTTCTTATTTCTTCCTCTTCTTTAGTTTTTCATTTTTATTTTTTGGAGGGTTTTTCCTTAGGTTTTTTTTAGGTTTTTGGTTTTTAGCTTTCAATTTTGTTGAATAGACCCTTAGGATGTTTAGTAACCATTAATCTTAAATATCTTAAAAGACGTTGCTGTTTGTAGTATTTTATAACCCAACTAAATTATTGTAATAGCTAAAACTATAACTATGATTACGATTACGATATAACTACAAAAATAAGAAACACATGCTTTCACACACTTAAAAATAGTTATTTATGTCTATGTAGAAAGCATAGTGGAAATTTTCGATAAAATTTCTTTTTATGGGAAATTTTCGATAAAAGTTCTTTTTATAGAAAATTTTCGATAAAATTCATTTTATAGAAAATTTTCAATAAATTTTTTTCCTTTCTATAGGGAATTTATGCTAAAATTTCTTTTTATTGGAAATTTTCAATAAATTTACTTTTTATAGGAAATTTTCGATAAATTTTCTTTTTATAGGACATTTTTATTAAATTTCCTTTTTTAGGAAATTTTGAATAAATTTTCTTTTTCTTAGGAAATTTTTAGGAAATTTTGAATAAATTTTCTTTTTCTTAGGAAATTTTTATTAAATTTCCTTTTATTAGAAGATTTTCAATAAAGTTCCTTTTTATAAAGTATTTTCGACAATTTTTGATCAATTTTCTTTTCTTTTCAGGAATTTTTCAATAAATCTCCTTTTTATAGGATATTTTCAATAAATTCCCTTTTAAATTTAAATTTTCAATAAATTTCCTTTTTGTACAAAATTTCCTTTATATAAAATTATTGATGCATTTTCATTTCACTATTATCACTGTGCAATGGTCATTTGCGGCTTAAAAATAAAAATTATACCACAAAAGTAGATGATGAAGACGAAGACGACGTTGATGATAGTTTGAGTATAATTGCAAATAAACAACAACTACAACAATAATAAAAATAAAAATACAAAGTAATAACAATAAAATATGTCAGTGTTGTATGTAAAATAACATAAGTAAAAAATAAAAAAAGGAATAAGAACAAGACTCTTGTTTCATTCTTTCATTATAATAAAATGTTTAACTAAAATATATATATTCATACTTTTATTTCTGTATAAATGTTTGTATGAGTTTATATGTTCGTATGCGAAGAGCCTTTTGTGAAAATGCCATAAACAAAGAAAAAGTGTGGAAAATGAAAAGAGAAAATACTTATTTTCCTATTAACAATTTTTATATGTGTTTATAGTAGTTGTTGTTATTGTTGCTGTTTTTCTCGCTTTGTGGTCTTCATGTTTATTTTCGGTTAAATATCCTTTTTATATATGGCAAATATTTAGTTTTTATACATATGAACACTATACATAGGTTGTTTCAAAAGTATTGGTCTGTAAGTAGGGTTTGGGATTTTCCGCAATATTTCTTTCTTTTACATTCAACGCCTACAGATCCATTGCTTGGATAAGAGATGCTGTTTCAAAAGGAAATGTTGTGTTAGAATGAAAAATCTCCCAACCAAATTAATTTTTTATACTAGTGAGTATTTCCGAAGTTTAACTAATTTAATATTCATTTCCACAAATCGGTAATAACACTAAAGTTTTCTAAAATTTAAAGATGATAAAAATAAAGTTGATTTAAAATTTCCAATGAAAACAACTTGTAAGTAAATTCTTTAAACCATAGATAAAAAATACATAGATATCTGATGGAAAACCAATTCAATAATCAAAAGTCTAAATCATGCAACATTAACGTTCCACTCAGATAACGTTCTAGTTGTATTATATGCGTTGAACTCTTGCAAGTACCATGTTTAAAGTAACGTCAATCTTTCATTGATATAAGGCGTTAAAAATAGCAACATGTTTACTATAGAATTTGAAAACTATGAAAATATTTAATTTCCCATTTTCCCGGGAAATCCCGTGATTTACCTCCTAGGAATTTCCGGATTCCAAACCATATCTGTAAGTTATAAATAATAATTGGAAGTATTATTTTAAATTAGTTTTGTGTTTAACTAAGTCCAAAGGTAAATTTCTTTCCATCTTATTATTTAATTTTTGCCTAAAATTCACTTTCGCTCCTCGTAATAATGCATATATAAGAATATTTATGTGTACACATGTAATATTAATATAAAATGTTTGTGTTGCATGTATTTTATGTCTATTGACTCCTTTTTATCACATGTGTAGCAATGTTAAAAACCAACACTTTTCATGTGTATATTGGTGTGTGTATAATCTCCCATGTATCTTTTAATATGTATAGTAACGGAAAAGGAAAACACTCACTTAACCATACATATAGAAAAGAACCCATTCACTCAGCACACTTTTAGTCCGTAACACATCATCATTATCCTCATCGTGATCGTCGTCGTTCGAAATAAATTGTAGATAAACATGCAAACATAAATTTTCACCCTGTCAGGTGGTCGGTCGTTTATGGACTATAATATTATTATTATTTTTTTTTGGTTACGTTTTTACCGGTTGGACGGTTGAACGTTGGATGATTTTTTATTTGAGTAATTTTTCTGTTCTGCTCTTTTTTTTTTTTTTTTTTTTGGTGCACAAAGAAAAGCCTTCTAAAATTTTGTTCTCATTTCATAACGATGACTAAAACTATTTTAGCAACTTTCAAGTTGTTTGTACTCGTAAAATATTTAAGCATCATCCAAAGTTAATAATAATTATTCATATAAATATACCGATGTGTACATATGGATGTGTGTACAAGCAGCTTAAAATATGTTCTATTTATTTCTATTTTCTACTTTATTTATTTCTTTTTTATTAAAACATAAAATACAAAAGTATAAGTTCCGGGGGGAACATTTTCTAAAAGGAAATTAAAATGAATTAAATATAAAAATTTATTAGAGAATAAAAATAATCTACAAAAAGAAAGTTCAACGAAAATTTTCTATACGAAGAAATTTTAAGAATTTTTTTTTTTTTAAATTTTATATAAAAAGAAATTTCAATAAAAATTGTCTATAATAATTAATTTTAGCGAATAAAAAGAAATTTTATTGAAAAACTTCTATAAAAAAAATTTAAGAAGAAATTTCAATAACCAAATGTTAACAAGAATTTCCTATAAAAACAAATTTATCGAAAATTTACTATACAAAGGAAATTTCTTGAAAATTTTCTATAAAAGGTATATTTCTTGAAAATTTTTTATAAAAAGGAAATTTATTGAAAATTTTTTATAAAAAGTAAATTTATTGAAAATATCCTATAAAAAATAAATTTATTGAAATTTTTTTATAAAAACGAAATTTATTAAAAATTTCCTATAAAAAAGAAATTTATTGAAAATTTTTTAAAATAGGAAATTTATTGAAAATCTTTTATAAAAACGAAATTTATTGAAAGTTTTCTATAAAAAGGAAATTTATTGAAAATTTCCTCTAAAAAGGAAATTTATTGAAAATTTCCTCTAAAAAGGAAATTTATTGAAAATTTCCTATAAAAAGGAAATTTATTGAAAATTTCCTATAGAAAGGAAATTCATTGAAAATTTCCTATAAAAAAGAAATTTATTGAAAATTTTTTATAAAAAGGAAATATATTAAAAATTTCCTATAAATTTTTTATAAAAAGGAAATTTATTGAAAATTTTTTATAAAAAGGAAATTTATTGAAAATATCCTATAAAAAGAAATTTATTGAAAATTTTTTATAAAAAGGAAATTTATTGAAAATTTTTTATAAAAAACAAAATTTATTAAAAATTTCCTATAAAAAGGAAATTTATTGAAAATTTCCTATAAAAAGGAAATTTATTGAAAATTTTTTATAAAAAGGAAATTTTCAAAAATTTCCATTTTCTGAGAAATTTTCAATAAATTTCCATTTTCTAAGAAATTTTCAATAAATTTTCCTTTTATAGAAAATTTTCAATAAATTTCCTTTTTATAGAAAATTTTCAATAAATTTCCTTTTTATAGGAAAATTTCCTCAAATTTCGTTTTTATAGGAAATTTTCAATAAATTTCCTTTTTATAGAAAATTTTCAATAAATTTTCTTTTTATAGGAAATTTTCAATAAATTTCCTTTCTATAGAAAATTTTCAATAAATTTTCTTTTTATAGGAAATGTTTAATAAATTTCCTTTCTATAGAAAATTTTCAATAAATTTTCATTCTATAGGAAATTTTCAATAAATTTCCGTTTTATAGGAAAATTTCCTCAAATTTCGTTTTTATAGGAAATTTTCAATAAATTTCCTTCCTATAGGAAATTTTAATAAATTTCCTTTCTATAGGAAATTTTTAATAAATTTACCTTTTATAGTAAATTTTCAATAAATTTCCTTTTTATAGGAAATTTTCAATAAATTTCCTTTTTATAGGATATTTTCAATAAATTTCCTTTTTATAAAAAATTTTCAATAAATTTCCTTTTTAGAGGAAATTTTTCAATAAATTTCCTTTTTATAGAAAATTTTTCAATAAATTTCCTTTTTATAGAAAATTTTCAATGAATTTCCATTTTCTAAAAAATTTTCAATAAATTTCCTTTTTATAGGAAATTTTCAATAAATTTCCTTTTTATAGGAAATTTTTAATAAATTTTGTTTTTTATAAAAAATTTTCAATAAATTTCCTTTTTATAGAAAATTTTCAATAAATTTCCTTTTTATAGAAAATTTTCAATAAATTTCCTTTTTATAGAAAATTTTCAATAAATTTCCTTTTTATAGAAAATTTTCAATAAATTGCCTTTTTATAAAAAATTTTCAATAAATTTCCTTTTTATAGGAAATTTTTAATTAATTTCGTTTTTTTTAAAATTTATTGAAAATTTCCTATATAAAGGAAATTTATTGAAAATTTCTTATAAAAGGAAATTTATTGAAAAAATCTTTTAAAAAAGGAAATTTATTAAAAATATTCCATAAAAAGAAATTTATTTTAAATTTCCTATAAAAAAGAAATTTATTGAACATTTCCTACAAAAGAATATTTATAGAGAGTTTCCTTTAAAAAGGAAATTTTACAACAAATTTTTATGAAAAGGAAAATTATCGGTCATTTTCTATAAAAAGCAAATTTATCAAAAATTGTCTACAAAAGTGAATTTCCTACAAATGGGAAATTTATCGAAAATTTCCTATAAAAAGAAGACAAAAGCGAAAATTTCGTATTGAAAAATAATGTATCAATGTAGAAGAAAGATAGATTATTGTATAAAGAAGAGGAAAGGAGAATTACAACTTTTGCAAAAATTCGACATGGCAACGATTTATCGCCATAACGCTCCTGTTGTATTTAATGGTTTAAATAATGATATCTTATGAAAAAGGTGACAGTTACACCGTTATGTAGGACTGACCATTAATCACACACTCACACAAGTATTTGAAACATTTACAGATAAATAATCACTTTTATACTATGGCGTAACAAACGTCAGGCAGTCAGTCACCATTTATATATAAATTTAGCCATTTATTCAAAACGAACCCGAAATAACAAAATCGTTTATTAAATTATTGACAGTTTGTTTTATTTTTTGTCACTCGCTCGCTCGGACGTTTTGGCATTTAGATTCCCCAATTGAAATTATTAAATGTGGAAATGAGTGCGAGTGTGTGTAAAGTAATAAATTGAAAAATAAAAAAATTAAATTCCAATTAATTTAGTAGATTTTCTTTTTAGTATTTTTTATGCTGCTCCATTTAAAATTTTTTCTTTCATTTATTTTAATTTTATTTGATTTTATATCTTTTTTTTTTAATAAAGTAGGGGACAAATTTTATTTGCTTGGTTTGTTAATAAATTTTATTTTTTAATTTTTAGTTTTTGTTAAGTTTTAATGGCGTTGAAGTTTTTCGTTGTTATATATATATATTTTTTTAAATTTATTTTTTGATTTATGCACGTCTTAAATGTTTAAAAAAAGCATATTTTACTGCATTTTAAGGCGTTGAATTTTATACATGTGTCTTTTATAATATTTTATCTTTATTCTTTTTAAATATGTATACTTTTTTTTTTGAAAAGGGGTCTTTAGTATTTTTTTCTTTTTTTTGTTGTTTTTCTTTAATGTTCAAATTTAAAGGCGTAAAATTGTCACAGATCATCAGTTTGTTTTTTATGGTGTTAGTATTTTATTATTTAGTTTAAGGAATAAATATTGAGTGTCTTTTAGTTTTTTTTTTATGTTTGACAATTTATTTTTGTCTTTATTGGTGTGAATTTGTTGTAGGAGTTAAGTGATTATTGTAATTGGATATTTTATTTTCTTAAAGTAAAAAAAAGAGCAACAAATCTATAATTTAAATCAGTAGCTAAATATTTGAAATGTTTTTGTAATTAATATTATTTAATATGTAACTGAGAGAGGGATTTGTTGGAGAAGTGCAGTAAATATGCATTATTTTCATAATACTATTTGTTAAGTTCTGAATAATTTCTCAGGTATTTGGAGGCTAAGTAAATCAGTAGCAAAAAATTCAATTTATCGAATAAAATTTCAACGAAAGTTTTCTATAAAAAGAAATTTTGAAACAATTTTTCTTCTGTAATAAAAAACGTCAAAAATATTTTTTAAAAGAAATTTTTAAAAAGAAATGTCTTCATAAAAAGTAATTTCAAGAAAATTTTTTTGGAAAAAAAAGCTAAAATTTTAAGTAACAAAAGCTTTAATGCAATTTATTTAAAAAGCGATTTCAATGAAACTTTTCTATAAAAAGAATTTAAAAAAAATCATAAAAAGAAATTCAAACGTAATTTTTCTAAAAATCAAAATTTCGCGTAAAATAAAAATTTATAGAAATTTGTTTATTAAAATGGTTTCATAAAAATGGCATTTTAAAAAAATATAAAAAATTTCGTTTAAAAAGAAAATAAGAAAAAAAAAATGTGAAAATTTTGTATAAAAAAATTATATTTCTAATTATCTTCAAGTTATTCTTACATAATTTTTTAATCTGCCTAATAGTTACGAAGATATTGAAAAAATTAAAATTTTGTATTATTCAAAAAATCGAAATTGATCTAAATGAAAATTTCTTTTCATTATCATAAACCTTTATATGTAACTTCTAAAATTATGCTATAAATCACTTTTTTGAATTGATTCTAGTTTACAAGATAAATCATTATATATAGAAATTTAAACAGGTTTTACTATATATTGCAAGTTACAACATAATTCAAGAACGAATTGTCTTATTTGATTGAATAAAATATCATTATCATCACTATAATTAAAATTATCTCCAAGTTATGCCGACATCATTTAATTTGTTCAATAGTTTCGGAGATATTGAAAAATAATATTTAAACAAATAAAAATTTTAACAAAATTAAACAAATTTTTATTTAATTAAAAAAATCAAATCATAAATGCTTCTTTTTCCCCTTTGTTTTAAATCTGGATATGTTATTAATAAAATTAACCTATAAATCAGTTTTTTGTTCAAGTTTTTGAGGTAAATCATTATTTACAGAATTAATGAAATTGCACTATATATTGCCTCATATCGCAAAATCGAATAATCTGCTCAATAGTTAGGGAGGTATTAAAAAAATTTTTGTCGAAAATTATACATTTTTTTACAAAATGTAAAAATTTTTCAATGACTGAAATCGTAAAAAATGGAGAATGGAGAAAGTTGATTATTATTATTATTATTATTATTATTTGAATTGGATATGTTGCAAATAAAAAAAATAATAATAATAAATTTTTTTAAAATCGATATATAAATGTCGACTTTAGTCACAAATAAGTGATGATATCTCATTAGAGTTATGTAAATAATTTTATTATTTTTGTATTATTTTTAAATTACGTTTAGATACTTTCAGTAAATTGAGAATAAAATCGACATTTATTTATCGATTTTCATGAAAAATAGCTCATTTTATTTGTAACAAAATCTACTTTAAAATAAATTTATTTTTTCATTATTCTGAATTTTTACGATTTTTTGAAAATAAAAATTTTTCAATTTTGTAAGAAATTTAATTTTTTATTTAACACAATTCTTCTACTAACTCTGAAAGTAATTTAATTTAAATTAAAGAAAATTTTAACTGGATTTTTTTTTTAATCTTTACCAGCAAAATCAGATATGTTCCAATATCTGGAGCAGACTTATTGATTTTCTCTGTAAGAATTTATCTCGAGAACTAAATCTAATTAAAAAAGAGATTTATAGGCTTAAAATCAGGTGTATCTAAATTTTACAAGAAATTCTGTTGTCCAGTGTTATTCTATATCCCACATTGTTAATTCTAATAGTTTCAAGTATTAAATTTCTTAATATTTATTCACTTTATTTTTTGTTAAAAGTTAAACTTTTGTTAAGGGACTCAGAGAATAAGGCACAAAGGGGGGAATGCCAAAATTTATAATGTTTAAGGCTATAGCTTATTATGGCGCAAGATGCCTTTCACAAAAAAAAAAAAAAAAAAAAAAAAATACAACCCCTGTGTTAATACAATTTCTTACATACAGATGTAAGAATAAAAAATTGTTTAAGAATAATAATGACAGGGGGGAAACAACATACGTACGACTACCAATCAAATATTTTTACACGTTTCTTCGAAAACGAAAAAAGTTGCAAGTATATTTTTCATGTGCTTTTTTTTTTTTGCTCTGAAATAAAGAGGAGTTGAATTTTTCTTCTTATTTTTAAGTTATTTATATTTAATGTCTTTTGCCTGTTTTTTCTTTTTTTTTTTTTTGCTATAATATTTTTTTAACACTCTGAAATTGTGTTTTTTATTTATTTTAGAATTCAAAACACGCCACAACATCTTTGGAAGGAACGACAACAACAGCAACGATGACGGCAACACAAATGAGGGCGACATTAATATATTTAGCGCCTTTTTTGCAACCGTGTAAGAATGTTGTTACACCAATAGCCAAGACTACAGCAACAACGACACGAGCCCAGTCAATGCCACAGCAAAGTTTGGGTAATGAACAAGATATTGCAACAACAGCAATAGCAACACCAGCCATGGTATTACAGCAACAGACACATGTGGCGCGTAATCGTCTGAATAGCAGTCGTAATAATCATAATAATGCTATAAATTCGAACAGCACCACCATTAACAACAACAGCACCAACATCAGCAGTAGACCTTGCTGCAGTAATAATACTTCCAATACAAATTTTACTACAACAACAACGAGTAAGACTATGGAAAGTGTCTGTGAATCGAGTGGCAGGAGTAAAAGTAACAGTTGTAGTACTACAACTACAAGTAGTAGTAGTAGTAGCAGTAGCAGCTGTTGTCATAATAAGACTATGCAACAACAAGAGCCTGAAAAATTACAAGCCAGAGCTGAGTATCAGGAAGAAAAGCAGGTTAAGGAGCAAAATTTTCAACAAAAGGATAAATATTATAAAAATTTTGAAATGCCTGCCTTAGAGACCACAACAACGATAACAAAAACAACTACAACACAAATGGTTTACTCCTCTAATAATAATAAAACAAGACAAATACAACAACAGCAACAAGAACACCTTAAAAAAGACAAACCCTCGTCATTTTCAACAGCATCATTATTATCAACTTCAACATCATCATCATCTTCTTCGTCTTCTTCATCTCTGGGTTACTCTTTATCAACCTCATTTGTAAACTATACGAATAATCGTAGTACAAAATATTTACGTGAACGTAATCGTAGAAATATTTTACAATTACAACAACAACAGGAGCAGACTTTAAAACAAAAAACACATGGTTCCATATTAAAACAACAAACGGCACCACAAAAATCACTTATGCAACATAATATAAGGCATAAACTGGATGAAGAAATAGAAAAAGTGGAAGAAAAACTACTACAACGAAACTTAACGTGTGGTCGTGGTCCTTATGTGGCAAAGGACCATCCTCATCATCATCAGCACGGCACCAATATTAAAAGTAACAACACGTCAGTGTTGTCAAGATGTCATTGTTTAAATTATAATCAACATAATAAATATAATAATTATAATAACAACAATAACAAAATTATGCTCAGTAATGTCCAAGACATAAAACAGCTGCAAAAGCAACAGTACATGAATACCCTCATGTCCTCGACAAACTGTGATGACCAGCTTGATTATACAGTCTATAATGATGATGACGATGAAGAGACAGTGTATGATAATCACTCTGAAGCTAAAGAAATAAAAGAAAATATAGATTTAAGATTAAGAAGAAATCAAGAGGACGAACAAAAGACACTAAAGAATTCCTATATTAATTATAAAGAATTATCATTTTATACAAATCCAAAAATTCATGATTCTAACTCATCACACTCATCCTCAACAACCACAACAACACAATCATCTTTATCATCATTATTATCAAATCCTTCGTATACAACGATATTAAATAAGGAATGTAGGTGCTTTAAACAATATAAACGTGATACTATTGGCAGCGAATGTAATTTAAAACAAAAGAATTTGAAATTAATTGAAGGAGCAGTGACAGGAGCAACAGTAACAGGACACAGTGATAACTATTGTATGATTGGTGATAATAATGTTACATCACCATCATCCTCATCAGTGGCGTCATCATTAGTTTGTGAAAGTTTGTGGCAAGATTTGCGTTTGGGCGATTGGTTAGTGTCATTAGTTGACTGTTCCAAGTTTAATAAAACGGTTGCGGTTTCAAAGTGGTTGTATATGTGGCTGTTATTTATAATGCTGTCGACATCGGCTCATTGTTGGGCGGGACGTAATGATGGCAAGTATTTTAAAATAATAAAAAAAAATATATAAATGAACTGAACCTTAAAAAAAATATGTATTTGTTCAATTCATAACCTCTGTTGTATCGTTGCATAGTTGTAAGACGCACATATTTTTTAAATTAAGTTTTTGAAAGTTAAAGCAAATAAATTGAAAATTTTTTACGCCACACAGTGGTTCCGAAACGCTTTTTTTGGGAATAATTCTGTAATTTTTGATCCGTTAATGATATCTCAATAAAATTCGACATAGCTAGAGCTGAACTGTTTTCGAGTTGATTTACAGGAGCACAGAACTCTAGAGGGTTAGGGGCTAAGGGGCAAGATTTTATGAAATTATTTGACATCATATATGAAACGTTAGTACATAGAAAATTTTGTTTAATAAAAATAAATTAAATTCGGTCATATTTCTTTAGATCATGACCCGAAAAACTTAAAATTAAAATTGAAATAAAATTTAAACCAATAAAGATATCTTATTGGAATTTTGACATAATATAGATAAGCTTGTACTATAATCAATAAATTAAAAAGATCTTCCACTTTTTTGTATCAAAATAACCAATATCCAATCTGGGGAAAATTTATTTCAAAAATTTACTTTTTTCATTGAAATCGTTAGTTACCCTGTCGTTATAAAAGTCTTCCGTCAGAAAATATGATTTGTGTGGAAGTATATGTATAATGAAGTGCATTGATTTGCATGGAGACAAAAAATGTTGTACCCCCTTAATATTAAAGATAGATATATTTTAAGCTAATTTCCAAAATATTTCGATTTAATTATTTCGTTCATTTGAGCTGGACCATTTTTAAAACACTTTAAAAAATACGGTTTTCGATCAACAGTGTACATAATTTTTAAATTTTTGTAAAAAAATTACAACATATGATAGACAAATGACGTTTAATAAATATTGAGAAAAAAATTTTAATTAGTTTTCATTCTCATGAAATTAAAATTTTAGTAAAATTTTCTATGATTTTATTTTAAATACTATTTTATTAAAGTTTAAATATTTCATCGTAATTTATATTTTAGGGTATCATTGGAAAGGTCTCATTCAATACTATTGAATGAGTTGTATTCATTTAACCCTTTAGTTGAACAAGTAATATTTTAAGATTTCCGGCACATAATTGGTTAAGTTAAGTTTTATGTCAAATAAATGGTTAGTTAAGAAAATAAATGTCACCAAAAGCATATATTTATCATAAAAACTATAAATTTGTGTAAAATAGTGACTAAATTTTAAAAATCTCTTTAATTCAATTATTATCACGGTTTTAAAGGAACTTATTATATTTTTCATAAATTAATCTATATTTAAGTATAAAAAATACTTCCATGTGACTTATTTGCAAAATTTTCTTATTTAGGCTTTTTTGAACAAAATGCATAAAATTGACCCTCTTGCTATTAAAGGGTTAATTACGCGTAATCATCAACAGTATCAGGATAAACCATTCCAATGATACATTAAAAGCCAATAAATATTGAAAAATGTTGTATAAAGAAAACATAACAAAAAACGTTAGTAAAATCTTAATATTCCGCGACGAAAAGAGACATAACAATTATTTAAATTAATATTCCAAGCTTTAGTATGCCTCTATTACAATTTGAAGTTAATTTTCTTTTAACGGAAATTTTGATAATGATAGCGAAAGTTAATTTAAAAAATTCAGATGTAATATTTGGGGAATCATATAAGAACAGATCAGTTTTCATTTCTAGAGGAGTATATTTACAACATTTTTTCGTGAGTGTTTTTAATGTATAACTGACATATTTTGTTGTTTATTCCAACTTTGTGTCTTGAGAATTGTACAAATAAATATAAAAAACTTCTTTAAAAAAGTTTGGGTAAGGTTTATGGCTTATCCGGATTATATAAAAAAAATTATATAATCCGGATAAAAAATATATGGTGGCTATTCTTGGAAACGCGTCGAAGAAGTGAAAATTTCTATTAAAACAAAAACAAAGTTTAAAAAATTATTTTTGTTTACCATACATTTTTAAAATGTAATAAACGTCAGAACTTTAACGCGTTTCTCTCTCTCTTTTAAAAACGGTAAATTCCATTTTGGCGAATTTTGAAAAAATTACATACCCGAGGGAACCAACTTTATGGGTCGACCCTCTAACCAATAACTCTCTAGGGATCTGTGCTCCACCAAATCAACTATTTAAAGGTCCTATAGTTACAGAATTAAAAAAAAAAAACATTTTGGAACCACGATACAACACAGGCTGTGAATTGGGCAGTTGCTTTATTTTCTTTTAATAGTTATTAATTGTTGAAAATTATCCAAAATCTTTTGTTTTTTCTTTTTTCAAAGTTTACAAACTTCAAATTTTTACTATTTAAATTTTCTTTATAAAGAAATTAAATTTCTTAGGATTAGTTTTTTTTTTTAATTTCTTATTGTTATCACTTACATTTTTAAGGTTTCTTTCTTGTCCTTTGTCATTCAATCGCTCACTCACCCACATATTTAAAGTTAATGTTTGAGGTTATGTCATCAAAATATCCCATAATAGTCATAGAAATATCCCCATAATAGTCATGAAAATTTACTACTAATAAATTTTATTTGCTTCTAAAACCATACAACTTGGTAGGGGGTGACGACTATGAATAATTAAATTTGTTTTTCAAAAGGCTGTTAAGAGGCTAGGAAAAATTTAGTGAAACTAATTAATAAAAAGAAATTCGAATAAGACTGATTACGTAAAAATTCAAAGAAAACATATAAATAATTAAAGCTTTAATTTTTATGAAATGACTAAATTTAACCTGCTCAATAGCATAATAATTTCTTACAAAATTTAAAAGTTTCTGTTTTTCAAAAATTCGTAAAAAATCTAAAACGTTCCAAAAAAATATCTCATTCTATTTTGTCATAAATCGGTACATGTTTCTGGTAAAATAAACCTATAAAACACTTTTTAATTTAATTTAGTTTACAAGATAAATTGTTTTATATAAAATTAAATAGGTTGCACTACTTATTGCAACATAGCTCGAGAACGATTTGTCTGATTGATCAAATATTAAAAAATTCTAATTAAAATTTTCTCAAATTTATTTTAATGTTAATTTATAATTTGTTTAATAGTTTCAGAAATATAAAAAAATTAGGGTTGAAAAGAAAAAAAGAAAACAATGAAAAAAGTTTAATAATTTTTGTTTTTCAAAAATTCATAAAAATTCGAAAACGATCAAAATTTCTACTTTTTCTTTTTGTTTGTCATAAAGCTGAATATGTTACAAATAAAACGGCACATTTTTTTTTTATTAAAGTCGATGCATAATTCGATTTTACTAAAAATTTAGTGAACTATGAGTAATTTTATTATTTTTTGTATAATTTTAAAATGAGATACCTTCACTTAATTAGGAATATAATTTTGATGACATATGGAGCTTTTAATTTACATGTAACATATTTAGCTTTATGATAAAAGAGAAAAGCGAGCATTTTTGAATGTTTTCGATTTTTTATGATTTTTTGAAAAACAATAATTTTTAAATTTTGTAAGAAATTTTAATTTTTGTTCGACTCATTTTTTTTTAATATCTCGAGAATTCGAATCATATTAAAAAAAAGGTGGTAGATTTTAATGAAATATGGCTTGTTTTATTTGTAACATATCTGGCTTTATGATAAAAGAGAACATTTTGTATTTGTGGTGGTTTTCCATTTTTTTATGATTTTTTGAAAAACAAGCTTTTTAATTTTTTAAGTAATTTTAATTTTGTTTTGAAACATTTTTTACTACATATCTCCGAAACTATTGAGAAGATTAAAAAATGATATATGTACTACTTATATAATTTGAATAATAATTTTTTGGTAGATTCACTTAGATAGATACATATTCACTTACATATATAAATATTTCGAAAACTATAGTCAATTCAAAATTTAATGATATATGACTTGTTTTATTCATAATTTATCTAGCTTTATGACAACAGAAAAAGAGCGATCATTTTTGGTCCTTTAAAATTTTGATTTTTTGAAAATCAAAAAAATTTTTAAATTTTTCTTTTACACATCTTTCGTAATATCTTCGAAATTATTGATCAGATTAAAAATAATGTGGGTATAACTAGAGTTATGTTGCAATTTATTGTGCAATCTAATAATAATTTCCTATGTAAGAGTTTATCTTGAGAACTAGAGCCATTACAAAAAAGTGTTAGATTTTAATCAAATATGGCTGGTTTTATTTTTAACATATATAGCTTAATTATAAAAGAGAAAAACGAATATTTTTAGTCGTTTTTAATTTTTTATAAAAAAAAAAAACAAGAATTTGTTATAAGAAATTTTAATCTTTTTTAATACACATTTCTTTAATACCTCCGAAATTGTTTTGGTATTTCATTAAATCAATTAATGCAATTAGTTCTAGAGTTATGTTGGAATATATGGTGCTAGGCCATTAACTTCCTATGTAAGAGTTTATATCGAGAACTAGAGTAAATTCAGAAAAAAGTTATTTATAGGCTTAGATCTCTATGATCACGTGTATCTAAATTAACTAAGAAATCTTGTGATGTAGAATCCATGTTGCCCTGTTTATTTTCTTACCTGAAAAGCCTTAAAGGCTAATTTGAAAATTTATCAAAATTGAAAAAGAAAAACCTTAAAAAAATAATAAAAATTTCTACTACAAACCACTACAATTGCTTCATATTAATAATATATTTTCTAACAATTACTTCTTTAATTGCTTCAGTTTCTCCTGCTTTTATTTCTTTAATTATTATTTAATTTTATTGCTATTGTTATTATTACAATTATCAAATGCAATAATATCTAACGCATTAAAATATAATAAAAATAATTTGTTATTTGAGATATTTTTGTTTTTTGCTTTTTTAATTTCAATAATCGATTTTATTCTTATCTTTAAATCCAACCCACACGAAAAAAACTAATCAAAATTTTCCAAAAATGTCTATTGTTTACTTGTTAAAATATATATAATAATGGATTATGTATCAGTGGATGTAGTATATGTATATGAGATACCATGTCAAACAAATTTCTATCTAAAAAAAAAAAAAAAAACACCCTTATATAAGTTTAATTAAAACTTAAAAATAAATGTCAACCAACCAAACCTCCCTTCCAAAATGTTATTGTTTATGTTTGGTCAGCTGATATAAAATTCAACAATAAAAATCTAATAAAAATAAATTTAAATAATTACGTCACATTAAATTGTTAAATTTATGACAATGAATAAATAAATAAACAGTTATAGTAACCCAGCAAAAACTTTTTGGTCTGCGGTAATGGCAACTACTTATTAAAGTACTTTCTTGGTAATGAGGCGTCATTATTATTTGCTTACTCAGTATTACATAAACAAACAAAATGTCTGAAAAGATATTTTATACTAAAAAAAAAAGTTTTTGTCACTTAGAAAATAAGTGCGAGATGGTGTACTGAGTAAATCAAAATTGCAAAAGAAAAACCTTAAAAAAATAATAAAAATTTCTACTACAAACTATTACAATTGCTTTATATTAATAATATATTTTCTAACAATTACTTCTTTGATTGCTTCAGTTTCTCCTGCTTTTATTTCTTTAATTATTATTTAATTTTATTGCTATTGTTATTATTACAATTATCAAATGCAATAATATCTAACGCATTAAAATATAATAAAAATAATTTGTTATTTGAGATATTTTTGTCATTAAAAACGAATGGTTAATTTGTGTCCAAGTTCAAATCTCACTGACGGCATTTTTTTTTATTAAAAACGAATGGTTAATTTGTGTCCAAGTTCAAATCTCACTGACGGCATTTTTTTTTATTTTTAATTTTATTTAGGTACATATTTTTGAGTACCTCTAGAGTCTAAAAATAACTACATGAATTTGTGGACAACTCGAACAAAAATAACTAGTTATTCAGGCAAAAAATAAGTAGTTTATTTTTGTTTCCAGTTATACTTGCTAGCTTACCAGAAAGCAAAGTTTTTGCTGGGAAGTAATTAAAAACATTTTTATATACCTAAAATACTTAAACAAAAAAAAAAAAAAAAAAATATATATATATATGTATATATATATCGACACACCGGGAAGTTGATATGCGTCGCTTTTACTATCAAATTCTGATCTACTTAGTAACACCGTTCGGGAAGAACTGTGCCACTAAGCGATAGTTCCTTTGAGAACTTTCTTCAAAATATTTAATAACAACAACAACGTTTGAATTCTTTTCAAACTTTTAAAAAATTTTTGATTTAAAATTTTGAAAATTATAAATAAAATTTTGAAAATTATAAATTCCTTTTCAAATTTAAAATGCAAAAATTCAGCTTTGCTAAAATATTTTTCGGATACTCTAAAACGATGCATTCCCAAAATTTTGATTACTATATCTACAAATTTTAATCTTCCACAGTATTGACTTGCAAAATCGAATATAATTTTAATTTTTTGTTCTATAGAATATTATTCTGAAAATTAGCAACTTGCGCTGCGGGCATGTCATATATAAGTCAAACTCCCACACTTTTAAAAAATGTTGTTTAGGTTATTAAGAATTTTATATAAAACAGAATTTTCTGTCCATGTTCTGGCTCTCAAATTGTTAATGACATATTTTAATTATGTAGAAAATGAAAATGCTTTCCTAAATGTATTCGCTTGCCCAGAACTATTTGAAATATTAATAATTTCTTTTAAATTATGATAAAAGCTTACCTTATTTTCTTAATTTTCCTTTTATAAGTAAAACTTATGAATTTTTTGTTTCACTATGAGCTTACATAAATAATTTTAGTTAATTTCAATATTTTTTCATTCTAATCGCTTCAAAATTTATATTTTTACTAAGCAAAATTATATTGTTTCTGCTTGTTCTTTCGCCATTATAAAATGTAAACAATCGCCAAAATCATGATTTTATGATAAAATTTCGAACCTAATGTGTGTTGTTTTTGTAAAGTTTCGCACGTTCTACTATTAATCATCTTAGAGTGCCAAATTCGACAGATTATGTGGATTGTTAAAAAACAATCTTCCAAATGCTAGCAAAGGTGTTTAATAATAGTGTTTTCGTTTTTTGATAACTGTAACTGTTATCCAAACTATTTCTAATAGTGATTAAAGAAGTTACGTTTAGAAGATTCAATTCGTGTACTAATATATTTTGTTGTTGGAAAATTGAGAGAAATCTTCTACTGTACTTCTAAGAGTGGCGAAGTAGTGAGCTATTTCGAAAAAGACTTCACTAAATGCTTGCAGTGTATGTATGTATATTATTATGTACATATGTACTAGGGTATCCAATTAACGGGTTTTCATATTAATCGGTTAATTCGACAAATAATTATACGAGGTTTAAAGTTGATTGGGTAACAACCTATTAATGGCGAATTATTCGATAAACCGAATTATTTTAATTATACATGTAAAACATATAAATAACACTAATTTTAGTAATTAATCTACATATTGAAATAGTTATTTAGAAACATAATGTAGACCAAATTCTTTCACAAAGTGTTCATCTTTTTCTTTTCTTTTTTTTCACCCATTTGTATGACAAAATTGTATTTTTTGACTTAATACCACAAAATATTTTCCTAGTTCAGCTTTATTTAATAAAT
This sequence comes from Protocalliphora azurea, assembly GCA_932274085.1. NCBI lineage: Eukaryota > Metazoa > Arthropoda > Insecta > Diptera > Calliphoridae > Protocalliphora > Protocalliphora azurea. The sequence goes on along the minus strand of OW026519.1, from coordinate 203,166,617 downwards.
CGGTCTTTTTAATGTAACTCTCTTTATTTTCTGTGCGAGAATAATTTTTTGTCATAAAAGTCAGTTAATATTTGTATTTTGGAGTATATTTTGTTGATGAAAATTTAAATTATTATAACTTAATTTACTTAAAACTATGTTTTCAGAATTTCTATTGACACAAATTTAACTATTTATGAAGTTATAGTATTATAATCTATTCATATCGCATTTTATTAAACAACTTTTATATCGAAAAAAAAAAGAATATCCAAAGATGTCAATGAGATCCTGAACTTGTGATCCAGAAATATTTTTTTATTATTTTTTTATCGGCGCAAGGAAATTAGTTTAATTTTTTATTTAAACCAACGTTTTTAATAAACAATTTTAAACAATAAACAATAAACACAACATTATTTTTCAATTGTTTAAAATAGTAATTTTTAGTAACAAGTAATTGCAAAAGTAATTACCGAATCTCAGCATTTTATAGAAGAGCAATTCATTTGAATCTCTTCTTATTTAATATTATTTTTGGATGTTGTTTGTATTATTTAACTGCCTGTTTTTATAACAAGAGCGCAAAAACGGCTCGTCTAACTTACATTTAAAACAAAAACAAAATTTAAAACAAAAACAAATTTTAAATGTAAGTTAGACGAGTCGTTTTTGCGCTCGTGTTATAAAAACAGGCAGTTATACTTTGGAAATAATGAAAAAGTACTTTCCTAAAAACTACTTTTATCTATTTATTTTTGCTGCGATATAATAGACACTTAAAAAAGGTGTAGCTGACATAAATTTATCTTAAAAATAAAATATTTTTTAAATTTATAACTTCAGAAAACATAATTTCGGATAATCGGTTATTCGACACAAATTATTCGGTTTATTCGTTATTCGAAAATGGACAATTTTAAACTATTCGAACAGTTAATCGACCAAAATTAAACGGATAACAGTTAACTGATTGGATGCCTTAGTATGTACATAAATAATTCCCATTACTGAACCAATAATAATAACAACAAAAATATTTATTAAATGTTATTATTTTCTCATACATTTCAAGACTACAAAAGACAACAACAATTGCTATTGTGTGTATATGTACATATAAATATAATAAATAAAGGAAAGGAGAGTCAATCCCCACAGTTCTCTCAAACTAATAACAAAAAAAAAAAAAAAACAAAAAAAAAAACACAGTAGTCATTATGTTCAAGAATACAATTAAAAAATAGAACTAAAATGAACCGAAAATCAAAATAAACCACCTTGTAAGCACCCAACCATTATACACAACATTCTTATACTTATTATTAACACACATACACACTTTTCCACATATAAACGTTTGTATATGTGTACTTCCTTTATAGAGATGTGTGAACCCATGATTTCAACAGAAAATAAAAAAATTACTACAATAGAATGGTGTGAACATAATGAATAATGGTTGGTCACCCTCCGCCTTCTCTTCTTTTGCTCAATTAAAACGTAAGAAAAAATTTAAAAAAATGTTGGTTTCTTTGGTTTGTTTTTTTTTTTGCGCTTAATTTTTTAACACAATTGTATTACAAAATTTGAACATATTCAAACATTTTGTTGTAAAGAAAAATGTTGTACTCGTAAAATAAAAAAATTAAGTGATATTTAAATTTTTATTGCTTTTTTCCCTTCCGGTTGTGTGTGTGTGTTTTTTTGTGACAGAATTGTATGTGTTTTGCCTTTTTTGTTAATTTTTTAATAGTTTTTTTTTCTTGTTTTTTGAGCAGGAGAATTGTCGTGTCTTTATTAATGTCAGAGCTATCAAAGAATATGTTTTATAGGAAAACTAACTTACTTTTATATACAATAAATAACAATTTATAATACAGAGGACTATATTTCTCAGTCAATTTAATTACATATGAATTTTGAATTAAATATAAATCTCGAGATAAACCGATATATAGAAAATTAATGAGATTGCCTCACTTATTGCAACATATCTATATTTAATGAAATATCAAAAAATTCTAATTCAAATTATGTTCAAGTTATACTCTCATAATTTTTTAATGTCGTGTAGTTAAATGTGTGGAAATATGCAAAATTTCTTGCAAGATTGAAACAAACTTTATTTTTCAAGAAATCTTGAAGAATCAGAAAATATCAAAATGCTCTTTTTTCTCTTTTATCATATATCTGGATATGTTGCATATAAAGTAATCATATTCCTTTATAATCGATTTATAAATGCCGAATTTATTCACAATTTTTTTATATGCAACGATTTTAATGAAATATCACTTTTTTATTTGCAACATATTAAGCTTAACGCAAAAGAGAAGAGGGACAATAATTTTAGATTTTTAACGTGTTTTTTTTTTTGTTTTCAAAAACAAAAATTTTAAAATTTTGTAAAGAAAAAATTTCTTCGACATAGTTTTTATAATAATTCTGAAGTTACTGAGTAGATTAAAAAATTATATAGATATGACTTAGAGGTAATTTGAATTTTTTCGCGTTTTATTAAACCTCAACCTCATTATTTTGTATATAACGGTTTTTTTCGAGCTATAAATTCAATTCAAAAAAGTGATTTATAGGTTTAGAACTTAAAATCAATATTGTCCAGTGTAATCTATAAAATATAAATAAACTATAAATAAATTTTTAAATAGAAAAATATTAAATTTCATATAAAAAGAAATTTTTGTCGAAAATTTTCTATAAAAAGATAATTTATCAAAAATTTCCTATGAAAGGAAAATTTATTGAAAAATATTAAAAATTTTTATAAAAAATTTTCTATGAAAAGAAAAATATAGAAAAATTTCCTATGAAAAGCAAATTTATCGAAAACTTCCTATGAAATGGAAATTTATCGAAAATTTTCATTAAAAAAGATATAAAAAGATATTAAAATAAAATTTGTTGGATATTTTCTATAAAAAAAAAAAATTATTCGAAAATTTATTGAATATTTTCTATAAAAAATTTATTGAAAACGTCTTATAAATTAAAAGCAAATTTTAAATAAAAATAAAATTTATTACAAAATTCTTATAAAAATAAAATTTATCGAAAATATCCTAAACACATAAATTATCGGAAATTTTCTATAAAAAGAAAATTTATAGAGTTTTTTATAAAAATTAAATTTATAGAAAATTTCTAGTCCGACCGAATGCACTTTGTCAGATTTGAACTTCGGTCAATTTTACAAAGTTCGTCCGAACCAAAAACTTACTTTTGCTGATACAAATACATGTTAAATTCACATTTTATTAAAATTTCGGTGTTCGGTAAAGTTCGAGAAAAAACTTGCCGAACGCCGAATATCACTTTTTTATCGAACAATGTAACCGAACCCAAGCATTCGGTCGGACACTAAACATTTCCTATAAAAAGGAAATTTATTAAAAATGTCTGTAAAAAAAGTTCTAGAAAATTTTTATTTAAAAATAAAATTGATCGTAAATTTCGCACAAAAATAGGATTTGTTAGAAATGTTCTCAAAAAATTGATCGAACATTTCCAAAAATGAGATAAACATTTCCTATTAAAAGATAATAATATGATTTTAAATAATATGATTTATTATAAAAATTTCAAGTTAATAACGATTCTTATGCAATATAAAATTAAAGAAAATATTCTTTCAAATCTCTTTCATCACATGGAAATCTGAAACACACATAAAAACATTTGAAGGTCATTTAGCGCAAATTTACTTTTTTCTTAAAAAAAAAAAAAAAAACATTTTCATATAAATTTGTACAGCGTATGTGTGTTTAAGTCACATTTATGACTGAGGACAATCTATTGTTGCTCGCTCATGTTGTGGAGGGGATAAAATTAAATTAAAATGCCACAAATCTTAATGTTTCTTATGTGAAAACTAACTAACACTGGTATTGTTATTTATTTTTTTGTTTTAAAATCATTCATTGTAAACATTGTTTGCATATTATTATATGATTATGGTTTATTTAATTTCTTTTTCTTTGTTTCTTATTTGCATTTTTAGTGCCCACCAATTGTACATTTCCTGCCCGCTGGGAGGGCTCTTGGTTCCTATCGGGCTATCAACAATCTATACATATTAAAGGTTCTCAATTTAGCTATAGGGGAAGATGTGCTGCTTCGGATGGTAACAAATATTTAATTGTGGACGAGTAAGTTGGTTTTTTTCTTTTTCTCATTTAAAATTTATTACCCTCACTATGCATATAATAAATATGTTTTATACGACATACTAATTTAATTAAATTAACTAACTAAATAACATACTAACACACTAAGTATATTATTATAATTTAAAATGTTATTAAATTAAAGAAGTATTTTAGTACCCGCCCCAAAATTGGAAATAATGAAAAATAAGTCTTTTTAAGTATTTATGTACGTGGGTTATTGGTGAAAAGATTTTGTTATTAGAGGAAGAATACTCGTATGTAGGAAAAAAGTTAATTAAATGATTTGCTAACTTGAAATTTTAAATAATTATTTCTATCATTATTTACTTAAATTTTAATTTAAACACCTTATGTTATGTATTTCAAAACGGTTTACCAAAACCCCTAAAACTATGCTATAAAATATTTTATTTTCGAATATCTTTAGCAAAACTATTTTACCTTACCCACGTAATAATTAATTTATATATATTTAATTTTTTATTTTTATTTTTTGCCACAAGTCTCATTTATATTTATGTGTTTTAATTAATTTATTTTTTCATTCTGTCCTGGATTTATTTTGAAACCTCATTTAAAAATCATTGAAAATACCTTTTAAATAAATTGCTAGTGAATAATTAATTAAAATATATGTATGCAAATAAACTAGACTTCATGATAAACATAAACAAATATATATTAAAAAAAATTTAGGTATTTCATTTACATACAAAAAAAAAAAAAAAGTGAAGAAACATGTATCAATATCCTTATTGCCCAATACCTTTAACTAAATACCACTACAACTACAGACAAACAAATAAACAGTCATGAATTTTCAAATTAAAAAAAACCAAAAAAAAAAAAAAAGATAGTAAAGTATGTTCTTAAAAAACTAAAACAAGAACACACAAATATCATATATTTATTTGGTAAAATAAAAAAAAATATAGCAAACGAAAATTCTAAAAAGTATATATAAAAAATGAGGTAAGCTGAAAATTTATTTGGAAAAAAGAAAAACAAAAATAAATGAAATACAAAACAAATACAGTAAAAAGTGTAATGAATTGAAATGGTTACATAAATCTCTAGAGTACTATTCCAAATACATACAAAATTTAAACTCAGTTTAGCTTAAGTTTAAATTTACTCTAAATATACTCAACAACTACATACATAACTATCTAACACATACACATTTGAATTTCTATTGAATAGAAAATAGTACTCAAAAGAAAAGACTCGTAAAATCTACGTTAATACATGCATATATATACATACTTACATACATACATATATACATACATGCATTACATATATAATATGTATGTATTAAATTAAATGAAGAAGGAAGTTTTATTTAAAAATCTGTAAAAAACATCTACCTCTCTTGTGGATCGTTTAGAGGTTTAAACATCCCAGTTATGCATTCTTCTTAATAATACAACCATGATTGGGTGCAGTCAGTACAACCAATAATGTTGTTGTATTAAGGTCTTCATTTTTATGATTTTTTTAGTTGTTAAGTTTTCTTTTTTTTATTTTTTTATAGGGATTTAAAAAAAATATATATATCAGGGTACGGATTATATACTTTAACTAATTAATTACAGGGTTCCTTATTTGCTACTAGTAGCAATTATATAATTAATTGTCTATAAAAAGAAAATATAGCTAAAATTAGCTCTAAAAAATATATATATAAAAGTAAAACTTTCTTTTCTATACAAGTAAAATTTAAAGAAAATTTTCTAAAAAAGAAAAAAATAAAATAAAAAAAATTCTATAAAAAGAAAATTCACATAAATTTCCTATAAAAAGAAAATTAACACAAATTTCATACAAAAAGAATATTTATAGCAAATTTCTAATAAAATAACAGCAAATATCTTATAAAATAAAATTTATAACAAATTTTCTATAAAAATAAAATCTAAAAAAATTTTTCTATAAAAATAAAATTTAAATAAAATTGTATATAAAAAGAAATTTTAAAGAAAATTTTCTATAAAAATAAAAATTCAAAGGAATCTTAAGGAAATAAAAAGATTTTTCAAGAAATTTTTCTATCAAAAGAAAATAAAAAAAAAAATTATAAAAGGAAATAAAAAAGTTTTTTCTATAAAAAACTTTGTTTAAGAAAGTTATTAAAAATTTTCTGTAAAAGGAATTTTTAAAGAAAATTTTCTATAAAAAGAAAATTTAAATAAATTATTTAAATAAAAAAAATTATATTAAATAAAAATTTAAAGAAAAAAAAAAGTAATAAAAATTAATATAAAAATTTAAAGAAAATTTCCTATAACAATTTTTTAAGAAAATTTCTATAAAAAAAAAAATTTCTATAAGAAGAAAATTTTAAGAAGATTCTGTACAAATAGATAATTTGAAGAAAATTTTCTATAAAGATAATTTTAAAGAAAATCTGTAAAAAGAATTTTTAAAGAAAATTTTCTGCAAAAAGAATTAAAAAATCTAAAAAAAGAATTCTATATAATTCTATATATTTTGTTAAAATAAAATTTTCTATAAAAAAAAAATTTGCTGTAGAAAGAAAATTTTCTATAGAAAGAAAATTTTCTTTTTCTATAGAAAGAAAATTTTCTTTTTATAGAAATTTCTGCAAAATTTTCTGTAAAGTATTTCCTGTAAAAGAATTTTCTGTAAAAAGAAAATTTTCTATAACAAGAATTTTTAAAGAAAATTTTCTTTAAAAAGAAATTCTGTTGAAGATTTTTTATAAAAATGAATTAAAAAAAAAATTTTTCTGTGAAAAGAAATTTAAAAAAAATTTTCTGTGAAGAAATTTTAAGGAAAATTTTCTGTAAAAATGAAATTTAAAGAAAAATTTCTATAAAAGAACTTTTAAAGAAAATTCTATAAAAAGAAATTTAAAGTAAATTTTATATAAAGAAAAAAATTTGCGAAAGTTTCCTCCAAAGAGAAAATTTAGTAAAAAATTTTCTGTAAAAAAAATGTTATCGAAAATTTGTCATAAAAAAAAAATTAGGCTTCGTAAGTTTCGAAGAACCATAAAAGGGTTATCTATTATTAATAGCTCTTGTTGCCTCTTTTTATCAAAAACGATCTCAATATTAAAACAAAATGTTATTTTATTTATTCTTTAATCAAAAATCTCATTACATTTTTTGCTAAAAGTTTGTTCTAAATAATCAAACAACAATTTTGTTGCAATAATAACTATTGAAATCTAGTTTTCTTAAACTTCAATTAAATCTAAACGGAAACTCTTTAACCTCAAATCATTGAGCGTTTAACTGTAATCCGTACCCTGATTTTAATTCATTTCCTCTAACTTTTTTTGTATTGTTGTTGTTGCTTTCATTATAGTTTTTCCTTTTTATATAAAATTTTTGTTTAGTTTTTTTTCCTCGATTTTTTTTAATGATGATGACTCTTTACCTCCACTAACAACGACAATATGTATTTAATGATGGTTTTGTACACATATAAATTTCTTTTAATTTCTTGGTATAATTTCTTTTATATATATTAACGTAATGCAATTCATGTGTATGTATTTTTATTATAAAAAAAAAAATAATATACTAGAATACTTAATATTAAAAGGAATCAAAACGTATAAGAAAAACAAACAATCATGAAGAAAAAAAAAATTAAAAAATTCTTAGTAAAAATCTAAAGAGTTTGCGTGTTTTTCTGTGCTTTACCCTTAAAAAATTAAAATTTAATTTTTCAGTTTTACTGTTTTTTATTCCTACATTTTCAGTTTCACTCATTTCATTTTATTAATACTTCAATGAATTTTGTAGGTTCATGATGAATTAAAAAAAAAAAAATATGAAAATTAAAGAAATAAAACTTTTTTTTAGTTTGCTGTATGTTTTTTTTATAAGTATTTCGTTCATTTTTATTTTCAAACCTCATTTATTTTAGTTTTTCTTTATGTTTCCATGAATTACCCCACTTTACTTAAACTACTTTTTTTCCTCTGACATATAAAATAAATTCACGAAATAAAATTCAAAACTCATTTTAAGTATAATATGTTCGAAGAAAAAATAAAAATACGCCTTTAAATATTTGTTAAGTATTTAATAAAAAATATTTTTATTTTATTTATAATTTCAATTAATGAATGTTTTTAAAAAAATGTATTTTAGCTTTTTTCTTAAAAAAGTCCTAAACAGATTTTTATTTTTAAAAATTTATAATTTCTTTTTAAATAAAGAACTCAATAAGTTTTATGTTGTAGCTGAAATGTGTTTTTTGTTTTTATATTTAAATTAAATATAAACTAAAATACAATTTTTTTTGTATTTGCTGTAAATCATTTAACAGAAAATTGTAATTTTTTCTGAAAAAAAGTTACAAAAAATTAATATTATTTTTAATATTTTATAAAAATTTTATGAATTAGATGTTGTTGGTTTTTAATTTTTAATTTATTGAATTATAATTTAGGTTTTGTAAGCCAACAGTTTTTTTTTTAATTCAATTTATTTATTTTTACAAAATTTTATATAATTTTATTTTAAGTATTTTTTTTTTAACTTTAATAACGGATATTTTAAAACTTTTTTTAAATATAATTAATAAACTAAATCATCATCATTAGCATCATATAAATATTTAGACAAAATAAAAAACAAATGATTTTTACAAAATATTTTGGTTTAAACAGATTTTAAGAAATTTTCCAAATTCTGGATTTTGTGTTATGAATATTTTCAAAATTTGGTTCAATAGAATACAAAAGTTTTCGCTCTTTCTAGCATCTCAATCTAGCAAATCTGGTTCAAGAGAATACAAAAGTTTTCGCTCTTTCTAGCATCTCAATCTAGCAAATCTCTCTAAAAAATTATTTTAATTTTTGTAGTTACTTGCTTTCGATTTTTTAAAAATTATTTTAATAAACTTTCTAGCTCTGGATATTTCCAAAAGTTCTCTTTTTCATTCAAGTTCTCAATTAAATATTTTAATAAATTTGTGTTATGAACAGGGTTTTCAGGTTTTTTGAGCTTCTGTCGCCAAATTGTTAATCAGAAATCGCCAAAAATCGCCAAATTAAAATTTTATTTGGTTTTTAGAAGAAATGAAAAAAAATTAACTAAAAAGTTAATTTAAAATGCATTTTAAATTTAAAAATTGTTTGTGAATACTGGAATAAATTATTATATTTAAACTCTTTTTTAGAGTTTCAAAATGAAATATCTCAAAAATGAGCGCTTTTATAAATGGTTAACACCACTAAACTTAGTGAAGTCGATTTAGTTTAACCCAATGGGTGCTCACATTGTTAAAGAAATTAGTCACATTTTCGACCACTTCAAATACACTTTTTACATAATCAACTTTAAAATTTATAGAACTTTATTATATTTTTTAAAAGAATAATTATAACAGTGTATAACAACATTGGTCATATTTAACTTATAAATTGTTTTAAAGAATTAATTTATAACCGGAATCATTAATAAATATCCTTAATATATTTGAAAGATGTTGGAAAACAAATTGTCAAACATTTAATACATAAGTATTGTAATACATTTTTTTTTTGGGATAAAATTTATAAATTAAGGCTCTTCATTTTCCTAGAAAAATATGCTAAAAGTAGTTGATTTCTAGTATGAAACTTAATTACTTTTTCTCTGCAATTACCTATTTAATCAAATTTTAAAAATTAGCCAAAATATTATATATCGCCACCATATTATATATCGCCAAAAAATTCGCCATGTCGCTAAACGGAAAATTCAGTCGCCAAAAGCAATTAAAAATCGCCACGTTTGGCGAAAAATCGCCACATCTAACATCCTTGGTTATGAATATTTAAAGAACCTGCTTTAAGAGAACGCAAGAATTCTCATCCTCTCTGTTGCATCTCAATCTATTAAAGCTCTCTTAACAAAATTATTTTAATTTTTACAATTATTGCTCATAGAATTGAAGAATTTAATATTTAATTTTCTTAAATTTTAAATAGGAAAGGGCAAAATGTACAAAATCTTTTACAAGTTATTCTCATTATTTTCTCTCTATTGTGCCTCTCACCAAAGTTTTTTATTAGAATAATTGTTTACTTTTCATTTTTGTTTATAAAAATGAAAAAAAGGATATATTTTTTGGAAAAAAAATTTAACTTTATTTGAGTTTGACTTTTTCCCGATTTTTAAATAGGACAAGGCAACAGTTCAAAAACTAAAAAAAAAAATTATCGCAAATATTTTCTTTCGATTTTTTTCTAAAAGAATTAAGGATTTTTTTTTAGTTTTTTTCTAGAAAATTTAATTCAATTTTAATTAGGAAGGGGCAACATTTTCAAAATATTTTACAAATTAATATGCAATTAGAGAATGCTAGAGATCTAATTGCTTCTGAATCGATTAATGCTCTCAACTAAATGTTTTTAGTTTTCCGAAAAGAATTTATTTATTTTTTCCAATTTTTGTAGGGCAACATTTTTATCCGTATTTCAAAACACTGCTTTGAGAGTGCGCGAAAATCCTTTTTTTCTTGTTTTTTTTAATATATTTATTAATAATCTTAGCATAATATGTTTAGTTCATAGAATTATTTACCTTCGACTTTAATTCCAAAAGGAATTTAAGAATTTATTATTTTATGTGAAAGTTATGTTATGAGAGAATGCAAAAGTTCCATTTCTGACATTTTAATTCATTAATGCTCTCAACAAAATGAGTTTAATTTGCAAACTTTGGATTTTCATTTTCTAAAGGAATTAAAGATTTTGTTTTCATTTTTTGTTTTATTTATCTTTTTTCCCCAATTTTTAATGGAAAAAAGTTAAAATTTTAAAAATGTTAAAGTGCTTTGAGATTTTCTTGTGAATCTTATCAATTTTAATTCTTGTAATTATTTGCCTCCGATTTTTATTTCTTAAAGTAATTTGCTTTTGGTTTTATTCTTGATTTTTCCCAATTTTCAGTCGAAGAAGTCAACATTTTACCAATGTTAACCCGTAAAGAGACAGATAACAAATTTGTTTTCATAAATATTTTCCAAACTTGCTTTCAGAGAATGTAAAAGTTTTTAACTGTGAATCTCAATCTATTAATGCTCTTAAGAAATTAAATTTAGTTCTTAAAATTATTTGCTTTCAATTTTCATTTCCTAAAAAAAATTAAAAATTTATTTATTATTTTATAAGAAAAATTTAATTTTCTTATATTTTCTCCAATTTTTAATAGGAAAAGGTAACATTTTAAAAATGTTGTAAATTGTAAAAAGGCAAATAATTGATCTTATAACAAAATGCAAAAGTTCACTCTCTTTCTCTCCTTAATGCTCTTAAAAAATATTCATTTTATTTTTTCAAATTATTTGCTATCGATTTTTATTTTTTAAACAAATTTAAGAATTTTTTTTATTAATTATTGGAAGTAATTTAATTTTGTTTTATTTTTTTCCACAATTTGAAATAGAGGGAGGACAATATTTCAAAAAATGTTAACTTGTAAAAGGACAAATAGTTTCTTTTATGAATGCGTTATTAGTTCTCTCAATATATTGATTGCAATTCATGCAATTATTTGCTTTTGACTTTTCATTGAAAATGGGCAACATTTTAAAAAATTTAATTTGTAAAATGGCAAAAAATTTATTTTGCTTTATGAGTATTTCCAAAATTTGCATTGAGATTCTAAAGTTAATCTTAATCTGTACAAGTATTTGCTATTGACTTTTATTTAAAAAGTAGAAAATTTAAGAATTTATATATTATTTTATAAGAAAAATTCAGTTTGGGAAATATTGCATTTGATTTCTATTTGATTTTCAATAGAAGAGTGCAACATTTTAGAAATGTGAACTTATAAAAGGACATCGTGTTTTTAGAGTAAATATAATAATTAAAAAATTCATATTTAAATAAATATAATTTAATTGAAAATTTATAAGTAAATTTTCTAACTTAATTTTATAGAAAAGGAATTTGTTGGTATCATGAAAATTTATTCTTCACTATCTTTTCGTTATACTTAAAATAATTTTGAAATGTTTTTGTTTTTTGAAAATTCTAAACTTTACCAAAATATTTTGTAAAAAATCATAGTTTCTTTATCAAAAATTCATTAAAAAAAAAACTAAAACATTTTTGCTAAAAAACTTAAAAAATAATCAATATTTATACTCTGTTAAGCCCACAAAACTAACAAAAATTAATTTATTTAACCCCTTATGAAAAAAGCGTGTGTACCCAACACGTTTATATAATTTTGTACAATTTTAATTTTTTTTAAAGTTGTGTTAATTAAATAAATTTTACTTATATTTTTTCCTCTTTCAAAAAATAATTTATTAAAAACCCATTCAAAAATTACCTTAAAACAATCGTAAAATATTAAAACTCACAAAAAATTTTAACACAAAAATAAAAAAAAATTAAATTGAAAAATGAAAAATAAAAAAAATTTTAGGAAAGGATGTCATCGGTGCCTGGTCATTTATGAGAAACACAACAATGTGTTGCAGTATAAAGAAAGTGAGTGCGAAGGTGATAGTATGTATATGCATCAAACAAATCCATCTGCAATGGCGATGCGTAGCGTTTTAAATCAAAAAACCAACAATAATGGTGGTGATCATAGGGGGGGAGCTCATCCCAATTTGAACGGGCATTCAAGACTATCCTCATCGGATCAATATATAATGAGATCCAATGATGATATGAATGATTGTAAGCATTTTTTTTCTTTCAAAAAAAAAAAAAAAAAACATTTATTCAATTATCAATTATTTTTAATTTTTTTCAAACAAATTAAAAAATATAATTTTTTTAATTTATTTTTTCTTAAGTTTTTTTATTATGTTTTTTTTTAATTTTTGTTTGAAATTGTATTTTTGTTTTATTGATTTATTTTCTTTATTTATATTGAGGTTTATTTTTTTAAATTTAATTCATTATTTTTTATATATATAAAAAAACATAAAAACACGTTCATTAGGTTTAAAAATATTATAAATATGATTTTGTAACATTTATTACAAAAAAAATCGTCTACAAAATTACACTTTTTTAAGTTTTTTTAATTAAAATATTTTTTTTATTAATTTATTTATTACTTTAAAAATCCATAAACTTTGTAAATAGCTTTCTCTCTTAAAAAAAAATCAACGAAAAGCGTTTTAAAAAAAATAATTCTCTTTCATTTCCTTTCATATAAGAAACTAAATGAACTAAAAGGGTCCTCTCTCTTTTAAAGGAATTTTATATATTTTGTTAACCACAATAAGAGACAATTTCTTCTATAATTATTTTCAAAAATTTATTCACTTTTCGTTAAAAAAAGAATCTTTTGAAAGATTATAAAAATGAAACTAAAGCGTATTAGCGGAATAGCAGATTAACCCGTCCCAACTTTTGTCTTACATTTTTTAAACTAAAAAAAATACAAAAAAAAAAAGAAAAAAATAAAATAATTCCCCTTCAAAAAAAAAAAAAAAAAAAAAAAAAAAAAAATGAAAACAAAATATTTAACGAAAAACTATCATTAATTTTCATTTAAATATAAAAAACAAACAAAAATTTTAAGTTTTCACTAAACTTTTTTTTATAATTTTCTCAGTTTTTTTTTTTGGTTTAAAAAAATATACTTTTTTATTTTAAAATTTTCTGTTATAAACAAAATACAATTTTAAGTTTTTTAACTGTAAATAATTAAAAAAAGATTTTGTAAATATTTATTATTATAAAAAACAACTAAAACTTACTAAAATTTGTTTGTTTATATATTTATTATTATAAATATTTGTTTGTATATTAAATTTTTCTTTCAAAACATTTGCCAACTCTAAATTTAATACTTTATAACATTGAGAATTTGTTTTGGTAAAAGTCCACAAATATACCTGAAATTTAAAAAGCTCGTTGTTTAATTTAAAAAAAAGCTTTAAACTTTCGAGGTTTTTGGCTAGGTATAGACAAAAGCTTAAGAATTAAAGTTTTAAATTAAAAAAGCTCAAAGTTATTCATAGTTTAGTGAATGTAAAAATGAAGACTCTTAAGAAAGCTTTATACAATAAGTTAATTTTAAAGCTTTTAAATAAAATAGAATTTTAATTTTTTTGAAAAATTTATTGCTTTCAAAATTAAAAACAAAATAATAAAAATTAATTATTTATAAATTTTCCAAAAGCTTTTATTCGAAATTATCTTTAAAATATTTTAAGGTTAATACCTTTTTTTATATTCAATGAGGATTATCACTTTACATTAAAAAAAAAAATAAATAAATAAAAGCTTTATAAAATTAATTCTAATTGGTACAGCTTTAAAATTTTGTTTGTTTGCACAAAAGCTTTTATATGGATCTGAACTTATATTGAAATAAAGCTTTATAAAAGAAGCTGAGTTTAAAGCTCTTAAATAAATCAGTATTTTTAAAAGGTTTATTGCTTTTAAAAAGTTTGTAAGTTTTTATTTGATTTTGTCTTAAAAACTTTTTAAATTTAATAACTTATAGCTTTTATATTTATTAGATTTGAAAAAAGGAAATTTATAAAATCTTGTAAAAAACTTATAAAAAACTTATAAAAATCTGCCCAAAATTTTGCTTACTCAGTCTCTCGAAAATAATTCTAATTGTAACAGCTTTAAAATTTTATATATTTTCAAAGCTTTTGCAACAAAGGATAAAAAAATTGAGATTAAAATAAAACTTTATAGATGAATCTGGTTTTAAAGCTCTTAAATACACTGGCATTCAACTACTTTTGTAATATTATCATTAGATTTTTTTAAAAGAACTTTATTAAAACTTTTTACTTTGCATATTTTCAAAGCTTTTGTACGAAAGCTCTTACGTATCTGAAAATTTGTATCATAATAAAGCTTAATAATTATTAATAAGCTATTTTTAAAGCTAAAAATAAACCAGCAAGTAAATATGTACATTTAAAAGGTTTAGTGTTATTAAAAAGTTTGTAAAAGCTTTTACTTTATTTTATCTTAAAATAGCTTTGAAGTAAACCTTTAATATTTCATGAGGATTATCATCCGACTTTTTTTGGAAAAGAAATTTATCAAAATCTACTACTAGAATTAAATAAAAAGCTTCTCGAAAGTTTGTTTATTAAATACCTCTGTTAAGGCTCTCTCAATTAATTCTAATTGAGACAGCTTTAACATTGCTTATACTTTTTAAATTAAAAGTCAAATTGCAGAAATTGGAATTTGCTTATAAAGTTAAAAAGCTTTTAAAATTTAAATAGTTTTACAAATTTAAATAATATAATTAAATAAAAAACTTGTTTTTTTATTTTCAAAGCTTTTAAATTGAAGTAAAATTATAATTATTAAATATATTAAAATTTTTCTTTAAAGCTAAAGCTTCTTCTTTCAAAGTTTAAAAAATAAAATTAGTAAAAAAAGATTAAATTAAATTAATAAAACTAAACAATTAATAATTTTAACCTTAGAACTTATCATCTGAAAAGCTTTCACAATTTTGCTGCTAAAATATCTAAACTGTGAAACTTTTAATTAGTATTACAAATTTAAATAGTATAAATTTTAAATAAAATTAAAAAGCTTAAATATTTAATAACTTCAATCCTTGCGAAAGTTTTATGAAGCCTTTAAAGTCCTAAAGCTTTTAAAATTGAATTAATAAATAATTGAAATTAAATTAAAAAGCTTAAACCTTTAATAACTTTAATCATAAAACTTTGCATCTAAAAAACTTTTGTAATTAAACTGTTGAAACAACTAAGCTACAACCATTTCCTAAAAAAAAAAAATTTTAAATTCTAAAGCTTTTAACTAGAAATTGTTTAAAGCTTTTTTTCAAAAACTGGAATAATTCTCTAAATTTTTAAGCTTTCTTTTTTTCTTCAAAAAAAAAAAAAAAAGCTTAAACATTATAATTAATCATATAAATATTTAATTTATTTCTTTAGGTGTTTTTGTTGTTTATGGAACTTATTTCTTAAAATACGTTTATGCTTTTCATTATAAATAATTTTGAAAAATTTACTAGGATCTTTAATAAATAACAAAATAAAACATCTCTACTCATCTGTAAATAGCCATTTTATATAAATATATATATATTTAACCATTTTTTTAATTAAAAGAAACAAAAATACTATTAAAAATTAAACTAGTAAAGATTTAAAAATATCTTAACGGAAAATGAAAGAAACTATCACCAAAAGAAAAAAAAAACACATTTAAATTTATAAAAATTAATACTTATTATACATTAATATAATTATTTATTAATTATTGTAAATTATGAATTCTAATTTGAATTTGTTTCCGTTCATTTTAACTCAATATATATGGGTTCGTTTATTTCTGCAAAGAAAAAAATAAATATTTTTATGATTTCGTTGGTTAAATTATGTATAAAAAATTTTTTATTAATATTTAAAAACAAATTATAATTTTATTTTATTTGCACGCCTAAAGCCATTTTAATTTTAATTAAAAATTGAAAGTTGTGTTTTATATATTTTATTTAAATTGAATTTTATTTTATTACCACTGTTTAATAATTTCATTTCAATGATTTATTGTACGTGTCCAGTTTTGGTTTTGTTTTTTCACTATTTTCCTTGTCTTAATTATGATTTAATATTATGATTTTATTTCATTATTTTCATTAAAAAAAAGTAATATGATTTTTATGTGCAAAAATTAAAAAAGAATCGACATTAAATTAAATGTGTGTGTCCTTGTGTGTGCTGTTTAACCCAGTCTCTAAATCCCAATTACCCTTGTTATTCTCATTTCAGTTGGTTTATTCTTTTTTTTTTTTATACTTATGTTCGATTTTTATGATTATTTTTTTGTTTTTAATGTTTTAATTAATGTTAAAATGAATATTTATGTTTTTAATATTAAAATAATAAGTTAATTGCAAAAAAATAAACAAGAGTGTAGAAAAAAAACTATAAATTGTATGTATATTCCACAAACATAAATTAATTAGTATTTAAAACCATTTTTTTTTTTAATAAATTCAGAGTTTATATAATTAATTCAATTTTAAAATTAAATTTATAGACTCATATCGATTACAATGCTAGTTTTTTTCTTTTCTCTTAAAAAAGAAATAAAACAAGAGAGAGAAAAATTAATTGTTATAATTGTGGTCCTTCGAAACGATATTGAACAGTAGTCATAAAAAGCTTATAATAGAGAAGAAAGAAAATAATTAATATACAATAAATGATAACTATTTTATAAAAATAGTTAAGAGTTTTGGGAAATAAAATAACATAATTTAAGGAGAGCTATTTATTGTACTTACCACAGTTACAAAAACTTTTATGATCCTTCGAAATTTTTGAGAAAAATGGCAAAGAATTAGACTTGTGGAAAAAAGTAGTAATTTTTAATACTTATTTTAGAGTGTTGACTTTGATAATTTCTTACGGTTAGATAATTTGAGTTAATTAAAAAAATGTCAACATATTTTATAATGTTTTGGGAACCTGCAGATATTTAAAAATATTTACCCTACGGAAATTACTTGGGAAAACCCAAATAAAGTCAAGGCAAAATCAAAATTTTAAATTCACGCATAAATATTTTTTTAAGCGTAAGAGATAACTCAGGTGTAAAAAAAATGTTTATTTATCAAATTTTTTATAAATATATTTAAAAATTTTAGAAACCGGCCTTAAATATCTTTCAGGCTCATTGAGGTCCACTTTGTCATTCTGCAGTTTATCCCACATTATATTTGGGTGACTGAAATCTTATGTCATCCTCTACATTTTTACTACATTAAAATTCGATTCGATCAGTGGTCTTGGAGTTATAGATTTATTACAAATTTTGAGAAATTCTATTTAAGCAGAGAATAACCTTTTTTTTTCTCTCCTAAGTTTTATTTTCCTTATAGAGTAGACAATGTTGAAATTGTATCTGATAATATTTCGAAGCGTTTTTCAAGTTGTCATTTCCTTTTGCTTTATTTAAACATTTGGGGAGGTTATGAGCTTATAAATGTTTTTCAGACTCGAAATTGTCAACCTACTACATCACTTTTCAGAAAGCTTTAATCTTCCTTAATAACTTTTCTATACATTTCAATTTGATGAAAGTTTTCTGAAAGTTTATATCCTCCTCTACATTTTTGCTATATATTTTAATTCGATGGTACTAATAATTAAGGAGATACTGGTTTTTTACAAACTTTTTTTTTTTTTTTGATATCGACTCAAATTTATTTAATAATACTTCGAAGCGCTCTTCAAGTTTCCAATTCCTTTTACTTTATTTAAACATTTGAAGAAGATATGAGCACTTAAATGTTTTTTAGACCCGAAATGGTCAGCTTTGACACTCTGTAGTTCATCCCGCATTATAACCAGGTACCTACTACATCACTTTTCAGAAAGCTTTGATCTTCCTTTATAACTTTTCTATACATTTGAATTTGATACGACTAGTAATTTAGGAGATACATATTTATTTGTTTTAGTAATTTTTTTGCTATTGGCAACGCTCTTAAAAAGAAATATTCTATTTAAACAGAGAATTGTCTATTTTTCCTCTACTAAGTTTTACTCTCTTTTTGTAGTATAGATTATGATCCTTCAGCTTTAATTTATTCAATTATACTTTAAGACTTTTTTTAAATTTTCAATTCCATTTAAAAATTTAATTTAGAGAAAATTATAAATTTATATTAAATTATAAATAAATTTATATTAAATTTGTTTCCTTATAAAAATAACATTATTTTCAACAATTTTTTTATTTATAAAAAATAAAAATAAAATAATACCTGTATATGTTTAGCTTAATTTAAAATGTTTGTGGAATAATTATATTGAATTTCAATTAGGTATTTTTTAATTTCTTTTAAGAAAACTTAAATTTGAATTAAACAAAAAAATCAATTTAGATATTTTTAAGTAAATTTTAAACAATATTTTTATTTAGAAATTTTTTAATTTATGTTTACAATTTTGCAAATGAACTGCTCTCTATTCATAATAAAATTTTTAATTTAAAAAGGTTTTATAAAATAAAATTTTTACAAAAATTTTCTTAATAAAATTTTAATAAATTTATTACGTTTATTGTGAATAAAGCTTAGCAAACTTATTCATAACAAATTCATACTAATTTGATTAACAAAACTTTAATAAAATTAAATATTTTATTATGAATAATTAGACAGCAAATCTTTAATATTCTGCACAAAATAGAAAATTTAAGAAAACTGGCAAATAACCCAGCAAGTTTTTCTTTATAAATATTTAAAAAAAATACAAATGCTAAATATTATAATAAATATTAAAAGATAAAAAAGCAAGAATACCCTTTAACTAAAGAAAGAGTGCTCTGTATGAAAATTATTTTCTATTTAATGTTATTATTTATTTATTTTATTTTTATTTTTTATTTTTTTTTCTTCTAAAACTATTTAATCTAAGAAGAAAACAACTCAGTATAATATATAGGTTGGAGGCACCCCACCATCACTCACTCTCTCCTCATTCTCAACATAATATTTTTCTGAAGAAATAAAATAAAAATCACTGAGTTTGTAAAAAGTTATATGGAAAAAATGAAAAATTTTGTTGGTAAAGACTTCAAATCAGGCAACTAAACAGCCCAACAACAAAATTCAAATACAAACTCAACCTCAACATTATTTAGATTTAAATTTCAATTTTAGTTTTCCTACAATATTTTTTTTTTGCTGTGTTTCTCATTTATTTAATTTTCATTTTAATTTTTCATCTCGGAGTCGTACTTCTATCTCTAGAGTGCATTTCATTTTACGTATTTAAAATCCAATCATGAGGCAAAAAAACGAGAGCAAAAATAAAAAGAAGAAAATAATAAAAACCAAATGATAATTGGATGACATGTGAAGTTAATTCTTATTTTTATTTCAGATTATTTATTTTTGTTTATGTTTATTTTTTCTCTTTATTTTTTTATTATTTTTTTTTTAATATTATTTCTACAAAGGAACTGAATTACAGCATATGAGTTTTATTTAAGTATATTTTAGTACTTTCAATTAATGTTAAATCAACTTTGACTTAAATGACATTTAGTGAATTTTGTGAAAATGTCCCAGCAAAATTTTATATTAGTAAAGAAATATATAAAAAATTTTCATCTCTTACCGAGAATTAATTTATTTTCTCAAAGAAACTCAAAGTTCCAATGCTTTTTTTTTATAGAGTTAAGATACTTAACTAAAGAATCCTGATGGTTTCTTAATCAAATGCATTTAGATTTCGTAAGTTTATTATAGACTAAAATGGTCTTACCACAACTCCAATCAATTCGAAATGAAATTCATATAAATTCAAGATATTTTTCTCTTGCCTGATTACGTATTAATCTATACCTTTGTATATAGCAGAAGAAATTAAATTCTCTAATGAGTCTTAGAGTAAAATCTCTAGATTTTAGATTAAATTTTCATGGAAGCATTAATTTTTTTTTTTTTTTGCTAATTAAATCAAGAAAATAAAAGATTAACGTAATAAATAAAAATTTAAGTAATAAATATAATAAGTTAATAAATAAAGCTTTTTTTTTTTGAACCAAAAATACATCATTAGACAGATATTTATTTATAGATATGCACAATATATACAAACATTATAAATATCTTTTTATCTTGTTATAGTTTAATATCAAACATTTTGCTGGGTTTTATTTTTTTTTTATTTCCTTGCACTCCTTTTGTTTCCAGTGATTTTTACTCTTAAATTTCATTATAAGAAATTGACTGGTACTAAAATTAATTTATAATTGCCCTTAAAAAACAATGTTTTTTATTTAGTTAAAGACCACAAAAGGTTACAACAAACGATCTTTCTGTCAGCCAATAATGAGAGTTTAAATGAGACAACTTTAAATTAAGTTTATTAAAATATTTTACAGTAATTTAGTTGGAACCGTTAAAGTAAAAGCACTTTATTTTTTTCTTGCACTGTCCACACCCTAAGCTCCTGTACTGTACTGTTGTAGTCAGCTAATAAAAGAACTAATTGAACAGCAATTTATAAAATGCTTCATATAGAGAGTAGAGAACATTATATAAGTAGAGATTTTAGTTGTAGTTAATAAATTAATTAATTACAAAAAAAAAAAAAAAAAAAAAAAAAAAATTGTTTAATGACATTTTTTATAAAGAGTTTAAGGAAGTTATTAGAAATAATTTATTATTATGATTCAAAGAATTTTTATTGCTTAATTATTTTCATAATTAAAAAAAAAAAGAAAATAACAATTGCTCTATTTAAGAATAATAATTTTAAGAATAAAAAATTTCTGATGTCTAAATAACTTAACTTGTTTCATATCTGATTATATTTAGATATTTGGAAAATTTTTTAAAATTTTCTAGATATAACTAACTTAAATCTACTTAATGATTTGATCTATCGATGTCGGTCTTTCCATCAGTTTTTAATATTAAACTACACGTTACAATAATTTAATAAAATTCAGAAGATATATCGAAGTTTAAGTTTAAGAAGTTTAATTTTATAAATATTGAATCTACAAAATTGGTTCATATCTGATATTGTTTACATATTTGGAAAAGTCTTTTAATTTATGTAGATTTTTTGAACTCGAAATCACTTTCTGAGTCGGTTTATGCATGTCCGTCTTTCCGTCTGTCTTAAAAAATAATTTGTATCGATTAAAATAAATTTAATCTTATAAATTTTAGATCCATAAGATTGGTTCATATCTTACTATATTCAGATATTTGGAAAATTCTCTAAAATTGTTTAAATATAATGAACTCGAAATCACCTTATAAGCCAATCAATTGATGTCCGTCTTTCTGTTTGTCTTTAAAATCAAAAATCATTGGAAAATGACATAGGGCTAATTCGGGCTTAAAAATGCTCCCTAAATTTTGAGTTATGACCAAAAAACTATTTTTGGGTAGGTTCATGTATTAATGGATCTCTAATTCTATTATTCTTTTGTTGAATTCTTATTTTTAAACTGTTGTGAAAAGTAAAATATTTATAATATAATTTTATCTTATTTAATTTATTAAAATCAAAATTTTAAAGAATATTAAAAAAAATTAATACCATTTTTCGAGTTTAACTGCAATTTATTAAAAAATTTCTATGAAAGCTTATACAATAATATAATAATTCTTAATTTTTGTTAACAAAAAAAAAAGGTTTTTCAAAATTGGACAAAAACTGTAAAACTTATAACACTTAAAGAAATGAAAAGAAACATATCTCAATTTTACCCATCAGAGTATAGAAATTATTATGTAATTTTTATTTTTTCGAGCAAAAAAAAAAAAATTAGTTTTTCGATTAAAAATAAAAGCTTTTTTCTAATTAAAATTTTTTTCTGGTAAATATGAAAGTCAAGTTTATAACGAGGAAAATGATGTATTTGAATCATCTGTTCAACATTTGCTTATTAGTTTTTTTTTTAAATTCCAAAATAACTGTTATTTCCGGTCCCTGCTTAATATACATGAAAAATTTATTGATAGAAAGAAATTTTTTAATAACATTTTAAATTTTTAAAAGATTTTAAAGAGAGATATCTCGTTTTACTAAAAACAAAATAGTTTTTAAAATTTTAAATATAGAAATATGTTTAGTTTTAAAGTGAAAAATCTAAAAAACTTGCAACAAAGTTGAACTTTTAAAAAAAAAAATGAAAATAAATTTAAAAATATTGAATAAATCCTTACTTATTTCGAATATATAAAAGATTTTAATATAGCTAAGAAAGCTATAATTCTTCGCTTCCTAAAGCAATTTGAAAATCTAAAATTGTAGGAAATAACATCACAACGTTCTTTTTTTCAAAATATATGAAAATGTAGAAGGTATTTGGCCTGTACTAACTTTAAAATAATTTAAAATGTTTAATTTTTCATACATATGTTTAAAGACAAAGTATTTTTTTTTTTTTATTTAAAGAATACTTTTTTTCAGATAAAATCGACTGAGTTCTACAGTTTATGACCAATTAAAAAAAATAAATATAACAACAAAAATGTCTAAATAATGCATTAATATATAGGGTTTCATAGACAAATTTGATTCTTCCACTTCCCCAAAAAGTTTAAAAAGAAAAAATCCTCAAAAGAATAACAGCATTAGGGATACATCTATACTGGAACCTGGCCAAAAGTAGTTTTTTTAGCATAACTCAAAATTTTGGGAATGAATTGGAAATTTTTAAAATTAGATGTCTTCAAGTCATTTCGGCTGTGTTATAATCGTGACAACCAAAAATATGCTTTCAAGAAAGTGTTTTATATGCATAAATATGCAAAATTATACTCTTTTTTGTAATATATGCAAAATTATGCTCTTAAGTATAAAATAAGCCAAAATATATCATTTATATTGGTAAAATATGCTCTAAAATAAGAACTTCCTATGAAAATATGACAAAATATGCTGTTAAGGCAAAAATATTCTTTTTGATTTTGGTTGCCCTAATAATGATATCTTTAAAAAAATTTAATTCTTTTAATTTTCAATGCATTGTCTATCTTTTAATCTTCTAATTTGTTAAATACTCTTTAGAGCAATTTAACAAATTACACCTTTTTCATTAACATCTGATACTCCGATAGGCAGGTTAAATCAATTTCGAAACAAAAAAAAAAAAAAAAAAAAAAACTTGTAACTCATAATGACCATTTAGATTAAAATCTCATTTTTAATCTGTAGCTAAAGCTCAAAACAATATAACAGCAGTCAAACAGCTACCTTTAGTCTTATACTCTTTTTCCTCCCTCTTAAATCTTAAATAAACATTGCAAAAACAAACAAAACAAAGAGAGAAAAAAATTTGTTACAAATCCCTTTAACAGCCTAGAATAAATTCTTTGCACTTCCTATTTCTTTCAATTACATTTTGTTTTCTTTATCTTTTCTTTTTGTTGTTGCTACTGTTGCTGTTGTTGTTAATTAATAAATTAATACACATACAAGATATTAAAAGAATTTAATATGGATGAGAGTATGGCGAAAAATAGATTATAAAAGCAATAAAAGAATGTAACATATTTTTTGATAAGCCTGGATAAAATGAATGATTTTTCTGCCCCCCCACCCCTGCTTTATTTATAAAAAAAGAAATGACTCTCAAGCTAAGGAAGAAAAAATAATAATAAAACTCATGGTAAAAACCAAGCAACAACGCGAGGACAGTTTTGCAAACAAAACCAACCGTTTTATGACAAAAACAATAAAACAAACATCTTCTTTCCAACCGCTACCCACCTTAATAATTTTAACCCTTTTTTCCAAAGGTAAACAAACAAACAAACAAAGCAACAAAAACAAATTGCTCAGGAGTAGGAGGAGGGGGAGAAAACAAAAATGAGACTAGAATCTTGATTTTTATTTCCTTTACTCGGTTTAATAAACAAAATGAATGACAAAATGAATATATATGAATGGTTGAGTGAGTGAGTTAGTAACTGAGTGAACAGTGTTGTCAGATTAGGGGATTTATTTCCAAATTGTTGATTTCTTTTGGGAAATGGGGATGAAAAATTTAGTTTGGGCATTAGGGGATTTGTTGGGGATGCTTTTTAGGTTTTAGGGATTTTTGGAAGATTTTTGGGGATTTTTATTTTATTTTTATAATATCACTTTTTAACTTAACAAAAATTAAAAAAAAAAAACATAATTTTGATATAACAAAAAAGCAATAGTATTATTTTTCCATTTATAAAATATATAATTTATTTAAATAATATCTCAAGTTAAACAAGTTTTCCAAAATAGAATTTTAAAACATATCTTGAATATGTTGAATTATGTACATATTTCATTTTCAAAATTCTATGAAAATAAAATTTATGTCTTAAAAACCTACATACCTATTTCAAATAAGTATATTAAATTCAATCACGAATTTGAATATAATAAATACGAAAAAAAACATATGTTAATTTATACAATTTTTACATTTCGAAAAAAGTAAAATAAAACGAATTATATTGTTATGCAGACCTCTAGCTACTAAAGTAATGGACAGATTTTGTAAAAACTTTATACAATATATAATACAGCAATAGTGCACTGACAAAAAATGTAATACTGAATGAGATACCATAATTTAATTCATATCTATGCAACAAGATGATTATTGTACGGATTGCCTGTGAGGGTAATATTTGAACAATTGGTGTCTTATTATTGTTACAGCAATAATAATCAAGAATATAAAGCTTTCTTTACTTAGTTGTTTAAAAGCTGAAGAAAGTGCATCAAAATAAATAAAACTATGAATCCTGATTAATCACATTAACAAACCTTCGAAGAATAAATAAATATTTAATTTTCGGTTTTTGCATTAGCAATGGCATAAACTATTTATTTAAAAATTTTATTAATACAAATGTTAAAACGATTTCCATATAATCTTAGTTTTTGAAAACCTATAGGAAATTTTCTTTCTTTAATGTTGACTATTAGACTGTTTACCTACCCAAATCTGCATATCTTCAAAGGAAATAAATTGAAGTACAAATAAAAATTTAAGGTAGTTTATACTAATTTCTAAAATTAAAAAAAAAAAAAAATATTTGTGCAGATTATTTGTGGGGATTTTTGGGTATAATATAAATAGTTATTCGGGGAATTTCTAAAATTGAAAAAAAAATTATTTGTGCGGATTATTTGTGGGGATTTTTGGGTATAATATAAGTAGTTATTTGGGGAATTTTGGGACAGTAACAAGAAGATAACATTTCTTTCTTTCTCTTTGTTTATTTATTTATTTATTTTATTTTTGTTGTAATAATGTCATTTTGTTGTTATAGCTGTGTGCTACTTAGTCCAGGTCATAGAGGTACTATCAAGATTTCATTTCTTTATGTCACAATTCTGTTTTTTTTTTGCCTCTATATGTTTTTTTATAAAGAATGAATATAACAAAATTTCATGTTGTTGATTTCTTTTCTTTTCTTTATTATTATTAAAAAAGAAATACCTATTTTTTTAAACAATATTAAATGTATATAATTTCATGAAAAGAAAAGTAAAAGAAAAACAATAAGCCAGAAATAATACCCAAATAATTTTAAACAAGTCAATTACCCCTAATTTCTTTTGAACATGTCAACATTTTCAAGTGACAGGATAACCCCGTTTTTTGTATACTTATTTCTATACTATACCTACCTACATACATGTTATTCTACTTTAGGTTTGAAAGGATTTTATAGAAAGAAAGCTTTTATTACAACAACAAGTACAAGGTATAAAAATGAAAGAAAAAAAGTATAAGACATACTATACACAAGAAGCAACAAAATATAATGAAGAAGGTTAAACAGGCACAGTGGTTTTAGGGTTGTGGACAAAGGAAAACAAAGTGACACATTTTAAAATAATTAAGAAAAAGTTTTATTTTTTTTTTTTTTTTTTTTTGAAATTGACAGGTTTTCTATAGTTTAGTGGGAATTTAATTTAGAAAATTACTTAAAACAAATAGAAAGCTTAAAGCTTTTTTATGGAAAAGTTTAAAGATTATAAAAAAAAAATACCTATTTAAGTGATTTTTTATTTTCAGCTTAACACTCTGCTACAAAATGACACTATTTTTACTCGAAAAACGATATAATGTATATCGACTTGACATTACATAATTTAGAAATATTCCGAAAAAATCGTTTTGAGGTTAGATGCTACACTAAAGATCTCATAACACTCTAAATCTTAGGTCAATTTTATATTTTATAATTGGTTTAAAAAGCAAAAGAATGTAGCTTTTTAACTACATTAACATCTTTATATATATACTAAAATAAATAATGATTTATTCAAGATAATTACATTTATTTTCCTTTTTTCTTTAGTACTCAATATTTTTGTATCTAATTTTGTTCAGAATAAAACATGAAATCTCAATCTAAAATCGCTTAAACTCACTGTTTTTTCTAATCATTGTTTTCGTTAGTTAATTTACAAATTAAAAATTAACTCTTAACGTTTATGTGCCAAAATTTAAATTTTCAATAGTTTTTATTTTAAATAAGACTGACGTATAAACATAGTCTTTAATATATCCAAATGAAATTGTCGATATATTTCTGTCATGGATTTTTCGAAATAATAAAGTGTAAAAATATTAAAGAGTTGTAAAAATCGAATCCCAAAATTCCTAAAAAAGAAACAAAGAGAAATCTCATAACTAAGATTTTTTGAAATATACTCATCAAGTTTTTATTCATAGGTCTTGTCAAAGATATTTAGCAAATAATATCAGAACACATTTTGTTTTGAAATTTTAAAACAAATAGGCGAAAGTGAACAATTTCAGAATAAAATATTTCTTAAAAAAATTATCTTTTATATTCTGGAAAGATTTGGTTAGTTTAAATTAACACCACCTGAGGCATATTTCACTTAGGTCCAGCATTAGGTCCCATACTGATACCGTGTGTTCCCGTCCCACCAAAGCCTATATGTTGAAATTCTTTCATCCATTGCAGAAAATATTTTTTTGTATGACCCACAGTGCCAAAGTTTTAAAATTTTCTTTAAATCCTTTAAACGCGTAATGAATAGCTTCGTTTTTTATATTTTCAATTTTTTTCTTTCTCCTGTTTCTATATTTTTAGCTTCTTTTTTTTGCATTAAATGAAAAGCAAGCATCATATGCTACTTAAGACTTTAGATATTTTATATATATATATATATATATATATATATATATATATATATATATATATATATAATAAAAAAGAAAAAAATATTTTATTATGATGATGGCAGAGAGATTTTTTCCATTCAATTCTTTTTTATATAATTTTTTTTTTATTATTATTTTCTGTTGCGTTCAAAAAAGAAAGTAAGACAATGTAATAATTAATTAAAGAATGACGTGGAAAGTAAAAAGCAGGAGGGGGAATGGAGTAAATGAATACAAAACATTCACGCTAATGAATGAACAATGTGTTTTTGAAACAAAAGGATTCTTTAGTATCCTTTACTCTATTTTGCTGTATTTAGGACAAATGATACTGGTTATTATAAATAACAAAAAAAAGAAACAATTTTAATATTTTTCTATTCTCTTTTTGTATAAAAAAAATTTAACATAAAATTGTTATTAAAAATAGGAATTTTAAGGAAAAATTAATATTTTTATTAAATAAATTAAATTATTTTTATTTTTTTTTTAAGAAAATATAAATTATTTATAAAAAATGTTTAGATATACATAAATGAGTAGAATTGACAAATTTAGGGATTTCTTTGTTTATTTAAAGTAAAAATTTTGTTCAAAAATTAAAAAAAAACATAATTTAAAAATAAATTATAATAAAAAAAAATATTTAAGTATTATAATTAATTTAAGTTTTGTATTATTTAGGAAATTTAGGCATTTTTTCAAATAACATTTTGTAAATTAATTTCTGTTTTACAAATTTATTTAGGTTTTATTTAATTTAATTACATTAATTAAAATTAAATTTCCTTTTATTTATTACATTTAATAAAATATAATTTCATTATTAAATAATTTAATTATTTTTTTAAATTTATTTTGTTAAATCTAATAACAAATTGAGACGGGTTAAATTTGCTTCCCTCCTTATAACTCCTTCTACAAAAACAATTTATTAAAAAAAAAAACTCAAATATATAGAAAAATATTTTAATAAAAAGAAAACAAACAACCTAACATACATAAACTCCCCCAATTATTAAACACAAACACACACTCATATTATTTTTTGTTTAACCAAAAACATACACATACATACAAAAAAATTGAAAAAGCGTAAAAAAAAATACTAAAACTCATAAAAATTATATAAATAATTAGGAAAATATGACAAAAGCTTAAAAACACGAAAATTTTATTTTTTTTTTTTAATTAACTCATCCATAAAGTTTTTGTTGGCTTTTAACCTACAATATGGAAAAGTAAATTCAAATTAATAGTTTAATATTATTTGGCATTAACAGTTTTTGTTTTGTGTTATTGTAGGTGTATTTTAGAAAATCTTTTTAACAAAATAAAAAAATAAAACACCAAGCATCAACTTGAAACAAGCAGAGTGCGCGCGCAATTTTATACACAAAACAAACACATTTTCGTTTTAATACATATACACAGAAATGCATTAACACATACTGTTATATGTGTAAAATTTTAAAATTTATACACTTTTTTTATATAAAAAAATAAACAGGAGTACACTTCATAACACATCATCTATTAAAAACAGGAAAAGTACCAAAAACGAAAAAAAAAAAAAATAAATAAATAAATAAAAAAATGCTTAAAAAACTTTCATACTTTTTTCAACACACACACACACATGAATACACGCTCACAGTTAGCGGTTTTGAAACGGAAAAGGATATAAAAAATAAAAATTTCTATGCAAAAAGTAGGAAAAAAATAATAAATATAAAAAGTAAAACAGAGTCACATAAAAACCAACAACTGCGATAGCATTAAAAAGCTAAAAATTCATGTTGCTGACGACAATACATCGACTTTTTTTTAATAACAATAAGGTTCTAAGGAGATCTTTAAAGGAATGTTTTCATTTTTGAGGTTAAAAATGAAAATGAGAAAAAACTGATTTAAATTTTATAAATGTATATTCGAATACTTCAGGTGATTTTTTTTCTTATCTGACTTGTTAACAAATGAAATAATATTCAAATTATTGTATTCTAAATCAATTTCAAGTTATTGAAAATTGTATTATATAGAGCAAGATTTCCTAAATGGGGTCCAGTAGGTCCGCGAAGAAACCGAAAATGTGTGGGGAATTACATGATATATTTTTTATTTTTCGGCATATATAATTATGCCAAAGTTGGATTCTATAGGTGCCTCTCATTTGGATGGGTAAAAAGCGGTTGAAGCTTCATACAAGCTATCAATGCTAATTGCGAATGAAAAAGAGATCACACACAATTCGTGAACCTTTAATCGTAGCTGTTCATTGTAAATATATTAATTCAAAATATTTATTGAAAACAAATTATTTTTATATTTAATTTATATTTTTAAAAATAAAATATTTTCAAATCATTTTATACCCTTTATAACACAGTTTCTAGTTATTGGAAACTAATTTGGATACAAATATTTAAATATTAGTACATTTATTACCAAGTCAGATTAGAAAAAAAATTCAACAGAAGTATTTGTATATACATTTATTAAATTTAAATCAAATTTCAAAATCTACAACTAATTTGAAAATAAATTTTATTTTTTTAGCTTAAATACAATTACGCTTTATTTTATTTCCTATTTTAAAAATGAAATAAAATCCTTTTTTAAACATTAAACTTTTTTTATTCATAGAAATTTTTTGAATATTTTTATTGAACATAAATTTGTTTGAATAATTTTAAATTTGAATTGAAAAAAGAAAAATAAATAGTATTTTTCTAATATTGCAATTATGACAAACCACAAGGAACATTGTTTGCTGAGAAAACATCTGAAATAATAGCTACGTTACTCTCTTTAACTTAAATAATCAAAAAAATATATGTATGAATTTTTTTTTTTTTTTTGATTTTTTTTCTTTGATTTTTTTTTTTTTTTTAATAAAAATAAAAAATATCAAAATATTTGATATTTTTCTATTTGAATATATTTTTTTCAAATAAAATTTATAAAAACATTTTTGTATGTATATTATTCAAGGTTGAAATATTCACATATAAAAAAAATTTGGTTATCTTCTTCTAAAAAACTTTTGATTAAATAAAATATTTTCTTTATTAATTTATTTTGTATCTAATTCAACAAAATAAATTAATAAATAAAATATTTTATTTAATCAAAAGTTTTTTAGAAGAAGATAACCAAATTTTCTTATATTTGAATATTTCATTCAACCTTGAATAATATTCATACAAAAAAGTTTTTAGGAATTTTATTTGAAAATAATATATTCAAAAATATCAAATATTTTGATATTTTTTTTTTATTCGAAAAAAAAAGGAAATTATAAAGAAATTATAAAAAAACTCCTTTGATTTAATATAAATACACAGAAAAAAATACAGTGTATTAAACGATTTATCAAAGATAAAAACTATTTGAATGAATTTTTTAATTGTATCAATTATTCAATTGATCAAAATTCATTTTTTCTAGTATTTTTTTTATTAAAAATAAAGCAATTTATCGGCTTTCAATTATTTTTCTTATTGTGTCAATTAATAAATTAATCAAATAGAAATTAAAATAAGTGACAACTTGAATAATTGAATATACAATTTTTTTCATAGGAGAAATTTCAATTAATAAAATAATTGTATATGTATTATTTGTAATTGAAATTGGATTTTAACTTTTACCATGTAAAATTTTAATATAATTTGTTAGAATACTTTTATTTTTAGTAATTTATTTAATAATAAAAATATTTGAAATAATTTTAAAATTCTGATTAATAATTTAATTTGAAATTTTTTCGAAAATTTTTTTTCTGTGTAGAAATTCTTAATGTTTTTATTTAAAAATTAATAAATTGATTAACAAATATTTTAAATTAGAAAAAAGAAATGAAAATAAAATAAAAAGTATTTTCATTTTTTTATTTTATTCACAAGTAACAGCTATGCCTTTATAAAGCTTTGTTTTTCTGACGTTGGTGATATAATTTTAGATAGGCTCACATAATAAAAGGTCATGAGAATCCCTCTGTCAGATAACTCGGAAAAAAAATTGATAGCCTGCATAGTGATGAAACTATTCAAATTTAAGCCAACTTTTATTTTTATTGCAGATTTATTACAGAAAGTGAAATGATTGCTACGCAATTAATTTTTTTTTTTTTTTAAGGAAAATAATGAAAATATTATTTGATCACACTGTGTAATCCACTGACAAGTACTTGCTGCGAAATGTATGATATATTTAAAATTTCTGTTCAAACTACTATAAACGTAGTAATTTTTATAAAAACTAGTGCCTTAAGAACTGGGACTTTTAAAGCCCTTTTGTGTAGACATTTTTCTTTTAGACAAAAGTGAAGATCTTTATAAAACAATTTTATATATTACTTTGCTTATATCTCTAAATTTTTCGAGGTTTTAAACAATCTTAATATTAAACTACAGGGCAGATAATTCAATATATAAACTGCATTCGATTCAATAATTGCTTTTATGTGCAAAATTTCTTTATGGAAATGACATCTTCAACCCCCTCTACCAAAATTGCTCATTTCCACTGCTAAATTATATCTTGATATTATCCGGAGCTTAAAATCAATTCTTGGCAAATCAGTTTACTTCGTAATCCACGCAACATTGCTACTGATGACATACCCGATAATTTTCAAGAAGAAGCAAGAGAACTAAAAAATAATTCTTATGCCAAAGCTAACTTTGAATCTATGTTGCTTGAATATTTTTGGTTAAAATATTACAAAGTTTACACGTTGGTTGGGAATGAACCATTGAAATTTTTGCTACAGTTTGTATCTAAATATTTATGCCCTACAGTGCATAAAATCCAAATTTGGATCACGTATAATAAAGTAATATGTGCTTTGCCTGAAAATTCTACTAATTTTAAAAAGTTAGTAAAAACAAAAACATTTCATTACATTTAATATTTTTTTAAATGTTTGTTTCATAGAAGTTTATGTGAGAGGCTCTTTGAACTAAATTCTCAAAAAGATTACTCATTTTTTTAAAAACACAAAAACAAAATATATGGACTACATGTATTTTGTTGTTTCATGAATTAGGTTTTTGACAATAGAATCAGGTTTTTTTTTCTCCCACATAAATGTCTACTTAATCTATGGTTTGTTTATTAAAAAAAAAAAAAAAAAATACTTTTTGAGTTTAAGTGCCAAAGGGTCCCGAAAAATAAAAATTTCTAAAAGGGTCCGTGAAATATGAAGAGGTGAGAACTCCTGATATAGAGTATCAAACTATTATATTTCTTTAAAAATAATTTTAATATAAATATAATTTATTTTTAACAAATATTTTGAATTAAAACATTCACAATGAAGTAAGGACTGACTTTATGAGCTATAATTTTGTTTCTTCACTAAAGCAATAAATTTTAATGAAATCGGATAAAAAATTTGTTAGATACAGTGAAAAAACTGTATCAAGATTTTTGTGAAATTATGAATTTTTAGATGTAAATAACTCGAATACTATTAAAGTTGTAGAAAATAAACCAGCAAAAAATATTGCTTTTCTAGAAGCAATTTCATACGAGTAAGAGAAATTATTATAATGTAAACATTACTGAAGTGCATTTATAATGCATGATTTTTGTTCGAGATAAACTGAATAGAAATCGATTTTAATGTTAATACGAATAGTAAGGAAAGGCATTTTACGTACACATTCAGTACCTTCATATTGCATTTTTGCAAGCTTTACTCTGTCTTCCAAATTTAAACTCAAATACTTTTCTGCTATGATCCCAGAAAAAACTTTTTGGTTTTCGGTAATGGCTTGTTAAAGTAGTTTCTGGGTAATGAGGCGTCATTACTATTTGCCTACTCTGTATTACATAAATAAGTACTTAATAGTATAATAGCACAGTAATACTGCAATCACGTGGATGAGTTGGCTAGAGCGCTGGATTAGCAGTTGTAGTTGATTCAAACCCCATTCTGATGCTATTAGTTTTTTTATAATAAAATCTCTAAAAAGATATTTCATACTAAAAAAAAAAATTTTGTTTTTGTTAGTGTACAGAGTAAGATGTTAGTCATTAAAAACGAATGGCTAATTTATGTCCAAGTTCAAATCTCACTGATGTAAACATTTTTTTTTTGTTTTTTCTTTTTTATTTTTATTTTAGTTTAGGTACATATTTTTGAGCACCCCTAGAGTCTAAAAATGACTGCATGCATTTGTGGCCAAGTCGAACAAAAGTAACTAGTTATTCAGCAAAAAATAAGTAGTTTATTTTTGTTTCCAATTAAAACTTCTTATCAGGAAAGCAAATTTTTTGCTGGGATTTTGCCAACTTTATATAAATCAGATTATTGATTTATTTTCTAAATATTTTGATTCAACCGCACTATGCAATGTCTTCAAATATTGGAGATTTTAACAAATTAGCTGACCACAATTATAATTTTAACATTACTGAGTTAAAAACTGCTCTAAAATATATTTTATATATATTTTTTAAATCAATTCCCACAGAATCGCTTCATAGCCCTTGAATTCTTCAAATAATTTGGTATCGAAATGAAACTCTACGAAAATTAATTTTAGATATCATAAAACTAACTAATTATTATCACTAATTCCTACTCTAAATTCTCATATTGATAATATGAAGGTTAAAAACCTGTTCCTGTAAAAAACGGTGAAGAAGCAGGAATATGCACCTGATTTCTTTTAGAACTTATAAAACCTTAATGTTTTTATTATTTGTTTAAATATAATAAAGTACCTAATAAACCTCTAGAAAAAAATATGGAAAAACTCGTTTCCAATAAAATCTTATGGCGTTTCAAAAATAAAAAAAAAATTAACAATCTTATTGAAAAATATCTCACTTTGAAGCGTCGTTATACAGTCATTGCGTGCGAAATGTCAGATTTTTTTCATTTTTGTTGTCCACATACAGTTCCTTAAAATATACAAATTGTTTTCTCATTAAAAATGATCAGAAAATGTACTTTTAGCCTTCAAAATCATTAAAATCTCACACTGTGTATACTGAAGTCTTGGGGGTTATATTCTGTGGACTATCTAGTAAAATTATCGGCAATCTTTTTTAATCTGGGACCTTTTTTTATTAATATGCGCTGGATTAAATGTAGTTTTTAAGGGAAGTTTAAAGAGTTAATTTCCTTAGCTCTTGATTGAAAATAGTTACTGGTAAATATATTTACAAATTATCTGGGATCTAGCAATTTACAATAGATTATTAGGCCTTCTTTTGCAATTCGGAAACGATAAAGAATTTGAGATTCTTGAGATTTTTAGAATTTACTAAATATTAATCAGCATGTGTTTTGCTTCACTTACTACCTGTTTTTATAACACGAGCGCAAAAACGACTCGTCTAACTTACATTTAAAACAAAAACAAATTTTGAAATGTTGTTTTTGTTTTAAATGTAAGTTAGACGAGTCGTTTTTACGCTCGTGTTACAAAAACAGGCAGTTAGTTCAGTTTTACTGCCTGCGGACTTTGCAATTATGTTTATTAAATGGAGAAAAACTTGTGTTTTTATAAGTATTCGCTGCATGATTCGGAAATGTTTGGCTCTTATCTTGCAAACTTCATTATCATCATTAGCTTGTCGCTAAGGTCCCTATTATTTGCTAAACGACTTTTTACGGCACGATTCAGAAATGTTGTTTGGCAAATTTGAAGCGGTAAGATTGAAAATAAATTTTATCGGCCTTATCGAAGTCGTTTAGATTACACTGGTTTGCAAAACCTAGGACATACATATGAGGAGTTCTATGTGCTTAATAAGAATCTGTTTTAAATTTGTTTCTATTAGCTACAGTACAACATGAGAACGGTTTGTACGAACAAAAACAGAATCGGACTGAAATTACCTTTAAGTTATCATAACAAAGAATTTTTTTTATCTTCTCATTAGTTTCGTAGTTATTTAGAAATTTAAAACGACACCATTCAGTGTTAATAAAATTTTAAAAAGCTGACATCCTATCAATGTTGTGGACTTTTTGTCATATACTCGTATCATGAGAATGTAAGGGAAAATCTTGTTTTTTTTTTTACAATTGAGTGAAGATATCCCACATTTTTTATATTTTTTTTAAAGAAGAGGAAGATCCCATCTAATGTCTACTTAAAGTTTATAAAGAATAAAGATAACTGTAAAGGTCACTCAAGTTTTGCTCTCCAATCACTCTATTGTCAAGTGCGATTCTAGAGCAGTTTAGACACGGTTAAGCAGGGGGTAGGATATTTAAGAATGTTTGCATTCAACTAGAAATGGAAAATTAATGCTTTTATGTTTAAAATTATTAAGAGATGTAATTCCTTCAAATCCACTTGATACAGATATAATTAAGATTATCAAGAGCTATAATGGAAGCTATTTCAAGGTTATCTTATAAATGAAGCTATTTTAATACTCTAAAAATAGCTATAATTAAAGCTATTTTAAGACACTATCAATAGCTATAAGCGCTTTTTTTTATACTATATAGCTCTCTATATATTTTAATACTATATAGAGAGCTAAAAACGAAGCTATTTTAATACTAGGTAAAAAGTTTCAAACGAAGCTACTTTATATTATTTTAATACCCTTAAAAGAGCTATAATTCGAGCTATTTAAAGTGCTATAAACGAAGCTAATTTAAGGCTATATAAAGAGTTTCAATAATACTTATTTTAAAACTATAAATTTGTTATAAATACATCATATAAAGAGAAACCTCTTTGCTAATGTCCAACTTAAGAAATTTAAAATGATCTTTTAGAAATTTAATAATTTTTTTTACTTTATTTAAGCTTTCAATCCCTTAAAAGCTTTGAAAATGAACCAAACAAAAAATCAACTTTATATTATTT
Source organism: Protocalliphora azurea (assembly GCA_932274085.1). NCBI lineage: Eukaryota > Metazoa > Arthropoda > Insecta > Diptera > Calliphoridae > Protocalliphora > Protocalliphora azurea. The sequence goes on along the minus strand of OW026519.1, from coordinate 203,129,964 downwards.
TCACTCCCTGAATTTAGAAACTTATACACTTTATGTCTATATTTTAAACAAAATAAAATAAAAAAAACTGAACGAACTTACACTAAAATACAATAAAAAGCAATAAAAACAAAACTTAACTTTTATACAATTCAAATAAACATAGTTTATATTTTATTTTGCCTCCGCTGCGAGTGTTATATAGACTCTATAAAAATACAATAAGTATATAAAAAAGTGGTGTATATATAAATTTTCTATATGTACTCGTATTATATAATTTATATATAATAAAAATAAAAATAAAAACAAAAACATATAAATGTTTTATATACAAAACAATATTAAACACTTTTAAATTGAATAAGTATTTTAAAGAGTTGTGTTATTGTTTTGGCACAATACACACATAAATAATTTCCGTTTTTTTTTTATTGTTGAAATTCTCTCATATACAATATCTTATGTACTCATATGTTTATATAATAATGTATGAACAAATAGTGTCATATATTTAAATATAAAATAAAATTAAGGTTAATTCATCATTTTTTTTTTTTTTTTTTTTTTTGTGTATTTTACTCTCTATGCGTTTTTATGAAAACAATTAAAATGTATTTATTTTTGTTTTATTTTTGTCCTTAGAGAGTTTTTCAAACCTCAAAAGTTAAAAAATTACTTTGCGTGTAATAGTTTTATTGTTCAGCGTATATAATTCAGTTTTGTTTGTTATTTTGCCAGATGTCCGCCATTTTTTGCAGCTGTCAAAGTTAATATACTCGTACATAATTTGAGCTTTATATTATGGTTGTTGTCATTGTATGCTATAAAAAAAATAACACAACAAATTTTATTTATTTTAATTTATTTAATATAACATTTACAGTTATATTTTATAGAAAATTATCTTATGTTACCAAATCTTGTTATTTATAGACAATTCCTAATTTCTTATTCTAAATTTACAGTTTATTAAAAAGTATAAATTCTTTTTGAAATTAAGTATAAAAGTTATGACAATCATCATTAAATCTCCTTAAAAAGGGAAGAACAAAGTTCCTAAGCAACTTAAGCTGTGGGTGGGCAGTAAATCTTTAACTGATGTGATTTTTATAGTGAGAATTAAAAAATAATAAAAAAAAACTTCAAAAATATACTTTTAACCTTAACAACACAACTAAATCCTGAAGGACATTTTACACATAAATAACTTTGTTTTGTAGTTAATTCAAACTCTCACTCAGTCATTCTTACCACAAAGAGAAATCCATAAAGTTGAGACCCTTTTTGGACAACTTAAAGCTAAAGTCTATAACAAATTACCCCACATAATCTAAAGTGCTGCTTAAAATGATTATTATTGCTTCTAATAATTGAAAGTTCAGAAAGTGTTGTTATTGTTGTTGGCATAAGAGAGTCAGTAAAATTAGTAGAAGTGTTTGTATTTTATTTTTACTTTTATTTTTCAACTGATAAGAGTCTTAATCTTTAGAAGGACTTGTAAACAATAAACTAAAATACTAAAAATACCACCACTCCACCATTCTTCTCCCCATTAAAAAAAAGCACAACCCAACCACACACTCATTCATAGTCAAACATACATATATTACTTTATCCTTGTAGGGTTAAAATTAGGAAAAATTGTAAAAACATGTATGAGTATATTTAAGTAAATGTGGGTGTGTTTGAGTGACTGTGTATGTGGTTGGTTGTGTTGTGTGTTTTTTTGAGAACATGTCATAACTATTTATTATTGTTATTAAACTTGTTTATCAAGAGAGAGCAAACTTTTATATTTAGTTCCTTTTTTTTGATAAACACATACATATCATATTTATACATTTACATGATTTAGCCTATATCAAAACACATTTACATTTATAGTGGTTAAATACAAAAAGAAAACTCATAAACATTCATACATACATCAATGTAAATACATACAAATAACTATTTTAGTGAAAATAACAATCATTATTACGACACACAGCTATACAAACAAACAAATAGACAAAAACAACCGAAATAAATTCATAACTTAGGTTTTTTTCGGTGCTAAATAAACGAAAAAAAAGAAACTTTTGTATTCTTGTCAATAAAATACAGATCTTAACAAAATAGCAGATAGTAGAAGACAATAAATACTTACGACGAGGACGAATATATAAGTAATAATCATAAAGCTAAAGTTTTTCTTTCTGTTTTTTGGTTTTATAATATTTATACAAAAAGAAAAAAAAACACGAGTATTAAGCAAAAATAAATACATTTAAACATTAAAGCAGAGCTGTAAGGATGTTAATTCTTTGTTAAGTCAACTATAACAAAATAGAGAAAATTTATAGAATCTTAGAGAAAAGATTTCAAAACTTTAGTACTAAAAACTAATTTTCTTTACTATTGGCATTAAACGTGTGCTAAAATAAAATAAAATCTATTTAGTACTCAAATTTGTATTAAATATATTTATTAGTAATTTATTTAGTATATGTGGTACTAAATTTTATCGGCACTAAATTCATTCAACACAAAATGTATTTAGTTCTTATTTGGTATAGTACATACTTACTCCAAAAAATTTTAAATTTATTTGTAAATTAAATTTAGTTAAAAATTTATTTAGCACTAAATTTATTCAATTCTATCTTCAACTTGTTTTTTAGTATCAAATCTATTTACTACAATATTATTTGCTTCCAAATTTGTATACATACATAGTTTGGAAATTTAGTACTAAAATGTATTTGGTTTAATTACTTAATACTATTTTAGGTATTAAATATGTTTAGTTCTTAATTAATTATTTAAATATATTTGGTTTTAATAATAATTTTTTTCAGTACTAAATTTATTTAGTCCAAATTTATTGAGTACTAAGGAAATTTAGTACAAAATTTCTTTCTAATAGTGAATTTATTGAGGGCTAAATTTCTACAGTACTATTTTTTGATACTTAATTTATTTAGTACTAAATTTCTTCAGTACTTAATTTATTTAGTACTAAATTTATTAACAAAACTTGTTAATAAATTTACTAAAAAAATTTTAGTAGTGTTAAATTTACTATCAAAAATTTTTAGAACAAAAAAAAAACTAAAAATATATACTGTACTAAAAAATTAGAACTAAAAACATTTAATTTAAAACAAATTTCTTACAAATTTTGTACTAAAAAATTTAGTACTTAAATACTTTAGAACTAAAATTATTTTGTACTAATTTTTTTAGTACAAAATTTATAAGGAATATATATTTTTTAAATCTTTTTAGTTCTAATTTTTTCAGTACATACTAATTTTTTTGATACAAAATTGTTTGGTGCATATTTTTAGTAATTGTTTTGTTTTTTGTTCTAAATTTGTTTATACTAAATTGTTTAATGCTGAATCGCATTTTATTATCTAATTCGTTTTAAATTTTTATGGGACAAATTTTTGGATGCTACATTTTTTAGAAATTAATTTTTTCAGTATCAATTTTTTTGTAATACTAAATTATTTTAGTATTTAATTTTAAGTATTAAAAGTATTAAATAGTCATATTTTATTTGTACTAAATTTTAGTTATAAATTTTACAATAGAAATTTTTTTGGTACTAAATTTTACAGTAATAAATTTTTTTCGTGCCAAATCTTTTGAGTAAAAATTTTATAGTACTACTTTTTCGGTACTAAAGTTTTTTAGTATAAAATTTTTTTATACTAAATATTTTTTATACTATTTTCATATTTTTTTGGAACAAAAGTTTTTAGTACAAATTTTTTCTGTACTAAATGTTCTTAGTTCTAAAAGTTTTTGGTACTATATTTTACAAATATTGTATTGAATTTTTTTTATTACGAAATTTCAGTAATAAAATTATGGTACTAAATTGTTTCACTGAATCTTTTATTACAATAATTTTTAGTGGTGAATTTTTTATTACTAAATTGTTGAGCACCAAGTTTTTTTAATACTATTTTTTTTTTAATTTTAATAAAAGTAATTTTCTTGATATTAATTTTTTTAGTACTAACATTTGTTGTACTTAACGTACATAAACGTTTTAATTTTTTCAATACTAATTTATTAGTACAAAATTTCTAAGTACTAATATTTTGAGTATTTGTTTGGTATCAAATATTTTAGTACTGAAATGTTTTTATAACCAAATTTTAGTATTACAAAATTTTTTAAGTACTAAATTTTTTTATTACTGAATTTTTTCTTAATATATATGAATATATTTATTTATTTATTTTCATTTTTTTGTACAAATTTTTAATACTAATATTTAAGTTTTTAAATTTTGTTAATACAAAATACTTTAGTACTAAATTTTTTTAGTAGTAATAAATATATTAGTACTAAATTTACAAAATATTTTAGTACAAACACTTAGTACTAAACTTTATTAATATTAATATTCTTGGCACTACACTTTTTAGTATTTAATTATTAGTTCAATATTTTTTAATAGTATTATTTTTAGTACTTAACTTTTTTAGTACTATATTGTTTTAGTGCTGAATTTTTTAGTACTTGAAAATTTTAGTTATAAAATTTTTAGATACTAAACTTTTTTGGCTTTACAACTTTTTAGTACTAAATTTTGTTAGTTCAATTAAATTTTTGCTAAAAATTGCATAATAATATATAATATTTTTTAATACTAAAATTTTTAGTACTTATTTTTTTAGTAGTAAATATTTTAGTACTAAATTTACAGTATATAGTAGTAAATTTTTTAGTATTAATTTTATATATATATATATATATATATATATATATATATATATATTATATATAAATTTATTTATATATAAATTTCTTTAGTTCAAAATAATTTTAGCAGTAAAATTTTTGTTAATTAAATTTAGTGCTTAATACTTAGTACATACTTAATTTATCTATGTATATTTAGTGCTAAATCAACGCAATTATTTTGTACCAAATTTTATTTCTAAAAATGAATATATTCTTTCAAGATCTGTCTTCCAGAACTTACATCCCTTAAGACACTAAAAAAAATCGATAAATTCAATCGAAAAAGAAAAAAACCAAAGTAAAAACTCCAGATAATAAAATAAAGTTTTTACATATGTATTTATTGTATTAAATTCTAAAGAAATACTACAAAAACCAAACAACAACAAAAAGAGAAATACTACTATTTTGCAAAAAATACACAAAAATCATAAACATAATATTCATAAAATTTTCAACCTCCAAACCCCAACCTCAACACACACACTACACTTGACTACAACTCAAGCCACTCGTATTTAGTTTATTTTGTCTGCCAGCGAAATGGGATGGTGGGTTTAAGGATTTAATGGGTGGCTGTAAGCTTTCAAAAAAAAAAAAAATGTTTTATGATGATATGAGGGCGAGGCGTTACGTTACGTTGCGTTTCATTTAAATTGATTCGACTCGAATCAAGGCGCTCCTTTTTTCATATTACAAGATTATATCCCATTTACGTTTGCACAAAATCTAGTTTAAATGAAATTTCTAACGAAATCTACATAATTTTATTAGATTTTATTTAGATTTTTCATACAAATCAAATTCTAGTTTCTAATGAGATTTTACCAAAATCTAGTGAAATTTAAATAGATTTTGAAAAATATCGTTATTCAACACTGCTTTTCTTTTAGTGTATTAGTAAAATAGAACACTGTGCTAAATAAAAATGACTTGTTTAGTGGATGTGTTGAATTTACATTTGTCGAATAAAATCTACAAAAGTGTCGAAAAAATAAATGTAAACGGGGTAGATTTTCTTTTTTTTTATCTCATTCAAACTAGTTTTCAAGTGAAATTGTAAATTGGGTATTAGTTTATTTCAATTTATCTAGTTTGTTAGGAAAATGGAGAAAAATATGACGAAAATAACACATTCTATTGAAATACAAAAATTATACATTTTAACTTTTTTTCCATTTTTATTTCGTATTAAGAGGTGGTTGGTGGTTGTGTTAATAAATAATTATTTAATGTTTTTTCGAATATTCTGATTCTGTTTTTAGCTCGTGGCGATTTTCTAAATGGGTGTTTTTTTCTTTTTTTTTTTTGTGCTCTGCTTGCTTTTCGTTGTGTGGTTGTCATCAGATAAACATTGTTAAATTATTTATATCAATATATTTTAAAAGTACTACTAGAAGTGGTACTTTTTGATTTTCTTTTTTTTTTTTTTTTTTTGAATTTAAAGAGAACAATTTTTAAAAATTGTATCCTTTATTTGAATAAATCAGTATGTTTATTTTTTTTTTAACATAAACAAAACTTTCAAACCTGCCACCTATAACAAAAAAAAAAAAAAAAAAAAAAAAAAAAAACTCTCATCCACATTTTTTATAAAAATAACAGTAATAAATAAATTTTTTTAACCAAGAAAAAATGTTATGAATTTCATAAAATAAATTTGTATATTAAATAAAAACAAAAACTATTTAATTTATTAAAAATCTTTTTTCATAAATATTTATTTGTTTACTTATTAAACAATTTCATTCATTCACTTTGTAAATATATTTATTGTAGTTTTCGGTTTTCATTTAAAATCATTTCTTTTTTTTTTTTCGTCAGTGATTAATTTATTTCTGTATATTTTTTTGTATATATAAAACAATGTTTTATGCTGAATAGTTTAAAAGAAAAAAAAAACTTTGTAAATATTTTACAACATTCAGAACTATGGAAAATTTTTTTAAAATTTCAATTCTGTTTTTCTGTCTGTGTAAAAAATGATAATTTCGTATAAAATTTTGTGTAATTTTTATGAGATGTCAAGTTCTACTTTTGGTTTCATTTGATTACTTTGGGAAAATCTCTATTAATTTTATTTAATTATTATAATCTCTCTATTTTGTTTGGCTTTTGTTTCTTTTTTCCGGTCATTTATTCATTTATTCACTTTATCCATTATCTTTGTTATTGTATAATTATAAATTATGTAATTATCATTCCTTTATTATGTTTATGATTATTACTGTTATAGTGCTGACTGGTAATTTCTATTACACAAACTATTTTGATTTCTTTGTTAGGTTTTTTTTTTTTTTTTTTTTTGTTACAGATTTTGAAAATGTTATAATATAAATAAAACTATTACACCATTTTTATTATTATTTAGAATTTTTGGTTTTTACTGATAAGAATATTAAATGAGTAAAAAAGTGGTTTTGTTTTTAAATTAATATGAACTAGAATAAAATTACAAAGGAAAATACTAAACGTCCTTATTTTAATAATTTTTATTTTTTATTTAAATAGTACTTTTTGAATAATTGCCTTGTGAAAGAACAAAATCCGTAACTTGTATGCAAGGTTCAAAATGTCACTTAAGAAATTGCTCACAACTCGGTCATATGTAAACCGATTTTCATTATTTTCGATACTAAAATTCTCAAAACATTTCTTGATATTTTGATGTGTTTCATATATCTATAAGTTATATGAATCGTTCGGAATGTCCATTTAAACATACACATGGAAGAACAAATGGTCATTATTATTTCGTCTAACGCCTTTTTAATAAAAGGTTCTGTAATAACGGATCTTATCAATAGTTTGTTACAACGGATTTTTTATAGTAATTTTTTAGAGAAATTGTAGAAAATTAAAAATTAAATTTTCACTTATATAAAAAAGAAAGGGTATCTTTTTAGAAATTAGTACAATTTAAATAGTATTTTAAAATAGTTCATTGATTATTTAATAAATATTTATTTATATTATTAAATAAGTTACAAAAAGTATAAAAAGAAAAGTTAAAGAGTTGACATAAAATTTGTATGGGTGGTATAATGAAATTAATATTTTTCTTTAAAACAAAATTAGCTTGAAACTTTTTCTATACAGAAATTAAAAAAAAAAAATCAAATAGCTTTTTTAAACGTCTGTTCCTTGTCATCACACTAAAGATAGATGTCTTCTAAAATTCCCATTTTATAATATAAATCCTCACTTTCGTCCCCAAAATATTTAATTAGAAAAATTAAGATATTTTTATAAAAGAAATTTGAAAAACTTTCCAAAAAAAATATTGAAAATTTTCTAAAAAAAATAGAATTATTTAAAATTTTCTGTAAAAATTAAATTTGAAGAAAATTTTTAAAAAAATTTGAAAAAAACTTCCTGTGAAAAGAAAATTTATCAAATATTCGTCACAAAAAATAAATTTATAGAAAATTTTCTTCTGTAAAGAAAATTGTTAAAAAATTTCCTATAATATAAGATTTTTGGGAAATTTAAATTTATTGAAAATTTACTATTAAAACAAAACTCATTAAAAAATTTCTTCAAAAAAAGAAATTTCTTAAAAATGTTCTATTAAAGAAAAAATTTTCTACTAAAACTGAATTTAGCGAAAACTTTATATAAAAATAAAATTTATCATAAAATGAAACTTATCGAAAAGTCTAAATAAAAATAAAATTTATGGTATCAAGTAAAAATTTTAAAAATCAAAAATTTCATACAAAATTATAATTTATTAAAATTTTCTTATAAAATGAAAAATTCATCAAAAACTTCCTACAAAATCAACATTTTACATATAAATAACTAATAAATAAATAAAAACCGAAAGTTGAGTTTCCTAAAAAATAAAATTTCCTGTAAAAACAAAACTTATTAAAAATATTCTTCAAAGAGGGAATTTATGGAAAATTTCCTAAAAAGGAAAATTTATCAAAAAAATTTTGTAAAATGGAAATTTTCTTATAAAAAGAGAATTTATAGAAAGTTTTCTATAAAAAGAAAATTTATAAAAAATTTGTAAATGGAAATTTATCGAAAAATTTCTATAAAAAAAGATTTTATCGATAATTTCATTAAAAAAAAAATTATCGAAAATTTTCTATAAAAAGAAAAATTTATTAAAGACTAAAATCAGTACTTTTTGAAAATTTCCTATAAAAATGAAATTTATGAAAATTTTTCTATAAAAAGAAAATTTAACGAAAATTTTTTACAAAAAGAAAATTTTTTGGAATATTGTTAATAAATTGAAAATTTTCTAAAAAAAATGTATGAACAATTTTCTTTAAAAATTAATTTTTTTTTTAAAAGATCTTGTAAAAGAAAATTTTACGAAAATTTCCTATTTAAACAAAATTTATCAAAACGTTCTTTAAATAAAGAATTTAATGGAAATTTGCTATGTAAATGAAATTTATCGAAAATGTTATATAAAAAGATTTATGAAAAATTTTTTTATGAAAAGAAGATTTATCGAAAACTGTCTGTAAAGTCGAAATTTATCGAAAATTGTCTATAAAATCGAAATTTGTCGAAAATTTCGTATAAAAGGAAAATTTATCGAAAATTTTTGATAAAAAGAAAATTTATCGAAAATTTCCCTTAAAATGAAAATTTAACGAAAATTTCCATTAAAACGGAAATTTAATGATAATTTCTTTTGAAACGGGACTTTATCAAAAATCACCTAAAAAACAAACAATTTATCGAAAAGTCACTGTGAAGGGAAAATTTATCGAGTTTCATATAAAAAAAAAAATAATTTCCATTAATGAAAATTTTCGAAAATTTCGTAGAAAAGAAAATTTATCTACATTTTTTATAAAAAGAAAAATTTATTGACCATTCCTGATAAATTTATCGAAAATTTCGTATAAAATGAAATTTATGGAAAATTTCCTAAAAAATAAAATTAATCGGAAATTTCGAATGAAAAGATAATTGATCGACAATTTTTATTAAAAAGGAAAGTTTGTCCAAATTTATTTATAAAAAATATATTGAATATTTTCTATAAAAACAATTATCAAAAATTTTCTACAAAATGAAAATTTATCGAAATATTATAAAAAATTTCCTAAAAAAAAAAATCGAAAATTTCGAAAATTTTTGATAAATAGGGAATTCAGAATGAATGAATTCACAGACAATTTTTCACAAATTATTTATAAATTTAATTTTTATCGAAAGTTTTTCATAAAATGTAAATTTAACAAAAGTTATCCTTAATATAAAGTTTATAAAAAATTTTCTATAATTAAGGAATGAAAATCTGTCCCCAAATGAAATTTGAAATCGAAAATTTGGAAAAAAATCCCTCATTTGTATAAACTGATAACTATGTATTTGAGTTATTTTTTACCTTTAAATTGATGCTTAAAAATTTATAAAAAAAATCTTGAAATTCTTTTAAAAATCTCAAAAAATATTTTTACACTAAGAAAAATGTTGGTGGAGAGTAGTTAAAAAATTTTCTTTCACCTTAGTTTTAATTCATACTTATTACAACAGCACTTGTAAAAATTGTCCTATAAATTCTCATGTATATTAAATCTTTTCATTTCATTTATTTCTTTTATTAAATATTTAGTTTAAATTCTTTATTAATTGTTGAACCTTTTTCAGTAGTTGAAATAAAAAGAAAAACATATTTGTATATAAAACAAAAGAGAAATTTCATTTTACTCATTTAATTATTCTGTTATTAAAAAAGGAATAACTCACTCACTTGTATAATATTCAAACAATTTGTATAAAAATTATTTTCTATTTTATTTTTCAGTTTTTAGTTAATTAAATTATAATTTGTGTAAATATTTATTTTTTTTTAATTTCCCAGAAAAATACACTGCAAATATTTATTATTACTTAATATTTATAATAAAATATAAAAAATGCTTTATTTATTTATTTATTTATTGTATATATATTAAAATAAAATTTCAAGTTTTTAGTTCACCAATTATTGTTTATTTAAAAATAAAATATTATTTAAACTAAAACTAAACCTTAAACTTTAAAAGAAAATATAAACGTTTTTCTAAACTTATAAAAAAAAAAACAACCCAAAATGCAGAAAGAAACGTTTCAAATAAAATAAAGGCGTTTTCTCAAAAATCCAGTAATTATTAAAGTTTTAATTAAACAAATTTAATAAAAATAAAAGAACACGAAATGTTGGGATGGGCTGCCCGGTGACCGCTAGTATTGTATAATAAAAAAAAGAAAAAATTTAATTAATTAATTATATATTTGTCTCATTTTTGTAACCATTTTTAAATGTATTAACAAATTTATGTTTTTTGTTGTAATTTTTATTTTTATTAATTATTTTGTTTATATTAATTACTATTATTTTTATTGATGTGTGAAACAACAATTTCTGTAATTTTTTTATTTTTTAATTTTTTTCAAATAAGTAATTTTTTTCTCTCTCTCTCTCTCTCTCTCTCTCTTACTCGTTTCTTGTTTATGTTTAATGTAAAATGTGATTGTGTGGTAGTTATTGTTTAATTAAAGTGTGTCTCTCTGTATCTGTATCAGTGTGTGTGTGTGTGTGTTAAAAAACAAAACAGATATTTAAATTATTTATATATATTTTTTTTTTATAAAAAAAATCCTTTTTCCATTTCACAATTTTATTTTCAATTCAACTGCGTTTTTGTTGTTTGATCTAAAATGTTTTACATTAAATGTGAATGTTTTAAATCCTGTTTTTTTATATAATTTTTTTGTTGTTGTTGTATTAAGTTTTTTATTCTGTAAAAGCATTAATGTTGTAGTTGCTATTTGTTTGTATATATATGTGTGTATTTTAGTATTACTACGTTTTATATTTGAGAAAACTTTCATTTACCATCATCTTTACCATATTTTATTTTCATTTCAGTTGTATTTTATATATATTTTTTTATATCACTTCTATGTTGTTGCTGCTGTTGTTCTTGTTATTTATTCAAACAAAAACAACTAGTAAATATACATATATATTTATATTATTTCTACTGATTGAAACGTAGTTTTTCCTCAATTTTTCTTTATTTTCTAAATGTAAAATAGAAATCCATTCAAAATACCAGCAAAAAAACCTTTTTAAAACAACAACAACATTTACAGTAGCAACAAAAAACTGCTAACAAACCTAAACAACATTCAAGCCCTGCCAACAACAACCAGACAGCTCAACCATCCCCAACCCTAACATTCAGAGCTCAACTCTACTTTATACACAACCCTTACTTAACCACCCACTCTTTCCTATACACATACACTTACATACACTCTTATATAGGAAAAAAACATCACTATATAACTGCTCTTCATCTCCATCAACATCATCCTCTTCATCATCATGATGATGAGTAGTAACATTAAGCACTATAATAAGAGCATTTTTCCTCCTCTCCCTTATCTCGTATTCCCATTTCTTAATGTTCATTATTTATTTGTTTTTTTTTCTTGTAATGGTATTTTTCACATTTATTTTGAAATTTTATTTTAATATTTTTTATATTTAAAATATCTTTTTCCTTTTTTTCCTGGAAAATATATAGTTCTTTATGATGGGTTGTATGCTCTTCCATCTCCATCAATCCTGTTTAATTTGTGGAAAAAAATGAAACACTTTTTTTCGTATTACAAAACTTTAGGGAATAAAATCGAAGTTTTAGAAAATATTTAACCGCGATAAGTGATTGATTTTAAGTAAAATCAAAGATATTTATTTTTTTTAATTTATGCAGAACTTTTAAAGATTTAATTCATTTATTGTTTTCATGATTCCATTTTTATTTAAAGAAAATATATTTTTTATGTTTTCAAATTAAAAGTTTTGTAAGAACTTTTAAGAACAAAAAAAGTAACAGCTAATCCTGCTTATTCATCCTGATTTCATTAAAACATCATGTCCAAAAAAGCTCAAAATCTTCTTTTCGTTTCTTAAATTTATGCTTTATTTATTTAAAAAAGTAATAATTCTGAAAATTTTTTAAACCCTATTTAACGCTTGTGATCGGCTAGATCGAAATAAAACGGAAATGATAAGACTAAGAATGCTGATAAAAGGTTTTAAATTAAGGTTCTGATTTAACGATCCAACAATATGTTCTAAATTAACAATAATATATAATATAATATATATATATATATATATATATATATATATATATATAGTCGTGCGTCTTAACATCAATCGTCTTGAAAATTTCTTATAAAAAGAGAATTTATAGAAAATTTCCTATAAAAAGAAAATTTATAGAAAATTCCTATAAAAATAAATTTATTGAAAATTTCCTATATTATTAAATTTTCTATAAAAAGAAAATTTATCGAAAATTTTCTATAAAAAGAAAAAGGAGATTTATTGTAAATTTCCTATAAAAAGAACATTTTTCAAAATTCCCTAATAAAAACTTATTGAACAATTTGTATAGTTCAAAATTCTTTTAAAACTCTGTTTCATTTATGAGTTTTTTCCTATTTTATTGTTGTTATTATTGTTATTGCTTTTAACCTTTTGACAAGTTGCTTTTTTTAATATTATTTTGTTTGTTGTTCATATTATTGTTTTGTTCTTCTTGTTCTTGTAACTGTTGTCGGCGTAGTGTTGCTTTAATAACAAAAACATTTTCATTGTAATATTTTTTATTTTATAAATACATTTCTATTTCTCTTGTAATTCATTTTTTAACAAAATTATTGTTCTTTCGTTTTCAGCTTTTTGCTGGCTGCTGTTGTGCTTTTTTATATGAATCCTGTATACGGCAACAACAGCAGAATCCTTCATCATTTTTCATTTAGTTTGTTAAATTATTTTTTCTTTCTTTGTTTTTTTTTTTTTTTTTTGTTAAACTCAGCACTATTTTTTACTTAAGACTTTTATTTGCTTTTGTATGTGTTTCCTATAAGGATATTATGGGGAAGGAGAGAGTATATGTGTGTGTTAGTTAGAAATTCTGACTTACACACTTTCTCGTTTAGAGTCTTCTTTATAAAGTTATATTTTTGTATGACTTTGTATTTTATATTTTTTAGTTATTTGTTGTTGGTATTGTAAATTCATTGCTTAATTTAGTAGTTAGTTTTTTTATTTGTTTTCCTCAACCTCCCATCTTCTCTCTTCCTCACTCTAACAGTCATTTCCCTTTGCTTTAATATGTGTTTGTAAGTGAGAGAAGTAAATATTTCTTTCATTTTCGCCTTTAAGAATAAAAGAAACAAAATTTTTCAATTTACAAATGAGCTTGAGCATACCTTGAAGTTTCCGTTTTATTTTCTACTTCCTTTTTTTTTTTTTTTTTTTTTTTTTTTTTGTTAACTATTTAAGAGTGCGTGTGTACGTGTTTTATACATATGTATGTTTTCTTGTAAATTTTATATTAAGAGAAAATCCTTTATTTTTGGCGAAAAAAAACATAATGTATTTTATTATTTGAAATACAAAAATTTTATCATTTAATGTCGTAATTTTTATTTTAGTTCTTATTTTTTTCCATTTTTTCTCTAAGAATGCTTGCAGTGTTGTATTTTAAATTAAATTCTTGTTACTTTACTCTGTATTAAATGAAATGTAATAATAAATTTTTAACATTAAATATAAGATTTATTTTTAAATTTTCATCTGTGTACCTACTTTTTAGTAAGAAATATATTACAAAAGTTATTATAAAATAAAAAAGAGAGGACCTTTTTTGTCATAAAATGTTTTATAATTTCATTTTAATGTTATAATTTTACACAAATTTTGTTACAGTAAAGCTATTTTATATATATATATTTTTTTATTAGTAAAAAAATTAAATAAAACGTAAAAATGTTTGTAATCAAATTAAAAAATATTTTAAAAATAAATAAATATTACAAAATTTTATTACTTTTTTATAGTTTGTTTAAAAGTAAATAAGTAACTATTTTTTTAATATTTTCATAATATTTTAATTAAAACATAAAAGATTTTAATATAAAAAAATGATTAAATAAAAAGTTTTATTTGAAATTTAAAGCTTTTTCTAATTTTTTAACACTAAAAAAAGCTTTTTGAAAATAATTTTAGATCTGTAAAAACTATTTAAAATTAAAATCAAAAATTGAAGAAAGTTTTAAGGCTTTTTTAATAATTTACATCAAAAATCTTTAAAAATCAGATTTAGTTCTTTTTATAATAAGCTCTTTAGAAAAATTGAAAAAATTTTTAGGCTTTTTTATACTTTACTTTAAAAATCTTTAAAAATCATATTCAGTTATAAAGTTTTTTTTAAATAATTTTAAATCTGTCAAAACTATTTTAAATTTATCAAAAATTTAAGAAAGCTTTAAATTTTAAATTACTTTTTAATTTTTTTTTAATCTTTTTTCTTTTTTTACTTTAATGTTTTCAAAAAGCTATTAAAAAAAGCCTTTTTAAATAGTTTTAGAAATTGAAGAAAATTTTAAAGCTTTTTAAAATTTGTTTTCAAAATCTTGTCTTATTGAAGAACATTTTACAGTCTTTTTTTAATTTACTTTGAAAGACAAGTTTTCTCTTATTAAACACAGACTGTTATCTGGCTTTCATAAAGCTCTTTCAAAAAAAAATTTTTTTTAATTATTTTGGATCCCTCAAAACTATCTCAAATTTGTGGGAAAGTGAAAAAAAATTAAAACTTTTTTTAATTTACTTTACAAAATTCTTTTATTAAAAAAATAGATTTAGTTATCTTTTTATTATAAAGCTCTTTAAGAAAAAAGCTCTTTTAAATAGTTTTAGAACCCTCAGAACTATTTCAATTTAGACAGAAATTAAGAAATTTTTTAAGCTTTTTTTAATTTATTGTAAAAATCTTCTTTTATTAAAAACAAGTTGAATTTTCTGGTACTTATAAAGAAAAAAAGCTTTTTTAAAATAATTTAAGGTCCCTAAAAACTATTTCAAATTCATTAAAAATTTAAGACATTATTAGTTTACTTTAAAAATCTTCTCGTATTGAAGAAAATTTTAAAGCTTTTAAATTTACTTTGAAAAGTTTCTTTTACTAAAAAAAGATATAAAAATCATAGAAAAAGCTTTTTTAAAATAATTTTAGATTCCTCAAAAATAATTTTCTTATTCTCTTATTAAAAACAGATTTAGTTATCTGGTTTTACAATGCTCTATAAGATAAAAAATTTTAATCGTTTTAAATTTCTCAAATAATTTTGAGAAATTTAATCAGTTAATTAGAAATTGAAGAAAATTTTAAAGCCTTTTTAATTTATTAAAAAAAAACTTTTCTTATTCAAAACAAAGTTAGTTATCTGGTTTTTTAAAGCTCTAAGAAAAAAAGATTTTTAAATAAATTTAAATCCCTCAAATCTAACACAAATTTAGTTTAAAAATCTTCTTTTATTGAAAAACATTTTAAAACTTTTTTCTATTTACTTTAGTTATGTGGCTTTCATTAAGCTTTCATAAAATCTTTTTAAATAGTTTTAGATTTGCAGAAATTTAAGAAGATTTATTTTATAAATTTCATTTCAATTTACCTTATAGAAATAAAATTAATCTCAAAAATTTTTGAAAAATATATTTTCTATAAAAAATTTTAAGTTCTTGTGTATTTTTTAAAATTTACAAACATTTTTACTTTAACCATGTTTATTATTATTATTATTTTAATATTATTCATATTTTTTCACATTATTTGTGCATTTTTAGAGCTTTATAATTTCAATTATTAATAAAACATTTTTGCATAAAATATCCATTAATTACAAAATTTTTTGTTAATAAATATTTAACATAAACCAAAAACAAAAATATTATAAACAAATAAATTTTTAATTTAGCAAATGAACGTGTTTTTTAAGTTTTTTTTTATAATCGTTATCATTTAAAATTTTAATTAAAAATTTATCTCAAAAACATGTGGAATTTCATAACAAATTCCTACAAAAATTAATTAAATTAAACAATAAATGAATGAAAAATGAGCTAAAACCAAACAATAACAAATTGAACATAGAAATTATTTTACTATAATAACTCTTTCAACGCCAAGAAAATTATTTAAATATTTTAAATTTTTATTATTTGTTTTTGTAATCATATTAAAAAAAAAAAAAATAATAATAAAATGAAAAAAGAAAATGTATATCTATATGAAACCAAACAAATCTAAATCAATAGCGTAAATAAAATGCCAATGACATTTGGCGTCATCAAACATCTAAACCACGAAACAGCCAATAATATTAGCGTCATGTATATAACAAGTTGAGTTAAGTACAGAGTAATAAATATCGATAAATTTGATACGATTATTGGATTTTTCTGTTCAGTCATTAGATTATACACGTTCGAATTACAAAATGCGTGGTCGGTCGTATGGTTGATGGTTTGTTGGTTATTTATTTAAAAAAATTCAGTGTGTATTCATGTTGAAAGTTATTTTGCATTTGGGAAGTACAGCCAAGAGGAAGTATTGAAGAGATTAGGAATATGGAAATTTTAAAAAATTTTGAACTTAAAATAATACTGGAAAAGAATCTTATTTATAAAAGTTTTATAATTAATGATCGAAATTTTAATTTATACTCAGACTTTTGTTTTATACTCGGACTTTCATGTTTTAACTAGACTTTTGTCCTATACTAAAATTTTTTACCTGCACTCAGAGTTTTGCCTTATAATCAGTTTTTTGTCTAATACACTGACTTTTCTCTTACACTTTTGTCTTTTACTTTTCTCTTATATTCTGACTGTTGTCTTATACTCAGACTTTTTACATTTACTTTGACATTCGCCTTATTCTAAAATGTTTATCTTTAAAAGTTTTGTTTTATATCGGACCTTGTTCTTATAACTCAAACTTTTGTCTTATATTCCGAAATTCGTCTTATTCCAAAACTTTTTTCTTACACTCAGAATTTAGGCTTTTACCTAGACTTTCATCCTATTCTCAGATTTTTGTTTTACACTTTCATCCTATACTTAGACTTTTGTCTTATATTCTGAATTTCGTCTTATACTCAGATTTTTGTTTTATACTGAGACTTTTATCTTTTACTAAGATTTTCGTCTTATACTCTGAGTGTCTTATGTTTCGATTTTCGACTTATCCACAGACTTTTGTTTTATACTTAGACCTTTTTCTTATATTCAGACTTTTGCTTGTACTCAGACTTTCGCCTTCTACTCAGGCTTTCAACTTTTACCTTAACTTTCGCTTATTTTCAGGCTTTTGTATTATTCTAAGATGTTTGTCTTATACTCACAATTTTGTCTTTTACCTGAGCTTTTTTTCTTATGTTCGAACTATCGTCTTATCCAAAAACTTTTGTCTTATACTTAGACTTTTCTATAATACTCAGATTTTATTTATATTCAGACTTTTCTCTTATATTTAGACTTTTGTCTTTTACCTAGACTTTCATCTTATACTCAAACTCTTCATTATACTGAGATTTTTGCTTTATATTTAAGCTTTGCATCTTATAATTAGACTTTCGTGTTACACTCAGGTGTTTGTATTATACTGAGACTTTTGTCTTATACTCAGTAATTTTTTTATACTCAGACTTTTGTTTTTTTATACTCAGATTTTTTTTTTTATACTGAGACTTTTATCTATTACTCAGACTTTCGTCTTATAATCAGAGATTTTTTTATGTTCCGATTTATGACTTATCCACGACTTTTGCCTTATACTTAAACTTTTAATTTTTACATAGACTTTTTTCTTGTATTCAGACTTTTATCTTATGCTCAGAATTTCGACTTTTATTTTGACTTTCGTCTTATACTTAGGCTTTTGTCTTATACTCGCAATTTTGTCTTTTACCTAAACTTTTTTCTTATATTCTGACTATCGTCTTATCCAAAAACTTTTGTCTTATACTTGGACTTTTGTCTAATACTTAGATTTTATCTTATATTCATACTTTTCTCTTATACTTAGACTTTTGTCTTTTACCTAGGCTTTCGTTTTATATATCAAATTTTTGTATTATAGTGAGACTTTTGTCTTATACTCAGGCTTGCATCTTATACTTAGATTTTTGTCTTATAGTCAGAATTTTGAGACTTTTCTCTTATAATCTGAATTTAGGCACTTACTGTGACTACCGTCTTATACTCAGACTTTTGTTTTATACTTACCTTTTTTTTTCTATAAAAGACTTTCGCATTATGCTCAGATCTTATGCTCAGAATTTCATGTCATATATCGACTTTTTCTTTATAAGCAGAATTTTGTCTTGTACTCAAACTTTCAACGTATACTTAGACTTTGGTATTTTGCCCAGAATTACCTTAATCTTTAGGCTTTTGTATAAAAAACCTTTAGCCCTCTTCTATACTATACTTCTTCTTAGCCATACCTTCCCTTATTAAAAGTCTCTAAATATCCCCTCTCCTCTTTAAAAACAGAAATCGTGTATTTGGATTCAGTTCAATCTAGTTCATTCATTTGTTGTTTATTTAAATTATATTTTGATTAAACAAAATATGTAAAAGTAAATTTATTTTTGTTGTAACTTATATTCTTTATTTTGTTTTTGTTTTTTTTCTATTTAATACTCGTATACAAACGAGAACAACAACACAAAGTATAAATTTCAAAAATATAATTTTCATTTTACTACAAAACTTTACAGAAAATAAATAATAAACAGAAATTGTTGTTTGATTTATTTATTAGTTTCTATTTTTAATACTTTTTTTCTAATATTTTTTTCATCTTTATTTGTTTTATTTATTATATCTTTATTAATTTTTTTCCTTTAACTATTTTTCATTTACAAATATTTATCTAGTGTATATGAGTTTATGATTCAAAAAGTTTCTAGTTTCCTTATCTTAATTAAACAAAATAAGAATTAAAAATAAATAATAGATATGTTGTTAACCTTTTTTTTTATAAAAAAGAGGGGAAAAATCAAGAAAATGTATTTAAGTAACAATCAATCAAACTTTGAAAAAAAAGAAGCAATTAGCATTAAAAGGGTGAATGTTTAAAAAAAAAATATTATTTAATTTCAATGAACCCTCAAAAAGGAAATGAAACTTTGATGCAATCTTAAATGCAATAAATGAAGAATAGTTATTATTTTTTCTTTAATTAATTATTTAATATTTTTATTATTTTATTTGTTTTAAATAAAAAAAAACTAAACTCTGAAAATTGTGCATTAATCTATTTTCATTTTATTCCTTGTCTTTGCTTAAAAATCTTTATGTCCCCCAGACTTTTGCAAGGGTCGTGAAACGTTACAGAATCTCTGTGATCAAATACCCGGAGATGCTTTATTGTATTCTTTATTTAGAGAAAGTGCTGAACCGGTGAAATGCCCTCTTAAAGGTAATTATTTTATTTTATTTTATTTTTTATTTTTTTATACAAAATATTATTTGAAAATTTTAATATGATTTAATGATTTAATACAATTCCCAGGTCCTTTTGTTTTTACCTATAATCGTGGCAATGGCGAGTGTAAAAGTCCTGTTTCTAATATTGAAAGCTGCACGGAGGACAGTCGTTTGCTATTAAGTTTTCAGGCCTGTCCAGATGTAGTGGGGACGGAAAGTACCGGTAAGCTTAGAACTTTCGAATTAAATATTATAATTTTTTATTTATTTTTCTTTTATATTTGTTTCTTTTAGTGGAGGAACTTACTTGTTTGGCTACTTGGAAAGATGGCAATTCTCGTTATTTGGTGGGTTTAGTATCACATCATCATGCTATATCGAATGAGGAACGTTATCGTTGTTTTGTTTATGAGAAAATATCCTCTTTGATGGGTAAGTTTTTTTTTTTACTAATTCTCTTGATGGTTGATTTTTGTTAATTTTTTATTTGCTTTAGATCTTGGTCACTTTTCTGGTTCCAGCATGTCTAGTAATAAAGATGCTGAATACAAATTGGCTCAATCTGGAGATGCTACTTGCAATGGTTTGGATAGTGCAGAGGTAAGTTATGTCAAGTCTAAGAAAGATTTGATCGTCTTATACCTTCATTTTTGATTTATACTAAAAAACTTCCGTTGTTTACCTACTTATACTTTCGGCTTATACTCAAACTTTTAATCTACATTCTAACTTTCGTTTTATACTCAGACTTTCATCTTATACATAGACTTTTACCTTATGCACAGTCTTTCATCTTTTACTTAGACTTTTGGCTTATACTCAGACTTTTGTATTTTACAACGACTTTTGTTTTATATTCTGACTTTCGCCCTATACTCAGACTTTCGTTTTTTACCTAGACGTTCGTCTTATATTCAGTCCTTTGCTTATACTAAAATGTTGCCTTTTACTTAGACTTTTGTATTATATTCTGACATTCGTCTTATACTCAGTATTGTATCCTTCAGCTAGACTTTCATTGTATACTAAAACTTTCGTCTTACACTTAAACTTTCGACACATATTGATACTTTTAACTTATACTCGGACATTCGTCTTAGATCCAAACTTTTGTCTTACATTCCGACTTTCATCTTATATAAAGAATTTTTCCGTTTGTCTTATACTCAAACCTTCTGCTTTTACTTAGACTTTTGTTTTTTACCTAGACTTTTGTCTTACACTTAGCTTTTATCTTATACAAAGACTTTTGTCTTTTAAAGAAACTTTTGTCTTATACTAAGACTTTAAGTTTTTTTCCCTTATACTAACATTTTTGTCTTTTACTGAGACCTTTGTCTTATATTCTAACTTTTGCCTTATACACAGACTTTCGTCTTATACCCAAACTTTTATATTATACTCTGCTTTTACTTAGAATTTTGTCTTTTACCTAGACTATTTTCTTATACTGAGACTTTCAGACCTCTTAGACCTTTGTATTATATTCTAACTTTTGTCTTACACACTTTTGTCTTTTACTCCGATTTCTGTCCTTTAGCTAGACTTTCATTTCAGATTTTCATCTTATATTCGTCTTATCTTTTACCTAGACTTTCGTCTTATACTCAGTCTTTTTTCTTATACTCAGACTTTCATATTTTACCTAGACTTTTGTCTGACACTCAGGCTTTTTCCTTATACTAAAATTGTTGTCTTTTACTTAGACCTTTGTCTTATATTCCAACTTTTGTGTTTTTCTCAGACTTTTGACCTTTACCTAGACTTTAATTGCAAAAAAGGACTTTTGTCTTGTACTCAAACTTTCGTCTTATACTCAGAATTTTTACAAATCTTATACTCAGATTTACGTCTTATACTCAGACTTTTATCCTTTAGCTGGACTTTTATTGTTAACTAAAAATACTCAGATTTTTTTTATTAATACTTTCTTCTTATACACAGACTTTTTTCAAATACTTAGAATATTAACTTTTATTTAGAATTTCGTCTTATACTCAGACATTTGTCTTTTATACAGACTTTCGCGTTATACTCAGACTTTTATCTAATATTTAGCTTTTTGCCTAAAAAGTCTTATACTTGGACATTTGTCTCATACCAATACTTTCATTGTTAAATAAGACTTCTGTCTAATACTCAGACTTTCGGCTTATATTCAGACATTAATCTTATACCTAGACTTTTGTTTTTTATCTAGACTTTCGTCTTATACTCAGACCTTCGGTTTAACTTAGTCTTTTGTCTTATGCTAAGACTTCTGTTTCTTAACTAAACTTTCGTTTTATAGTCATACTTTTGTTTTTTTATCTAGACTTTTGTTTTATAAACAAGCTAACCAAAATAATTGATCGCAGTCTTATAAAGAGACCATAGTCTAGTCTTATACTTAAACTAAAGAATACTACTTACTATCTTATACTAGTATTAAAATCTTTTACACAGACTGAATTTTTACGTTCTTATAAATATTTTTATTTTTAAGCCTTATAATCAGAAATAAAGTTGATTTATTCATAAATTTAAACATAAATAAACACTTATACCCAGACAAAATATGCCATATTTAATATTTGGCAATACTTACTCAAACTTTTCCTTTATAGATAGAAAAAAATTCTAAGACATAATTAATAAATTTTTTGATGACTTTCTTTACTTTAGGTGGGTTCTCGTATAATGTCTTTGCGTAAACCTCCTGTTACGGAAAGATGTGATTTTCCGGTTTGGTTCAAAGGACCACGTCACTGGCATGTATTAATGGGAAATGTATACAAATATCATGGGTAAGTTAAAGCAAAGAAATATGTGAAAAAAACAATTTTAACATTTCATTTCATTTAACATTTCAAAACCAGTGATGGTTCTATACACATTATCAAACCCAATGGTTATATGGAAACTCGAGCTTTGTGTGAACAAATCAATAAACAAACTGCAACAGAAATGATGTCCGTAGTGCACTATACCACAGGATGGTAAGTTGTTTGAATTTTGAAGAATTTACAAAGAAAATAAATATTTATGTTTTTATTAACTTTACAGTCAATCTGGTTTTATGTGCATGGTGTTTTATCGTCGTGATACTCATATCATAGAAATACAAACGGGCAAACCTGCTTCTAGACTAGAAGATGCTTGTGCTCCAGATCATTTTGATATTAATAAAACTCCCTACATCACATTATTGGGTAAATTTTTAATATCTTGGAAAAATTTTGTTTATATTTTATTGTTTTTTATAATTATTCAACAGCTTCTAATCCTGATCCTCAAATATGTCCCATGGAAGGTTTATACACACTAAAAGGTGCTATTGGTCCACCTTATTTAGCCACTAGACACAAACGTAATCATAATAAGATACATGGTTTACATAATCATCATCATCAGTATGAAGGCAATGGAGGCAGAGAATTTTCGCATAAAAGGTAATTTTGAATTTATTTATTTATTTATATTTATTTCATTTTGTTGTTATCCCTTTTAGACACACTTCTTTAAGTTTCCGCAATTTCCAACATGATGAGAAGAATGCCTGGCATTCTAATACCCGTGGTCTTCCTGTACGTTCACGCCGTGATGCTTCTAGCACTGTCACTCCCTTAGCCACTTTGAACGCCAATCAAACGCATGTAATCCAGACTACTCAAGAAATTTTAGTGGTGGGTAATAGTACTAATGTTGGTTTTATACGGAACACCGAAGGTAATGGCAGATTAAGAAATAGACGTAATGTTCCTGAATGTGTAACAAACTTCAAGGCCCAACGACAATTGTGGATTGGCTGTACGGAGGAGAATGTAATTGATGTACGACCCATGTGCAATGATGAGGGTGATGAAGGTGAGTTGATGAAATGTGATCTTTATGGAGAATTTTTGTTTCATTTTCGTTTCAAGATAAATTTTTCTTAATTTTCTTTTTAAAGAAAATTTTTGATAAATTTGTTTTCGATTTGTTTTTGTTTTATAAAAACTTTTCTTATTTTTATATAAAATTTTCGATAAATGTTATTTTCATAGACATTTCTCTAAATCTTTTTATAGAAAAAAATCTTTTTATAGAAAATTTTCTCTCAATTTTCTTTTTACAAAAAATGTCCTGTTAATTCTGTTTTTATAGAATATTTTTTTAATTTTTTTTATGGAAAATTTTTTCTTTTTTTTTTAAATTTTCTCTATTACTAATTTGCTGTTAATTTTCTTTTAATACAAAAATTTCTGTTAATTTTTTTATAGAAAATTTTCCCTAAATTTTTTGATAGAAAATAATTATCTTTTATTATTCTTTTAATAGAAAATTTTCTCTAAAATTTTTTGTAGAAAAATTGCTCATTTTTTTATTTTGTAGAAAATTTTCTCTCAATTTTCTTTTAATAGACAATTTGCTCTTAATTTTCTTTTTATAGAAAAATTTCTCTTAATTTTTTTATAGAAATTTTCTCTAAATTTTTTTTATAGAAAATTTTTCAAAATTTTTTTATACATTTTCTCTTAATTTTCTTTTTATAGAAAAATTTCTCTTAATTTTTTTATAGAAATTTTCTCTAAATTTTTTTTTATAGTTTTTCAAAAATTTTTTTATAGAACATTTTCTCTTAATTTTTATTTTATAGAACATTTTTTCTTAATTTTCTTTTTATAGAAAATTTTCTGAAATATTTTTTTTTACAGAAAATTTTCTCTTTATTTTCTTTTTATAGAAAAAATTTCTTTTAATTTTCTTTTTATACAAAATGTTTTCTTAATTTTCTTTTTATAGAAGAATTTCTCTTAATTTTATTTTTCCTTTTTATAGAATATTTTTGTTAAATTTTCTTTTTAGAGAAAATTTTTGTTATTTTTTCACTTTATAGAAAATTTCGATAAATTTTCTTTTTTAAACAAATTTTTGGTAAATTTTCTTGAAAAAGGGATAAATTTCCTTTTTATAAAAAATTTTCACTAATTTTCTTTTTAATTTCGTTACGAAATTTTCGCCAAATTTTTATAGAATTGTTATAGAATTTTCAAATACAATTAAAATTTTTGTTTATAATTTTTTCTTTTCCTTAGAATATTCCTGTTATGGTTCTTGGACCGAAAATAGCACTGTATATATAATCGCCCGTAATAAACAATCAAAACATGGAGTTTGTATAACTTATAGGCCAACAGAGGGCACCTCGGCCAAACTGGTAATAGGGGATGCCTGCTATCGGGGCACACAAAAACCACCGGAACATCATTTAGTGGCCAATTTATCAGTTTTTGGTAATTAATTAAAAAAATAATTAAATATATTTTCCCAAATTAAAATTCATTTATTGAATTATTACAGGTAAATGTGGTGAAACAGGATCCACCTCCTCCAGCATGCCCATCATTAGTTGGTTTAATTTGATTATGGCCACCATAGTAATAACATTTTTGAGTCAATTGCCCATACAAAGATGATTTCATAACTAGAAACTTCGCTTCATTAAAAAATAGATCTAAGCATTTAATAAAATAAGCTGACATATAGACAACAAAGGAATGAACAAAAAAATGTTTCTTTAAATACAAAAACTCACATGTTAAAAACACAACAAAAAGAAAAAAACATTTTTTAATTAAAAAACAAAAACATAAAATGCACCTCCAAAATGTTTTTTATTAAAAAAATATAATAATATAGAAATTAAAAACTAAAAAAATAAATAAATTGAAAATTTTAAAATGAGACTAAAGTAATTTAGAAAAAGAAAATAAAAATAAGAACCTGCTAAATGTAAATATTTAAAAATTAAAAGAAAACTAAAAATTTTGCATTAAAAAGAAAAATAATTATAAAAAATTAAACCCTGAAATAAATTGTGTTATTAAGTAAATAAATAAAATTAAGCAAAAATAAAAGTTTTGATTTTGGAATATAATTTTTTTTTTTTTTATAAATAATAAATGTCAATAATTATTCAAATTATATGTATAAAACAAAAAGAGCAAAACTAAATGTTGTATACCCCTTTAAAATCTTAAAATCAAGTGATTGTAAATATTTAAATAAAAATGTAAGAAGAAAAATAAAAGAAAAAATAATTCAAAAAAATTCAGCTATTTTGTAAATAAATTGAGTGTTTTCGTTAAATAAAATAAATAAAAAAAAATCGTTTTGCACAAAACATTAACTTTAATTTAATTAAAAATAAAAACATAAAAAGAAAATAATTACCAAACAACATTGCTACGTGTATAAATTACGTTTAAAATTATCATTTCATTTTTTAATTATATATGTATATATATATATATATATATATATATATATATAAATTTTTTTGGAGTTGTAAAATCTTTATTTTGGTTATAATTTATAATAATAATTTTGTTTCGTATTTTTTATAAAACAATTATAAATATTAAATTTTTTTATATATATTTATAAGCTTTATATACTAAAAAAAATAAATAAAAAACACAAACATGTAAGCTAAAACTTATTTAATTTTTTTTTTTTATTAAATATAATATGATTAAAAATTATTATCTTATTATTTGAAATGATAAATAAAAAAAAACAATTATTTAATTAAAAATAAATAAAATAAAAACATAAACTACATTGCATTGTTATACGATTTGTAAGAAGCTTAAAGCTTATTAATGTCTATTTAAATTTATACAAAAAAGGAAAAGAAAACTTATTTTTTTATTAATTTTTTTAAGAATTTTTAAAGTTTTTTATTTTATTTTCTTTTGTTTGTGGGTTAAACTTTTCTTATGTTAAATAGTTGTGGGTCGAAGGACCATTTTAAATAAGTTTAAAAATATATTTTTCGGGTTAATTTTTATTTTTATTAAAATTTTTATTTATTGGAATATATTGTACTTAAATCATTTTTCCTTTTCTTTGATTTCCATAGAATATTCTTGTCATATTTCTAGGTTCAAAAATAGCGCTTATTGTTTGACATTGGATATGATTGAAATGATTTGTAAATTGTGCTTAAATTGTAGGTTTAAAAAATGTTCCATTCAAATTCGATTCCAGTTTTCAAATAAATACATTTAAATTTTAAACAGATAACTTCTTTTGTGTTCTTTGTAGGTCTTTATAACTTCGTAAAAAAAATCCAATACACAAGATTTCAATCTATCATTATATAAGTGCACACAAAGTTTAAGATGCAATAATAATACTCTTTAAAATGTGCTAGCATATTGTTCAAAAATTTTTTATTTAAATTATATTAAATTTAGCGAATATTTTAGGATAGTTATATTAGTTGGAATTTTGCAATATTTTCACACAATGGTTTATTATATGTTAGCTTTACAGTTAATTAAAAATTTTATAAAATTTCAAAAATTTTCAAAAAATATTTATGATCAGCTTGTATTCTACCACTTCCCACAGTAGATCGGTTCAGTTGTATTAATGGAATAGCGACAAAAACTCATTTCAGAAATCCAAAAAGGATAATTGATTCCATTACTGAGAGAGAAACATGCTTCCCTAAGCAGTGATGCCAACTTAGACCGTTTTTCTACTAAATTCTCAAAATACTTGATAATTTTTCAAGAGATCAATTAAAATTATCTGAGTGGGAAAGTATTGAATGAATTGGCCAATTTTACCAATTACCCTGTTTGCTATGAGTATTTTGAGATGTAGATGCCGAAAACTTGATTTAAATTTGTCCTGATTGTACCACAAAAATGTTGTTTTTTAATTGAGCCCTTTTTTCCAACATTTCTACAGTTGGCATCACTGTTACTAAATATTTTATTAATTTAGAGTAAATTTCGGTACAATTGGCAATTTGAAGAGTATTTTATTTTCAAATTTTTTAAATATGAAATTTGACGTTTTTGGCAACTGTTAAGAGTGAAAAATTTATCATTTTTGACAGGAATAACTTCCAAAATAAATAATCAGCTGGATTATTGCTATCAGCTTGTAAATGTACCTTGGGCAAGTCTGTTTTATTTTCTTATGCTCTTCAATGTGAGGTTTGTTTGTCAATTCTGCATTTATTTGATCTGTTTTACGGTGGACTTATAAGATGATATCGATCGTGGTTTAACATTTTTTATGGATAGAGTTTAACATTTCCTAGGGTGAGATGAACTTTGAAATAAGGATGATAAACATAATAAATCCACTTTGTTCTTTCTATGTTATTAAAATATATTCATGTTGTGCAGAATGAAGAATAGCTTTTTATTACACCTTATTTTGGAGCCGTACCGCAAAAATATAAAAATGGGAACGAGATTTTAGACATCGTGTTATTGGAGACAAGACCTTACCTTCTCTCTAAAAAATAAAAACAACTAGAAAACAACTCTCAAAAAATCTAACACAGCTGTGAAAAAATACCTTACTCCTTTTGTATGCGTTATTAGAATTTTCTACAGAACTAATTTATACGTGTGAAGAGAGTATTTTTTTTTTTTTACTAAGCGAATTAAAATAGTTGAACTTCTAGTTGTTTTCTATGATCTAATCTTTTATTTTATTTAAAAAAATATATAAAGACTATCTTCTCTAATGATTTAAGGCCGAATTTGTTAACAAGTTTTCATCGTATCGTAATCAGTAAATCATCGTATCGTAAAATTCTATTCAAATTAGATTTCTGCTTAAATCTTATAAATAATTAATTTTTTACTTTTCAAGAAACCGCTTTTTAGGTTTTAAATTGAAATTAAATTTTGAATAACGAAAGTTATTTAGTATATTTTTCAAACCGATGTGTATATTGACTATCGAAAGATATAGCAAACAAAGTAATGTTGTTGTTTTTCCCTTTATAAAATTAATATTTTGGTTATACATTTTTTCCATTTTTTAGAATATATCTTGAATAAGTTGAATTATGTACTTATTCCATTTCTGAAATACTATGAAAATAAAATGTATGTCTTAAAGAACTACATATTTCAAATAAGTATATTAAATTCAATCATGAATCTTATTAAAGGAAATATGAAAAAAGCATATGTTAATTTATAAAACTTTTACATTTGAAAAAAAAGTAAAATCAAACGAATTATTTCGTTATGCAAACCGTTATCGTGGACAGATTTTTGTAAAAAATGTACACAAAATGTAATGAAATACAACACTAAAATACTATAAAATACTAAAAATGAAGAAACTGAAAAAATACATACATAACTTAAATTAACATAAGTTATGTAGTTTTTCCTTTTGGCCACAGACTTCTACTTAGCGTCTAATGATAAGAATTAGTTGTGAATATTTTCCTACTGGTAGTGCTATGTACCTCGACCTTTAATTTAGAGCTACATTTCCGTATTTAGTTGTATATATTTAAACAACATGTACAACATCTAGTAGGCCGTAATTTTCCATGACTTATACATACATAGATGAAATGTAAACATTCAAATGTAACATTTGGAATTCCAGAGGAAAAAATTTGCCTTTTTTCTGGCAAAAAATTAAAAAAAGTGCATAAAGGATAATCGGTAGTGAGTTTATAGAAAATCAATAGAAATTGATTAGTTCCACAACCAGTTCCAAATTACATCTAGGTTCTTGGTGGGCGTTTCAGCAAATGATTTTTCTATTAAAAGTCAGTCTTTAGAAATAGTTTTTTGAAATAAAACGCCCACTTAAGTTCTTTATCATTTTCTTTAATTAATGCTTTTTCTTTGCAATTTTAACCATTGAACCATTGAATAGAATTTTGACTTTATTAATTATTGTTCGTTTGGCAGAATTTTATAAATGAAGATCGCTCTAATAGAAGTTTGCACTTACTTCCACATTTTGAGAAATAGGACATTCATATATTTGGCTCATAGGACCATTTTCCTATTTTAAATTGAATATAACTTTCTAGTTTAGCGGGTATGTTACCTAACCACAACGGTTTTGGAACCAACTTGATATTGTCACTTCCTCCAAATCTATTTGGGAACTAGTTATTAATAGAAACAATGTAAAAGTAATTCGAAGTTAGTTCTAAAGCATTAATTGTAAAAACCAGTAAGGTAATGACATTAGAAAGTTTTATAAATATTTTATTTAACATACTAGTGTTCGGGTAATACTCTCAAAGCATTGGAAACACAAAATGTAAAAGGTTTCAGTACAAAATTTTTAATTTAAATTTTATAAGCTAATTTCAAAATGTTTCAAAATTTTCTTTAGTTAAATTCTTAATTTTAATCAAAGATTTTCTTTTTCCAAATGTTTGGCATTTTACAAAAGAAAAAAAAAATAATTTAAATGCAAAGACAATACTTAAAAAAAGAAATCATAAAGAAATAAGAAAATAGATAAAATAAAATGAAAAGTTACTTTACAATTACAATTGAGTTTCTAACAAATACTAACAAATGAAATTAGTAAGTATAAATGTATACACATTCAGTTTAAATAATTAAGTTAATATAATAAAATGAAAAATATTTTTTTACACATAAATTTAAGTTCTTTTTCAATTTGTTAAAAATAACAACACTAATTTATTAAAAAAAAAAGAAAAAAAAATCAGCACTTTAATTGAATTGAATTAAGAAGAAAAAAAGGCACTAAACTTTAAAACAAAATTATAAATGTAATTATTTAAAATTTTTTTGATATGTTTTTCACATAAAAAAATAAAACAAAAGAAAAAATATTATAAAAAAAATAATAAAACTTTTTTATAATTAAATGTACAAAAAAGAAGACAACAAATAAGTTTAAATATAAATAAAAAACAACATCAAATAAATAATATTTTGCATAGAAAAATTGCATTCATTGGTTTCATATATAAAAAAAAAAAAACAACAACATAAAAAACACAACAAATTAAGTAAAACAAGAAAAAAAATATTAAAAATTAATTAAAAAACTAGTAATTTAATAAACAAAAAGAAATTAACTTGAAAAGTAAAAAAAAGACAAACATAAAAAATTAATGTAGTTATAATTAATCTAATTAATTATGAAAATAAATGTATTTATAAAACAAAACAAAAAAATAATAATAAATCCATATACATATAATAACAATGAAAAATCCCCTAATTAAGTAGCACTTAAATAATAATAAATAATAATAATAATAATAATAATAATAATAATAAAATTCATAAAAAAATTAAACAAACAAAAAGGTATCATTATAAACAATTTTTTTTAATTAATATAAATATAAAAATAAAACAAAAATAAAAGCAAAAAAATTAACAAAAACATTACATTGACATTTTTTTCAATTAACAAAAAATATAAATTGATCAGTAATTAAAAAATAGTTATTAAAAAGAAAATAAAAGAAAAATCCCTAGACACAAAAACCACTTAAATCAAGTTAAATTTATAATTAAAAAAAATCAGAGAAAATATGAAAATGAATGAAAAAAATGATTTAAATGTTTTTTTTTTTTTTTAGAATGTTTAAGGCAATTAAGAGGTGATATAGATCTAGAAAATTGTTTAATATATAAAAATCACAGCTCATACACATACCATCAACCAACACACTGAAAAAAAAATCATATTAACACACCTTCGCTTATCATTCATTACATCGTTCATTATATTACATCAAACCTCTTCACCATTTGAAAAATTACTATAAAATTTCAGAATTTATTTAATTATTTAACGATATTTATTGAGCTGATAATGAAATATAATTAATTCAAAAAGAGATTATGAAAAAAGAAGAAGCTTGAAAATACTTGAGTATGAACTTTTTGTTAAGAAATGATGAAGTTTTTCTTTTATTTTGTTCACCAAAATAAGGTCAAGTACTTGTTAACAATTTTTCATTCACATAACCCAATACAGTGGAGAAAATCTAAATTCTTAATTTTGAAAGGGAAGTTATATTTGAGTCTAACTTCTAAATAAAATTCTATTTCCAGATTTAAATTGTACAATTACTTTACTCATTTCAAACCATTGATCGGCCCCCATGCCCCTCAGAATGAAAATTTTTTTTTTACATTCACCATATACGAACAAACAAATCTTACAATAAAAAGCTTAAGAAAAACCCCGCGGTAATTTAAATTAAAATAGTTCTTTACTGTTCAGACTTTTTATTTTTAAACTTCTTCCACCCTCCATTTCAAAAAGAATTCGAGACACATTCCACAGTGCCTTTTATTAAAATTCATAAAACAGACTCTTATTCCTTTTCTACAAAGTCTCGTTAGAGGAAGTAGTCTACATATTTTTTTACCCTTCAAAAAGTTTTAAATGTCATTTAATTTGTAACTTCTGAAATTTTTGCCTAAGACCTTAAAATATATTATTCTGGATTTTTATAAAAAGGCAAGTAGAGATAACGTTGTTTGCCTGTCGGTTGAAATGGCGTTTATGAAGGTCTCCGATAACTTAGATATATGTTATATACATAAAAATATCGGTAATGATTTTGAGAATTTTGCTAATGAAAATCAGCAAACACGATCACGTGTTTTTCAACTTTTTGAATTCCCTATAAAAGCAACAAAACTCTGTTTTTTAAAAATTTTTTCTATTTTTTTTATTTTTTATTTTTTGTGCTGAAGAAAAGAATTTAATCGCCATAGAATCACTTTTTTAGTCGATTTAACGATGTCCGTCCGTCACTAAAATAACGGTATATACCGTTATTATTAAAGATATAGCAAAAACATTAAAAAGTTACATCTTTTATTTATTTTTAATTAAAATTCATGAAACAATACCCCGAATTACATATTTTTATATTTTATATCACTTTAAAACATGAATATTCTTCGCAATTTGGTTTTTGTGGCGATTTATAGTTAATTTTTTTCTGATTTTTTAAATATATGAAATTTTACACTATATACCTTCGGACCTGGTTTCAATTCAAATCAACTAAATAAAACCTTATAATTTTTCGCTAATAGTTTAAATTCCCGAAGAAGCCTCCTTCACAAATCATCCACTCGATCAATACCTTCGTATATAAAGCTAAAGTTTCCGAATGCCGCTGCTCGAGTTTTATGGTCCCTACCAATATCAATACTTTGATTCAATGTTTAAGTGGCGATCAAATTTTATACAATATTTTTATAAATAACTTTTGAGCTATAAAATTTTATTGTTTATGTCATCAAAAAACCCGATTTTTTACTTCATTACTCCTTTTTAGTTTTCGAAATATAAAAAAAAAAATTGTCATGAATCAATTGTTTGTAATTTCAGGGAATATTGAATAGATTTTAATGATTTAAGGTGGGTTTTTATTTAATTGTTTTCCACTAAAGCATTTCAAATAATTAAATGCATTTCAATGAAATTAATTAAAATATATTAACTGAAAAATACAAAAGGATTATTTTTGGGCGGATTTTCTTCCCCCCTAAATTATATGAGAAATTATTTTTACAGAAAATATTCCATAGAAAATAGTATATTTTAAAATATTTTTTAAATACCGGTATTGAGGGAAATGGTATTTTGATAGCGGTATTTTTGGAAAATAATAATTTCGGTAACAGTATCGGTTACGGTAACTCATTTTAAACGGTATTAATTCGGCATCGGTATTTATAACGATATCGAAGTCAATTGAAATTGGTTATGATCGGTCAATTATTTCACCTAGCCCCCATACAAATATCCCCCGAATTAGGGTATAATCGTACTTGATCCACTATACCTTTCTTACTTGATTTATTTTGCTGAAGAAATCAAGCAAATCGGTTAGTTATAGGCGAAAGCCTTTCCCAACATAAAAAGAAAATCGCAAAAACTCAAGAAATCTCTTAAATGCGAAAAGTGGTTAAAAAGCAGAAAAAAAAAATGTTCTGTACTATAAATTCATTCCAGATTCTCTTTAGATAGCATTGTACATAACAGAGTTGATTTGTTTAAGAGCAAGTCTTTTCTTACTCGCTTCATTTGCCAGGGAGAATAAAGCAATACCTTGCCTACAATGGCAAGCTTTGTAAAATGGAAACAAATTTGCAATGCGAGGAGGTCTGTTGGCTCCAAAATAAGGTGTAATAGGATATTTTTGAAGATCTCTCTAGTACTTCCTTTCCGTTCTGAGTATATCTGGCTTACATATATATAAATTATAATATTCGATTTACATTTTGCTTTTATACATCGAAAGATTAAAAATAAAAATGTTACAGTATTTTTGAAAAAAAGTAAAATCGTATTAAATTTTTTATCCGATTCAGATTTTTGTTTCCCTCTTTGTGCCGATCAACGTTTTGGATTAAATTCAGCCCTGATTGAGTAACTGCTCTATAAGTCTTTCTAGAAAAAAGATCGCTTTAATACGGTTATAACTATGTGAGGAAGCAAAAATCAAACTAAGAAAATACATTTTCCATATTTTTTGGTATCTTAAATTTTCACAGATTCGATTTATATCGCCTTAATATATGTATATATGTATTTTGCTTCAACCGTTAGAAAGTAAACTGCGATAAATTTAGTCAGACGCATCAGTTGTATAAGAGATAGTAAATCTACTCTACCTAGTCATATCGAGTGAGTTCCTATAACACTGTGGTCGGAAAACCTTTCCCCTTTACGAGTGAACCCAAAAAGCATTTTCATTCTATATATTATCAAGAACTCAATCCAAACCTAATTTACTCAATTCGGTTTTAGTAAAGGCTTTTAATGCAAGCTGAAACTAAAAGTTTGTAAGCTAAACTTGGACATTTGGATATAATTTTGCTGATCGTTCACTAACTTTAAATACTTCAAACGGCTTTTGTAGAAGAAATCGCTTACAATAGGAGATAATTATATTATATTATACAAATGGATTTCCCCTTTCTCAAAGATTCACAATTTTTACTACTACTTTAGTTATTTTAAAAAATCAACTTGTACAATACAAAACCAGCACAAGCACAATTCAAAAATAGTTATTTATTTAATCAAAATGAAATTCTTCGAATTTTGTAAAGAGAAATACTAAAAATTTCTTATTAGCAAACACCGGCACAAAGAAAGGACGTTTCTAGGCTCTGTGTTGTAAGATTATTTTTTATCCTGCGTTTCGTTAACAATAGTTTTGTGTATGAGAAAACTTTATCCTTGAGCCCTATTGTCGCTGATCTTTACTTTACTTATGTTTTAATTTTAGTTCTGCAACTATATCATTAACCTTCACTGTAACACACTCTTCATTATTGCCATCAGTATCATTCATTATTTCATAATGTTCACTAATATCGCAAAAGTTTTCATTGTCTTTTATAAGAAAAAATATAAAACAAAATAAACATATTTGTTTTAAATCCAGTGTAAATATGAATAAATAAACTTGCAAAAAAAAAAATTGTGTAATTTAATTTATTTTTCTGCTATTTTTTCGATTAAACAATAAGGAGGAAGATAAATTATTGATTAATTTTCATACTAAACAGACTTTAAATTAAATGAAGATGTGAAATTACTCATAATTGTGGAAAAATATATATTTTGTGCTATTTGATGGAAACATTTTTCGCTCCCTAATTTTAAACATTTGTCGGATTGTCATAGGCAAAAATTCAAATATCCAAAGTACCCTACTAATCGTGTTAAATTAATTTCTCTGATTTTAAACTTTAAATAAATCTACATAAACATGAACTGTTGCGAGCTATAGACATCAAATAATTTGATATTCAGCTGTGGTTTCAGTTTTTAAATTTGGTTTAATATAATTTTTTGGGTGCGATTATTTCGTCAAATGTTTG
The DNA here is from genome assembly GCA_932274085.1 of Protocalliphora azurea. NCBI lineage: Eukaryota > Metazoa > Arthropoda > Insecta > Diptera > Calliphoridae > Protocalliphora > Protocalliphora azurea. The sequence goes on along the minus strand of OW026519.1, from coordinate 203,094,249 downwards.
TACAGTCTGAATTTAACCTAAGTCATTTTAATCAAATTCTATGATACAATTTCTTATTTTTAATGAAGATAAAATCCATTTCAATGAAACGAGAGTGGTTTGAGAAACATAAACCAAAGTAACAAAAAACCCAAAAATATGTATTAGGTGACACTTATGAAATCTCTAAGGTAAGTTAAAAGCTTTTTCCTTTAATTTAAATTAATTACATATTTTCAAAAAAAAAAAAAAAAAAATCATCAATAAATCAAATATGTAAATGTATAATTGAATTAAAATCTACCAACGAAACATTTCTAAAGCTTTAAAAATCCATTGAATTTTAAATAAAACAAACATATATTTTTTTATTTCATACATATGCATTTATTTTATTTTGTATATAAAATTAAATGTAATATTAACTGCTTTTAAATATTTATAAATATAAACAAAAATAAGAAATAAAAAAACAACCAGAAAAAAATATTTAATAAAAAAATAACAAAATACACAAATATTTTGTGTAGTTTTATTTTTAAAATAAAAACTGTAATTAAATAACAAAAAAAGGAAAAATCATAATATATTCATTCATAATTATAATTACAATTCCATTAAATAAATAATTATGTATACAGCTAAATTATTTATGTGCTAAAACCAAAAAAAAAAAACGTATAATGTATGTACTTTTAATTAAATTAAATGTTTTTTATACAAACAAATTTATTAATATTATTTTAACATCATTATCATCTCATCTTATTGCTTTAATTATTTTTTTTAATAATTTTTTGTCATATTTCAAAAATGTAATACAAAAATGAAACTTTAAATATAAATGCAAAAAACTATATACTAAATCATTTTGTTTTGTTTTTTTTTTTTTTTTTAATTAATAATTTTCATTAAAACCAATTTAATTCATTATATTACTAATCTCATCTCCTTTTTGCTGTGGTTTGCCGCTTGTAGTTCAAATTGTAATTCGTTTGTTATGTCATCCATAATTGCATAAACAATTGTTGAGCACTCTAAATTCCCTTTTCTCTTCCTTTGGTTTTTTAGTTCTCGTAGAATTTTAACTCGTTGTGGATGTGTCTTAAAAAGTCTTAAATAAATTGTGAGTTTTTGTCTAAAATATAGATGTAATATATTTAAAAAAGTCATTAAAAACTTATTAATTTATATTAGAAAAAAGTATTTAAAGTTAAATTATTAGCATCTAACAACCGGTCGTTGATTTTCTTTTGTTTAGGCCTTACGATTTCTAGGTAGCAAAAAAAAAATATTAGTTTGTATGAATGTGAATTTGTATTTGTTGTGTGACTGTTTTGTATACAAGTTTAAGTAAAAGAAATTGTCATAAAGTGTTATAAATTAGGTAAAGATGGAGTTAGTGTTTAAGAAATTATAAAAGTAAACAAGGAAATGAAAAATAAAGTGCTTAAGTCATGATAAAATATTGCAGAAAATATAAAATGAAGAAATATAAATGAAAATAATAATAATAATTAATGAGTTTAAAGTTAAAATATTAAATTAATTAGTTTTACATAATTTACACACCATTGAGTATGTGGAAATTCGGGGAAGGGTCTTATAATAGATCTGTGGCCAATTGTAGACCGATACTTGTATTAAGTGTAAAATAAAACATACGAATACAGAATTTTACATTGATACTAATATTTATATGAATTTATCCACTTTAGAGTGATTCCCGATAGAGGACCTTATATAGGAGCTATATGACATAAAAATTGATACCTATACAATTTTTTAAATGTTTAAAGAATAAAAGGAGTTTTGGAGCATGTAGTGACTGTTATCTTATAAATACAATTTTTTGCTCCAGCGTGCACATCTTAAAAATTTTAAAAAGTTATACGTCACATTAAGAAAAAAAAAAAACGAAATAAAAAGTAAGAATATACTAAAATATTTCCCGATCTTTTTTCGCTCCCGCTAAATCGGAATTGAGTTTTAAATTTCTCTAATCATAATAATCTAATAATTAATCATAAACTAATTCAGTTCTTATTGAAATATTGACTTTTTGAAAATTAAATGAACACTTTTTATTATACTTATAACAACTCATCCGAAAGTCGAATCATTACTTTAGTTTTCATATTGCTCTATGGGTAAAATTTCCCTCAATAATTTTACGGAAGTAAGCTTGTTGTTAAGAGAGCCCCAAAGAATTTTACAGATTTCTGAAGACCTATTCTTTCCAGGTTTATAACTCATTTCTATGCATAACGGTTTTTCTCGTACAAAAATATAAATAAGTTCCTTTCATTTTTATTCTGCAATATTTATCTATAGCTAAAGAAAACCTTAGCTTAAAAATTAATTAACGTCACGTTCAATTCTTGAACAATTGGATCCTTTAAATTGCATGGTCTTTCTTATAAGTGAACTTTTTGTAATTTATCTTAAAAATGCATATATAGTTTGCGTACCTTTAGGCTCACTTTTTCAGATATTTTAAGGAGATTTCTCTTAGAATTTTCACGTGCTTGTAAATTACATCTTCAAATCGCTTAATAAATATATTTTTCAAATGTCGAATTTTACTTCTTACTGATCCTTTTACAACATATTACTTTGTCTGCAATACAGAATAAATGATTCTCTTTTTAAAATATTCCCGTATAGTTATTTTTTTATTCTCTATCTATTATACAAAAATACATAAAGGACTCAGAAACTATCAAATATATTTAGATATTTCCTTCAAGATATTTAAACTCGTAACAAAATCAAATAAAGATAAAAATGTAAAAGCGGATGATATACTAAAATACATGAGTTAGAAAATATAAACATTGAAAACCCCTACTTATAACGCAAAAAAAATGTTATTTAGGTAAATTTAGCTCCAAATAATTTACCAAACCGATCCAGAGGTGTTCATCAGTCCATTCGTCGAACCGTTAAACGTTCTGATCAAACTATAGTTTACAATTTGCAAAATATATTAATGAAATTTGATACATAACTTCCTTTTCAAGGAGGACTCAAGTGAATTTGGTTGAAATCGTCATAAGTGTTTTCCCAAAATACGTTCTTACGGTTTCCATCTAAGTGAAAATTATGATACCTAATTTTGAGAATATCGTATACCATTAGCTATTGTTAGCTATTGAATGCGATATTTAGAGTTTTGAAAAATTTGAAATTTTAAAGTGGGAAGACGGAAATCTGTTAGAGATACCCCTCAATCCATTGCATTAAAAATAAAATTTAAAACATTGATTTGAATATGTTTTTTGTGCGCTTAAAAAATATGATTTTAAAAATATGACTATTTTCAGAAAATATGCTCCCCTGTCTGCATTTTTCACCGAAAGGGAACCAGTTTAGTGCTAAATCGATTATCAAAATTATTTTTCGATGAATTTGTTTTTTTTTTTTTTTAATTTCACCATATTAGGGTGCATTTCCCAATCATGTCGAAATTTCTTTTCTTTGCCATTCCTGCAGACTTATATTGCAAAATATGTAATAAAATTTTGGTAAAAAGAAAACGAATTGGACAATCGTTTTTTTTTTTTTTTTTTTTTTTTTTTTTTGTAAAAAAAATAATAGTGGTTTTTGATACTCATTTCAAACTTTTGACTTCGATAATTTCTCGAGGCTAGGCGAATTGAGATAATAAAAAAATGAACTCGTTATTTTAAAATATATATGGAGTCGTAGAATATTTTTAAAAAATTTTTTACTACTATATTACAAATTATTTGCCAAGAACAAAAAAGTCAAGTCAAATAATCAAAAATTCTAAATTCAAGCGTAAAAAATCATTAAAATTAGACTTAATTTGTAGAATATACGAGTTCTTAAAGCTTTTTTCACATTCGAGGTGGTCAATTTTGTATTACAACAGGGTGATTACAAGATTATTTTTGTGAAAGCTTATATCATCCTCTACATTTTTCCTAAACATTACAATCTGATCAGACCAATAAATTAAAGATAGTGATTACCAGATCAATCAAAAATATTCAAAAATCATATTTTTTCCGGGCTTCAAATGAATCAAACTGATAGTTCAATTTCTGACAATTTTAAGAATTTTGGCATCATATATTTTTACATATTTTGGTTTTGTCATATTTTCACAGTTAATCTTTACACTTAAGAGAAAAATTTTCCATCCAATAAAATTTTTTCTTAATTTGGCATTCCCTAATAATTTCCGATTATATAAATTTATACAAATAGTGTAATTTCCTGATACAATGTATTAGCTTTCAATATTTTTAAGTGCAAAAGGATTTTACATAGTAGATAATTTAAATTTTAGTAAATATTTTAATAGCATATTTTTTAATTGTAAGATCATATTTCCGATTTTAAGAGTATTTTTTATGCACATATACACAATTTTTTAGAGCATATTTTTGGTTGCCCTACTGATTACCATTTTTATTGCGATTGACCTCACTGTGCAAAGGTGCCACCCAATCAATGCTTAAGTGATTTCCGCCGTCAGGATTTTTGTATGGAACTCATGGTAAATAATGGGCAGACACTTTTAAAATTTGGTGTGGTATTCATTCAATTACAAGATTTAAGATTTATATGGACGGACAGACGGATGGACATCGTTAAATTGACTCAAAGTTATTCTGAATCTACAAGTAGATTAAAAAAAAAGAGTAATAAAGATATAGTCGGTCAAGCCCGACCATATGATACCCCACGATTACATAATATTACGTTAATACAAATTGAATTTATGCACTTGACTCAAGAAAGTGGGTTTAAATGGGAGCTATGGTAAATTATGGATTATTATGCTCATAAAATTTGTCACTTATTTGTATCGAATATAAACTTGATACTAATATTCGTATTGGATTTATACACGTTAAAGTGATTTTCGGAAGAGGGTTTTATATGTGGGCTAAGGTCAATTATGGACCGATTTTCATGAAATTTGGCACAAAAATTGATACTTATACAAAACTTCCTTACACCGAATTTCACTAAAATATTGCTATATTTAAAGCATTTATGGGAGTTAGGTGAAATAATGGACCGATCATTCAATAGGCTTCGTCCTTGTGTCATGAAAGTCCTACGTGTCAAATTTCATTGAATTATCTTCAAAATTGCGACCTGTACTGTGCACAAGGTTTACATGGACAGCCAACCAGCCATACGGACATCGTTAAATCGAATCAAAAAGAGATTTTGTGTTGAGGAATTTAGAAGGCTAATGAATGCCTACAGAATAAGGTTTTGTTGGGTTCCTGGTCACTGCGATATTCTCGGCAATGAAATAGCCCATGAGCTAGCTCGTAAGAGCTCGGAGCTGAACAGGTCTTTTGTGGAGGTATCGGTTAGGATTCCAAATGGGTCATATTTCATGGCTATAAGGGAATGGTCTATAGGTAGAACGAATCATGCTTGGAGGACTGCACGGTATCTAGAGCGTTATGGCAGATTCGAAGCATCTTCTGGGCATGAGTCGTGAGAATCGAAGGATCATTGTTGGTATGATTACTGGTCACCTCGCAGTATATTCTGCACGAACTGAAGGAGGTTGCGGGTAGAGAACTCAGCAACCTTATAGGGTTCGTAATGGGAATAAAGTGGCTTATAGGTAGTCAGGGTCTTAGGTTCTACACTTTTCTTATATTTTTTATATTTAACTATCTTTCTTTCCAATCTTGTGCTTTATTCTACTAGGATTTTTCTCTTTCTTCACCCATCAGCTTTCTATGTTATTTATAAAGGGATCACAATGGACCGGATGGTCTCTGGGTGGAGGCGCCCTTTTGAACCTAACCTAAAGTACTAATAAAAAAGCATACTTTCGAAAAAAAAGTACAAATTTAAAGAAAAGTAAAAATGTTTGAAAATGGTACTAATTTCAAAAAAGTACAAATTTCAAAAATACACCAAGTTTTCAAGGAAGAAGTCCAAATATAAAAAAACACTAATTTACAAAATAAAGTAAAAATTTACAAACTTTGAACCAAAATAACATTTTGCAGTGTCAATTTAGAAAGAACCAAATTGTGACTTTTTTCAAAAAGAATTATCTTTTACTCCAAAAAATTAAGAAAAAAAAAAAAAGATGAGTCTAAAGAGTGTATTTTGTTTTTAAGTTAACTTACCTCTATTTCTTAGAAGAAATATAATTTTTCTGCTAAATCAAAGCCATCTTGGTTCTTCTGTGTTATGTGAAGCGTTATTAAAGGTGTTGGATCCAATTATTTATTTTACAGACGAAAACTAGCTAGTTTGCCTTGTAACATTTAATAATTCTTCCATATTCAGCTTTTCTTCACGAGTTTCGATTCTCCTGTGCTAATGATGATCAAAATCTCACTTTATGATTTTTGAAACAATTATCGATCTCTTTTTAAAAATATTTGGCGGGTGAGGTTTTTTATTTGGGATATTTTTTAAAACATATAAATTTTTTACATGTACTTACTTTATTTGAAAATGTTCAATATTCCATCAAAGTAAAACCTCACCCTGGAAAACTAAAAAATTAAAGCATTATATATGCCCAAATGCATTAAATATATGGATTGAAACAAAAATTAATCTTGTAACTTTTGGAAAGTCCAAAAAAAATTTTTTTTTTTAATTACCTTAGCTTCTGTCACTTGATTTTTAAAAATATATTTACGCCAATTTACAACAAAGAAGTAAAATTTTCCAATCGTTTAACTAGATCCATCCAGCATAGTTTTAGTCTGGTCAGATTCGTCTTAGCAAAAGCTCCATGACTGCCTCTCCTCAGTTCCTTCTGCGCTGCTTATTTGTTGATATTGATCAAAATTTCTCTTTTTATGATTTTCATTTTACGTTTTTAAGTTTGAAACAATTATCGATCTCTTTTTGAAAATATTTGGCGGGTGAGGTTTTTTATGGTACTATTTAAAGTACCAAAATTTCATTTATATTTTTATATTTTATTTTAAGGGCCTATAAAAGCAAAACCTCACCCTTGAAAACGAAAAGTTTAATGCATTAAACATAAATATATATTGAAATTAGGGACTGAAATATAAAGGCAATTAGAACAAGTTTTTTAAACATTAATATTATCATAAAATAAATGGGCGGTGTGGGGCATGATGATATATAATGAATTCAAAACAAAACTATATAACGCATTTTAAAAGCAAATATGTTGTTATGTTAAAGAAGAACGTCATAAGTATAATTTGGTGTTAATAAAAAATTCAAAAATTCTATAGACAATTTAAGACAGGTTAGATCAAATACTTATAAATGAGAAACGGTATGAAAAACAAAATATGAAGTGTGGAAAAGAGCTTACAAAGGACATTTAACTAATACCCAATTAGTTTATTTTGATGTTTTTTAGGACACAAAGACAATAAGACAGATTTTAGGGAAAATTGCTAACACTTACTTAATATGATTGCTGTTTTAATAAATATTTTATAATAAATAATTGATAATCTTTCTTTAATAAAACTCGAGTTAAATAAAAATTAGTAAATATGTAAATAATAAAATAAATTCTTTATTTTTTATGTTTTAAAATTTATCATACGTGCTCTGTTTAGAACTTGTTTAACATGCTTCATACCAACATTTTTTGTAATGTTTTTATTGTTTTAATTTATTTTAATTTTTTATTTATAATTGTAAAATACTCAACTGCTTAGGCGCCATTTTTTCTTTCGTAAAATTTTACTTTAACAAATAAAATAATACCCAACACCAAACGAAAAAAATTAAATAAAATATTTAACAGAAAAAATTCAGTTTTAGCATACATTTAAGTACATAAGAAATCATACTACATTTAAGAAAAGAATATATAATTACTTGCTTTTTTTAAAAAAATACTCAAGTCCTAAAAAAAATATATAGTTAAAAATATTTAGGAAAAAATTATCAAGCATGTAGGCATATTTTATAGCCTTTAAAGATGTTTTCAAAGCTTTTTGATTACTGTATTCAAACTGTTTTTAAATTGTATGATTGTTTTGTTTTTAGTTTTTATTGTGTAAAATTTGTTTTACGAGATTATTTAGTATTTTATTAATTTAACTCTTTTTTTTTTGAAGATTTTATTACATTTTTCATTCCCTTTTTCTAGATATTCTTTTAAATTTTGTATGTAAATTATTCAATTATTTTACTTTTAAAGTAATAAGGCTTTTATAAGTTTTTTAATGCAGGTTTTTTTTTTATTTTTTGACGCTAATCATTTGAAATGTTAAAAAAAAATATTTTAATTTTACCCTGATGTTGTAAACATTGCGTATTCCCTTTTAACGTGTTTAAACTCTTTTTCAAAAACTATTAAGGGTTATTTAGTTGCGTTTTAGTTTATCAGTTACGGGAAATTCAGGTTCGATTTCTATCTGGCTTTGCTGGTCTGATTTAATTTATTAATTTGTAATTGTATCATTTCCTGAAGACTTTATCATATTTAATTTGTTTCAAATCGAGGAATTTTAAATCGATTAGGTTTGCACCCTGCCTAGTCTCTCAAGCTTCCACTATTATTCTTGGCTTAATTTTTCGCAAATAAATATTATTTCATGTTTTAAATCAAAGAATTTTAAATCGATTAGATTCGACTCCTGCGTATTCTCATAAGTTTTTACTATTATGTAAATAGGTTTTGTTTTTAGTATTGGAAATTCTTGTTATAACTTTAAATTTATCGTAGCCCTGTATATCTCCTTAACCATTTTTATTTTCATTTTACGTTTACCATTACTCTCTAATATTCTCTTTTAGCTTTTATTCTTTATCATATCATATTTAATTTTAGAAGATTTATTATTATTTTTTATTCATTTATTATTATTTTTTATTTTAAGAGCGCTTTAATTAATTTCTTTTTTTTTTTTTAATATTTATTCTCTTCTACTAGAAGGAACTTTGGACCGCAACTCTGATGATATACAAAACACCTAATTTTCATTTAAAACAAGGTTATCGTGTAGTTTTTTTTTGGTTTTTAAAAAAGAAAAAAAAGGTATTTAATATTAAACAATTTCTTCTTAATTAAATTTTCATCATTAAATTTGTATTATTTTCATATTTTTAAATGTTAGTTTTCGATTATTTGGTTTTCATTTTAAAATACATATTAATTTTTATACTCAATCTTATATTTGAAGGTTATACAAAAAATAATTGTTTAGGGTATGAAATTTCAAATAATTATTTAAGCTATAAAATTAATTTTTAATTCAGAATTTGATTTCAAACTCAGTATTTTATAGGTTATTTTGAGGTTATTAATGCATTTTCATAATTTATTGAAATTATTATTTGACTTTTTTAAATTCGTGTTACTGATTAAATTTCCTCAAATTTTTTATATCTTTCTGCTTTAATAAATAAATTATAAACAATAATTTTTTTTGAGTTTGTTTAAATTCTCGAGAAGTTTATATATGTTGTTTTAAAAGTTTTTTTATGAAAATTATTTAAAAATTTAATTTTTTTTATAATTTTGTTTAATTTTGAAATATGAAGCCAATTATTTTATGTTTTAGTTGTAAGAATTTTTAATAAATCTTTAGGAATACTTATGCATTTTGTTAATAAAATTTATAAATATTTTTCTTATTTTTTTTTTTTGTGCATTTGATTTAATTTGATTTATTTAAAATTTTTTTGTTTTATTTTCATTTTAAAAGGTATTTATTTTCCAAATTATTATTTTATTTAGCTTCGATTTTAATATTGATAAAATACTAAAAATTATTTTTTGAACTTTAATTTTTTAGTAATTAAATCATTTTTTATTAAATTTCTCAAAATGTTGATTTCATTTTTGATTATAATTCAGGTTTAATTTTGAAAATTATGCCAATTGATTTCTTAAGAAAGCTGCTGAGGAACTTATATTTAATTATTTTTATTAATTTATTAATTAAATTTATAATAATTTTATTACTTTTGTAATTTGAGTATTTATTTCAATATTAATAGCATTTATAAAAATTTATTAAAAATTTTAATTTATTTTATTCATTACTTTTTTGTAAATTTGTGTATAGATTAAATGATATTGTTTAATTTTTTTTATTAATTTATTTAAATTTTTAAATAATTTTGTTATAATTCTCCAAAGATTCTTTGTTTTTTATTTATTTAATAAATTGTTTAAATTTGAATTTATATCTTTTATTTAATAATTTCAGTAAAATACAAAAATTATGTTATATTTCTAATAGTTTATAAATTTAATCCCTTAGGATAGCAGACTTTTTATAATTTATTTTTAACTTAGATTTGGTTTGAATTCAATTCCAAATTTTAATTATTTTTCATATTGAGTACGAAGAAAGAAATTATTGAAGCATTTAAGATGAGTTATTTTCTCTATAATTTTTGACTTATGTCGGTAGAGACTTCATTTTATTAATTATATTTGCATATTATCTATCAATGCAAGTAAACGTAGTTTGTTATCAACTGAAGATTTTTGTATTTAAGATTTGTATTAATTTCTTTTAAAATATAAATTTTGGCTTGCATTTTCTTTAATTATGAATTTCAGAGATTTTTTGCTGGTGAAGTTAGATATTTTATATTTGTGGTAAAAGGGTCATTCACCACAAAGTATAAAAGTAATTTTAAAGATTGTTTTGAAGATTTTAGTTAAATATTCATATTTCTTGATAATGTTGAAAGGGGTCATATATATTTTAATTTAAAATTGTATTAAGTTCATAAATAAATTTAATATTTGTAAAAAGTGCCTGATTATTGTAGATGTTATATTTTAATTAATATTTTTTTATAATTTATTATAGTGTAGTTTTATTTCTAGGGAATTTTTTTATATTAGCCATGTTATTTAATTTGTAACATTATTTAATGTAATTGGTATATATGTTATATTCTGATTTCTTTTGACTGCATTTTTGTAGATTAAAAATATTTAAAATTTTTTATACATCAATTTAATTTTTGGGTTGATACAAATTCTAAAGTCGTTTTTATTATTTATATAGTAAAATAATAAGTCGAAATATTATTTATGTTGCTTTAATTGCAAATTATAAAATTTTTCTTTTAATCGAAATAATTTGAGGGCATTTGTGAGCACCATTATTATTAACATAAATTTTCTTTCAAAATTAAACTTTGATTTTTTATGATATTTAAAAATTATCGTAATACATAATATAATACGCCTGATGATTTAATAGTGTATGGATGGATTTTGTTTAATAAATTATAAAGAAAATTGTTTAAATAATATTTATTTAAGGAAAATAATGAGACTCAATTTCCTTTTTGGTGTTGTGTTGTCTTGAATTTTTGGTTTAAAATGTTATATTTATATTTTAAATATAAATGTTATAGTAATTATGACCTACCAATGTTGAATTCAATTACCTATTAAATTTGTTGAATTGAAGCTTTAAAGATGCAATATGAATTAATTATCGCTTTAGTTTTCGGTAGATGTAATTTATCTTGACTTGTTGAGATTTTAGAGTTATTAATATGATGTTTCTAAAATGGTTGCAAAGTTGCTTAAAATGGAGAGAAAACTTTATACATAATATGTATGTTTGAAGCTCTATTATAGCTGTTTAATATTGATGGTAATTTCGAAGATTTATTTATAAATATGTTGGAATTAACGTAAATAAATGGATCGATTTGTTTCAGCATTTTTAATTTATTAATAAATATTCATTGAAGTTATACATTTAAAAAGCCGCTAGTTATGTGTATATTTAAAAGCCGCTAATAATAACAAAAATAATTAAAATTCAAATAATGTTTCATGTTATCGTAGATGCAGTTTAAGAATTATATCGGGAGAACTTTGATACTTGATACGTTGATATTTAATAGGAATATTATGTTATAATTCTAGACAAAATTGAGTGGTACTATACTAGTTCCCTACTCATTTTTTTATCTTCCAAATTATTATTTTATTTAGCTTCGATTTTAATATTGATAAAATACTACAAATTATTTTTGAACTTTAATTTTTTAGTAATTAAATCATTTTTTATTAAATTTCTCAAAATGTTGATTTCATTTTTGATTATAATTCAGGTTTAATTTTGAAAATTATGCCAATTGATTTCTTAAGAAACCTACTGAGAGAAACCTATTTAATTATCTTTATTAATTTATTAAATTTATAATAATTTTATTACTTTTGAAATTTGGGTATTTATTTCAATATTAATAGCATTTATAAAAATTTTAATTTATTTTATTACTTTTTTGTAAATTTGTGTATAGATTAAATGATATTGTTTTTTTTTTTTATTAATTTATTTAAATTTTTAAATAATTTTGTTATAATTTTCCAAAGATTCTTTGTTTTTTATTTATTTAAAATGTTAGCCTTTTTTAATAAATTGTTTAAATTTGAATTTATATCTTTTAATAATTTCAGTAAAATACAAAAATTATATCATATTTCTTAATAGTTTATAACTTTAATCCCTTAGGACAGCAGACTTTTTATAATTTATTTCTAACTTATAGATTTGGTTTGAATTCAATTCCAAATTTTAATTATTTTTCATATTATTGAGTACGAACGAAATGATTGAAGTATTTAAGATTTGAGTTATTTTCTCTATAATTTTTGACTTATGTCGGAAGAGACTTCATTTTATTAAATTATATTTGCAGATTATCAATGTAAGTAAACGTAGTTTGTTATCAATTGAAGATTTTTGTATTAATTTCTTTTAAAATATAAATTTTATTTTGCATTTTCTTTAATTATGAATTTCAGAGATTTTTTTCTGGTGGAGTTAGATATTTTATATTTGTGGCAAAAGGGTCATTCACCACAAAGTATAAAAGTAATTTTAAAGATTGTTTTGGAGATTTTAGTTAAATATTCATATTTCTTGATAAAGTTGAAAGGGGTCATATATATTTTAGTTTAAAATTTTATTGACTTGAATTAATAAATAATAAATTTAATATTTATAAAAAGTGCCTGAGAAGACTTATATTGGAAAATTATAGTTGTTATATTTTAATTAATAATTTATTTCTGGGGAATTTTTTTATATTAGCCTTGTTATTTAATTTGTAATTGGTATGTAATGTTATATTCTGATTTCTTTTGACTTCATTTTTGTAGATTTGATGTTGAAATTTTATCTTAAAAATATTTAATTTTTATAAATCTAAATTTTGGGTTGATATAAATTTTAAAGTCGTTTTTATTATTTATATAGTAAAATAATAAGTCGAAATATTATTTATGTTGTTTTAATTGAAAATTATAAAATTTTTCTTTTAATCGAAATAATTTGAGGGCATTTGTGAGCAAAATTATTATTAACATAAATTTTCTTTCAAAATTTGACTTTTTTATGATATTTAAAAATTATCGAAATACATAACATAATACTAGTGTATGGATTTTGTTTTAATAAATTATAAAGAAAATTGTTTAAATAATATTTATTTAAGGAAAATAATGAGACTCAATTTCCTTTTTGGTGTTGTCTTCAATTTTCGATCTATTTAAGGATATACATAGGATTTTGGTTTAAAATGTTATATTTATATTTTAAATATAAATGTTATAGTAATTATGGCCTACCAATGTTGAATTCAATTACCTATTAATTTTGTTAAATTGAAGCTTTAAAGATGCAATATGAATTAATTATCGCTTTAGTTTTCGGTAAATGTGATTTATCTTGACTTGTTGAGATTTTGGAGTTATTAATATAATGTTTCTAAAATGGTTGCAAAGTTGCTTAAAATGGAGAGAAAACTTTATATATAATATGTATGTTTGAAGCTCTATTATAGCTGTATAATATTGATGGTAATTTCGAAGATTTATTTATAAATATGTTAGAATTAACGTAAATAAATGGATCGATTTGTTTCAGCATTTTTAATTTATTAATAAATATTCATTGAAGTTATACATTTAAAAAGCCGCTAGTTATGTGTAGATTTAAAAGCCGCTAATAATAATAAAAATAATTAAAATTAAAATAATGTTTCATGTTATCGTAGATGCAGTTTAAGAATTATATCGGGAGAACTTTGAATACTTGATACGTTGATATTTAATAGGAATATTATGTTGTAATTCTAGACAAAATTGAGTGGTACTATACTAGTTCCTTCCTCATTTTTTTTTATCTTCCAAATTATTATTTTATTTAGCTCCGATTTTAATATTGATAAAATACTAAAAATTATTTTTTGAACTTCAATTTTTTAGTAATTAAATCATTTTTTTATTAAATTTCTCAAAATGTTGATTTCATTTTTGATTATAATTCATTTTTAATTTTGAAAATTATGCCAATTGATTTCTTAAGAAACCTACTGAGAAACTTCTATTTAATTATTTTTATTAATTTATTAATTAAATTTATAAAAATTTTATTACTTTTGAAATTTGAGTATTTATTTCAATATTAATAGCATTTATAAAAATTTATTAAAAATTTTAATTTATTTTATTCATTACTTTTTTGTAAATTTGTGTATAGATTAAATTATATTGTTTAATTTTTTTTTTATTAATTTATTTAAATTTTTAAATAATTTTGTTATAATTCTCCAAAGATTCTTTGTTTTTTATTTATTTAAAACGTTAGCGATTTTTAATAAATTGTTTAAATTTGAATTTATCTTTTAATAATTTCAGTAAAATATAAAAATTATATTTCTTAATAGTTTATAACTTTAATTATAATTTATTTCTAACTTATAGATTTGGTTTGAATTCAATTCCAAATTTTAATTATTTTTCATATTATTGAGTACGAACGAAATGATTGAAGTATTTAAGATTTGAGTTATTTTCTCTATAATTTTTGACTTATGTCGGAAGAGACTTCAATTTTATTAAATTATATTTGCATATTATCAATGTAAGTAAACGTAGTTTGTTATCAATTGAAGATTTTTGTATTTAAGATTTGTATTAATTTCTTTTAAAATATAAATTTTGGTTTGCATTTTCTTTAATTATGAATGTTTGAGAATTTCAGAGATTTTTTTCTGGTGGAGTTAGATATTTCATATTTGTGGAAAAGGGTCATTCACCACAAAGTATAAAAGTAATTTAAAAAATTGTTTTTGGAAATTTTAGTTAAATATTCATATTTCTTGATAAAGTTGAAAGGGGTCATATATATTTTAGTTTAAAATTGTATTGATTTGAGTTAATAAATAAATTTAATATTTGTAAAAAGTGCCTGAGAAGACTTATATTGGAAAATTGTAGATGTTATATTTTAATTAATATTTTTTTATAATTTATTATAGTGTAGTTTTATTTCTGGGGAATTTTTTTATATTAGCCATGTTATTTAATTTGTAACATTATTTAATGTAATTGGTATATATGTTATATTCTGATTTCTTTTGACTTCATTTTTGTAGATTTGATGTTGAAATTTTATCTTAAAAATATTTAAATTTTTTTATGATATTTAAAAATTATCGAAATACATAACAGAAATACGCATGATGATTTTTTAATAGTGTATGGATGGATTTTGTTTTAATAAATTATAAATAAAATTGTTTAAATAATATTTATTTAAGGAAAATTATGAGACTCAATTTCCTTTTTGGTGTTGTGTTGTCTTGAATTTTCGATCTATTTAAGAATATACATAGGATTTGGTTTAAAATGTTATATTTATATTTTAAATATAAATATTATAGTAATTATGGCCTACCAATGTTGAATTCAATTACCTATTAAATTTGTTGAATTGAAGCTTTAAAGATGCAATATGAATTAATTACCGCTTTAGTTTTCGGTAGATGTAATTTATCTTGACTTGTTGAGATTTTGGAGTTATTAATATGATGTTTCTAAAATGGTTGCTAAGTTGCTTAAAATGAAGAGGAAACTGTATATAATATGTATGTTTAAGCTCTATTATAGCTGTTTAATATTGATGGTAATTTCGAAGATTTATTTATAAATATGTTGGAATTAACGTAAATAAATGGATCGATTTGTGTAGATTTAAAAGCCGCTAATAGTAATAAAAATAATTAAAATTGAAATGTTTCATGTTGTCGTAGATGCAGTTTAAGAATTATATCGGGAGAACTTTGATACTTGATACGTTGATATTTAATACGAATGTTAGTTGTAATTCTAGACAAAAAATTGAGTGGTACTATACTAGTTCCTTCCTCATAATCTATCGAAGTCTTAGTGATGATACATAAAAGCGCTTTGGAGTAATTTCTCGTTTCTTTGTATTATTTTAATAAATTATTTAGTGGGCTAGTTTTTGTTTTGGTGTTAGAGGTCCGTTTCCCGTAAAGGGTTCTGGATTAATTCATTAAAATTGTATATGGTGGTCTTGGTGATTACTTTCGGTTGTTAAAATAAATAAAAAGAAAGTACGATTTGTAATTGTGTTGTAATATTAAATTAAATGTAAAATGTTTGCCTAATTTTTTATTTTTGCTTCGAAGATCGTATGTTGTAAGTTAAATTTCGGTTTTGAATTGATTGATGACAGTTGTGATTTAGCTATGCAAAATGTACTATTTAAGTAGGAGACCTATTAAAGACATTAAGAAATAATGATAAAGTGTAATTTAGAGAACGTTGCAGTGTTTGTTGATTGATGTTAGTGTTAAGGTTCGATTCCTCTCAGACACTTTAGTTTAATGTTGCATAAGCATAATTTTATTTTCCAAAATACTTTGAAATATTTTCCTGTTTCTTTGCAATATTTCAACTTATAGACAATAAATTATTCATTGGGCTAGTTGTTTTATTGTTGGAGGTTTGATTTCTGCCAAAGACTAGTTTAATTCGTTACAATAAGCATATGATGTTGATGATTATAAGGAGTACGATTTTTAACTCTGTTGTAATATAAAATTAAATGTAAAATTTTCGTTTCATTTTTGATTTTTGCATCGAAGAAAGAATGTTGTAAGTAGAATTTTGGGTTTGAATTGATTGATGATATATTATGATTTAGCAATGCAGAAGTACTATTTTAGTAGTAGACATCATAAAGATATTTAAAAAATTATGTTAAATTCATTAGTGATTAGCATTTGGGTTTCCTACCTTTAGATACTTTACCAAAATTTTATCATAAAAATAGCTTTGAGAAGACTGTTTCCATTATGATATTATTGCAATTGATAAAGGTATTCGAACATCTATCTATATATTATGCTCTTTAGTCTTATATGAAATGTGTATATGTTGAGTGTAGAAATCTCATAGTTTTCCAATATTTTAATGGTATGTTGAGATGATGTTTCTAAACACTGGGTCTCGACTAGGACTCGTTGCTGCTTTATTTTATTTCTGTTGATGTTTGTTAAATCAATTCAAAAAGCTTTCACGGGCTCTTAGCAAATTGTTATTATGATGTGTTTGTGAGTAAGGCTTATAAATATGTGTGTTATAAATATTCATCGATTTTTAAACAAATTTATTTTTTTCACTCATTACTCTTATCACTTCTATAGAAGACTTTTCATTAAGGAAAAGACGATCGACAAATTTATAATTGGTTTGAAGAGCTTTATTAGCTCTTTAAGACACTTTTTTGACACTCTTATAACTCTCTTTGGAGGCTTTTATTGTATAAAACATTTATCTTCTTCTGAAAACTATATGTATAGATTTTATCAAATGATTTTTAAGATTTTCGAGAAAATTCACAAAATACTTTAAGAAATAAAAAACTTATTGTGAAATGAAATCGATTTTATATTTAAGAAATACTTGCTTTATAAATAACTGGATTCAGAGGCACTTTCTTTTTAATACAGAACATGATAATATATAGGATATTCAATTAAAATTCACTTTTAAAATATGTTAAGGAATTAAAGACACATGTGGTGAAACGCCGACTTTTTTACTCATTGATTTCATATGTAAGAGATCTTTATAAATTATTGCATTCAGGACATTTTCTCTACTTTTTCTTTAATATGGAATATTATATAATGGCACTTGGATTATATTGAGGACACTTTCGCCATATTGGCGAATTTTTCTCTTTGAACAGAACTTGCATATGAGATTTTAATTAACTTTGAAATTTTGGAATTTTTCAATGGCACTTTCGACATTATTTTAATTTATTAATAAAAAAAATCTCTTTGAAAAACACCTTATTCAATTGAACTGAATAACTCAATGGATATTTTTACATTTTCAATATTTATTATTTGTTAAATATATTTCAATTAGGACTTTTAGGAATTCTCACTTATGGAGCTGTTGCACATGGATGTAATTTCATAGAACTTTTGGATTTATTTGACTTTGTACAATTTTTTATTATAATTTAAGTCTTTGAATAATGGGCATCTTTTTGAGCATTCAATTTTAAAGACTTTTCTATAATTCCATTCATTTTATCGGTATCCTTTTATGCTGATTTAATTTCATAAGGGAAAGCTTTAGATTAGATAAATTGAATTCTTAACAATAAGCACTTTACTCTAGATACTTTATTTTCTTTTCAATTTCCAGATCTAGGCACATAACGATTTCACGTTTTTATTGCTCATATATCAGGAATTCTGAGAATTTTTTCATTAGCTCTACAATATTTAAAAAATTTTATCATGGCTGAAATATTTAATTGCTTTTCATAATTTCAAAATTTTTGGCTTTATCATATATTTATTTATTTATTTTTCATTTAGCTTTCTGGGCATTTTAAATTTTTTCACACTTAACTGAACTAAATTAGAGAAACTTGTATGATATATTTTTCATTATGCCTTTTATAATAAATTAGCTTTAATTTGCTTTATAATTTTCTTAACTTATTCTGTGCACTTTTCATCTTTAAATTTATTAAAGAAACTTCATTCTTGGCTTTATACATTGAAGCTTTTTTACTTTTTATATTTCTTCAAGATTTTTTATATACATTTCGAGACTTTATGATTTCTCTTTAACACAATGAATATTATTTTATTACAGGTTCCATTTTTTGAGATCTAATTTACTAGATTTTTTAGGATTTTTTTATTTTTGGATTCATGACACAGATTTGCTTTCATTTGGATTTACTTTCATTGCAACTTGGACTTAAATATTCGGACACTTTTTAAAAAATTTTTTTAAATAATTGGATTTAATAAAGATTCGGCTAGAAATTGGTGATATATTTAGAGAAACTTTATTTTGGATAGATATATTTTCTTCACAATTTTTCACATGGCTTGATATCTATTAAAAATTTTATGGTATTTTGATGCATTACAGAAAATTTTCAAATCGTTTACGAGATTAAAAATTTTGAAGAATTTTCACATTGATTTATTTTCATTTCATTAGATTTATTTTGATTTAGACTTTCAAGTGCGATAGTCTGGGGTTGTGCGTGACTTCCGTCGATTCTCTGTTTTTTTTACACTACAACGGATATATGATCTTTGTAACTCCATGGTAATAAACAAATATTGTTGGGCTTTATTTTAAAAACATTTTACTTCAAAATTCTTCACATGATGTGGATTATTAGACTTAGTGATTTTTTTTTCATAGCTTATGAAAATTTTGCTTTAGTTATGTGCTTAATCATTTAAGTATTAAGATTTTGTTATACTTTTGTAGAAATTTTATGGCTTTTAATAATTTGGTACACATTTTCAAGCTTTATGACTTGGATAGATTTAATGCAATTCTATGAATTTAATTTTCTTTATGAAGCGTTTGCTTTTTCATTTCTATTTGTCGATATTTTCAATTGCTTTCTTACTTTTTCGGTGAAACTTCCTTTTGTAGCTACGAATAAGATTGAGAGCCGATTTGTACATTTTGTCCTAATTTCGAGTGAATTTGAATACGGAGAAGAGAACCCTTTTGTATATTTTCTAGTTCGAATTAGAATTCGGATGAGAGCCGATTAAAAAAAAAAAAAATTGGTGGTCCTGATGTTGGTAGTACGCTAGTACTTTCAGAAACTCTGCTCGTAGTTGCGGATAAGAACCGTATTGTATGTTGTATGTTATTAAATGTGTATGTTATTTAAATTTCGAATGATTTAGGATTCGGATTGACCGATTTAAAAAATGCCATTTTCTAATTCTTCTCAGGGTGCTCTGGTAGCCTACTCGGTAATGTCCTAGTCTACTAGTTTGGAGAGCTGTAGGTCCTTCGAATCCTGTAGGAAACTCAGATTTTAATTAATCTGCTCGATCAATTAGGTGAGTAAATAACTTGTAATTATTAAAAAAAATCCTTTTTCCTTATTTTTAACAAACATAAGAAGTGTGCCGGATTATAAGGAATTGAGCGAGCTTGTCTAGTTAATTGTACTATATTCATTGGTATTTCTGGGATATAATTGAATATAGAACTTGGGGTTAAACCTTTTTGTATTTTTAGACAATTGGAATTGGACTTTTGCCACTGACATGAATATGTAGATGACTGATATTTCAGAGTTATTAGAGACCTAACTCATAATTTGTAGTATAAATTTGGATTTTTATTTTTATAAATAAAATTTTATTTTTACTTTTTATGGATCATAGAAATTTTGAGTTATAGACATATAATTTGCTGACAAATGGTCTTGGTATTCCTGCGATGATATTTACACAATATAACGTACGTGTCTACTAAAATTAGTAGTTTTATTAACTTTATATTTAATAATAAATTTGATGTTATTTTTTATTTCCTAATATAGATTTTATTAGCCATTTTGAAATAGACTTTTGTAACCGACATGAGCATGTCTAGTTGAAATAATCCTGATAATTCCGATATTAGAGTCGTAAATCATAATTTGTTGTATAATTTTATGTTTCTTGTATTATTAAAAATGTATAAATAAAAGGATTATATTTTTAACAAATGTGAGAATTGTGCCTTTATATAGGAATGGCAATCCTTTTTAATAGACATTGGTATTCCTGGGTTATAATTCAATATAGAACTTGGAGTAGACATTTTTATTTTTAGTTAAATTTTAAACTGAAATTATTCTGGTATTACCGTAATGATGTTTTAGACAATATAGCTGACTACTAAATTAGTAAGTATTTTAACATTATATAAATATTACTCCTGGTATTATTTACTTTGTAGTACTGATCTTTTTTCTTCTTGATGTTTACTGGCTTTGGAATTTCGTGTAATTTTACAGCAATCTTTCATATTTTTTGTATAAAATTGATTTTGTTTAATGTGAAGTTAAGAATATTTATAAAAGTATGCTGCTGAAGATGTTGCAATTTGTAGAATTTTCTTTTTAGAAAGCGTTGATTTGTAGATTTGATTTAAAATATTTGTTGAATATAAAGATGCGTAGGGAAAGAATTAGAATAAATGATGTAATTTGTAATTGAGTTTCATATGTAAATGTTGTAGAGATTGTTGTGTAGTTAGTGGAGATTTGAAGATTTTTTTGCAGGTACGGGATGTAGTGTTGTGCAGCAGTTGATGTTAAATGCAAGTTGAATATTTTTTAATTCGCTGATTTTTTTACAAAATAAATATAAATCAACTAGAAATTATAATAAAATGTTGCTGTGTTGAAATAAAGAGAACTTTGCTGTGAAGAATATTAGACTGTATGTGGATGTGGAGAATTGGGTTTGAAGTTGATATGGAGAATAAAGTTATTTATTCTCCATATCAACATATTTGTGCTGTAATAATGCAGTTTTAAAAGAGGAGACAAGTTGAATAGAGGAAATTCCATAAAGTATTTGTTGAAATTATGTGCTGTGGTGTTGGATATTTAAAGGAGTGTTGACAGTGGTGTTAAGGAATAACGATGCATTTGTAGAGAAGATAACGTTGATCAAATTTGAAAATTATAAGGATACAGTTGGTTGAATAAATGGATGTCCTAATACTGAGATAAAATACTATTTAAGTTAAAATATACGAATATATAATTGTAGTCATATTGAATTCTGGTTGAAATGTTGACAACGATCGTGATGAAATTAGGAGACAGTTGAATAAATCATCTGTATCAAACCGTAAATGAAAAGTTTTAAATCGTGTTGAAATTAGGAGTTTTAAATTATGTTGAAACAAATCGTATTGAATTGAAGTGAAGAGTTTTTAAATTATGTTGAAATTAATTAGAACTTTAAATCTTATTGACAACGATCGAGTTATTAAAAGAAGAGAGCTTTAAATTATGTTGATAACGATCGTGTTGAATCAAAATGAGGAGTTTTCAAATTATGTTGATATTGATTGTGTTAAAATTAGTAGATGCTTTGTATCTATCGTGTTGAAGTGAGTGAAGAGTTTAAATTTTTTTTTTATACCGATCGTGTTGAAAAATCGAATGAAAAGTTCTAAGTCGTGTTGAAATTAGGAGTTTTAAATTTTGTTGATAACGATTGTGTTGCATTGAAGTGAAGAGTTTTTAAATTATGTTGATACTAATCGTGCCGAAATTAAATGATGCTTTTGCTGTAGTTTTAAAATATTGAAATATGATCAAGATTATAAATATTGTTATTAAAACTTTATTAAAGGAGAAATACGTCATAAAAAAATTAACAGAGATTGGTCTTCAAAAAACGATATTTGTAGGTCAGAAAATAATTTAAACTCAATTAAATTTTTATAAAGAAAAAGTAAAATTTTTATTTGTTACATCACGTGGATTTTACTAGATTTATTTATAATTTAATATTTCTTAAACGTTTTAGCTGGGATCATCTCCTGTTGCGTTACATTTCTTTTATGTTAATTCGTTTCTTCGTAAAGTGTGTATGATGTTCGTTCACAATCTTGATGAAGTTGGGATTTAATAAAATTTGTAATTGTGTTGTATTGTAAGATGCTAAAATGATAATAATTAAAAATTTCTGACGTGTTGTAAAATAGTTATAATTTTTAAAAATTACCTAAAGATGTATTTAAAATACTTTTATAGTTAGAAATTAATATTTTTATATAAGGATTTTTTGTTGTTGTTTTAAATTTCAGACACTGGTGTATTCCACTTAAACGGACTAATAGTCTACATTATTGTGCCTATTTTACAATGGGCTTACAGACTACGTTACGTTAGAATATAATTTGTAATTGCTTTGTAAAGTAAAATGGTTTTGTCTATATGACTACGCATTTTGAGCTATAATTTGTTAAAAATACTTTGTTTTAATATTCTTTCGCTTGGAGATAAAATAAATTTTAAATATTTTGTATCTTTTATTTTTAATTACATTAATCTTTTTAATCCTTTTACGTAAAGTAAAGAATCAGCTCGATAAATTAGCATTATTTATGATATGAACATTTCTATAAGAACAAATTCATTTAAAATATATTCAATACCACATTCAGATTTTTTATTATCTATTTTTTAAATAATTTTAAAATTCTTAACACCATGAATACCTATTAAAATAATTCTGGAGATTATTATTTATCTAGGGATTAAGATGTCTCGCAGTCGGGGGTTGTTGCGGGTTCATTTTCCGCTAGAGACTCTGGCATATTTTACTACAACGAGCTTGAGGTTTAATTTACTCTTGTCGGTCATACATGGGAATTTTTGCATTTAAAATGAAAATAATGATAATGTAAAAAATTTAATTACCATTTAATGATGGCGATTTTTTTTTTTTTATAATTATAATTACTGAAAAAAGCATTGTTTGTATGAAAAACAATTTTTTCAATTATGATTTTAATACTTTTGGATTAGTTTAATATCGTTTTGCTAAAGATTTTTAAATCATTTAAATATAAATCTCAATATCTCGATATTAATTCAATTATTTATCTCGAAAATATTTCGATATTTTATTTCGTCATTTATAATAAATGTTGAAATAACATATTTGACTCTTTAAGTTTGGGTCTTTATCATTAAAACATGGGCGGGCATTTGATCTGCATTTAATAAATTATATAAAAATAGTAATTTCTTGAATTAAATTATTTATAATAATTTTTGTTTTAATAATTTACTTTATTATAAAATAGTATTTCGAAATAGTTATTTCGGGTCAGTTTTTAAGGGGTAAATAATTTGTATAATTTAAAGTGTTATTTAAAACTCATTTGAAAAAAATATAAATTTAAAATTATCAAAGGGAAGAAAATAAATAATTTTCCCAAATATTGATAAATGTTTATAAATGTCTGCGGGTTGCGGATTCGATTCCCATTAGGGACTGGTATATTTCACTACAACGGGCTTAAAGTTTAAATTATTCTGCTGGGTTGCTTAAATTAGAATCTGTAATTGTATTATAACATAGAATAAATAAATATCTGGTTAATATAGAAATCAGTTATCACGATATATCTCGATATTTTAATTCGTTGTTAATAAATGTTAAATATTAGTTATTAATGTTGGAAACACACAACTTGAACATGGGCGGTAATTTGATCTTCATTCGATAAATTATAGAGTAAAATATAATTTGTAATTGTTTTCGATATAATTTTGATACAAAAATTATAATTTTTTGCAATTTCTATTTATAATTTTTGTTTTAATAATATATTTATATTTTAAAAGAAATTTGAGTCAGTCTGAAATGTTTTTTTTTTTATAAATTAAATTTTTAAACTCATTGAAATAAGATATAAATTTAAATAAAGTTTAAAATGATTGAAAAAAATGTATACATAATTTTCAAAATGTTTGTTTATAAATTATATAAAAATTAATAATTATTAATTATAATTTGTCGACCTTTGAGGTTCAAAGTTTTTTTAAGTTTTATTATTTAAGGGTAGAAATATTAATTTCATTTATTGTAATTTGAATTATTATTTAAATTGTATTTTTATTATTTTCTTTTATTATTTTTTATATTTTGCTTTTCATCTTGAAGTTTTATTGTTGAATTGTTGAGAAGACTTGAAGTTTTAGAGGAGGAGACTTTTTCTTAGACGCATTTTATTGTTCAGTTTAGGAGTGAAGAAATTTGAATTTCTGTAGGAAAATTTGTTAAAATTGTTTATGTTTATATTTTATTTAGAATTTAATTTTATATTAATATTCCTTAACAATTGCCATACTTTTATTTTGCTTAAATTATATAATATTTATTTAAATTATATTTGATTACTCTCAAAATTTTTGAAATATTTAAGAGAAATTTATGTTTGGTTATAAATTTTGCGTTTCAGTTTAAAAATTATTTTAAATAAACATTTTGTAAATCTTGTTCCCCTTAGACTTTTTTTAAATCATTGTTGTTGGAATTTCTTTTAATTCAAATTCGTTGAAATTATTTGTTTTTTACTTTATTCCTTTTTTGTTTCAGAATCGTCTTGACCTTTTTGAATTGCATTTTCTTATTTTATCGCATTATATTTATCAATTTTCACTTAAAATTGTTCTAAACTAAATTTGAAATATTATTTTATTTCTCGTTAACGCAGATTTTATGTAAATGAGATTAAAACTCATAGTCAACGCTTTGACTTATTCCAACTATAAACCCTTTTAATTGAAAAAATTTTGTCTTTGTTAAAAAAAAATAAATAATTTGAGACAATTTCGACGCTTTTAAACGTAATTTTTAATGTTAAAACGCTTTAACTTGTGTTTATCGTCTGGAAATAACTCAAGTTCAAATCCCTCTTTACAGCGCAAACATTTTTAACTCTATCGCTATTTCACGCTTTTAATTTCGCAGTTTCCGCTATAAATTTTATTAGAAATAAAGTTCTTTAAACTTTATGTATGGTTTTAAATAATTTTTACGTTTTAAATTTGCTTTCAATTCATTCTTTGAAATCTAAAATTTTTATAGATTTCAATCAAAACTTTTTCTTACGATTTCTTTTTGTGGTAATTATAATGTATTTTTTTTTACTAAGTTAGAACGCTCTATTAAATTAACGCAGTTTTTGACGCATTTTCATTTATTAAAAAAATATGAAATTACATTTCTATTCGCTTGATTTCTCATGTATATTTTATCGCCTTGAGTAAACTAAGTTTAAAATTTTAAATAAATTGTAAATATTATATTTAACGCTTTCAATATCTGTCAATTAATGTATTAATTTTTCTTTGGAATTCGCTTTTTTGCGATTTGATAGCAAGCTATTCTGGTAGTTATAGGTTCGATTACCGCAACGTAATTTTCGTTACTCTGCTAAGATTACTTGAATTGTAGTTCGTAATTTTATTGTAATATTAATGAATAGACCCATTTTGTATATCTGCTACTAAATCTTATACATTTCCCTTTGTGTGGAGTTTACAAATTAGAATTTGATGTATTATTAATTATAAAGCATTGTAAAATTTTTGATTAAATTTTCAGAATTGACGACGCTTTAGTTTTTAATCATTTTCAAATTTAATGGTATATTTTCGTATAACATTTTCCGATTTTTTTTAATATCGAGAATTTCTTTTTGCATAAATCATAATAAAATATTATATAATAGCAATTAAAAATATAAAAAAAATACGAAGAATAAAGTGGTGTGTAAAATATATATAAATTTGTTTAGTATTATGGTTATTTGAAAAAATTATTTGAGAAAGTTTTAAACAATAGTCATAAAAATTAAACTAGGATTTAAATAAAATATTTTGTAATTTCAAACCTATATTATTTATATAAATAAAAGCTGATATGTATAAAACTAAGTAATTAAATTAGCTCATAAAATATTTAATTATGGAGAGATTCGTGTTTTTTTTTTTTTTTTTTTTTTTAATTTAAATTTGGTACATTTTAACATATACATAAAAACGAAATTAATTATTTAAGTTTTTACTACTCATTACATAATTGTCATATATTTTGACGATATAATTTTTAAATTTTCTTAATGTATTCTTTTATAAGAATTTTTAGTATTTTACAGAATTTCTGAGATAAAAAAACAAGATGTAGAATCCTTTTTCTTTTCAATTATCAACAATAAAATATTTTAATACATTAAATATTTTTTCGAAGTTTTTAAAATTGTATTTTACACATTTTGGGGTTTTAATTTTTTAAGGTTTTCCAGTTTTTTTTTTTTTAATTTTGTTAGTTTGTAAATTGTTTAATTACAAAATTTCGAAAATAGAAAATTATCGACCAGTAAATATTTTAGTACATTAAATATTTTTCCAAGTATTATAAATACATTACATAATCGTCATACATTTTGAGGTTATAATTTTGCAAATGTACACAACACATTATGATTTTTTTGATTATATAATTTTTAGAATAAAAAAAAAACAGCAGTATTTTTTTTATCGAAGTTTTAAAAACATTTTCATCATATAACTGTCGTACATTTTGAGGTTATAATTTTTCAAGGAATTTTGAATCTTTTATAAGAAATTTTAGTACTTTTTAATTACAGAATTTGTGGAATAGAAAACAGCAATAACTTTTCTTCTAAATTTTAGATTTAGTTATACAAGTATTTACATTTCGTGAATTTTAAGATTAAAGAGAAATATTTAAATTTTTGTTTGAGATGTTTATACCTAAAGACTATAATTTTTTAAATATTTTATATGAAGTATGGAAGTAATTTAAAATCGAAGTTATTGATTATAGTTTCTTGGTATTTTTAGAACATTTTTATTTAATATTAAAACAATTGAGCAAACATTTAAAGAGTTCTTAAATTTTTACAAATGTCAGTTTAGTTTTTAATGTTTTAATTCAGTAATGTTATTATTGGAAACGCAAACATAATTTGTCTATTCTAATATATGTAAATGATTTACACATTAAACAAATTTTTTTATATTTTAACAAAACTAATTTACAAATAAATATTTAAAATATGAATTAAACCAATTAAATTTTTATATATTATTAGTCGTCTGTATAAGAATTTTATAAGAAAACTATTGTAGTTTCATATTAAAAATTACATCGATTTATATATATTTGATTTAAAGTATTATACGCTTTTTTTCAAAACTAGTGTGAAGTTATGTATATTAAAAAGCTACAATTTACAGGATTATCTATACAATTATTTTGAGTATAAAATTATTCAGAAAGAATATATACAAAAAAAATCTTTTTAAATTAGAGATCTAAGATCTACATATTAAGAGATTTTCAATATTTGTATACATGTAAAGCTTGAATTATTGAAAAAAAAAAAAAAAAATCTGTTAGAAACTATTTCCATTCACATTTTCGACGCAAAGCAGTCGAAGATTTATATTTTAATGAATATTCAATATAAGTTGCATGAAAATTTGTTACAAATATAATTTTGTGATATCATTTGATGACAATAATTCAAATTAATGTTTCTTCTTGATTATTTTGTTTACAAGATTTTTAGAAATATATTCGTAACCTTTAAAATCGCTGGCCAATACATATTGTATATCAAGCAAATTGATAGTTAAATCGAGTTATAAAAATATTTATGTACATAATTTTAATCAGTTGGATTAAACAATTCTAAATTGTATTTAGTTTAGAAACGATGTTAAACAATAAAAGATTTTTATACATATCTAAAAAAAAAAAAAAAAAATAATAGAATTACACTATTTATTTAAGTCTATAAACTAAATGAGAGAAGCGAAATTTTCGTTATGACGAAAGTGTTGACTGAAGTGAATGTCCTTGAATTTGGGGTACGATGATCTTGAAGAATTTACAATTAAAGAGTAATTTTATCTATATTAAGTATAATTACTTAAATATTACGACATATTTAGTCTTTTTTTATTTGCTTTAAAATATTTTGTTATACGATTTCTTAAAAGAATTAACTAAATTAATAATAATTGTTAAAAAATGTGTCTACCTTAGACTTTATGGTTCGTTATTAAATATAACTACATTTCCAATGATGTATACAAAAATTATTTAAATAAAATTTTAGTTTAAATTAACAAATAGATTTTGAATTACTTTTTAATATGACAAAAATATTGTTTTAACTTGACTAGATTGAGAGATCAAATTGTGAGAAAAGTTTTTACATAAATTAAAATATTTAAAGTGTAAATAATAAATTATTATTATTAGTTGAGCGAAAGTACCAAAAGTTTTTTAAAAATTTACAGAAAATTATAATTTAGAAAGTCTTAACAAAATATAAAAAATAACTATTCTCTAACACTTACAGGATTTTTTAAGGAATTCAAATTATCCTTTTTTACCAGTGATTTTTCGCTCTTTTTGGGTTAATACTATATATTATTAGGAAATATAAAATTAATAATATAAATTTTTTTTATTTAATTATATAAATAAAAAGTGTCAGACAAAAATGCTTAAGTGGCTTTAGATAACAATGATTTTTTAAACTTGATTTCAAATTCTACAAATGATATATAATTACTTAATTCACCACAACTGTTTTATCGTTGTATCGCTATATGTTTACATTTAATTATTAAAAAAAAAAATATTATTGTTTTACAACTATACCACGATATAACCAGTTGGTATGAATGGGGTAAATGTTTCATTTTAAAGCAAAATATTTAGACATTAAACATATACAATGACTTTATTCTTTCTTATAAAGGTTAACTTTTTTTACACCACTTTTACACAGATTATTTATAATAAATTCTAGGTAAAATATTATTCAATATCTAGTAGCATTGAATGGGTGCTTATTATTTGATAGAAAAGTGTTATATTAAAAACTGTTATATTTTACATTGGATTGCAAGTTTAAATGCTTTATAAATTGAATAATTTGTTTAAAATGTTGGTATATGTTTTAAATATAAATTGATTCATGCAACAATATAAAATTGAAGAAGAGTAGGGAATAATTTTTTGTATATATGTATTATAAAATATTAATATAAAATTTCTGAATGTTAATAATATATATATGTAAATTGATTTTCTTTAAATATAATTGAATTATAATTCAAACGGTACAAAGACAATGGGATTTTAAATAAAATGTTTAATAAAGTAATAAAAGTAAACAAAATATTAATTAAATTGGTGAAACCATAAAATAAATAAATAAAAATGGAGTAAGTAAACTGATTTGATAAAACAATAAAAGAATTAAAAAATATTACAAAACCTTAAAAATATAATAAAACAATTTAAAAAATAAAGCAAAACCCACATAAAATCAATTATTATTTTGTTAAAAAACACTCAATATTTTGTTTAGCTTTATAAACATTTAAGCTATTTAAAATAAATTAAAAAAAAATAATAAATTGATTTAGTTAATTGAACCATATTTTATAAAATTATATGAAAAAAATGTATTTATTTTATATAATTCATAATAAAAAAAAATAATTGTTAAAATATTAAATATTTTATTCTGTTTAAATCATTTTGGAAATTATTTTGGAAAACAACAAAATTACACATCATTCTCTTCTAAATGCAGTTGTAAAAATTTAAGCTGATTTCAATGTTATAAAATAAATTTCATAAATTACATTTTATTCTAATATTTTATGAAATAAATAAAAATATATAGAACGCATCCCAAAAAGCTTTAAATAGTAGGACTTAGAAATTCTATAAGAGAAACATTCAATATTTGACGCTGAAATTTTTTTGGTACAATTTTTATACAAAACGTGGGGTTTAAAAAAATAAAGACAAAAGCTTTTTCTAAGAATTACAACAAAGCTTTATAATTAAATACAGCTTTTATAAAAAGCCTACTTGATAACTGTTTTTATATATAATTTTAATAAAATTACTGCAGTTTTGATAACTGTTTTGTATTAAAAATTTTAATTTAATATAGCAACATTATAGTTTAATTTCTTTTTAAGCGAAATTAGCTTCTTTAGAATGAAACTTTATAGTAATAATGAAGTTTTGGTAATTATATAATTTAATTCATTTTGCATACATTTTTATATTACAATTAAATTACGGGTTTGGTTATTTCCTGACCTTTGCTAAAAAGCGCTTTTATTAAATTCTGAAGGTTTTTCCTTGAGAAAATTTAGAATTTAATTCGAAGACAAGGTAGTAGTTTATAATAAAATATACAATTTTGTAATTAATTTATTTTTTATATGTAAAAATATAAAACAAAGCAATATTTATTTTGCTTTAAACCTTTAATTTATTAGCTGTATTATAAATCTCCCAAAAATACCTATTGAAACTTTTAATTTTTATAGCCATAATATCTTAATTTTATAAGTAGCAAGAACTTATTAATAACCAAATTTCGAAAGTTATGTAGCATTGTAATAAATTTTTCATATGGAACATGTGATACATATTTGAAGCTTTTAGTTATTCAGATATAAAGCTTTAAAATTTTCACTATTCGAAATCCCAAATTTCATGTTCATTTGATTTTCTTATTTAAATCGCAAGTAATTTTACAGTTGTTTTAAAATTAATCGCCTTTATTAAAAACATTTCAAGTTATAACCTAACAATACAAAAGTATTTAAATTCCTTTTTCAAATATAAGACTGTTTTATAATGATAAAATTTTAATTTAAATAATTTTTTATTCATCAACAAATAAACACAAAGAATAAAAACAATTCAGATCATAGTAATAATGATGCATTAAAGCATTAAAACAACCAATAATTTAAAACAATAATTCATATGAATGAACTTGGGAATGTTCAAAAGCGACGCTTTCAACTTTTATTTTATAAATATCGTGGGAAGCTTTTTAAAATAACGCCTTTCGAACTATTTTTAATGCTTTTTGTTAATTCAAAATTTTAATTAAATTTAATTTTTAACATTTTCAATAATTTGTGTAATATGGAAACTTTTAAAGATTTTTCATTTTCTGCTTATGTTTTAACTAAAATTTGTATTTTTACCACAATTGGTTTTGAACGCAACTTAATATTCCTTTTATATTAATATATTATATTCCTTTAAGTTTAAGTATCGTTTTACCCTTTTTATCAGTATCTTAAGATTTTTATTAAGTTTTAATAATTTGTAACTTTTTCATGAATGTTTGTGATATGGAAAGCTATAACACGCTTTTGAGGACTTTCTCATTTATTGGTAACCTTTTAAAAATTTCTGCTTTTTATTGCAGTTACAATGTGGGGTTTAATCAATGTTTCAAAATTATAACGCTTTTTGAGCTGGCTTACATTTTATTGCAGGCGAAGGTTTTAAATGATACAAATAAAATATTTTAACAAAAAAAATTATAAAAAACTTTTTAAATCATAGAAATAACGCAAAAAAAATCAATTTCGAAATTCTCGCAACTTAACTAAACAAAAATTATAAAATTTTAACACTATTATTCTACTAGATCGAACCTTTGAAAATTTAATATTGACGTTTAAGCTTTTTATTTTATAGTTTTTAATTTTACGGTTTCTTGGGGAATTTTAAGCTGATTT
Source organism: Protocalliphora azurea (assembly GCA_932274085.1). Classification (NCBI taxonomy): domain Eukaryota; kingdom Metazoa; phylum Arthropoda; class Insecta; order Diptera; family Calliphoridae; genus Protocalliphora; species Protocalliphora azurea. The sequence continues at coordinate 203,062,009 of OW026519.1, read as the reverse complement.
CGAATTCTAACGATTTCATTGGTAAGATTTTTATTAAATTTATTTTTAATTTAAATACACATTCTTAACTCTTAATTTTAATAATGAAATATGGACGAAGTTTTTTAAAACTTTAAGGATTTTTCTCAGTTTAAATGACGCCGACTTTATTATTTGACTGTTTTTCTTTTAGTTGTAATTGCTATTTAAGCAGAATTTATTTGAAATACAGGCTTTATATGACTTTTGTAAACTATTCTTGGGCAGTTTTGAAATGTTTTAATGGCATTTTATTTTCATTCTCTTAATGTTTTTTAAAAACCTTTTCGAATCCATAAATAGTATAAAAAGAATATAATAAATAAATTATAAAATAAACGTAACGCAATAAAAATTATCATATATTAAAGCAATAATAATTATAAAATTATAACGCTTTTATTATCTCAAGTCATCTGATTAAACCTCTAAAAATATAATACCAACGCTTGAAGCTCTTTATATTATTTATATTGAAGCTTTTTAACGCAACGCGCTTTTAATAATAAAAAATATGGAAGCTTTTTAAACGTGTAAACATATTTGCCATTTATCAATGATTCAGACTTAATGTTAGATTTTTTATATTGCATTCATAATGCGTTTTTACCCAAAATTTATTTTAAACGCTGACTGCTTTTGGTCTCATTTTTGTACAGTAATTTTGGACGGTTTAAGCATTTTTTGAATATGCTTTTAATATTTCAAAATTATGAAGCTTTTTCAACTTAAGTCATTTTAACGCATTCTTTCTCTTAATAATTTGTAATTAATAAAAAAAACCTTTGTTTATTCAATAAATAATAAATTATAAACAACGCAATAAAACTTCAAATTATTTTCTAAATCGCAACTCATATTAACACAATAATAATTATAAAATTTAAAGATATTTCTCATTTATCAATGACTCAGACTTAATTTTAAATTTTTTATATTGTATTCATAACAGGTTCTTAACCAGAATTTATTTTAAACGCAGGCTGTTTTTGGTCTCATTTTTGTACAGTAATTTTGGACGGTTTAAGCAACTTTTGAATACGCTTTACATATTTCAAAATTATGAAGCTTTTTGAACTTAGGTCACTTTAACGAATTCTTTCTCGTAATGATTTGTAAATAATAAAAACCTTTCTTTAATCAATAAATAATAAATTGTAAACATAACGCAATAAAAAATTCAAATTATTTTCTAAATCATAAACGCAATAATAATTATAAAATTGTAATGCTTTTAATCTCTCATTTCATAAGACTGAACCTATAAAAATCTAATACCGACACTTTTATTTTTATATTTTAGTTACATTAAAGCGTTCTATCTATCGTAAGGCCCTTTTTATAATGAAATATGGAAGCTTTTTACATTTTTTAGAATTTTTCTAATTTATAAATGACTTAAGCCTTTATTAATTTTTTACTTTATTTATTTTAAAGGCAGATTTTTATAATTATTCTAGGACGATTGAAACGATAGAAACCTTTTTCAATCAATAAATCATAATCTTAACGCAATAATAATTATAAAATTGTAACGCTTTAAACATCTCAATTCATCGGATTGAACTTTTAAAAATCTAACACCAACGATTTGAGCTTTTTGTCGTAGCGATATAATGATATAATAATCGAAATTTATTTTGTAGACTATCTTATTATTTTTAAGTTTTTTAATTGCATTTTCGCTTTTAATATTTTATTATTATAAAGTTTTTTTTTTAGTTAGGTCATTTTAATGCATTCTCCTCAACAAATATTAACACAAATTAATTAAGTTAAATCATAAAAATAACGCAATAAAATATTCAAATAAATCGTAACTCATATTAACACAATAATAATTATAACAGTTTAATTTTTAATTTCTCATCTGATCGAACCTTTAAAAATCGAAAACTGATGATTTAAGATTTTTTTCTTAAATATTGAAAAAGATTTTGAATAGTAGCTTTTAAATACTTTTAATTATACGTATGGTTTTTTTCTTGGTTTCTCAAATAGTGATTTACCAATTTTAAGGCTTTTATTGTAGTTTTTTAATTATGTTTCGACTATAATTGGTATTTAAGAAGAATTTATTTAAAATATTGTTTATTTTATATCTTTTGATACCATTTTTGTACATAAATCTAAAACGTATTTAAAACATTTTCGTTTTTAATATTTACAAATGGTTACGACGCTTGAAATTAAATTATTTTAACACATTCTCTTCATAATAATATTATGCAAACTAAATAATAACACAACAATTAAACAATCATAAAATAACACAATAAAAATTAAAAATATTTTCAATTAAATCAAAGTCATATTAACGCAATAATTGCTTGCATTGGAAAGTTTTTAATTTTAATGAATTCTTAATAAGAATTTTATGATTTTCTTATTTAGCAACGACACAGACTAAAGCTTCGCGCTTTCTGTTTCAGCTATAACTGGTATTTAACCAGAATTTAGTTTAAATATTCTTTAATCTCTCTTTTGATCCTCATTTTATAAGCAATTTCTTCTTGATTTTATGCACTAAACAATAATAAAATAATAATTAAGCAATCATAAAAATAACGCAATAAAAATTATTACATTTTTTAATTGAATCTCTTTCTATATCATTTTTCATTTAACAACGTCTTAGACTGAGCTATATACGCTTTATAATTCAGCTATAATTGGCATTTAACCAACATTTATTTTAATCTCTCTTTTGATCCATTTTGACCCATTTTATCGCATTTTCGCTTTTAATGATTTAAAATTATTAAGCTTTTAGAATTGAAGCTATTTAAATGCTTTTTCTCCATAAAGAATTAAACATAATTTAAATCATAGAAATAATAACGCAATAATAATTCCAATTATTTTAAAATAACTCATAACGCAATGTATATAACTATTAAGACAATAATAAATACTCCCAACATTTTAATGGACATTTCATGGCTTTGAAAGTTTATTTTATAGCCAAAGTTTTTATAGTTGAATTTTTAATTTTTAACAGATCTATTAAAGATCTATTGATTTAGAGACAAATTTTTTATTTTTAATAAATTTCGTAATTTGAAAAATATTTTAAAACTTTCGAGATTTTTCCCGTTTACCAACGAATCAAATTTAATTTCAATAATTTTACTTTTCGGTTTTAGCTGTTAAATTTTCAGTTTTAGCTATAATTGTATTTAATATGTTATAAACGCTGTTGAATCTAACACTAGGTTAATAGCGTAATTTGATCTTGAACTCTTATGTTTCATTTAATCGCTTATGTTTTCAACTGGATATTCGGTTATTATTGTTTTTATAATTCGTGTACTAATTTAATTTTTAAATAACCCATCATTTTGTACGATTTTATTCGTTTTTATAGCTCTAGATCGAATTTAATATCACATTTTCAAAAATCTTCATATATTTGTTAGGTTTTTTTTTCCTAATCGTCGCATTTTTTTAAAATCTATTGATATTGATATAAAACATAACAATTTCATACATTTTCATTCAAACTTTTAATCAAATTACTCTTCTAAATATTCAATAAACATTTAATATTCTAAGACATACTCATTCTTAAAATTTCAACACATTCATTAAAGATTAATTCTTATTGGCACAAACAATTTGCATTTTCTAGTATTAAAACACAATTACAGGAGCTATATCAGTCGCATGATCTTGCAATATCATTTAACTCTCTTGGCTATTACTTCTTAAAACTCTCTCATACGAATATTCGGAAACAAATCTTTTAATACTGAATTTCTCAACCCATTTATTCATTATTTAATCAAGAAGTTGCTTTCACCCATTTTACAATTCAAACTACAAATAATTTTTTTATTAAAAAAAATCTATTCTCTCGTTGCAATTTCCCTCATTTTAACCAATTCTTTGATGTATTTCAAAAAATTTTTGAATGACATAAATTATATAATGAAATATATTTTATATTTAGAAAATCGCATTAAATATTGGAAAATGTTTTAATTTTGAACCCAAAAATAAATATTTGTTCGCAAATTCTTGCATTTTTATATAAAATTTTAATAAAAAAAAATATTCTTATACTCTCTCTAATAATAAAAAATCAAAGAATTTGTATAATTAATAATAATAAATTAATTCGCATAAAAAATTTTGGATTTTGCTAGTAAATAGATTTCAAATAATCGCAATGTAAATATTATTTTTTCTTCACTTTTAAAATTTGTATATGATATTCAAATGGTAGGGACTTCATTTTATATTTTTCGCATTTTATATAATATATTAAATAATTTGATAACTTTTATTTTTAATTTTCATTGGAACTTTAAATGGTATATTTTTCGCTCGTAAAAGAATCTTATAATTTCGCATTTTAAATGAATATTTTTCAAAGGGCTTTCATCTTAATAATATCCTTTAAATTTCGCTTCGTGTGTATAAAATTCCCTTAATAGTGTTTTATTGAAATAATAATCAATTAATGTAATTTTATATATTTTCATATTCCTGTATAATTTTTAATATGTAGATATAAATTTAATTATCATAGTGTTTTATTGAAATAATCATCAATCAGTGTAATTTTATATAATTTCATATTTCTGTATAATTTTTAATGGGGTTACAAATCTAATTATCATTTAAATGCCCTCCTCCCTCCACACTCGATTTATTTTATTTTTGTTTTCATTTTCATTTTACGTAAATTCTTATATTATAAAATTTTTCGTGATACAATTTTGATTGAATTTAATAGACCCACCACCCACCACACTACACATCTCTACAATATATTATACATTTATCTTTAGATTATAATTTGATGTCATTTATGTTTTATTTCGTTTTAAACGTTATTTGAACAAAATCGACTTCTAAAATCGCAATTTAATATTTCTATACATTAGTATTTAATTTCTATCATTTTTAAACTCTTATGAAATCTCTTCTTCTTTCATACATTTGAATAGACTTCGCATTAAATATAATTCGTATGTGATTTTCTTTATCGCTCCTTATGCCAAAAATTTACTTATAAAATCGCATTTCGTTTAATGTTCGTGTGTTTAAATTCACAACTCAATTTATTGGTATATAAGACGCAAACTCTATTCAACTCTTGGTTTCAAAAAACCACAGTTAATAATTTTAAATTTTATTACGCTTTCATTTCAATATATTAAAAAGTTTCTTTTTCAATTTTTGTTTTCGTAGTTATATCCGTTCCAACCTCTTATTGATTTGTATGTAAATCGTATTTTTGTTTTACTTCTTTTAATGCTATATTCCTCAAACTCTTTTGCTTAGTTAAGTCGAAAAATTCGTTTCTAAAATCGCAATTAATTTTTACTATTCATTAGCATTAGTTCTTAAATTCAACTGAATATTATATAATTCGCACTCTTATTATAAACCATTTTCAATTAATTCGTTAATATTATTGAATTTTATTACAACGCAATTTCGCTATAGAATTAATTTTTTATTTTATTTTTCGTAACTATATTCGATTTACGCAAATTTCTATAGAATTCTGTATTATTTTATTTTTGTAGTATTTTCATTTTACAATTCGCAAGTTATCAGATTCAAAATTCAATTTATGGTTGTTTAAATCGCAAACTCTTTTAAATTATTTTCTGTTCAAAAAAATCGCTCTCATTTTTACTTTTAATAATCGCAATTTTAATTTCACAGTTAAATACGTATTTCTTTTAATTTAGAAGTTTTTTTATGTTCAAACTTTTATTACAAAATTTGCTTTTAAAATCGCATTTTAAACTCAGTTAAGTCGCATAATTTTCTTGTTTTATTCGTAGGACTTTTTTTTCGCAAATTTCTATAACATTCAAACTCTTATATTCAGTTTTACGAAAATATCGTCTTAGAATTCAATCACTTTAATTAACCTGATTTTTTGTGAAATTTTCAAATAAATGTTATATTTTATAAACTCCTGAATTTAATATTCGCAGTTCTACTTTCGCAGATCTTTTTTATAATCTTCTTAAACTTTCAAACCAATTTCAACCCTTTTTAAATCTCAAATTTCTTAACATTCGCTCTCATCATTTCATAAACTCATTTACAGAACAATTAATTTCATACGTAATTTCTCATGCAATAGATTTCTTCAAATCAATTTTCATTCAATATGTAAAAATACATTTCTTCTCCAAAACTTTTGTACATTCTATTAAAACTCTCATCATTCATAGCGATATATCCCTTACGCTAGTTAAAAAACACTTCTTCAAAAATCCCATTTAAAACACACTTTCGATTTCTCACTAGCTCTCATACAACTGTTATACAATACGTTTATGAATATTTCATACAGTTTGTATATAATTTTAAGATTTAATCTTCAGACGGTTTTCAATATTCGTACTTGATTATTCGCTCACAAAACTTTCATGCTTTTTTTCATAAATTCTCACCTTTTTAATTTCTCATTAAAATTCCGCACAAATGTATATAAGATCATTGATCAATTCAAACAATTTTTAATTCTGTGCGTAAATATTCACACATTTTTCACCTCAAACACAAAATTCAATCCTGAATCCTTTCAAATTCTGATCACTCTATCACACATTTGCCAATACAGGCGTAAACATTACTCAGATTGCAATATTGCATGCTTCCTTTTCTCTCTCTCATACTATTCACCAAAACATTTTCATTTCTTCTCTCTTATAGATTAAATCCTCTCACACAATTATTACTCAAAAAATCTCTAGCATAGTTTTTTAGAAATAAATGTAATTTACGAACAACTAATAATATTTGAGAATGAAATGTTATTGAAAAATAATAAATAATGTATATCATATTTTGTAAAGAGTTAGATCTGCAGTGTTAATAGACATTAAGATTTGAACGTGTTAAGTGAGGATTTGTATATTTTAAGCGGATTTATTATACTAATATGAAATAGTGAAGCAATAGTATCGATCATTGTGCAAAATTCATACAAAATCATGCTCTCACAGTCTTGCATACAGATTACTCAATAATAATTTCCTTGCATACGCAACTTTTTGTACTCGGAAATAAATATCATGTCTCACTCTCATAAACTTAGAATGCGTTTCGATAGGATTGCAATTTTATTTATTATCGAATGAACTTAATACTGAAATTTAAAAGTTGCTTGCTTCACACTCTTTCTCTATTCAAGGCAACAAAGTTTTAAATTTTTACAAACATACTAATCAGTCATTCTATTTAAAATATACATTCAATTCAGGATTGACACTTGTACAATTTTGACTTCAATTCAGTTTCGAAAAATTTTTCAGGCAAAAACATACTCAAATTTTAAGCACACATAGCTCTCATTGTAATTCATCATACACTCTATTTCTTTTGCTAGAGCATTCTAAAAAATCTCTTTTCTTAACAATAATAAGACAACATAAATTTCATTCTTTCAAAATATACATATATTTAAAAGTATTATTTTTTTGAAATAATTTCAATACCGTGTAGGTTTTTTTAATTCATAAAATATTTCAACTTCCTTCTCATATTTCATTGTTTACTACCTTAGATTCTTATTATAATTTTAAAATTAAAGAATCATCAAAATAATTTTTATTTCTTTTCTGGCACTTTTTAACTAATTAATTTCTCATAATATTCAGAAACAAGCTTTGATTCATATAGATTACAATATTTTCATAAACTTTGATCACACACATATAAAATATTTAATAGGCCCACCACCCACCCACACTACATCAACATTTTAAAACATGTCATGCATATTATATATCTTTCAATCATATTTTTTAATATTTTTAAACACTCAATTTGTTAATGCTTTTAAATGTTCTTCAAGCTCTTATATTCAGTTATATTACAAATATCTCATTTAGGTTTTACATTCAATTTATTGTTTTTTAATTCGCAAACTCTATTTCTTCGCTTAAATAAAATTAATAAATTTGTATTTTATCAAGTCGCTTTACTAACATTAATACTAATTTCGCTTCTATTTATTATCGCAATTATATTTTTGTACTCATAATTATCAAACCGTATTTTTAATGTTGCTAAAATTTTTATTTTATTTTCGATTTAACTGCTAGAAATTTTAAACTATTATATTCAAACATTCATTTTTTTATGGTTGATTAATTCGCACTGTTATCATTTCATCTTCGTATTCATAATACATTTTATATTAACACAAATTTCTATTAATTTAATACCTTTAGATACAACATTTAATTTATGGTCGATTAATTAGGACTCTTTTATCAAATTGAATTTGTAATATCGCTACTAATTTCGCTTCTATTTTGAACTCAATATATTCTACGCCTTTAAAAACTTCGCAATTTTGTTTTCGTAATCATAGTTTTATTTTTAATCGAATTTATAAAAATTTCAAACACTTATATTGTTATATCGAAAAATTAGTATGTAAAATTGCATTTTCTTTTTCGCTTATTCATAGATTCAACATCCAAAATATCTTTAATTCACAAACTCTACTCTTTTCGTTTCAATAAAATCGCAATGAAAAAAAAAAAATATATTTTATAAAATCGCAATTTTAATACCGCTACTAGTTTTGCTTCTATTTAAGTTTAATAATTGTTCCATAGACCATTTTTATTTTCGTACCCATAATTTATTTTATTTTTACGTGAAATTGATACTCTCTCATTCATTTATATCGAAAAAAAAAAATTATATTTTTCTATTCGTTTGTTCTTAAACATAATATAATTCGCAAACTCTTATATTGTTTTTATTTAAAAATAAGCGCAGTTAAAAATTTTGTATCATATCAAATCGTAATTTTAATATCGCTGCTAATTTCTCGCTTATATTTATATTTAATATTTTAATTTTCATAGCCATAATTTGTTTTATTTTAACGCAAACATCTGTAAAGTAAAACACTTATATTCATTCAGTTATATAGAACAAAAATTAATTTTTTCCTTTCGCTAGTTCTTAATGTTTCAAATATAAAATCACAATTTTAATAACGCAGATAATTTCGCTTTTATTTAAATGTTCATATTTTCATGACCGTATTTTGCTTTTATTTTACTACAAAATTATATTAAGTTTATACTCTTATATTCTGTTATATTGAAAAATTTCTTTGTAAGATCGCATTTTACTATTCGCTATTTCTTTAATCCGCAAAATCAGGCCTTAATTTTTAAAGCAATTTTCGCAAGCTTTTATTTAAATTTTATAAAATACACACTTTTTTAAATTCTGCATATCGCAACTTTGTTAGCACGACCATATTAATTTCATAACAAAAATATTTAAAAACAATCTTTCATTTAGATAAAACTTCGTATACTTCAAAATATCTCGATAACATTTCGCAATATTATTCTACATTTATCATTACTTTTCTTCGAAACCTATTTTTACTCAAAGTTATTAATAATCATTCGTACGCAAAATCTACAATTTCAATTATTTTATTAGTTTTTATATAAATAAATTCTTATATTCATGATTTTCGTAGTATGATTTATTTAAAATTCGTTACTTTGTTAACTCTATTTTTATGCAATTCGCAAACTCTTATACTTAACTAATTCTGAAAAATTAGTTAAATCTTTCAAATGTGTTTCTATAGCACATCGCTTTTTTAATTTTTTATAATTTTCATTATCTATCTGTTGGCAGTCTAATACTGAGGTAAAATAATATATTAATTTTGAAATTTCATAAAACTACATATTATATTGATTTCGTAGTCATGATTTTTTATACTATAGATACTCTTTTAACGCAACCTTGTCTTCATTTTCTTCCATTATATAAATTTTGTATTTTTTATATATTAAATACTTCAATTTTTGGCAACCTAATACCAGCTAAAATAATATATTAATTTCGAAATTTTTTGCTCATTTCGCATTTTTTTTTTTTTTTAAATATTTGCTTTTTCGAATCAGTTTCTTCTATTTGCTTAATTTTATTGTATGTAATAATTCCTTTAATGCAATATTTAAATAATTCGTAATCTCTTATATTCATTCTAGACATTTAAAATATTAACCGCTTTTAAAATATTTTATATTTTGTAAATACACCGATTTATTATTTTATTTTTTCATATTCGAGGACATAGAATACAAGTAGAAGTTTATGCAATACAATAATCTAATTCAGTCGTCAAAAACCTAATTCATGCAACAATAAAATACATAGTCACATAGTTTTGTTTTTGTCTTTTGAAAAAGATGAGTAAATTTTTTGAAAATTTAGTTTGAACTGCCACTTACATATGCTTCTAATTGTATTATATGTTCGAGGATTTGTTGGAAATCTACTGAATATATTTTAATATTATATGAAAAAATTTATTCATTATGTTAAACCTTTTTTAAACGAAAACTATTTTATTATTTTTTTTTTATTTTCATTATCGCAACCCTTTAAATTATCTTTTAAAAAAGATAATAATCGCAAACTTTTATACTCAAATAAGAATGTAAAGCAAAAAAAATCGCATTTTATTATTTTTTTTTTTTTTTATTCAATAAAAACGCAGCTAATTTTTAAAATTTGTATTAAATAAAAATTGGTTTCATTATCTCTTAATTTGAGAACTCATACTCCAAATGTTTTCTTTTATTGATCGCAGATAAAAGGTTTGCCTCAGGACTTTTATGATTTTTAATACCATGCTTAATATTTGAAATTTTTGGCAATATACGCAAGTTTATTATTTAATTTATTTTATTTAATTTCATTATAATTCTTAATTTTTATATATGCTTTTAATAACTTTGTAAACGTTTTCATATGGTTTTCATAGACGCTCTTTAAATTTAAGCTTACATACGCAACATTATATATATTTCTTTTATTAATTTTAATATTGCAACCCTTTAGAAATATGAATGACCCAAATCAAACATTTTTTTATTTTTCGCATTAAACTCTTATACGCCTTTTCTATTTGTATTGAATTATTTTAACTTGTTTTAATTTATAAAATCTTGAAACTCATTACTTAAATATTTCAAAGTAACATTGGATTTTTTTTATTATAGCGCATTATTTAAATTTTTATTTTAAACATACCAAAATATTCTCTTATTACTCGTTTAGAGATTTCTTTTACGCAAGTGGTTCTTTTTCAATTTTAATATTTTAAAATAGGGGTTGTATGCCTACTTTTTGTATATTTTGCAAAGTCTTATACAGATCATTTTTATATTTCTGAAATTAAACTCTTACCAAAAATATATTAAAACATTTCGATGTCTAATAATAATATATTACTACATCGCATTTTCAATTATATTTATAAAATTTTTACGCATAATAAAATTGTCAATCCTTTATATCGCTTTTAATAAAAATAGTTAAAATTATCTTTTATATTTCGTCTGTTCTTTATATTCGTTATATTTTCTTTTAATTGTAATTCAATATTGATAATTATATTATTTGTTACGTAATAACGCAATCTTTTTCATTTTCGTTAGCACATTTTACTTTTGTAATTTAAATCTTCGCAAGTTTATAGGTATTAATGCCTGATTTTACTATTAATTTATCAAACGCAATTTTGAGTCATTTTTATACGGACTTTTTACCCAATTTCTTATTTATTTATATCGCAATTTTAAAATTGTAACGTAGTTTATTTCTAATCGAAAATAAAGTTTCGCATTCAAAACTTCTCGCATAATTGGAATATTTCAACGCTATAACAATATGATTTCATATTTTTCGTTCTACAAGTTCAACGCAATTATTAATTTTTCAAATTTAAATTTTCAAATTAAATATTTCCTAATTTGTTATTTCCTATAAATTCCTGATTTTGCATTTAGTAGTTAGACTTTTTACACAACTTCTATCGTAGAATTTAAATTCATAATCATTTGAAATAAATTTTGTAATAGTAACGCAATAACCTAGTATTTTTTCGTTTCGTAATCGAAAATTGAAGTTTACCAATTTGAACGCTGAGCTGTTTAATAATTGTAACGCAATAACGTTGATTTGTTTATTCATTAAAGTAGTATTTATCGTAGCAATTACATTTGTAGGCGTTATAAAAATTTCTTACATTTTCCTTTAACGCAATTTCCATTTTCTTTCAATTTTTAGTCGAAGTTATTTCATAATTATAACGCAATAACAAAGTAATTTAAATTCGTTAAATTTTGTAGTCGTTTTGGGCGCAGTCTTTAACGTATCTGACGTGATTTCTAAACGTGATTAATTTTTAATTTCTAATTTTAGCGTAATATTTTTTCGTATCTGTCTATTCTTATGCCCCCACAATTATTAAGAAAATGTGTTAATTTATAAATACTGCTTCAGTTAAAAAAAATATATAAAAAAATTGTCAAAAAAAAGCTTAAAATTATTTTAGTTTATATTAAATATCTTGAATTTCGTCTAAAAAATATGCGCTATTTTATGTTTTATTATTACTTTAGTTTCTTATATTTAGTTACAAAACTTATTCAAAAAAAAAAACAACATAAAAATTGTTTTAGAAGCAGAAATGTATAGAAATGAATTATTTAGATAAATTATAAAATTTGTAATAAGAAAATGTTCTACTTGAAGAAAACAAAAAATGCAAAACCTATAAATGTGTAAATACGTATTTATTATTAATAATAATTTATTTTCTTAATAATTTTGTTTAGCGACTTAGTATATTTTTATTTTAATTTTCCAAAGCTATTGTTTATTTAAAGACGTAGTTTTTTTTTAATAACGTAGGTTTAAATAAAATTGTAAAGAATACTTGCAGTTCATAGAAATTATAACAAAGTAGTTTAAAACTTATATAAAAATGTAATTGATTTAAAAACGTAGTTATTGTAAAAATATAATTTATGTAAGTATATTTTTATTTCAATTTTCCAAAAGCTTTTGTTTACTTAAAGACGTAGTTTTTTTTAATAACGTAGGTTTAAATAAAATTGTAAAGAATACTTGCAGTTCATAGAAATTATAAACAAAGTAGTTTAAAACTTATATAAAAATGCAACTGCTTTAAAAACGTAATTATTGTAAAAATATAATTTATGTAAGTATATTTTTATTTTAATTTTCCAAAGCTTTTGTTTATTTAAAGACGTAGTTTTTTTTAATATCGTAGGTTTAAATAAAATTGTAAAGAATACTTGCAGTTCATAGAAATTATAACAAAGTAGTTTAAAACTTATATAAAAATGTAACTGCTTTAAAAACGTAGTTATTGTAAAAATATAATTTATGTAAGTATATTTTTATTTCAATTTTCCAAAAGCTTTTGTTTACTTAAAGACGTAGTTTTTTTTAATAACGTAGGTTTAAATAAAATTGTAAAGAATACTTGCAGTTCATAGAAATTATAACAAAGTAGTTTAAAACTTATATAAAAATGTAATTGATTTAAAAACGTAGTTATTGTAAAAATATAATTTATGTAAGTATATTTTTATTTCAATTTTCCAAAAGCTTTTGTTTACTTAAAGACGTAGTTTTTTTTAATAACGTAGGTTTAAATAAAATTGTAAAGAATACTTGCAGTTCATAGAAATTATAAACAAAGTAGTTTAAAACTTATATAAAAATGTAACTGCTTTAAAAACGTAATTATTGTAAAAATATAATTTATGTAAGTATATTTTTATTTCAATTTTCCAAAAGCTTTTGTTTACTTAAAGACGTAGTTTTTTTTAATAACGTAGGTTTAAATAAAATTGTAAAGAATACTTGCAGTTCATAGAAATTATAACAAAGTAGTTTAAAACTTATATAAAAATGTAATTGATTTAAAAACGTAGTTATTGTAAAAATATAATTTATATAAGTTTATTTTAATTTTCCAAAGCTTTTGTTTACTTAAAGACGTAGTTTTTTTTTTAATAACGTAGGTTTAAATAAAATTGTAAAGAATACTTGCAGTTCATAGAAATTATAACAAAGTAGTTTAAAACTTATATAAAAATGTAACTGCTTTAAAAACGTAGTTATTGTAAAAATATAATTTATGTAAGTATATTTTTATTTCAATTTTCCAAAAGCTTTTGTTTACTTAAAAACGTAGTTTTTTTTAATAACGTAGGTTTAAATAAAATTGTAAAGAATACTTGCAGTTCGTAGAAATTATAACAAAGTAGTTTAAAACTTATATAAAAATGTAATTGATTTAAAAACGTAGTTATTGTAAAAATATAATTTATGTAAGTATATTTTTATTTCAATTTTCCAAAAGCTTTTGTTTACTTAAAGACGTAGTTTTTTTTAATAACGTAGGTTTAAATAAAATTGTAAAGAATACTTGCAGTTCATAGAAATTATAAACAAAGTAGTTTAAAACTTATATAAAAATGCAACTGCTTTAAAAACGTAATTATTGTAAAAATATAATTTATGTAAGTATATTTTTATTTTAATTTTCCAAAGCTTTTGTTTATTTAAAGACGTAGTTTTTTTTAATATCGTAGGTTTAAATAAAATTGTAAAGAATACTTGCAGTTCATAGAAATTATAACAAAGTAGTTTAAAACTTATATAAAAATGTAACTGCTTTAAAAACGTAGTTATTGTAAAAATATAATTTATGTAAGTATATTTTTATTTCAATTTTCCAAAAGCTTTTGTTTACTTAAAGACGTAGTTTTTTTTAATAACGTAGGTTTAAATAAAATTGTAAAGAATACTTGCAGTTCATAGAAATTATAAACAAAGTAGTTTAAAACTTATATAAAAATGCAACTGCTTTAAAAACGTAATTATTGTAAAAATATAATTTATGTAAGTATATTTTTATTTTAATTTTCCAAAGCTTTTGTTTATTTAAAGACGTAGTTTTTTTTAATATCGTAGGTTTAAATAAAATTGTAAAGAATACTTGCAGTTCATAGAAATTATAACAAAGTAGTTTAAAACTTATATAAAAATGTAACTGCTTTAAAAACGTAGTTATTGTAAAAATATAATTTATGTAAGTATATTTTTATTTCAATTTTCCAAAAGCTTTTGTTTACTTAAAGACGTAGTTTTTTTTAATAACGTAGGTTTAAATAAAATTGTAAAGAATACTTGCAGTTCATAGAAATTATAACAAAGTAGTTTAAAACTTATATAAAAATGTAATTGATTTAAAAACGTAGTTATTGTAAAAATATAATTTATATAAGTTTATTTTAATTTTCCAAAGCTTTTGTTTACTTAAAGACGTAGTTTTTTTTTAATAACGTAGGTTTAAATAAAATTGTAAAGAATACTTGCAGTTCATAGAAATTATAACAAAGTAGTTTAAAACTTATATAAAAATGTAATTGATTTAAAAACGTAGTTATTGTAAAAATATAATTTATGTAAGTATATTTTTATTTTAATTTTCCAAAGCTTTTGTTTACTTAAAGACGTAGTTTTTTTTAATAACGTAGGTTTAAATAAAATTGTAAAGAATACTTGCAGTTCATAGAAATTATAACAAAGTAGTTTAAAACTTATATAATAATGTAATTGATTTAAAAACGTAATTATTGTAAAAATATAATTTATGTAAGTATATTTTTATTTTAATTTTCCAAAGCTTTTGTTTATTTAAAGACGTAGTTTTTTTTAATATCGTAGGTTTAAATAAAATTGTAAAGAATACTTGCAGTTCATAGAAATTATAACAAAGTAGTTTAAAACTTATATAAAAATGTAACTGCTTTAAAAACGTAGTTATTGTAAAAATATAATTTATGTAAGTATATTTTTATTTCAATTTTCCAAAAGCTTTTGTTTACTTAAAGACGTAGTTTTTTTTAATAACGTAGGTTTAAATAAAATTGTAAAGAATACTTGCAGTTCATAGAAATTATAACAAAGTAGTTTAAAACTTATATAAAAATGTAATTGATTTAAAAACGTAGTTATTGTAAAAATATAATTTATATAAGTTTATTTTAATTTTCCAAAGCTTTTGTTTACTTAAAGACGTAGTTTTTTTTTAATAACGTAGGTTTAAATAAAATTGTAAAGAATACTTGCAGTTCATAGAAATTATAACAAAGTAGTTTAAAACTTATATAAAAATGTAATTGATTTAAAAACGTAGTTATTGTAAAAATATAATTTATATATAAGTTTATTTTAATTTTCCAAAGCTTTTGTTTACTTAAAGACGTAGTTTTTTTTTTAATAACGTAGGTTTAAATAAAATTGTAAAGAATACTTGCAGTTCATAGAAATTATAACAAAGTAGTTTAAAACTTATATAAAAATGTAATTGATTTAAAAACGTAGTTATTGTAAAAATATAATTTATGTAAGTATATTTTTATTTTAATTTTCCAAAGCTTTTGTTTACTTAAAGACGTAGTTTTTTTTTAATAACGTAGGTTTAAATAAAATTGTAAAGAATACTTGATTTAAAAACGTAGTTATCGTAAAAATATAATTTATGTAAAACGTAATTTATACAAAAAAATGTAATATTTATATTAAAAAAATAAAATAGTTTAAAACTATTATCGACATGGCAATGTAATACTTAACTTCTCATTTATAATATTTAACGTAATTTTTTAATAATAAATCGAAAGAAACTCAATAAAGTAGTATTTTTATCATTAATTAACCCAGTATGTGTTGTATCATGAATTTTATATTCTAATCCATTTTCACGTTCGTACTCTTAAAATTAAATTTTTGGTACTTTAAGCCTTTAGCTAAAACTGTAATCGTAACGAATTTACGTAGTTTTAATACATTTAATATTGTATCAATTTTGAAATTGTAACGCATTTATAATTTTTGTAATCGCAAAATCCATATTTCGTCTTAAACCTTTATCCAAATCATATTCGTAACGCATTTACGTATATTTAATTCAATTAACGTAGTTTTTATAAGATTCTGTAATTTTCTATAAGTTGTTTTTAAAGTTATTAGATTTTCAATTAGAAATAACATTCAAAATAATTTAATAAAATTTATTAATATTTAATTAATAATTTTTTAAAATAAACGTAAGTATAACAAATGAATAAAAAAGAACATTTTCAAATTTTTAAAATATCATAAAAATACATTAATATTGTTTTTCGTAAGTCTTATGTTTTAAAATTTTAACGATTTCTAAAAAATAAATCAAATTTATTTAAACCTTTTTAAAACGTTTTAGGAAATTTTTGGTCATTATATCAATAAAATATATAGATGTGACATATACTATTCTCTTTAGTAGTAGTTTGACTGGCGGAAGTATAACCTTATGAATATAACGTATTGTATTCTTAAATTTACTTTTTGCGTTGTTATATATTGGGTTTACGAAGTATTATCGTTTTCAAATTTTGACGTAGCAAATATTTTTTATAAGTTATACATTTTTTTGTCGTCAACTTTATCAAATTTAAAAAATTATTAAAACATATCTTGTTTTAAAGAAATGAACTTTAGATTCCCGCTGTTATTGGTTTAAAATTGTAATAATTTATGTAAAAAATAAAATTTAAACTTTATAACTTTAGTAGTAATTCAATTGAAGCAGTTTAATCTTATTTATATAACGTACTGAATTTTTATTTGACGTTAAATCAGTTTTTAATTAAATTAACTTTTCTTAAATGTCACATGTTGTTTTCAGAGAATAATTTAAAATTTGCTGACCAATTTAATGGTAGTATTTATAATACGAAGATTCGACGTAGTAAATATTTTTCATTAATTTTTCTTGCAATAATTTAATTTTATTGTAGGAATTTATGTTGCCTTGAGCGTTTTAAAATTTTAGAAATTTATATGAAATAAATCAAATTAAAAAAAAAAAAAATATTAAAAGTTGTTTTTTGTCTAATGTTTCAAGGACCGAAATTCTTTACGTAACTCCATGAAATTTCGACGATGTAAAGATTTTTCAGAAGTTTTTCTTGCAACATTTTAATTTTATTTTGCTGTTTGTTATTTTAAAACTAACGAATTATTAAAATAGATCAAATTTAAAAAAATTATTAAAACAAGTTTTTTTATCTTTATGTTTTAGAGGGAATTAAAACGCTTCATACATTATAATAGACATAAGTGGGATTTGCGTTTGTAAGATAAGTTTTTCATATTTTTAAAGATTTCTATTTTTTGACGTAAATTAACTTTCAAATTTTATCTTGTAAAATTTTAAAGATATGTTTTTATTGATTTTAGATTGAGTTATTTTCATAAAATTATTTCAGTAGTCTGAAAAAGTTACAACGAAACGATGTTATATTATATCATTTATGATTAAATTTTTGTATTCAAAGTTTTATTTGTCTTTGAAAATTTTTTGAATTCTTGTATTTTAATTATGGTTAGGCTGACGTTTTTCTAATTTCGAGAGTATTTAAAACTTTTCTTAATGAAACATAAAGTTCTTTATGATGTAATCGTAACTTAAAGTAACGCAAGATTAAAGCATTTTAATATATGGGCTTTTTAAAACCCCTTTTTTTAAAACATTTTTTATCGTAACTTTAAGAGACGTCAGATCACAAAATATTTCGTTATATATTTTTAGATCTCTCTACAATCAGACAGATTGATGTTTCCATTACTCTTTTCTCAGTATATTTATTATTGTTTGTCATACGTTTCAAAATTTTAACGATTTTGGAAAAAATCAAATTTAAAAAATTTTTAAAACATTTAGGATCTTGGTTTACGAGGAAAAATTATATAATTTGAAAATAAACAACTTAAGGCACATTATTTATTTAAAGGAAGTATTTTATTTTCGGATAACATGTGGAGGATCTCTTTAACGATTTGTAAAATAAATCAAATTTTAAAAATTTTTAAAAAATTTGGGGAAAATTGACGTTTTTATAACCTAAGTAATTTAAAAATGTGGACAAAGTATATAATTTACTTAATTATCAAAGAAGTATTTTATTTTCGTGTAATATATGAAATGACCTTTTACGTGGCTTTTTAAATACGTAAAGTTTTTCATATTTTAAGAATTTATTTTACTTTAGAGCTGAGTATTGAGAGCTTTTTAAATAAATTAGATAATTTAAAAATGTTATTTAAACTCAATTATATATTTTACTTTCGAGTAACGACCTCTTACGTGACCCTTTAAATACTTCACGTTTCCTTCTTTCATATTCAGTTTTAAAAATTTTATTTTGCTTTAGAGCAAAAATATTATTAGTTTTGGAATAGTAACGATTTTATTAAAAATCAGAAACTTTTTAAAACATTTTTTCTGTCAAGCGCTTGATTTAAATCAAATGTTTTTATATATTTTTTTTTTACATGGTCTTTTCTTTTAAATAGTTATAGTTTTAAAATTGTAGCGATTCCTTATAAAAAATCAAATTTAAACATTTTTAAAACTTCTTTCTGTAAAAAAAATTACTATTATAAGAAGTAATTCACGTATATGAAGTATCCTGATAAAATTTCTGCAGGTATCTTTCTTTGTGTCTGTGTAACCACGACCTACGTGCCGCCAGATCTACAGCTACTGTCATGGAAAGTGTTAATTTCGTTAATTGTTAAACTATTTTATTTAATACATTTCATTTTATTTAACAATTATTATAGTTTATTTTTAACGTAATTTTTTAACAAAATTTAATTTTGTCATGTTTTTGTTTCAATCTTTAAAATTTTTACTTATATGATTTTAATTGCATTTGGGAATTTATAGAATTTAATTTCAATTGCTAAATTTCTTAATTTATTTCGTAATAAATCTTCAAATTTGTAACAATTTTAACGCATTAACAAAGTAATTTTCCATTTTTGTAATCATAAAATAAATAATATTTTCGCAATTTAAACCTTTAATCGTTTAATAATTTTAACGCAAGAACCAGCTTATGTCTTTGCCATAGCAGTTTTGAATTTCTTTAATATTCATTTCGCAATACCATAGCAGTTTTTTTCTAATTGAAAAATCTGTCGCAATTTATTTATACCTTTAATGATTATTAGTTATAACGCATTAACTAATTACGTTGTCTTCAATGTAGCAATTTTGAATTTATTTATTTCGCAACAATAAATTTGCAAATATTAAACGCTTTAAAAAAAATTAAATTATTTACTTTTCAAATTTTTAAAAACAATTTCAATTATATTTAAATACTTCATTTTCAATTTTGATTCTTCGTAAACAGTTTTTCCAATCTTATCGAATGTATATTTTGAAACACGAAATTCAAATTCAAAATTTAATATAGTTTTCTAAAACTTCTTAAAAGTTTTAAGGAAATATTAATCTATTCATATTTAAAAAAAATATTAGCGCTTTCTTGGAACTTAACTAAAATTGCTACCTATAATCTACTCAATTACCTTTTGCGCATTTTTCTGATATTTTTAATTCCTCATCAGAGGTTTTGGAATCCGTCATCAATTGAAGAAGTTATATATTTTAAAAGGTAATTCTGCCTTTTGTTCAGCCTCTGTTTATAGGGTTATAAACTGCCAACAAACAGCGATTATTATTTATTCCTGTAAGTTTTGAGTTTTCAGTAAATACTATGCTTCTTTTTCAGAGCTGTCTCTAGGAATTGTCTCTTCTTTTTTTACTGCTTAAGGAATCTTATATAGTAGTATATTTCTTATTAAACGTAGTATAAATTATAAATTATACGCAGTATTTTTTGACATCTCCTTTAAAGTTTAAATTGAGATCTACATTTTGAAAAAATACCAACATTTATTATGATTAAAGTTTGAGAATAAAACACCTCATGTATGTCTTTTAATAAATAATGTTAGTAAAAATGTAAATAATAGATGTTACGTTTTGTTCTCTTATTAATTACGTTATGCTTAATTGTGTTTAAATAGAAATTTGATTTAAAACAAGCAATTAACATAAAAAAAAAATAAACCTTAAGGTTTTGAATCATTATTTTTAAACGTATTTATATTTTCGTAAGGTTGCGTTTTTAATTCCCGCCGGAGATTCTCGATTGTTTCACTACAAATGGCTAATATATAATGTATGTTACACTCTGCCTAAATTGATCTTTAATATCTTTTTACGTTTCTCCTCGTTTTAACGAAAATTTTAATTAAATAAATTATTTTGTTTGCTACATAAAAACAAGCTTATATACAGACGTTAGCTATTTTCGTAATATGTTCTCAAATGAAATATATTATTGAAACTCATTTTCATGCGTATTTAAAATAACGTAAGCATAACACTACTACTGTTTATAATAACTACGTAATAATTTGATTAGCAGACGTAAGCTTTTAACAAGACATATAATAAGACTTTAGTGCATAACCTTAATGTAACTTTGATATTATATTTGAATTGAATAAAATATTTCCCTCTTTAAAATTTATAATTTTATTTAGTAAAATCTGTTTCTATGACTTTTCTTAATTTTGTGTCATTTTAATGTAAAGAGAATTTAAAATTTTACGCAATTCTTGTATAATTTCAACGCACTTTTAAAACTTGAAATTTTTAGAGACCTATTTAATTAAAAATATTTTATTTCTGACTCTTTTTAATATTAACTTAATCGTTATTTTGAGGTTTATCATATACATATATATATTTATAAAATCAAACTCATTTTTGAAAATATACGGAATTTTTTTAATTAATTTTTTTTAACTCTTTTGACCCAAACTATAATTTAAAATATTTATGCTTTTTAAACCGACGCTGATGTCAATGCTTCTATATCTTTCAATTATATCAATCTGTCTTTTAAAAACTTTACGACATTTTAGTTCTTTAATACTCATTTAATTCAATTTTACGTCTTTTTAAAATTTGTTGTTATAAACTTGACTTTAATGTAAAAAAAATTTTAATTTTACTTTTTAATGAATTTCATTTTAATTCAATTTAATTTAAATGCATTTTAAAACTTTTCGAAGACCCTAACCTAGTTTTCAGCTTTGACATATATCTGGCGTAATTTCTCGCAATTTTTTAATTTCTTTTAATGTTATTTATTGGAAAATATATGATAAAACCTATTAAAAATGTCCCTTTAATAAAATTGTAATGCTTTTGAGATTCTTAAATTTTTTTTACGCATTTTATTCCTTTTTTTCCTTTTTTAACGCAATTTTTCTATTCAACGCAACAACGCAAACAAAATAATTTTGAATTTAACGTTTTTTTTAATTATGGTATTCAACGACGCACATTTATGTAACCATTTTTAATTTGCACCATTTCTTGTTTTGATCCTTTTGTAAACTTAAACAGAAAGAATTTTATTTTAAATCTATTAAATTTTAAAATTTTTATACTTTTTATATTAACGCATTTTTAATATCAGAATTTTGTCGCTTTCGTTTTCCTTTTTAACCCATTTTATAAATTTCATTTGCTTTAAATTTACCGATTTAAGAAAAAATCTTAGGCACTTTTAATTTTACAATGCTCTTTTTAGATTTGAAAATCGACGCATTTTTATATATAACCGCAATACTCCAACGCAATTTCAAATCAAGTTTATTTTTTATTTAACGCCATTCATAAGGGCTCTTTAACGCTGATTTGTTACTCTTAATAACGCAATTTTAATACAATTTTGTCGCTTTTTCAGTTTAACACAATTTCAATTTTAAAAATTCAATATCAGCTATTTTGTATTTTGATGCTTTACACATTAATAACCCATTTTCAATAATTACTTCAGAATAATTTCGTTTATTTTTTTAATTTAACGCTCTTCATAAGGACTTCAACGCAAATTTGTTACTCTTAATAACGCAATTTTAATACAATTTTGTCGCTTTTTCAGTTTAACACAATTTTATACATTTATTTTAAATTTAGTCATTTCCTAAAAAAAATCTCACACGTTTCTAATTTCAAAAGCTTTATAGTTTTGAAAATCAAGGCATTCTTATATAACGCAAGACTCTAACTTATTTTCATTGGAAATTTGTCTCAATTTTAATGACGCAATATTTTATTTAAACGAAAAATATCTTTCTCGTTTTGAACGCAAATTTTTACACATTAATAACAATTTGAATACCATAATTTTGTCGCCTTTTCGGCTTGATGCAGTTTTGTAAATTTAATGTGTTTCATTCATTCTACGCATTTTTAATTAATTTTTAAAAATCTTCGCCGTCTTATATAAAGCAAGAATTTAGCACCTATTCAACGCATATTTAATAACGCAATTTTTTATTTAATGTATTTCATAAAACTAATATACCATTATTCTTTAACGCATTTTCAACGCAAATTTTATACATTAAAAATTTTGATGCTTTACACATTAATAACCCATTTTCAATAATTACTTCAGAATAATTTCGTTTATTTTTTTTTTTAATTTAACGCTCTTCATAAGGACTCTTCAACGCAAATTTGTTGCTCTTAATAACGTAATTTTAATACAATACAATTTTGTCGCTTTTTCAGTTTAACACAATTTTATACAGATCTTTTCAAAGCTCTTAAATTTTAAAAATAAATGCATTCTTATGCAACGCAAGACTCTTAATTATTTTCAACGCAAATCTGTCGCAATTTTAATAATGCAATTTTTTATTTAAAGCTTTTTATAATTAACCAATTCACCAAAAAAAATCTCTCATTTTCAACGCAAATTTTTACAACTCAATTTGAATACCATAAATTTTGTCGCTTTCTTTTTCCTTTTTAACCCATTTTATAAAATTCATTTGCTTTAAATTTACCGCTTTAAGAAAAAATCTTAGGCACTTTTAATTTTACAACGCTCTTTTTAGATTTGAAAATCTACGCATTTTTATATATAACCGCAATACTCCAACGCAATTTCAAATCAAGTTTATTTTTTATTTAGCCTTATTCATAAGGACTCTTCAACGCTAATTTGTTACTCTTAATAACGCAATTTTAATACAATTTTGTCGCTTTTTCAGTTTAACACAATTTTATACAGATCTTTTCAAAGCTCTTAAATTTTAAAAATCAACGCATTCTTATCCAACGCAAGACTTTTAATTATTTTCAACGCAAATCTGTCGCAATTTTAATAACGCAATTTTTTATTTAAAGCTTTTTATAATTAACCAATTCACCAAAAATCTTTCTCATTTTCAACGCAAATTTTTACTCAACTCAATTTGAAATACCATAAATTTTGTCGCTTTTTTGGCTTGTCGCCGCTTTATAAATTTAATTTGTTTTAAATTTAAACAATTTTCTAAAAAAAAAAAAAATCTAACGCATTTTCTTTTTAACGCTATTTATTTTTGAAAATCTTCTCCCTATATAACGCAAGATTTTGGCACCTTTTCAAACTAATCTAACAGATTAGTTAGATTAGTTTAGAGATTGCATTTGCAACGCAAATTTTATACATTAAAAACTTAATTTCAACTATTTTGTATTTTGATGCTTTACACATTAATATCCCATTTTCAATAATTTTTAACAACTTCAGAATGATTTCGTTTTATATCTAACGCATTTTCTAATACATGCCATTTTAATTTACGTATTTTTAGATTCAGATTCGTATTAGTTTTTTAATTTAACGCATTATTAACTCAATTTCTGTAAAATTTATTTTAAACGCTTCTTATGAATTTATATCGATTTTCAAACTCTCTGTAACGCATTTTTAAGAACTTTTTTTCTATATTAATACCTTCTTTTTAGTTTTTTTTTAACGATTCTTTAACGCATTTAAGCACTTTTTAATAACGCAATTTTAATCATTTTTTATTTGGACTCTCTTTTAATAAACTTCAGAACAATTTAATTTTGTACCTAATGCATTTTGTAATATTTAATTTTGAATTTTTAATATCAACATTTGTTTTTCCGTTTTAATTCTAACGCATTTTAAATTTTAAAATATTTTTATTTTATTTTTCCTATTTTCTATTCACCTCTAATGCTTTTCAATTTATAATCCTGATTTTAGTTATTGCATTTTTAACGCTCTTTTTAAATTATTGTTATTTAGGGACTAATTCCGAAGCCTATATTCCTTGTTATTTTATAACTTATAAATATGTATGTAAGTATCATGAAAAGAACTAATGATAATAATGGAACTATAAGAAGTAAGTAAATTAATTACACCTAGAATATTTTTTGGTAACCTAATATCGAAATATTGTGATCTAAATGCTGAATGGATACATTTTATAAGAAAACTATTTAATATTACTTTAGTTATGAATTTAAATATAAAATACTTTGTTTTTAAAATTTGAAAACTATTTAATACTACTTTAGTAATAAATATTGAAATACTATATTTAAATATAAAATACTTTATATAATTGTTTTTAAAATTTGAAATCTAGTTGTTTAAACTACGTTTTAAGTTTCAGATGTGGGATCATTACTTGAAAGAAGAAATTTTTATACCTTCTTTTATACCTACGGAAACGATGTAAATAATAATTCATTTTATGATTAGACTCTATAAATACATAAACGTATATTATTTTAAAATAGGTTAAAGTATCGCCACTTAATAAGACTTTGAAAGACTATAGGATGATATTGATTCAAATGAAGCTATTAATTAAATGAAAATTCGTAAAGTAGCTAGTATATATTTTTTATAATAAATAAGCTTTAGAGACATAAGCTGTATAAAATTTCTTAAAATATTTTATATACTTATTTTTAAGTTCTATTGGACGTACGACGCTAACTATTGATGTAAATAATATTCATATTTTGTTTTGTAACTAGATGTTATCTGATGTTCAATTGGATTTAATGTTTTGAATGATTTATTTATATGCTTGCATATATTTTGCAAAACTTTTGACGTTAAATTTCTGTTTTATATTTTTATTAAGAAATTTTATTTGAATAAATTATTTAATTAATAAAGCCTATTTACAGACGTAAGCTAGCACTTTAATTTTGTATGTTCTCTAGCGTTTTTAGAAATTACGTAAGCAACATACCACCAATACTCTGTTATGCCTAAAATTTAAAATACATAACTACGTAATTACTTAATTAGCAGACCTAAGCTTTTAACAAATTTTAAATTCGTTTAGTATTTAGCTAATTCTATAAACTGTTTAATAATCATTCGGTTTTACATTTGTTTAAAGAAATCTTCTTTCTATTACTTCTGATAATTATTTTCGTTTTAAACTTTGTGTCTTTAACGTTGAGAATTATTTCTTCGATTTTTTTTTTTTTTTTGTAGGTTTTGAAATTGTATCGCAATTTTTAACTAAATTGTTATGCTTTATATACTAACTAAATTCGATGCGTTTGATTTCCTTTAAAACTATTTTTTTTTTATTTGAATACGGATTTGTTATATTTTTATACATATTTTCATTGTAAATTTTGGTACTCTAATTAGTAGTTCTAATTTTATGGATTTTAATTTAACACGCATTTTTTAAAAGCTGTGGAGCCCATTTTTGAGATTTCAATTTTTTATAAAATTGTGAAACATTTTTTATATAAGCATTTACTTTTATTCGATTTGTTTTTTTAATTCAACTAATTCCTTTGTTAACCTTTTGAAAAATGTTTTTATTGAAATCTTTTTTTTTTTTATAACTGCTTAATTTTTATTGACGCATTTGTTATTTGAAGTTTGACAAATGCCTTGTCAATATTTACGCAACTTTGAATTAGTTCCATGAATTTCTAATGTTGATAATAACAACAAACATATTACGTTTCTTTCAAAACGTTGGTTATTACTGAAATCTGTTTTTATTATCTATAAATTTTTGTTTCTTTTTAAATTTTGAGGAATTACTGATTTAATGCATTTTGAATTAAACACGCATCTTTTCAAAGACCATAAATGCAAATTTAGATGCTTTTTAAGTGTTTAAGCATTCGTTTTATTAAAAATTTTTAACGCATTTTTAAATTAGTAATAATGAATAGTAAAATTCAATAATTTTTTTCCAAAACTTGATTTTCAAAAATTTATTCTATTTGTGTTTATAACTACATTTTGTTTAATTTTAAAGCTTCTGTAACCTTTGTCAATTTTTAGTTTTAATTTTTTACGCTTTATGACCACAAAAATAAAATCAACTAATTCCCTAATATTGAAATTTTTGTAACCTTTATCTTGAATTTAATTTTGACTCTTTTTTACGGCACCTGTTATTGAGATTTAACTACCAAGATAAAATTGTTAGTTTTTTTTAACGCTTTATGAGTTATTAAGTTCAATGACTTTTTTTTTCTAAATCTATTATATTTTTGTATATAACTTTTTGTTTAATTTTTAAGTTTCTACAGCTAATTTTTTAATTTCAAGCTTTTTGAATTTTAATACATTATGGGAATTTTTGTTTTGAAGTTTTTATTTTATGACTACTAAAATTTTGTCGAATTCCTATCATTAACATATTTTTTTTTTTTTTTTAATTTTATTGCTTCAATTTTTTTCTCTTTTTATTATATCAATGAATTTTTTAACGTATTACCTTTCCAAATTAATGCAGTTTTAACATTATTCTCTATAACTTTCAAAATTAAATTTTCATTTAGCTTTGACTCATTTATTGCGCAATTTAGAGATTTAAAATTTTTTTTTAATGATCTATATTTAATACATTTTAGATCACTTTTGTGAAAAACCTTGGGAAACTCATTTTTATTTTTAACCTATTTTTAACGCTTTTCTTCTACATTTATTCAATTGATTTCAGTTTTTTAACTGTTTGCGACTACTAAATTAATTCAGTGATCTTTTTCTTAAAATCTACTCTATATCTATTTTTGTCTACAAAATTTTGTTTCCACCTAAAACTTCTATAAGCTCTCCATCCTCTTAATTTTTACGCTTTTTTAATTTTAACGCATTAAAAAAAAAAAAAAAAAAAAAAAAAAAAAAATAAACACCTTCAACAATGACCTATTTATTAACAAAATTTTTATTACTTTTCTGACCAACATTCATTCAATATTACTCATTGACATTTTTTAATATTTACGCAATTATAGCTAATTTTTAAAACGCTTTATAACTACTAAATTCATTGGCTTTATTTTTTAAAAACGTTTTATGGTTTCATTTTAATGCTTCTATACCCAATTTTAAATTCGATGCTTTTATTAAAACTTCTGAATTTATCACATATTCAAGATTGTTTAAGGCTTTTTCTAGTTGAAAAATTATTCAAAACGCTTATCCAATATTATTAACAATATAACGTTTATAAATTTGACGCATTTTTTATTATAACGCAATTTTTGTAACGCGATGTTTTGTAATGCATTTCTAATTTAAATGTTTTTTATAAAAACTCGTTTTTTATTTAACGCCTTTTTAAAAGTTTATTAATTTAGTACAGTTTCTTTAACACATTTCTAAGTATTATATATAAATTTGTACTTTTTAATTATTGTACTTTTTTCTACGAGACTTTTAATGCATATCTTCAGCACATAAAATTTAACGCCTTTTTTATGACAATTCCGGTTTCAATTTTCTGTAATAATTTTTTTTTTATTTAACGCTTTATAAATTTAATATTTAGTAAATTAAATTCTCCTCAACGCATTTTCAAGTATAAATTTGTACGACTTTTTAATAACGCAATTACTTTATCGTATATATAAAATTTGAAGCATTTCTAACGACGTAATTTGTTGGTAATATTTTGTTTTAACATTTTTTTGTTTTTTTAATTCTTAACCTTTATTTTAGGACTTTACTTTCATCGCTCAGAATAAGTTTTTTAATATTAAATTTAATTTTTAAGCAAGACCTAATAAATAATTTGATTCTCTTTTAATGCTATTTATTTTCGGAGATTACGAAGATCTTTTACTATTCTGTTGCTTTTAAGGTTTTATTCATTATGATTCTATAATTTTCTTTAACTTATCTTCATTTCTAAATTTTTATATAACAAAGAACGCTT
This sequence comes from Protocalliphora azurea, assembly GCA_932274085.1. Taxonomy (NCBI): domain Eukaryota; kingdom Metazoa; phylum Arthropoda; class Insecta; order Diptera; family Calliphoridae; genus Protocalliphora; species Protocalliphora azurea. The sequence continues at coordinate 203,033,188 of OW026519.1, read as the reverse complement.
TTTCTTTCATATTTTTATATTCAATTAGTGAAACGCATCATATAACGCAATATTACTAAGTTTTTTCATTACACTTAGATTTATACTTTTTTTCAATAAAATTATTTAACCCTTCTCTTTTGCTTTAACTATTTTATGCTTCTGCTACATATTGTATTCAAATAATTCAACGCATCATAACGCAATATTACTCATCCCTTTAAGATTTTAATTATTTTATCATTTTTTTTTTCTTACTTTTTTTACCTTAATAGCTTTTAAACGCATCTGTTTCATATTTTTATATTCAATAATGTAACGCGTGCGTCACAACGCAATATTAGTAATGTTTATTTTTTTTATTTCTTATTCTTTATTTTTTATTTTTTTGTATTTTTTTTTTTTAATTTTTTTTTTTAATACTATTGTATCATATCCCATTCAACATATTAAATATTTGTGTATTCAAATAGTTCAACGCATAATAACGCAATATTTTTTTAAATAATTTTCATTAACGCTTTTTTACTTTTTTAACGCATTTAGATTTTAGTGTAAAAGTATGACGCAAAACTGATTTAATATTCTATGGATTTTTGAATATAAATTTGTTATTAAATTTTGTTTGAATTGGTTACTGAAGGAATTTTTCCCACAAATTTCTTTAAATATTTAAAAATTAACGAAATGTTTTTTTTGGTGATTAGAAATTTTATATTCGAAAGTGTTTTTTAAGTTTTGTATACTTTCGTTTTTTTATTATTTTTAAGTTTTAAGGTTTTTGTTTTAGTTTTCTAACATTTTTTAGTTTTTTATTTTTATTATATTTATATTTAAATTTATTTATTTTTTTTATTGAAATTTTTAATTATTATAATAGATGTTATATCTCTAATATAAAAATGTTTAAAAAATTTACTCACTTTGTAATTTTATTTAGATTTTTTTCTCTATAAGAAAAAAAAAATCGCTGTAATTGAAAAATAGAAATAAATTTTTACTGCCTCTTATGGGTTTTAAACACAAGATGTTATGGCAGATTTTATTTTTATAAGAAAAAACGTTTTCAAGGTGGTATAGAAAAAATTATTCAAATTTTTATTTAAGATAAGTTTGTTATTAATTTTTTTTTTGTTTTTTTTTCTTTCAACAATTTTTTTTTTTTTTTTGTATAAAAATTAAACAAAGAGAATTTTGTTTATGTAGTAGTAAAAACAGGAAATGAAAAACAACAAACTAATGCTTATAAATTAAGAAAACAACAATATTTTTTTTAATAAAATCTACAACAAAAAAGCTTAGTATAGATGATGTTTTTGTGGTTAAATCTTAAATGATTTAGAAAAAAAAACCTTACAAGTTAAAGTGAATATTTTGTTATAAATTTTAGCATTTTTTAAAGTCTATTCTTTTTAAAAAAGAAAGTTTTTTTAATTATAGGGTTTTTAAGTGTTTTTATTTGTATAATATTGATGATAAATAATACAACACTGGCCCTTATTTTTTTAATTAAAAAAACATAATGGCATTAAATTATGCTATTGCTTTCTATTTTATATAAACATTATTTAAAAAAATTTAAAAAAAAAAGTGTGTATTTAAATTAAAGATGATGTTTGTGAGTGATTTTTAAAAACCATTTTTTTTTTTCTTTTTTTGGGCGTATTTAGTTTAAAAGTTTTTTTTTTTCTTAAAACATTTCTTTGTTTATGATATTATTGGCCGCTGAGATTTTATGGTCTTGGAAGTAGTAGTCTTCTCATTCTTTCGCAATCATCATCGTTTATGATTTGTCTGACTTACTTGTTTGAACGTACGAACGAACTCTCTTACATACTGCCTGCCTGATTTTTCTCTCATAAACATATATTTCTTTATGCCGACCTGCCTGCCTGTCTGTCTTCTCGTTACGTTTTCTGTTTGGTTTTTAAGCATTCTTTTTAGAATTTGTCAAGTTTTATCGCTTAAAAAGGGGGTTATATTTTTTTATATCTTATCGCTTTTTTTCTTAACGATTTCGCTTAAGAAACGGTTTTGTTTTAAAGCTTGTAGCTATTTACGTTGTTTGATTTGTTTAAATTTTTTTAGGTTTTATCTTTGGTTGTTATAGATGTTTTATATCTGTTGTTACTTTTATTTGTTCTAAATTTTTTAAACGAGATACGAGAGACGTAGACGAGACTGACTTAGCAAAATCATTTAATGTTTTACGAGAAAAGGCCGCCCAAACACATACAAAATTAGCTAAATGGTTTAAAAAAAGAAAGTTTTTTGTAAGTTTAAAAAAATAAATGTTTCTTATATAAAAAAATATAAATAATTTTTTTTGTTTTGCAATAAAAATTAAAGCTTAAAATTAGTTCTATATTTAAAATATAAAATTTTGTAGATATTAAGATAAAGGAAAAATGGAGTTACGGTAACCCTAATTTTGTTTGTTATACAAATACAACACAAATTAAAGGAAAGAAGGGAGGCGGTAAAACATTTTAAAAAAAAATTTTTTTTTTTTCTTTATTTCTAAAGATGTTTTGAGAGGAAATTTTATTGAAAAATTAAATTCGCTTTTAAATAGAGAACAGGACGAAAATTTTTAATTGAAATTCGCATGTTATACATATAGAGCAAAATCAAATTAATATGAAAGAGGAGAGGTCAAATTGAGAGAATTGAAATTTCAACTCGTTCTGTATTAAAAACAAAATAAAAAAAAAAAAAATAAATGTGATCTTTTTTAGAATTTTCACCTGGTTTTTAATGGGAAATCGGGCTAGTCTATTATTCAGTTAAAATAATAGCAATTATAATAGAGAGAAGTAGAGATAGAGAAATAAGCCGTTATAAAGGGAAAATAATTGCAATTTTAATTCATGTCAGTATGGAGTTTTAAATCGACCATGAATTTATGCATTTTTTTTTTTTTTTTTTTTTTTTTGTAATGAAACGATAATCTATTTTGATGAAAATATGAAATATGTGCATACATATTAAATTTTTCTAATAGAATTACTATAAGCTTTTTTTAGTAGTTTTTTTTTTACCATATAGCCCTAAATTCTGATTTTCTTGTATGTTCACTTGGTATTTGGAAATTTATGAATGACAGTATCCTTTGAATGCATTCACATTTTTTGGAGGTTCTTACGAGCTCCAAGTAAACAAGATTGCAGGACAATATATATCGAAGGCTTATAGTTTAGAAAGAACATAATGTAAAAGAAACTACTTTCCAAAATTGTGATTATGGCGAAAATAACAAGACTATGGACGGAAAAAAAAAAAGTCGGCTATATTTTCTAAACCGAAATCGGTGAACGTAAAATTAATAATCCGAACTTTGAGGTTATCAGTTATAGTATTCTTTTAATCAATTCCAAACCAAAAATCAAGAGATCTAGGTTTAAAAAATGACGCAAATGTAAGACCTTATCATTTATCTTGAATAAAATCAATTAAAAGACTCAAATTAAGATCTTGAATAAAATCGATTAACATAATTTTTATTAGGATTCAAAGACTTCCTTCGATACATAATAAAAATTAGAATTTTAGTACTCAGAGGGTGAAAAAGTACAATTCGATTTTTTTTTAGAAAATTTTCATTTTCCATCCCTGCAATGTTTAAAAAAGAAATTTACGAAAAAGTAGTAAACAAAGGGAGATTGGATATAACATATCTCATTCTACTCTGTCTACAAGTTGAAGTGTTATAAATTTATTTTGAAATTTTAATATATGTACATTACAGGTATTAATTTATAACAAATAAGCCCAGGAAAAACTGTATAACAATTAAGTAGAAAAGGGGAAACATTCGCCACTATTTATTAATAAACTCGGGCGAACAAATCTCTCTCTCTCTCCCCACGCGACTGTTTTCAACATTTTATAATTATAAACGATGCAGCGAATTTAAATATATATATATATATATATATATATATATATATATATATATATATATATATATATATATATATATATATATAAAAAACAGGAGAAATGTATTTTAGAAAAATTAAGGTGAGACGTCATTTAACAGTAAATAAATACTAAAAATAAAAAAAAATGTAGGGGCGTGGGTAAATAGAAATTGCGCAGTTACCTTTCACCTAATGTAATTTAGCTTCTAGAATTTTCTTTTTTTTTTATTAAATTATTAAAAATTTTAATTAAAATAGAAATAAAAATGACGGAATCTTTACATTTTAAGTAAAGTGCCAAGATCAAAACTATATTTCTTCAGCAATACAAATTTTAATTTTATACGAATTTATTAATTCAATTAAAAAAAAAAAAAGTGATCAAAATAAAATATTTGGTAGTTTTTTCATATTATGAAATTCCTAAGAATCATTAGTAATATTTTCAAATTTCAGGAAATTCTTCAACATATGTTTAAAATAAATGTCATAAATTATTCGTGGATATTTAGTATTTTTCCATAAAATTTTCATTCGTAAACGTTTAAATCGTTAAGCGAGTAATTACAACATTACACAAGTGCAACAGAGACAAATATATATATAATGTATGAAAAAAAATTCTGTATAATAGAAAAAAAAAATCAAGTATACAGAAAAAATTAAGCAAAAAAAACAATATGAATCATAGTTTGATTAAAAAAAAAATTAATACTTTTTTTTCACTAAAAATACTGACAAAATTACGCAGTTATAATTTTATCATAAATATTATGAAATATACCTTAAAAATACGTAAAAAATCTTATAATCTAAAAGAAATGCTTACGCTTTTTGCAGTTTGTAAAAAATTTACCTAGTCAGTAGAAACGAAGTTAATCCCAGGCGCTTCTGGAGCTCAAATCTATAACTTCTCCACTAACATCATTTACTTCAAATCTTTTAGGAAAAACGCATAATATATTCTCTACTGCCTTTGGGGAAGGAAAACCCTCTTCTTGCTAATTCATATATTCTAAGGATGTCTTAAAGCTGGTCCTTTTTTTTAAACCCCTCATACACGGAAAGTAACCTCATCTTTTTCACACGCCTGCCTGGATTAAATAAAAACCTTTTCAGCGATTTTTTTCCGGACGATTTTTTCTAACAATTCTGCTACAAAAAAATCTTCCTTGCGCCAGCATATTTCTTTCAATTTCATAATGCTCTAGTGCATTTTTTCTCGATGTACTATAATTATTTCGGCCTACTATTTGTTGAGCAAAATTTCTTATTTCGCAATAATATGCAACGCAAAGCCATTTTTCTTCAATAATTCAACAGCCCAAACGCAATTTTATGCACCAAATCACTTTTTTTTCTTTGAATAATTAAACTTTTTCAACAATTTACACTTATAACACTTTTCACTTTATCCGTAATTCTTCCTTGAAAACACACACCAGTCGACTTTTTCTTTGCGAATGAATTTGCTGGTCGCTGTGCAGTCGTATTTATACCCATGGAGTACGTGTTCACTACCGCATGCAGAGAATATTCAAGAAGTTTCCACTACCCCGTTCTAGCATTATCGATTTTCGTTTGTTGCTGATTTTTTGTTTGGTATTGTTGTGCAGTTGTCTTTGTTTCGCTTTTTTTCCTGAAAGTGTTATACAGTTGTTGTTTCATTTTATGGGGCTACCAGATCAAATTTTATTGTTGGTTTATAAAGTGTTGGTATTGACAAATTGCTGCAAAAATCGATACTGTATTACAATTATTAGTAGTAATCTATTTATTTTTTAGAATAGCAAATATTTCCTGTAATGTTTATTCGATTGCAAATATTTAGACATTGAAAGCTCTTGAATGCGCATATAAAAGAAAATTTCCTTTAACAATTTTTTTTAACATTTTGTCATTTTTCCCGTACAGTATTTTTTTTTTTTTTTGTGAACATGTTTTTGTTAATAGTCGGCTTTCAGCCGGGCGGAAGATTTTTTAACCCTGGTTTACAAAAGCGGCTTCGCTTACATAATTTTTCCATTAGTTTTAGCATTAAAAGTATTATCAATGTTGAAAAAATTAAAAAAATGAAGGACAATATGTAATTACAATATGTAATTATTATTGAAATCTTAAACGATAAAAATCAGAAACCAAGAAATGTACAGCATAATTCTTAAAATGTGGTTGATAGGCTTAAAACTCCATGATTACTTGTATAGCCCTTTATTATTTTTGTTAAGAATTTTGCAATACAGATCCCTATAATTCACTTTAAGTTGTAGAAATTTCCAATAATATTTTCCCGACTGCAATTAAGTATTTATGTATTTTTTGAATGAGCATTTTTTTGCGAAGAGTTAAAAAACAACTTTGCCACTACAATATTTCTATTTCACCCAATTTTTGGTCATAACAAAATTTTATTTTAATAAAATTTTCTTCGAGATTTAATTAAATTTTTTTTATAAATTATCATGTGGCTTTTAAAAATGAAATTAATTTTAATAGAGTTCCAAACTTTTCAAACTTGCAAGTTTTAGTCAGAATTTACAAAAAAGCATTCACGTACTAAGAATTTATGTGTATTTTGTTTTTTGTTTTCTGAAATTTTCTGAGATAAAAAGCAAACACTGATTTTAAACTTTGTGTTTGTCACTTAAACCAAATTTTAATGAAAATGTTCAAATTTAAATAAATTTAAAAAAAATAATAATAAAATGTTCTCCAGACACTTACCAACTTATTCATTAAAGTAAGTACATATAGTTTATAGTTGGAAACAACAGGTATAATTAAAATTTCTTTCCAGGTAAAGAATACAGGCAAAAAGTTGCAACCCAATTTTTGGAAAATGGAGAAACATATAACGGAATTATTTTTACTCCCATTTCAAAAACAGAAGATGTATAAAAACAAAAACAAGCTAGAAGCACCGACATAGCTGCTGTTATCTCTGTTGGAACAGTTACGACCAAAAGTTGGCAAGTCAGCTGCAGTCAAAAGAAAATCCAAAATGTTGCAAATTATTACAGATAAATTGACTGCCAATGGGTATAATTTTACGTCAAACTAAATTGAAAAAAAGTATAGGACTCTAGAGCATCAATATAAAAAACGAACCTAACAACAAAGAAACATGTCAATATCAAAGGTATGTTTTATTCACATCAACTAAGATTTAACTCTAAGTTCGACCAAATTTCTGGTTAAAAGAGAAGCATTAATCCAGATTTTGTTTTGAACAGCTCCGAAGTTGATGGAACTTGTCGAAGTGATTCCTTTCAAAAAGATTTTATTTCTGTTGTAGAACAAACATCCATATTTATATGCATATGTTTTTAAATATTTATATTCTCATTTTTTTTTTTTTAATATTGTTATATCCTACAATATTGAAGTATACTTTCAGAGTCGATTTAATAATGTCCGTCAGTCTGTCTGTCTGTCTGTGTGATGGTTCAAGTAAACCTTATAACCAAACTAAATATCGCCGTTTTGAAAATAACTCTATGAAATTGGTAAATATAAATATATTATTTTATCTAGCTCCCATACAAATGTCCTCCCTGAGTAGGGATTTACAATTAATTGATTAATTTTTACTAACATTAAGTTCTTGGAGTATTTTGTCCTTCAAAGGATTTCTTCTTTGATTTTCCCAAAACATTGAGTTGGACAATCATCATCATTAATTTCTTCGGTAAATACTAAATCATCTTTTGCAAAACACAGCATGTCCTCATAAAGTGGCATAGTTTTCTTTCACCCCTAAGTGTGAAGTAATATAATCACCTGAAACGTTGTTTCAAAATTCCGAAAGAATGCTTCACGGCAACACGACCAGAGCTTAGTTTAATATTAACAAATGACCTCTATTATGTAATTATATTAAATGTTTACTACAAGGATAGGCAGAATCTTCTAACAAGTAGTATTCTAAAAACAGAAAATAAAATGTATTTTATTATTTTGTAAATATAATTTAAAAATTACCTCCACATAACATTGACATTTTTTGGCACAAAGGTGAAGGATCGTGGGATGATCCTGGAAATACTATAAAAACACTGATGAACTTTTCAATTTCATCGCAGGCTGCTTGCATACAGAATGTAACATTTCCTTTCCTATCGAAGTAATCATCCTTGCATTCAGGGGGAGAGTCACTATCACTATATGTGTCCTATCTATATAAATAAATTTGCAAGAGGTTTTATAATCTACTTACCGTCTTTTAAGTGTTTCTTTTTCTTTTTTTCGTGTAATTATTTCACCGTGTTATTAAAATTAGAAACACTTCTTTATTAGTTTCACTAAAGTTTTTAATATTTCATTATTTATATAGGTCAAGTGGCCAAAAATTTAACAAATCGACAAGTAGTGAAAATCTCTTACCTACTACTTTTGAAAAATCACATTTATTTTGGAAAAAATTAGAAGTTTCCTACTTTTTTAAAAAATCACATTTATTTTGGAAAAAATTAAGAGTTTCCTACTTTTTCATTTCATTTGGCCATTTAATCACTGCTTTGCTCATACCACTAATAAACATTGTAGTTCTTTTAATTATACGGGAAACACTTGAAATGGATATGTTAAATCGACCGGACAAGTCATGAAAGCTGCAAGCTTCATGGCCTGCAAACCAAAGGAAATCTTCCAAATAAGTAGTCCCTGGGAGTAGCTTGTCAGCTCGAAGCTGTTTAAAACATTCACTTTCCTCGAAGCTTTTGGACAAATTGTTAAAAAGGCTTTTAGTGATTATAAAATGGGAGCAAATCAAGATTACCGGCACTGTTGATTTTTTAACAAATTTTCTTTTCGGCAAAAGCACTATTTTTGGTTAAAAAAAGTTACATAAAAATTTTTCTCCGCTCTCTGTTAGTTTTCGAGTTATAGGTACTTTAAGTTATGATGTAAGAATGCAATTTTCGATTAATTTTTCTAAATATTAATTTTTAAAGTGCTATTTTTTTATTTAATAGGCTAGGGGTGTGACACGGGGATCATATGAAAGCTTGAAATGTTCTCTAAATAATTTGATGTAAAGGAAAGTACAGTTATATCGATATATTTTTGAGATAACGGTACTTTTGTAAAAAAGTCAAAATAAAAAGTAATAAAATATCATATTGTCTCACCATGGGTTAATGATTTGGCACATTTTATATATCAATCTTCAAGACCTCTCCTATGATACCTATATTGTTCATATTCATTACAGGAGGAAGGAAAAAATTGCATTTTTATATTATAACTTCAAGTACCCATAATTCGTAAACTAAAAGCGAGCGGGCAAAATATTTTACATTGCTTTAATCACAAATAAAAATGCTACTGAATCAAAATTATCTAAAAATCAAGTGTGCTGGTAATCTTGATTTATGCCGTAAATTGAATTAAAAAGAATATGTAAATCCAAACAAATTTAAATTGAATTAAATATTAACCCGTATTTGTTTTTCTATTTTGTTGAATCCCTATATTAAAGATACATTTTTATTTCTTTATAAAGTTGCTTGAAAAGAATACAGTTTTAAATGTTTTCTTATTCTGGCAACTTTAAACAATTTTTAGGTGGTTCTGTATAACAGTTTACGCTAATCTTTTGTTTTTTTATTTAAACTCGTTTAGTTGATGTTTTTGTTTTGAATATTTTGAGGGGTAGAACGAGAAAATTAATGTAGATACATATGTATACTATAGATGGAGGGTGGAAAATATTATTTTTTCAATTTTCCGGAATATTCTTGTTGATTTTTCTAGAATTTCATATTCTCTTAAACAATTAAATTAATGGGATATTATTTCAAACATTTGTGAAATTTAGTCAATTTAGTCAAATACTTATAGACATTTTCATGGTTTTTCTCAAATTAAAAATTTTAGTTTTCTCAAAAACTAAACTGATAATAAGAAAATTGAGTCTGTTTGCTTAATATACATACAACATATGGTTGAAGGGCGTAATGCACAAATTCTGGAATGGTTTTATAAATATGCAATTTTTATAAAATGTTAATATATAGTTATAATATATATAACTATATATAGTTTATAATTGATAAAATAAATAAATATTCCGTTTTAAGCGAGTATTTTCTAGAAGTTTCTTAGTCTGTATCGATAAATTGAGATTTCCAAATAAATAACTGCTTTTAGTATATACTTTTTCAATAGCGAAATCCTCAGTACCTTGTTGGACCTGGACTTACGTAAAGTTCATTTCAACAAACAGATCCTTTGATGAAAAAGAAAAGAAATCTGATGTCAATATTTTCTTTTCACTGATTACCTACTGTCCAGACGATACAATTTTTTATCAAGACAAACGTCAAAATTTTGTCAGGTTAAAAATTTCTCTAATGTAGACGGAATTTATTAGTATTATTGCAGGGCCAAGACCAAGTGGCTAGAGATCGATTTTTTTAAAATTTTTGTGTCCAGATTATAAGATTTTTTTTTGTCACACAAGTCAAGTTATTTGAATCTTGGAAAATTTTTTATATTTTTTATCAATTAAAATTGTGTCAAGAAACTTGTTTATTATGACCAGGGCAACCAAAAATATATTTTTTTCCCTAGCTCCAAATGCAATAAACTATTGGTTATTTATCCGTTTCAGAAAATTTTAAACATTTTGACATCGATTTGTTGCTGCATATTTCGGTATTAAGAACATACTTTTGCATATCTTGAGTTTAGCAGCATATTTTGTCAAATTTTCATAGAAAATGCTTATTTTATAGCATATTTTAGCAATTCAAATGGCACATTTTCCCATATTTTATACGTAAGAGAATAATTTTGACTATTTTACACTAAAGAGCATAATTTTACATATTTTACAATTAAGAAAAAACTTTGCATATTTCTTATTAAGAACCCAATAGCATTTTTAAAATAATTTGCATTAATTATGATACGATCCCAGCAAAAAACTTTACTTATCTAGTAAGCCAACATATTACATTGTCAAAAGTCGGTAACTACTTATAATTCGGGTGAAAAACTGATACCATGGGTCCCCTTTACTAAAGTACTTATTTTAAACAATCAAATAAATAGTTAATCAAATACTAAAAAGCTAGAAATACCACAAAATTGCTAAAAAATAAAAACAAAAAGTTGGCTCAATTGAGATTTGAACCAAGGCAAAAATTTTCATGTTATAAAAACTACTATCTTACTCACTATGTCATGTTTATATTATATTTATGGGTGTTGTTAATAACTTTAACATGCCAATAGAAATACAAATAATTTCCTAAAATAAATATGGGTTTATTTTGGTGTTGAACCGACAACCCTCTGTCTGGTCGCTCTAGTGAACTAAGCCATTACAGAACTAAATGAACTTGTTATTTAATGGTAACTAGTTATTCCACTAGTCAAAGAAATGAGAAAAATAAAGACCACTCATTACCAGGTAATAAGTCTAGTAATTAGTAGTCATTATCAAAAGCTAACAAATTGTTTTTAAGTGCAAAAATAAAATATTTTTTAGTATGTAGCCAAGAAAGAAATTTATTTAAAGACCATATTTTTTAAATTTTAAGGTCATATTTTAGGATTTTAAGAACATTTTATATGCGCATAAAACAATTTGTGATTATATATATATATATATATATATATATATATATATATATATATATATATATACAGGCATACATACATGCTTCAATTCAATTCTTTTTGTTTACTTATTTTCAAAAATTTCAAAGAAATATGAAACATTTTTTATGCGAGACAAAACTGAAGCACGTTTTTGATTTGTTAAAAACAAATATTAACTTCATCAATATTTATTATCATATACCTAACACTTCAGTTAAAAAAAAAACCCATTCAGAAATTGAAACCTAGGTGTGTGGGAAATTTTGCCCTTTGATGTTAGATTACACGCTTTTTATTTTGTCATCCACAATTTCCCATGTGATCCAAAACATATTTTCTGTGAGATTAAGACCAAACAATTGCCTCAACCACTTAAAAACTGGGATTTTTTTTGGGCATGACACGATTGTTGCTATGTTGCTACCTCCACTCAACGGGCATTTCATATTCGTATGTGGAAGAACGGCATCCTTTGGTCCATGGTTAGACATAAAATGTTTCTTTATTCCATTTATTTTATTAATTGATCCGACCGGCAAAAAAACCTCAGACCACAACAAACCTCCTGCATGTTTTTAAGTACCATTAATGAAACATGTATTTAATACATTTAATGGGACATTAAATGGGCTAAAAACGCATATTATTATCAGAAAAAGTATATTATAACAGAAAAAAATTACAGTTTTGAAGTGGTCGGATTAATTATTAATCTTAATAATTAATATTAATCTCACAGAAAATATATTTGGAATCATACATACATTCATCCATACGTACATACATAGGTATTTCCCTTATAATTGATAATTTGATACGTTTATTATATTCACATACTTTCTTAGCGTATAAAATAACCCTCATATTTAATTAAATTAAAATTACTTGTTACACCCTGTTATTATATCATTCGTATAACACTTATAACACAATTCAAAGCTTTATTAATCAGTCTGTTAGCATAAGGTATGACAGTGTAGTTTTACTAGAGTTGTCAAATTTTTGTGAGCTGTTGTCACCAAATTGCTTACCAGAAATCGCCAGAAATAGCCAAATTTAAACATGATTTGTTTTTTTTTTTTTTTTTTTTTTTTTTAAATAAAAAATAACAAAAATACTTAGCGATTTTTAATTTTTAGTGATTCGTATAATTTATAAATGTAAGTTCAGATTCATCATTGTCTTTGATAATTCCAGTAGCTAATAGTAATTGGTTAAAAAATTAAATTATAGTTTAAAATACATTTTTTCTGACATATAGTGCCGAGCAAAAAGGAAGAATGTTTTTTTTATCTATCATTAATAATTTAAAAATGTAAAAAAAATCTTTATATATTTACAATGCTTGGGGTATTACTATATAGTATTGCAGCAAATTAAAAAGGTTTGTTATATAATAATATATACATTTATAATTAAATTATTTACAAGTTAAGGTAAAAAGATAGAAAAAACCTTATTTCTAAAAAAATGTATAAGAAATTCTTATGATAGCCCTTTTGTCATCTTCAGAGTTGAAGATGGAAAAGAGCTAATTATGCAAATTTCTTATTAAAACGTAGTTTGAATATCTGTTACGATCTTCAAAGCTTTGTGTTAGTTTACTAGTAACCGTTGCAAAAAGGTGATTAAGAGGGAAAAGTAGCATAAACGCTACAAATTTCGCACTATACTGCCTTAAGTGTCCGAAAACGACGAAATTTGCATCCGGTTTCTATAGCTAGAGGTCCACCAGATTGCTCTCTGAAAAGGATACTCGTCTTATGGAACTCCTAATGAAAAACAAAAATACAAAAACAGCAAAACTTGCAGTTAAAGCCATAAATAAAAATATTAGTGAATGAACTGCTTGCAGAGCACATTGAAGAATCGACTTTTTTTTTTTTGAAGAAAAAAAAAAAGGAGAAAAATGTTAATGGCTCGTTTGGAATTCTGAAAAAATCTATGGAAAATGTACATTTGACGAATGGAAGCGAGTAATCTGGTCAGACGAAATAAAAATTAACCATTTTCAGTTAGATGGGAGTGAATATTATTGGCGTCCTCACATGAAAAGCTTCACATGCATCAGGTAAAACAAACAATGAAACATGGTTTCATGGTTTAGGAATGTTTTACTTGGTGGAAAGTTGAACATTCAGTAAAAATAGATGGCATTATGAAAAAGGAGTATTTTCTTAATATTCTGCAAACTAAATTGCCACATATATTGAAGCGTACACGCACCCGAAAGAAGAAGTGATTTTTCAGGAAGATGGAAATCCGAAACATATCGCTCAAATTATGCAAAACTGGTTGGCCTGCAGAAAGTCGGGATGTAAATCCATTTGAAATTTTGTGCTAGTAACCTAATCGAAAAAACAACACAAGTGCAAAAGTGGATGAATAGAATTGTGTTGTTTTTTTTTTTTATATAAATTAATGAAATTAAGTTTTTTTTTATATCCTCAAAAAACCCATCAACATATTAATAAAAACCTGAAGTTTTATTTCGTTAGCTTTTTTATTTAGGATATTATAACATTTTCTGTAAGAATGTGATTGGTATTCTACCATTTTTGCTCGCAACTGTACATACACATATCACCACACATATCCCATTTTAGGGCAACAACTTTAAAATTTATTGACATTTATTAAAAAAAATAATAGTAATTCTATACAATGTTAGATTTATTATACATTTGTTCCCTTAAACTTATAAATGATTTCAAGGAATTTATTTATTCATGAACGTTTTAATTTTGTTGTGACCGATAAAATCTTTGACATTCTTGATATATTTTAAAGATGACGGAAAACAAATTATCAAAAATTTATAACATAAGTATTACAAAGTACATTTTTTGGATGGTATTTTCCAATCTAAGTTGAAGCTATTTATAAATTAAGACCCTTCGTTTTGTTAGATAGACTAAAAATCGCCACATTTGGCGAAAAATCGCTTCATCTGACAGCCCTGATTTTTACTAAAAAACTCGGTATGATAGTTTATATAAAACATTGATGTCTTGATTTTGTAAAACGAAACGAAGATTCGTTTCGATAATTTATATTGAAAACAACAAATAAATTAAAATGTATAAATAAATTAAATTAAAATTTATTTGTTGTTTTCAAACGAATTTTCGTGAAGTTTTACAAAATTAGGTCCTAAGGCTGGGTCTTATAAAGCTCTCTTGGTGGCGAAATCGTACTTAAGTTGCAAAAATGCTCTTTTATTTAAAAACTTAAGTATTTTTTTTTTATACCTTAAAATTTTCTGACGTCTTCAAATATATTTCAACAAATATATTAAATAACAAAAATAAATAAAAATACGAAATCTAAAAACATTTTTTAAAATTTTTAAATCTTCCATAAAAGAAATTAAATAAATATTTTCTGTGTGGTTATATATTTTTCACCAACACCCTTTTAATTATAGAGCTCAATATGCTCTAAAAAATGTTTTATGCGCTTAAAAAATGTTCTTAAAATTGAAAAATATGCCCTTAAAATTAAAAAATATACTCTTAAAATTTTATTAATTTTATTATTATTATTTTTTGTCTAAATTTTACATTACTATTTATGCTAAAAATAACTTAATTTTTATTAGCAATTGCCAAAAAAATATTTTCTTTTTACATTAAAATCTAATACATTTTATCAGGAAATTACAAAGTTTCTATCAACTTATAAGATGAAAATTATTAGGGAATGAGATTTGAAAACCGTATGTGACAGTAAAAAAGGAAATTTCATTAATGCAAAGTATAAAAAAAAATCTATTGGGTGCAAAATAAGCAAAATTATGCTCTTTAGTATAATATATGCAAAAATATGCTCTTATGTATAATATATGCAAAATTATGCTCTTATGTATAATATATGCAAAAAATATACTATTTAAATTGCTAAAATATTCCCTAAAATAAAGCATTTCTATGATGACAAAATTTTGTCTAAGTCCAAAATATGTTATGAACAAATTATGCAAAAATATTTTGTAACGAATCGATGCCAAAATTGTTAAAATTTGTCTGAAACAGATAAATACAGTTTGGTTCATTTGAAGCTCAGGAAAAATATGATTTTGCATATTTGTGAATGCCCTGCTCATAAGCTACAGATTTCTTTACGGTTTTTAAATTATTTAAAATTTTTAAATCATTTTTTCTTTTATTTACTTTTGTTACTAAATTTCGGTGGCATCGAAAAATGCTTTGCACAAAAAAGTAAGTTTGATATTTTTAATAATTTTTGGCATTTTAATAAGCAAACACTAATCAAAATTAAAAGATATTCAATAAAAGGTAGACATAATTATGAGAAAACGTTTTAGGGTAAATATAACTATGATTTTTATTAAAGAAAAATTCTTGCAAAGTTGAACCACCCTAATGTAAATACATAAAACCTTAAAGCATTCGTGAAACTGCTCTTGTTTGGGAAGCATCTCGGGCGTCATTGTTAATATCGTTTAAGGGCAATCAGGCCGTTCGTGTTTGTTGGCCTTCGAGTGTTTTGCGTTTCAAACTCGCATTAGCTAATGGTTGCGAGTCACATAACTGTACCGAGCTACGGTTTGTGAAGCGGATATTATTCACGTGCACTAGTTTTACCTCAATTGAGGTTATATTTGATAACTAATAATACTATGTAGATACCTGGTGGAGCACCATTTCCCGGCCAAATGATTCCTCTTTAATGGTACATTACTGTTGAAGGGGTAACTTAAAATTAAACAAACAAAAAGTCTTAAAGCTTTTTATTCATTTTCTTATCAACTTTAAACTATAAAACGGAATATTACTTTAATGTTAGATTTTACTTAAATATTTCTTAAGTTTGCACTTAAGTATACACTAAGGGATCAATGTAAATATTTATTAGAAATAAATTAAAAAATAGTGGAAATAATAAGAATTTAAAAGGAATATTTTTTCCAAGCACTGTTTGCCTAAGGTTGTTTTAACTTATTAATTAAAAAAATAATAATAATAATTTTCGATAAATTTCCTATAGTCTGAGTTCACACACAGCAATTTTTCTTTCTGAAATTTTTCTATTTTTTCTTTTAAACTCGCATTTACGTTCACACATCAAATTTTACTTCAGCAATTCTTGCTTTAATTGCACTGATTTGTTTTTGTTTTGAAGTACGAAAATGAAAAACAAAACGAATTTCGAAGTACGAACAAGTTTGTTCTCTTTCATATTACCTCTCGCTCTCTCTTTCTCACACGAAATCAGAATTTCAACAAGAAAAATTGAATTGTGTGTAGTCAGAAAAATTTTTATAAAAAATATATAAACAATTTTTTATGAAAAGAAAATTTAACGAAAATTTGGTTTCAAAAGTTTTTATGGAAGATGTTCGTTAAATTTTCTTTTTGTAGAAAATTTTTTATTAAATTGTCCTTTTAAATACAATTTTCTTTAAGTTTTTGTTAAATTGTACTTTTATGTACTTTTTATAGACAATTTTGGTTAGATTGTTTTTTTATATATAATTTTCGTTAAATTTTATTTTTATAGAAAATTTTCATTAAATTTTATTTTTGAAGAAAATGTTCGTTTAATTTTTTTATATGAAATTTTCCTTAAATTTTTTATAGAAAATTTTCTTAAATTTTTTATATAGAAATTTATCGTCAAATTTTCTTTTTATAGAAAATTTTCGTTAAATTTTATTTTTATAGAAATTTTTTGTTAAATTTTCTTATAGAAATTATTTGTTAAATTTTCTTTTTATAGAAATTTTTTGTTAAATTTTATT
The DNA here is from genome assembly GCA_932274085.1 of Protocalliphora azurea. Classification (NCBI taxonomy): domain Eukaryota; kingdom Metazoa; phylum Arthropoda; class Insecta; order Diptera; family Calliphoridae; genus Protocalliphora; species Protocalliphora azurea. The sequence goes on along the minus strand of OW026519.1, from coordinate 203,015,914 downwards.
CTTATAGAAATTTTTTTGTTAAATTTTATTCTTATAGAAATTTTTTTGTGAAATTTCTTTTTACAGAAAATTTCCGCTAAATTTTCTTTAATAAATTTTTTATTTTTATAGAAATTTTTTGTTAAATTTTCTTATAGAAATTTTTGTGAAATTTTCTTTTTATATAAAATTTCCGCTAAATTTTCTTCTATAGAAAATTTTGTTAAAATTTCTTTTATAGACTGTTTTCAATAAATTATTTTTTTTTTTTTTTTGAAATAAAAATTTCTTTCAATTTCTTGTTAAATTATATTAATTAAATTTAAAATTGAATTTTCGTAAAAGGTTCTGTAAATTTTTATTTTATAGAAAATTTTCGTCAAATTTTTCCTTTTTATAGAAAAGTTTCGTTAAATTTATTTTTTATAAAATTTGTTTGTTAAATTTGCATTTTATAAAAAATTTTTGTTAAATTTTCTTTTTATAAACAATAATAAGAATTTTTTTATAGAAAATTTTCGGTAATTAATATTTATATTTTCGTTTTTTCTATAAAAAATTTTGTTAATTTTTGTATAAACAAATGAAATAAAGTTTTCGTTGAAACTTCTTCTTTTTAGAAAATTTTCATAAAATTTTCTTTTTATAAAAATTTTTCTTTAAATTTTTTTTTATAGGCAATTTTCTATAAAATTTCTTTTTTTTAATTTTTCTATAAAATTTCTTTTATAAAAAATTTTCTATAAAATTTCCTTTAATAAAAATTTTTCAATAAAATTTTTGTTAAATTTTGTTTTTTATAGAATTCTTTTATAGAAAATTTTCGTTAATATTTATATTTTCGCTTTTTTTATACTTTTTTATTTTTCTTTATTGAAAAAATCTAATTTTTGTTAAAAAAAATTGAATAAAATTTTCGTTTCGTTTCTTTTCTTTAGAAAATTTTCATAAAATTTTCTTCTAATAATAATTTTTCGTTAAATTTTCTTTTTATAAGCAGTTTTATATAAAATTTATTTTTAAAAAAATTTTTTCTACTCAATTTATTTTTATAAAATATTTTCTATAAAATTACTTTTTATATAAAAATTTTTTTAATTTTCTGTTTTATAGAATTTTTTTTTGTAGAAAATTTTCGTTAATTATAATATTTATATTTTCTTTTTTTTATAAAAAATTTTAAAAAATTTTTTTTTTACAAAAAAAAAAAAAATTTATTTTTATTTAAAAAAACTAAAATAAAAATTTCGTTGATTTTTTTTCTTTATATAAATTTTTCGTTAAATTTTCTGTTTTATAAACAAATTTCTATAAAATTTCTTTTTATAAAAAATTTTCAATAAAATTTTTATTAAATTTTTCTCAGTGTATAAAATTGCATGTATAGCACAATGAGGTATTTGAACTTTTGGCCGCATTTTAATTGACACACATACTTATATACTCTTCTTTTTTTAAGAGAATTTTATATATATTTAATACAAAAAAAAAAAAAAAATACATTTTCTCTTAAAAATCAAGGATATAAATAAAAAGAGAATATGTTGCATGTTTGTTTGTGATTTCAATGATGAAAAATTGTAACAACAAAAAAACAAAAAAGGAAACAATAAACTATTATGAACAAAGTTGTTGATGTATGTATTTCAATATATGAGTATTTGTATTGAAATATTGTTACAACTAGAAACTAAAATGTTTATGAATATTTCTTCACAATAATAGTTTACGCTTTGGGTATTTTGTGTAAATGTCTGCTGAAGCTTTTACTTATAAACATGTGTGTGTATGTCTTTATGCGTGTGTTTATGTATTAGTGTTATTACAGGAAACTAACATTAGGCTTTTATAAGTTAAATGATGTAGGACAACAATCTTTGTTTTTAAGATTTAAGGGAAATGACTGGGAAATTAAAAGTGCAATTACACATCTGGCAAACAAGACAATTGTTATTATAATGGTAAACTATTTTTAAAAAGAGCCAAGTTAAAAAGGAAACAAGAAATTTAGAAATTTAGCCAATAATGATGATGATAGTGATGGTTAATTGTAATGTTTTCATGATGAGCTTGTTGAGAATAATTGAAATTTAAACGAAAAAGTTTTTAACTAATGAGGGATTAAGACACAAATATATTTTTTTTTTTTTTTTTTGACAAAAATAGAGAAAAAAGAAAACAATTTATTTTAGAGATAAATTTAGGCCACAAAGGAGACAAGGAATGAATGGTAAGCAAAAACTGCAAAGCTTAAAACATAATAGGATTAAATTAGTTTTTATACATGAATTAGTAAATGTTTTCTAATTTAAATGTTATTTGAAAATTAGCAAATAAAATTGCAATTTTGGCGTTGGAATTTTTGGAGAATTTATAGAAATATAGAGGAAAGCAAATGTTTTAATCTTCTGAAGGAAATTGCTCAATTATTTAAGTTTATAATGAAGTGAGAGGTGACTAAATTTTTACATATTCTTTTGCTTCAAAATGGCATCTTTTATTTTCCCTTGAAAAACGATCTAATGTAAATTTTCTGAGGCCATTCAAAATACTCTCTTAATTTCAAATATTTTGAAAACCCTAATTTGAAATTAGTTCCTACACTAAAGTTCTCGTAGGTCCTTAAATTGTAAGTCAATTTTAGATTTTCAAACTGATTTGGAAAGCAGAACAAAGTAGCCTTTTAACCATATAACCATATTTTATATTTATTCCAAATATGTAAAGACTTATTAAAAATTTTTATATTTATTTTCCCTTTCTTTTTAAAAATTTCGATTTGATTTATTTTTTTGCATTCTTTTCTTTAAGACTAAATATACTTGTATGTTAAGTTTTAAATGATATTTTGTTTAAAGTAAAAAAGTAAAATCGCTTAAAAACTCAAAAAGTTGTTCAACTTTTTCTAAAGGCTGACAAAAAGTTCTTCTATTGTCAAAAGGGGGTCATTTGGAATGTAAATGACAGTTATAGGTCTACTTGACAGTTTGCGATACCATGAGAAACATTTTGGTTTTCATTTTATTTTGTTGAACACTTTTTGGGGCAAAACTAAAAATTAAATAAAAAAAATCTAAAAAAGTTATTCTAGATAAAATCTAATATCCAATTTAAAAAAAAAAAAAATAAATAAATAAATTTTATTATGTCTTTAAAAATTATTATAACGTTGTAAAAACTTATAACAAATTGTAGATAAACTTGAAAAATTAAAAAAAAAAAAAAAATATTATTTTTAAATATTATATAAAAATTTACTTAAAATATTTTAGTAAGACATAAATAAATTCATAAGTTTTTAACCTTAAGCCTAATTCTTCTTCTATCAAAAAAAAAAAAAAATTAAAAAGAAAAAAATCACCTAAAGAAAAACAGAATTAGGGATACATTTATCCAAAAATCTACGCTGATTTTTAATTTAAACTGAATTCAATCCTAAACCAGTATAATTAACTTTAGTTTAAACTTTAGTTAAGTATCTTAGTAAGCAACTTGTCTTCTCTAAAATTTTTCATATATAATCTTCTAATATTTTTCCGAAGCGTTAGTTTCGATATCCCTCTATTCCTTCCTCTCAAATCAGAATTTGTTTATCTCGAAAAAACGAGAAATTGTCGTTATAGAAATCATTTTTATTTTTATTATATAATGCATAATTTGTGTAACTTTTTCTTGTTGTTTTTGTTTATGTTCAACTTAATTTTATAGTTAAGAAGAAGACGACGGTTTACGGCGTTGATGATAAGGAAATGTTCATTGTTTCCAGTTACTTTGAAGGCCTCCAGTAGTATTTTGTTTTTACTTGTTTTCTATGTTTCACTTACACCAACTACAAAACCAAAGCTTATTTTATGCTTTAACACAACAGCCGACTAACTTTGTTTTACTTAAAATGTCCACGTATGTACATGAGTGTGTGTGTGTCTGATTTTTTTTTTATATTTTTTTTCATAAATATAAGGAGCAAGGACAACAGTCGTGGTCGTGTTAATTCGTATAATTCCTATTTTCACAACATACATACATTCAATCATGCACTTGTAGAACAAGCGACAGACCTCCTAACGTCCCCCTGAGAAAACAATCCCACACATACACAAATTTTGTTTACAGTATAGCGAAACAAAAATGAAAGAGAGTTTATAATTCATTGTATGTAGTGTAGAGCAAAGCAAATTAAAGAGAGCAAAAGCGAAGGTCCTACATTTTCAATTACAGAATAAGAAACGGTGAGAACCGAAAAAGGACGTGTAAGAGATGCTTAAGTGAAAGTGTAAATGGTACTAATGATTTTAAGGAAAAGTACTTTTTGGAAGTTTTGATTTCATTTTTGTTAAATTTTATTTTTATAAGAAATTTTCGATAAATTCAATTTTTATAGGAAAATTTTGTTTTTTATAAACAAATGTTGATAAATTTTCTTTTTATAGGAAATTCTTTTCGTTAATCAAAATGTTTTCTTAATTTTCGATATATTCACTTTTTATTGTAAATTTATATTTCTTTTTTTTTTGGTAAAATTTTGTTAAATATTCTTTTCTATAAATTTTCTTTTCATAGAAAATTTTTTCTTAAATTATTCAAATTTTTTCTATAGAAAATTCTTTTAATTTTCTTTTCAGAGAAAATGTTATCTTTATTTTCTTTTTATAAAAATATTTTCTTAAATTTCTTTTTATAGAAAATTTACTCTTAATATTTTTTTACAGAAAATTATTGATATTTTTTTTAGAAATTTTTCTCTTAATTTTTATTTTATAGAAAATTTTCTCTTAATTAATTTTTTAGAGAAAATATTCTTTTAATTGTCTCTTATTTTTCATTTTTTTAAAAGTTTTCGTTTAATTTTATTTTATAGTAAATTTTAGTAATTTTTCTCTTACTTTTCGTTGATAGAAAATTTTTTCTTAATCTTCTTTTTATAGAAAATATGCTTATTTTTTAATGAAAATTTTTTTAATTTTATTTTAGTAGGAAATTTTCTTATAATATTTTTTATAGAAAATTTTCCATAAATTTTCATTTTATAGTAAATTTTCCATAAATTTTCATTTTGTGAAAAATTTTCTCTTAATTTTCTTATATAGAAAAATTTATTTTGTTTTTTTTATAGAAAATTTTCTCAGAATTTTCTTTCTATAGAAAAATTTCTCCTAATTTTCTTCTTAAAGAAAATATTTTTATAGAAAAATTTCAATAGATTTCCATTTTAAATTTTCGTTAAATATCCTTTTTATATGAAATTTTTTATTTGTGGAAAATTTTCTCTTAATTTTCTTTTTATAGAAAATCTTCTTTTTAGTCGTTGGAAACATTAAAACCGTTAGTACCAAAAACTCCTCAAAAAGGTACCAAAAATGTCCTTCTTACTACTTAAACACAAACAAACGCACACCTAACCGTATTATTAAGTAGAGTAGAGTAACGTGCATTGGTCTTATACAAAAGCAATTTAACATTTGCTCCAGTATTGCTTGGCACGCGGAACCATTCACAACGTTTTTGTTAACAGTGGTTGGTCAATGGTAACAATTGTACCAAAATATATTCAATATAAAGTGAAGGAAATACATATAATGTAACGGTTATTTCTATTTGAAAAGTTTTTTTAAGCAAAAAGGAAAAACCAAAAGTTAGTGCAACAAAAGACATTGAAATAAAAAATAACAATTACAATTTATTTCGAAACATTTAACAATTTGAGTGTGTGTTTGCTTTTCTACTAAAATTTTAAATAACTATAAAAAGTTAACACAAGACAAGGGTTAAAATTTTAAATTGACTTAAAATGAGAACATGTTTTTTAAATGTTCTTAGCTTATTTCTTATATTTTAAGTAGTAACAAAAAATAAAAATAAAAATGTTATAAAAGAAATCATAATAATTGTTGTCGTACATGTCACGGGATGTCATAAAAGTTTAAGATTTTTTTTTTGTCACTTCATCTTCAACAAACTCATCATCACATACTCTGTCAAAGGCAGACGTGCAAATTATACAGTTACACTATTTTCAATTTAGGTTTCTTTGGTTGATTATTATTATTTTTTAATTTCTTGGGTTAATTAAAATTCTAGCAGAAAAGGATATAGAAGTTTATTTGTGTGTGTGTGTGTGTGTAAGATTGCATTTTGATTTAATTGCCTCAATTGTGTTGCATTTGTTGTGGTCACCATACTGATGATTGTGTTTGTGAATGAATGAATGGATACATAAATACATATGTATATATTTAAAGGTATTACATTTTTATAAATAATAATTCATTCGTGTGGTTAATTAAATAATTTATATATTTTACTTAAAAATTAAGTACTTAAAATTTAAATAATTAAAATAAAATTGAATTAAAAAGAAACTGTTTTATATTGCAAGAGAAAACTGTTTGATTTTTTAAAAATGTGGCAAAATGTTTCTGAATATTTAGAATTTTTATTTTTATTAATTTATTAATAACACTCTCCTATTATTATAATATACGTTAAAGGACTTCTTTAGGACATCATAAATTAGATTTAAAAATTTTCATTACATCCTCTAAACTTTGAATTATGTACCAAAATCTATTTTCTTAACCATGCTGTATAAATATATCCCTAATTAGGTAATACTTTTGTGGACTTTTTATTTTTAAACAGTTTTCTAAAGTAGAAGAATTAGGCTTTCTAAACATATAAATTTAAATATATCCTAATCAAATATTAAAAACAAAATTTTAAAAAACATTTAAAAAAGTGATTTTTTTTGCAATTTTTCGATATTTATATTTATTATAAAATTTTCTAAAAAGTTTATATAACAATTCAATAATTTTTAGAAATATTTTTGTTTTAAACTTATAAAGATATATGATCTGAAAATTGAACAAAAACCGAAGAACTTATTGAATTTTATCTGGAATTATTTACTTAAACTATCCATATATTTTTTATTTTGGCCCCAAAAAGTATGCATCAAATAAAAATTTTTAATTATATGAACAATTTATTGATAAAGTTTAGAAAATGTTTAATAACTTTTTGAGATTTTAAGCTATTATAAAGTATATATAGTGAAAAAGCTACCGAAATTAATTTGAAAATCTAAAATTGACTTAAAATTTAGGCAATTATGAAATCTTTCATGCGGTAATTAAGCTCAAAACGGGTTTTTCAAAATATCTCAAAATTTAGAGGATATTTTAAAATTTTTTTAAATTTCTATGCGATGTTCTCAAAAAGATCTACAAGCCCCATTAGGCCGTTTTTCGGGTGGAAATAAAAAGTATTATTTTGTATAAGAGTGACTATAACCCGAAGATGTTTCATATTGCTAAAATTTTATTGATTCAAAATATTTCTGAGGAAACTAGATTGTTTATTTGGGATGGGTTTATTGTTTTTGTCTAAGAAAACTTCTCCAAGAAACTATGATCTAAAATCAAAACGCAGCTTAGAGATATAAAAATTCATACCAATACCCTAAATAGACCTCTGGTTAAAATTTTAAAATATTTTTTATAACAAGTTCAAAATTGCTAATTTTTTGAGACCCCTTTCTGAAAAAACTTCCATATGCCTAAAAATATATAATTTCAATTTGGGAAATAATTTTAATTTTGTTGTCTTCTTATATCAGAATCTTAAAAAAAGCAGTTTTTCGGTACACTATACTATGCAGTTTTTTTAAAATATCTTAAACTGAATTCTTTATGTCTCTCGACGCTCAGTATCACATTTCGCAGTTTTAGAGTGACAAAAATCCAGTTTTGGAGTAGACAAAGCCGTAAACATTCCCACAAAAAATGGGCGGGTAGAATCACTACCACTCTTATACTAAAAACAAATTTTTTTTCGTATAAATTTCGAACATGTTTTAACAAATTTTATTAAAAAAAGAATACTTTAATATAGGCATGGCAGGATCTAACCTCATCTGTCTTAATCTAAAATTTGCATAACAAATTTTTAGCCATTATCTTTTGGTTTTGAAAGATCGCAAAAAGTCGCTGTCAATATTCTCAAATATAATTTTATGTATGTTCTTTCATATATCAATCATATCTTTAAATTGGAACTCGATGGAACTTTTTAGTTTTAGTCCATTAAAAAAAGAATTTCCAAAAAAGAAATATTTTTTAATATCAGGATTTCTTTTACATAAAACAAAAATTATTTCAACATTTTTTTCCTAAAAATTTATAACAAGATAATTTTTATACATTTATTTTTACATAAAAAAATCATGTCGATATATACAATATTTACTGAGACATGTGCAGTTAAATTTAACATACTTCTTCATATATATATATATATATATATATATATATATATATATATATATATATATATATATATGTAGTGGTGAATAACCGGAGATCCAACTTCCAGCCGTCGTAATTTACAACTTCGTTAACCGTCCACATTTTTCTCTGCCAAAATAGCTCCTTCTGCCAGCCACGCATGACTTATGCGTACATCGGAAAAGCATGGGGTCAATGAGAGCATTTTGCAATTTTAGGCTATAGTTCCTTACAGATGTTACACATTTGCCTGTCAAGAAAATCGGTTGATTAGTTAAGAAGATATAGGAAGGAGGAGCTTTTACCGCTTTTGCCCTATTTTACGCCCTCTAGCGATATGAAATGAACTTTACGACCAATTCTCATACCTAACAAATACACATACAAAATTTCATAAAAATCGGTCAAGCCGTTTCAGAGGAGTTAAATTACAAACACCGTGACACGAGAATTTTACATAGGAAGAAGATAGATTCCACTGAAATGATTAATAATATGTTCTGATCGCTAAATTAAAGAAAACAACAGAAATAAATATTTCCGCTATTCGCGAGTTATTGCAACAACACAACATTGTTTTTGGTTAAGAATATATATATGTATATATATATATATATATATATATATACATAGAGGCTTTTTTCGTATTTTTGTTGTTCTAATTTGGCTAATTTGGCTGAATGTGGCACTGTGCGGTGGGAGCTAGGTTTTAATTTTAGACCTCTAGCGTAATTATCTTAGAATTTTGCACAAATTTCTTTTTTGCTATAAGTTTTTCCTCTTTCTCACCCATATAATTGCACTCACCCTATTATTTATCCATGACTAAAAAATATGGAGAAATTTTCTTGCAGATAAAAATCGCTTTAATAAGAAATAATCTTTTTTTCTGATTTCAATAGTCATACGGATTGACGGACATCGTTCTTTCGACTCCTCTACCTATAAGTACCACAATATATATATATATATGTATTTTATAGGGCCAAAGATGAATACTGTATAATTTAAAATATTTCATTTAATTCATATCACCACTTCAAGAGAGCCCTCATATTGTTTGCATTGAATATCCATAGTAAGATTGTTTGTGGATTTTTCGACTATAATTAGGATCTTTTTCCAAAAGCTCAGAAGTTCATTCAGTTAACAAATGGAGTTTTCTATGGTTATTAACTTAGTCAATTAATAATTTACGGATAGACCAGGGATGTTAAATTCAGTATAATTGTACTTTTTTCAGTACAATGCGACTTAAAAAGTATAGCGGTGCTCAAGGGATTAATTTAATAAAATGATTAATTGATTTGAAATAAAATTTCTTCTGATGAATTTGGTTTTCATTAAAAATTGTTTTAGAATAGTAATTATTATTTGCTTTAAATGCAACTCACTATTTAATAGTTTGAAAAATAATTTGAAACCTCAAGGAAAATTGTCCAAAGGAATTTTGATCAAGAAATATTATGAAGTTTTTTAAACAAGATATTATTACTATTTTAGTGCAATTACAGCAAAAAAAAAAAAAAAATAAAACTGAAATACTATGAAAATCATCAATCAAAATATTTCATCCTTGATCCAGACCCAAATCCCTACGCAAAGTACATCAGTTAAAATCTAAAAAGATTCGAGTTCTCATGCACACTTTTACAAAGAACAGCAACGTTCTCGGTCTAACTTTGACTTACTAATGTCGGATAACAAACATTGGAGGAGCGACTTCTAAGGGCCATCGTGTCTATGGTAAAATGTATATAGCGTTGGCTCTAAAGAATATTAATTTTGATAAAAATGATTTAGTAAAATTACTTATGTAAATCGTTAAAAATTTTGCAATTGTATTATGCACTTTACAATGATATTCGGAATTACAATGATGTCATCTATGAATGTTAAACTCCTATTCAGGGAGGGAATTTTTACGTCCAATAATGGATCTATTAAATTTTAATAGGTTAAAGTAGAGTTCGTCCTTGATCCAACAGAAGTTCATAAGCCAAATTTAATTGATTTATCTGTAAGATTTACATGAACAGACGAATGGACAGACATCATTAAATAGATTCACAAAGTGATTCTGAGTCGAACGGTTAAGGTTTATTTGAAAATTATGTCTGTACGTTAGAGATATCACCACAAATATATAATACCCCAACTATTTACGGTAGTGTAGTCCACGAGCTAAAAACTAAAAAACAGAAGAGCTAAGACCTAAGAACAGAAAAATAATTACTTCAAAAGCTAATTTAAAAATTTTTCATTTTTAATGCTGTTATATCTATTTACTTATTTGTAGTTCTCCAGCTCATTATAAATGATTTTACACTTAAGAATTATGAAGGAAATATTTCACTTAAAAAAATGCTTAAAAAAACATTTTATAAAATCATATATTAATATTAGACATTTGCAACTATAACCCAAGATTATCTAAACTAAAATTAGTTCATTTAATACATATCTTTACCGCTCAGTTAAGAAGCTACTTCTTAACAGATAAATTTACTTAATAAAGAAATAGACAGCCTGAAAGCTCTTCACTTGATTAACTTAAACCGGAAATTAGATAGTATAAATAAAACTTAAGCTTTTTTGACTTCTTAATGCATGCGTATAAATTAAGAAAATAATCTTCTTTTTAAATCCTCTTATGCAAATAAAAAAATAAAAAAAAACATATTAACATAATTTAAGGAAATTTAAATTAATCACCATTGAAAATGGTGTAATTGTCAGTTTGGTAGTGGTGACAAACTAAGTAAATTTTATTACATATGAGCATTTTTATTTCTAAACATAAAGGAAAAGTAAAATTATATTTTTGCTAATTTTCTCTCTATGTATAGGGAATCAAAATGTATGAATGTTTAAGTTAAATCTGGGTTGTCATCATTTCTAGATGAAAATTTGAAGATAGCGGTTGATTTATACGGGTTAATGTGCCACTTGGTGCCTAAAAGTCTGACTGTTCATATGACACGCACTATATTCTAAACACAAACACTTGAAACAAATCACATACACAAACTCTCATACAAGTAGACACTTGTGAATAGAAATATATTTTATATTTTTTGTATCCTGATGCCCCTATCATAAGTGTCAAACCAATACAAGTAGACAAAAGCAGCCAACCAGCATACAGTGGGGTCGATGAAAAAGAAAAGAATAAAAAATAAAAGAAAAAAAAAATTGTAGTAAATATTTATCTTTTAAATTAACATTCGGAACGAATTAATATGTATAGAAAAGTTGTAGAGTTATTTGGATTAGTTTTTTTTTTTTAGCAAATTCACCTGAGATATTTGTTTTAAAGGCTTTATATTTGGCTTTTATTAAAAGCTATATATATATTACGGTTATCGGGGGATAGGTAATTATGTCTATTGTTATATATTTTACTCATATTTTTACATACTTAAACCATAAAAAAAGTTTGACGGAAAAAATTTATACATTTTAGTATTAATAATTTTTAAGGAAAAATTTGTTTTAGATTTTTAAACGTATAAAAAATTGCTCGCTTTTTTGAACCCGAAAAAATGTTATTTTAGTAATAAAATAAATTAAAAATAAAATCAAAATAAGTCATTTAATTTAATTTAATTTAATGCTTTTTTGTGCTTTTAAAAAATATAGTTTTGAACATTTGACTATTTTCATGAAATATGGTCTCCTGCCTACACTTTTGAGCGGGCAGGATTAGCTTTAGTGTTAAATCGGTCTATATATATGTGGTTATTTAAATTATTTTTCAAATTTGTAAAATCTTAAGTATCATTATTTTTCTAACCCAATGAACTAAAAATTTTGTACCAGCATTCGACGAAAATGGTAAGGTGCAACTTTCAATTAAAACAAAATTTATTTATTTTTTTTTTCATTTTTGAAGGCATATTTTTTGAAATAGGTAAAGAATAATATCTTTTTTATTAATACAATTTTGAGAAAAAAAGTTAGAGAATTTAACTAAATTTTTGTAAAAAATACAATTTTTACTTTGATTATTTCTCTTTGATAATTTCTCATGACTAAACGAATAGAGATTATTTAATTTCTATGAATATTTTATTTTGTAATCATAGAATACTTTTAGAAAATTTTTCGCTTCTATTATAAAGAAATTATTAGCCAAAAACAAAGTTAAGTCAAGGCAAAAAAAAAAAAAAAAAAATCACAAACTCAAGCGTTAATGTCTTTTCAACTGTAAGATATGCACTTAAACACATTTTTTTCTTTATCTCGTCAATTTCTTTGTTAAAACTTGAAAAAGTTTCGAGTTCTTAAAGTGTTTTCTTCCTAAAGGTTGTAACTTTAACATCCTGTAGCTCATTCGGTATTATAAAAGGGTGACTGTAAAATCATTTTTCTGAAAACTTAAGTCCTCTTGTACATTTTAATACGATTCTGTATCTCCTAAAGGAAACAGAATTTTTACCAATTACTTTATGAGATATATAGTTAATATCACTGTGCTGCTAGACGAATTAAGATAATTCGGAACATATGTTAACACATTATTTTGAAATCTTTTTTGAATCACTAGATATTTAAAAAAAATTCTCCTATACTGCGGACAATTATTTGACGAAAACAAAATATAGTTAAGGCAAAAAAAAAAGTAAAAAATTCAAAATTAAAGTGTAAATATATATATATATATATATATATATATATACTTCATCTAACTCTACAAAAATCTTAAAATCATTGGTCTTAATTAAAAAAGAAATCGGCCTTAATTTGTACAAAATTATGAATTATTTCATACTTCAGGTGGTCTAATTTTACACCCTGTAGCTAATATCATATTATAACTGGTGGACTACAAGATCATTTTTCGGAAAGCTTAGGTCCTCCTCTGCCTTTTTCTTTAACATTTTAATTCGATCCGATCAGTAGTTTAGGAGATACAGATTTATTACTAATATTTTGCAATCGCTGATGAGCAGAGTTACGAGATGGTTAATTTTGACTTCCTGTAACTCATACCGTATTATAACAGGGTAATCACAAAATTTTTTTCTGCAAGGTTAAGTACTCCTCTATAATTTTCGTATAATTCGAGCACTTTAGGGGATACACATCTATTATATTGAGAAACAGAGTTACGAGGTGGTCTATTTTGACACCTTATAGCAAATAATATAATATAACAGGGTAATGACAAAATAATTTTTCTTCAAGCTTTGGTCCTCCTTTACAACTTTGCTACACATTTCACTTCGATCCTTTTAGAAGTTTAGAAAATACAGATTTAATATCATATTTTTGTGATCTACCCCACTGTACTGCTCAGCCAGCCAGCCACTTATCCTGACAGTTTCTTTTTTGTTACTTTTTCTGGCTGACTGAATCACTACTTGATGTTATGCACATACACACATATATTTTCATTCAAATGATCCCTGCAAACAAATGGAAGATAACTTCTTTAATGATAATATGCAAATATGCCCAATTTATCATCTATAGAAATTGATCAAAGTAATATTTTGTGTTTTTACCCTATTGTTATTTCCGAGAAATTAACATAATATAAAATAAATAAAAAATAATAAATAAATAAATAAACAAATAAATAACTATTAATATTTTTTATTTATTTATTTTTTTTTTAGAATTTTATTTATTGACTTTCCACTGCAAGCAATAGGAAGAAGAATAAAAAAAGGAATAAAAAAATCAAAAAGTGTATTTTGTTTTCATTTTTTTATTTGTTTATTTTTTCGAAATTTGTTTAAAACATTTTGTAATTATATATATTAATTTCGGATTTTTCATATTCTTGGCTTACAAAAATGTACACGAAATTCTGAAGGTAAATTGACTTGTGCATCCAAGGCTCCAATAGTTATAGGAGAAATCTTACAAAACCCGGGAAAAGCTAATAAATTATATTAATTTATTTAAATTATATTATTTAAATATAATTTAAATAAAAATGTAAAATGTATAATTTAGTTTTTCTAGGGGATGGTTTCTTTGCAAAATCATCTTTTAGTCTTCCGAATAATATTTTAGCGATATCTTCCAATTATCTTTCTAAGCAGTTATCCGGCGATATTGCCGGATTATAATCTAGAAGAATCGTCTTCGTATTACTTAGAAGTATCGCCGTCGGGACACGTTTTCTTCCGAAGGAAGTTTCTTCCGCAATACAAAATCGATTATTGCTGTAATAAAATTTTTCATCCTGGCAATACGTTTGGCGAATCATTTTTCGTATTGCCGTGTTTGCTGAGATGTTAATACTTGTATGTGTATTTATAAGTATGTATGTATGTATGTATGTATTTATGTATGTATATATGTATGTATGTATGTATGTAGGTATGTATGTATATATTTCTTCATTATGAATTGTGTTAAAAGTCATGTTTCCTTTTTTCACTTTATTATTATTTTTCGCTCTATTATTATTTTTATTATTACTACAAATAGTTTTTCTGCTAATATTACATATGGATTTTTTTTATTATTGTTAATGTATGAGTGTGAAGATAAATGTGTATGCTATGGAGAAATGTATGATAAACAGTTTAGTAAAGTTTTTCTTTCTTTTATATTCTTTTTTTAACCCATTTGAATAATGCTCCTTTTTTTGAGGTTATACTCATTTGGTTTTTGTTAGAATTTATTTAATAAAGTTATGAATTAATATGAGAAAAAATAAAGATTTAAAAGATGGTTAATTTGACAAATATTAGTATTATTATTTTTTTTTTTTTTTGTCATTTTTCGCATAAAACAACTTTTATGCACTAAAAAATAGGTATGCTTATACATATGGATGTATGAAATAAAGCTGCTGTTAAAGGATGGATGTTAGGTCAAAGGTTACAAACTTGAAACATCTAAGAATTAAGTTGTTAAAAAATGAAAACAAACTACCCAAAATAAAAAATATAAAAAAAACTTTCAATGCCATTTTATGTTTTGGATGTGTAGTAGTACAACAAAAACACTATTTTACACTTTATATGATGAGAGACATTTTTAGTTTCTTTTAATATCTGCACATGTGTTTTTTTAATGTTGTTGTTATATGCATAAATATATATATATGTGTATCTGTAAGCATTGACCTTAGCTATAAAATGCTATTAAGGTCTTAACGATTTCCTTGTCAATGGACAGACAGATATTTTTATCATCACCATATATTATTTGAAAATTATGCTGATACAAAAACTGAAAACGGAAGAAATAGCAAAAGTAATAGAAGAAGGAGAAGGAAAAATTTTTAAGTGACAGGAAATAAGGGGAATTCAAATTAAAATTTCTAAACTTCTTTTCAAGAAACAAAAAAAGGAGCCATTGAAATTTTAAAAGTGAAAAAGGTTTAAATACCTAATACTTTTGAAAAAGAAAAAGCATTTAGTAATATATATATATATATGTATATATAAAGGTTGACATTAAGTGTTTAATTAAAATTCCATAATATTCATAAAAAGCTTTTCAAAACTCTTGAAAATGACAAAAAATATTTGTGGTATATATGTAAGTGGAATATTCACATTCGTCTTTAAAATTTTAAAATACAAAACTTAAAGTTTGATTAATTTTAAGCAAAAGCTGAAATGTATAAAAGCCAACTACCATATTATGATAGCTCCCAACTAAATCTCATTTTCATATTTCTCCCAAAGAAATTTTGGTATCCTATGAAATGTACATGAGAAAAGTTTTTAATGACATAACAGAAATTACTGACCAGTTCCAAATATATCCAAAATTTTTGTAATTAAAAAAAAATCATTGGGCTCATATTTATTGATTCATACAAATCGCAACACCTTACGAAAAATATGTACATATATAAGATTGAAATTTCATCCGGGACCCGTTTGTCTGTCTGCTAAATCATCTTTCCAAAGCCAGGCCATAACTGAAATCAAAGTTTCGGGTAATCTTCTAAGAAATTAGATCATGAAAATTAACAAAATCGGTCCATAAAGGTCTTTGATAAAAAAATAAATTATTTTTGAAGTTCTCACATGTTTTTCATCGAAAATTAAGTTTTAACAAAAATCATTTTTCATCGAATTTTTACCAAAAAATAAAAAAAATGTAATTTTCATATTACAAAAAATATTGGACAAAAAAGATTGGATAAAAAAATCATAACCGATTTTTTAATGAACAACTGAAATTTTAACACAAATCCCTTTTTTTCTCCTAAAATCTGTGATTAGATTAAAAAAAATCGAAAACATTGGAGATTCAAAGTATTTCAAAGAAGTATTTTTTTTTAATGAAAACCCCAAATTTCACCTTGAGGTATTGAATGTAACAAAGAAATCGGGCTACCAAAAAAAAAAAAATTTTTTTTTTTTTGCCTAAAAAATTGTTTCCTCCTAAAAATTGGGTTTTTACCAAAAAAAAACCAAAAACCGTGTTTTCCCAAAAATTAGGTTTTTACCAAATAAACGGTTTTTAATCAAATAACAGAGTTTTCACTAAAAACTAGAGTTTCAATAAAAAAAAAAAAACACAAACATTGTTTTGACAGAATTGGGTTAAAAAAGGAATTTTTACCAAAAAACTGTGTTTTCCCTAAAAAAGGGGTTTTCACTAAAAACTCAAGTTAAAAACATCGGTTTTAAAAAACAAACTAAAAAATAAACCAAAAAGAACTTTTTCGATATACTTTAACAAAAAATTTTTCCAGAAAACCCTTTAAAAAAATCTTTCACGAGAAATTTCACCAAAAAATATTACCACCCGGTTTCCACTAAACAAAACGGGTTCTGCAAACAACTATTCTTTTATCTAAAAATATGACTCCACAAAAATTTAAATTTTTACCATAAACTCGGGTCTTCACCAAAAAACTAGTTTTCACAGAAAAATATATTTTGTTTTTTTTTTTTTTTTACAAAAATGTTTGACTTCAAATTTTAACTAAACAAAAAAATCAGCAGCATGTTTTCTAAAAAAAAAATATATAATTTTCACCATAACCTGGAATTTTCATTAAAAAAAAACTAATTTTTACCAGAAAACACAATTTTCACTAGAAAATCTAATTTCGTTTGTTTAAAAAAATCGTTAAAGAAAATTATAACCTGAAAATCTGTTTCCACCTAAAAAACGAAAAAAAAAGTCTACCCCATTGAGTGTATGCTTCAAATTAAATTTCGAAGAAGGCCTAACATGTGGTCAATTATGGACCTATTATTGAAAAATTTGGAAAATATACATATATAAAATATGCTCAATAATAACATTTATATGGGTTTCGTACACGTTTAAGTAATTCTGTCTACATATTGACCGATCTTCGTACAATTCGCTACATTACTTATGCCTATATAAATTTATTTTTGCCGAATTTCATTAAAATAGTGATAAAATATTTACTGCGCACGAAAAAATAGATAATTTTGTTCTTTAACTAGATAAGAAAAAAACTAATAAAATCGGTCGGAAATACTAGGATATATATGAAAAAACTGGACCAAGAACATACAAAATTATGGTGCTTAAAAATTCAAACGCAAATAACTTGAAAACTATAAGAGATAAATAAGCATGTTTTTTATAGGTCTTATCAGGGCCTACAACAATATATAAAAATATTTGAAATCGGACGAGAAACAAAAATTTGGCAAGCGATTAAAAATTTTTTATGTCAGAGGTGCCTAACTTTGAGCCCCCTTAGCTCTGCCCCTGAGGGGTCTGTTGTGCCCCCCTTCCAAATTTAACATTGTACACTCCTCCGCTATGCCAACCACCCGATCAGAAGTTACAGATTTATTTCCAAAAAATTTCAATTCTGCCCCACTGTGGACTGCAGGATCGCAGACAAAATAATACGTATTTTAAGAGAAAATCTCTACATCTCTGGAAGGAATATGACTTAATATTATTACTTATTAAGGTTAATTTTCTTCAAAAATATGAATGTGTCCAAAGGGCAATATAAAGAACATACTATCGCACTTCCTAAGTCATTCTGATTAAGAATTCCGTATTATAGATGTTTTTTACATGCGGGGGAAAAGCGCTTTATACATAACAAGAGAAATGTTCGCAAATTAGTGCTTTCGGAAGAGATTCCTTTTTATCATTGTAAGTCATTTTAGAACGAATTCTATCACTCCACGAAACTGTCTAAAATTCAGTACATTTGAAATGTATTGTGTTATAGTAAAAAACTAATTAAGAAACACTTAAAGCTGAGTAAAAAATAAAATAGTCTTTAATAAAAAGAAGTAGACCCACTCCACAAAAAAAGTAACCGAAAACACAATAAAACTTTTATTTCATTAAAAAAAAACTAATTAAAAACTAATAAAAGATTAACTTTTCTTTTACATTTAAAACTAGAATATAGCGGTCTTTAACAAAACAGAATTTCATTCGCTGAATTTTATGCACTCATTTTTTCGTGCACACTCCTTATATATAAGATTTGTAAGCTTTAAAACCCTTTTCTGACAGGGCATTTCTATGAAAGTTAGATGAAAAAATAGATCGATTAAAACTAATTTCAATAAAATTAATTTTTGAATCAAAAAAATCATACGTTCCATATTTGATTCGATTATTTTCTACATTGGGACCGGTACTTTGATTACAAAGATCAGCTAGTCAATCATCCAGACGAATGTACTGACATCGTTAAATTGATTGAGATAATAAAAAAGTGATTTCTATATATAGGGTGATCCATTTCTAGGTTCGCTACTTTTTTAAAGAAAAAGACACAGAAAATTCAAATTTAATGGAGAATGTTTATTATAATTTGAAAGAACATTCTTTGGCATTTATTTTTTGAAGATTATGTCTATCAAATGTTGGCCGTTGTTATATCGCAGATGGTCCATCCGTTGTGTTCAATTTTCGATGACTCGTTCAAGCATTTCGACCGTGATGTTTTTCTCCAAGGCCTGAATCGAAGCGAGTTTGTCCGCATAAACTTTAGACTTTACATATCCCCACAGAAAAAATTCTAACGG
The DNA here is from genome assembly GCA_932274085.1 of Protocalliphora azurea. NCBI lineage: Eukaryota > Metazoa > Arthropoda > Insecta > Diptera > Calliphoridae > Protocalliphora > Protocalliphora azurea. Next base: position 202,996,677 of record OW026519.1, on the reverse strand, counting down.
TGTGATATCACACGATCTTGGTGGCTAATCGACCGACCCAAAACGTGAAATTATGTGCTCACCGAAGTGTTCTCTCAATAAATAAATTGACTGATGCGATGTGTGGGAAGTGACGTCGTCTTGCTGAAACCAAATGTCGCCGAGATTACGAGCTTCAATTTCAGGCATCAAATAGTCGATTATCATGGCACGATAATGGTCGCCATTGACGGTTACGTTCGCACCGGCATCATTTTTAAAGAAATATGGATCAATGATTCCACCGGCCCACAAACCACACCAAACCGTTGTTTTTTCTGGATTAAGTGGCAGTTCTTGAATCTCTTCAGGTTGCTTTTCGTCCCAAATGCGGCAATTTTGTTTGTTTACATACTCATTGAGCCAGAAATGGGCCTCATCGCTGAACAAAATTTGCCTCGAAAACGTCGGATCTTCTTGGAACTTTTCAAGAGCCCATAGAACGAAGCGATGTCGCTTGGGAAGGTCGAGCGGCTTCAGTTGTTGCACAAGCTGTATTTTGTACGCTTTCAATTTAAGATCTCGACGTAAAATGCGCCAAGTCGTTCCATACGTCAGTCCGAGTTGCTGCGAACGGCGCCGAATCGACTCTCCACGGCCTTCGTGTACACTCTCAGCTTCGGCCTCTATATTTTCTTCACAGCGAACTGGACGTGGTTTATTCGGTCGAATATTAACCAATAATGAATACTGGGTCTCAAAATGGGTGATACACATTCGACACAGAACGTGAATTTTCGTAATAAAGTTGAACGATTTGTAAACGTTGTTCAGGCGTAAGTCTTTCCATTATGAAATGCCAAACAATACTAAACAAAAATAACATGACACGACTCACACGTGATCTGTCAAAAAAGGCTATTGAAAAAAGTATCTCTGTTTGAATCACCCATTATAAAAAAAAAAAAAAAAACAAATTAGTACTTTTTAATACTGAAAATTGTTTATTATATTTTTTCTCTAAGTGTATCAAATATGATTTCCTTTCTCCCCTCTTTCTTTTCAACAGAAATTGCTGTAAATTGTGGAATTTGTAATTGAACTTAAACAAACATTAATCACTATTAAAAACTTACACCTAATCGTTTTTCCACTTTATAATAAATATTTCTTTATGTATGTAAGTATGTATGTATGTATGTATGTATGTATATATGTATGAGCCAAAAACAAATTCTTTTCATCAATAAATCTTTATTGAGGTGCTATAAAAACAGAAGTACAGTAAAGAAAAGTATAAAAAACAAGTAGCATTAAATTGAAGACATAATTGATTTTAGAAATTGAGGTTACAATTACTATTTAAAAGAATAAAACAAATACTAAATGTAATTAAAAAATAAAAAATATTAAATATTATTAAAGTGAGGGTAAAGTGAGGGCTGGTTTTACAAAGACGACAACTTTGTTAACTAAATACAAAAAATGAATTGTATTATTTAAAGCTTTAAGACAGTTCGTTGTACTACTGTTTTCTTGTAACAAAGAAACAAACAAACACTTTAGTCTTTTAATTTTAGAAAAGTGTATGTTTACTAAAAGCAACATCTAATTTAAAACGTTTTTATCTTTGTTAACAATTCAAAGGAAATTAACTTTTAAAATTTGACAAGTAATGCTATGTTGAGTAATTAACTAAATCACTTTATTTTTATTATATTTATTTTTTGCTTAAATTTCTTTTTGTTCAACCTACTATGCAATTAATATGATTTCTTTTGAAACTTATCTGCCTGTTTCCCTATATCGAACGAAAAATTCGTTTCGTGCAAAACAATAATAAAATTTTAAATTTATTTGTTGTTTTCCACACATTTTGTCGAAACGACTTTTTCGTTCGACATAGAGAAACAGACAGTATGTAAAAATTGCTAATAAAAAATTATGTTATTTTCTTTTTGCTTAAAAAAAATATTAAGTTTAAATTTGTGTTACAAAAAAAAAAAAAAAAAAAAAAAAAAAAAAAAACAAGAAAAAATAAAGGAAACTAATAAATAGAAACCATAAATCTGAAAATTATTAACTGCTATTAAGCAAACAAATACGTCACACAGTGGGGCCGATTGCAAAAATTTTGATAATAAATTTGTATCTACCAAACTAATAGACGGTTTGAATTGTAATGTATGAAAGAGTTGTAGAGAAGGACCTAAGCTTTCAGAAAAATCTTGTGATCACCCTTTAATAATTCGAGTTCAGCACAGGGTATCAAAATTGACTACCTCAAGTATAAAAAAGTTAAAAAAAATTCACCTTCTAAAAATCAATTTTGATTTCAAAGATTTAAACCCCTTTTAAAGAACTTGTTGGGATGAAGAAAAAATATGTCTACTCTCTTATGATAAATTTTATGATTAAATATTATCAAAATCAAGACTTTAAATTAAGGCCGAAAAATTCCTGTATTTTTAGTCTGATACTTATATTTTTTTTGTCAAACTTTAATTAACAAAAGAATATTTTCTTAACATATTTCAAAAGACAAGCCTTCAAATATGAATAATAAAGAAGTGTTTACTTGAATGAGTGTGGCACCCTACTTTCAGCATTTTTCAAGAATGATAAAATTTTTAATGAAATTTCCCATGAATTCATCGGGCTATAAAAGAAAGTCATTAGATATTTTTCAAATCTAAAAATCTAGTTTTAATAGCCACATATATATAAAGTTTGATTTAATACTAAACTGGTTCCCGATCATTCAAAAATGTGGATAGGAGAGCATATTTTATGAAAATAGTAAAATGTGTAGAATCATATTATTTAAGTACACAAAAAAAAAATTTAGTTTTAAAAATTTATTTTGAATGTAGTTTATTAGAAAAATAGTAATATTTTCATGTACCAAAAATCATTTTGATGAATTAGTGGTTAATTTTGTATAAATTTTTAAATCTACAATAAACTTTTCTAAGAAATTATAAATACTAAAAATAACTTTTTTTTAGCTAAACTCCTTATATTTTTAAACTATTAAAAAATTTCAAGAAAATATAAAAATAGACAAATTTACCTATTTTAATATTTTCTGATGAACATAGTGTCCAAATAGCTTTCCAAATAAAGTAAATATACCAAACTAAATTCCGATATCTCTCGGCCAAAATTGCCAAAATTTTTGCTATCGGCTCCACTGTGTGTCATAAAGAACACTTTTAGTTGTTAAGTCTGTTTTTGGTGTTTTAAATTTTTAGCAAACATCTTTGTACTTAAAAATAAATAATTCAATGACTTTTTAAAGAAAAATAAATAAAAATAAAAAAAATATTTATTACCAAAACCCTTTTATATGAAAAAAAAATATTATTATTAATAAAAAAAAAGCAAAATAATCCAAAGATTAAAGATTAAATAAATTTTAAAAGAAAATAATGTGTTAAACAATTTAAAAAGTTTGAAAACCTTTCAATACTATTAAAATAATAAAAAGAAAAAATATAAAAATATTTTAAGACCAATTCTAAGAAATGGTAGCTTATCATAGCAAAAGAAAACATCTGCATAAAACGGAAAAATCCTTAAAAGACTATTATGATCCTTTACCACCAGTAGCAGCAGCAACAAAAACAAATCAATTGAAAACAATGGATTATTCAGAAACAATTTTGGATTACAATTTTACCAAACTGGCCAATGACAACGGTAACAGCAGCAGTAATAATAACAATAATAATATCAACAGCAGCAGTAACAACAACAACAACAACAATAGTATTAATATAATGGATAATTTTACTCATAATCTTTTCGAGTTGCAACCATTTTTGGCCAACAGCAATAATGATAATTTTATTAATACAGACAATGATTATAATTCTACTGTATCAGTGGATATTTATGATACAGCCTTTAGTCCCACTGTATTTTTAACGGATGCTACTACAGCTGCCGCTAGCGCCGTCATTACAGCGGCTTCCAATAATCGAGGTTTATTAATGGATACTTTACTTGGTTCTGTTATGACCACTGCCACTGCCACCGTTACATCACCATCATCAACATCATCATCGCTATCATCATCTTCGTTAGTTTCATTATCATCTGCATCTGAAACATCCGTTTCATCTTCAATTTCCTCGTTAGCAGGTTTACAGGAGAATTTTTATGAAACCACCGTTGTTGCTGTTAATAGTATGAAAACATCAACAAACAATGAATCGGCCTATTGGGAATTAGAAACTGCTGATTTCGATTTTCTCTACAGACACTCGTTGGCCATGACCATTGTCTACTGTATTGCTTACGTGATTGTATTCCTGGTTGGTTTGGTGGGCAATAGTTTTGTTATAGCTGTCGTGCTACGCATGAGAAATATGAGAACTGTTACCAATTACTTTATTGTAAATTTGGCCATTGCTGATATTTTGGTTATAGTTTTTTGTCTGCCAGCAACATTGATGAGCAATATATTTGTGCGTAAGTATTTTCTTTTTTTATCTTACACCATCATAAATGGTTATGGTATTATGCGTTTGCGTTAATGTTTGTAACACTTAGAAAAATTTATCTAACACCCACCTTAAAGTATATCAATCGACTTAGAATCACTTTTTAAATCGATCTAACGATGTCTGTCCTTCCGTCCGTCTGGCTGGCTGTCCATGTAAACCTTGTGCACAAAGTACGGGTCGGAATTTTAAAGATAATTCTATAAAATTTGACACGTGGGACTTTTATGACATAAGGACAAAGCCTATTGAAATTGATTATGATCGGTCCATTATTTCACCTAGCCCCCATACAAATGTCCCCCCGGAATATAGTTTAAACACTAAAAAATGCCTTAAAAATAAGAATATTTTAATGAAATTCGGTTCAAAGAAGTTCTGTAAGTATCAATATATGTATCGAATATTATAAAGATCGGTCCATAATTGACCATAGCTCCCATATAAACCCCGAAACTTCCGAAAATCACTTTAACGTGCATAAATTCCATATGAACATTTTTATCAAGTTAATATTCGACACAAATAAGTTTTATGTTTAGTAGAAAGAACATTGCCAAATTTTATGAGAATCAGTCCATAATTTACCATAGGCTCTATACAAACCCACTTCCAGGAATCGCCTGCATAAAATCATCTAGATGTTAGTATCTATGCATTATTTTGTTTTTGTATATTTTATTTTACATTTAGTAAAATTGGCTACAGGTTTAATATATGTATGCTCGTACACAATGATGTAGGGTATCATGTAGTCGGTATTTCTCGTTTGTTTATTTTTTTGTTTTTATTTTCGATTATTTATACAACCAATATTTATTGTATAATTAAAGTTGAGTAGACTATAGAAAACAAAAAATATTTTTGTAGACATGAAACTGTTTTAGTTAAGTAAAGTGTAGTGTGAGATAAAAAGTTTTTGTAATATTTATTTACAACAAGATAGAAGAATAAAGAAATTAATTGAAGTGGAAATAATGAAAATACAAACAAACATACATTTAGACGTACGAGTTTTCAGTGACCGGAAGAAATAAATTGTGTAAATTTTATGACTTTATTTGGTATATTATTTTTTGTAGGCAGGATTATTAAATTCATATTTTTTATAGTTTATTAATCATTTTGTAATTTCAGTTATCATGCCCCAAAAAATATATATTTGAAGTCCTTATAAGTAAGACAGTTAAAATAAAAATATCGGTTCGTCCATCCATCCTTGCGTCCGTCTGTCCCTTCTGCTGTATTTTGAAATGGATTTTTTTCAAGTCCTTAGATTTTTACTAAGGGCCTTTATAATAATTATCAATCAATATATTGAATTGAAAACATATGTAGTGAATGAAGATCACTACTCCATTTCCAGTTGTATTTTAAAAATTTCTATTTATATTTCTGAAGTTTATAATTATATTTCAGAAATTTCCATTTGTAGTTCAGAATTTTAATATTTTTAGTTTAAAAAATTTAAACTGTAGTTTAGAAATTTTCATTTCTATTTCAGAATTTGTCAAATTATGTATTTAAAAAGTTTCGATTTGTATTTTAAAGCCTTCTAAAGAAAAATTCTTACACAAATTCCAAAAATTCAAGCTCTGGAAAATTTTTCTGGAATTCGACATGAATTGAAATATAAATATATTTTAAACATGAAATATAATGGAAAAAATAAAAAAAATTCAATTTTAAAAAATTGAATTTTAAATTCAATGCTTGGCAACGGATTCAAGGCTGTAAATACATTTGAGTTCAACTTGAATTGCAGCAAAAATGCTTATTGTGCACAAAAAAAAAAAAAAAATCAGTTTTAAAAATTTATTTTGAATGTAGTTTATTAGAAAGATAATAATATTTTCATGTACCAAAAATCATTTTGATGAATTTAGTGATTAATTTTGTAGAAATTTTTATACACAATTGGACATTTCTGAAATAAAAATGGAAATTTCTTAAATACCTGCTATTTGAAAAATTCTAAAATATAAATGGAAATTTCTAAATTACAATTAGAAATACAAATAAAAAAAATCTGAAATATAATTAGAAACTTTTGAATTATAATTAAAAATTCCTAAAATATAAATGGAAATTTCTGAAATATAAATAGAAATAGAAATTTCTTAAACACAATTGGAAATGGTATAGAATCAATCCATAAATGATTAAGTTGTGAGAAAAAAATATTATTTTTTTTTAATTTACCAAAATTGGCAAGAATCCCTAAGATGATTTTTTTTTTAATTGAGCAAATAAAGTCCACATTTATTTATACAGACTAAGTATACATCAGAATTTCTGTCACAGCATTCCGTAAGTTGATCTTAGTTTTGAGAGATTTTAGAAAAGAAAATATAATTATGTATAAAAAAAACTGTTCGAATTCAAGAGTAAAAAAGAAAAAAACATTTCGAAAGGATTATTTGTGGTGAATTTCATCAAAATATATATCTTTAAAATTACGGAAGGCCGACTGGACATCGTTAAATCGACTCGAAAAATGATTACGAGTCGAATGGTATACTTTCATGTGGGGATTCAAATATTTTTTCTGCGTACGATAGAAAAGTGTCTTAATGACAAATTTTAGTCTTAAGTGTCAAATATGTAAATTTATGTACTCAAATATAAAATATTGCTAAAGCATATTTATATTTACATTTCTTAAAAATGGTTTTAAAGTTAAACATGCAAAAATATGCTGTTAATCGCAAAATATGCAGAAATATAAAATATTTCAAAATTCATAAAATAATTCAAAGTAACAAAAAAGTTTAGTTGAATTGAAGCACAGAAAAAATATGATATTTCATATAAACTCAAAAAATCAAAATTTTTGAAAATTTCAAGTTATTCATTCATGGATTCAGAAAATTAATATGATTTGTTATTTTCTTGCTTAACTAAAGAAGTAAATTTGAAAGAAATTTAATGAAAAATGCCACCGATATAAATATAAAAATTGCACCAAGTTTTTCTAAAATTTTAAAAATTTTGTGTTTTTAAATAAGAATATCTAACTAACTATAAAAGATAAATAACTAGCACACGTAAACTTGCTTTTTTAAGATCCTAAGGAGAACGTTAAGAACCATATAGCTCCACTTCTGAGAGGTCTGTGGGATTATTTTTTAAAAAAATAAATTTAAATACTTCTCTGTTATGATAGTGTGAACTTTTACATAAATCAGAGGAGTCAATTAGAAGCTATTGATTTATTTCTAAAATATTTTCATTCAAAGCACTGTGGAACGTAGTCAGAGTTGGCGGATGTACGGACTTCATAATGACAAAAAAGTTATATATATTTTATTCATATTTATTACCGTCTGTGTAAATGTTCATTGGTTATTCTTTTGGTTTTCTAGTTATTAATAAAAATGTTGAGACACATAAAAGAATATTTTCCTTAATATCTCAGATAGTAATTGAATTCTCATGGTAAACATTGCACAAATTGTTTAAAATTTTTAACAGAAATATTTAAGATACGAACTTTTATAAAAAAAAATAATAATTAAATAAAATAAAAAAAATAAATAAATAAATTTTTTAATAGATAAATAAATAAATAAATTTTTTAATATATCATTTTATTACATTTGGTTTTGTAAACATTGTACTCGATATTTCCACCTCAAATAAAAATTTACTTTATATGATGACTCAAAAATTTTGACCTGACATTATTCTTTTGCGAACTGGATTAGAGGAAAAAAATGTTTTTTTATGGTTGTTTGAGCTTTTTCATATTTTTGTCTAAGAGAACAATATGCAATTTTGATGTCATATTTGCATAGAAGGCTTTATTTTACACGAATAAATAAATAAAGTAATGTCAAAATTGTTGGTGTAAAATTTTACTAATTTTTTTCTAATAAAAAGTTATAGACTTATGATCATAAACCCTACAAGCAAAATAATACAAAAGTGATTCAAATTTGTATTGCTTAGAAGAAAAATTTTATTGTCGCAATAACATATTCGTATTGCGAAAGTTCCCCCAATAAAAAATCATTACGCCTGGAAGAAAAATAGGCAATATTGCTAGATAATTATCTAGGTGAAAAAAAGAAGATACCGCCAGATAATCTTCTGGAAGATGTAATAAATTTATAGAAAAATTCTCACCAAATAAATCTTGAAATAATATAATAAAGAAAATTTTTACAACTTTATAAAGCACGAAAACTAAAATTTTTATATAAAATATCCATTTTTTTTCTGCTAAAAGACAAATAAATTTCTTCAATATTTTTTTCCTTTTTTGAAAATTTTTTCGACAACTGAGGAAATTGTGATTGAAAAATGAAAGTATTTCTTAACTTTATAAAGCACGAAAACTAAAATTTTTATATAAAATATCTATTTTTTTTTTTTGCTAAAAGACAAATAAATTTCTTCATTATTTTTCCTTTTTTGGAAATTTTTTCGACAACTGAAGAAATTGTGATTGAAAAATTAAAGTATTTCTTCCAGATGATCTCAATGGGATTATCATCAATTTATTGCGGAGGTGATAATCACCTAACTGAAAAAAAGGGCAATATTTCGAAGATAAAATATACTATGCAAATAACAAAAGAAAACAAATTTTACATATTTTTCGTTGATTATTGCCTAATTTTCTTTACTGATAAAAATACAATATTAGTAAAATAATACTGTAGCGAGTATTCATATGACATAACTGATCCATATTATTCACACGCTTAGATGATCTTAAATACAATTATATATGGCGATAACATGACACACCGTAGTTTTTTTTTTTTTTTTTTTTTTTTTTTGAGACATTTTAATATCTCTTGGTACCGTGGTACAAACTGAAATGGTGCAGTTTTTTGGCAGTGGAAGCCAGAATGTCGAAATGGACAGCAATCGGAATCGATTCTATAGAAAAATTAAAAAAAAAATAGAAGAAAATATCCTACAATCATCAAATTTAGTAAATATATTTAAATTTGTCAACTAATTTCAAATCTAAAATCTGATTTTAAATTTATTAAAATTAACATTTTTTTTAATTCTTGTATAGTTAAGAATTACTAAAGGCTTCTAAAATAATTAACAGCAGTCACATATATCAGTGTTGCCATATAAGTGAAATAATTAAGTTTTTAATAATGTTTTTTTATATAATAAAGCTTTTTTACAAAGTATTCTTCTATAATTATTCAATGAACTTAAGCCCGAATGCAAAAATTTTAAAAAACTCTATAAAAAGTTCAACAAAAATTACAAACAAAAGATGTTTGCAAATCTAGAGATTGACAACAATAAATTATATACAGTTAGTAAATAAGGAACAATTTGGAAAAAAAAAAATTAAGAAAAAAAGTAGTACTAGATTCAGACCAATTTTTATTGTTTTCCAATCTTTATATATAATAAATGTTACGTTTTTCAATTACACTGGTCGGCAAAAGAATAGAATTTAACCTGCTAAACACGAATCTGTTTTCAAATATTTTTACATCAGGTCATGATTTTTTATGGACATGTCTAATATCTTCCCTTTAATAAAGCGAATACACGAGTATATTTTATCATAACTCGAGAACGGGTTGTCCGATTTAGACGATTTAGATTGAAACACCAAAAGATGCAAACTATAATTATCTTTAAGTTAACTTAATACTATTTTTTATCTACCCAACAATTTTGGAGTTATTCAGAAATTAGTGTAGCAAAAAAACTGTTTTTTGTGCAAAATTAAAGATTTTTTTCTGAAATTTTTTTTTAAGAATTGAAACTCTCAAAAATGTGTAGCTTTTAATCCTTTATCATAAAGCTGGTAATACTGAGAATAAAATAAGCCAAATATTATTAAAATTGATGTGTAAATCTTGCTTTTATTCACAATTGAGTGAAAGTACCCATGTGAAGTCACACTGGTGTGCAAAAAAAAAAAAAAAAATAAATAGGTGGATTAAATGAAATTTGACATGTTAAATAAGAATCTGCTTTCACTTTTTCACTATCACCCCCTTCTTATACACTTACACTTGTATAACTCGAGAACGGTTTGTCCAATTTAGATAAATAAAACTTCAATAGATGCCTACTAAAATAATCTTTAAATTAACTTAACATTGTTTTCTTATCCACACCTGATAGAAAAAAAAAAAAAACAGAGCAAAAATTTAGATATCAATTCATATCATATAAAAAAAATTACGGAAACCGTAATCTAATTCTAAATCTACTAAGTTTGAGTAAAATTTTAAAAATGGGTAATTTTTCATAAAATTAAGAAAAAAACTAAAATGGAGATTAAAAATGTAAAATTTCATTAATAAACTGGATCTACGGGCAAAGACGTAATTTCAAGTTTGCAATATTATATTGAAAACAAAAATATATATTCAAAATACATAAACTCCTGGCTTTCCATTGATATTCATATATTTTGCAAAAATATTTTAAGGTAAAATTGACAATATATTTTACTCTAAACGATTCACTGGGTATAACAGAGGAACAGAGAGGAATTTAATAAAATGCTAAAACAAAAGTATAAAAAATTTGGCAATATTTTGAAACTGAAATTGAAGTTTGATGACAAAATTCTTTCATAAATTTGCCCACGGAAAATATAATTTTTTGGACGCAATTAGATTTTGTAAAGGAACATAAAATATACAAACAGTAAAAAATGTACTATTTTTGGCCTAAAGTATAACCGATGAAAAATTAACTAATGTTTTCAGACATCTCGAGAGTTATTGTAGAAATAATGTTTATTCCATATTCGTTACCGATTGTTATCAACCAAAATATAATTAATACATTGTATCGAGTTTAATTCAAACAATATATTTTTTTTACTTAATTATTTTTTGTTATTAAAAACTATTGAAAAAAATATATATAAATGCATTTTCCATCCCTGAATTGTATGTACCATATTCAAAGCAAAATTAAAATTTCTCTCACAATAACCCCTAAGAAAGTTTGTTCGTAGATTTAAATATGTTATTAGCTTCCAAAAATAAATAATACTTTAATTGTAAAAAAAAAATAAAAAACTTTGAAAATTTACAATCTAAACCCAAAAGTTATTTTTATTGTCTACAATAAAGACTATCTACTACTTAAAAAAAAATATAAATATTATAACATTAAAGTCCTGAAAAAACTAAAAATGTCCAAAAACCTCCAGAAAGATTATCTATATATAAAGAATATAAAAAATAAGTATGACTTTTCCAAAAAAAATAACAATATTTTATCTAACTGCCCGTTTCTTTCGTTCGATTAAATATATTGAAAATAACAAATAAATTTTAGAATTATTTGTTATTTTCAATACATTTACTCGAACGAAGTTATCAAATTTATAAGTGAAAAGAAACATTTTTATTGATTCTTTGAATATCTAAATAAAAATAAAAACATTTTTATTACTTATTGCAAATATAATGTTCATAATGTTCCTAAAAAAAGGTTAAAATTTATTTGCTTTAAAAAAACAAATATAACACAAAAAATTTTTAAATTCATATTGAGAATATAGACTCTAAGCTTCTGACCAAAGGAAATTAATAAGACAAACTTTGACATATTAACTCCAAAATAAATGTAGTTGTCTATAAAAATATATAAATCTATAAATCACAGAGACTACTTAGCAAATAATTTAAAAATGTCTATGTGTGCACAAATCCATAAACATACATATATTTGTAAACAATATTTAAAAATTTTTACAGACAAATTTAATAATAAAAATTATGTGTAAAAGAAGTGTAAAAGAAGAAAAACCATCAAACTTGCATAAATTATAATAATTTGGCCTTTTTGTCCTTTAACAAAAGATTTATCAATGACAACATTAACTTTTAAACCTAAAATAAGTTTTGCTTATTTATCTAAAACAAGATAATAAATAAAGAATAAATTCAGTTATTTATTTAACTTTCTTCGCAAATGTCATTCAACTTTAACTAAAACTAGAAAAATATAATGGAACAAGTGAGACTGTTATATTCGACTTGGTCGAATCTATATGCTCACCATCTGCAACTATTTAAAATCTCGCTTTATATGGCAGGGGGCGGACCACTCTCATTTTTTGTTTCTGAATTTACATTGTTCCTTAGACTATTTGTACAAAATTTCGTTGATTTTTCATTTTATATGGGGGGTGGGGCGATAAAGTTTTACAAAATTTCGTTGATGTGATGATGAAAAGTATAAACTGGAGTTACGACAGACAAATTATGTTCCCATTTTTTTTTTCATTTTCAAGCCCTATCCTGCTTTCAACAGGTAGACAGACGGACGGACATCGTTAGATCGTTTTCATGAGTACCCAGAACTTATATAAAGTCTTAGATGATTATTTCGACATTTTACACATGGAATGATAAACCCAATATATCCCCATCATTTTTTGATAGTGGGTATAAAAGGAAAATAAAACTAAAAGCAATAAAACTAATATTGAAATCTAATGGTTTTCACTTAAATAAATATTATTATGAATCAAAAAGGATCTTAAGTGCATTACAAACCATAAAAATTCAATTTTTGTTGCCATAATCCCTTTAAATTAATCTGGATAACAACAATAATAATAATAAAAGCCTAAAAAACAACAAATACTTTAACACACACAGAAAAAATACCAAAAAAAAACTGATAATAATGTAATTTTATCTTTGTTAATGAAATTCCTCAATGGTTTCCTTTTACATATAGCAAAATAATAGTAAAAAAATGGGGGAGGAGATAGTAAAGGGAAGAGAGATAAAAAAGTAAAAACTTACAGAAAACTAAACATTTTTTTGCAGGACCAAAATAAGCATACAAAAAAGGAAAAAGTATTATTTATATACAATGACTTTTTTCCTTTTATTTATTTTTTTATTCCTTCATTTACGTATAAAAATACTCTCACTAAAACGTATATACTCATTTTGTCTACATACATAATAATTTTTTGCTATTTGCCCTATTACAACATAAGGTTTTTTGTGGGTATTATTGTTGTATCACATTAAATCTGAAGTCATTGACAATTAAATTGTTTTGTTTTGTTTTGCCTACAAAAAATAAAAATAAACGAAATGAGAGGAGAAGAGGAATTTGAAAAAAGTAATGTTATTGTTAACATTGCACTCGCTCGCATTTGGAGTCTTAGAGTTCTCATAAATATAGCTTAAAGAGAAAAATTTAAGATGAGGTTGAGTAGGCGTGAAGTTGGTATTAGTTTGTGATGATAAACATAAAAGGGTGGTTGTTTACCCTCTTACCATATAGAAGAAGAAGTCCTAAGTATATGCTTAGCTATTTTATGCTATTTTTAAAGGATTTTTTGTCTTTTTTATTTGTTTATAAATAAAATAAAAATAAAAATAAATAAAAAAAAAACACAAATAAAAAAACTAAAAACATATTGTAAATGGTAATGCCAATTTAGAGATTTTTTGACACATGCTTATTTATAATACTTAACTTATTTAATATTTCATATAAAATTTAAGATCAATTAATCCTCCAATGCGCAATTTTTTATTTTTGAGGAAAGAAATTTTTTCAATGTAAAATTTATATAAGAATTAGGAAACAATAATAATTTAATTTTCTGCATTATCTAAATAATAAGCTGTCATAATATTTAAGGAACTGTTAATATGCCAGTATTATACGACTAAAATAAAATTTTAGTTATAAATTGCATTAGATGCATAAAAGCATTTGTAGTTTATTAGCTGAATTTTTTGCAGAATTTATTCAACAAAAATTTTTTTTAAATATATTTTATAAAAATTTGTCAATTGTACTAATTACTAATATATAACTTCATATGGATACATATTTTCCCAATTTTTTAAAAATAAACCAAAAAATTAAGTTAAATAAATGCTTTTGTTTTCAATGAACAAGCAGCATAAAAGAAGAATATCTTACCAATGACAACCATGGGTGAAAAAAAGAACTTTTACACTAAGCACTAAGTACTTTCTTCCAATGACAACATAATCATGAGCTTTTCAGCTCTTTTTGAGTTCCTTTTTTGCTGGGTTGCAATAGACCAATATTTTTTTTTATTTTTACATTTTTTAGTGTGAGTTTATTATAAATTATGCTTCTTTTTTATATACTTTAGATTGTAATCTTTTTTTATCATTTTATATTTAAATATTTTCAAGATCTATTTTATGTGTTTTTTTTTACATAAATCTTTATGTAAATAAAATTGTATTGTAACATATGCAGTACTTAAATTCTGCAATAAAATATTAAAATATTAAATCATTAAAATATTCAATTACGACAAAATTTCTGCTTCCCTAGATGCCATTGAATTATTTGTACAAAAAGAATTAAGGAAAAAACATAATGATATTACTTTAAAATTGTTTCCTTCAAAGAAAAACTTGTTTATAAAATCGTATTTTCTATTACAAAATATAAACAAAGGCTCAAGACAATCGCTTAGAAGAGAGAAATAAAGAAAAGTGACGTTTAATTGAAAGTGAAAAATTTATATTTAAAATAAATAACACTATGCTTAGCTTCTTGATATCATAAATTTAATTCAAAATTTAATTTGAGTTATATTATAATTTGAGTTATATTAACAGTTTTTGGCAGGTTCTTAAATGCCCCCTAATTCTATTAATAATATTAATGATTTTTTTTTCTTTTTGAACATTTTTGAGAAGAAGAGAAATCAAGTATTTCAATCGTGTAAATTAAAGTATTTCGTGGTAAAATATTAAAAGAAAATTTTTAAATAATATTTAAAAGAAAAAAATTTAAAAATTTTTCGAATTTAACAACAATTTATTAAACATTTTTGTTTAAAAAGCCTATAAAATGATGCCATAATTTTTAAAGGCATTTTTGTTCTTAACATGGCAAGATTTATTTTTTTAATTGGATAAAAACTGTAAATTTTATCTCAAATAACATACTAAAACTTTCAATATATTTTTTCATGTTTGCCCCAAAAAGTATGCAACAAAAAATAAAAACCTCTTAAAATTACATGAACAATTTATTTTAAAGAGAGGTATCTCGAGTTATTCTTAAGAAAATAGCAATATACAAAATAGAAAATAGCATTTTATACACTGATATGTTTAGTCTTAATAAAAAAAAAAAAAAAAACAAAAAATAAAAAAAGTAATTATATCAAAGTCTAAATTTTGAAAAAGAAATAACAAAAATTATTTTTATCAAATTGGACGAAAACTGTAGAACTTGTACGATTTTATATGAAATATTTTAACTATCCATATATTTTTAATTTGTTCTTCAAAAAGTATGCACCAAATAAAACATCAAATAAAATACTTTGTTTTAAAATATTTAAGGAATTTTTTTACAAACGTTAGAAAATGTTTAATAACTTGTTGAGTTGTTAAGCGATTTTAAAATTGGTATATCATTTTATTTTAAATAAAATAGCACTTAAAACTTAAAATCAAAAATATTTAAACTCAAAAATATTAGAAAATCCAAAAAATTTGCGTCAAAGTCGAAATTTAAAAAATTCAATAATGTTAAATAAATAATTAGGTATTAGTAGAATATATAAAGGATTTTAATATACATAATTCAAAAGCTACATACGTTCTTCTGCTTTGTAAATTAATCTAAAATTTATTAAACATTTTGAAATTTTGAATATCTCAAAATTTGGAGATCATTACTTTTACCCTGAACCTTTTCAATTTTTAAAGTCTTTACTTTATAGATACAATTATACGATTAGTTCTCGAAATTACAGATCCTTATCTTTTATCAGTTTTTAATTGCTAACATTGTAATCGAGATTAAAAAAATAATAATAAAATAAAGTTTCGAATAAATTTTACAAAAAAATTTAAAAAAAGATTGTTAAATTTACTGTTGGCCGTTTTTTCCTCGTTGAAAGGACTATTTGCTCTTGAGACTATGTATCTTTATTGGGATAATGTTAAAGTTAATTATTTTTATAAAGATTTATAACTCAATGTTTTCACAACAATTTGGCATTAAAAATTATAGTATTTCGAATAAAATGTAAAATAAATTTACCTGACCCTATTTTTTGTTCGTGCTTGTATATATTATACATTAATCATTAATTAATATTACTCAATAATAAGTATATGCCTTGAAATGGATGCCAAGCAATTTTTATATTTTTCCCATAGGTCTTTCGTTCTCCAGAAGAGCTTTTAGTACATTTTTGAGGACAATTTTTTTTATCTACTTTAAGGTGGGGCCATAATTACTACAAAACAACTAATTAATACTTTTCTGATAAAAGGAACAAAAATTTTCATATATTTTGCCAAAAAATATATCGAATTTTTTTCCCCTGATGTAATAAAATGTTTGCTTATGAACCAAAATTTTTGCAAAAACTTTTGCAACGAGCTCAAAATTACAAATTTGTTGATACTCTTCAGCTCATTAATATTTTTTTCTTTTCATTGGAACACTCTACTGTATAAAGGGCTTTACAACTTCTATACTTAACCAATTTAAACAAAACTGGATCGGATATTCATGGTACTAAAATAAACTATTAGATAAAATATTTTTAAAATAAAATAAATTTTCGCTGATGAAATCATTATTAAGAATAAGTAAATAAATGGTAAAAAGTCTTTGCTCCGATTTCAAAAAAACTAATAGAATAAAATCAAAATGTTACAATAAAAGAAACCTGGACAAAATTTTAGAACTTCTAAAATCAATAGTTCTAGAACTGGTGTAATTAGAACCACTTCAAATTTTTTAATAGCGTCGTAAGCAATTATGGCACTCATGGAGCAGAACCTTATTGTGATTCTAAATTGGTTTTAAGAAATGTTTTTGAGAGCTAGTACTTAAGAAGTAATTCTGTCCGAATTCTACATCACTTCCATGAATAAATTTTTGATAACCCTTAAATGACTTTCTAGAATTGCTTAAAAGAAACTTTATAAAATTCCAAAAATTAAAAAAAAGAGTTTAGCAATAATAATAAATGGAATTAAAAAGTGGTCTTAAGAAAATGGCTCAGTATAATAAAATCAGAGAAAAAAATTTTTTCTGAATCTGTTCCCTAACGCTTCTAGAGAACTAGTTCTTAATGTGACTATTTCGAACAAATATCATTGATTAAATAACTAGTTCTTGAACCGTTCTATAGAATTGGTACCGGCTAGATAACACCGACGGAACCAGTTCTCGAGTTGACAAATCTGGAACTAGTTGTAGAGCTAATACCTTACTTTCTGGGAATTTTAATATATTTGTTAACAAATTTGTTCTCTTATAATAAAAATAAATATTTAAAAATGCTACAAAAATTGCTATTACTTGCATAATAACGTTAGCCATGACGTATGAGGAATTATTTACCAAAATTATTAATCATACGCCATATACGCCTCGTTGAGAGAATATTAAATATGATACCACCACTTAATTATGAATAAAGTCCGCATTTACGCCTCGATTTTAATGAAATATAACTTTATTTTTATTCGACATAACTTTTTTAATATTTCCAAAACCAAAGAATACAAAGAATGGAAGGTTTGTCAAAACAACCTAACTCCGTTGTCAAAAAAAAAAACTGATTAAAATTGTGTTAGTGAAATTTTATTTATATAGTGTTGAAACCACTTTTACCACACATCATAAGCATACATAGTTACTCAAAATAGTATTTAAAAATTATTAAATATAATTCATTACATTTCACAAATTTTCATCTTTTGATTCGGAATACATCTACAAATATAAATATAATTACATTTTTGTTGGATTTTTATTGATGAATAGGAAAATAAATTAAAACTATTTTAAATTCTGTTTTATTTTTTATACGAAAAGTAGTAACTTTTTTCGTTCAATTTAAATTTCAATATAGAGAAAAAGGAATGTCAAAAATATAAAAAAATATTTTTTTCGGTTTGTGGAAAATATTCGTGATACGGGAGTTAAAATGCATTAAATGTACGTAAAAGATAATAAAAATATTGTGTGTTAGTAAATAAAAGAATAGCGAGTGTAATCTTCCTTAAATTTTAAAGGAATGTTATGTTTATTTTGTGTTGTTTTACTCTCTCACAAGCGTCTTAAATTCGCACAGAACTTATATGTGAAGAGAGAAAAATGTTGTTGTTGTAGAAAATTGAGCCAGTTTCTTTTCTTTGTATTCTTTGTCAAAAACTATTAAAATAATTATAAAGTAATGTAAGTATAACTTGAAGATAATTTGAATTAGATTTTTTAGTAGTTAGTTAAACCAAAATCACACATATCTCATTAATTTTCTACAAAACATTTTAATTCGAAAACTAGAATCCATACCAAAAAAATATAGGTAGGCTTAGAACTCCGCAGAATCCATGTTGTCCTGTGTAATCAATCAAAACAAAATTAATGATATTACTGTTTAAAGTTTCAATTAATTTTTTTTTTGCATTTTATTAAATTCAGCTTTATATTCTTTTTTTTCTTTTTTCTGCTTTCCTTTATTAACATTTATGTCAAATTTTTTACTTAATATTTTTTATTTTTATTAATTGAATAATTTATATAAAAAATGCCATACCAAGTAATTGAACGTTTTTCTTTTAGACAAATTATCATGCTTGATTTAAACTCCTATAATTCAATATAAACAACAAAAAACCAACAATTTTAAAGCTAAAATTCCACATACATACTTTCATAGGCATTCATAAACTCATTTACAACTTTTCATTTTTTAACCTCTTACTTCTTTTCTCTACTCCTTTACGTTTTATATTTACTTCTTAGACTAGCTAAACTTTCACACAGGCTCATATGAGTACAATATATATATATGTGTATGTTTGTGTATCCTTAATAAGAAATGCATGTATGGATAAATGTATAGTATGTGTATATGTATATGTATGTATAAGTGTATACCTATACTTTAGTGTAAAGGATCATCGACACAAAACTGACCTAATTTCATTTCTCAGTCAACTTAGGCGCAAGGCTGGCGCATAAGTTGTTGTTATTATTATTCTTGTTGTATGGTATACACTTGTACGAGTACTTTGTAGTATACTTTACTGCTGCTGTTTATTTTTGTTGTTAATATTTTTTCATTTTAGTTTTTACTGTTAAATTGAATATGTACGTATATGTGTGAGAAATATTATATTAGTGTGAGAGAGAGAGAAGAAGACCAAGTATGAGAGCCCTTCAATAGGTGAGGTTGTTGTTTGGGTACTTGCTAATAGAGCAGAGTTGATTTTTTAGTGGGTCAGTGGGTGAATTTAAAGGTGATTTAATATTAAACTATAGGTTTTATTTTTAAAGCTAGCAAAATAAACACATACTCTTAAACAAGCTACAGAACATTGTGAAATTTTATTAATGAAAAAGTACTTTTTTTTGGGTTTTTAAAATTAATTGTATATTTCCCCTATAAAAGATTTTATATTATTTCTTTTTTATTTAATCTAAATTTACTATTATTTATACAGCATAATAGGCAGAAACAAAATATTTTTCAAATAAGTCTTAAATTTCGAATTGGTTAGTACACAGTGGAACTGATTGCCAAAAAAAAAAAAAAAAAATAAATAAATAAAAGGGTAAAAAATCTGTAGCTCTTAAAGGGTCGAATTATAATGTATAAGAAAGTTTTAAAGCAGGATATAATTATTTAGAAAAATTATCTTGTAACCACCCTGTTATACCATGGTCTGAACTACAGGGTGTCAAAGTTGATCACCACGAGCATAAAAAAGAGCTCATAACTTCTACAAATTGAGGATGATTTTTATAATTTTTAAATTTTAAAAGAGAGTTTGATAAAATAAAGAAACATACTTATACACTTAAGTTATTGCTTCAGAAATTTATGCTTCATTTTTTAAATTAAAATTTTTGATTTTATGCCTTAACTTTATTTTATTTTTCGCAAATAGTTTTCGTAGTAAAGGAGTACAAAATTTTCCAAAAATCTCTTTGGATTCCTTATATATTCCAAAATAATATGTTCGAAAATTTCTTTCATTAACTCAATTTGTCTTAACATATTTGCGTTTGAATTTGAATTTTTTGCCTTGATTTTATTTAGTTTCTGGCGAATAATTTCCATAGCATAGTGGTTACATTTTTTTAAAAATATCTTGTAATTTCTAATAGCTGTCAAATAGTATGTTAATTTTTTTTTTTTTTTTTTTTGATTATCTCAAATCGTCTAGCCGTGAGAATTATTTAAAATCAATACATAGGAATAAGTATTAAAGATTACTATTAAAAAAAAAAAAATACATTTTAAAATTTTTCTTAAAAGTTAATTAATAAAAAATAGCTTATTTTACATATTTCAAAAGTTAGGACTTTAGAAATGGTCTATAAAGAAAACTTATTTATTTTGGTGAAAAATAAAAATTTTTTAAATGAAATTTAAACTTCAGCGGGCTAAAAAAATCACGTGAGATTTTTCAAATTAAGAACACTTTAATAACTACGTATATATAGAACGTTTAAACACTAAATTAGTTTTTAAAGTAAGTTAATTTTTTAAGTAGACAAAAAACATTTAAAAATTTACTTTTTTAATTTTGTTTTTAATGTAGTTTATCAACCAGATAATATTCCAAATAGTACTTTGTGAGTGATTTTTTTCATAAATGTTTAAATCTAAAATAAATTTTTTAATACAAATTATTAATACTAAAACTTATAACATTTTGCAGCTAAACTCCCTTTAAAGTTAAAATATGTGAAAACTTTGAATAAAATGTAGAAATAGACTCATTTTGCTATCCTTTAATGTACATAACCTTTGTATATCTTATTAAATTAAATTAATAGGTATAATTGCTAAAAATTCACGTACTTTGGCACCCTGTAGCTCTTTCCGTATTATAACAGGGTGAGTATAAAATAATTCCTCTATATAGATTTCAATTGAATCCAACTAGTAATTTAGGAGTTACAGATTTATTATAATCAAAAAAGTAAATTGTCCTGAAGGTTTAAAATAATACCAACTCTAATATACCTGAGCACACTAATTGAAACTTGCTGTATATTATATAGCAGTATAGTGTTTAAGAATAAATGTAAGTATGTATGAATGTGAATGTAGGTTTTTTAAATATTTATTTATTTAAGTATTGTATGTAGTACAATTTCTACTTGGGGTGTTGGTTGTTGATATTGCCTAGATTTTCTTATTTAATGGTTTATGCAATTTTTTTTTATTATATATTTTTGTTTAGTGTTCATTTTAGGTTTATTTTTTCTTCTTTTATATAGGCGTACATTATTTTTTTTTCAGCTATTATATTTTTTCATTATTCATTCTTTTTGTTAAGTAGGTTGATTTTTTTTCTCCGCATCATTTTAAAGTGTTTTTTTATCCTTCATTCATTTGCTTTATTATTCTTTTGTTATGCAAAATTAAACATGAACAAAATGAAAAACAAATGTCTTATAGGTTTCATTCAACACACGCATTCATTATCATTGTTTAATGTAATAAAAGTGTAAACAAATACCTAAATACAAATAAGTTTACTTTTTTTTTGCCTCTACTTACAATAATTTTATGTTTCTTACACAATTGTATTAGATTTTTTTTTTTTTTTTTTGTTCTTTTGACGCCTCCAAAAATTACCAAGTACAAGTATTTTCAATTT
The DNA here is from genome assembly GCA_932274085.1 of Protocalliphora azurea. NCBI lineage: Eukaryota > Metazoa > Arthropoda > Insecta > Diptera > Calliphoridae > Protocalliphora > Protocalliphora azurea. The sequence goes on along the minus strand of OW026519.1, from coordinate 202,974,578 downwards.
GTTTTATTTTTATTGTTATTCAGCAAAAGAAGGGAAGTAAAAAAAGACCCTCTTTTATATTTATTTCCAATACAAGCCATTAATATATGAGTGTATTATTTATATGTCTGTATATTTTGTGTGTATGGAATTGTATATGTGTCATTTTTTTAAGGTTACATTAGGTAAGAACGAATGGCAGGAACCAAAGGTATTTTGATTTGATTTGTGTGCATTGATTGTTGGCAAGGAGGGAAGTAATCCCAAGAGAAAAAGAGTAATTTAAAATGTAGATTATTGTTATAAAAAGTTATCGTTAACTTTATTTTTCTATAAAAAAAATTATCGATAACTTGACTTTTCTATAGAAAATTGATCGATAACTTTATTTTACATAACTTAACTTTCCTATAGAAAAGTTATCACTAACTTAACTTTCCTATAGAAAAGTTATCACTAACTTAACTTTCATATAGAAAAGTTATCGATAACTTAACTTTCCTATAGAAAAGTTATCGATAACTTAACTTTCCTATAGAAAAGTTATCGATAACTTAACTTTCCTATAGAAAAGTTATCGATAACTTAACTTTCCAAAAGAAAAGTTATCGATAACTTAACTTTCCTAAAGAAAAGTTATCGATAACTTAACTTTCCTAAAGAAAAGTTATCGATAACTTAACTTTCCTATAGAAAAGTTATCGATAACTTAATTTTCCAAAAGAAAAGTTATCGATAACTTAACTTTTCTATAGAAAAGTTATCGATAACTTAACTTTCCTAAAGAAAAGTTATCGATAACTTAACTTTTCTATAGAAAAGTTATCGATAACTTAACTTTTCTATAGAAAAGTTATCGATAACTTAACTTTTCTATAGAAAAGTTATCGATAACTTAACTTTTCTATAGAAAAGTTATCGATAACTTAACTTTTCTATAGAAAAGTTATCGATAACTTAACTTTTCTATAGAAAAGTTATCGATAACTTATCGATAACTTAACTTTTCTATAGAAAAGTTATCGCTAACTTAACTTTCCTATAGAAAAGTTATCGCTAACTTAACTTTCCTATAGAAAAGTTATCGATAACTTAACTTTCCTATAAAAAAGTTATCGATAACCTTATCGATATCAATACATTTTGATATCACGAATTTTCTATAGAAAAATTGTCGATATCATTAATTTTCTATAGAAAAATAATCGATATAAAAAATCTATATATATATAACAGGATGTGTGTATATATGTAACGTATGGACTCCAAAACGGCTATACCGATTTTGATGAAATTTTCAGGGAATCTTCAGAATATTCAGGCGGCTGACACTGTGAAGTCTGATTTTTGATTTTCGGTCTGCGGGCGGAGGGGCGTGGCAAAATCCAATTTTCATATTGCACCACCAATGACATATACATATATTTATTTTTTTTTGCTTTTTTTTTCATGTTGTCATGTTTTTCAAAACAAAAAACCTATGTTAATAATGATCCAATATCAAAATTTTAAAACTTTCGAAATGTTGCATTCAAAAATCTGAGTTTTTGGTTTATTTACAAAATCATTTAAATCGTGTGGTAATACAACACTAATGTTTGCTTAGGGCTAGCAACGCGGACCGGGTTAGCTAGTTTTATATAAAAATTTATTGATATTACTAATTTTTCTATAAAAAAGTTTTCGATATCTTAACGTTTCTATAGAAAAGTTATCGATATCAATAGTTTTCTATAGAAAAGTTATCGATATCAATACTTTTCTATAGAAAAGTTATCGATATTAATGTTTTTCTACGGAAAAGCTATCGATATTTTTTCTTTTCTATCGAAAAGCTATCGATATTTTTTCTTTTCTATAAAAAATGTATTGATAACATTAAATTTATTTACATTATTTATTTTAAGTTTGCGTTGGTGATTTTTTTTTTAATATTCATTCACTTCCTGTAATTTGTGTGTAAGCATTCGAGGTTTTTCTTGTGATAGACTGCAGTTGTTGTGGTTTTTAAAAATTTAATAACATTTTCATCAATACCCAGTCTTATGTTTCTTTTCATATGAAAATCTTTCTAAAAATTACTACTAAATTGACAAACTTTTTAGTATAAAAATACCAAAAATTTCACAACTTTTTTCATTAGCATTACTAAGGCTCGTTGTAAAACTCATAAAATACTACCCAATAAATATCGATTCAATCCTAAAAAAAAAAATTGGAAAATTTCTTTTAATAAATAGCATATTTCTCAAATTGTATTCGAAGCTACAAAATATGTGTTATGAAATAAACAAGAAAGTTAAGAAATTTCCCATAAAATTATAATGTTATGGTTTTTATAAAATTCTCAAGTGATTATAAAGTATAAAGTTAAGTTTTTTATATTCAGAATATTTTGTATTTTTTTTTCATACTTTTTAAGACAATATTCAAATGTTTTTCACATTTAAAAAAATTAAAAAAGCTTTCAACTATTATTATTATTATTATTATTATTATTATTATTTTTAGTAAAAAAGTTTAAATGTTAGACATGTTTATCCAAAAATAAAAGTTTATACATACATTATATTAAAGATAATAATATGTTTAAAATAATATGTTTAAAATGATGAATTCAAAATTTCTTTTTCAGCTAATGCATGCAAAATTTTAGTTTTAAAAATAGTTTAAAAAAACATGTTTCATGTTTAAAATTTTTAAAAAACCTTTCGAAAATATTTGAGAAACATTTGTTTGTTAAAGAAACATCCACAAATGTTATATTAGAACCTTTTTTACTAGAAAAAAGAAACATAGTTTTAAAATTGAAAATAAAGGAAATTCAAGACTATTCTCACAGCTTGTACTTGAAATTTTAAATAGTTTTCAAATGAATAAATATTCAATTTTAAAGGCTTATAGGCTACTTATTAAATAGGCATTATACTTTTTTTTTATTATGTATGTGTGTGTAAATGATTTTAAAACTAACTTTCTTTTAAAATGAACAAACAAAAAAAAAAAAAAAAAAAATAATAGATATTTGTTGTCATTTATTGAACTTTCCCCGGTTGTTGTGTATGTGAATATATGCATGTATGTACAAATCGTTAAAAATTATATTCGTTTAACTTTTGGGTTGAGCTTAAACATAACTTTTATTTCATTGTTGTTATTTTTGTTATTGTCTTTGCTGAAACAATTTTCCTTTTGTTGTATATTATAAAACTTGTATAAAGTGCAAACGTGATGGTAAACTTTTCAAACATCATCATGATGATAATGTTGTTAACAATCACAATGATGTTAATGATAATTAAAATAAAAGTAAGTTTAGTTGTTTATTTATATTTCTTATATGTATTTTTTGTTTTGTTTGTGTTGTTTTGTGTTATTAAATTTTGTTATTTGTTGGCATTTTGCAATAACTATGTTGTACTATATATAGTGTATTTAGTATTATCTAAGAAATTGTTATTTGTATATGAAGTAATACTCACATACATGAATACACACAACAACACAACAATATAAAAATAAATCCTTACACAATCACACACACACACACACACACAAATAGACAAACAGACAGGCTGATAGATACTCGTATACCTATACATATTTACACATTGATAGACATATAAGACAATAAGTATGTATATATATAGTTATATACTATTTTTGTATATTATGTACGTGTGTATATAACAACAATAATAAAATATAGACACACACTCACACAAAATAAAAATAAAAAAATAAAAATATGCAAGCGAAGCACACCTTCAGCCTTAAAGTGCATCGGAAGGTTGTTTGTTGTACTCAAGGCTATTGGCGGCTGGATGGATAAAAGTTGACCTAAATATTTTGCTCAACGACCTAATCATCAGGGTTACCAATATACTTATAAACACTTAAACACACACACATATATATATATATATATAGATAGACATACCTAGATAGACACTTATACCTATAGATAATTGCATGTGTATGTGTGAGTTTTATGCAAGTACATAACTTTCGATTGCAAATTGTTTGGTACAACTGAACTTTTTTTTTCCTTTTCGCTTTGAACTATTTTCAAAAAGTTTTTGTATTTAATTTTTATATACAAACTTTTTTCCAACATAGTTTACTTTTGTAAAATTATTTTGTTGTTTATTTAACGATTTATCAATTGTAACATTCTTTTTATTTGCTTTAAGGGCAGACAAAAATGATTGATTTATAATTTCATTAAAAAATAAATTTTTGTATATTTAGGGAGTTTACAGATGATATATATTTTAACAGTTTTAAAGAAATTTCTATGTATAACTGTGGGGTTATTGGGTTTTGCGATTATAATGAAAACCGTTTCGAATACAAATTCTTACATATTTGAAGAATTTTCTTTTCGAATTAATTTTTAAAATGACTCCTGGGAGATAGTTGTATAATGCGATTCTAAAGAAAAAAGCTTTCAAAAATCAATGTAATCAAGATTCGAATCGTTTACAAAATTAACCCCTGGGGGGTGATTGTATATTTCGTTTCATTGTTTTGGAAAGGATCAATTTGTAAGAACTTTTCTTTTGATATTTTATCCTTAATAGTATATATATATATATATATATATATATATATATTTGCGCATGTTTTGGTTTTCGAATCAATTTAAACAATTACGTGCCAATTTTTGAGATAAAAATATAAAAATATTGTTCTAATACCATTTTACCATTAAATATAAAAAACTTTCGTATTCAAATTCTAGTACACATTAGAAATATGATCTTAATATGGATTTAATACTGTTTTTATGTCATTATCGAGGAAGCCGGAAATATGTAATAGTATGTTTCTTTCGGTGCTAGAACTTAAAAGCTTAAAGTATTTTGGCAACGATTTTTAAGTGGATATTTCATCCTTAATTGCATATTTTCAAATATTTTGGTTTTAAGAGCATATTTATGTATAAAGTATGCCGAATTAAAACAAACAATGCACAAATTTTCGAGTAAAGCTTAATATTTTAAATGATTTTTTTATAATATATTTTTGAATTGTAATCTTTTTTGTAAAGACAGCAATTTTAATTGAAGTTTAAATGTTAAGAACGTAGCTAAAAATTGGTAAACTTCGAAAATTCGAATTTAAGTTCGAATATTTCGAACATCATCAAATATTATAAATTTGTAGATTTTAATTATTTTTTTATATTTGTTTCGATATACATATTTGTAATATTAAGTTCCGTCGGAATGTTTGCGAAATTTAAATTAAGTTTGAACTTTTACACATTTTACTCTTAATGTCATTGATTTGCATATTTGAAGTCTATATATAAATTAAAATCATATCTGAATTTCAAAAATTTTGAACTAAGTTTAAATTAAATAAAGTAAAAGAATTTCGAAATATTTCGAAAATATTTTATTTTTAAAGGAGTATAATTTCTAGTTGGACGATTTGGGATTACGAATTCGATCTTACAAAGCAGGAACTCAGAATTAATTGAAACGTTTACTAAATTAATTAGAAATGAAATATTCATATATTTTCTCCAACTTTCAAGAGCAGGGAGATCAATTAACTGTAATCGACTTTCATATGATGGTAAATTAATATTAGGATTCCATAGAAGATTATGAAGACAAAATAAGAGAATTTGTTTCTGAACCGATTCAATTTTCTTTATATGAACTTTGTATTGAGGATCCCAGACTACGGAAGCATATTCCACGATTGGTCTTACAAGAGATGTGAATAATTGCTGGGAAACGTAAGGATCATTAAACTCTCTTCCCCAGCGCTTGAGGAAACCTAGAACTCCTTTTGCCTTATTAACGATGTGCGAAACGTGGGAATTAAAGGATAATTTACAATCAAGCAACACACCCAGATCAAGAAATTCTTCGACTAGATCAAGTTGATATTCATTTATTGTGTATCTACAGAGTACTGCACTTCTTCTGTAGAACATCATGTGTTTACACTTTCTTAAATTCAGATCCATTAGATTCATCATACAACAATCATAAAGTTTGTCAAGATCTGATTGGAGTAAGGAATATTGATAGGAACAGTTAAAGCTATGGAACAGCTTTACATCATCAGCATACATTAATATTCTAGAATTCTTAATGCAAACTGATAAATTCATTTATAAATATTAGGAATAATAAGGGGCCGAGATGACTACCTTGTGGAACACCAGATAAAACAGGAATGGTTTAATTAAGAAGATATAGGGAGGGGAAGTTTTTTTTAAATTTTTATTTGATGCCAAAAAGTAGGCATCAAATAAGATATAAAATATTTTATTCTATATGTAGAAATATCTTTAGTTTTGAAGAAAATATGTATATATATATTTTTTAATTTACACTTAAAAAAGGCGAAACTTTAAAAAATTAAAAGAACAAAAAAAAAAAAAAAAAATGTTGAAGAAGTAATGATTTGGAGTAATATAGTTTAAAAGCTATGTTCTTCAGCTTTCTAAATCAATTTAAAAATCTAAAATTTATTCAAAATTTAAGTGAAATGCGAGCTATTTTGTACGCGAGCGAAATTTTCGTAATATCTCAAAATTTGGATTGTATTTCAAAAATTAAAAAAAAACTTTATGTAATGTGTTCAAGAAGATCTACAGCCCACATTAGATCGTTTTTAGGCGAACAGATGTCACTTATATTGAACAATATTATTGTGTTTACTTATTATCAAAGGTTAAAGAAATTGACAAAAATGACCACTGTGTATCGCTTCCATATAATCCATATTAATTAATCAAAATCTTCAATAAAATCAATATACATCTATAATTAAAATCTTCTGTTTTAAAGTTTAATTCAAAGTTTTCTGACAATTTCTAATTTCGAACTCTTCCCAGAAACTGTTAAAAACAAAATCTTTATATTTTCCTTATTTATATTACAAGCCACAACTTTTCGCCATTTATCAAATTTATTTATAATTTTTATTTTTTATTTAACACACGTAAAACTTCCTTTTTTTTGCCATTAAATTTTAAAAGCTACAAACTAACACCTAAACCATTAATATAATAAACTGGAAAGATGTAAAAATGAGATGATGGTTGCATGTTTTTAATATTTTAAATAAGTTAATCAAATTATACAAAAGTTACTTTAACTTCTGACCTTTTTATTTGTGGTCGTTGTAGTAATTTCTTTTATTTATTGCAGCTTAACAACAACCAAACTTTTAGTCATTCAGTCATTCAGTCATTCATTCAACTAAACAATCTGCAATCATCTGTTATATATTGATTGACATTTTGACAGATCTGTGGTTTTTATGACAAAATTATTTTTTATTTATAAAGTTTCACGTTTAATAAATCATTAAAATTTTTATAGAAAGAAATGTTTTTATTTAATGCCAAAGAAACAAAAGACCATCTTTAAGATGTGTGTGGGGGTGGCTTCTATAGAGCGATGTCCTTAAGTTGCAACCAAGAAGCATTAAAGATAAATAAAATAAACTAAAGCTGTACACATGTCGCTAGACGATTTAATAGAAACAAATAATAAAAACAAAATAAAATTAATATTAGCTTTGTTCCCGTACTCTAAATTGGGAGCACGCGAAATGTCAATATTACCAAAAAGCATTCCCGTACTCGAAAATTGGGCAAATTTTGACAGAATAATTTTCTTCTTCTTCTTTCACGAAACAGCCCAGAATATTTCTTCGGGTAAATTGTCAAATAATTAAAAAATAAAAATATACAATAAAAGATTTGAATGAAAATTAATAAAAAATTGTACAAATAAAAAATACAAAAAAAAAAAGAAACTGGCTCAATTTCCTACAACAACATTTCTCTCTCCTCACATACTTGTGGTAGAGAAAAACAACATAAAATAAACAGAACTTTCCTTTAAAATTTAAGGAAAATTTCACTCGCGACACATTTTTTCACTAGCACAAAATATTTTTATTATTTTTTCATATTTTTGTATTTATATTTATTGCATTTTATTTCCCGTAAACCAAAAATGTAATTATATTTATATTTGTAGAAGTAACCCGCATCAAAATATGAAAATTTATGAAAATCTGCGAAAATAATCGAGATGAATTATATTTAAAAATTTTTGAATACTATTTTGAGCAACTATGTGTGCTTATGATGTGTGGTGAAAGTGGTTTCAGCACAAATACACATAAATAAAATTTGACTAGCACAATCTTAAAGTCATGTTTTTTTTTTTTCACAAGCCTTCCATTCTTTATATTCCTTTGTTAAAAACATTCAAATATGCTGAAAAATAAAATTACATTAACATACGAATTTTTAAAACATTTTAATGTTTTATTTCTAGGTAAACAATTTGGATTCTTGTGTTCCCTTACTTTTGTAAGTTGTTGTATTTTTGTGATAGAAAAATTAGCTTTCTCCCCATTTTACCGTACTTTATCCAAAAAGTACGGAAACAAACCTATTATTAAGATTTCTTTTTATTATTTTTTATTATAGCAACTACGATTATCATTATTGTCACCAACCTTAGTATTATTGTTTGTAAGTATTATTGGGTCTTATATGCTGATCACGTAATTATGTTAATTTAATACGTTTCTATACATTATCAGCACAAAACAAGACAAAAAAAAAGGACTGAAAAATTTTGTGTTTGTCTTGAAATATTTCGTGTATTTATTTTGTGAACAGAAAGAAAAATCATAAAATCAAAACCAATATTGCTTTGAATATTTTCATAAAGTGCTATTTTTCTTCGGCTTCCTTTACTTAGCCAATAAATTAAACAAATTATAACATTATAAATAATTGTAATAAATTGAATTCTAGATAAACAGAGGCTCTTAGTACTTATAGACGTTGTCATAAAAATCATAGATTAATTTCACTTTTAGTAATGAATTGTTATTTGATGGCTTCTATATGTTTGTATAAATAAATGTTAAGAATTATGGTTTATTGGCATTTGAGAACAGATTTTAAGAGAATGTTGCTATATATAGTGTATAATATATAGAATATAAAACCATAAATTAATTAGGAAATTTGTCATGGAGATAAAATATAGGTGATTTGAAAAACAAAATCATTGTGAGGAATTTTTAAATTGGTAGAACTCTTATTAATGGTAATGAGATTGTTTCACAAGCTATATAAGTATAATATATATCAATAAATTGGTAATTAGTTATTTTTCTATAAAAAGATTTAATAAAATAAAATTATTATGCATGTTCATAATTTTTTAAGCAACATTAAAAAACGAGAAAGAAAGATATAAAAGAAAGATAAAGATCGTTAGATCGATTTAAAATGTGATTCTTAGTCGATTGTTATACTTTAAGGTGGTTGTTGGATAACTTTTTCTACGCGTTACAAACATAAGCATAAACGCATAATACCCCAACCATCTATGGTGGTGTAGAGTATAAATAGTTTTTTTATCGCAATTTTTCGAATTTAAATACAATTTATTACAATTTTTTTATACAATGATGTAATGATTTTAAAGACGTTTTTATTATAAATATAATAAGATTTAGTTTTTTTTTAATTGGACAAACTTATTCGATTTTATCGGGAATAACTTAAATTTTCTATACATTTTTATTTTGGCCCCAAAATGTATGCACCAAATCAAATTGTAAATAAAATAATTTGTATACAAGATTCCCAATAAACAGTGATTCAAACCTAAAAAAATGTTTGGTAGATTTATTTATTAAATAGAATATTTCTCAATTTGTAAATCTGAAAAAATTCCTAGAAAATTATAATGTTGGGTTTTTATAAAATTTTCAAGTGATTATAAATTATAAAGTTATGTTTTTTATATATGTACAGTTTCTTTTGTATTCTTTCCATTGTTGTTAAAACAATATTCAAATGTTTTTCACATTTAAAAAAGCTTTCACGAATTGTTATCACTTTTAGCCCATATTTGATCCTAATTTTCATATTATCAATATAACTTATATACTTATAACTTATAACTTAAATAACCCTATTGAGAGAGAAAAAATTATTCAATTCCTTGATGTACCATGCCAAATGGACAGACCTATTAAGCATATAACGCCAAATGAAGTGCAAACTGCTATAAAAATGCTTAATAACTTAAAAACACCAGGATATGATAATGTTGACTCTAAAGTTTTAAAATGTTTACCAAGGAAAGCTTTAATTTTTCTTACAACAATCTTTAATTCTGTGATCAGATTAAATCATTTTCCATCACAGTGGAAATATGCTAAAATCATAATGATACTAAAACCCAATAAATAAGTCTGTTCCCTACTCTTTCAAAAATGTTTGAAAGACTTTTTCTTAAAAGACTGCTTCCAATTTTAGAAGAAAAAAATATAATTCCAGAACACCAATTTGGTTTTAGGCATAAACATGGCACACCGGAGCAATGCCAACGAATCGTTGAAGTTATTTCTAATGCTTTAGAGCAAAAACTATTTTGTTCAGCTATTTTTTTTTTTTTTTTGGATATACAGCCAAGCATTTGATAAAGTATGGCATGATGGACTGCTGTACAAATTAAAAACACTAATACCGGCGCCATACTATTTGCTGTTTAAGTCGTACCTACACCAAAGGCATTTTTTTGTAAATATCAATGAAGAAAACTCAAATTTTGGTATAATAAAGTCTGGTATCCCCCAGGGCAGCGTTTTTGGACCAGTTCTCTATACGATTTTTACATCTGATATGCCCACAAAAGATGAACTAACTATTGCCACTTATGCTGAAGCCTCTAAAATGGTTCAGGAAGAATTAAATCTAATTCAAGAATGGTTGTTAAAGTGGAATATTAAAGTCAATGCTCAAAAATCACTTCAAGTTACATTTTCTTTAAGAAAAAATGATTGCCCACCTTTATTTATAAATGGTTCTCCAATTCCAATAAGCAATAACGTGAAATACTTAGGACTCCATCTTGACAGAAGACTAATTGGGAAAAAGCATGTACAAATGAAACGTGAACAACTAAACATCAAAACCAAAAAATGTGCTGGTTATTAGGACCGTCATCAGAACTAAATTTAGAAAACAAAGTTTTATTATATAAAAGTATCCTGAAGCCGATTTGGACTTATGGCATTCAACTGTGGGGAACCACAAGTTATTCGAATATTGAGATATTGCAAAGATATCAATCAAAAACCTTACGTTTAATTACAAATGCTCCATGATTTGTTAAAAATATCAACATCCATAAAGATCTCAAAATTCCGATGGTCAAAGAAGAAATTGCGCGTTATAGTGACAGGTATCTCAACCGTCTTAGTAACCATTCGAATGTGTTAGCTATTAACTTACTAAATGATAGTAATGAAATACGTAGATTAAAACGATTTCATGTACTTTTGATCATAACTCAAAAATTTGAGATTGTATTGGAAATTATTAAAACTAATTTTTGATATCATCGAGAAGGCCTATAGCCTATATATAGCACACATATAACATTTCCCGAATGATTTTTCTCTGTAACACAATGTAATTCTATATAAAATTATATCTTAAATTTAAAAAGAAAAAAACGGCATTATCTCGGTAATACAAAAAATACATATTATGTATATATCATTTTAAAGAAAATTGTCTCTTATTTTAAATTGTGCATAATACATAAGACTTTTCTTAAAATAAAACAAAAAAAAAAAAAAAAAAAATTATAAATCATATTTACAGGAACCTATTTCACAAATTTGAGTCTGAATATTTTCGAAATTGTTACAGTAATTAAAATAATTTTTGCACATATTATAAAGTTGTTAATGAGGGTTTCAGAAATGTAAAGTTCAGTTAAATATATATAATTTTACTATATATTTTATAAGATCAAAATTTTTAATATTAAAAATATCTGAAATAACAGTTGCTGAAATAAATCTTATTACAAGATTTAAAACAATTATCGATGTACTTGTGTGCAATAAACAAATTGAAGCTAGAATTTGAATTTGGTAATTATGCGAAGGAAATTGCACGAATATATACAACTAAAAATCCATGGAGAAATATGTCCTTTAACATAGAGAAGATATCATTAAGCATCATTTAGTACCACTTGAATAACTATAAGAGGAAGTCCAGGAAAAAAGGAATAAGAATTACAGATTTTATAGAGGGCACAATATCAGAAAAATATCACGAAATTCTACAAATGAAGATCTATTTAATATTTTACAGGCAATGGCAGATCCGTTCATCTCTAGCATTCGAAGTCAACGAAAAGTAGAACATCGGAACTTAGATGAAAAAGCAAAAGGGCTGCTAGAGGACAGAAATAATATAGAATTAAATATGGAATATTTGCAGGCTATTTTTTTCAACCGAATGAATAATAATTATAATTTTCTTTTATTGTTATTTAAGAAAAAATAAAATAAACATTAAAAAACTTTTAGTTATTATAAAAAATAAAAATTTTTGTCCTTAATATTATTGAAATAAAAAACAAAATAAAAATCGTCATTTTTTGTCCAAAAACAACCGATTCTAGTGGAACCTTTTGTAGAAATAATAAACTGGGAACCTGTTTACAAAATTATCCTGGGTATTATTAAAATGTTTTATTTATCTGCTTATAATTTTTTTTTATAACCAAAGCTGATTCAAAAAAATAAAAAATACGCATTTTCATACTAAATGCTATAAAAAAATTAAAAGTTCATATAAAATAAATTTGTCAACAATTGTTGAACCGATTTTAATGAAATTAAAACTGGAGAAAAATTCAAGAAAATATCTCTCCATAAAAAAAAAAAATCTATAATATCTCTATCCATTCAAAAGTTACAGAGTTTTGGCCGATGAAAAACGATTCTGAGCCACTGTGCGCTGTCCATGCTTCACTTACATAATCCAGTTAATAAAATTCTGAAAACCTTACTCTCCCAGCAGCTTGGGAAATACATATTTATTGCCATTTTTTGTTTCCTTAACAAAGTGCTTTTAAACGCACTTTTTTGTTTTATCTATAGTATTTTACTAATGGTTTTACGTTTCCCTCATCTTGATTTATGACAGACAGTTTCAAAAATAATCAATCAATATAAAAATCCTACATAAATCAAAATCACCCACAAACTTATATTTGCTTAATTGCCACTAATTTTAACCACATGTAGCCTAAAGAAGAAAAATTAATAAAATTTTTATTACATACAGCTACATCCACAGCTACATGACGTATAAATTTCTAAGTGCACGCAGAGAAAAAACATGGTTACAGCATTATCACTACAACAATATAATGTTCTCATTGCGTTCATGATAACAATGTTTTTGTTTAAATTTTCTCGTTTAATGTTTACACTTAATAAACATTTTAATATGGTTGACTTAAAAAATTATATATATTTTTAATTTTTTTTGCCAAAACCAAAATTTTATTAATATGTCTTTTTCCTTGTTCTTAAACCATAATATGTTTTTAAACCATATTAATACTATTATTCCCATAACAATAAAATGTTTCAAATGAATATATGACTTATCTTTTTCACAAATTTAGTGGAAAAATTCAATAATTGTTTATTTTTAAATATATTTTGGATTTAATGTTTGTTTTTCAACTCCATTGTAATTCTCATTTAGTTTATATATGAATAAATATAGATAAGTTTTGGTCATACTGGGTGGGATATATATATGAAGCCTCTATTATTTTCAGTAAAAAATTTTTTAATACGTTTCATTTTAATATATGATAAGATGGAATAATAATATGACAAAACGAAATAATATGATAAGATTTGATAACAGTATCATAACATGGGATAATAATATGATAAAATGAAAATTTAATATGCAGAATGACATATTAATATTATAAAATGGAATCATAATATGACAATGTGGTATAATACGAGTATAATAAGATAGAATAATAATGTTATATCAAATAATGGGATAATGATGATGTAGGATTGTTCAATTATATGTAAAACTAGAATCTTAACAAGGAATTATAATAATTATTATTTATAATCATTTCTCTTTTTCGCTGTGATCATATGTTCTAATCATAATATGTTGCTCTTAGATTATGGTCACTACATCTATGTTTTTCTCTGTGTATGTTTTAAGAATTTTTGTTTAATTTCAAAGAACGTTGAAATAAAATACATAAATGTTTAATTATAATATAAACCACAATAAATACCACTTTAATAAGTTATTTCAGGTAACTGTTATTAAACACAATTTTAAATATGTCTTTTTGTAATATTTGACCTTTTTTATTTAGGTTTGTAAATAGCAAAAATGTGACATAAATGTCAAAAATTTATTATTAAATAACTTGAAATTTTTCTCATTCTATCTCTCCTCATTTTTAATTTTAATCCCTTTTTAAGTTTATTCAAAATTTATTGCTTTTAATTTGTCTTTAATTAATTTTAAGTTTATCTTTTTATTTTGCCACCATTATATAAAAAGTGTTTGAAAGTTATTTTTTAGTTTTTTGAAAATTTTAAATTAAAATAAACATCATCACTAATTCTTCTTTCTAACTTTCACTTAAAATATATACGCTTTTCTTTCTACTCAAACTGGAAGAAACTTGAAACTCAAATACTCATCATTTAAAAACATCATGACTTGAGTGAGAGTAATAAGTTTTGAAAAAAAAGATTACAAGCAAAATACATACTCATTCATGCAATAAAAATAAAAAATGAATAAAGAAAACAAAAACTGTATGTAGATTAAAAGTTTCAATTTGTCATGTTGTGATGTTTATAGGGAAGCGGATTATGCAATGATGTCAATATGGGACTTAAATTGTCAAGGTATTTAATTAAAACTGGGTTCAATTAGCTGGAGTTAAAAAATTTCGCTTCTATAAACGACATTAAATATTAAACATTTTTCCAAACTTTTCGAGTTTAACAGCAATTTATTATAATTTTTAAAGCATATACAAAGATGCAATAATTTTAAAAGATATTTCTATTGTTAAAATAAAAAATTTTATTTTCTCAAATAGAATAAAAACTGTGGAGCTTATACAATTTTATCTGGAATAACATATTTAAGCTCTTCATACATTTTTCATTTTTTTTTCCCCTGAAAGTATGCTCTAAATAAAACATAAATTATATGAATTATATGAAGAATTTATTGATAAACTTTAAAAAATGTTTAAGAACTTTTGTCGTTTTTAACCGATTTTAAACTTAGATATAGCGTTTTATTGTAAACAAAATAGCATTTAAATTTTAAAGAAAAAGTTAAGGAAATTTATATCAAAATGGAAATGTTGAAAAATAAAAGGAAAATAAATTTAACAAGTGATTCTATTTTTTAAAATTTTACCTTGTATGGAAGGTGAGCGGAGAAGTGAACATACCAGGCCTATTTTTGATTTCCGAAATTACATTGGTACCCGTCAGCTATTTTTTGTCAAAATTTCATTGATGTGCATGCTATTTTGAAAAAGATATCGGATGAAAAGTATAAACTGGAGTTATGGCACCCTGTCTTTCTAGTATTTGGTCTATATTTTTTTTAGTTTATGAATCGATTTTGTTCATTTTTAAAACCAAACCCCTAGGATGTCGGCTTCGAGCCCTACCCTGCTTTTAACAGACAGACGTGCAGATGGACAGATATTGTTAGATTTTCTTAGATTTTCACGAAGACCCAGAATATATAAACTCTATGGGGTCTTAGATGATTATTTCGACATGTTTCACACGGAATGACAAACCCAATATATATTTTTTGATGGTGGGTATAAAAATGTTGAATGATATTTACTAATTGCAAATATATATAAAAGATTTTCATAAAGTCGAAAAGCTAAATTTTTTTGCTTTCTACATCAATTTGAAGATCTAAAATTAACTTAAAATTTAAAGAGATACGAGATTTTAATGTTTGCCCTGAAAATGTTTTTTTTTTCAGAATATTCTAAAAGTTAGAGGATATTTCGGAATTTTTAAAATTATTAGGTAAAGTAATCTTTTTTTCGCAAGATCTCAAAATTTAGAGATTGCTTCGAAATTTTTTAAAAATATATCGTATCGTATTTAGAAAAATGATATTGTAGTCACCCTGTTCCAATACCGTAAAAATACACCCTATTAATATTGACCACATCGATCATGAAAAATTTATGTATTTGAAAATAAATAAAAAATTATTTGCTTAAGATATAAAATAAGTTTTGAAACAAATAGAGACTATAATCATGTTAATAAATCATATTAAAAATAAATTTAAAAACAAATGTTTTAATATATTTTTTGTGCTCCTAAAAAATATGATTTTGAAATTTGGACTATTTTCATAAAATATGCTTTCCTGTCTACACTTTTGATTGAAAGGGAACAGGATTAATATTAAATCGTTCTATATATATGTAGTTATTAAAATTATTTTTAAAATTTCAAAAAACAGTGCTAGACTTTTTTTCTAAACCGATGAATTTGATTTTTTTTAAATCAAATTCATCGGTTTAGAAAAAAATAAAATCTTGATAAAAAAAATTAAAAGAATTTGTCAATATTTTGTTAAAAAAGAAGGTATTTTTCAATCTCATTACAAAACGTTGGCTTTGATAATTTCTCATGGCTAAACGAATTGAGATAATTCAAGAAAATGTTAAAAACGTTATTTTAGAATACATTGAGAGTTATAAAATATCTGCTTTTCCTGTTGGCAATTTGTTATGAAAATTATTTCTACAAATTTTTAAAACTTTAACTGTAATACTAATTTAGATATGCGAAAATTAATATTTGCTTTTGTATCCTATTTTCACTTCATTAGTGAGAGAGAATGAGAGTGGTTCCCACGAAGTTTGAGGGCTTTCACTATAACAGTTCCTTTGATATTCCATAATGAATATTTGCTTTTTTGTGGAGGGACTACCCGTTCCATTTTTATCCTAAGTTATGGAGGTTGTTGAGAAAGTTATTCCTACAAAATTTTAGGACTTTTACTGTAAAATTTCTTAATATATACGATATTCCGCTGTATGGGGGGTACCATTTCCCCTGGCCCTATCCGCCCCGTACTCATTCTAATTATGGAGGTTGATGAGAAAATTATTGCCGTAAATTTTCAGGTTCTTCTTTATGGGTATACTATTCCCCGATATTCAATGTTTCCGCTGTATGGGGGGTACCATTTCTCCTGGCCCTATCCGCCCCGTACTCGTTCTAATTATGGAGGTTGATGAGAAAGTTATTGCCGTAAATTTTCAGGTTCTTCTTTATGGGTATACTATTCCCCGATATTCAATATTTCCGCTGTATGTGGGGGTACCATTTCCCCTGGCCCTATCCGCCCCGCATTCATTCTAATTATGGGAGTTGATGAGAAAGTTATTGCCGTAAATTTTCAGGTTCTTCTTTATGGGTATACTATTCCCCCTAGTTCTATCCTTTCCATTTTATTCTAAATTATAAAGGATGATAAGAAAGTTATTTTCCTAAAACATTACATTCACTATAATAGTCCTTTAGATAAGCGATAATTAATATTTTGTTTGTATGTTAACTTTCCCCCTGGTCCTATCGAAAAATGAATAGTCTATTTTACTTTCGGAGCTCACAAAATGCTATGTAAACTTCAAGAAAATCGGTCCAGCGGTTTTGCTGTCTACAAGGTACAAACAAACACACAGGAAAACAAACACAATTTTACTTTTATATAGATGGTTTAAAAAAAATTCAATCCATTACTATGGATATTATTCACGAAATACAAAATAAAGTTAAGTCAGCATAATTCGAGCGTGGATATCTTTTGATTGTAAGGGGTAACTAAGCTCTGTAGGCTTATATTGTCTTTATCACAAAAATAAAAAAATGATCGAAATCGCATTTAATTTGTAGAAACTACGAGGTTTTTTCTTGCTCTAGATGATCAACTTTAACACCCTGTAGTTCATATCGTATTATAACAGGGTGACTACAATATAATTTTTCTAAAAGCTTAGATCCTGCTCCATAACTTTCCCATACATTTTTATTGGATCTGATTAGCAGGTTAAAGGATACAGATTTATTACCACTTTTTTTGTGACAAAACAAATTAGACCGTTTTTCAACTGAAAATAAATTGTGTTACTTTCTAGCAGAGTGTAATAAGTGCAATTATGAAGTTTCAATCGAGAAAGAAAATAATGTTTATAAGTTTTAGTTAAACACGCTGAATAAGCAACACTGTTATTATTATTATTCTTTTTTTTTTGGAATTTTTTATTCGCATTTTTCTCTTGATGATGACAATGACTTTTCGTAAGAATGTTGCAGTTATTTCCTATAGTAAAAATTTATATACCAAAGAAAATAACCAACGTTAACAATTCTATTACATTTCTTATAACAATGTTGCATTTTTTCTTATATATTTCTTTCCCTCTTTCTTTATATTTTTTCTTAGCATGGATGCTGGGCTGGCTAATGTGCAAGACGGTTCCCTATATACAGGGTGTATCAGTAGCAGCATCTGTTTACAGTCTAATAGCCGTATCATTAGACAGGTAAGTGTAACTCTTGTAGTAAAAAATAAACAAACTATTACATTTTTTGTTTTCTTCTTTTTTGGCAATGTTCATTTTATTTAGGTAGAGATTTTTTATTTATTTATTTGTATTTTTTTTTATTGTAAAGGGAGTTTTACAAGCAGAAGGAATATTTCAGGATAAGTTAGGAAGGGGGGGGGGGAGTTTAGAATCTGAAAATTCAACTTAAACTCAGTG
This sequence comes from Protocalliphora azurea, assembly GCA_932274085.1. Taxonomy (NCBI): domain Eukaryota; kingdom Metazoa; phylum Arthropoda; class Insecta; order Diptera; family Calliphoridae; genus Protocalliphora; species Protocalliphora azurea. The sequence goes on along the minus strand of OW026519.1, from coordinate 202,955,886 downwards.
ATGAGCTATAACAGCTGGGTGAGCATGATGTACCACGGGTACAAGTGGAACAACTGGTTTAACTACTGGCACAACAGGTACTACAGGTTTAACTATGGCCACTGGTTTGTGTACCACAGCTTTAACAGGGGCAGGATGTTGAATAACATGACTGTAAAAATAAAAAAAGAAAAATTAAAAGACTTTAAATAATTAACTTTATTTTAATTAAAAACTTACGAGTGTACAGCATGGGCACCATGATGATGTATAACCGGACCATGGGCTACTACGGGATGAGCTACTACAGGAGCAGGAGCTACTACTACTCCAGGTTCAGCAATGGCAAAAGCAAAGATAGATAAAACCAACAACTGCAAACAAACACAAACATTAAATAAATAATAAAAACCTTTAAATATATATTTTTTAAGACAAATTAAAATTGCTCTATAATCAGCTAAAGGCGCCAAAATTATCTTTCTTCAATTTTTATTTCCCAAAGAAAGACATCACAACTTACTAGCTTAAACATGATGATGAAGTTTGTTAATGTTTGTTTAAACACAGACACAAAAATAAATTTAAGGATGAAATTTAAAAACTGATTTAGTTTGGCAAATGATTTGCAACTGATGACAAACCTAAAACTTGACGATGCTTTTATACTCTTAAAAGTGCTACAACAATTATAAAATAAAATTCTATTCTAAATAGTGAGTTGTTGTTTTTTTTTTTTTTTTTTTTTTTGCCTGCAAAATCTCATAGCAGACACACGACGCCTGTATAAACTTACAAAAAAAAAAAAAAATTAGAAAAACGAAATAAAAACACTTGAAATTGTTGAAATTAAATCCAGCCGTTATTTTTTTTTTTTTTTTTTGTAAATAAATAGTTGTTGTATTTGTTGAAAAGTGCGAGTACTATTTAATATTCTATTTACTTACTACCGGCGTGATTGTAGCCAGCCTTACAGTGACTGAAGTTAGTTTTAGTTGATACGTCCTCCTTTCATTAGATAGTTTTGTAGATTTTACACCATTTCCAAGGTTTTTAAATATTTTATCATTTACAATGACAACGGGAAATAATGATTTATTAGAGATATTGTTAAAAATTAATTTTATGGATTAAAGTGATTAAAAAAATTTAATTAAATAGATTGAAAATGTATCATTTATTCACATAATATTTTTATGATTACACTGGTTGGCAAAAAAAAAAAATTTTTTTTTGTTCGTCCTCCTTCAAAAAAAAAAAAAAAATATTTTACCTGTTAAATACGTATCTATCAGGTCGTGTTTTTTTATGGGCATGTCTAATATCTTCCTCTTAATAAGGCGAATACATGAGTATATTTTACCATAAAACGAGAGAAGGTTGTCCGATTTAGTCAGTTGAAACACCAAAAGATTCAGAAAAAAATTATCTTCAAGTCATCTTAACATTATTTTTTTATCTGCCCAACAGTTTCGGAGATATTCAGCAAAATCGTAGAATTTTTTTCCTGAAATTTCTTTTAAGAAATAAAACCGGAAAAAATGTGCGGTTTTTAATCCTTTATCATAAAGTTGGTAATAATATGAATAAAATATGCACAAAACTTGATTTTATTCACAATTGAGTGAAAATATGTCTATAATAAAGTTGAGATACAAAATAATTTTGGCATCTTTTGGTGTATCAGCTCTATAAATCGTACACACAGTTCTTGAGTTATGGTGAAATACACTCATGTAATGATTTTATTATGGGAGAAATATTAGATATGTCCATAAAAAAAAATCCAGACCTAATGGGAAAAAATGAAAGCAGATTCGTATTTAGTACATAAAAATCCCTATAGTTCAAATATTCGCCTTTAAGACAGACAGAATTTTTTCCCAACCAGTGTTATCTAAACAGGTTGGAAACTTAAATTTTCTATTGAAAACATAGTTTAACGTGAAAATTAAGATTTTCATTTTATTAATAAAATCCGGTTTTCTAAATTTGAGAAATATCTAACAGTGAAAGAACGAAGCAATTTATTAAAGTTTTGTAACGTTTAAACGACAGTTCTTTTTTTTTTTTTTTGTTTTTTTTTTTGTTCTGTTTTGGTGAAATTTCGAAATTTTCGACAAAATTAATAATTTTTGTAAAATTTCGGTTTTTGTTTTGATGAAATTCAAAATTTTTGAAAATTTCGTTTTTTTTTCGAAATTTTGAATTTTTTGGCGAAAATATAACCTCATTTCTGGGATTAAAAAATTTTTTAAATATTTTATACAAATAAAATTAGTATCTTTCATAATTTATATTAAAAACTACGTCTCAGATTTTTACATTATTATATTTTTGATGCTAAAACTTTTCAAAAATATACAGTATTCTATTGGATAAATTTCATTATAAATAGCTTACCGTCTATTTCCATTTGATTTCTCTAACTTACATTATTTTTTTTTTACTAATTCTTACTGGAAAATACTAAAAATTGGTTCGCAACAATCATAGGATTAAGAAATCTAATGAAAATAATCTCACATAAACTTCTAGCTGTATTCTATGCCCAAAATAGTATATGACTTATATATGATATAAAAAATACCGGTAATGTTTTCGAAAATTCTGCTTTTGTTCATAAAACCCATATAAGGGTTTTCAAAACCTGAAGAAATCAGTCCATAAAAGATATTCTAAAAATTTAATACGGTTGAGATTAGTTTTTTCTATAAGTATTTTGAAGTTATAACATTTACTTCTAACACTTACAGATCTGTTGCTTAGATAGATGAGATGCTGTTTCAAAAGAAAAATGTTGTGTTAGAATGAAAAATCTCCCAACCAAGTAATTTTTTTATAATAGTGAGTATTTTCGAAGTTAAACTTTTTTAATATTCATTTCAACAAATCTATAATAAAACTAAAGTATTTAAAATTTGAACATGACAAAAATGAAGTTCATTTAAAATTTCATGTGAAACAACTTGTAAGTAAATTCGTTAAACCATAGATAGATAGATATCTGACCGAAACAAAGCCTGATTAAATAGTCAAAAACCTAATTCATACAACATTATCGTTCCTCTGAGATAACGTTCCAGTTATATTATATGCGTTAAAATCTTGCAAGTACCATTGTTTAGAGTAACGTCAAGCTTTCATTGATATAAGGTGTTATAAATAGCAAAAAGTTTGCTATAGAATTTTGAAACTACGAAAATATTTAATTTCCTGGGAAAATTAAAAAAAAATTCCGGGAATTCCTAAATGTATTTTAACGGAAAATACCGGAAATTCCCGTATCCCAAACCCTAGTGCTGATGTTTGAAACCATAGAATACAACTGGAAGTTTATATGAGAGGCATTTTAAACTAAATTTTCAAAAAATTATTAATTTTTTTCAAAACACAAAAAGAAAATATATTTGACCGCATTTATTTTGTTGTTGCATGAATTAGGTTTTTGGCAATTGATCTTATTAATCTATGTTTGAAACAGTCAGAATACATTTTTAAATTCTAACCAAAAGATATGAAATTCGACACATTGTGTACTTCTATGTCTATTCAACGATGTCTTTTGGTCCGTCTGGCTGGCTAGTTGGATTATTTTACAATTTATATTTAGATAAGTTTAAGTTTTCTTATAAAAATATGATACGATTTTTTTCGCCGTTTTTATTCCAGCTATTGCGCGGTTCAGGGAATTTAAACAATCGTTAACGTTCTTTGACGTAACTTCATAAGAGAATAGGGGCATTAAAGCTGCCCCGATTCTTTTTTTTTTTTTTTTTTTTTGTTTAAATATTAATAACACAAATGAAGATATTACAACCGATTCCATAGCACGCATTATCAGGTAGAAATAAAGTTGTCTGCCAGTTGAATGGCCTTCATCTTCTTTTTTTTTTTTTTTGACTTCTTGAAGCCCCTTTTCTTATTCCGTTTGTAATTTCCACAATTTTAACTTAAGACCCAAAATCACAGATTAATAACTAGATATTTTTGTGAGAGAAAAAAACTTGATTCAATTGTCAAAAACCTAATTCATGAAACAACAAAATACATGTAGTCGCATATATTTTGTTTTTGTGTTTAAGAAAAAATTAGTATTTTTTTTGAAAATTTAGTTCGAAGTGTCTCTCACATAAACTTCTAGTTGTATTCTATGCCCAAAATAGTATATAACTTATATATGATATAAAAAAATATCGGTAATGTTTTCGAAAATCCTGCTATTGTTCATAAAACCCATATAAGGGTTTTCAAAACTTGAAGAAATCAGTCCATAAAAGATATTCTAAAATTTTAGCACGGATGATGTATATACAAGATTCGCCATAAGCTGAACATAGCATTATCACTTGTTTAATTTCAGAAATTTTGATTCTTATTAAAATTTCATAACGAATAGATTTATAAAATCGATATTTATATGCATTTTCAATACCTTTTTCTGTAATTTTTATTATTTTTTACAATTCCATTTTTTCTGTGACGGATTGCTTAAAAAGCAAATTAACTGCTTTACAAGAAGTTAACATTAGATATATTAAATTAGTCTATAAAATGTCAAAGAAATGGTGTAATAGTTATATTCTCACAACAAAAAGGGAATACAAGGAGACAATAAGTCTATCGTAGAGTAATAAGCACACTTGCTGAGTAATACAAAAAAAGCTATTGTAATAAAAAAAACTCTTTCTCTTATTATTTAATATTGTAGCTCCTATAAAATGCAATTTTAATTGTCAGTTTTGTGAACGTGTGTAATTGTCACATTTTACACACTTGACAACAAAATAATGAAACTCAACAACAAATAAATGTTAAACATTGTCAGTTTTTATTACTTATGCATTATTTCTTGTGATAATAAAAAATTAAAAAAATCATTTCAAATTACAGCCGACCTATTAAAGCTGCCAGATTTAAGAATTAATTAAAGATTTTTAGGGCAACTATGATACTGCGTCATGGAATTTCTCATTCGTGATCATGGAATTCTAATCCTATAAATCATTTTTTTTTTTAAATGACTCATATTCTCGAGATAAATCGCTATATAGATTAATTAATGAGATTGCACCGTATATTACAAATTATCTCGAGAACGATTTGTTTGATTTGGTTAAAAAAAAAATAGTATAAATTCTAATTCAAATTATCTGTAAGGTTTATACATTGCACTTTTAATCTGCTCATTAGCTTAGGTCGAAAAAATCGAAAACGACCAAAAATACAACTTTTTCTCTTTTTGTTATAAAGCATAATATGTTAGAAATAAAATAAGCTATATTTCATTAAGATCTTTCCATAAATGTTGACTTTAAACTCAATTAAGTTTAGATATATAAAGTTTTTTTTTATTATTAAAATATTAAAGATATTTTGCTTCTAAAATCTGTAATTCTTACTTCAATCATCTGGCATCCCACATAAAATCAATAAATAAACAAGTACTATCATATGTTTGCATTAGTTGGCGTTTATTATAAAAAAAATAGCGGTTTTTTGTTCATAATTTTGTTATTTTTAAATTTGTTAATTTTTTTTCCAACATTTAAGGTAAACAACGTTATGTTTAATATTAATAATGCTACATGCCACACAAATAACATTGGATCATTTGATTTAGAATTGAGTTGATTAAAAAAACTTCCATTGCAACGTTTGCAATTGCTGCCTAGACAACAAACTAGGTTCCAATTAATGTGTGTGTGTGTGTGTTTTTTTTTAATATGTTTTCATATCTAATGAAATATATCTAATAATTTGTATCCAATAGATTAGTTTTGTTGCTGCTAAATAAGATCAAGTTCACAGTTTGTTTGTTAAACTCCTTGACCACTTCTTAAACTAATAAATAAATAAATAAATAACACATTGACTAACTGACACGACTGTGTGTTGTCATTTGTGTGTGTATTTGTAACAGTTTTTTTTTTATTGAAAATCATTTTTTTATGCTAATTTTTTAATTTAAATAAAGTTTTGGAATTTAATTTAAATATTTAATTGAAACAGGATAAGACTAATTCAAAGGTACGGAATTTTACAGCTAATTTTGTTACAAATGATTATGGAGTTCGGCTCTAATTTTAGAGAAAAACTTTTGCAAAGAAAATTTGTGAGGTTGCTCTATATATTATAACATTGTATCTCGGGAACTAATTATCTAATTGGTTTTAGTAAAATACCTAAAAATTCTAATTCAAATTATCTCTAAGCTATACTAACATCATTTTTTCATTTTCTCACTGCTTTCAGAAGTACCAACAAATATTGTGTTAAACAAGATAAAATTTCTTCAAAATTTTATTTACCTTTTCTTTTTAATAATAAAAAATATAAAATGACTAAAAATATTTCCTTTTTCTCTTTTATCATTAAGCACAAAATTTTTAGTAAAACTTAAAATTCTGATTTAAAAGAAGACTAGTACCAATTTTTAGTACCTATACATTTTATGTACCTATTTTTTAGTAGTAATTTTTAGTACTAATTTAGTATAGCAATTAATACTTTTAGTATCTTATTTTTATAAAAATGATACAACACTAATTTTTTAATACAAATTTTTAATAACACAATTTTTAGTTAAATTTCTTTTAATTTTTTTAAGCAAAATTTTAAGTCAATTTTTTTTTCTTTTTAATTTTTCAATTTAAAAAAATTTTTGTTCTAATATTTAGACTCAATTTTGTTGTATATATTTTTAAGTACTAATTTTTGAATAAAGTTTTTGGTAATATTTTTAAATAATTTTTAGAATAATTGTTTCTTTTATTTATTAGTACTCAATTTTTATTTTCAATTTAAAAAAGTTTTTTTCTGATTTTTTAAATTCTAAATTTTAATATTATTATTATTTTTTTTGTTTTGTTTTATTGTTTGAAATAATTTTTTAGTTAGCAAATACAAAATTTTTAGTAACAATTTAGAAAAATTTAGGACTAAATTTAGTAAGCAATTAATTGTTAGTATGTAATAATAATTTTTATTGGTAATAAATTTTTATATTTTTTTTATTTTATAAAAAATTTGTTTATTACCATATTAAAATATATATTTTAAGTACCAATATTGGAACTAATTAAAATAAAATTAAAAATATTTTATTACTATTTAGAACTCATTTTATAATTTGTTTCTAAATACTAATATTAGTACTAGTACTTTGTTGTTAAATTTTTAGAAAAATTATTTTTTAGTACCAATTTTATAACTAATTAAAAAAAATTAAAAATATTTTAATACTAATTAGAACCAATTTTATAACTTTTTTAGTACATACTAATATTAGTACTAGTACTTTGTTGTTAAATTTTTAGAAAAATTATTTTTTAGTGCCAATTTTATAACTAATTAAATTAAAATTAAAGATATTTTAATACTAATTAGAACCAATTTTATAACTTTTTTAGTATACAATTTTAAGAAAAAATTAAAATTTTTAAAAAATAGTACAAACTTTCTAGTTATTTTTTTTTTAAATATAAATTTAGTACAAATAATTTTTAAAAACCAATTTTATTGTATATATTTTTTGTAGTAATTTTTGAGTAGGTACTAATTTTTTAGCACAAATTTGTATTAATTTTTTTTTTAAATTGTAATACTTATTTTTATTAGTACTAAATATTTAGTACAATTTTAATATGTATTACGTTTTCGACTAATTTTTAGTAGAAAATTTAAAATATATTAGGAAAAATTTTAAATTAAAAAAATAGAAAGTTTTAGTTATTTTTTTAAATAAAATATTTAGTACAATTCATTTTTAAAAATCAATTTTTGTAGTGATTTTTAAGTAGGTACTAATTTTTTAGCACAAATTTTTATTATTCTTTTTTTTAATTGTTTATACTAATTTTTATTGGTACTAAATATGTAGCACAATTTATATTAACTTTTCAACTCATTTTTTGTATCAAATTTAAAGTAAAATTTTTTTAAGCCGAAATTACGAATGAAATCTAGAGTGTTCATACTGACTAGATGACATTTGATGTAATTTCGTGAACAGCTGATACTTATTGTTTACATTTTAAATTTTTATAGGGGTAAATAAAGTATTTTGAAATGGAAACAAATAACAAACAATTACTTACTAAATTGGAAACTATTAATTTGCAACAATTAAAAATGTAAAAAGGATAGGTTTCATTTTGCAAAATCACTTTAATAATTAATTTTAAGATTTATGTTTAAATTTAAGATCAGCTGTCAATTGTTTTTTTTTTATTCTCAGGGTTGAAACATGCAGTACATAGTCGAAAAAAGTATTTTTTCCAACCATGTACAGAGTTGCACGGAAATGGGCATCGTAATTTCAATGTAATTTCGCCGAAATTACACAAAAAAAAGCATTTATGACCGTTAAACCATTGTTCAGAAGGAGCTAGGTGAAATAATGGGTCGATCATAACCAATTTCAATGGACTTTGTCCCTGGACTATAAAAGACATATGTGAAAAATTTCATTAAAATACTTAAAAAATTTATTACAAGGTTTACATGGACGGATGGGCGCACAGGCGGATAGACATCGTTAAATCGATTCAGAAAATGATTCTAAGTCGATTAGTATACATAAAGGTGGATTGTAGACCAATATTTTTGGGTGTTACAAACATCAGACAAACGCATAATACCTCAACCACCTATTACATCGATTTTTATGAAATATAGCTCATTTTATTAGTAACATATTCAGCTCAATGATAAGGGAGAAAAGGAATAATTTTTAGTAATTTTATTTTTTTACGATTTAAAGAAAAAAAATAAATATATATATATATATATATATATATATATTTACGAAATTTTATTTAGCTTGACACAATTTTTTTGATATCTCTAAAACTAATGATCAAATTAAAAAATGTAGTTTTTGGGTTAAGAAGTTTTAATTTTACTTATATTTTCATTAGGTCCTCAAATCATTTTATTGATCATTTTTATTTTTTATACTTTCAGATTTATTGCCATCTGGTGGCCTTTGCGTCAACTGTCCAAAAGTCGTGCCCGTTTTATGATCCTATGCATTTGGATAATTGCATTTGGTACTACCATACCATGGGCTTTGTATTTTGATTTAGTACCAGCTGCTGAAGCATTTCCCTCTGCACCCGATATGTATTTATGTCAGGAAGTTTGGCCTCCTGGCACAAGTGGAAATTTATATTTTTTATTGGCACATCTCTTGGCCTGTTATGTATTGCCCATGGTGTTGATAACCTTGTGTTATGTTTTAATATGGATTAAAGTGTCAACGCGCTCTATACCTGGTGATACAAAGGATGCACAAATGGACCGTATGCAACAAAAGTCCAAAGTGAAGGTTATAAAAATGTTAGTTGCTGTGGTTATATTGTTTGTATTATCCTGGCTGCCGTTGTATGTAATATTTGCACGAATTAAATTTGGTAAGTAGAACAAATACTTATTTATATACAAATATATATATTATAGTATGTTTCTAAAGAAGGATACAAATAATCGTATGTATATACTCGTATTTGAATGTATATATATATATATATATAAAAGGCATTCGATTATAGAATGTATATTCGTTCATTCGTTCATTATTATTTGTTCTTCTATATAAATATGTTTTTTTTTTTTTTTTGGTTGTTTTTCCGGTTGAAGGTTGTTTCAAATGTGTGTGTGTGTGTTTTTTAGAGGAAAAAAATACTAAAAACTTATAGCCAAACATTAGTAAATAGTTTACCTTGCATATCTCTTGAACATACTTTCATTATAAATGCAATATTAAGCCTCCCAAATAAAACTCCCACTCTTTCGCTCTTTCGCTTATAGTTTTATTATTACCTTCAAATAGTTTTACACTCAGAAAATTATTAATCTATTTAAAGGGTAAAAGTCAAAGTCTTAGTTAATAGATATTTTTAATAATATATGTATGTATATTCCTAGTATATTATGGTACAGTGGAGCAAATTAATGATCGATTTACAAATGAAAACTTTGTTTACAATTAAGTAAAAATATCTTATTTTAAAATATTTCATAAAAAATAAAACAAAATAAAAATTATTTACAAAGACATTTCAGTGGAACATCGTTTTTTGTGCGATACTACTACATATTTGAGATTAAAATTTACATTTGAGAATCGATTTTAAAGAAATATCGCTACATTTATTTGTAATATAACCAGCCCATTGATAAAGTAGAAAGAGACAATTCGTTTTAGATTTTTTTTTATTTTTTTAGAAAATTTATAATTTTTTTTTTATTTCTAAAACAATTGAGCAGATTTAAATAGTAGAAGGAAGATTTGAAGATAATTACAATTAGATTTTATTAAAAGAAATCATATATATATATATATATATATATATATATATATATCTTGTCAAAACCCGGACTAAAAAACTGAACCAAAAGCCGAATGTTTCCTAAAATCCAAATTGTCTCCAAATAAATGAATTTTCATAACAAATTTAATTTTTTGCAAAAAAATATTTTTTTGCTAAACCGAATTTTTTAAAAATAATTTTCTTAAAAACAAAAAAAAAAAAAATAATTTTCACAAAACCAAATCCGGGCTTTAAAAAAATTATTTTCCTAAAAATATCCATATTTTGACTAATTTTCACAAAAAAAAATAATCATTTTTAAAATTTTTCCAAAAAACTAATTTTCATAAAAAAAATTTCACAAAAAAAATAAAAAAAAATTAATTATCTCCAAATACAAGAATTTTCACGTAAAAATTAGATTTTACCAAAAATTTTAAAGAAAAAAACGGAACAAATTCACACTAAAATAAAAAAGTGGGTTTTTGCTAGAATCCAAATTAAACGAATTTTCAGAAAAAACAATCTTAAGATCACAAAAAATCAGCATTTTCACAAAAGATCTGAGATTTTCACAAAACTAAATTTTTACCAAAATCAGGATTTCATAAGATTTTTGAATTTCCATTAAATTTCATATTTTTCACTTAAACCATATTTTCATAAATAATAATTTCAACAGAACCGAATTCTCCCAAAAAAACTGATTTCTTTCCAAAAACCTGGGTTTTCAAAAAAAATCCTAAAATCTGAATTTGCACCTAAAAAAAACGTAATTTTTACAAAAAAAAAAAATGAAATTTCACAAAAAAAATCCAAATTTTCAGCGCAAAAGGGTTTGTTTCAAAAGAAACTTAAACTTTTGACAAAAAAAAAAAAAGAATTTTCACAAAAAATCAGAAATTTGCAAAAGAATAATTTTCCCAAAAATTATATCGTTTCGAAATTTTTACTAAAAACCACATTTTCACAAAAAAGAGGATGTCCCTGAAATAATAATAATTATCCCAAAAAATTTTAACTTTTCAATAACGAAATTTGAACTAAAAAACAGAATATTTAGTAAAAAAAAAATCCGAATTTTTACAAAAAAATCTAAAAATTCAAATTTTTACTATAATTTTCACTAGATGAATTAATTTTCTCAGAAACCGAATTAATTAAAAAAAATCTAAAAACTAAATTTTTACAAAAATCCGTGTTAAAAAAAAAAACTTTTTTATGTTTATTGTAAAATTTTTAACAAAAACTGGGTCTTAAAAAAAAGTTCTCCTGAAACCCGTATTATTTTATAGTATCTTCCATCAAAAAATCTAAATTATCTAAAATGTTATTTATTTACAAAAATATTTATTTTAAACAAATTCTGTTCAAATATTAAAATTTTCAATAAAAATTGAATTTAAAAAAAATTAAAAAAAAAGAAATAGTTTTTTTCAAAAAGCAAATTATTATCAAAATCTGGTTTTATAAAAAAAAATTAAAACGGATTCTCTTCAAAAATCGAAATTTTTAATAAAAAAGAAATTTTTACTTAAAAAAATTTTTTAATTTAATTTTTTATAAAAACAAAACTGAATTTTCATAAAAGAATAACAATTTTCTCATTTCCTGAATTCTCTTCAAAAATTCAAATTTTCACAATATAATAATTTTTTTTTAAATTTTATCAAAACCTCGATTAGTAATCTTTTGAACTTTTTTATAATCCACAATTTATTTAACTCAAATTTCAAAAAGCCAAAAGTTTACTTAAAAAGGTTAACTCTGATTTCAATTTAAATAAAATCAAAGGAGAATTGTAATTAATAATACTTAGTAATCAGTTGTGGTTTGTATACTAATTTCATAAACATAAAAAATATTTTTAAAGCTGTTGGCTAAACTAATTGTAAGGAAATTTTGTATTCTTTTCAAATATATGTAAAAAAAATTTAATACGAAAATTTGTTGAAGATTTTTTGAAAAAGATACCGCGAAATGATTGATTTGAAATTTTGTGCATATCATTATTTATTTTTTAACTACGCAATAAAATGTTTATTAATGAATATTTTCGAATAAAATTTTACATCTGAATAGATTTTTTTGATACCTAATTTTAAGTGTTATTCACTTTTTTAGATTTTTCGACAGAAATACCGCAATTAAAAAAAAAACGTTCAAAAGTTTCCAAAAATGAGATTTTTTACTTTTTTTGCTATGTCTTCCCAACCGATATCGGGGAGCAAAAAATTTCTATTACTTAAAAATGAAAAGCTGATTCCAGCTTTGCGGTTTAAGAAATTAAGACGAAAATTGGAAATTTGTTTAAAAAAAAATTGACCTAAAATTGACGATGGCCTAGTAGGTAGTGAGCTAGTCTGTCAGTCTGAGGTTTGTGGGTTCGATTCCCACCAGATACTATGGTGTGTTTCACCACAACGAGCTATAGTCTTTGTTACTCCGCTCGGTTAGAATTAGAATATAATTTGTAATTGTATTGTAATTATGAAATAAATAATAAATAGGTCAAATTTGGGAAAACCTGGTCCTCACAGGAATCAATTTTATTACTATTATTATTATTATTTTCTTTAGAATATTTTGTATTTAGTTAATTTTCAGAAAAATATAAATACAATATATGTTACTTAAGAAAATTGTTATATAACAGAAAAATAATGCGACCACTTTTTTGGCAAAAAAAAAAAACGGAAAAAATCAACAAATTTTTGACTACGTAAATATTTTTTTTTTTTTCAAAATTCTTTCTTTACACTATTTTGATTGGTGTTGTTAATAAAACAAAAAAATCGGGTGAAATATGGACCCGCTATAGCGAACTAACTTCAACAAGGTACGTTAAAAAGTAAAAATTTTAATCTTTGAAGCCCAAAACAGCAAAAATTTTGCCTACTCGGTAGGCCAACATATTACATTGTCAGTCAAAAGGCTGTAACTACTTATAATTCTGGCGATGTCCACGAATGACCCATTACTAAAGTACTTATTTTAAACAATCAGATACTACAAAACCACTAAAATGTGTCTTTTTTGACACTTTTGGATGTTCAATAGTAGAAAATACACATATTTGCAATAACAAAACACATTAGTATCAAATTTTGATCTAAAACACTTGAGCGACTGTTTACATTCTACATCAGAGAAAAAGAACAAACACCACATAATTTCGCTCAGTCAATGTATAACATTTAAAGTGATCAATGTTGTTGCTTAAAACGGACACCCTTCTTCGATAAGAAAATGATATCATATTCGATTGTTAAGCACTACTTGAAGTTCTTTTTAGGCTAAACGAAAGAAAATGTTGGAAAGATTTCTACCTTCAAATAATTATAATTTTATTTTATTTGACATAACCTAAAAATTCGGTATTAAGTACTTAATATTATTAATAGTATTAATATAAGTACTTAATATTATTAATAGTATTAAGTACTTAATACCGAATTTTTAGGTTATGTCAAATAAAATAAAATGAAATAAAATAAAAACGACTTAGCTGAACAAAAAGACTAACAAGCCGATAAGCCGAAAATTTCGGCGGCGACTAGATTTGTTAAAAACAATCGGCTAAGCGGCTAGCCATCAGCCGCGCCGCTACGGTTTACTTCTCTGCCTCCAATCCTACTATCACTACGTGAAATTTCATTGAAATCGGACCTGTCGTTTCGAAACTGCATAATTATTTCCATTTCATTTTTTGGATCGCACACTGTGCGTCCTTCAATAAAGCATCACACCGCAAACTTACAAGTATTTATCTGAGTATATATACTTTTTTTTATTAATAATAATTTTCGAGTGTAACACCAACAAACTTATATGCATTATATATTTGTATATGTGTATGTAATATATTTATATTTGTTTTTTTTTTTTCTATTTTCAATGTCAATCGCACAATATCTTCATAAACATTTTCATCACACATACACTAACCAAACCAACAAACATCCAACCTATACAAAAACAAAAATAACCCACATATATACACATACATTCACATTAACACGTTTAGGTGGTGAGATATCCATTGAGGAGAGTGAAATCTTAAACAAGGTCACACCATTTGCTCAGTGGCTGGGCTCGTCCAATTCATGCATCAATCCTATATTGTATGCATTCTTCAATAAGAAATATAGACGAGGTTTTGCCGCCATAATCAAATCACGCTCCTGTTGCGGCCGATTGAGGTGAGTTACAATGAAAATACGGTTTGTACTTGAGCGAGTGAACGTGTGTGTTTTAAAAATAAAATTCGACACATATATTATCAGTAAACACATATACGCACACATAGATATTTACATATATATATATATGTGTATGTGTGTGGGTATGTGCTAGAGTGCAAAGTTGTGTTCAAGTTCATTTCAAAACAATTACAAGGTTATTTTTGGAGTGTTTTTTAATTTAAATATTTTGTTTTCTTTTTTTTTTAATACAGGTATTATGACAATGTTGCCATTGCTTCTTCCACCACTAGTACCAGCCGTCGCAAATCCTCTCACTATCAACATGGCTCCCGTAAAAGTCCCAGCAGCCCTGGTTTACGCAAAACCAATGCTGTCTCTTATATTTACGAGCACAATTCCTTACGCCGCCACAATTTAATGTGCAAACAGGATAGCAATTTATCTCAGCAGATGCTTTTAAAACAAGATTCTCATGGTTCACGTCAATATCTGATCAAACAAGAGAGTGCCTCTAGTGATGGTTCTCGACGCCTTTTATGTCAACAGGATAGTAATGGTTCAAAGGTATCCTTGTCGAAACAGGATTCTGTGGTTTCCTATTATTTGGAGAATAAACGTGCTGGTCACAATCTTCAAGATTCGTTTTCAACACAGGATTCTATATCGGTTGATTCGAGACGCAACACTATGACTCGAGCCAATGAGAATGGTGGTTCACCTGTGGTTGGTGTAGGTGGGCCATCGTTGTTGGAGCACAAGAGACAGAAGTTTGTTAAACAAGATTCAGTTATATCGTTCGTTGATCAAAGACCAGGTGAGTGAAAGTGAGAGAGAGAGAGAGATTGAGTTTAAATTCTTGATTCTGCGTGTAGAATTATCAAATTATTAGCAATATTTTTCCTGCGTTTTTTATATATATACACATAAAAGATATATTCATCTATATAAAATTCGATTTTTTAAAAGAAATATTTATCTTTATCGCGAATAATATTAACACTCGCAATGTGTTTTCTTTTCTCAATTTCGTAATTGTAATTTAAGGACAAATTATGGATGGAAATTCTATTTACAACCGGACAGATGTTTGAAAATTTCTCGAGGAAATAAAAGGTTGACGAAACATCTGGTTTTTTTTTCGTGAAAAAAAAAATTGAAATCATCTGTTTTTGAAATAAATAATTCACGGGACATTTACGATAACAAATCGCAGTTCATGTGAACAAGATCAGAGGGAATAAAATATTTTATTCCCTTAAGGGTGATTGATGATCATGATTTTTGAAGGAAATATTAATGATCATAGTTAAGTTTTCTTTTACTTTTTTTTTTTTTTATTTATGAAAGGAAATGTTAATATTCTTTTAATTCATCTTGCATAAATCAATTTTTGGAAGCAAATATTAACGATTATATATTTTCGAGTTTGTGATAAATTTTCTAAAAAAAATATGATTACATAAATACTTAAGATCAGGATGTCTATTGCACTTTACTAAAAAATAACATTTTTTATTTTTGAATATTTTTATATTTTATTTAATAATTTTTAAAAATTTCGAAACGCTCTCATTATTTCAAAATATTACAAAAAAAAAACACGTTTTGAATCTGGTTTATGCACTAAAGATCTCGTAGGTCTCTAAATTTTAAGTCAATTTTAAATTGATCAAATTGATTTAAAATCAGTGGATCATAGCTTTTAAACTGTCTTTTATATAAGGAATATGTACAAAAAAATTGGTGCACGAATTAACGATTATAACTTTTACTATATGTAAAGAAAACTAGTAACATTAGCTTGCCTACCTTTGTCAATATTCTAAATATGCTAAATTTTGTTGTAATAGCATAATTATTTCTTTCTTAAAAATCACGCAAACGACCATTTAAAAGAATTGCTGGAAATGCAAGTCAGTCGAGAAATATTGTTTTTTCGATCATACAAAAGTAAAAAGAGTTCATGATCACTGAAAAGAAACCTTATAGCCGAAATTTGTGCCTGACAAGCTATTTATGCGTATGGGGAAAGAAGTAATTCATTCGTAACGTGAATGAGTGCTTTCGGTTTCTTTCTATCATTAAAAAAAAAACACAAAGTACGTATCATAATTTTTCCAGAACTTTGTCCATTTTAAATGTATTGGACTTTAATAAAAAACATTTTTGAAAAGACTTAAGGCTCAGCAAAAACTAAAATAGAGTTTAAAAAAGTGAACTCATTCCAACAAAAAAGTATCCTGTAACACAATAAAAGCTCTTACAGGAGGTATTATAGAGAACATTAAATATTTTATTAAAAATTAATCAAAAAAATTATTTTTCTTTTAAACCTAAAACTTTAATATAATATTATTTAATAAAACAAATTTTCAAAATCCTATTGGTTTCACTTTTATTAACAGATTTACATGCACTAATTTCAGTTTATCGAATTAGAGTTTTCTCTAAATTTTAATAAATAGGAATTTTTTATACTCGATTTTAACTCTTTTATATAAACTGAAATTATGAAATGACTCAAACTCAAACTGCAGTAGCTAAACATGCTTGTATACTAGTGGCTAAACTAATAATAAATCTCTACAATCATATAGCTATTTTAAGAACCAAAAAGAATATTATCTTTAGATGTAAAATGTTTGTTTCTTACTAACACAAAAACGAGTTAACAAAAAGCTCTATACAATTACACAGTATACGCTCATAATACTTGTAATGAAAGCTTTTTTTAGTATTGCACTAATCAGAACTTTTAGTTAATGAAGACAAATAAATTTGTCAATTAGAGCTTTTTTAAAATTCTCTTAAATTTGATGATTTTTTTACAGCCGTTACTAACTAAAACTTCTAGAGCACTAAAATTTAATTTACCTCCGAATTTTAAACTTTATGACATATATATATATATATATATATATATATATATATGTATATACATACATATCTGAAGACCTATTATATACACTATTTTTATAATTTTTATTAATTCCATTTTATTTCTCTATTTTGTATTTCAGAACCCCGTCGTCATCAATTAGTCAAGCAAGATTCCGTTATTTCATTTGCCGATCAACGACGCAGTTTATTAAATAAACAAGATTCCATTGTGGGTTGCTCCAGCCGGTCTGGAGATGGTGCATCTGGTCATCATGTATCAATTTTAAAGAAAACTGATTCGCAATTAAGTAGCGGAAGTTTTACATCACCCCGGCGTAATATTGAAATTTATGAATAAATTAAAAACCAAATCTTTTGCATAAAAAGAAAATGAAATGAATTAAAATGAAAAGCACACAGTTATGAGCACACATATCCTTAAAAACAGTCAGGCAATGAAAACAAAAATAAAAAAGAAAAATTAAACTAAACTAAAAAATAATGAAAAATAAATTTATTAAAGTAGGAAAATTTAAATGGAGCAGCACATAGTGTGCGATCCAAAAAAAAAAATTAAATGGAAAAAATTATATAGTTTTCGAACGGCTGGGCCGATTTAAATGAAATCTCACATAGTGACAAAAGAGCTGTAGGCGAGTACAAATATTGAGTTTATACCATATGGACCCACAGAGTCCTAATGTTATACATTTCGGGTATTAAATTGATTCATTATATCTGAACCGATTTAAAAGATTTTTATATGAGACTATTTTGCTAGTCGATATCATATCTTATTTCTTTTTAGTTTGCGAGATATTAAGCTTCAAAGATTAAAATTTTTATTGTGAAATTTTTTTACTATAGCGAGTCCAAATTTCACCCGATCGAATATTTACGGAGTCAAAAGTTATTGGCATTTAATTTTTTTTTTTTTGCAAAAACATTTTTTTCTATTATTTAAATATTTTCTTAAGTAACATATATAGTATTTATGTTTGTCTAAATGATAACTAAATAAAAAATATTTCAAAGGAAAAAAATTTAAGTAAATTGATTTTCTCTAGAAACAGGGTCTCCCGAACTAGAACTATTTTTTTTTTCCAAAAATTTCCAATTTTCGCCTTAATTTTTCAAATCGCAAAGCTAAAATTAAAAAAAAATAAACATTTTTGATAAGGTCTAATATGTTTTAAATATTTTGGT
Source organism: Protocalliphora azurea (assembly GCA_932274085.1). Taxonomy (NCBI): domain Eukaryota; kingdom Metazoa; phylum Arthropoda; class Insecta; order Diptera; family Calliphoridae; genus Protocalliphora; species Protocalliphora azurea. Next base: position 202,937,300 of record OW026519.1, on the reverse strand, counting down.
AATAGACATTTTTGTTCCCCGATATTGGTTGGTAAGATATAGCAAAAAAGTAAAAAAAAACATTTTTGAAAATTCTTTAAAATTTTTTTCGTGAACTGTGCGATTTTCGTTGATAAATCCAAAAAAGTGGGTAACATTTTAAATTACACATCAAAAAAATTCTACTCAGGTGTAAAATTTCATTCAAAAATATTCACTAAAATATACTTTTCCGGTATTATTTTGAAATATTTTCATATCTGAGGTGCCCAACTTTGGAATACTGTTGTCCCGCCGCCGGTAGGTCTATATGGTCCAAGCTTAAAATTTAAACTCGCCTATACCTCTACTATCATCATATGAAAACTCATTGAAATCAGATTAGCCATTCCAAAACTGCATTATTATTTCCATTTCATTTTTTGGATCGCTCACTGTGCAGCGGTCTTAAAGGAAACAAAATTAAGGAAAGTAACAAAACAATCAAATTGTAAGTTCTTTTTTAAATTTTGTTTTAAAAATATAAAAACAAACTAACAAAATTATAAAATAAAAAATAAAAATAAATCGTTACAACGTCTACTACTTTGAAATACAGTGATATTTTCAATGAAGTTTTTTTTAGATTATTTTTTATTATTATTATTTTTTTTATTGATTTATTTATCCCCAATAAACCAAATGATATTTTAACGTTATCGAAACGATATCATCTAGGTGATAAAAATTATCCCAAGTGATTATCGTTTTCGAATTTAAAACGATAGTTTTTACGGACTAAAGTGTACCTATACTTATGATATAGTTTTTCCATAAAATTATGATATCGTTTTCGGTATCATAATTTTTAAAAATAACGATAATAAAATCGTTACGGTCCATATGTTGTTCCGAATGCTATTTAATACCAAAAACCATATTTTTTGCATTTAAATATACTAAATATAAAAATAAAGAACTATAATCAGCTAAAATAAGAGAAAAATCCCAAATAAATACAAAATATATATAAATCATGATACATGACATATTTTTATGCAAATATTATCAATAATAATATTTGCAAGCATAATTTTCCCTTATGGTTATGTTTTTGCAATTATGCACCTAAAAAGTATGGTTTCAGTATTAAAAAGCTGTTAATAAACGATTTTTTTGTATTTGATTCTGAGTTTGTTTTTGTTTGTTGAAAATTTTTTAAATTTTTAATTTTTATTTTTAAGTTTTTTTTTCCAAATGTTTATGTTTTTTATTTTATTGGAAACAATTATTTCGATATTTCGATATCATAAGTCTGAGTTCACACAAGACAATTTTTCTTGCTGAAATTCTGATTTCATTTGAGAGAAAGCGAGAGGGCATATTCCCCCGTTTTGTTTTTTTATTTTTGTACTTCAGAACAAAAAGAAAATCAAGGCAATTAAAGCAAGAATTGCTGAAGTAAAATTTTGTGTGTGAACCTAAATGCAAGTTTAAAAGAAAAAATAGAAAAATTTTAGAAAGAAAAATTGCTGTGTGTGAACACGCACTAATAATATCGTTTACTTAATATGATATCATTTTCGCTATCATATCGTTCTATGGTTTATTGGGAAATATTTCTTTGTAATTAAAGGAAAATGGAAATTAGTTTAGAAAAAATTATATATTAAATATTAAAAAAACAGTAAATAAATAAATAAATAATTAAATAAAAGAAATTAATAAATAACATATTCGTACATATAAGAATAAAATACATATTAATGTTAACTGTTTGCTAGAATTTTATTATTTATTTTATACCGAAATAATACATTTAAGAAAATGAAAACTAAACAAAAATAAAAAATATAATATTTATAAAACAAAGAAATACCAAAAAAAAAACTTTTTATATAAGAAACATGAAGAAAGTTTAAATAAAAGAAATTTGCAAGGTTTTAAAGGCGCCAGAGACCAAAACAACAAACTATAGAAAAACACTTTAAAAGCAGAATATATTAAAAAAAAGTTTATTTAAATAAAAATAAATTTTATAAAGGTTTTATATTGAGAGTAAAGGGGTCCATGAAGGCGCTTACTGTCCAGTAAATTTGTTTAAGTTGAAATATGAATAAAAATAAAAATATTTAAAGATATTTTTAATTTAACTTTATTTTCTATAAAAAAAAAAAATTAACAAATTAATAGAATTAATAACCATAAAGAAAGTACCTTTACTAAAACATGACAAAACAACAAAATAAATCAGTAATATATATAAAAATTAATTACATATTATAACAAAAAAAATCACATTTTTGTATTTGTAATATTTCTAACAATTTATATACCATAAAATTTGTATTGATTTTTTTAATAACAAAGCAATAATTCTACTTATATACTTATATATAAATAAAAATTATTATATAAACAACAAAATTATTTATAAAAAGTTATATATATATATAAACAAAAAAGAAAAAAAAACAGTAAGAAAGACAAACAAACAAATTTCAGAAACAAAATTTTATAAACAAAAAACATTATAGCCTAAAATATTAAACAAAAATAAGCTGCTAAAGAAAAACATACATATTTACCCTAGTTGACAATTATCTTAAAGTTTTATTTCTTATTCCCAAAATGGCAACCATTTCCTTTTCTTAAGACTTCCGCTAAAAGTTTGACAAATCATGAACGGTGTTGTCACAACTTTTTTTAAATAATAAACAGACAAAACAAAAACAAGATAAAACGAGAAAGAAAGATATAGTCGATGAAGAACGAATATATGATATCCTACACCATTGCGTACGATCAAAAAATTCGGGAAAGGGACTTATATTACACCTGTGACAAATTTTACTAAATGTAAAATAAAATATGCAAATACAGAATAATGCGTTGATACTAACATCTAGATGATTTTATGCACTTTAGTGCGATTCCTGGAAGTGAGTTTATATGGGAGCTATGGTAAACTATGGACCGATTCTCATAAAATTTGGCAATGTTTTCTCTACTTACAAAAACTTATTTGTGTCAAATATTAATTTAATATTAACATTCGTATGGGATTTATGCTCTTAAAAGTGATTTTCGGAAGAGGGGTTTATATGGGAGCTATGGTCAAATGTGGACCAATCTTCATAAAATTTGGTACAATGATTAATACTTGTACAAAATATCTTTACACCGAATTTCATTAAAATATTCTTATTTTTAAGGCATTTTTGAGTGTTTAAACTCTATTCCGGGGGAACTTTTGTATGGGGGCTAGGTGAAATAATTGACCGATTGCAACCAATTTCAATAGGCTTTGTCCTTGTGTCATATAAGTCCCACGTGCCAAATTTAATAGATTTATCTTTAAAATTCCAACCCGTACTTTGTGCACAAGATTTACATGGACAGCCAGCCAGACGGACGGACGTCGTTAGATCGATTCTGAGTCGATTGATATACTTTAAGGTGGGTGTTGGATAGTTTTTTTTTATTGCGTTACAAACATCAGCATAAACGCATAATATCCCAACCACCTATGGTGGTGTAGGGTATTAAAAAATCGTACTAATCATACATAATACGTTTATACGTAGCTCTTATTGCTAATAATTAAATCAAGAAAAAACAACTACTGATTAGTGAAACTTCAATTTGCAAATGAAGCTTACAGTACACAGTTAGGCTAATCGCAAAATTTTTAGAAATAAATCTGTATCTCCTAAACTACTGGTCGGACCGAATTGAAATGTATGGAAGAGTTGTAGAGGAAGGCCTAAGCTTTCAGAAAAATTATTCTATAGATACTCTGTAATAATACGAGATAAGCTATAGGGTGTCAAAGTTGACCACCTCGAGTAAGCAAAAGTTTCAAAAAATCGTAACTTCTACAAATCAAGTCCGATTTCAAAGATTTTATATTTCTGTAAAGTGCTTGGCAAGATAGAGAAAAAATAAGCTTACTCACCTAAGTTATCTCTTACAGTTAAAAAAAAAAAAAATTACGCTTGAATTTTGAATTTTCGATTTTTTGGCTCTACTTTATTTCGTCTTTCGGGAATAAGTCCTAATAAATAATTTCTAATATATACCGAAATAGTATGCTGAACAAATTTTTTGATTATCTGAATTCGTCCAGCCGTGAAAAATGTTCAAACAACAACACTCTGAAATTAGTAGAAAATTTGCTATTTTTTTATAAAAATATGATACAATTCTTTCACTTTTTTCTCAAAATTTTGTCTATAAAATTTTTTTTTCTTTACATATCTCAAAAGAAAAGGTTTCATAAATGGTTAATAAAGAAATTTTAAATTGATTTAGATTTCCAAACTACATCCAGCATTTGTCGAAAATGTTGGACTTTAGAAAAAATTTCAGTTAATAAAAAAATGTCACGCGAGTTTTTATTTCAATTTATTGACGATGTTTAATTATAAAATAGATTTAAATCTATTTTGCACTAAATTGCTTCCTGTCCAGCCAAAAACGAATGCAGGAGTGCAGATTTTAGGAAAAAAATCAACTTTTTAAAATATTTTTTCCAAATTGCAGAAAAAATTATATTAGCATTATATTTTCACTCTTATTTCTTATGTGATGTATAAAATAAATATCATTATTTTACTCCTCTAAAAATCATTTATATAGCTATAACAAGCAATTTTTGGCAATACATACATTTCAATTTTTTCGGACCAGTAGTTTAAGAGATACAGATTTATTACCAAAAATTTTGCGATTGGCCCCACTGTGCGGTGTTGCCACAGTTTTTTATTAGTAAATTTAATTTTGCTGTATAAACAGTAAATTGATAAACTTTGCCTTTTTTATACTACATTTATACGCACTTCTTAGTTGCAATTAAAAATATTACAAAATTATAATTTTGCCTCACAAATGATGATGAGTTAATATATCGTTTGCAAAATAAGTAACTCACGAAAACAAATAAAAAGTACGGCGTTGCCACTTCATTTTACGTTCATAGAAATTTCTAATAATAATAGTTGTATTTTGGGAACGACATAAATGTAACTAAATATATTTCATTATGCAATTTGCCGTATAAACAGAGAATTATTTCCAAAGTTTATCTATATGCAAAAACCTGGCATATAAACATAGTAATATAAAATAAATATTGTTGTTTGTACTACGTTTATATTTACTTCTTACTAGCAAATAAAGCACACGGCGTTGCCACTTCATTTTACTTTTATAAAAATTTCGATGATGATAGTTGTATTTTTCCCACCCGGCACGACAAATAACTAAATATGTATAAACAGTGAATTAATTATTTGCAAATTGTGTGCAAAAACCGGGCAAAAAAAATGTACGTAGTATTACCATTTAATGTATGTAATTTTTTTTTTATATCAACTTTGGTGAATAAGTATTATTAAATATTTTAAAAGCTACCATAAACCTTTTATAGAAAAATTATTAAAACTAAATATATATATATATATATATATATATATATATATATTATATCACCATAGTTTTGGAATGACTTTTGTTATTAACTAAAAAATGAATAAAATAGTCCGGTAATGAAATAAGAGAGGACATTTTTATATGGTAAATTCATAAACAGAGTTTTGGAATTAAACTAAGTTTTTAGTTTATAAACTTAGATTAAGTACTCTAAAAGATTCTAAAGCATAAAATGGATTTTTAAAATATTCATTTAATAGTCCCAATCTACAAACACTTCTCCAAATGGATTTAAATAATTTTGTTTCTTGGTGTAAAGTTAATTTAATGGATTTTAATGTTCGAAAAAGCAAATACATGATCTTTAGTAGCTCCTGTCCTATAAATGGCATCTACTCGATGAATGATATGCTTGAACTAGTGGAAACATTTAACGATTTGGATGTTCAACTAGATAGAAAATTGGATTTCTGTTGTCATATTTCACTAACTATTAATAAAGCTATTGGAATTCTAAGATTCATTAAGAATTCAAAGATCCATATACTACTAAAAAATTATTTACAGTTTTATTAAAACCTATACTGGAATATGGATCCATTATCTGTTATCCTCAATACCAAGTTCACATAAACTCAATTGTATCTGTTCAAGTTCAATTTTTGTTGTTTTGTAAGACTTCCTTCTTACGAAGATAGACAGATGATGAATCTTCTTCTAAGTTAAATTAACATAAATATTCCTTTTCGTCCAACAAGATACTATGAATTCTTAAAGAAGAATTTGTAACGAATTTAATAAATTCTATTCATTTTTATAAATGCAATTAAGAGAGATATTATATTATATAAATAAATAATAGTCAACAATCAAGATCTTTATTTACTTAATTTAAATATTAAGTATATTTTTCATATATACCTACTTAATATTGTTCATTGTTTTTCATAGTCTGTAAGGAGTTTATCCATAGACTTTATAATAAATAAATAATAATAATAAATAAATAATAATAAATAATAAATAATAAATAAATAATAATAAAATAATAATGAAAAGCACTATTTAATTAATTTTAAATAACTCTGTGTTACATGCACTCGAAAAATTACTCCTTGAGAACATCATAAATCTGTCTTAAACATTTCCGAAACACTCTCCAAATGTTGGATTATGCTCAAAAAACCGTTTTCAGAAAGGATCCAGTATTAATGCACCCCTAACCTCTATAAATTATTTATTGATTTTTTTAGGTTTAAACATTTTAAGAAAGTAGCAAAATTAAGCTTTTCAATCATATAAATTTATTTTGTTTAGACCTAAGGGAAAAACCAAACTAAATTTTAAAAACTAAATTTTTCCACAAAACTTCGAGTTTATCTAGAATTTATTAAAATTTTTTCTATATAGCCTGTACATCTATGCAATAATTTTGAAGCACAATTTTGCTAGAATTACAAACAATATTTATTTTTTACAAATTGGTTAAAAATTCTAGAACTTATACGATTTTATCTCTAAAAACGTAAAATTTTCATATATTTATCTTTATTGCCCTAAAGTATGCTTCAATTAAAATATTGTGACAAAATTTAGTTTTTTAAATTTAAATTAACCCTCTAACGGTTGGAGCAGAAATGTATAAAATCATTTTACAGATTAAAGATATAATTAGTGTAAAATTTTTAGAAGATTTAAGATATAGACATTTAGTTTATTATGTCAACTAATTAAACAAATAATTAAAATAGAAAAATAGTAATAATAATAATAATAAATAAATAAAAATAAAAATAAGAAAAGATGCATTGAGGCAAAAAATACAACATTTTTAGAAAAAAGTGTTTTTTTTTAATTTTTTTTTTAGCAACAAAATACATTTGATTACATATGTTTTGCTATTGCATGAGTTAGGCTTTTGATAATTAGTTTGGACTCTTATTACTCTTTGCCCTGAGGCAGCCTTGCCCGTTAGAGGATTAAATATTTTAGAGTTTTATTGCTTGTAATTTATTTATTAATTTAAATTTTAGTGTTCCAAAAACTTTTAAATACTAATGTCCAAAAATAATTTAAATTTAATGGAGTTCGGAGAGAGCTTTAATTGACAGATTATTTATCTCGATTATTTAAAAGTTCTGCTCACTACAATTATAAAGAAAGCTTTTCAGAAAAGTGTTATGAGCGTATTTTATAAAGTTTTACGAAGCTTTTTGTTAACTTATTTTTGGTTTAGTGAGGAACCAAAACTTGTTTATATGCTGTTTATAATGTTATTTATATAAATTCCTGTAGGTTCTTGAAATGGTTAGATAATTGTAGAGATTTATTATGGGTTTAGCCACTAGTTTATAAACCATTTGCTGTCCGTCAGTCTGTAACTTCAGTTTGTATAACAGAGTGGTTGAGTAACATTAGGCGCATCTATTGAGTAAATAATAGAGAGTATTTTTATTTGTAAATAAAATAATAGTTATACATTAATATTTACAAGTAAAAATAACTCGGTTTAATTAAAAAAAATAAATCAACGTTCTTAAAGGCCAAAAGTTTATTACATTTATATGAAAAATTTATTGATAATCTTTAGAAAATATTTAATAATTTTTGAGTTTTTAAACGATTTTAAAAACTGGTATCTCGATTTGTTCTTAGCAAAATAGCATTTCAAAGTCTATATATAAATAAAAATTTTCTTAAAAATCAAAATTTTAAAAGAAAAATAAATTTAAAATTGTTAAATAAATCATTATTTATTTGGAGTACAAATATTAAAGATTTTATTATATTTAAAAAAGTACGTTCTTATACTTTCTAAATCGATTAGAAAGTATAAAATTGATTAAAAATTTTGGCAGTTATGAGGTTCTAAGTGCAGGAACTAGCCTCAAAACGTTTTTTCGCAATATTTCAAAATTTGGAAAATGTTTCGAAATTTTTGAAAATTAGGTAGTTTTTCGAATAAAAATACAAAGTGTAATTTTGTTACACTGATTTCAATAACAAATTTTTCTAATTATTTTAAATTTTTATTTTAACTACTTCCAGCAGTAATTTAATTTTCTCAATTTAAGAGTACTTAATATAAGTTATTAAACTCATTTAGGAAATAAAGCAAGTGACAAAATTTTTTTTTAAATTTTTTTGTACTTAAAAAAATATGTATTAATCAGGAAAAAATAAATACACATACATAAATACTTATAAAACTAAGCTAAACACAAAAGTTTTAAAATAAATACATTATGATAGCCTACTTTTTGAGCACAATGTAGGTTTGTTCAAATTGTATACCTATCACCTATAATAATAAAAATAAAGAAAACAAAGAATAAAAAATAACTAATCAATACATACATACATATTATTAAAATTAAATTTATAAAAACACAAATATAGCACAAAATAATATTAATTAAAGAAAAACCATACGATAATGTAGTTTTATAATTATTTTTTAATATGAAAATTTCTATATAAAAAATAAAAGAATAAAATATATATTTTGTTTACCATAAAACAAGGGGCTAAATAAAACAAATAAAAATTTAAGTATTAGTTTCTTATAAAAAAAAAATATATTAAAGAAAAAAGTAATAAAATATAAAAGTTCTAAATAAACTCCACGAGTTAATATTAAACGAGCTTAAAGCTCTTTTAAAATAAAAGCTTAAACTATAAACAAATAAAAAAGAATAAAACTACGATGAAATGAAGCCCTCTTAAAAAAATATGTAAAACATAAAATTATTTAATAAAAAACAATATAAAATTGTTTTTAATTATCACTAAACATATATTAAACATAGAATATATAACAATTTTAGAAAAAGAAAACAAAAATATATATAAAATAGTTATAAATTAAATTGCCTCGAATGTTATTTTTTCAAATACTCTTCTTTTGTTTAAAAAGTATAATATAAACATTATTATTATAAAATAGTTTTAAAAATTTCCATTACATCCAAAAAAAAAAAAAAATTATTTATGCTCAAATAACTATTTTCATATAGGTTCCTATATTAATGTATATCTAACTCTGTTATTGTTTACCTGATTTCATGAATTTTGACTAGGTCAAATGGTAAAACCAGATTAAAAAAAATAGAAAATCAAATTTGTGCTAAATTTTTCGAGTTCAACTGCAATTTATTATAATTTTTCTATAAATGCATATACATCTATGCAATAATTTTACCTGATTTCATGAATTTTGACTAGGTCAAATGGTAAAACCAGATTAAAAAAAATAGAAAATCAAATTTGTGCTAAATTTTTCGAGTTCAACTGCAATTTATTATAATTTTTCTATAAATACATATACATCTATGCAATAATTTTAAAAGACATATTTGTTGTTAATATAACATTTATTTTTTCAAAATTATACGAAAATTTTAAAACTTATTCGTTTTATATCAAATAACTTAACAAAACTTGCCATACATTTTTTATTTTAGTTTCAGTATATAATATAAATAAAATACTTTGTTGTAAAATATTTATACAATTAACTTCTAAATTGTTAATACTGAAAAAAATAAAAAAATCAAATCTTTTAATACAAATTGTCGAAACGAATTTTCGTTTCGTTTTATAAAATCAGAAAATGTTCAATAACTTTTTGGGTTTAAAACCAATTTTAAAGATTAATATCTCGTTTTGTTTTAAACGAAATAGTATTTAAAACTATTTACATATACAAATATCTTTAGTTAAAAAGAATAATAATAAATTAAAAAGTGACTTTAAAGTTGAAATTTTGAAAAAGAAAATATATTTTTTTTTAGATTTTAATACAGCTAAATAGCTACATTTCTCTGTTTTCTAAATGAATTTGAAATTTATTTAAAATTTAGGGAGATACGAGAATTTTAGAGAATGAACTAACACTTCATTTCCATTCTAATTATGCGATCTAATTTATATGAAAAAAAGAGTTAATAAAAATATACATAATAAATACATTAAATAAATAAAACAAAATATAAAAAATTTTGAATAGTTATTTATATATATGAATATACGTACATATATGCAAATTCCCGTTTAGCCACTAATTAGCAACAAAAATATAAATAAATTTTTTAAAATTTATTTTAAAAATAAAAATTTAAAGAACAAAAACCGAAACTGCTTCAAATCATACAATGCCATTAAATATAGAAAAAGCAACAAATACATGCTACAAAATGAAACTATATTTAGCAAAAATATAAACATATACATTATTATATATACTTATTGTTTTAATTAAAAATAAATACAAAAAAAATAAAAATAAACTATAAATAAACAAAAAAAAAAAAAAAAAATACCAGCAAACAAAGCATAATCATAAATGTTTTTTGAAAACGATACCAAAGAATTAAGAAAACAAAAAATACATACAACCACAACAAACAAATAAAAAGAATACAATTAAAAATAAAAAATAACTACCTAATACAATAAAATGACAGCAAAAATAAATCAGTATCACAAAAAAATAAAAAAAACGATAATTGATTAATTACTGTTAAAAAAAAAATAAAGAATTAACAACAGAATAATACTTTACACATGTGTTTTTCTTTTACTCGTCAAAAATGGCAATACAGGACGTATGATTAATAAGTAACAATGAGAATTTTGTGATGTCAAACATTCACTTAAACATAAATACATGATGCTCTTTTATGGCAGATTGTTTTATTTTTATTTACAATTTATATATACATATTTGTGTAGTTATTTCTTCTTAGACATCCCACCAACTTAGTTGGCAATTTAATAATTATTATTATATGGTGTTAATGATCTTCAAAATTATAGAAAATTACAAATATATATTTTTTTAGAACCATAATAATAGCCGTTTAATATAAAAAAATCTGCTGCTAATTTAAAAGGTTGTAGAAATTTTGTACCGGTAATTTTTAAAAAATTTTTAATAATACAAAATATAATCCACATTTTACTTTCTATAACAACAAATCACATGAGGAAAGAAATTTGTAAAATCTGTTCAAAACCAATAACACTCTGCTATAATGAAAAATCACTCAAGAAATGAAATAGTGTAAGTTACAGGCCCTCTTGAGGAAAATTTTAATATAAATGTTAGAATTTGTTTGAAAAATCGACAATGTAATGCCAGCGACAACTCTACAACAACTACAACACTAAAAAAACTCCATGTATTTTGTTTTAGCAGTGAAATCTCTTATTTCAAATTTGATTTTGACATTTGACATGTTTGTTTACAAAAAACAAAAACACATTTGACATTTCATGTAATAAAAAAAAGTAATTACACAAAAATACAAAAGTAACGTAAGGTCTACACGAGAGATACTGCAATTTTTTTATTCATATCAGTACATATACATGGGAACAAGTAGATAAAATTTTACTATAATAAATCACTTTTTCGTTTTTTTTTTCGAGGTATATTGTCAAAATTTAATAGTAATTTTTTATAATTTCATTGTATTTTATGTTATTTTTGCTCCAAATAATTAATTAATTGAGATTGCCATGAAGAATTGCGTTTCTTTTTAAAAAAATAATAAACGTAAAAAACAGCAAAATGACGTTTCATAGCAAAACAATTTTATCTTCCTTGAGCTCTAATAATTATATCATAACTGCAATAATATAAATAAATTTAGTTCACACGTGATAAATTCCTATCATGAGAAGAATTTGACGTTTGTTATGATAGAAAAATCTCTCGTGTAGACCCTACGTAAACAAAAAATGTAAACAAAGATTGTAAACATAAACAACAATTTGACACTACAGATTTTAGAACACAAGCCGCCATATTGCTGCCTAAAGGCAAAAATTCTCAGCTATTAAAATGTAGCTTCCTGATTAATCTAACTTGTGTAATACTATGTTTCCACTGTGGCATCTGGTTTTAACGTCGAGTCTATACTAGACAAGTTTTTATGAAGATAAAAGTCAAGACCAGGATAAAAATTTGCCTAGTGTATTTGTCAATATTATTGCAGCGTCAAGACAAAGTTGTTAGAGTTCGAGTGCTGACAACTTTGTTTTGACATTGCTTAATAAAAGGCGAAATTTTGATTGTAGTTGGTACTTTCTACATAGTTTATTGTGACATACGTCTTCCCCTATAATTGACAAAGATAAAAATTTTCTGCAATACAGACAAAAATTGTACGTTTGTCTTGATAACATAGTGCTTACATTAGAGATTTTTTTTATCAAGACAAACGTTAAACTTAACGCGAATTTGTGGAAGGTGGCAACAGTTGCACAAAAACAATATGGCGTATTCATATATGCAGTTTGACAACTATAACAACCAAAATAATAATCAGCTGTTTAACTAAGGTTACCTTGAATATATTCGCACTGATTTTGACGTTCGTTTTGATAAAAATTTGCCTAATGTAGACACTAGGTAAAGAAATTGATGTCTAGACTGTCTGGTTTTAATTCTAATCATGTCGAACATAATGGTATAAGAAGTAAAATAACGACAACTGTCCAACAATTACAACACAAAAAAATTAAATTTGACATAAGAGATTTCAATGCGAAAACAATATACATGGAGTTTTTTTTTTTTGGTGTTGTAATTGTTGTAGAGTTGTCATTACCTTACTACTTGGACACCTCTTAACTATAAATTTAAACTGAATTTTTTATTGAAAGATGACAATTATTTTTTTAATTTATATTTATTTTTATTAATCTATAACTAATCTTCATACAAAAACATAGACATATTGAAAAAAAATTTAAAAGTTGAATTCTTGGGCTAGCAACAATAATAAAAACTGTATGTTAAAAAGAAAATGTCAGAATTTGTTCGAAAATTCGACATTATAAAACGAATCGGCTAAGCGGAAAAACTTTTGTATATTTTATTCAAAACTCAGAAAACTGTTATAAGTTTCTGTATATTTTTTTTTTTTTAATTAGAGATACATTTATATATCTAATTCGGTTACTTTTTGTAAATTTTTTTGTAATTATATGAATTAGACTTTTCAACCGTATATATATATATATATATATATATATATATATATATATATATATATATATATATATACATTAAAGTCGAAATATTTGAAAGATAAAAGAAATTAAAAAATGTTTAATAAATCATTACTTATTTCTACTATATATAAAAAATTTTAATATAATTACAAAGCTAATTCTTCTGCTTTCAAAATCGATTAAAATATTAAAACTGACTTAAAATTTTGTGATTTTAATGCAGCAACGTTTTTAGTTTTTTTCGTAATTTCTCAAAATTTAGAGAATGTATCGAAACTTTTGTAAAAAAAAACACATTATTTCGCTTTTTTAGTGAAAATACAAAGTGTCATTTATGTTGAAAATATAATAAATCTTTGATTTCTAAACCTATGCTCATTTTAATCTACTACTTATGTATATGGAATCCGCTAGTTAAGATGTATAAAAATCCACACACAAAGAAATATATCATATAGTATTCAACTTTGTGATCACTTTATACCTTCGTCCAGTTTTTACGTAATAACACATCCAAATCTTTCCCGATTGGTTTGAAATTTTGTCTTTTGAATTAATGACAAAGTAATCATAAAGCAATACATTTTAAAATGTCGTTACTAAAACAAGTTAAATTTAAGACTGAAAATAAAAGTATCAAAAGCAAGTTTCTGACGCTAAAGTATTTTATGAGTTCGCTACTATAAAATTTTCCATACCATTAAGTACCAAAATAAACAACTGTGTGTATTATTCGTTATCATTACAGTCAGTCAGTCGAGTGTTTTCCCTACCATAATATTTTTGGTTTAGAAATTGCAGGATAATTTCAATAAATAATTTAGTAAAATTCGAAATAAAAAATTACTTTAGATTTAATACTAAACAATAAATATAACTTAAATAAACGTGCTAAAGATATTAACTAACGAAGGTGCTTTTCCTTGTGACGACATTGACACATTATTAATCATCATACGAAAGAAACATTTTTGATTGGTGTTCCTAATTCAATTACATATGTGGGGCAGCTAATATATATTTATAAAAAAACGAAAATAAGAGGACGATAACTAAAAGAAAAATAAAACAAAGAAAATATTAAAAGCAGAAGAAAAAGAGTGACCATAAAATATAGCAAAATAATAATTATTTCGTCATTGCTATTTTCGTCAATTTAAATCTAAAAAAAAATCAAGAAATAACAAACGCAACTGTTCAAAACACATTGAGAGTTCATAAGACTGAGCGTGTATTAGCGGGTTTGAATATTACGTGCTGCTGTTGAAGAAGAATTATTTACAACAATAATAATAGTAATAACAAGGAGGAAAATATTTATTTTATTATTTAACATTTGTACATAATACAAATTTTCAATATTACATCGTAAAGTAAAATTGTTACAAATTATTCAACCATGGCCCAGGCAACAGCAACAACTACTGCTGCAGCCGTTGAAGAGGTGTCATCATCACCATTGGCTGGTTTCGATATGGATGATATAAAACATTGTTTTGAAAATTTAATTGTTATCGATGCAGGCGCTAATCTTACCAACAAAAAATATAGTCGTGACCTGGACTCGGTAATACAAAGAGCTAAAGATGCCGGTAAGTTGTCATCAAAAGGAATTTTCCATTTAAAATGGTACTACGTACAAAAAAATTATAAAGATCAGTGATGTTAGGTACTAAGTTACTACTTTTTTTATAAAAGGAGATGACTCCAAAAATTATTTAGTGTCCAGCAATAGTTGCAAAAACAAATTTAAAAGAAAATAATATGCTTTAATTATTAATTAAAATAGTTTTATAAAAAGAAAATCTGGGAATTTTCAATTTCTTAGGATTCATAACGTGTTGGGAAATTTCCTGTAATAAGTATTAGAGAAATATTTTTTAAAATTATTTGTTTTGTAACAGTCTTGAAATTTGCCAATACTTCAAATTTCATAGACTGTTCCAGTTGGTTGAATTTAATGAGCCAAACGAAATAGCTTGTCGATAGCGTATAATTGCAATCAGAAATAAATAATCAAGAAGCTATATTTAGTTTCTTTGAAAATATCAATATCAACTGCAATTTAAAATTTGCGACTTTATAAAATCAAATAAATTTACAATTCATTGAAAATATTTTACAAAATTCCTTGTTCCATAAAAAATAGTACATTTTATTTCCAATCACATAGAACATCTCCAATGAACCTCATATTGCATACATAAGAAAAGAAAAACATGAGCCGTAAAGTAAACGTCTTCATAAGTTGTATTTGTCTTTTAGGGCGTCGTCTAAAGTGTGTGGGCGATGATGTGACCTCTTGTGTTTTGTTTTTGTTCGTCTGTTTATTTATTGAGCTGATCATCTGTTTTCCATATTTCTTTGTTAATGTTTTTGTTATTGTTGCATGTATCATATAACAAGCAATTGAATAGGGAAAAAATGATCAAATTTATCATATTTTTATTGTTTACATGTGTTATGATTTGCTTTTGGGTTTATTTGTTAGTTTTTTTCTTTTTTTTTTTTTTTTTTTTGTATATGTTATAAAGTTCATTTTACAAATTAGTTCCAAGATAATTTATGCTTACACTGTGTGTGTCTCTCTCTTTCACCCGATAGGTGTCCAAAAACTTATGGTACCTGGCACTTCAGTGAAATCAAGCAAAGAAGCCCTTCGTCTCTCCCGCATTTATCCCGATTTTATTTACTCGACTGCTGGCATACATCCACACGATTCTAAATCAATCATCGAAGATCCAAGTAGTTGGTTTGAATTTCAAGAAATTGCCGCTTCACAAGAGTGTGTGGCTATAGGACCCTGTGGCTTAGATTATCAACGTGATTTTTCTGATCCTGAGTCGCAAAAGGAAATTTTTGAAAAACAACTACTATTGGCATGTAATTTGGGTAAATCGATTTTAATACATGAACGTTCAGCCCAACAAGATGTACTCGATATATTAGACAAGTAAGTTTTAATTTATTTGTGATAATTTGTAATTAATTTTTATTTTTTATTTTATTATTTTTTTTTTTTTTTTTTTTTTTAGATTCGAGAATTTGCCTCCGGTGATTATTAGAAGTTTTATGGGCACTGCAGAAGAAGCTATTAAGTATTTGGACAGAAGGTTCTATATAAGTTTAACTGGTTATTTATGCAAGGTAAATTTATAGTCATTCTTCCCATTCTTTTTTTTTTTTTTTTTTTTTCTTTAAATGAAATTATTAAAGTTTTTTTATTTACATTTTAAATATATAAGCAATTTTTAGGTACAAAAGAAATTACATAATTTGCTAGTTTAAGTAGAATTTATTAGAAGTGGTCAACATTTTTGCGTCTAAATTGATGAGCCAGGGTCACTGCTGACATCGACCCCTATTATGAAAACGTCATGATACCTTAGGAAATGTTTATATAAATTGTCAAAATTCTTTAGGACGTATTTATGATAGTTATTGGGTTATTAATGATACTTACGATTCCAAACAAAAACTTAATATTTTCCGCTGAATGTCGGTGACAATTTTTTACTTGTTAATCTCTTAATATATGTGAAAGATGCTTAATAAAATAGCTAATAGAAACTATTTTCCTGACTACTTCTTTTACTAACAGCTTCGGAATCATACAAAATTAGGAGCTAAATATTTTCGAATATTTTACATGTAAGATTTGCTGGTAGGGAACTGAAGACGAATATTTATTCATGTTTCCAGTATTAAATTTATTTTTTCAACTTTCAAGGAAATATCGAAAAAAATAATTTTTTGATTAATATAAAAATAATTTATTTTAAATTTTGTTTGCAAATGGTTCTTTTCTCCCAAATTATTTATTTCTTTTTTTTTAATAAAAAAAAATTAACAATTTTTTAAAATTGTCCAAATTAAAAATATAGAACAAGTTTCTTATAACTCAATAGCTTATCGGAAAAATATCTGCTTTTAAAGTCTGATTTTGAATGAATTTCAATACGAAATTCGATATGATCGGAAATAAAACTTATTTTGTGATTTTCTAAGTATATAATATAAAAGTTATTCTCTGATATTGATAAATAGTATTGGAAAAACTGCATTTTGGCTTTTGCAGTTTTGAAATTTTTTCATTTAAGCGGTTTTTTTAAATTTTGACGTTCTTTTTTGTTTTGACAGTTATTTTAATTTTGACTATTTTTTAATTTTGTGATTTTTCTATATTGAAAAATAGTATTGGAAAAATGAGAATGTTTTTTTGTTTCGGCGATTTTTTTTCCTTTTGTCTTTTTTTACGAATTCTCTTTTGACGATTTTTCGCATTTTACAGGTTTTCTTCATTTTACTGATTTTTTATTTTGATAAATAGTGTTTTTTTCGGTTTTGTCGACTTTTTTGTTTTGGGTTTTTTTTCATTTTAACGATTTTTTTTCCTGTTTTGTTGAATTTTTCCATTTAGCGTGTTTTTTTGCGAATTTTTTCATTTGACGGCTTTTTCGTTTTGGCTATTATTATTGTTATTATTATTATTATTATTATTATTATTATTATTATTATTATTATTATTTTGCGACTATTTTAATTTTGTCGTTTTTTATATTGGAAAAATTGCTAAAACGAAAAAATTATGTTTTTTGTACTTCTTTGTTTTGACGTTTTTCGACATTGGTTGTTTACATATCCTTTTTGTTTAAATATTCAAAAATAACATTTATTTTCAGTCCCTGTTTAACGTTTTTTAAGTAGGTACTTTAATATTTTAACAATTAATTTTGCAAACCTTTTTTCAATATTCAACATCATTTCACCATTTTTTAAATATTCCATCTATATAAAAACAAAAAATTGTATATGATAAATTTTTTCATTTTTAGGACAAATCAGATACAGGCGTACGTCGCTTACTTGATAATGGAACCTTACCTTTAGATCGTTTATTGGTTGAAACTGATTCACCATTTATGTATCCTAATACAAGAGCTTCAAAGCTTCCTCAACACGTTAAGACTGGCATCACCGAACGTTCTCTATTGTACTTACACAGGTTAGAATTTAGAAAATATATATACTTTAAACTTAAAACCAAAATAAAATTTCCTATCTTCTTGCTTTAGATATTGTACATTTCAACGTAATGAGCCCTGTAGTTTACCTGCCATTGTGGAAATGATAGCTGCCTTTATGAAAAAGACTCCCGATGAAGTAGCTTTAGCTACTGCCTTTAATGCTTTAAAACTCTTTGGTCTTTCTTAAATTTCTATTTGGCAGCTTTGAAGTTCATATGACATTGGTGAATAAGGTGATACTAAGTTTTTTCTTTCTTTTTTTTTTTTTTTTTTTTCTTTTAATAAGTGCCAAAAACACACATACATAACGACAAAAACACTTACACTAATTAACACTATTAAATGTTTTTGTTTTTTAATTTGCTTGGCAAAGGCAAAAAACCTAAACGCTTTACGATTTAAAATCTTATATAAAATAAACAAACAAAAATCGAGACTAAATAAGTGCCTTAAAAACAGTGAAATCAAACAAAAATAAAAAAATAATTATCACGCCACAACTACTACTTTTAATAATGGAATTTAAAACTTTAAGATTGAACTGCAAAAATAAAAAAAATAAAAAACAAAACGACGTCTTATTGGATGTGGACAAAGAAAGTTTAACAACAATAAGACGATAATTATTTATATACACATATTATATATACACATATATTTTGTAAAAAACAATTGTTTTATCAATTAAAAGCAAAGAGAGAGCAATGAGAAATCAAAAAGAATTTTTGCTTTTAATTTATAAACAATTGAAATTTTGTGGGTACATTTTCAAATGCGTGATTTCTTTGTTAAAACGATGTTGTTACTGAAGAGCAGCTATAATGTATAAAATAAAAAAATGTTTTCTAAAGAATATATAAATATAATATAATATAATATAATATAATATAATATATAAAATAATATAATATAAGGGTACTAAGTAATTCGTTAAACAAGAAAAATATTCAAATTGGTATCTATAATTCATAAAAGTTTAGATAAAATAGAAAAATGTTTTATCGATTTTTCTGATTTTTTTCTATTTATCATCCAACGTAATATTTATTCCCGGTAGCTTACCATGAATTCCAAAAAGTTTGCACCCTTTTGGAATACATATTTAAATGTGGTATATTATGACAATAAACGCCTCAATAAATAATTGTTAAATATACATTGAAAATGTACCCACTTTACTAATTTCAATAAAAAATATCGAATTTCTTTTTTTCTATATTTAAGATTTATGTTAGTTTAACTTAGTTTTAGACATATACAAACATGTTTTAAAAGATAAATAATTCTATTGTAAACAAAGTTATAAAATGTAGTTGTACTGTTAGTAAAAACTACATTGAATTATTTATTTTTTAAAACAACCGCTTTCGAAGGTGTTTGCTTTATATTATGCTAATTAGCATACATCAAACAATATTACTATTTATTGTTTTCCAAACAGTGCTGCAGCTTGTTTTACTCGAGTTATTTTGAAGTTATATATATATATATATATATATATATATATATATATATATATATATATATATATATATATATGATGCCAATTTTATTTATATACACACTATTATTTTGTTTTTTTTTAATATTTATGTAAATATTTGAAATCCTATTTTTTTATTATTTCATTAGTCTTTTTTATAATAATTTAATAAATATATTTGTTAACAATTAACAGCTTATACTAATCCGTTATATAATTTATATTATAAAAAAATCTAAATATTTCTAGTGCTATATACAACAAAGCATACATACATACATACATACATACATACATACATTTTTTTATACATGAAAAAAGTGAAACTATTCTTGAAGAGATATGCATACAATAAACACATTTAGTTTTATAAGTTACTCATTGATATCATGCTGAATGATTGATATGCAAATTGTGATCATTATCTAAAAAAAATCGAAAAAATTAAAAAAATCAAAATAAAGCTATTTATTTATTTTTTTTCCTTTAAGACTTTTTTATATATTTTATTTTAGTATACTCATTTCCTTTGCATTATCCTTTTCCATTTCCTGTCTCCTTGAAAAAGTCATAAAAAAAATATTTAATTAAATATAAATACAGAAATCAGAGTTAATATTTTTTATATACATACTTTTTATATTTAAATTTTTGTTTGTTATATATTTTATATTTATTAAGTCTTATATCTACAAATACATATATCATTTTCAAACAGAAATATCTATCTTCTGTATTTGAATTTAAGTCTTCTTAAATTGTGTTAAAACTAAAATATTATTAAGGACTTTAATTTTGTTACTGTGAATGAAAACTGAAATAAAAAAATTGTGTCCTTATGGAAAATAAAAAAATGTATGTTTTAAAAGGAAATAAAATATTCTTTCTGAAGAAAGATGTTACCTTGTTACTGTGTAATCATAAAATGATACCCATTTTATGATTATAATAGAACTAAAATTGTGTATTTATAAGAAAAGATTTAATTGAGTGAATTTTTTTTGAAATTTTGATTTTTTTTTTTTTGGGATTTTCGGTAAAATTTCAATTTTTTTGGTGAAATGTTGTTTTCTTTATAGTGAATTTTCAGATTTTTTTTTGAAATTTTGGAATTTGGTGAAACTTTTTAGTGAAATTTCAGATTGAGTGGAATTTTAAGTTGGTGAAATTTTGAATTTTTGGAGAAATTTCTAATTTTAAGTTCTTGGTGAAATTTCGAATTTTTTAATGAAATCTTTGATTTTTTGTGAAATTTTGGATTTTTAGAAAATTTTGGTGAAACGTCGGATTTGTTTTGATATTTCGAATTTTTTACGAAATTTTCGGTTTTGGTGAAACCAGATTTTTTTGGTAAATTTTGAATTTGTTTTTTTTTTTTTTTTTTGAAATTTACAATTTTTGGTGAAATTTTTACTTTTGGAGAATTTTTTGCTTTCAAGTGAAATTCGAATTTTTGTAATTTTTTTGTATTTTTTTTTTTTTTTATTTTAAATTTTGAGTGTAAAATATGTAGAATATTTTTAATATTTAAGGGAAACCCTATTAGAAAAAATCTCAACTCAGAATAAAAGGCAAAAGGGCAGAATAAAGGCAACATTTTAGTCAAAAGTTTAGTTTCATCACTAAAAAAAAAAAACTTTTCAATCATTTTTGAAAAATGTTACCTTTTTTTTAAAAAAAAAATTAGTTTATAGAAATCTTATATCTATAAATTTGACACTTTTTGACTTAATATTATTTTTTTAATGTAATACATACTTAAATTTTTATTTTTTTTTTTTACTTTAACATTGTACTTAATTTAAAATTCGTACTTTAAAAAAAAAATATTATTATTTTTTTAATAATGGTTTTGAAACATCGGTACTTTATTGAAATTTAACGCTTTTTTAATTCATAAATTTTTAAAGATTGAACTGTTTTTATTTTGATTTTTTTTAATTTAATTCCGTTTGAAAAATTTAATAATAATTGTTTTGAAATTAAACAATTGGTACTTTTGGAAAATGTTTGTGTTGACGCTGAGTTTTTAGGGCATATGGGCAAATTTTCTGTCAGATCTGAGATCGGTCGGAAACCATAAAAAGGAAAAAAAGTTGTGCTATTTCTGGTATTCATGGACCGATTTTGAGAATTTTAAATAGCAACATTTTCGGAAGCTTTTTTCTCTCAGTTATGGAAAATCGACAGAAGGATATATGGACGTCGTTAATTTCACTCCATTTCCTATAAAATCCAGAATATTGATATTAGTGATTTAACGTAAAAAATGCATAACTCGAATTTTTAAATGAATAGCTTGTTTTCTCAAAAATGTTTGTAAGACCTGTAACACTTTAATCTTTCTTCCATATACATTGATTGTTCTAAGAAAAACACATTTTTTTTCAATTTCGATATATATGTATGTAAATCATCTATTGATTATATTTTTTCTTATTAAATTTCATAATTTTCTACATCACAAAAAAACTATAAAAAATAAAACACGGCACTTAAAAACATAACAAGACATTTTCATTAATATTTATAAAAAACGTTGTATCTCATTGTGCTGTTCGAATTTTTTCAATTGATGCAAATTATCCCACCACGACTTTAAACGATCTTTCAAAATCAATTCAAACCATGGTGTCAAAGGGGCATCAAATCGCTTAATCTCCTCATCAATATGCGCACGTTTAATATAACGTACTTCGCTGACTTCATTCGAATTTGGCTTAAGATCTACATCTTTTTGTAAAAATAAAATGTAGTCAATTTCATGTTCACCCCAAGTGCCATCTCCGGTGTTGGCATAATGTATCCTAGTCAAATAATGAAAATACTCAGGTCGTATTTGATTTGTGGGTATACCCAATTCATAGTTAAGGCGACGTTGAGCAGCTTTTCGTATACCGAAAGCATTAAGTTCCTCCCGTTCAACTTCAATATCATGAAGAGGGTGACTGCAGCATGCATTTGTGTAGGTATCAGGGAATGTGATCTATAAAAGAAAATGGTCTCTATAAGGGGTTCTAGGAAAGAAAATGATCTGTGTTAAATTATTTAGTTACCTTATGTTCAGATCTTCTTTGTACTAACATTTCACCTTTGGTATTGAATAAAAACACTGAAAATGCTCGGTGTAGTTTCACTTCTTTGGTATCTGGATGCACACGGTGGCAATCTGCCTTTGAGGTAAATCCGATGGCTTTGTCATTTTCGTCCACCAATATACACTGTTCCTTAAGGGCTTGTTCTTGCAAAACGTCATATTGCTTGGAAACATTCTCTGTTTTCCTGGCTGTCGCCGAGACCACACATGTCCGTATATATGGTTTGTTTATTTTTTTGCAGATATTTTTGGTCAGTACTGTTATCATTCTCTCGTATGTGTTTATCTTTGAATGCAAGAAAAAGAAATCTGGTCAAGGTAATTTTGAGTTGCTCGCAGAGACCTGCGCCGAATAATTTTAACAGCTGTGGCGGCTTTTGTAAAAGTTGTCGTCGACGGCTCAAAATATGCTGTTAGCCGGCTGCAAATGCCCATCTAGACGTGACATAATGAACATAGTGTAATAAGAACGTGTCCTCGTAAACCCATCTGATTTACAATTTTTTCATGTACATTCCCCTTATTTAAAATTTAATTCTCTTCTACCGGTGTTATATTACATATTATATCAGCGTTAATTTCGGTTGCAGACTTGGGAAAAAGTAAACATAAGAACTTTTTTCCTTGTTTTCGCGTCATCTTACGTAGTGTCTATACTAGGCAATTTTTAAGACAAACCCCAAAATCAATGGGAATCTATACAAGGCAACCTCAGTTAAACAGCTGATTACTATTTTTGATTATTACAGCTGTCAAACCACATATATAAAAACATAAACGTAATCGCTTGTCTTGAAAAAAATTGTCTAATATCGACACTATGTTATGGAGCAGCGGTTCCTTTATTATATATATATATATATATATATATATATATGTTTGAATTTGGTAGTCATCAGATTCTACTGTTGTTTTTTTAAGGAAGCTTGCATTGATAGTTTAATTTTATGTTTACATTTTTGTAGTTTAGAAAAAATGTAGATTATTATTATTATAATTATTATTATTTTTATTATTATTATTATTATTATTATTATTATTATTTTTATTTTTATTAGATGTATATAAAGTAGATAGTACTCTTCTAGTATTTATAAGCGCCGGGAGCAACAAGCACTGTTTCACTGAATGTTATTACAAATTAATTTACCAAGGTTAATTTTAATCTTAATACAGATAAGATAGTCGCATAATCATATATTTACTTATGTAATTAA
The DNA here is from genome assembly GCA_932274085.1 of Protocalliphora azurea. NCBI lineage: Eukaryota > Metazoa > Arthropoda > Insecta > Diptera > Calliphoridae > Protocalliphora > Protocalliphora azurea. The sequence continues at coordinate 202,913,063 of OW026519.1, read as the reverse complement.
AATAATACGATATAGTTGTTTTACTAATAATTTATGTTTTTAAATAGTGTATTTTGAAAAAATAAGTCACAATAAATAAAACTAATCTAATTAGTTAGTTAACTTTATTGAGACTTATTTTTTCAAAACAAAAAAGATAAATTATGTAGCGAAGCCACTTTTGGATACACCACAGAGGTAAAATCCCTTCCGCCTATTAAGAAGAAAATTTATTAAGAAAAAAATATTCACCAAAAAAAGTTTACTATGCAGGAGAAATGACAAAATATTAAAAAAAGAATGATGTTAAAGGAACATTTATAAAAAAAATACCTAAATGTTTACAATCAGATAAACAGTATTTTAAGTGTTAGAGCGTTAGATGTGTACCCAGTACTTTAATGAGTAATATGTTGTTTTTTTAATAAAATTTATTATTTTTTCAACCTCTTTTTCAGTACATTTTTTTAAAACCCTGACCACACATCTGTTGTAAGTGGACGAGAAGATAATAAAGTAAGATAGAAATCTAATCAAATTGACATTGCCAAATTAATCAATTTTGGAGTGAAATGAGTGAATTTTGTTTTTTTACAAATTTATAATGTGGTAACACCGCACAAACTACTCAAATAAGATAACAAACTATTGTATCCGGTAGAAAAATATTTTAAAATTTATTAAACACAAAACTTGTAAGAGATTAAAAATATGGTTATAATACATTATTTGAGACGAAACAATGTATATTTATTGATTCTACTATAATTAAATTAAAAAAAATTAAAATAAGGTCGAATTGAGTGATTTTTTCCTGGACCGGACCACTTGGAGGTGATAGAGGAACGTCTCAACTTCAATCGTTCATAGACACATATTGTAGAGAAACAGTGTAGAGAAACAGTGCCTATGAACCCTCTTGTACGTGTGTGAATGACGAATTTGTTATACATTCACCAATCAGAATAGAATTTTCTATGGAAAACAATAAAAGAAAATTTAAATTTATTTGTTGTTTTTAATACATTTTGTCGAAACGAATTTTTCGTTCGACACAGAGAAACAATTAAACGACTGTTTTCTTTATATCCTTAGTAATAAACTACACATATTTGCTTAAAAATTTCTGAGGATATTTTTAATCTGCGTAGCAACTTCTTTTAAAATGTTTATAAAGAAAATAAACTTCAATAAACAGGTACCATGTCAAATAATTTGAAATGGAACTACCTTGTTTTTTGTAACATGGTTAAATCTATCGAAAAACGTCGTTAAGATCTATACGAACGAGAAAAAAATAATAATTGTTATTATCTATTAAATAAAATCGATTTAAACAACATATAATTATCACAACTTAGTTATTGTGTTATTTGTTAAATTATTATATGAAGAAAAATCTGTGCATTTTTGATGAAAATTTGGATTTTTATCATTTTTAGTTTTAACAATACTGATGCAAGCTATGTAATATTTGATATAGAAGTATTCCTTGTAGAATTTTTCAATTTTGAAATTTTTTCCAAAACATATCTAAAAGCTTCTTTTTTAATCTAAAGTAGCTAACAAACCTTAAAGAAAACGGAATTTAAGAAATAATCATTTAATCATATAAGCTTTTCCTGCTGTCTTTATCATTTTCGTAAAATATTTAATTTGCGTGCTATATACTCTTCTTCATCATCAGAAAAAAATAAAGCCAAGCTCAACATTTTAATTATTATTATTATTATTGTTATTATTATTATTATTATTATTATTATTATTAAAAAATTGCATTTTTCATAACAGGGTCGTTTTTAATTATACAAAATTATTACAATTATGAATCATATTGTAATTTTTAATCTTAGATAAGGCGAGTAATAATTTTGTTTACATTATGTTAATGGCCTGATTCAGTACGACAATCAAATTGTTTGAAAATAAAATTTTTATGAAAATTACTAATTTTTTCAAATGTTTTTTGAGTAGTTTTCATATAAATTTTATTTTCAAACAATTTGATTGTCATACTGAATCAGGCCCTAAATCTTAAATAAGGAATACACGTATTCTAACAAATCTTATAAGATATTACTATTTTCGATCAGACACAGAGTAAACATATGCTTTTTAATGTAATGTAAAATAACCATTAAAACAAAACAATTTTACGAAAACCATTGTCTTTTTATTAAATTCGGAAATACACACGCACACAAACAAACTTTCGTATACTTGTATTTTTTTGAGAGTTCATCTTATAGGATTATTGTGTATCATAGTGTCTGCATTAGACAATTTTTTATCAAGACAAACGTCAAACTTAACGCGAATTTGTGGAATGTTGCACAAATACAACAATATGGCGTTTATTTTGATAAAAATTTGCCTAATGTAGACACTAAGTAAAGAAATCTCATCACAGTCTCATAATACATATACACGTGAAATAACACGAAATAATAGAGCAAATTTGACACTCTCTGACAAAAAAATTAACATATTATGTTACGTATAGATGATTATATTTAATACTCCCCAATACGGATGGCAAACATGGTACAATTGCACCTTTTTTGGTACATTTTTATATCAGTTGGTACCGTGGTGCTACCACAACTCATTTGGTACAGTTTCATATGATCATATTTATTTTTTATTTTAGCAGCAAGATTATTTGAAATATCAAACAATTTTGAGGCTAAATTCAAAACGAAAAGTTAAAATATATTAGTACTTAAAAATCACCCTCATAATTTAAACTTAATATTTTATATATGCATTCATTTGGGAATCTAATTAGATTATAAATAAATACATGTATTTCTATTAAGATAAACCTTTTTCTGAAGAAGAATGTTCTATACAAATATGATGTGTTATAGTAAATATTTCAGAAAATAATGTTTACATTGATGAAATTTCATATTTCATATTTTTCAGCAAATAATATCGACATTGATTTAAAGCTCCTAAAAAATATATATATTTCAATAGTAAATAGTAAAAAAAATAATATATACTATCAATTCTCTCAGTGTATTTTTTAATAACTATTTAAGCAACACTGATCATTAAAAGTAGCCATAATAAGATTTTTAACAACTCTGCATGAGTAGAAAGATTTTTTTTTATCAATTTGCAGAAAGAGAGCGAGTGTAGTGTAATTTTTTCCACAGTTAGAAAACAAAACAAATTTCCTGCTGAAAAATGGTAAAAATACGCCCTCTAATATTATTTAATAAATTTAAAAAATCTTCATTTAATAACTCCCGATAGATACGTTTCATTTTGATACAAAATCGTGCAGGCAAGACCCGTTTGGCCAAATGGTATATGAATTTTGATGACGATGAAAAACAAAAATTAATCGAAGAGGTACATGCAGTTGTCACTGTGAGGGATGCCAAACATACAAACTTTGTAGAGGTACATTAAAATTCAACAAATTCATTAATTTCGAATTTATTATTAAAGTATTAATCATTATTTCGTAGTTCCGTAACTTTAAAATTGTTTATCGCCGTTATGCGGGTCTTTACTTTTGCATATGTGTAGATGTTAATGATAATAATCTTTGCTACTTGGAGGCCATACACAACTTCGTAGAGGTTCTTAATGAGTATTTCCACAATGTCTGCGAATTGGATTTGGTATTCAATTTCTATAAAGTGTACACTGTAGTCGATGAAATGTTTCTTGCCGGCGAGATACGTGAAACATCACAAACCAAAGTTTTGAAACAACTATTAACTCTAAATTCGTTAGAGTAAAAAAGTTTTTATGTGTTGCGTACAGTAGTGGTCCATCATTCCATTGTTTGTGTAAATGTGCTTGTCATTTATACCCTTTCCACTGTTTCTTAAAAATATGCTCTTAAACTAGGCCTCAATATCGAATCTTAATTTCATTTGCTCGTACTGTAAATCTTTTAAAAGCAATTTATTTTTATGAAATCCGTATTAAAAAATTTAGCCGTAATTACTTTTTATGGGCAAACAAAGGATAAAACTAATGAAGCGAAAAAGGATTCCCAAAATATCGTTCAAATATTTAAACATTAATATTGTTAACTTAATCAAATATATGTATTATATATAAAATTATCCAGTAAATTGAAAAAATATTTAAATAAATTTTAGAAAATTACGATTTGATTCGTGTTACAAATTTAAATTATTAAAGGAAAACCCTATAACAGTTATAGTATTTCCAAATTTTTTGGATTAAGATAAGGAGATAACGTCACTATTTTTATTATTACTGATTTACCTCTAGATAATCGAAATTTTACATTTGTAATAAAAATTCTAGTAGTCTCAATATAAGTTCCGTTTTAATATATATATATATTTTTTTTTATTTATTTTTAATTAATTTAAGTTATTTTAATTTCACAAATTACTGTAAAAACTTTGGAACTCAAAGAATTTTTAAAATCTTTATTAAGTAATGAATCGGCTTTTTGTTGAAAAATTTTGAAATGCCGAAATCGACTTTTGGTTTGAAAATTCTCGAAAAGTCGAATAAAGGCATTTAATTTAAAGGGAATAGTTTCATAAGAGTTTTTATTTAAACAACATTTCTGCAAGAAATATTATATATAAATATATATATATATATATATATATATATATATATATATATATATATATATATATATATATATATATATATAATATATATATATTTATATATCTTTTATGATAGTATTTCCTAAAGATGTTTAAATAAAAATTCCTAAGAAACTATTCCCTTTAATTGGGTGTCCCGATGGCCTAGTTGGTAGTGAGCTAGTCTGTCAGTCTGGGGTTTGTGGGTTCGATTCCCACCAGAGACTCTTGTCTGTTTCACTACATCGAGCAATAGTCTTCGTTACTCCGCTCGGTTAGAATTAGAATATAATTTGTAATTGTATTATAATTATTGAATAAATAAATAATATTCCCTTTAAATTAAATACCTTTTTTCAACTATTTACGACTTATTCGACTTCTCGGCAATTTTCAAACCAAAAGTAGGTGTGAATTTCTTCACAAGGAAAAATGTAATGTTTTTTTTTTAATTTTTTCTACTTTTTTTGCTTATATTCGTTACTTCAATATTAATTCGAAAAAAACGGCTGTTACCATTGAATTAAGCGTACTCGAATTAGCTTTATCAGTAGGGTGCCTAATTTGATAAAATTTGCAACTAGCACAGTGTTATTATTAGCTATTTCTATTATCATTGGCTTTGTTAAAGCTGAATTTACACTTACAAATTATACGAACTTTTAAGTACTAAAAAGTGTACTACACTTAACATTTTAGTTAATTTTTTAGTATTTCTTTAAAAACCAAATAAAATTTTAAGTTGGCGATTTTTGCCGGTTTCTGATTAAGAATTTGGCGACAGAGGCTCAAAAAAATCTGACAACCCTGGTGCGGACAAGAAAATGGTTAATATAGACGTAGTGTAATAACGGAAACAAATTTTTCTTTCCAACGATAGTGTAGTAAGAAAGTTACCTCGTAAGCTTAGTTGATTTATAATGTACAAATCACGTGAAACTGTCAAATTATTTTTGTATTTGTATGTAATGTTTATTCACTCTTCTTCTTAACTGTCTTGTTTTTTGTTCATATCATTTTCGCATTACTTCGAGTCTATATTATATAACGTTTTCTATATAATTTTTTCTCTTTATCAATCATAAAGGAAAACGTATGTAAAAAGTAGCGACAAAAATTAAAATGGCGTCTTTTATCAAGCAACGTCAAGATAAAAATACTCGAGCGCTGACAATTTTGTTTTAACGCTGCAATTATACTGCCAAATTCAGTCTACACTAGGCAAATTTTTGTACTGATAAAATTTTGATGTTTTTCTTGATAAAAATTTTTCTAGTATAGACTCTACGTTATGTGCTGTGGTTTTACCTAGTGTCTACATTAGGCAAATTTATATTAAAGCAAACGTCAAAATCAGTGCTAATATATACAAGGTAACCTTAGTTAAACAGTTGATTATTATTTTGGTTGTTACAGTTGTCAAACGGCATATATAAAAGACAATAATGAATACGCCATATTGTTGTTTTTGTGCAACTGTTTCCACCTTCCACAAATTCGCGTTAAGTTTGACGTCTGTCTTGATAAAAAAATCTTTAATGTAGACACTATGTTACACTAGCAAAATACAATTAATTGTTATTTTTGTAGATGTGCGGTCAATTTATAATTACATTATGTTTCCAACTTTATGTTAAGGGGTGGAAAATACGTATATGAGAAATTTAAATTTCAAATTACATTTTTTACTGAAATTTTTATTTTTTCCATTTTTATTTGTCTTTTTAAAACAATATTAATTAATTTTGCACCTTGTTTTTTTAAGAGCAAAATATAAAAAATAGCATTAAATTGGACAGCTTCTTTTAAACATTATTGCTCAACTTTGTGTTGAGCGAATTTGACACCCTCTGACAGAAAAATATTACATATTATGTCACGTGTAGATGGGCATTAATGTAGACGGTATATAAGGAAATAAAAGTTCTTGTTTACTTTTCAGTCGGCTAACACCAGATTTTGAGCCGCCGCCGACGTTTTTTTTACAAAAGCGCCGCCGCTAAAATTGTTCGGCGCAGGTCTCTGTGTGTAAGTCGTCGCCATCTTTTGAAAATTTTCTTTCGAGAAATAGTTAACTTTTTTTGATAATTACGTTTTAAATAAAGTAGAAAAAAGATTAAAATAATATTTAAAAACATAAATTCATTTATTTGACGTAAACGTCTTTTGAAATTCCTACATATTTCCATACGCAATATTAAATCAAATATATTATTGTCCACGTCAAACGGGTGACAAAAAAATAAAAAAAAAAACGAAGGGAAAAAGTGATTTGCAAAAGTTGCAGAGAGGAAGAAAATACGTAGAAAAATAAATTGTGCGAGAACTTTCAGATAAAAAGTTAATAAATTATTAAAAAAAAGTTAATAGATAAAATTTAATTAAGAAAATCTTAAGCCAACTGTAAGAAGAGGAAAAAAACCAACACAACAACAAAATGTCAGCTATAAATCCAGAATAGTAAGTTGTAACTTGAAAAAGTCATTAAAAACGAAAAATTTCATTGTTTTAGTCGGGTCAAAAGCAGAAATTAAAGAAAGAAAAAATGAAATAGGTATTTCGCGACGTCATTTTTTTTAAACAGTGTATTTGTATGCTGATTAAGTGTATGAACGACGGCTACGGCCTACTCCCTTTTTTAGTATTTGTAATGGAACAAAAACGACCCCTACAAAAAATTTAGATAACTACAACAACAAGAACACCAACATTAAAGGTTACCAATAATTGAACAAAGGGATGTGTAGTTTTCATTGCATTTAACAATAACACCACTTCTCTCTCTATACTTTACCTCCCACCTTTTTTCTGGCTAGTTGGTATTTTTTTTTTTTTTTTTTTTTTTTTCATTGCGGTGATTGTAATATGTATTTATTTGTTAGTGGAGCCTTAATTCTGACGTGTTAATCTGAAATGTTCTTATTTTTTATCTAACAAAAAATAATAAACCTTTGTTCCCAATTTTTTTTAATGTGTTTTCATCTTTCACATTTCATTAAAAAACAAGTTTTACATATTTTCTAAATAATAAAGGAAAAATATAAATAAAATAATAATAAAGGGGCGGATGAGTCACAGGCTTACGTCTAGTTGTGCGTTTTTTCTTTTTGTTTGCTTTTCTGTTCGCCTGGTATATATATTTTTTTTATTCATTGGTTTTTTATTTTCTCTACTGTTTCTTTCATACCAACTAGTGCTGACAAATTCTGATACTTTTGAATACTCAATACTTTTCATTTGGGTACTCGATACTTAACTGATTTAATTGGAAATATAATTTTTAATTAAGTTGCTTTTATTTAAAAATAAAACAAATATATTTATCAGATTAACGTGAAATTTTATAAATTTATTTATATAAAACATAAAATAAACAAAAACGTTAGCTTTAAATTCAACGTTAACAAAAATCAATAAAATATTTTTCATATATTTAAAAATTATTTTATATCAATATAGATTTGAATTTTATCCGTTATATTTTTAATACGATATCATTAAAAAGTGAAACTGAAAGTATTGAGTAACTATTTTGCAGTATTGAGTACCCAAAAAAAAAAAAAGAGGCAAATACTCTGTACTCGATACTTAATACTCAATACCAACAACACTGGTTAATACTGTTGTATTTGGTTTTCTCGTTTTGACTTTGATACGTAATCACTTTTTGTTTTTTTTTTTTATGTTAGCTTTTGTTTTTTTTTATACATTGTTTTCTTATAATGCATTTGTAAAGTAGGTTTTTAATAAATTATTTTTTTTTTTTATTGATCATGTTTGCTTGCAATCTTTATTACTATTATTATTTTTTTTCTTTTTTGTTAATTATGTGAGTTTTTTGTATGGTACATAAAATTACATTTAAAGTTTCAAGGACTATATGTTCAAGGACAATCAACACTTTTTGTTGATTGTAAAAAAAACCAAGGTTTAGCTACTTTATTTTTGTTGGTGTCCTAAAAAAAACCTTCAAGAATTATTTATAGTTTTACAAAAAGGGTTCAGAGTAATGTTTGTAGAGAATGAGAAATGTTAATTGTTAATTATATTTTAAATGAATTTATTGATCTACTTAACTCACTTTAAATGGTAAATATTTCCTATACTTTTTTAAAATGCCTATAACTTCCAAACTATTCAATTGCGCTCAAAAATTCTTAAGTAAATATTTTCACCGTTAAAAATACAATGATGAAAAAAATGGAAATTAATTAAATCATTCAATTTTTACCGTTTTGAAAATTTTTAATTGTTTTAAAATTCGAAGTTATTCTTTAACGCCATTGGTACATTTTGTTCTAAATTCCTTATCACTGCGCGAGATGACCCCTCTAAATGTGCATAATTGTAGGAACAAAAAGCGAATGAATGACCAAATTTAATAATGTAATAAAGACGAGAAGGACAGCAACATGACTGGCAATGACATGAGGGGTGGTTATATCCGGCATGACATCTGCGAGCAAAACAGAGCAGACTAATTCCTACGATAGTTGGATCTTGGCTCCGGAATGACCAGACCTCAAATCAGCCAAAGATTTTGAAGACAGTAACAGCTGCATCAACTGTAAGTTTTTCTAGTGGATGAACTTTCGACGACAACAGAAGAGACATTTGGCTTTGTCAAGAATGTTTTAAACAAATTTTAAAGTACTTCAACCTATAAACATAAGAAACCTTTGAAAAACTCTCTTCGATAATATTGTACATATTGAATCAGCAAAAAGGGTTTTTAACCATTATGTGATTGGTTAACTACATTTGTAGCAACTGGATTTTTAAACTGGAATTAAAAAAGTGTTTTCATAGCAATTTGTGCTTTTATGAAAGGTATCTTTTTGGAGAAAATCATTAGGTAGAAAGCAAGATCTTCCTATCAAGAGTGCTTTGTTTATACTCTTAAAAATTTTATCCATTTAACATACAAATTTTGAATTTATCGTAATTGTTCTAAAATTCGAAAGCTGCGATTGACAAAAGGATGGCATTTTAGTAAACTATTATAAATCTATCCATATAGATTTTTCTTCAAGTCCAGGACTAATGTATACTTTAGAGTATAGATAAGAAATAACTCCAATTTTGGAATTTCTGGTTCTTTATTTAGGAATTGTGGGATTCCCTTGATCCCATTTTAAGTTTCTTGAACACTATTATTTCTAATAACTGAGTCCATATTCTCGGAAAAATTCATTAATATAGGATAAAAAAATCATTAAAATCTAAAAAAAAAAAATAAAATTAGTAATCGGTTAACTAATACAAATTTATATCACATGCCTCCGACTTTCAGACAGCATAGCCTCGCACCTCCATGAGAATTTACATTTATATACTTCTCTAGTAGTGCTTAATTTTATATGCAGTCATAGTCATATATATTTACATTACCTTAATTTTTTAAAAAATTTTTAAAAGAATACAAATATTGTTATAAAATATTTTGAAAAAATTGTTCTGTGTTGTAATTCCTGAAATGTGTAGAGTAGATTGTGGTAATTTCTGAAAAAGTAGCTTTATATATTTCTGATATTAAAGGGAAAGTTATTTTATTTGAAAAGTATTTACACACATTTTTTATATTTTAAAATTATTTACATCGCTTCAAAAATCAATTATTTACGCTTAGTAATTGCCAATGATGGTCCAAAATAATTTTGTTTTTAAGATAATATATGTTTTATTTTTATAGTTGAACTTGAAAACATCGGTAGGTACTCTCATAAAATTAATAGTTTTTCTTGCATTAAAACCGATATTGCCCAATTTTCATAAATTTTCTGAACAAAATCCCTTAACTGATATAAGACTTTATATGTTTTTAAAAATTACAAGAACTCGTACAAAAATTGCACAAAAATCTTTTTAATTTTAATTATCTCCCTACAGTTCCGTTAGCATATCGCAAAAAATCAGAGAACATTTTATTAATAATTTCGAGATGATAATTTTTAATTTATGTTTTTGCATATTGCTGCTTTATCTATTCCACATTTCTATTTTTACCATTATTCTCATATACCTTATCGTTAATAGAGAGAGTCTTACATGATCTTTATTACAAACTGCAATGACCTTTGTGAAAATTTAGACTTTGTTTGAACAGTCCAATTACATCTATATTAAAAATATGATAATAAATAAATGAATTGCATTTGTTATAACAATTTTTAATATTTCTCTTGTTTTAATTTATTTAAAATCTTTGAGAAAATATTTAAACTGTTATACTTTCTTTAAGCCATCGTTATTGTGTTTGATTATTACGTACTTTCTCTAATCTGTTTGTTTTTTAATTACTTACCATAATCTTTATAACTAGCCAAGTTTTTTTTTTTTTTTTTGATACCTAAGAACAAAAATCATTTTAAAATATATTTTTTTTTTTTTTTTTTTTTTTTTTCAAATACTATGTAACAGATATTTTTAGTTATATATATTTTTTTTATGAAATAATTGTTAGCTAACAAAATTGCTGTAGACGTGTTGAAAATTTTAATAGTCTATATTACGATGTCATTACTATGTATTAAATCATATGAGTTTCAATTTATTGTTTTTATCATACAAGTATAAACAGAAAAATACTACGCGTTAACATTTTTCATTCACTAGTAATTTAAGTAACTAATTTAGAAAAAAATTAAAAAATGTAATAAACAAAAATTATTGCAAATTAATGTAATTTAATTTTATAAGGAAAAATATAAATATAATAAATATAATATATTTTTAGAAATTCACAAATTTTAATATATATTTGTATATAATTTGATTATTCTAATATTCTAATTTAATTAGGTGGAATATAATAATTAACAAGATTATTTCACGAAGATCCAAAATTGATTTATGCCAGGGACCGTAACGTTTATGTGTATGATTTTTTTTAAGTCTCAAATTCCTTTTGTACTTAAATCTTCATTCGCATAATTAGTATTTCTTAGTAATTTCTCTTATAGCATTTCCTTTTAATAAACTCATAAAAAATAGAAAATAATAATAAGATTTTTATAATTTTCTAATTATTTAAAATATTTAAACTATAATTAAAAATTTTCTCCTAATTTTCAGTGATTATCTTTTCAAATTACTTTTGATCGGTGATTCTGGTGTAGGAAAATCATGTCTTTTATTGAGATTTGCTGACGACACATACACAGAAAGTTACATCAGCACAATTGGTGTGGATTTTGTAAGCTCCCTTTAAATTCTTGTAAAAAATAACTGAAAATAATATAAAATTATTTTGTTTACAGAAAATTAGAACCATAGAGTTGGATGGTAAAACTATAAAGTTGCAAATTGTAAGTTATTTTGAAAATATATGTTTGAAAACCTTTAATTTTATATTTGAATTTATTTAGTGGGATACCGCTGGCCAAGAACGTTTCCGTACCATAACCTCATCTTATTATAGAGGTGCTCATGGTATTATTGTTGTTTACGATTGTACGGATCAAGAATCCTTCAATAATGTTAAACAATGGCTTGAAGAAATTGAACGATATGCCTGTGAAAATGTCAATAAATTGTTGGTCGGTAACAAAAGTGATTTAACCACCAAAAAGGTGGTTGATCATACCACAGCCGCGGTAAGTTTTTAATTATTTTTTATTGAAATAAAAAATTATTAAAAATATTTTATTTTAACATGTTTTCAATTTATATTAAAAAATCTGTTTTAAAGGTTATTTTGATTAAAATATAAAATATGTCTTTAGAAATGAGTGTATTTGTAATTTTTTTTTAATTCGTCTTTTAATTATATATTTAAATTTTTACAATTTATCAAAAGTGAAAAGACTACAAGTTAGAATATTCACTAAAAATCCGACCTAAATTAAATTTTTAACAAAATTGTAATATTTCTTGTAAAATCAAATTTTTTAGTGAAAAATTGAATTTTTAGTGACAAATTGAATTTTTAGTGAAAAATTAAATTTTCAGTGAAAAATTTAATTCTGTAGAAAAATCGGATATTTAGTGAGAAATCGAATTTTTAGTGAAAAAGCAAATTTTTAGTGAAAAATCGATGTTTTAGTTAGAAATCGAATTCCTAGTGATGAAAGGTCGAATATTGAGTGAAAACTCAAATTTTTAGTAGAAAGTTTAATTTTGTAGCAAAATTATAGTTTTAGTGAGAAGTCTAATATTTAGTGGAAAATCAATATTTTTTTTTTTTTGGAAAACGAGTTTATAGTGAAAAATCGAACTTTGAGTGGGAAATTTAATTTTTAGTGAAAAATCTAATTTTTAGTAAAAAATTTTATTCTTAGTTAAAAATTAAATTTTGTAACAAAATATTTAGAGTTTTAAAATTCCAGCTCATTTTTTATGATCAGATTTTATTGCTATAAAAATCCCATTGGTTAACAGTTTTTTAAATAAATTTATTTTAATTTAAAGTAAAAATCATAAACCTTTATTTTCAATTTTCAATTTTATTTTTAATTTTTCTTCACTTTTCTTTATAGGAATATGCAAATCAATTAGGCATTCCATTCCTTGAAACTTCAGCCAAAAGCGCCACCAATGTGGAGCAGGCCTTCATGACAATGGCGGCTGAGATTAAGAATCGTGTTGGACCACCATCAAGCGCTACTGAAAATGCCAGCAAAGTTAAAATCGATCAAGGGCGCCCAGTCGAAAACACCAAGTCTGGTTGCTGCTGAATAATTACTCCCCAACTTATTGTGAATCATTATTTTATTATAATCTAAACAAAACCCATTAAAACAACAGTACATTTAAATAATAAATTTAAACTTAAAAAAACAAACAACAAAAAAGAAATAACGAATGATAATGATAAATAAGATGAGATAAACATAAAATCAACTTAAGTAAATTTTTAATAAAAGAAAAAAGTATAGTTTTAAATGTCGGACCCATTCAAACATACCTTATGATGACGACGATACTGCATATGCAATGACGATTGATTAAAATAAATTATTTTTCATTAATTAATTAATTGTTTAATCAATCGTTCCTATTTGTGGACACAACATATATAAGTATATATTTAAAAACAGAAAAAGTATAATAACATCAACAAATCGAAAAAAAAATACACAGAATATTTTTATTTTTAAAGTGTAGTAGCTAAATAAAAATTATTAAGAAACAAAAAAGAGAAAAAATGTTAAAAATAACTATAAAACAAACCAATTAAAACAGACAGGTTAAAGTTTTAAAATGTGAACAACTAGTTGTAAGTTTCTGCAAAACAAAAGAAATTGTTATTTTCAGGCTTTTTCTCTGAGCTTCTTATTTCATCATACTCTTTTCCAACTTTGGCCTCTGATTTTCAAAACTGTTTTAAAACTGGCATTAGTGGTATATATTTCTTCTTTTACTTCTTTCTACTCACTTTGTAGTAGTTGGTTGATTAAATAAAAAACATACAACATACAATATATTCAAGTTCATTTATTTATTTATTAGGCCTATTTTAAAAGTAAAAAAAACCTGTTCTGTTATTTCGTTTTAATCTCTATTCCATTTATTAGTTTGTGATGTTTAACGAGTATTTAAATTAAATTCATATTATTTTTAATTATGTTTATTTAATTTCAGTATCATTTTTTGAGTTTTAAGCACGTTTTTACTCGTAATTAAATTTAAACTAACTACAGTTTACTAAATATAAATAAAAGCGGAAGAATAAAGCTAAAAACAAGAGATATAATTAATACAGACAAGTGTATATTAGGAACATCAATATAGTTTGCAAAATAAAATTATACATAAATAATTAATCTAAATGTAGATCATAAAATTGATTACAATAATATATAAATTATAAGAAAAAAAAAAAAAAAAAAAAACAAACTAGAATTCTTTTGCAATTTTCAAGTTTTATTTCTTTTAGTTTTTTTCTTTAATATAATTTTTTATAATTTTATATATTTAATAAGAGTTTAAATAAAAATATATAAAATATTAAAAAAAATGTCTTAATTGATTTTTTAAAAAATAACAAAAATGAATTGCTTTATGCTAAGTAGTTTGTCAAATTAGAATTTATAGATTTTTATTGAAAAGCACACAACAACCGCCGTATACGTTGAACCATAAGCATCGTACGTTGAAATACGGTCGTAGTACGTTCCTACGACTCAATTGTGTCTCTAACATTAAACATGTTTATTGAAAAGTACACAACAATCGGCGTATACGTTGAACCGAAAGTAGGTCGTACGTTCATATATATTTAATTTATTTTTTTTCGAATTCTATGACCGTATTTGCCATTAATAATAAAACAATTTTTTTTTTCTTGAAATTAAATTTATTTAAAAGAAAATTCCGACAATATAAATAAAATTTCACAATTTGTTTAGTTATTCTAATATTTGTTTCAATAAAAAAGGTACGTCTACGTCCCAATTGTGGGTAAAAAGAACGCAAATACAACACAAATACGGTTATAGTTGCTAGCGTTATTCATAATAATTTTTTTTAATTTATCAAAGCTTTATATGAAACTGGTATAAAATTAAAATTCATCCACTATTAACTATAAAGTATATATAACTTGCATATACATATGTGAAAGTACAATATATTATTTAAAATTTAAAACACTTTCCAAAATCAATGATATTTAAGTCAATAGTTTGCGTTGCCAACATTAACAGCGAAGGGTATGTCAACTCTCACAAAAAAAATACAACTCTGAACGGTACAACATTAAGTAAACGAACTACTATCGTTATACAATTTAGTCA
The DNA here is from genome assembly GCA_932274085.1 of Protocalliphora azurea. Taxonomy (NCBI): domain Eukaryota; kingdom Metazoa; phylum Arthropoda; class Insecta; order Diptera; family Calliphoridae; genus Protocalliphora; species Protocalliphora azurea. The sequence continues at coordinate 202,897,750 of OW026519.1, read as the reverse complement.
TTTCATAAAAATTGTAAAATTTATGCGAGCGCCGCTATTTTTTATAGTTTACCATTTTTGAGACTCGAATATCCTAAAAATATCAAAAGGTTTAATTAATAAAATTCGTCAACAATTATTGTAAAAATAAAAAAAATATACACAATGCATCAATACCTTAAATTGGAGATTTGTCTCTTTCGCAGCATAGATTCCTATGTACCTTAACTTTGAAATATGCATTAAAATAATAATAATAATAATAATAATAATAATAATAATAGTTCTAAACCAATTAATGTTACATTTTATGGATAAGACGAAAACAAAGATTCGTTTCGAAATTGTACATTCAAAACAACAAATAAATTCAAAATTATTTGTTGGTTTCAATACAAATTGTTGAAACGAATTTTCGATTCATTTTATGAAACCATCTATAATAAAAATCACAATAACTTTTTTATAGTTCAAAATATAACAGTAATAATTGTAATTAATATTGGACATTTTTTGTATGCAGATTTTTTACTTTAAATTAACTTTTAAGTGAAAGACAAACCTTTTAAAAATCATTTAAATTATATTAGTAATGTTTTGCAAATGTATTAATATATAGCTTCCTTGGAACCGTTAATTTAAATAAGAAATATAAAAAACTTGGCAGCACTGTTATGATGTAAAATTAGCGACATCTATTTTTTCTGGCAGCATTTTAAAGAATATAGTTTTAGAAATCTGGTAGCATTAGCAAATCAAAGTTTTAGTGTCAAGCAATAGATGGTTAATTAAAAGAGATATCTTAGAAATTTGTTTTTTGATTTTCTTGAATTTTTCGCCAGTTTTAATTTCATTAAAATCGGTTTAGCAGTTAAGAAATTTAAGGCTAAAGTTGAACTTTTATTTTTTTATAGCATTTAGTATGAAAATGAGTTTTTTTTGTTTTATTGAATTTGCTTTACTTATAAATAAAAGCTATAAATTATAAGAGTTTATATTCGAATAATACTGGCTTTTATCCTTTTCTTACATTACGTTGTGCTATATTCCTAGGTGGCGTAAATAACATAGTGTCTACATTATACAATTTTTTTTATCAAGACAAACGTCAAACTTAACTTGAATTTGTGGAGGGTGGCTACAGTTGCACAAAAACAATAATATGACGTTTTCATTATTATTTTTTATATATGCAGTTTGGCAACTGTAACAACCAAAATAATAATCAGCTGTTTAAATAAGGTTACCTTGTATTTATTCGCACTGATTTTGACGTTTGTTTTGATAAAAATTTGCCTAATGTAGACACTAGGTAAGTACAATAAAAAAGTGCTAAAAAACTAAAAAGGGCTAAAAATAGGTAAAATAAGCAAAACATTTTTTATAATAAAATAATTGTAATTATATAAAATATACTTATATATTATTGTAATTATATAACATATATTTATATATACCTATCACAACTTATAGGGCTTGGTGTATTTATATTTGAGTCATATGAACAAGTAAAATTTTGGGAGTAATTTCATTAAGATGGAAAAAGTGTTGTGAAGACAGGTCCAAAAGTGTTTATGGGGTTAAAGGGTACACTTTTGCCTTTCTACTGGTAGTAAAATTTATTTAACCCCTTTTGACCCGCAAAAGTTCTATACCACTAAAATTCAAATTTGACTACAAAATAGTACCTGAGAAAACATTTAATAATACAGCAGGTATAAACGGTAGAGTGACACATTATACCATTTCTTAAAGACTATTATCTTACCAACATAACAAAAAAATGCAGCCAATTATAGATAATAGTTTGCGAGTAATGATAATTTACTTCCGATTAAATTTACAAAAATCAAATTTTTTTATAAAATAATATAAAATATTTGTCTTTAAAAGCATGTCACGCCCACAATTACCAATATTTTGATCTAATTTTCTGGCCACCTTAGGTTTAATATGTTTACTATTAAAATTAAAATTTTGGAGATCGGTGTTAACAAAAAAATTAGTCTTTTAGGCAATGAAATTAATGCAATTGTTTCACTAATCATGACTAGTTTTCGTGAGTTACTAACTTACAAATAAAATATTAACGTTACAGTTTATGTGGCAAAATTTTCATATCGCAATATTTTTAATTGCGATAAGAGGTGCGTATAAACGCAATAAAAGATCTGTCAAAAACTTAAGTCGGTTGCCAAAAAGTCCTAAATCTAAGAATTTGTTAATAAAAAGTTTCATTGAAAACAAAAACAATTCTAGCGTACGTGTGCTTTTTTGAGTATTTTTTTAATTGATTTTTTGTGCTTCATATATATGTTTATCTATGGCAAAACATAAGAAACAATATTTTAAATTGAAAATGCTAGATTTGGTCTTGTTTTATTACCTTTACTTAGTGTCTACATTAGGCAAATTTTTATCAAAACAAACGTCAAAATCAGTGCGTATATATACAAGATAACCTTAGTTAAACAGCTGATTATTATTTTGGTTGTTACAGTTGTCAAACTGCATAAATAAAAAACAATTATGAATACGCCATATTGTTGTTTTTTGCAACTGTTGCCACCTCACACAAATTCGCGTTAAGTTTGACGTTTGTCATGATAAAAAAATCTCTAATGTAGACACTATGTTATTGCTGCTCATGTAAAGACAATTTATACATTGCATTCAGACTTGTAATACATTCTTTAGTTATTGTCGTATTATTATACTTACCTTTGAAAATGCACACATCAAATTAGAATTACAAATTTTGCTTTAAATATTAACATTATTTTTTACTTAAATAAATTATACTTTTTTCTTTTTAACAATAAATTATAAATTGAGCTATACAAAGTAAACAAATGATTGAATTAATTTCTTCAATGTACAAACAATGCGATCTATAAACTTTTTCTCTGTTGTTATTACACTAAGTAATATTTCAGTCTACATTGAGGTTGGATCTTAAATTATGAAAGATTTTAATAATTAAACTCTATCTAATGTCAAACATTTGATAAATGATTTTGAAATAATTTGATAAAAGGCGAATTTCCATGCATTTATTATTTTAAAATAAGACTACTAAATAGGTTTTGAAAAATTAACAATATTTTTAAAATTTTTAGAGCATATTATAAATTTTTAAAAATATATTTTAAGTGCTCATTAAAAAAAAAAAAAAAAAATAAATGCATGCAAATCGCACATTAAACAGTGAAATAGAAAACAAACAGAAAAAAAAAATTATTATTTTTTTGAATAAACTCCTGAAAATTGTTTTAAAAAATTTATAATATGCACTTACACTGCCTGCCACTTGAATAAGGTATCACATTTTTTTAACTTTAATGAAGTATATCTCCTAAACTAAAGCTCAGAAAAAAATAATTTTTTGCAAAACCAAATTTCAAAGTGTTGGCTTTAGTTTCCTGAAGAAATAAAAAATATACATATTTTGTTATACTAAAATTATGCATTTATTTAAAGACATGCATTTCTGTGCCACTATTTCGTGTGGCACTTGAATAAGGAATTCTCTTAATATTAATCAGGAAGGCTATGATTTGAATTTCTTTCAATATAAACGGCTAGAGAATTTTTAATTTGATAATTTTTAAATAGTTTTTCTTCAAAATGGGACATGGTAAGGCTCTTAATAACTCTGAAAAAGAAAAAATTCTGATTTTGAAATCTTAGGGTCAGAATCCGGTCCAAATAGCCAAAAACATTAATAGAGGAAATTCAGTTGTGTACAATTATTTAAATAACCTGGAAAGATATGGAAAAAACATGAAAGGGCGGAAGAAAATGGCAACAACTCCAAAAGAAAGACGAAAAATTCTTAGAATTGCATCAAATTCTGCCATGTCGGTATCAAAAATAAATAAAAAAAGTGGAGTTAGTGCCAGTCTAAAAACAGTGCACCGTATTTTAAAATCCTGCCCATACATAGTCCGACTAAAACTGCAAAAAAAAAAACACCACTTAATGAAAAACGAAAATCACAACATCCACAGTTTGCCAAAAATACAATGACATGGTCCGACAAACAGTTTAAAGTTGTATCTTCCGATGAAAAAAAGTTTAATATTGATGGTCCTGACGGGTATAACCATTACTTCCATGACCTAAATAATTAGGAATTATTTTTGAGTCGCAGACACAGCCGAGAGGGCGGAATAATGGTATGGGGTGCTATTTCGTATTATGGTACCATAGAATTGGTTTTTGTATCCAACAAAATGACTGCAACGACTTACAAAAACATTCTGAAGGAAGCATTTCCAAAATTGAATGATTTCTTTGAACCCATACCTTGGACGTACCAACACGACAACGCTCCGATTCATACCGCCAGAGATTAATCAACAAGGTGTTCAATTTTTGGATTGGCCCCCATATTCACCAGACCTGAATCCAATGGAAAATGTCTGGGGTTGGTTTGCAAGAAAAGTTTATGAAGGAGGAAAACAATTTAAGACGATAGAATCCTTAAAGGATGCTATAACGGAAGCATGGAGTTCAATTTCGCTAAATTACTTAGAGTCATTATACAAGTCGATGCCAAATCGCATTTTTAAGGTTATTAAAATGGTGGCAGTACTCATTACTAATTGAATGCTAGAAGATAATAACTTTCATTTTTATAACCCAAAATTTAAAAATAAATTACAGTTTGGTTAGTTTTAAAATATTCCTTATTCAAGTGACACACGAAAAAGTACCACAGAAATATATATCTTTAAATAAATGCATAATTTTAGTATAACAAAATATGCATATTTTTTATTTCTTCAGAAAACTAAAGCCAACACTGAAATATGGTTAAGCAAAAAATTATTTTTTTCTGAACTTTAGTTTAGGAGATATACTTAATTAAAGTTAAAAAAGTGTGATTCCTTATTCAAGTGGCAAGCAGTGTATGTAAGAATAAATTTTCAAAATATATTTTAGGGGCTTATTTCAAAACTATAAATACATGAGAACCATCCCTCTGATAATAATAATTTTTTTTAATAAAAAGGGGAGTTTCAAGGTTAATTTTATATGGGTCTATTACCAATTATTAAGAGAGGGAGAGATAGAAAGAGAAAGAGAATTTTTTTTTACTTTTGTTTGGAATTTGACAGTATTATAATTCAAAATAAATAATCAGCTAGGCTAATGATATAACCATGTAAATATGCTTTGAAATTTTTTATCAATTAAGTTTCAATAAATTTATTTAGTTTAAAATTATGTATTTTTACATTTATTAAAAACTTTAGGTTTGATAACGATTTCAGAATAACATTTGATAAAAAATTGAAAAAATATAATTTTTTTAATATTTTCTTTAGAATATAAATTGACTTTTTTGGAATAAGAATGATATGAGAATATCATACGACATATCAAGTTGAGAAAGTATCATTTATCAAACATTTATTTTAAAATGAAACTCAGTTTGAATTTAAACTTTAAATTCTATCCTCTGTTCTATGTTTATCATAGTTTGACAAATATATTTAATATGAAATGTTAAAATCATGATACTTCAAATATTTGACATTGTGTTTTCTTTAGTTCAAAATTTATTTTTAAATTTTCTTAAATTTAAACAATAATAGTTGTGTTAATTTTTCGAAATTTATACAAATTTACAACATAAATTTAAGTAAGAATGAATTTCATAAGTAGTTATAATTATAGTCCCATAGAATACAACTAGAAGATTATGTGAGAGGAACTTCAAATTAAATTTTCAAAAAATTTATGTGAATACCATAGAAAACAACTAGAAGTCCAACTCAGCTATTAAAAAAAAACGAACCCTTTGTATGTGTTAGTAGAATTTTCTTTAGAACCAATTTATATATGTGAAGAGAGTAATTTTTTTACAGAACGAATTAAAAGTGTTGGACTTCTATTTAGTTCTATGGTGACTACATGTATTTTGTTGTTGCGTGAATTAGGTTTTTCTCTTATCTAACTATCTACTTATTCATCCATGATTATAGCTGCTTAAAAATTAATTAATGATAAAATTGTTACCAACTCTAAGTAATATATGGTTTGTGAATTTGATAAGTAATATACAATTACTAGATTTTCAATTTTCAAATTTTAAATTAAAAAAACGAAAAATTGTCCCAAAATTTCAAATATTTCAGTGATGGCATCATAATTTTATTTGAAATTGTAACAGGAATAAGGAAAAACTACATATCTTAAGTTATATCGTTTTCCATTTTCTTAATTTCTAGAATTGCTGTATTTCATTACATATTGTGTAAATTTTTTTACAAAAATCTGTTCATTACTTTAGGAGATAGTGCTCTGCATAACAACATAATTCGTTTGATTTTACTTTTTTCGAAATTTAAAAATTGTATAAATTAACATATGCTTCTTTTTTAAAAAATATAGTTCAATTTAATATATTTGTTTGAAATATGTCGGTTTTTAAGACATAAATTTTATTTTCATAGTATTTTGGAAATGGAATAAGTACATAATTTAACATATTCAAGATATATTTTAAAATTTTATTTTGGAAAAAATGCATAACTTGAGATATTATTTAAACCATGATATCAATATAAGGAGGTAGTTCCACTTTGCTCTCATAATTTTTGTTTTTTTTTTTACTTTAAGCCAATTATTTGATATCTGTTCATCTGTAAATAAACAAAAAAGCGTTGCCATAAAAATAAAAAGGGAAAATTATTTTAGGAATATTTTTTATTATGTGTAATTTATATATCGCAAATAGCCACTTTTGTCCCATGTGTGGTATTGTTGGGTCTTGAAAAAACTTGATGAAGTATCTAGTATTACGGCAGAATATTGAAAAATATCCATTTAATTTTCAACTAACAAATAACTTTTTTGTTTAATGCCTTAAAAATATACCATTTACATTAAATGAATGCATGAAAGTTCCTTTATAAAATATAATAACAGTACTTTCATGAACAAACTCAGAAAAAAAAAAATAATAATAAACTATTAGATATTGCCACTTAACGGATAAATAAATATATCATATACATCCTTTTCCGATCGGTTTACAAAAAAAAAATGTATATATATAAAGTTTATATACCGAAACTTTGAATCTTTATATCTCGAAAAGTAAAAGTTGCTTAGTTAAATTGTATATATCACTAACCTTAGAAAAAAACTCTACTAAAAGTAAGAAAATTTGTCAAGATCGACAAATAATTTGATAATTTTTTATAATTTTCTCAATGTATCTGAACGTAAAAAAGTAAACAAAAAACTCACACACAAAATGCTAGCACGATTTGAGAGAATAAAATTAGTGTTGGTTTAAACGTCAGATGGTTATCATGGCAACAAAATAAGAGAGCGGCACTACCACAGATTAATAAGTAGATATTTATGTGAGAGAAAAAAAAAAACCTGATTCAACTGTCAAAAACCTAATTCATGCAACAACAAAACATATTTAGTTGTATATATTTTTTTTTTTTGTGTTTTGCAAAATATGAGTAATTTTTTTGAAAATTTAGTTCGAAGTGCTTTTCACTTAATCTTCTAGTTGTATTCTATGGGCACTACCTTGTTATTTTTATTTCATGATTTAAACAAAATATTTTTGTTTTTTTAGCTATATTTTTCGATAGTCGGTAGACATATCAGTATAAAGAATAAACCAAATAATTTTCGTACGAATTGCGGATATAATTACACGGTAGATATTTCAAAATTGTATACCTACTACCGTTAATTTCGATTAAAAACTTACAAAACGGTCTACTGAAAAGTAATAAAAATCCCTTTTTGGAAAACTAATAAATAAAATTCTTTTTTGTCACCGATATTTAGGAGATATACGTTTTATTCGAAGTATTGAAAGACATTTAAAATACATGCTGAGGAAGATCATTTATCAGACGTTTATTTTCAAATGAAACTTAAAATTCAAACATTTGGACAATTTTTGAATATAGTTTGAGAAACACATTTGATGTTAATGTTAAATGTTAAAATTATATTTCAAACGTTTGACTTTTTTTATTGGAATAATGATTATAATTTAAAGCATATCTTTAGACAAATACATAATAAAACAAGTTGAAAATTGAAAATATATCAAAACAATGAAAGAAATTTGAATAGATTTTAAATGAATTGAAAAAATAATTCAATTTTTATAATTAAAAGGAAATAATTATGTATAGTATATGTAATTATAAAAGAGTTAATGAAAAGTACTAAATATTTCCAGTTTGTTTGTTAGAATTATAATATAAGATGCAATTTTGAGAATTTATATAGGCATTTTATAAAACTTTATTTTACAGAAAATAAATTCACAATAATAAATGTGAAATGTTACGTTTAAATTTAGAATATCTTACAAAAAGTAGTGATATCATAGAATGTAAGATCATCTTATTTTTTTAACTATATTTTTATTTTACTTTATTAAACTTATAATTAGAGGGAGGATTTTCATGCATTTATAGATTTAATAATAAGCTCCTAAAATATGTTTTTAAAAATTTATAATGTGCACTCAAATTTTTAATAATATGCTATCATATAAGTGTAAATTTTTAAAGCATATTTTAGGGAGTTATTTTAAATCAACAAATGTGTGAAAATCCTACCTAATAATCATAATATTTTCAAATAATTGTTGTTTTTATTTTTTTCAAACATATTTAATTTTTAAATTGGCTTTATTTTAATTGCTAATACATATTTATTACAATCGTTTTAAACTTAAAATATAATTAATTGTATTATAATTCATACTATTCACTAATATATTAATTAATTACAATAATATAGGTTTTTTTTTTTACAAAGATATTAGTTGCCATAATTTTTATACATATTATTTTAAAATTCTCACCCCTTTAAACAGTTTAATTTACACTATTAATTAATATATATATATATATATATATATATATATATATATATATATGATTAATACAATTAAAAATTAATATTAACTATAAAATAATTGGACTTATGGTAGGTAATCTTAATAGCAAGAAAACAATTTAAGAATTTTTTAATTTTTCTAATTAATTTAAGTACATTGTTGTTAAAGCAGCTGTTGTACTCATATCTGTTATGGCCGCAGCCAATGAATGTGACTCGGTCTGCTTTGTAATACCTGTAACCAATGTCGAAACACTATTACTACGACAGGTATTCGAAGTTCGATCGGTACCCGATGATGTAGACGTGGAATTAACTAAAAATGTTGCTTCCCTTTTAAAGGGTCGACGAGATCTTAAACTATTACTATTGTCCATAATATTTGTCTCACGTTTCGTATAGGTGGTGATATTATTATGTCGTGTACACAGATTACTTTTTTTAGGTTTATGATGACGACAGCAGGAAACAATGAGACGCCAAAAACCGCTACGAAATTTCGAAGACATTAAGTTATATAATATGGGATTAAGGGCCGAATTGAGATACAACATAATGCGGCAGAAATACAAAATATTGTAATAGCCTTCTAAACCCAATGAAGCTACATCTTCGCTAGAGCTGGCAATAACCCAAATGGTAAAAGCACGAAATGGTAAAAGACAAACAAAAAAACTGGATACCACTGCTATCAGCATGAATATAACTTGTTTACGATTTTTGCGTAAACTATTATTTTGAGGATGACTATTGACACGATTCCTACGGGCAGCTGATAATTTGACTATTATCTCTTTAGAGGCTACAATACAACTATTGGTTTCTGTTACCACTTCCATGGCTGCTGCAGTTACAGCTTCATTTATATTGGGTGATGTAGGACGTTTAAATTCTGAATGTCTTCTCAAGAGTTTATAGGCAATTGCTGTATAGAGTATAATTAATATGGCAAATGGTATAAAAAAGAATAAAGTAATGCTGGCTATAAAGTAAAATGCACTCCAAAATGTTTCTGCCGATGTAAAACAAACCGCCTCTAATGTACCATCATAATAAGGTTCCAAACGATAAGTGGCTATTAAAATTATGGGGCTAGAAATTAAAAATAAAATTTAAGCAGAGGCATTTTTTAAATTTTGTATTTCAGGCGAATATATTTAAAATTCTATTCAAAAATAAACACAATACAATTTCTATTATATAGTTTAAATCAAATGCAACTACTACTATTAATTATAGCAATAAAAAAAACTAAATTAACATTTATATTGTTGTCGTCAATATCAATAATCGTTTCAAGTGATTAATTATTAGTTATTACAAATGACAAATTCTTTTTCAACTTTTTAGAAATTATAGTTTTTTTGCTATTGATTTGTAAATGACTCAAACGCCGTTTTAATGACAAACGTTTAAATACAACTAAATTGTTGTACTAGTTATTAAAAATTTAATTAAAATCATTAACTTTAATGTTTATTATAAAATAAATAAATCACATATAATTTTTGTTTGTATTAAATTAAAGAAAAAAAGATATAATTGGCCAAGACCGACTATATGGTACTCTACCTAATTGTGTATGAGCATACAAATTCGGGAAGGGGACTTATATTACACCTGTGGCCAATTTAACTAAAAATAAAATATACAAATACAGAATAATGCGTTGATACTAATATCTATATGATTCTATGAGAATCCTGGAAGTGGGTTTATATGGACTGATTCTCATAAAATTTGGCAATGTTGTTTCTACTTACATAAAACTTATTTGTGTTTAATATTAACTTGATACTAACATTCGTTAGGGATTTGTGCACCTTAAAGTGATTTTCGGAAGAGGGGTTTATATGGGAGCTATGGTCAATTGTGGACCGATCTTCATAAAATTTGGCACAAAAATTGATACTTTTACGGAACTTCTTTGCACCGAATTTCATTACAATACTTAAACTCTATTCCGGGGGGACATTTGTATGAGGGCTAGGTGAAATAATAGACCCATCACAACCAATTTCAATAGGCTTCCGGCTTGTATCATAAAAGTCCCACGACCTGTATTTTGTGCACAAGGTATACATGGACAGCCAGCCAGATAGACGGACGAACATCATTAATCGATTTAAAATATGATTTTGAGTTGACTGGTATACTTTAAGGTGTTGGATAACTTTTTCTATGCGTTACAAACATCAGCACAAATGCATAATACCCAACCATCTGTGTTGGTGTAGGGTATAAAAAACGTTAAGACAACGTTGTCTACACTCGAGTTCTGAAAACTTTGTTTTGACGGTGCAATAATACTGACAAATTTAGTCAGTCCACACTAAGCAAATTTTTATCCCGATAAAATTTTGATATATTTTATCGCGATAGAAAGTTGCCTAATGTAAACTGAAGTTGTCAGTATTATTGCAGCGTTAAAACAAAATTGTCAGCGCTCGACCACTGAAAACTTTGCTTTGACGTTGCTTGAGAAAAGACGCCATTTTGATTTTTGTTGGTACTTTTTACAGGGTTTATTATGATATACATTTTTTCCCATAATTGATAGAGATAAAAATTATCTGCAATTCCGGTAAAAATTTTGACGTAAAGAATGACTAATAAAGTTTTAATGCAACCTGACTAAAAAATAAAAATATGATTGATAAAATAAAAATAAATTTATTTTTGTCAAAAATAATTAAAATTGTAAATCTAATAAATATATAAATATTAAATTTGTAAAATTTTAAAACATTTTTCTAAATATGTTCTGCTATTTAAATATTAGAAATTCTCAAACATAACAATATTCAAAAGTTTCGAAACACCCTCTAAATTTTGAACTATTCTGTAAAAAAACATTTTGAGGACAGTTCCTGCACTAAAGATTTCTTAGCTCCATAAATTTAAATTCAATTTTAGATTTTCAATTGATTCCGTCTGGCTAGCAGAACGGCTGGCTGGTTGTTCATGTAAACTTTGTGAACAAAGTACAGGTCGCAATTTTGAAGATAATTCAATGAAATTTGTCACATAGGACTTTCATGACACAAAGAAGAAGCCTATTGAAATTGCTTATGATAGGTCCATTATTTCATCTAGCCCCCATACAAATGTCCTCCCGGAATCATAAATGTTTTAAATATAGCAATATTTTAAAGGAAATTTGGTGCAAGAAAGTTTTGTATAAGTATCAAGCTATTATGAAGATCGGTCCATAATTGATCATAACTTCCATATAAAAACCCTTTTCCGAAAATCACTTTAACGTTCATAAATCACATACACATATTAGTATCAAGTAGATATTCGACACAAATAAGTTTTATTTAAGTAGAAATCATAGTGACAAATTTTATGAGGACCACATAAGTCCACTTTCGAGATTAACCCTAAAGTGCATAAATTCATATAAATGTTAGTATTAACGTAAAATTATGTACCCAGCAAAAACTTTGCTTTCCTGGTGAGCTAGCAGGTATAATTGGAAACAAAAATAAACTACTTATTTTTTGCCTGAATATCTAGTTATTTTTATTCGACTTGTCCACAAATTCATGTAGTTATTGTTTGACTCTAGGGGTACTCAAAAATATGTATCTAAACGAAAACAAAAATAAAAGAAAAAACAAAAAAATTTTGCCGTCAATGAGACTCGAACTTGGACACACACTAACCATTCGTTTTTACTGATTAATGTCTTAATCAGTACACCATCTCGCACATAGTATCCTAAGCGACAAAAACTCTATTTAGTTTAAAATATTTTTTTAGACATTTTGTTATAAAAGACTAGCAGCTTCAGAATAGGGTTGAACCAACAACCTTCTGGTTGTTAATCCGGCGTTCTAGCCAACTCATCCACGTGATTGCAGTATTACTGCGCTATTATATTAATGAGTACTTATTAATGTAATACAGAGTAGGCAAATAATAATGACGCCTCATTACCAAGAAACTACTTTAATAAGTAGTTGTTATTACCGAAAACCAAAAAGTTTTTGTTAGGTATTCGTATATTTTATTTTACACTTAGTAAAAGTATCGGACCACAATTGCCCACATGTCTATTATAAGATCCCTCCAAGAATTTTGATGAACATACACAATGGTGTGGGGTATCATATGGTCGGGCTTGACCGACTATATTTTTCTTACTTGTTTGTTTTTGATTTTTTTTTTCTAAATAAATTTAAGATTTCAAATTCATTGTTGGCATAGGAAAAGCTTATTACAAATTTAATAAAAAACATTTTTCCATTATTCATGATTTTAAGGTGTTGTCAATTAATCAAATCCAATTAATCAGATCAAATGTGAGATAGTTGCTTTAGAAATTAGAAAAAAACGTAAGTAGCTTAAAATATTAACAAGTTTTTTTCACAATCTCCTAAATTGTTTGCCTTTAAGAAAGTTTAAATTACACGCATATTTATAAATCCATAAAAAACAAATTGAAATTATGTTTGTAATAAATATTTTCTTTCTTTTTATATTAAATAAATTGATTTTGTTTTTCAAGAGAATTATAATTTATATTGTTGTATTGTATAACTATAGATTTATAGACGACAATTTGTATTTTGTTTTTATATAAACAATTTACATTGTTCCAAACCACTTAATTAAGAACAATACATATTAAATATAATTACTATATCTACTATTACAAATACATTTACACACACATATATGAAAAATAAATATAATTTTTATTTAGTAAATTTTAACTAACTATAGTTTATTTAAATAAAAAATTATAAATAATTCAAACTACTTCTACATACTACAACATACATTTAATAAAGCAATTTACAATTTACAGATTCTACAACAAATTGTTTTAATTATTAAGAATTTAGTTTTAAATTTACAGAAAATTTTGAATATTTATTTTAATATACTAATAAAGTTTGTTAATTTTAAATACTTATATTCCCAAAACTTAAAAAAATCATGAATTTACTTCTACATCATCTACACTACTTAATACAGTGAACTCTAGGAAATGTGAATTAATTTTTACCAAGGCTGTTCACGTTTTTGAATTTGTTTATGTTCTCGATTGCGAAATTAAAAAAAAAATTGTGTAATACTGTTTAACTATTGAAATTAATTTTTAACCATAAATAATATTAGTAACAAAAAGGTAGAAAAAATTGTATCGCAAATAATTTTAGGTAATTTATATTCCTTGTGCTGGATATAGTGTGTAAATTTGAATAAATTATCATCAAGTTGCAGTTTTATGAGATAACGACTTTTAATTTTGACATTTTTTATGCATAAATTCTACCTTTATTAGGCTCAAAGATTCTCAAAAGATTCTTTATTGCTTTATATTTAATTCTACGAATTAGAAAAGAAGTTTAAGCCTAGAGTATCTTTGATTAGAGCTTTAGCTGATAGATGTTCCAAAAAAACTTGGCACCTTAGGTCCCATCCTTAAACTTTTGCTGCCCATAAATTTTTGCCACTGCAATTTTGATTGTTTTGTATTTTTTTTTGTGATCTGCGATCATGCAGTAATATTCACTCATGTTGTCATGGTTATATGCGGGTTAAAAGGTAAATGTTTAATCCATTCAACTTACTCAACTCCTTGGGAGTAAATAGGGAAAATTAGGGTACCACAAAAAAAGCATTAAATACTCAAAACTGACGTCTCAAATGCACATAGAAATATCAAATATCAAACACGCATTGTGTTATGTACAGTATTGCCAGGAGGCGAGAAAAAACTTTTTGGTTTTCGGTAATGACAACTACTTATTAAATTAGTTTCTTGGTAATGAGGCGTCATTATTATTTGCCTACTCTGTATTACATTAATAAGTACTCAATAGTATAATAGCGCAGTAATGCTGCAATCACGTGAATGAGTTGGCTAGAGCGCCGGATTAACAACCAGAAGGTTGTTGGTTCAACCCCATTCTGAAGCTGTTAGTTTTTTTTATAACAAATTGTCTAAAAAAATATTTTAAACTAAAAAGAGATTTTGTGGCTTAGGAAGCTATGTGCGAGATGGTGTACTGAGTAAGACGTTAGTCATTAAAAATGAATGGCTAGTGTGTGTCCAAGTTCGAGTCTCACTGACGGCAAAATTTTTTTGTTTTTTTTTTATTTTTGTTTTCGTTTAGGTACATATTTTTGAGTAACCCTAGAGTCAAAAAATAACTGCATGAATTTGTGAATAAGTCGAACAAAAATAACTAGTTATTCAGGCAAAAAATAAGTAGTTTATTTTTGTTTCCAATTATACCTGCTAGCTTACCAGGAAAGCAAAGCTTCAGAATGGGGTTGAACCAACAACCTTCTGGTTGTTAATCCAGCGCTCTAGCCAACTCATCCACGTGATTGCAGCATTACTGTGCTTATTATACTATTGAGTACTTATTAATGTAATACAGAGTAGGCAAATAATAATGACGCCTCATTACCAAGAAACTACTTTTATAGGTAGTTGTCATTACTGAAAACCAAAAAGTTTTTGCTAGTTAATAAGCAATATTTTTCTTCGCTGTTGACATACTAACATTTTAGCTTTTTTTAAGGCAATTTTAAAAATCAAAAAAGGCTAAACAAGACTAGAAGCTGAAATGAAAATTTTGAGACTAAAAGCAAAATAAAAAGGCTAGATTTAGCCTTAAAAAACTAAACTAGCAACTTTGGTTATGTACTGAATTCCGTCGATCGTTTACCCTCATGTCAAGCATTTAAACTTTATTGAAAACTTTAAATTGAAATTAGTAAGTGCAAATAAAAAAACTATTTTCTCTATAAAGCTCTATATAAGCTATAAGTTTCAAGCATTTTTAAAATCCAGGCTAGAAAGAATCTAAAAATGGCATCAAAGAGGCCAAAAAGGCTACGCTGCATATATGAGGCCGGATCAATAAGTCCGTGACTTTTCGAACTTCCCTCGTAGTTATATGAAATGCAAGTACCACCTGTTAATAGACTACTGTCAAAATTTTGAGCAAGTGTCGTCATTTACTTTAAGTTTAACAGCTGTGCAAAACATACAACCTCGTGTATTTCTCTAAAAATGGAAAAAAGTGAATTTCGAGTGTTCATTAAACATTATTTTTTGCGAAAAAAAAAACGTCAATCAAACTGGGAACTCTGCGCCATCGATTTCAATGGTAAAGAAGTGGTTTACTGACTTTCGTTGTGGTCGCACAAGTACAAATGACGCCTAACGTTCTGGACGGCCAATTGAGGTCAGTATACTCGAAAATGTCGAAAAAATCCACGATATGGTGTTGGCCAACCGAAGAGTAAAAGTGCGTGAGATTGTTGATGTCATAGGCATTTAATATGGCAGTGTGTTTTCGATTTTAAATGATCAGCTGGCTTTAAGAAAGTTGTCTGCAAGATGGGTGCCGCGTTTGCTCTCAATTGACCATAAACATAAACATGTGACAAAGGATTGTTGGAGTTGTTTAACCGCAATCCGAATGAGTTTTTGCGGCGTTTTGTAACTGTGGATGAAACATGCATACATTACTGTACTCCGGAGACCAAGCAGCAGTCTAAACAATGGGTTTCTCCGGGTGAACCTGCTTCGAAGAAGGCCAAGGTAAGTTTGTCAGCCAATAAGGTGATTGCAATATTTTTATCCACATCGATTACCTTCAAAAGGGAAAACAATAAACGGCGAATATTATGCCAACTTATTAGACCGATTTAATGACCCCATATGGCTAAGAAAAAGTTCTTTTTCATCAAGCTAATACAAGGGTGCACACGTGTGCAGTCCCAATGGCAAAACTCTATGAATTGAGCTACGAATTGGTACCTCATCCGCCATATTCTCCGGATTTAGCCCCTAGTGATTACTTCCTATTTCCAAACCTAAAGAAATGGCTCGGTGGAAAGAGATTCAACTCCAACGATGAAATTATTGACCAAACAAATGCCTATTTTAAGGACCTCGAAAAATCCTATTTTTTACGCAAAGTAAATGACGACACATGCTCAAAATTTGACGGTACTTGATGGAAGCAAAGTAAATGGCAACACTTGCGGACTTATTGATCCGCCCTCGTAACATGTAGTTCAAAAAAAGAAAAAAAGAGAACTGTATTACAAAAACAAAGTAAATTCTTATTCGGTCACATTAAAGAAACAAAAACAAAATTGTTCACATTTTAGAGGTTTCAAGATTTGTTCACGTTTTAGATAGTCTGTGTAAAAATAAATTTGTTCACCTTTCTGGATTGTTCACACTTTCAAGTGTCAAGTTTCTGCGAGTATATACACACCGTATATACATTTTTCTAAATACACACACTTTCATACATTTATTTACGTATTTACTTATCGTACATATGTCACCTTTATTTATTATTAGTAACAGTTAATACTTGAAAATTTTCTTTTAACACGACTTTTAAAACTTTTAATTTGCCTTAAATATTAAAATACACACAGTTGATAAATTTTGATAAAGGTTTAGAATAATTCCATTTTTCATTAAAGTTTATTTTTAGTTTTTTTTTTTTTTTTTTTGTTGTTTATGGTGACTGCATGTGTGTTGGTGTTTGAGGAAAATAGGGACACTTGAGTTTTAAGTGTTTATAACATGACCTGCACAATATTTTTTAAAGTGAATAGTTTATTTAACAAAAAAGCAAAACCCCCCGCTTCACACTGTGTTGCAGGCTTTATAAAATGGACTCCATAGTTTTTCAGAGTATCGCAGTTAAGATAATTTTTTTTTAATAAGTTTTTGGAAAAACTATAAATATCTTATCTGTAATAAAATTTTTGTTAGTTAAAATATCTTAATGAAAATTTCGGTGATTGTGGACTTTACCATTTAAAATGAAAAAGTGTAAACAAATTTAAAATTTTTGTAAAAGGAATCCTACAATTCACAAAAAAGAAAAAAAGAAACGGCGAAAATCGGAAAATGAGATCTTTTTTTATTTTGCCCATAAAGTCCACATTTTTTGTAAGTCTGGTGAATCACTCTTGCCAACTTTTTACAATATGTTGTAGATTCCGAAACTGCATTCTGCTTATAGATTTAAGTTTTGGGGTTTTAGAAGATATAGATTGAAGTCAAAATTTCGATATAAAATAGGTCAAATTCTGAAGGATCTATACCTAGCCCTATTGTGTGATTGGGGCCGTTTTCAACTTTAAAATCATCTCTGTAAAAATGCCTTTTAGAAAAGTATAAAATTAATGTATACTCTTAAGAAAAAAAATTTTGTTTTACAGAAAAAAGTGTCTACACTTTTTGGACAAAAAAAAAAAAAAAACATAATTTGCAATTTTCAAATTCAAAATCGTTCATTTTTGAAATCGAAAAATATATTCACTTCAAATTTATTTTATTCGATAATAATAACTGAAAAACAAAAAATCGGATGAAAATATTGGGCTATAAATTAAGAAACTGAACCAAGTTTTTGCAAAATTGGGATAGCTGAAATTTCAAATGCAAATAACTTGAAAACTATAAAGGATAAATAGCATATGCATGTTTTTAAATAGACCTAATCGATAGCTTTAAGAAGATGTAAAAGTATTTTAAATCGGATAAGAAGCAAAAATTTGGCAAGGGGTTGAAAATTTTCTATGTCGTAGGCACCGGCTCCTGAAAGGTCTGTGGGACACCTTTTCTCAATTTTACACTCCCCTGCTACACCTATATAAAATTTTATATAAATCTAACCAGCCCATTTGAAGTAACAGATTTATTTACATAAATTTTCATTTCTGCCCCACTACAGTGAATAATCACTCTAAAAATATCATAGGGAATGTAATAGACCTTCCTGAGAACATCATAAATTAGTCTTGAACATTTCTAATTCACCCTTCTCAAAACTTTTAATTATATATGTTCAGAAAACTGTTTTCGATTAATTTCCTGTATAAACGTTCTCTAACTCTGTTATTTTTTTCTATATTGGAAAGTAGAAGAATTAGGCTTTTTAATCGTATAAATTTTACTGTAATTTGTCAAAAATTTAAAGCTAATTTTGCGATGATATAAAAAAAAAAAAAAAATTTGTTCACACTTTTTCAAGTTTATCTGTAATTTAGTACAAATTTTTCTATAAAATCATATACAATATATAACTTTTAAAGGCTATTTTGTTGTTAATATAACAAAATTTATTTTGTTAAAATTGAACTAAAACTGTAGAACTACTACGACTTTATGTCTACTAACTTACTTATACTTTTAATACATTTTTCATCTTAGCCGCAAAAATAAACAACATATATAAAAAAAGAATATTTAATAACTTTTTGAGCTTCCCAGCAAAAACTTTTTGGTTTTCGGTAATAACAACTACTTATTAAAGTAGTTTCTTTGTAATGAGGCGTCATTATTATTTGCCTACTCTGTATTACATTAATAAGTACTCAATAGTATAATAGCACAGTAATACTGCAATCACGTGGATGGGTTGGCTAGAGCGCCGGATTAACAACCAGAAGGTTGTTGGTTCAGCCCCATTCTGAAGCTGTTAGTTTTTTTATAACAAAATGTCTAAAAAGATATTTTAAACTAAATAGAGTTTTTGTCGCTTAGGATGCTATGTGCGAGATGGTGTAGTGAGTAAGACGTTAGTCAGTAAAAACGAATGGTTAGTGTGTGTCCAAGTTCGAGTCTCACTGACGGCAAAATTTTTTTTTTTTTTATTTTTGTTTTCGTTTAGTTACATATTTTTGAGTACCCCTAGAGTCAAAAAATAACTACATGAATTTGTGGACAAGTCGAACAAAAATAACTAGTTATTCAGGCAAAAAATAAGTAGTTTATTTTTGTTTTTTGCTGGGAAGATTTAATTCTTTCAAATTGAACACAAATTTTAGAACATATACGATTTTATTAGAGTTTTCCTTTTCCCGGGCTTTTAGCGCTTCCGACAATTCCCGCCAAAAATAAATAATTACAAAAGTATTTATGAAATAATTCAGTTAAATAAAGGATACAAATTTTTAAAATAAACAAATTAATCATAAAACGATAAAATAGTTCAGTTCTTTTTAAAATATTTAAATTTTGAAAATTAATTGAAAACATCATATAATATAACGACTCATCTGAAAGTCGAATCATTACTCTGGTTTTTATATTGTTCTGTGAGTAAAACTCGATCCCTCGATATTTTTACGGAAGTAAGCTTTATTGTTAAGATAACCCCAAACAATTTTACAGATTTCAGAATCTCTATTCTTTCTAGATTTATAACCCATTTCTATGAGTAATAGTTATTCTTATACAAAAATATAACTAAGTCCATTCCATTTTTATGATAGACTATTAATTCATAGCTAAAGAAAACCTGAGCTTAAAAATTAATTTACATCATATTCAGTTCTTGGATAACTGTATCATTTAAATTGCAAGGTCTTATAAGTAAACCTTTTGTAATTTTTTTGATAAAAAGAAATCATATACAGTTAATAGTTTGGATACTATAAGTTCCACGTTTTCACTATTGCTTTAAAAATGTAAACTGTTGTTTGAGGATTCCAGACATTTTAAGGAGATTGCTCTTATAATTTTCACACGAAATTTGCATATTTTCAAATATATTATTTTTGACCACAATGAAGAAATATGCAGAATATTTTTTTTAATATTCCCATAAAAAGAAATATTTTTATTTAAACTCGAAATAAAATAAATAAAAACGAATGCAAAAACACTTTACTTCCACTGATTTCCCGGGATTACGGACTGAAAATTTTGCGGAATTTCTGGGAATTCTCATCCCGAGATTTTATGTACTTTCCATAAATTTTTCATATTAGCCCCAGAAAGTATGCTTCAAATAAAGCATAAATTTAAATACGTTGTCTTAAAATAATTTATTGATAAATTTTAGAAAATGTTTAATAACTTTTTAAGTTGTTAATCGATTTTAAAAAGAGATATCTACTTTTATGCTCAACATTTAAGCATTTAAAACTTAGGAATGCGCACGATAAAAATAGTGCATAAAATTCACCCCAATTGTTCATTTTTTTAAAATTTTGTTTTTCTTAAATAATGTTTTATTCAAGTCTGAAATTTAAAAGAAAAATTTACTTTTTAATAGTTTTTTAAAAATGTTTAATATTTTCTGGAATAACTTCCATTAGAGCTTTAAAAAAGCGTTGAAAAATTTTTAATATAAATTGTTTTTGTTTTTCAAAAATTGTTGTGGGAAATTTTTCAAAGTGCGATTTACAAAAAAGGGTGATTATTTTATAATTTTCGTCGTTTTTCTTTAGCGTTTCTATTAAACATTTTTTGTACTTTGTGTCCATTTTTCAAATAAAATACACAGAGCAGAGCACAGTAAATTAACTTTTTCTTTGGTTATCAGATTTAATTTTAGCGATTGTGAACCCTTTGTATTTGTAATTCATTTTACTCGTATTTTTTATTGCTCTATTAATCAAACAACTCGAAAATGCTACTTTTAAATTAATCGAATAATCGAGTAAAACTTTCAAATTTTAATCGTGAACATTAAAAATGTTTACTAACTAAGAATTAAAACAAGCATTCTGTGTTGTTTAGTTTAGAAAATGTTAAGAATTAACTTCAATAAAATCATAAAATAGTTTAAAACATCAAAAATATGTCTACATTAATTGGTATCGCTTAATTTACAAGAAAATCTTAAATTGCCCTTCAGAAATAGTTTTTCAAAAATAATATGTAATAAAAATTTGAGTCTAATATTCTTTTGTGTTTTTATAAATCTATTATTTCTCTATATTAATTAATTCTTTGATAGTTAAATGAATAGGCATAAAGTATCAACTAAACTTTTTTTATTGTCCGAAAAACGGTGTTTAGGTATCAACGAAATCAAAATGGATAAGACACCACGAATGCTGATAAAGTGTGTAGCGGCACAGAAAATACGTATTCCATTCTACTGGTGTTTAATTATAGTCCACAAACTCTGCTTTGGTACTGCCAAACAGAGACAACAAGACAATTCACGATTGCAAACTTGTTTATGGTCCTTCGAGCCGGATTATCACAATGAGCCAATGTTCCATGTTCCATATTAACTGGTTCTGGTTCGGGCTCTGGTACACTTTACACCACAACCTCTTGACCTTTATTCGGCTGAGTAGGTTTAGGTTCTTCAATTTTCTTAGCCATTTCTTTGGGTTTTTCCAGCACAACTTCTTGTGCTTTAAATTTAACGGTTTCTGATACTTCAGGTTTTTCTTCTGTGGCTACCACCTGAGGCACTTTCTTTCCAACGTCTTTGTTTGACTTTTTTATTTTTTGTGGAATTTGTTCATGGTCCTTTGAACCGGATGTCGACTTATGAAATTACTGTAACCACATTTATAATAGCGTTTACGGCGCTAAGTTCAATCTCTCTTTTACTTGCCTCAAACGCCTGGTGCTAATAAGTGAGTCCCTCAAAATTGCATTCAGTGCAAGAAGGGCGAAATGTTTAGGTTCCAACGAAACCTAAATGGATAAGACACCACGAATGCTGATGAAGTGTGTAGCGGCACAGAAAATACGTATTCCATTCTGCTGGTGTCTAATTATAGTCTACAAACTTTGCTTTGGTATTGCCAAACAGAGACAACAAGGCAATTTACGATTGAAAACTTGTTTAAGCGGATAGATTAATATAATTTTTTAGATCAAGAAGTTCAGCGATTATTAGCATAAATTTTAAGTTTACTAATTCTCTTTCCCTTTTGTATTACAAGTTTCATTGAAGCCATCATATATTAACATCATACTTACACATATCGGCTGTTCAATTTATTTCTTATGGAAAATGGTTATAAGACCCAAATTTAAAAACGATTTCAGACACTTATTTACTTCTTTATACTCAATATTTTTGTTAATATTATTCCAAATTGTGGTGCCACTTGTCGGCAAAATAAAACCATTAGATTTTAAATTTAAACATCTTTAAAACCAGTTAAAATGCATATTTTAAAATATTTTTTTACTCGAATTATTCGATTAATCGACATAATTTACTCGAATAAACTTTGACTGGAAATTATAGATTTAAATTTAATCAAACAGTTTTTTGATTTTAATTTTTCGTTAAATCGAACAAACAATTATTCGAGTGATGACTCAAAAAACTGTATTTCCAGAAAAATCAAAGAATGAATGAAATTCTGCATTTCTAGCAATTATTTTATATAGTCAACATGTGTTTTGATCATAAACTTTATTAAATTTTCATTTCAATAAAAAAAAAAAAATAATAATAATAATTATACCGTTACACAAAATATTTACTACGTAGTTACTGAGAATAATAACAAATGTAAACAAGTTAACGGTATTAATTTTTTTAACGTATAATAAAAGTTATATATAAGCCTTAAAGTGTGCACCAATTTTTTCGTTTGTTTTCTTGCATATAAGCATATAAGCAATTTATAATTAAGCTTTAGAAAATGTATAATAGCTTTTTGAGTTTTAGACCGATTTTAAAGAGAGATATCTATTTTTATTCCAAACGAAATAGTATTTAAAATTCTATGTATAAATATTTTAGTTTTAAAGAAAAAATTAAGAAAAATGATTTTAAAAGTTGAAATATAAA
This sequence comes from Protocalliphora azurea, assembly GCA_932274085.1. Lineage (NCBI taxonomy): Eukaryota > Metazoa > Arthropoda > Insecta > Diptera > Calliphoridae > Protocalliphora > Protocalliphora azurea. The sequence continues at coordinate 202,874,306 of OW026519.1, read as the reverse complement.
AAAAAAACAAAACATGAAAATAAGCATAAAAATTTTGAATAAGTCTTCACTTATTTCGAATATATAGAAAAGATATATATAAAAGATATTAATATAATTAAGAAGTACATTTTTCTGTTTTTTAAACCAATTTGAAAATCTAAAATTCAAAATTTAAATTCGGGGATCTTTAGAGCATTTCGTACATAAGAACATTATATAAATAAGCTTTAGAAAATGTTTAATACCTTTTCGAGTTTTTTTTTTACCGATTTTAAAGAAAGAAGTTAAAAAAAATTACTTAATAATTGGAATTTTATAGAAAAAAAAAGAAAGGTGATGCAATAAACTTAAAAATTTTGAATAAACCATCACTTATTTAAAAATATAGAAAAAAATATATAAAAAAATTTTTAATATAGTTAAAAAGCTACATTCTTCTGTTTTCTAAATCAAACATCAAAATGTTGTTTTTCTTTTTGGAATATCTGGAAATTTAGAGGGTGTATCAGAATTTTTTTTCTTAAATTGTTATGTGATGTCCTCAAGAAAATCTTCAATTCACATTAGGTCGCTTTTCGAGTACAAATAAAAAGTGTAATTTTGTAACACAGTGTAATTAAACACACTTTTAATATATTTCCCAGAAATGTGCTAGAAAGTCTTAATTATAATCAACCAAAAACAAATTTCGTGTAACTTTTTGATTAACACACACTCCTCTCAATATGTGTAAATGTGTGGGTGAATATTGCGTGTGGATTATTGACCTCATTTATAAAGGTGACAAATGATTTGGAAAATTTATTTTCTAAATATTATCGTTAAACGTTAATAAAAGAATTTTGATTTATGATTTATGTTTTTTTCTTTTTTTTTTTTGTATATTAAGAAAATTAATTGCGTTACAGATTGACATATAAATGAGAAAAAATAAAATAATGAAATCTTATTAAAAATATATAATATAAATGTTAATAGCAGCTATTATATGTAAATATATTTTCCAAAAAGAATGTTTGGGTATAAGGGAATGTATAAGCAGATTATGATTAGGATTGAATAAGCATTAATTATGATAAATTACGAAAAATATTTAGTTATATTGATGCTAAAGATAAAAACTAACACTAATGACATCATTTATATATTTTATTCATTGTGTGTGTGTGTGAGAGAGAGAGAGATTGAAAGAGCTTTTCTTTATTTATTACAAATTTCCTTTAATTGGCTGTGGTCATCAATATTTCCTTTTAGTGTCTTAAAGAATTTTTCGCATTTTTTTTGTTTTTCCTTTTGTTGTGTTGAAATTATACATATTTGGAATTTATATTTGAAAATGTATTGATAACTGTTTGGGATGTGCATGTTGTTTAACAATTTGTTGTTAGTAAAACACATTAAACTCTTACATTTTCAATATCCTTCCTGTAATATTATCCTTTTTAAGTGCTTTATCTACTTATTATACAAGACCATATTTTTCCATAAATATAAGCATTTTAGTATTTATATACTGGATTTAGTAAAATATATCTATAATACTCTTGTAATATCTATAAAATATAAATAACTAAAAAAAATAAGATAGATTATTATAATAAATTCAAGTTGCTGTTTAAGGTACAAATAAAAGGAAAACTAAAATTTTGTTATGCCTTTAATTTTTATCACACTACAAAATATTTATTAAATAATTTTTAAATTTAATGTTCTTAAGAAATTCGCTAATTTTATTTGTTAATTTAAGTGGTAACAAATGTTTATTATAACTTATTTCAATTAACTGTATAAAATATACTCTATATTTTATGTATGTATATATTTTTAAAGAAAATATAGTTATACGGTTTCATTAAAATTTAATTAATTTAATTTTCTATTTTTTTCTTTTCTTTTTGAGGAGCAGATAAAATCATTGGAAGCTATAAATATGTATACATGCATAATATCCCAGCAAAAACTTTGCTTTCCTGGTAAGCTAGTAGGTATAATTGGAAACAAAAATAAACTACTTATTTTTTGCCTGAATAACTAGTTATTTTTGTTCGACTTGTCCACAAATTCATGTAGTTATTTTTTGACTCTAGGTGTACTCAAAAATATGTATCTAAACGAAAACAAAAATAAAAAAAAAAAACAAAAAAATTTTGCCTTCAGTGAGACTCGAACTTGGACACAAACTAACCATTTGTTTTTACTGATTAATGTCTTACTCAGTACACCATCTCGCACATAGCATTCTAAGCGACAAAAACTCTATTTAGTTTAAAATATCTTTTTAGCCATTTTATTATAAAAAACTAACAGCTTCAGAATGGGGTTGAACCAACAACCTTCTGGTTGTTAATCTGGCGCTCTAGCCAACTCATCCACGTGATTGCAGTATTACTGCGCTATTATACTATTGAGTACTTATTAATGTAATACAGAGTAGGCAAATAATAATGATGCCTCATTACCAAGAAACTACTTTAATAAGTATTTGTTATTACCGAAAACCAAAAAGTTTTTGCTGTGTTATTTCAATTAACTGTATAAAATATACTCTATATTTTATGTATGTATATATTTTTAAAGAAAATATAATTATACGGTTTCAGTAAAATTTAATTAATTTAATTTTCTATTTTTTTTGAGGAGCAGATAAAATCATTGGAAACTATAAATATGTGTACATGCATAATATTATATACATTTTTCCACCAAACCTAAATTAACACTATGCTCAACTTTAATAAGGAAAAATTGTACAATATTTCAGTAAATATATCGAATTAATATTTTCTATATAATAGTATTGGTTTCGTAATATAATTTTTTTCATAAGCTTTCCACAGGTATATATAATAAATTCATTGTATTGGAAAGTTTAACTAAAGTAATTTTAGTTAAAAAAAAAAAATAACTAATATTTCTTATTTATTTGTTTATTAAAATTGGTTTATAGTTAAAAAAAGTTTAAAGTGATTTATTAATATAATCTTAATATTTTTATAAATATTTTTATAAAAACTTTCACTTTTGCTTGGAATATTTGTTTATACCATTTAAAGATCTTTTATATAATATCAAAATTTCATATTGTTTATATATTTGAATTACAAAAAAAAAGAAAGAAAAAGAGAAAGATATTGTCGGTCAAGACCGACTATATGACACCCAACACCATTGTGTACGAGCATAAAAATTCGGGAAAAGGACTTATATTACACCTGTGGCCAATTTTACTAAATGTAAAATAAAATATACAAAATAATGCGTTGATACTAACATCCACATGATTTTATGCAGTGCAGGAAGTGAGTTTACATGGGAGCTATGGTAAATTATGGACCGAATCTCATAAAATTTGGTAATCTTGTTTCTACTTACATAAAACTTATTTGTGTCGAATATTAACTTGATACTAACATTCGTACGGGATTTATGCAAGTTAAAGTGATTTTCGGAAGAGGCGTTTGTACTTTAATTTAAAACATATTAATCGAAATGTAGGTCTCAAATTTGAAGTTAATTTAATAAAATTCAATATTGAAAGAAATATATTTAGTATTAAGAGGTTATGCTAATGTCTGTCCGTCAGTCTGTGCATTGATTTTATACATATTAATCGAAGCGCAGGACTTAATTTTGATGATAAAGGCGAGGATCTAATATAGGCTGTAGATCTTTTTGAGGACATCTAATAACAACTTTTTTTGTTGTTCTGCTTTCTAACTCATTTAGAAAATCTATAATTGACTTAAAATTTAGGGAGCTATGAGACCTTTAGTGCAGGACCTACACTCAATATATATATATATATATATATATATATCAACTTTAGATTTTATAAATGAGTTAAAAAGCAGAACATCATAGCTTTTTATATAAATATATTCTAAATATTCCAATATTTTAAAAATATGTATTTGTTTTTTGATTTTTAACTTTAAAATCCAAAATAAGATTGTACTCAAACGATGCGCAAAATTAATTTTCATCAGGTCCCTGTGATTGAAAAATGCCAACGCACAGTGGGTTGAAATGTATCAAAACTGGCGCTTAATTAAAATTGAGAGATTCGCAATACAATTTGATATTTCGTAAAACTACGTAAAATTCTGCAATGAGTGCTATCAAGGAAACTATTCTACGATTTATATGTTTCCTGTAGTTTATGGTTGAACTTAAAATTTTCAATCTGAATATTTTAAAATCTTATTTCTTGTAATGAATCTAAAGAAAGAAAAAATGTAATAATTAAATTTTTAACTTCAGGTTTCCGTAAATGTATTATACAAAAAATATTTTAACAAAAATGTTTGCAAATACTAAAAAATTGCAATTTAGAAAGGTTCTAAAATTATACTAAATTTTTGAAAAATATTGAATTCTAAATTGTCTTATTGTCTCTGTTTGGCAGTACCAAAGCAGGGTTTGTGTACTGTAATTAGACACCAGCAGAATGGAAGACATATTTTCTGTGCCGCCACACACTTCATCAGCATTCGTGGTGTCTTTTCCATTTTGGTTTCGTTAAAACTTAAACACTAGTTATGAATTCAGCAAATTTTTTTTGTTAAAGGATTAAAATGTTTAAGGATATGAAATTTCAAAAAAAAAGACACAGCAACATATTTTAAATCGTTAGTTTATAGCAATATTCTCTGAAATGTACACATTTCTTCATAATATTCAAAATATTTATCCTTTCATATCATAATGAATTTTAAATCATTATTCTAAAATATATATTATGAAAACTGATAAAATGCAATATGTTTAAATTTTGTTGCTTTACAATGTAAATTTTACTATATCTTTGTATGTTATTTAACTCGAGCACGTACTGTATATAAATTTTCGTCTCCGTTTTGCACAATTGATATAAAAAAAGAAATTTTATTATGAAATCACGGCTTCCTTCCAAAAATGGGTATAGCTCAACCCACTGTGCAGCGGTGGAAAAATCATGAGTGCCATAAATTTAAGCCAAAAAACTTTTGATTTTTTTTAATGGGTCGTAATTTTGACCTTGTTATGGAAAACAATATTTTTAAATTTTCTCCATGTTTTTTTTTATTGCATTTTAGTGAACAAATTTTTTAAAACCAATACAAAACATGTCTTTAATATTTTTGCAGTTTTTAGTATGAAATTTTCATATATTTAAAAAAAAAAAAAAAAATTAAATATTTTTCATAACGAGCTCAAAATTAAAAATTTGTTGACATCCATCTCGGTAGAAGACTTTTTTTGAGAAAAGTGTGCTAGACCAATCGCTGGTAGGAGAAGATGAATTTTTAAAATTTTTCTAGTAATTATCCTGTTTTCAGCTCATCAATACACATCGTTTGACTGGTTTGTCTACAAATTTTCTTTCAACCGTATACTCTATTAACCATATTAGTATATGAAGCTTTAAATTCCTCACACATTTTTCATTTCTGCCCCAGAAAGTATGCTTCAAATAATAATAAAATACTACTTGTCTTAAAATATATGAAGAATTTTTTTATAAAATGCTTAATAGCTTTTAAAGTTTTTAACCTCGTTTTATTCTAAGCAAAATATCATTTAAGTGAGTTATTTCAGAAAAAATAAATTAAGTTCTACAGTTTTTATCCAAATGCAGTTAAACTTGAAAAATTTTATTTTTTTATTAAAAATTTACCTTTAATATTTGACTAAGAAATAATCAAATGAAAACGCTGATTTTTCTACTTGTACTGAAAAAGGTTTTTTTTTTTTTGTGTACTACAGAAAATTTAGCGTTCGTTTTTGTTTTAAGACAGGTTTATAATGCCATCAACAAGGACATTTTTGTCTAAAAAAATACCTAGGAAGACATACATCTTATATTTTTCAATGATTCATCAATTTAACAACTTATTTAAATATTGCACAGTGTACTACTATAGCTAAATATAAAATTATTTATTTTTTATTATATTTAGTTATTTGTTTATGAGACAAGTGTAATATATATATATTGTCTGTGGTAGAGAATACATGAAATTAATATTAAAAGATTGATAGAAAAATAAACAAATATTGTCTTGCGAAGTTAAAATTATTTGTACGAATACGTTTACACGCAGACATACCCAGCCGGAAAAAGAAGGGCTAAAGAGACATTATAAAATGCTTTATTTAACAGACACAAGGCATGTCACTTGCATTCCAACATTATTTCTTTTTTACGAGCATGTCATGCCTTTCCTTCTTCTTTCAAGAAAGAAGCAAGAAAGCAAGCACTTGCACATATGTAAATGAGTATGTTCTCTTATGTACAATGCTATTAAAAAAGATTCTGAAATTGAAATAAAAAAAAACATTAACGACACTAAGAATAAGACTAAATGATTTTGATTTTGAGTAAGTCTAGCAATGTGGAGGCATTCACAAAGGCCTGTAGAGGTGAATCATTGACATATTTTCCTGCTGGGTAGTTTATAAAAACACAAATAGATTATGATATCAAGGAACATTTCTATGTATAATATATTTATTTATTTACTTATTTATATGTATATAAAGATATAATAATAAAAATAATAAAAATGGAACTATTTCTCGATGATATTAAAACTTAAGATAATACTTAAATAATATGCATACATTTACACTTATATTACTAACATAGCCACATACATATATATCTGTATATACATTTACAAAACAATATTCAAAAATAACGTAACTTCACTTCACATAACTAAACATATATAAATGATGAGATTACACAGACGAAGAGTATAGCAACAAAAATGGCTGTTGTTTTTTAGTTTTTTTTTTGTTATTTTATTATATATTTAATTTTGATTATTTTATGCGCTTTATATTAGTTTGAAGAAATTTTGGAAGAGTTCATTCACTGCTAGATTATAAACCACCATCATCCTAACCAAAAAGTAATAAGAGATGAAACTAATTGTCAAAAACCTAAGTTTTTTTTCTACAAAACAAAAACTTTTTTTTTTCAATTGCCAATCGAGAGTTTCGCCTCTATATGTATACTCTCTGATCTTAACGTATTGTCTATATTAGATAATTTTTTTTATCAAGACAACATAAAAATTAATCCGAATTTATGGAAGGTGGCAATAGTTGCACAAAATATGCAGTTTGATAGCTGTAACAATCAAAAATAATAATTAGTTGTTTAACTGAGGTTACCTTGTATAGATTCACATCATGGCGAAATGAAACAGGTGGTAGCAGTACTACAAAAACAATAATACGGTGAATTCGTTAATTTTATTTATACATGGAGTTTAACACTTCAGCGGGTAAATTGACCTTATATGGAGTTTGACAGTTTTAAGTTCTAAAAAAATAATCAACTAATTAAGTGAGGTCACCTGTTTGAATTCGCCTTGATTCGCACTGATTTTGATGTTTGTCTTGTTAAAAATTTGTCTAGTATAGACACTACGTAATCATCATCATCAACACCACTATCAATGGCAGGAGTATAAATAACACAACAACAACAGCCTTAACCACAGTTTAAAACGGAAGGAAAATAAAAATACAAAAACAAATATTGTCTTCATTATCATCATCTTTGTACGCACGCAACAAACCAAATCAAATTGTTGAAGAAGAAACAATAACAAGAGAGTATATTTTGTAAATAAAAATAATAAAAAATAGCACTCCGGAGCCGAGTGTTTTCGGCATTGTTACATACGCAACACGAATATTAGCGAAGCTAAACAATTGAAGGCGAATAAAAAACAAAAAATTATTTAGTTTTGTTCTAGGCTTCAACAAGGTTGGTTCATGTCACATTGTTAAACGAAAGCAAAAACACATAACAAGGAGTGCAAGAAAAAGTTATTATTTTTTTCTATGCTAGATATAACAAACATTTTTTTTCACTGACACATTCAAATTTGTATATCCTCTCTTTATGCCTATCGCTGGACTAGAGACAATTTAAAGAGACAATGGTATTTACGACAGCATGTCGTTTGTTGTTTACAATTCCCTAGTAGTGTAATAGAATTTGTATCAAACCAAAGAAACATTTGCAAAATCATATATATTTACTCGTATATATGTATGTATTTACATGAATACGTAGTGTGCCAATTTATATTTTATTTTTGCTTTTATTTTTTTCATTTCTTCAATTGTTGTCTTTGGAATTTTCTCACATAATTATACTTGTTTTTTTTTTTCCTTTTTCTGCTATTTGTCATGGTGTTTTTCGTTGAAGTTTGAAATTAAACTTGTTTTTTACGCTATTTTTTTTTTTGTTTGTTTTATATTGTTTTTAAATAAACAGATTTAGCTTAATATTACACTTGAGCTCATAAAAAGAGTTATATACTTAATACACATATAATGCACAACGAAATAAAGCAGTTTTTTTTTTTTAAATTAATTTAAATAAAGATAAAGTTAATTTCATTAAAAGTAGATGAAAATAATGATTTAAAAGTTTCTTTCATAAGTTTATTAAAAACTAATAATTACACTGTGTTACAGTGAAAAATTACTCAAAAGCAGACGTAGTATATGTAATAATGGGCCTCTTAGAAAACATTATATATAAATATTAAAAAGTTCTAATAAACCCTTAAAATTTTGAATTATTTTTAAAAAACTATTTTTGCATAGGTTACTGTATTAATGCATTCCTAATACTGTTATTGTTTTGTTAATTCATTATTTTTAAACTGTTTTGAGAAGTAGAAGAATCAGGCTTTTCAACCGTTTAAATTGTTTATATGTTGGTCAAATATTAATAGAAAATTTTGAATTAACATTGAAAAAAAAAAAATAATGAATGAAAAATAATAAAATTTTCTCACATTTTTTCTACTTAAACTGCAATTTATTATAAAATTTTCAATAAAACTGTGCAACGATGCTATAATTCTTAAAGATATTTTTCTTATAAATATAACATAATTTATTTTTTTTTCAAATTGGACAAAAATTGTAGAACTTATGCGATTTGATTTAGAATAACTTTTTTAAACTTTCCATATATTTTTCATTTTTGGCCCAAAAGTATGTTTCAGAACTTTTTTAAAAAAATATATATTACATATATAAATAATTTCTTGATAAATCTTAGATAATGTCCAAAAACTTTTTAAGTTTTTAATCGATTTTACTCAAAAAATATGATAATTCAAACGGTTTATCAATGATAAATTTATCTCAATTACTTTTTTTAATTGTATCAATTACTCAAGTGCTCACAACTCAATATTTTCTACTAATAATAAAACAAATTTTTGGCTTTTAATTATTTCTTATTATATTAATTAATAATTATAAATAAATAATGAATGAATATACAGATTTCTTTTAACTTTTTTAATAGGTTGAATTTTAATTAATAAAATTTTTTTTATTTAAAAAATAATTAATAAAACAAAAATTTATAGTTACCTTAACTGAAATATGATTTGAGATTTTTTATATAGAATTTTAATTTAATATATTACAAAACTTCGTTTTCAGGCAAATTATTCAATTATAAAAATATTTTAAAAGCATTTTGAATTTTTGATTAATAATTTAATTGATATTTTTTTTAATATTTTTTTTTCTGTGTAAAGAAAAATATTTCGTTTCTAAACAATATAGCATTCAAATATGTACAGCTTTAAAGAAAAATATTCAAAGCCGAAATTTTATAAAAGACAAATAAATTAAAAAATGTTGAATAAATAATTACTAATTAAATCAACTAGAAATTCTAAAATTCACTTAAAATTTTGGGAGCTACAAGGTTTTTAGTGCAGCAACTGCTATAAAAATGTTACCTTTTTAAGAATTTAAAAAAAAATCAGAGGATGTTTAGAAATTTTGTAAATTCTTTTTGGAATATACTCAAGAAGACCTACAATAGGTCGTTTTTCGAGTGAAAATATAAAGTGTAATTTCGTAGCAGAGAGCAATTTTTAAATACATTTAATGATGTAATAAATAATTATTTATTTATTATTATTATTGGTATTATTATTATTTTTTTTTTGTAAAAACTGTTGAACTAACACAATTTTATCCAGAATGACTTTTTAAAACTTTTCATACATTTTTAATTTTTGCCCCACAATAAAACTTAAAAATAAAAGATGTATGATGTCTTTAAGAAGATCTGCTGTCCACATTACATCGTTTTTTGATTAAAAATAAAAAGTATAATTTTATTGAAAAGTGTTATTAACATAATTTAAACTGTTCCTATTATTATAATCCTCACTGTTTGTACAACTTGGATCGATTGTGTTTTATATCAGCAAATGGTATTGACATATTTCAGTTTAGTAGTATGAAAAATTGATTGTTTCTCTACTGAATTGAAACTGTTTTAGTAGGCAAAATGAAGGAGTAAATGTATTTTTTTTCTTTTTTTATATACTATACATTAGGGTGGCACTTCTTTTATGTAGGTGTTCAAATTCCCGCTCTCATCCCCTAGAAATTTGCGAATAGATTAAAAACTAAGAAATATAAATTTTTAGACTGAATGAATTTGGAGGCGGCTCAAAGCGATCGAAATATAAAAAATTTAAATGTTTATTAAAAATTTGTCCAGCTGCAATTAATTTTATCTTGGTTTATATATTTTTGAATTTCACATTTCCTTACCTTTCCGAATTGGCGAAAATCGAAAAAATCAAAATTAAGTAGTTTACAAAATAAATTTAAAGTAAAATGTGTACTTTTTAACTAAATATACTCAACTGGGAGTTGAAAGATAGAAACGAAGCTTAGCATATAATTTCATCTTAGTGTCTTATACATCATACCAAAAATTAACTATAATCATGTGTTATCTACGCGAGATATTCACAATCAAAGTACACAAAAATATATTTTTTTTTTGCAAATTTTGAAACCTCCATAAAAAGAGGGCCACCCTACTATACATATATGTATGTAAAAATCGAAAGAGAGTTAATGTTATTTTATTTTTTCTATACAACATTAATGTTGGATAAAATAAAATGTTTAGCAAAAAATAGTTTATTGAAATTCTCTTAGAAAATAGACAGTATTAAAAGAGTGTTATCATGTTTGTTTATATTCAGAATATGTAGCTTTAAGAAGGGGTTATTTTTGAACTTTGAAGGAATTTTGTTTAATTTTAAATAGAACTAGCAAAAAAATAGGGTTCTAATGCTGTTAAATCATGTGTTAACGTTTGAACATTTTTGTACAAGTTTGTCTTAATGAGCAAAAATAGTTTTTCATAGTTTTTTTTTTGGAATTTACTCATTTACCGAAATCGATATGAGTTATTTAAGCATAAAAATGAATTAAAAGTTAATTTAGCGTAAGAGAAAAAGGGGAGAGAGTAATTTGTATATGTAAATATAATATCAATGTTATGTACACAACATGCATACATACACGCAGAGAAAAAACATGGTTACAGCATTATCACTACAACAATATTATGTTCTCATTGTAAATTTTCTTGAATTTGATTAACCCTAAGTTCATGATAACATTTTTTTTTTTGAGTAAATTCTATCATTTAATGTTAACACTCATTAAATATTTCAATATAGTTGACTGCAAAATTATATGTTTTTAAATATTTCTACCAGAAACAAAATTTTATTAATATGAAATATATCATTACTTCTACAACCATTAAATATTTGCAGTCCTTTTCCTTGTTCTTAAACCATATTCTGTTTTTTTAAGCCATATTAATATTATTATTCCCATAAAAATAAAATGTTTTAAATAAGTTAATACTTATTCTTTTCACAAACTAAGTGGAAAAAAATTCACAACGTGTTTGTTTTTAAATATATTTTGCTTTTAATGTTTGATTTTCGACTTTATTGCAATTCTCATTTAGTTTATATATGAATAAATATAAATAGACAAGATATGATTGTACTCGTTGTGATTCAAGTAATCTTAAATTATTGATATGTTTTTTTTAACTAAACCATTAAAGCGTTTAGTTAAAAAAATAGCTTTCATTTCAACCTTAATTAATATAATTAATGAACAAATAAGATCTAAATATTTTTTGGCTAATGAATACTCTCGATTATTTTCAAAAAAAAAAAAAAAAAAAAAAAAAAAAAATTATAAAAATAATTTTTTATTAATACGTTTTATTTTAAAGGATGGAATAATATGACAAAATGAAATAATAGTATGATAAGATTGCATAACTATGTGATAACAAGGGAAATGAAAAACCAAAATCATAACATAAAAAACAAACCTTAAAATCGGACACAAAATGACAAAATGGAATCAAAATAATTATTACATTTAATAATTTCTATTTTTCGCTGTGAATATATGTTCCAATCATAATATGTTGCTATTAGATTATGGTCACTACAACTATATTTTTTCTCTATGTGTACCTACATATTATGTATGTATGTATGGATAGTATATGTGATGTATAAGTAATGATTTATTAAATATTACTCATACGCATTGTATAATATAGTTGATATTAAAGTTTTTATTAACTCATTAACAGTGTCGCCAGTTTAGTATTTTTGAGGCTAAATCTAGCCTTTTTATTTTTATTTCATCCTCGAAATTTTCATTTTAGCATCTAGTTTTTTTCTTGCCATTTTTAGTTTTTAAAATTACCTTAATAAAATGGCAAAAATTGTATTATTTCAATAGTGATGAAATAGTGTCTTATTTGCTATTTCAACTCGAAATATGAAAAATCATTTCAAAATATTGTAAAATTTTTTGTTATAAAGTATGACTCAAATTTGTAAGGTAATTTTTGGAGAGATTTTTCTATGGTTTATTTATAAATTACTATATTTTTAAAAGATATTGAAATCTAATGAAAAGTAGTAAAAAATAAGTTTTTTATATTAAAAATAATGTTAGCTTCTTTTGACTTTATTTTTTTAAGCACTTAGCTTTTTTGCTCTATTTTAAAGTTAAATTAAGCCTTTTTTGTGTAAAGTTTCTGGCAAAAGTAATCATTAATAGCCTTAATGTACCCGGTTGTGTATAGCAAAATTATCGCAATATTAAATTATTGCAATATTAAAATTACTATTGTGTTTTCTTTTTTTTTTACTTAAATATCTGAAAGTTTATTGCCTCTTGCTAATTTCGGATTTGAAGTTTGTATACAAAATTTTAAATGTCATTATATGTTATAAATTAAAACGAGATATTCCTATTTAAAATCGCTTAAAAACTCCAAAAGTTATTAGAGTTTTTCTAAACTTTCCCAAAAAAAAAAAAAAATTCTCATATATTTTCAAGGTTTTTTATTTTATATTTTAATTGGTGCATACTTTTTGGAGCAAAAAAAAAAAAAAACAAAAAATTAAAAACGTATGGAAAGTTTAAGTTATTAGAAAAATTAGAAACAATGGTATTTGAATGTTTTGAAACTTTGGATATGAAGAATTTAGTACCAGATTTATTTCATTATTATTTCTTGAGGAAAAACTACGAGGAAAGACATCATATTTTGATGAAAGTTTATGGGGATCATACATTGGCTGAGACAATTTGTCATGAGTGGTTTAGACGATTTAAAAGTGACGATTTCGATGTGCATGATAAGAAGCTTCTCGGCCAGCCGAAACAGTTTGAAAATGATCGATTGTAAGGTTTGCTCAAGCATTTAATGATTTTTAATAAGTCCCTAAAATATGCTTCTAAAAATTCACACAAATACATATTATTAAAAATGTATAATATGCACTTATGTAAGTGTAAATTGTTAAAAGCATATTTTAGGGGCTTATTTTAAATTTATAAATGCATGAAAATCCATGCTCTAAATATAGAAAAATCCCCTCAAACAGGAAAATAGACACCTAAGCCCAATATTCATGGCGAAAAAGTAATACTTTTTTTTAAGGAATCAGATATATGTCATCTATTATGAGCTGCTTAAACCGGGTAAAATGACTACGAGAGATCTGCGACAAACGGCCGGACTATGAGATCTTGAGACTCGTTAGTATCATGATGCGCAATCACATAAAAACAAGTTAGAATGGAATAGTGGATGGAAAGTTTTATCTTATCCCACCTTCCCTATAGCTCAGACAATGTCGCATAAATAGCGAAAGTGAAACATATGTATATGGAAAGTTTAAAACAGTTATTCAAGATAAAATCGGATAAATGCTACAGTTGTTATTGAATTTTTAAAAGCTAAATCTTGTTATGTTTACAACAAAAATATTATTAAAAGTTATTGTATAGTCTTCTAGGTTTTGATAGAAAAGTTTTAAATTAAAATTTTCTTTGAATTAAAATGAAATAACCCTCTTTAAAATCGGTTAAATCTCCAAAAAATGAATTAAATATATACTAAAAGTTATTAATAAATAATTAATGTATTTTAATACGAAGTATTTTATTTTATGTTTTATTTAGTGCATACTTTTTGGGGCAAAATGAAATCACATAATTTAATTTAGAAAAATGAAACTAAAGGATTTCATATTTTTAAAATTTTATTTTGTTAGAGACTGTTGTATTCTAGTTATAAATTTAAAAGAATAAATATTTAATATTTTCTGGAATACCATAAATATAAGCTTTATTGTGTTTTTGGTTCCTTTTTTCCGACATGTGTCCACTTTTTTAAACTCCATTTTATTCTTTACTTAGCTTTAAGTGTTGTTTAAATATTTTTTTTTATAATCCAATACATTTCAAATTGACTGAGTTTTGGACAGTTAATTGAATTGGTCTCCCTTTGTATATAGCAGCACTATTTGTTTAATACCTGTTAGCTACTTTTTTGTTGTAATGATGCGATGCAAGATTAGAGCAGAAAAATTAGAAATTGCTGTGCTTTCTAATGGTAGGAAGGAACACTCATTTGTATACATTTCTCTCTTTAAAGTGTCATTTGTCATGAGTAAAATGCTTTTTTCCCCGCACGCTCAAATGGACTGCCAGACCTAAAATTTGTTTAACAATTTTCATTTTTTACACGATATTTATCTGCTCCAATTCCCAAAATATTTGTGATATAGAAGTCCCGACTAAGATGTTAGAAAAAATTCGACAGTGCGTACTTTATATTGTCATTTAGACGCATTCATATTTTTTGAAAAAAATTAATCCCATTAATTTCAAAAATTTTCGAATTTTTTTGTTTTTAGCGTTTTCTTCGTTTTGGAGATTTTTTTACTTTTGGCGCATTTTTTAGTTTTGGCGCTTTTTATTTTGGAGCTTTTTTTGCGTTTTAGCTATTTTTTAATGTTAGGAGTTTTTTAATTTTGCCGGTTTTTTTAATATTAGCGTTTTTGGTATTGGTGATTTTTTATTTTAGCCTTTTTACTCGATTTTTTTTTATTCTGACATTTTTTTCGTTTTGAAGGTTCTCCCTCGTTTCGCCTATATTTTAATTTTGGCAGTTATTTTGCCTTTTACAAAGAGAAAACAATATTTATATTACTTAGAAAAAAATCACAATATTAATTATTATCATTCAAAAAATACAAAACTGAAAAAATAAAAAAAATGTCATAAGATTTATAATTCCTGATTTTAAATATCCAAAACAATAGAACAATAAATTGAGCTTATCTTAACAACGTAAGTCAAATAATTAATTTTTCATAAAAATATGCTTTTGCCACACCTTTCAAAAAGCAATTTAAATTGTTTCACTTTTTTTACTTTATTTCTCATTATTCATAAGACTTAAAGAAAGAATAAACAAATTATTAAACTTTTTTCTACTTTGTTTATCACTTCTCTCCTACAACTCTTTTGATTGAATGTGGGGAAAAATTTGTCTTTGCATAGAGATAATAAAAATGACACTGCTTTGAATTAAGAGAGTTATATGATAGACATCAGAAATAAAATAGATTAGTGTTTAAAAATTTGAGTGAGGCTTATACATATATATGGGAATTTGGTATATGTATTTGAAGTAACTTCTACTGCTTATGACTTTGAAAATACTGGAGGGATTTTAATTTATAATCTACTCATCTATGAGGTAATACCCTTGATCTATACATAAAAAAATAAAAAAAAATAAAAAAAGATATATATTATTATATTATATGTGATATATATATATATCTTTTTTTATTTTTTTTATTAAAATCTAAATAATACTTTGGGCGTATAAGGGATGACAGGAAATGCCTTTCCATATTAATTATATACATTCTTCTAATTGTGTATCAGAATTAGTGATATATACAGAAAATATACTTGAAAACTGCTTTTGAGTTTAACTCAAAATTTAAAACTCCAACGGTCAAAATTGCCTTGGATTTGCTATTTTTGTTTTTTGATCTTTTTTCTTTATTTTTTGGATAAAAAATTAAAAATCCTGTATATTTTAACATATATTTGTATTCTAATCATTTGGTTTAACAGTGGACATAGTTAACTAAATATCTAAATTTTAAATTCACCAAAAATTTTACACTTTAATTCGATTAAAGAAGGCCTATTTCATATGGTATGACATTTTTCGAATGATTTTTCGCTGAAGCACAGTGTAATCTAAATTGAAATGGGGTTTTTAAAAATTAATTTTTTTTTGTGTTGTGTAATTTTATTTTAAAACAAAATTTGTCTGGGATTTTTTTGTTTTTTTTCTAACAATGATCACATAGAGAAATATAGCTTAATTCTAACGAAAAACTTAATATTTAATTTAGAAAACACCTAAAATATTTAGTTATAAAAATCCTAAACAATTTTCTGAATAAAGTTTAAAGCTTAATTTATTATTAGAAAAATTAAAAAAAAAATACCTAATGATTAATGAATTTTCCTGGTAACAAAAATGTATCAAAAATACTGCGTACAAAAGATAATAAATTATTATATTTGCGTATGAGTATTATTTCATCATAAAAAAAGTACACTTAAACAATTTAATATCACTCATACGCATGAATGATTTAATTTAAATTGATGGAATGACATTTTTTGGCAAAATACATTGCCCATTCTATGAAGTATCTATCAGAGCAAAGTAAATATTTCAATCTACTTATTTTATTTTAAATCAATAACCAAAAGACAAAAGAAATACAAAAGCAGACAGACCATGCCGATGCACAGTGTAACATTTAGCCAAATTAGAACGTCACAAATACGAAATTAAAAGCTCAGTAATTTTTTCGTATTTAGTGATAAACATATCAAATATTATGGAAAAAACCCTTAGAATATTGGAAAGTATCTATAGCACGAATTATGTATTTTGAAAGTTGCTACTTAAAAAATAAAATAATTTTATTTAGAATTTTCATGAAGACATATATAAACTTAATTAAAAAATTATTACATAATGTTAAGCAATGATTAATATCCTGTACATACATGCTTATTTTGGACAACTTTCTGAATTCGTCTGGTTATATTAGACATCAACTTTCGACAAGTTTACAATGGAATCTCATACCATATTTTTTATATTTTTCCCTATAATTCATCTTTATTTTTGAAAACTTATTTCGAAAGTTTTTTCTTCATATCATTCCACAAGTTATCTATAGGAATTAGATCCAGAGATTGATTTGGACTGCTTAAAATACAGACCTTATTTTAGGAGAACCTATTCTACACTAACCTCGAACTGTATTTCGGTCCATTATCTATTATGCTATAAATAGGACCAACACCATTAAATTACCAAACCTTTATGTTCCCTCCTCCCTGTTAAATAGTTACCTTTGTAAATTTAAAGTGGCATGTTTTTTTCCTTTAGGATGGCGGACACTTCTTTGATAAACGTTTTTAAACAAATTAATTTTCGTTTCGTCACTAAATAATAAGTTTCTTCATTTTTTTCGCCTTCATGTTAAATCTTCTTTAACAAATTCTAATCGTATTTTTAAATTTTTTATACGCATTAATAGAACTTTTCTGGCAATTCTTTCCGGCAATTTGTCTTGGAAAAAAAGAAGATGAACTGTTTGCGGACTTACTTCATTAAAAATTTCAGCTGAAGTAGCCTTCAAAGAAATGAAGGTTTTTTTTTGCCAATACAATAATCCTTCAATCCATTTCTTTGCTTATTTTCTGAGGTCTACCATGAGTTTCTATCATTTGTTTTTTAGACCAGACATTCCTAAATCCCTATATGCTATTTCACACAATGATTTTCCATTTTCTCTCGATTTGAGTCATTTTCCTCTACTATTTGGTGTAATGATTATTTCTTCCTATTTTCTATGTCAAAATACTACTTCTTTGTAATATTTTCAACCAAACTACAATTGTTCTTTCCCTATTACGTCAATAGAATTCGATTTAATATAAAAAAATTAAAATTAACTGTAACTATTATTATGAGCAATATTTTGGGTATTTAAATCGAAAACATATATGTAAATTATACATAAACTTGCCATATTTTTCGTTGAAGTTGTATTGCCAGATCAAATTGTTTACTAAAACACAAAACACTAGGAGTACTTCTGAAGAACTTTACAAAGTTAAAGCCACTTTAATATTATTACATAAGATGTATCTATTACTTTGAACAGATGTGTATCTCGGTAAATAGTATAGATATTGATCAATTACGAAAATGCTTATATTAATTAAATTTTTGTTTGATTTTGCTCCAAAATTTAATTAACTAGAATTAATTTTTTTTCAATCAAATTTATTAGAATTATGATGGAATATTTGCCTGAAATCAACTAAAAATTTTATAGATTCAATTCTATAATTAACTAGAACCCTCCTTCAATAAAAACGCACGGATTTAAATATAAATTATTTATTGAATTATTAGAAATACTTAAGTAATACAATTCTAGTAAAATTAAATGAAAAAAATATTAAAACTTCAAATGTGATTGAGGGAAACGAAACTTGGTACATATATAGTTTCATCTTGGCGTTATATACATATGTGTGTATGTATGTATGTATGTATGTACGTTTGCATGTATGTATGTAAGTATGTATGTATGTAAGTATGTATGTATGTATGTATGTATGTATGTATGTATGTATGTAAGTATGTATGTATGTATGTACGTTTGCATGTATGTAAGTATGTATGTAAGTATGTATGTATGTATGTATGTAAGTATGTATGTATGTATGTATGTATGTATGTAAGTATGTATGTATGTATGTACGTTTGCATGTATGTAAGTATGTATGTACGTTTGCATGTATGTATGTATGTAAGTATGTATGTATGTATGCATGTATGTATGTATGTATGTATATATGTATCTATGTATGTAATAAATAATACATTTAATTAATAATACATTTAAAGTATGTAATATTTCTGATTATATTTAATTTTCTATGCGGGATCATATTATCCTATCTGAGTGCCATTGGGGCCTGGGACGAGATACCAATAATAATATGACAGATGTCTGAAAAAATCGTGAAAAATAATTAATATGAACTGACAGCTTTGAAAAAAATTGGGGTATTAAAATTGAATATAACCTCCAGTATCTATGACGGGAACATCTACAATAGCATCAAAAGATTAATAGTCTCGTCAAATATGGTTGGAAAAATGGTTGGAAATTGAATTAAAGTATATTTTATTTTTATTTATTTCTTATTGACAAGTTTTTATTTTTTCTATATTTTTTTAAGAGCTGCCAATTTTAGTCCAAAAATTTTAAACCAATTAGAAAGTTTATAACATTAATTAAAAATTTAATTAAATTTCAATGTAAAATTTATTAATTATTTTATTAAAAAATTATTTGTGATAATTTTTTTTCTGTAAAAATAAATGTATGCGAATTATTTTATTATAAACTTTTAAAATTCAATGTTGAAACTATTTTTTATCTAAAAGTAATAATAATATTAAAAGATATACTCGTAGCTATATTTTTTTGAAAATTCTATTTTTGTAGTGGACTAGAATAAAAAAGTTTTCGAATATTGTCTGCAAATTGTTGCGATATTTTAAAATTTTAGAAAAAAGTGCGATACCTCATATTACCAATTTGTTAAGAATTAAAACAAAATATTAAGATAATGGCGAAAAATTTGTTATGCAAATAATATAAGTGTGATCAGATCCTGCCAGGCCTACCTTTAAAGTATTTTTTTTAATAAAATTTATTAAAATATTTCCTAAATTCAAATGAAAAAAATTGTTTTGTCCATTTTTAGTGGGAATGTTTACGGCCTTGTCTTCTAACAGAATATAACATTTCAGTCCAATATCTCCTAAACTGGATTTTTGTCGTTTTAAACCTGCCAAATGTGACACTGCAATGGATGGACGGTCTTACATTCAGTCAAAATAAATAAACATTAATCAGACATTCTAGCAAATATTACAAGTACGACAAAAAAAAATAAAAAATAAATAAAAAATAAATAAAATTATCACTAAAAATTATTTATCTTTGATGTCACATTATGTCTGCTTCTTCTTCGAAGCTTATTTGTTTGGTCTTAAAGCGATTGCTTTGAATATGATGACGAGTAACAAGATGAGTTTGGGGAAGTCTCTGATGATGTGTAGAACGATTGCTTATCTTGCCATTAACTATGTATTGTTGTTGATGCTGACGATAATGTGCTGGCAAACTGGCAGCCACTACAGCTGTTGCTGTAACATCTGTAGTATTGGTGTGCAGCATGGCCACCATTTCGCAATCCTGACCATAAGGCATTTGCAATTGTATTTGTACCCTTGTTCGTTGACAGACATCATCACTGGAACGACGATTAGAACTGCGTGATAAAATGCTAGATGATGTATTTGTTGTTGTATTTGTATTCGAACTAGTCGTTGTTGTCGTGGCTATAATATTAGTACCCAAACGTTTACGTCCAGTACCATAATAGCCACAAGTCATTGAAGTCACTAATCCCGTCCAACTGGTCACAATCAATCTGTAAAATCCTTTGCGAAATTTTGTTGACATTAAATTATATAAAATAGGATTAATGGCTGAATTCAAATAGACCATAATACGGCAAAAATACAAAATATTATAATAACGTTCCAATCCTATATCCAGCAAAGTTTGTTCCGAACTTAATATAATGTACATGGTTAGCAGACGAAAAGGCAGCAGACATAGGAAAAATGATAAAACAACAGCACCCAACATTAAAACAACTTGTTTCCGGGCTTTTAAACTGAATTCTGGTTTAATAGGACGTATACGCATCATAGGTCCCTTATTCGATATTAAATTCTTAGCTATAATCCCATATAATATGATTAAGATGAATAGCGGTAAAAAGAAAAATACAGTTATGGTCATCATAAAGAATCCAATAGTCCAGGTGTTATTGGCCTGTGTAAGACAAACGGCCACTGAGCTGCCATCTATATAATCGACAAATTTATATTCGGCCACCCATAAAATGGGACTAGAATGTTAGAAATGGTTGTAGCGAAAAAAAACGAGAATAAAAATAGAAAGAAAGAAATAAGGCCATGAAGCAATTAGGCTTAATTGTTTCAGTTTTAGATTAAAATAAATATTAAGTGCAGAAATATTAAAATTTAGGAAAAGGTTTTCGAAAGAATTTATATGTATGAAAAAATTTATACTGATGCTAATATTTGTTAATAATGTTTAAGATTTAGATAAGTGGCAAAGGTATGAGAGGAAAAGTAGAAATAAATGTCAAGAGAAAGTAAGTTATAGTGGTAGTGACTGTAAGAAAAAAGTATATTTTTGCTGAGGGCAACATTAGAGTGATGTAAAGTAAGTGAAAATATTTATATATATATATACAGTATGGGCTAATGATATAGGAACATATGAAAATAAATAAGAAAAAAAATTATTATAAGTTTTGGTTTTCAATGTAATAACTTTTTATTTCGGGCTGCAGTGAATTTGATATAAATTTATCTCCCAAATATAATCGGCAGTCAATTAGGGAATGCACAGTGGGTCCATACGCCAAAAAATTGATAATAAATCTTTATTTTTTAGAATACTAGTCTTATTGAATTGAAATGGTTTTAGCTGTGAGAAAAATCTTCAGTGATTACTTAACAATTTTATTTTATGTCTCGATTGACAAGAATATATTTGCTTTACATTTCATAGTAGTAGTATATAGATATTATGTATATCAATGGATAACTAAATAGGTATACTTTTATTATTTTATATTTTTTATATAGTCAAATAATAGAAGGAGTTTAGCTGAAAAATTATAAATTTAAGTTTATAATTAAAAAGCATTTTAGATTTGAAAAATTTATTAAAAATTATTCTCTTAAGATAATAACATGAGTTTTTGATCAACAAAACAGTATATATATATATATAAGGTTTTTAAAATTATGGTTTAAAATTCTTTCATAACTATTTTTTTCTAGCCTGGCGAATTTGAAATTTCGTTTAAAAATTCATCACTTTCGAGCAACACTGGAGGTAGGATGCAACTCTCAATCAAATTGAAATTTCTTTTTTAACAGTTTGTGCAGTTTTATCTTTTGGAATATTAAATCAAAAATATATTTTTATTATTCAAATTTTAAGAAAAACAGAAAAACAGACACATTCCTCACGGCTAATTGTGAAGATTTAAACTTTAACTGTAAATAACTTTTTAATCGTAACAGAAAACTTAAGTCGGTAAGTATGAGTTGTTTTTAATCTTGTCCAACTCTTTATAAAAAAAATCATCGAAATCGGTCTTCATTTGTAAAAGTTACTAGATCTTAAAGTTATTTCACGGACGAGGTGATCAATTTTTCCTAAAGTTTAGGTTCCCTTCTATATGTTTCCTACACATTTTAATTCGATCCGGCTAGTAGTTCAATAATTTTTTTTGCAATCGGCCTCACTGAAGAATAGAGCTATAAGGCTGTCAATTTGGATACTCTGTAACATATACCGTATTATAGCAGGGTGACCAGAAAATAATTTTTCTGAATGCTAAGGTCCTTTTTTATAAATTTCTTATACATTTTAATTCGATTCCACCAGTAGTTTGATGGGATCGAAACACATATTTATTACCAAAGTTTTTCAAGCTAACGAACAGAGTTACCAGGTGGTCAATTTTGATGCTCATACCGTATTATGATACCGTATTACGATATAATATTTCTAAAAGCTTAGGTTCTCTTCTACATTTACCTAATAACATTTTAATTCGATCCGACCAGTAGTTTAGGGAATACAAATTAATCACAAATTTTTTTGAGATCGAATCTTCTGAGGAACAGAGGTGGTCTGACTATGATGATAATATTTTTTTTTTTTTTTTTAAAGTTTAAGTACTCTATAATTTTCCTAAACATACACACAGATTTATTATCATTTTTTTTTTTTTTGCTATCGACCCTGCTGAGTAATGGAGCTTCCAGTTGGCCAAATTTAACACCCTGTAGCTCATATCATATTATAACAGCGTGACTACAACATAGTTTTTCTGAAAGCCTAGGACCTTCACGACATTTACATTTACTGATTTTTTAAGCGTACCAGTTTTTTAAAGTTATTTCAAGTTTTAGTTTTATAGCCTCTTGAAGTTCGAATTTTTCAGAGCCCTTTTTTCAATATGATTGGAAATAGAAATCATTTAAATAATTTAATTCAAATGTTACTATATGTTCTTGTTCTTTCATAAACTACTGGCATTATTATAGTAGATTTTTGCTGGATACCACTCACTCTCTTTATACGTTTATTTTTGTTCACAATATTGTTTACTTTATTTGACTTGACCTTAAGTCTAAACTATATATGGCCCATTGAGCTCTGTTATGCTATTGAAGAATAATAAATAAATAAAGAAAAAAAAACTACTGAATCGATTAAAATGCAACATAACACATATGCGTATCTTTGAAGGAATTACTGATTGGATGCCACGCACACTTCTTTTAAAATGGTAAGCAAATTTTAAATTTCATAAACATTTTGATGACAGTGTTTAAAAAAATAGCACAGTACAATAAAAGTGGGCGGAAAGGAGGCGTGATACTCATACAGATTAAATTTTATAATATACAATATTTTCTATTCCTTGTATGTATGTGAATTGACTTAGTAATATTAATATTTTCATTGAATTTGGGCCCATATTTTTCTCCAAAAAAAACTTGATATATGTACGTGCAAAATTCCATCTCAAATTTAAAAAAAATAATTATTTATAAAAAGTGGGCGTGGCACTTTTATTACTTTTGTTTCCTTTATTTCCTTTCGGAGTATACACGATACATATACATATGCATATACATATACATATACATATACATATACATATACATATATATATATATATATATATATATATATATATATATATGTATATATATATAAAGGGTGATTCAAGCAGAGATACTTTTTTCAATAGATTTTTTTTTGACAGATCGTGTCATGCTGTCATATTATTTTTGTTTAGTATTGTTTGGGATTTCATAATGGAAAGACTTACGCCTGAACAACGTTTACAAATCGTTTAACTTTATTACGAAAATTCACGTTCTGTGAGGAATGTGTTTCGTGCACTTCGCTCAACTTATTGTCAGCATACGTACTATTCGCAACATCACCCATTTTGAGACCCAGCATTCATTATTGGATAATATTCGACCGAATAGACCACGTCCAGCACGCTGTGAAGAAAATACGTAGAGAGTCGATTTGGCGCCGTTCACAGCAACTCGGACTGACGTATGGAACGACTCAAATTGAAAGCGTACAAAATACAGCTTGTGCAACAACTGAGCCCGCTCGACCTTCCCAAGTGACATCGCTTCGCTCTATGGGCTCTTGAAAAGTTTCAAGAACATCCGAGGTTTTCGAGGCAAATTTTGTTCAGCGATGAGGCCAATTTCTGGCTCGATGGGTATGTAAACAAACAAAATTGCCGCATTTGGGACGAAGAGCAACCTGAAGAGATTCAAGAACTGCCACTTCATCCAGAAAAAAAAACGGTTTGGTGTGGTTTGTGGGCCGGTGGAATCATCGGTCCATATTTCTTTAAAAATTATGCCGTTGCGAACGTAACCGTCAATGGAGACCGTTTTCGTGCCATGATAACCGACTATTTGATGCCTGAAATTGAAGCTCGTTTCAGCAAGACGGCGCAACTTCCCACACATCGCATCAATCAATGGATTTATGAAGAGAACACTTCGGTGAGCACATAATTTCACGTTTTGGGCCGGTCGATTGGTCACCAAGATCGTGTGATATCACACCGTTAGACTTTCCTGTGGGGATATGTAAAGTCTAAAGTTTATGCGGACAAACCCGCTTCGATTCAGGCCTTGGAGGAAAACATCACGCTTGTCATTCGCCAGTTACCAGTCGAAATGCTCGAACGAGTCATCGAAAATTGGACTCAACGGATGGACCATCTGCGACGTAGCAACGGCCAACATTTGATAGACATAATCTTCAAAAAATAAATGCCAAAGAATGTTCTTTCAAATGATAATAAACATTCCTCATTAAATTTGAATTTTCTGCTTTTTTTTCTTTAAAAAAGTAGGGAACCTCGAAATGGAACACCCTTTATATACACTATAAAATAGTAAATACTCATAAAGACATTACAATTTGCTGATTTAAATGGTTTTCATTTACACCCATAATGAAAAAAGTGCTCCAAAATAACCGAAGTTTAAAAGTTCATAAAATCGAAATTCGAACTAACTTTAAAAAACTCTTTGGAGATTTAATTAATCTGATGATATACTTGCACTTAGCGAAATTTTTTCGAAAATTTCTTTTTCTGTGTAGATAAAAAATTTTTAATTTTTACAATGTCCCAATAACGTACGACAATACTGTTTATTAGACCACAAAAATAAATAGCAAAAAAAAAAAAAATAGAATGTAAACAATGTAAATAAAAGTGAAAGCAGATGCTTTTGGTTTTTTTTTGTTTTTTGTAACATGAAACTGAGAAGCTTTTAAGAAATACTAATAATATCATATGCTCATTTTATTTTATTTTATTTCTTTTTCATTTCGTTTGCTGCTTAAACACACACATACAGTCAAATACCTATAAACATTTGGCTTGCTGCGTTTATGCCCTAGGATGTCCTTTTTCATGACACTCTATTAGCTTATTTACATTCTCCCTACCTTTCTTTTCTTACTACTCTCTAAAAGTGCTCTTTTTTACCATTACCCTTGCCCTTCTTAACTCTCTTTTCACTATTTACTATTGCAGACGCATTTAATCAAACATTTACACCCACAAAAAATTAAATAAATAAAAACGGAGCGTGAGAGAAAGTATGTTCTTGTGTCAAAATAGAAAAAAATTATTTTCTTTAAAAATTATTTTATATTTGTAATTTTTCTTTAGGGAAATTGTATTGTTTTAATATAAATTTAAGTATTTATTTAGGGAATATATAAAAAACCACAAAACTACAAAGAACAACAAAAGTGTCAATGTCTGATAAGGGTTTTATGATTTTTTTTTTTTTGCAAAAAAATTTAACACATAAACGCTATGAATTAACAACAGCTGGAGCGCGTAAAACAGCAGCTTGTTAATTTCATGTCGATATTGTTATTTTGATAAACAAAATGAGCAACATAAAAATCAAAAAAACTTTGAATATTTTACTTATTTTAAATATAACGGCTAAAAAATATATTATCAAATACGAGGTCAGTATGAAAAGATTTTCAAAAAATTTCTTGATGACTAAAAGTTAATGCCAAAAAAGATATTTTTACACTTTAATATTTTGTATTAAGAATATCATAATACAATTTTATAGTCTAAACACAAATTGTTTGATTATGAAAAAAATACTTGTGTTTTTTTTTCGAAATACAAATGGTATTTTTAATTTTTTGAATTGAGTCAAAAAAATTTGATTTTCATATATATTAATAATGCTTTTCTACATTAAAAATATTAAATTAAAAAAATGTTTTCCCTGAAAAAGAAAATTAACTAAAAATATTGAAAAAATATTGAAACAAAAATAATAACAATATTAAATATAAATTTGTATATAACCGTCTGAATTTCCATCGGATTTTTTTTAAATACTGATAAAATACTTATTATTTCATTTTTGAAAAATGTTAATACTTTGTGAGCTTGTCTAGAAATAACTTAAGTTTTAGTTCGTTAATCTTCGTTTTAAGAAACTTTAAAGTATCCTCGCATTTGATAAAATCGCTATATTAGTAAGTTTATTTTTTTGGTACTAAAGGTTTGTGTCATATTTTTCCTTTGTCCTTTATATATTTTAGTATAAATTTTATCTACAGGCAAAACATTTTATTTTAATAAACACACAAATTTCTTTTTGTCTAAAATTTATTTTTATATTATTTACATTATTTTTATTACTTTTCTGTTAAAATTTTCTTACTGGTCTCCATACAAAATATGAATATAAAAAGGACAATATTAATAAAAAAAGTAGACAAAAAGGAAGAAAAAAAATATAAATTAAACTTAACTAAACAAAGCAAGTATTCTACTTCTATTTGCGGTAATAACATTAATGAGCACTAAAATTTGTATATTTCAATGACTATAAATAACAAGTAACTACTACTACTACTATTACTACTAATACTACTACAACTACTAATACTACTGGCAGCAATATGATGAAAATAAAAATATAAATGAATATTTTGCTTTTTTATTATGCGACATTTTTTTAAAGGTTTTCTTTTATTAATTAAATTTAATTCCTTTTAATTTAATTTTTAAAAAGAAAAATGAAAGCTAATTAAAAAAAAAATATTTAATACATAGAAATTCCTTGAAAACACTGTGCTACAAGATATCATTTTTTATTATCACTCGAAAAACGATCTAATATGGCTTGTAAATCTTCTTGAGAACATCACATACAAATTTTAAAAAATTCTGAAATATCCTTCAAAATTTTAGACATTATGAAAAAAAAAAACATTTCAAGGTTAGTGCCTGCACTAAAAGTCTCTTAGGTCCCTAAGTTTTTTAAGTAAATTTTTGATTTAAGCATTTGATTCAGAAGGCAGGAAAACTTAGCTTTTTAACTATATACAGGTAACCCTCGATTTACGGGGCTCATTGGAGCCGGAGAAAGTACATGTAAAAAAAAACGCATAAAACAAGGTTCAGAATAGGTACAAAATTATATTTTGGGACTATCATTGAAATACTAATAAAATGAAAAGTTTTGTTTTGGGACCTTAAAATCGCGTTAAGTTAAAACACATAAAATTATTTACTTTTTACATTATATTTCTTGTCGATTAAAAAATTTAAATACTTGATGAGGATCATACTAATATTAACTGATTTAAGTTAAAATTATGGGGATATTATTTAGTGGCATTCAAATCACCTAAAAAAATTTTTCCTTGAAATATTAAATTTCGAGAAAATGAAATTGCTAATGAAAAAATTGCTTTTGCAGAATTCGTCTTCAGGTTGTAATTAAAATTTTTTTAAAACGTTTTGTTTAATAATACTATATTTATTTTGTTTATATATATTATATATATTATAAGTGCATTCTAAAATTTTTTTCTATTCAATTGGTTTGAATTTATTACACATGTTTTGCTGATTTAGTAGCATTTTTTTATCGTTCTTATTGCAAATTCATTAAAATTTTTTACTCTATCGAAAACATTGATATTTTTGTAGCAATTTAAGCTACTTCAAACACTTCCTTAGAACAATTATTTAATTTTCTATAATCTCCCATGGAACATATGTTATTTTGAGGAATTCGAGTTAAATAAAAACGTATATTTCAAAAAAACTATTATTGAATAGTGTTATGAAAAAATCACGTAAGTGAAGTACTGCTTAAATCGAGGGTTTCATGTATATTAAATTTTTTTTATATACGTACATATGTATATATTCGAAGTAGGTAATGACATATTCAACAATAAAATACAACTAAAAATTTATGTGAAAGACACTTCGAACTAAATTTTCAAAAAAATTACTCATTTTTTTTTTTCAAAACACAAAAACAAAATATATGTGACTATGAGTATTTTGTTGTTGTATGGTTTTAGGTTCTACTTCTACTTGTATTCAATAGTTTCTATCCTCATTCCTATAAATGTCATAAATGTTTAATATAATTTAATAATCAAATAATATAAAATTTAAAATTCAAAGAGAGTTTGACAAATAATTTCCAAATGGATTTAGCTATAGAATATAACTAGAAGCTTATGTGAGAGATAAAAACTTAATTCATGCAACAACAGAGTGGTTTCAAAACGCCTTTTTTTAATAATTCTGTAACTTGTGAACTGCCGCCTGACCAGAGACGTGGTGTTATCCAGTTGATTTGAAGGAGCACAGATTCCTAGCGGATTAGGGCGCAGTGGGTAGACCTCCAAAGTTGGTCGTCTCGGGTATGCAATTTTTTAAAAAAATCATTTATGTTTTAAAGGAAAAAAATTAAAAGAATACGCTTACATGCCATATCTTTTAATTTAAGAGTTATTTAGGTCGAAATACATTTTCACTCATTTTTAGCCTGGTTTTTTTTTAACTTGGCGGGCTTAATATAGGCCCTAAATTTTGTTTAAATATTCATTATATTTCTCACAAAATTCTAAATAATATTGCTGGAAGAATCCAGCAATACTCGTATTATTTATCGATAAAAATTTATATTAATCTGATTAATATAAATTTTTTGGAACTTTAAAAAATTTGATATTTTATTTTTTTTTTTTTTTCAAAAAAGTTTGCAACATTTTTTACTTATACATTTTTTTTGTTCGGAAAATAATGTTAATATTTGGACCAAAATACCCAAAATCCCTACCCGGAAAATATATGTTTTAAAAATAGACTTTTTCCTTTCAAATGGTCACACTGTCGTTACAAGAGACGTTCGTCAGAAAATAATTTTTGTGTGTTTACCCAATGTATGGAGGTATTTAATCAACGTAATTTTTATTTGATTGAACTTTGCAATTTGAGAAATTTACAAATAAATTTAAAAAAATTTTAGAAAATTGACAAATTTTGGTTATGGCTTTTGGAGAGACCGTTGCCCCAAGCGTTTTCTGGTTTACTTTACACGCATATACATTATTATTCCTTTTGAAAACATTAAAAAATTACATGGGCCAGAACAAAAACCAAATTTTATAAGTAAAAAAAAAAAACAAAAAATATGAAATTTTTTTAAAGTTAGAACTTCAGATTAATAAAACTTTTAATCTAATCTATATATTTAAACGATTCTTACGGCAATATTATTTAGAATTTTGTAAGCAATCCGATGAATATTGAAAAAAATTTAGGGCCAATATTGAGCCCACTTAAAAAAACTAAAATGGCTAAATATAAATAAAAAATTTATTTCGACCTAAATATCTCTTAAACTAAAAGAAATAACCTACACATGTAACATATTTTTTGTAGGCATTTACAAGGATTATCTACATGTAAAATTGTTTTAGTGTCGAATCCTAAATGAATTTCTGGAAATTTTTAAAAAGAAAAATACATACCTGATATGACCAATCCCCTTCCCCCCCCCTGACCCGCTAGGAATCTGTGCGCTTTCTAATCAGCTCGAAAACACCTTGTCTCTGGCCAAGTAAAATTTTATTGAAACATTTCCAACTGTTCACAAATTACAGAATTATTTCCTAAAAAAAAACTTTTTGGAACCACTGTGTACAATTTATTTTGCAAAAGGTCTTACTGTGGAGGGTGTATTGGAAATTTTTAAAACTAGTTTATGATGTCCTCACGACTATTACGTACAATCCATATGTCATTTTACGAGTGATTTTTCACTGCAACACAGTAATATTTAAAGAAAGTTGTAAAGCGTAAATTTAATAATATAAAATTGAATTTCCGATTTAAAACAATTAAATCTTTATAAAATAGAAAATATATCAAATATATCAAAATTTTAAAGTTGTAAATGATCAAATATATAACTTTTCATTAAAAGCCAAATGTTACTATGATACATTCCACAGTGGGGCAGAATCGAAATTTTTTGGAAATAAATCTGTAACTTCTGATCGGCTGGTTGGATTTTCATGAAATTTGGTATAGGAGTAGCGGAGGAGTGTACAATGTTAAGTTTGGAAGGGGGGGGGGCACAACAAACCACTCAAAGTTAGGTACCTCTGACATAAAAAATTTTTAATCGCTTGCCAAATTTTTTTTCTCGTCCGATTTCAAATATACATGCTTACATGTCCTATTTATCTCTTATAGTTTTCAAGTTATTTGCGTTTGAATTTTTAAGCACCATAATTTTATATGTTCTTGGTCCAGTTTTTTTCATATATATCCTAGTATTTCCGACCGATTTTAATAGTTTTTTTCCTATCTAGTTAAAGAACAAAATTATCTATTAAATAAAAAAATTGAAGTCGATATCTTTACCGAGTGCAAAAATAAACAATTTTGAAATTGAAAATTCCAAAAAAGACGACTTTTTGTGTTTTTTTTTTAGCCGAAAAAGTATCTACACTCTTTTTTATCTAAAATAAAATTTTCGTCAGCAACATATAATAATTTTACACTTTTCTGAAAGGCAACTTCATAGAGATGATTTTAAGATAAAAAACAAGCCCAATAACTCAATTGGTCATGGTACACACCCTCCCGTATTCGACCCATTTTATATGAAAATTTTGACTTTAGACCATTTTTTCTCAAATCCCAAAGCACGAATCGACTAGCGGAATATATTTTAAGAATCCTCAATATGTTTTTAAAAGTCTTAAATCAAAATCTACGGGCCTTCGGAAAAATGTGGATTCTATAGCCATAAAAGTAAAAAATTCCATTTTTGGGAATTTTGATTAGTTTTTTTGGGAATTCAGGAAAACCCTACCCCTGATTGAAATTTGGTTAACGCGCTTTTATTTACATTAATAAGATCCACATTTCTTGCAAATTTCATTAAGATATCTTTATAAACAAATATGTTATTACAATTAAAAAATTTGTATTTTCTCCAAAAACCCCAAATTGGGCCTTTTGTTTGGTTTATTTCTAAATAACGAAAGAAATTTTAAAAATATTTATTCCAAATTAAGCTTATCCTTTAGCATATATAATTTTCGATCTTTTGCAAAAAGATTCAAGTCAATATCATGCCTCATTTCAGAAATATGCGCGTTTAAACTTTTATATTTCCAATTTATTGTATATATGACTATATTTTTACAAACTTGCAACTTTTGCCTTTAATTTTGCGTGAATAATTATTTAGAAAATTATGAATATTTCTGTACACTTTTACTAACATATCTATACACAAAATATTTTTATAAAAATAATTAATAAAAATTTTTTATTTTTAATAGCGTTGCCACATTTCCCAAATTTAAGTAAATCTTTATCCCTTCCTAAAAATTCATATATTTCTACACTCCTCCGCTACGTCTGTACCAAATTTCATGAAAATCCAACCAGCCAATCAGAAGTTACAGATTTATTTCCAAAAAATTTCGATTCTGCCCCACTGTGCATTCAAAAAAGAGTTTACTTTTAATTGCTTTCGTTGACTTTTGTTGAGCTTCTAAAAATTAAGAAAAATTCTGTTGAGTAAAGTACAATATTTCAATATTTTATTTTTAAAAAGTTATTTTAATAAGAAATAACTAAATATAATATGATATAAAAATTAATTGCCTTTTTCAAGTTTTTCAGGCTAAATTTGGTTAACAATAAATTACTAAACTGTTTCTTAAAGCTTTATTTAAATCTATAGAATTTTTTTTTTAATGTAAATAAGAAAACTTATTAAATAACAACTTTTATACCATAAATAAAATAAATGTTCCATAATAATAAAAATAACAACAACTATTAAATACAGCTACTGTGCAGCGTTTCTAATACCTTTATTACATTACATTAGAAATAAATAAAAAAAAATCGAACTACTTCAAATCAACATTCTAGTAAATGTAGGAAAAATAATAAATAAAAAATTAATTTTATGGTTTAATGCGGTAACAGTAAATAAGTATTTAGTAAAGGAACGATTAAGAAAAACTTGTATGAATTGAATATGAACAAAGAAATATAGCGAGTGATGCAGATAACCATATGAAAAAAGTATTAACATAAAGAATTATTATAAAGAGGTGTTATTTTAAACTTTCGAACACAGTGCAGTTAATTTTTTTTTTTAAGAAATTATTTAATTTGAAAGCCGTTAACTAAATTATTTTTTAAAATTCAAAATTTTACAGCTTATAATATAAAGCAAATTTGTTTTATTAGAAGGAAAAATCAATAAATTCTTTAACATTTTTATTAATTTTTTTATAATCATAACACCTCCTTATAAAACACCTTGTTTAGATAGTGCAATATAGTGATTACCAGGGAAACCAAAAATATGAAATTGCAGGCTCTTTTCTAGACGTTGAATGAAACCATCGATAAAATTTTAATCCATTCCAAAACATATAAATCATTTTGAAATCGATTTGTAAGTGAATATTTTTGCATATTTTACCCTTAACGGCATATTTTTGCATATAACAATTTTTGGTGAATATTTATAGCTTATTTTGTTATTTTTAGAGCTTATTTAAACCTTTTAGAGCATATTTTGATAATTTTTTTACCTCATGGGATGTTTTTTAAATTTGATTTTATAAAAAAATAATAAAATAAAATAAAAAAAGAAACCAAAAAATATTTAGTATTTAAAATTAACTTTAATGGGTACCATTTTAGAAACAGATCAATTGATATTTTTTAAGCCATTTTTAATTGATCGTCATTAAAGCTATTTTTAAAATGTAATATAGAGGACGTATTAGCTCTTAAACGTGTCCGAATAGCATCACTTAATATTGTTAAACAATATATTGACAATTCCATAAAAGAACGCCCACAAATTTACCGAGTATCTTTCGACTTTATATAAACTCGTAATTTTATTTCTCTTTTTTATTTTCTAAAAAGCTTACAAAATTTCAAAAGTATGCAAAATTTGAATTAAAATACTCCCGGGAAAGTTTTGTGGAATTCAATAAATTAAACGGCGTTGGAATTATGATTACATCAGCTTCAAAATGAATATTTCTTTTTCGGACGTTCTTTCATGGAATTGTCGATATATTTTTTATTATAATTTTTTTTGATGAAAGCTTATGATAATTTTGATAATTTTCAAGGACCCGATTTTAGTACAAATAAAACGAACCTTTCATATTTATTTCAATTGGAAAACAAACTTTTGTGTTTAAAAAATAATAAAAATCCATCATGATTTTTTTTATTTTCACTATTATAATCATATTTATTTCTTTTTCTTTATCTGATCTTTATCGCAAAAGTTAAAAATTATTTTGAATTATTTCATCGGATGAAAAAAAGAAAAAAAAAAATGTAAACAACAATATCACTAAATAACAAAAATATTTAAAACGTATTCACACAATACATACAAAATTCAAAAAAATAAAAAGGCATAGAATACATCTAGAAGTTTATGTGAGAGGCACTTCGAAATAAATTTTTCAAAAATTACTCATTTTTTTTTCAAAACACAAAAACAAAATATATGTGACTACATTTATTTTGTTGTTGCATGAATTAGGGTTTTGACAATTAAGTCAGTTTTTTTTTTCTCTCACATAAGTGTCTATTTATTAATCTATGTAAAAAGGTTTTTTTTTTGAAACAAAACCAAAAGTATGAATAAAAAAAAAAAACAATTTTTTGAAAACATGTTCATACCGATATTTATTTTAAAAGATATTTATTTTTTTCATCATGATGGATATTTATATTTAAAAATAAAAATCCTTTAAATATCTTTTTGAACTAATTTATATTGATTGAAAAATGAAAATAAAAAAATAATTGATTGAAAAATAAAAATAAAAATAATTATACATAAATATAAAAACTTACTTCATTGATTTCAATTCATGATATTTAAGCATAATTTCTTAAGCATTAAAACTTTTTTTCATATTTTTTCTAATGAATCAAAAGTCAGAAAGACTGAAAAAAATTGTTTAAATTTTCATTTATTTTTTTAATTTGTAAAGAAATGTTTAAAATTTTCTTTGGAAAATTTTAAGTTTTTAATGATTTTTAGCTACATTTTTTGGAACAGAACAGAAGCTCTTTCTATCAAAATGATGTGCTACGGAATGCGAGAAAAATTATGAAAATTCTTAACATTATTTTTTAACAGATTTTACTTGGAATTTTGTTATTTTAAGGCATTTGTTATTAATATTTTCTTTTACCATTTCCAATCAAATCTAATAAAACTAAATCAAACATTTAACAAAATTTTTGCAAAATTCCTAAAATTTTCATTATGAACAATATAATAATATCTATGAAAAAAGTTTTATTTTTTATGAGAAAAGTTTGGAAAAAGAAGTCATGTTCAATTCATAATATTTAGGAAAAAATTTTCAAATATATGCATTTTTTTATCTCTGTGTTTATGTGATATAATAAAAAATGCGAAATCAAATTTCAACACAGGTAATAATTTAATTTTCAGTTTTGCCTTATTTTATAATATTAAAATTTTAATAAAATACTTTTTTTTTAATGAAAAACATAATTTTTGCTAAGAAAAACTACAAAAATTCGTTATCTCTTAAGTGCATATTTTCGCGTTTTGAGAGCTTATTTTTTGTTTTTTACTGCATATTTAATGGGCAAAAAACTCTTTTTTTTTAAAGCATATTTGTGGTTTCCCTGGTGATTATACTTGTCCAGATGAATATTTATTGTTATTATGCAATTTCTTGCCAATTAAGCAATGAATTATGAGTTTAAAATTTGAAATTAAAATGCCAATATAAAATACACGAGTGCAATGTCAATATATGAATAATTAAAATGGTGATCAATAGCAATAAAGCGTACGAATATAATATAACCCAAAACAACTCACCTAGTGAATAATGCTGCAATACCCCAGGATAAGGAACATATTAATATGGCTCTGGTTTTGGTACAAACATAACCCGCCTTTAGTGGTTCACAAATGGCGTAATAACGCTCAAACGATATGGCCAAAATTGTTAAGACACTAGCATGAGCCACGGTTAATTCAACAAATGGCACTGCTTTACCTGAAGAAATATTGGTAAAAAGTAATATAAATTAATAAAGGAAGTAGAAAAATATTTTGATATTACAAAAAAAAAAAAAAAAAAAAAATTAGATCTTATACATATATGTTATATTGAGTACTGAAGTGCTACTTGCTACTTACACATTTCATGTCCTAATACCCAGGTTTCCGGTTTCGCATTCAATTCAACTAAAACCGTAGGTGTACATATCAATAGAACTAATAGATCAGCTATGCTAAGATTCGTTAAAAATATATTTGTTGAATTACGCATATCCTTCGTTCGAACGATTACAATTGGAACCTGAAAGTCATAAGGATGTAAATTACTTAGAAGTATAAATAAATTATTAAGTATAGATAAACTAATATTTGGAATTAATGATCACTGAATGAAAACATATTTTTTTCTGAACTAAAAAAACGTATTTTGTTTTTTTTTTTTAATTTGTTTGAAAAATAGTTTTAATTCCACACTTTTTTACCCTATAACATAGGTTTGTACATAACGCACAAACAATATCACCGAACTTATATCAATCGACTCAGAATGATCTTATAAGTCGATCTTACGATATTTTTTCATATTCTTAACCAAAGGGCAAAAAAATGATAGTTTCTGGATCCTTGTAAGAAATGATGTCGTATTGGGACGATGTTCGTCAGTCAGTTTGTCGGCTGAAATCGCGTTTATGAAATCCACTATATATATATATATATATATATATATATTATATATTATATATATATATATATATATTATATATTATATATATTATATATATATATATATATTATATATATTATATATTATTATATATATTATATATATGTATATATATATATATATATATATATATATATATATAAATTCAACTTTAAAAAGGTCAAAAAAGGATAAATGTCCAAAAAATAAGGCCACAAAAAAGTAAACAATTTTTGTTTAATTTAAAAATCTTTTTCTCGTTCTCATTAATTTTTTTATTTTTTAAAAATATTGTAACAAATTTATAAATAAAACAGAGAACAGTGTCAGAAAAATTACCCAAATGAAAAATCGCTTAAAAAATGTATATACAAATTTGGGTTATATTTCATATGAAAAATTTATATATATATCTTTCAAAAGGGTCAAAAAGGCTAAATGTCTCAAAAAAAAAATAAGGTCAGAGAAAAAGTTAAAATTTTTTCTTTAGTTTAAAAACTTATTTTTTGTCGTTCTCATTAGTTTTTTTTTATATATTTTTTTTTAAGATATTGTAACAAATTTATAAATAAAACATAGAACAGCTGTCAGTAAAATGACCCAAATGAAAAATCGCCCAAAGAATTCACACACAAATTTGGGTTATATTTCATATGAAATTTTTCTTCAATATTTTTAAACTATAATTCCTTTTTAATGAAGCATTTTTATGTTTTTGGGTGATTTTTCACTTTCATAAGAATTCACTAAAATTATGTTTTTAAAATAGCTTCTATGGTTAATGAAGCAAATAAAAAAATCGATTTATAGATCTTTTATGCGAATAAATATATAAGAAAGAATGCTTAAATGAATGATTCTGTAAAAATAAAATTAATAGTATATAAAAAAGAGTATTTTCTTAGTTGTTGAAATAGTAACATTTTAGCCTTTTTAAGGCAATTTTAAGAATCAAAAAAGGCTAAAAGCTAAAATGAAAAATTTGAGACTAAAAACAAAATAAAAAGGCTAGATTTTGCATTAAAAAGGCTGGATTGTTTCAGTTTACATATACATAAAAAATATATAAACATATGCTTATATATATATATATATATATATATATATATAAATGTGAGCTTATAAGTCGTTATGTTGTTTTTTTTTTTTTTAAGCAAATGTATGTATTATTTTTTTTATGTATACACATATGAAAATATAAGGCGTACTATTTCTTTTTATTTGTTGCTAAAGTGAAGGGTATAAAAAATTCGGCACAGCCGAATATAAGGTTCTAACTTGTTTTTTTTTAATTCGATTAAATAAGAATTAATTTTTTTTGGAAAATAAAACTTTTTAAACTAATATTTTGTCCTTAAAAAATTTTATTATTAATAATTTTTTAAATAATCCTTGTTTCAAAATTTGTACTTTTTAAAAAAATTTAACTTTTTCTATAAAACTGTATTTTGCTTTCTTTTTGAAAATTAAATATTTTTTAAATAATTTTCTTATTTTGAAAATACACATTTTGGATTTTAGTATTTTTTTTTGAAAAAGTATTTAAATGTACTATTTAAAAATAGTACATTTTTGAAAAATTTTGAAAAAATTTAACATTGGTAATTTTTGGAAAATTAGAAATAACAATAAAAAAAAAAAAAAAATTAAAATGGACTTTAATTACGAAATTGTTTATATTAATTAAGATTTTAATCAATGAGTTAGATGAGAATAATTGATTTTGGTTAAAATTTCAATTAATTTTTTTAATAAAATTAATTAGAATTAAAACTAAAAACAACTAAAAATTTTATTGATTCAATTCGACAGATAAGTAAATTCTTACGTCAATAAAAATGCATGCATTTTATTATAGTCATTTATTAAATTATTAAAAATATGAAAATAATGCAATGCAAGTAAATGAAGGAGATAATAAAAATTAAACGAAAAAAATATAACAACAACAACAATAATAGTAATAATAATAATAATAATAATAATAATAATAATAATAATAATTATAATAACAATAATAATAACAATAACAATCGATAAGTAGATGAGAATAATTGATTTTGGTTAAAATTTCAATTAATTTTTTTAATCAAATTAATTAGAATTACGATTGAATGTTCGCTTAAAAACAACTAAACATTTTATTAATTCAATTACATCAACAAAAATGTATGCATTTTATTATAGTTATTTATTAAATTATCAAAAATAT
The DNA here is from genome assembly GCA_932274085.1 of Protocalliphora azurea. NCBI lineage: Eukaryota > Metazoa > Arthropoda > Insecta > Diptera > Calliphoridae > Protocalliphora > Protocalliphora azurea. Next base: position 202,835,432 of record OW026519.1, on the reverse strand, counting down.
CAAAATAATATAATAATAATAATAATAATAAAACTAATAATAATAATGATAATAATAAGCAAATTTGATTGGGGGAAATGAAATTTGGTACATAGTGATGGTGATTTTAATCTTATTAAAATCACCAATAATTATGTACAAATAACATTTTTAAAAACCATTGAATTCGTTCCTATGAGAGCTCCTTTACGACCTAGTAAAAATATAACAGATTTCTGAACAAATCATCAAGCACAATCATTATGAACTGACCTTTTACGCACAAATAATCCTCCATAGAATAATGAGTGAAAGTAATTATAACCCCCGGCATTTTTAGAAAATTGTACATTTTTGGAACAAATATTTTAATTATGAAAGTTACTGTTTGTTTTTTTTTTTTTTAATTTTCCTTTTTTTGTAAAGTTAGTAGCTTTTGATAATTGATAGTTTTTTTTTTCTTCTGAATTTTCTATTTTGGAAAATTGATACTTTTTTGAAAACTAAAAAAAAATCTCCACTTTTTAAAAAATAATGCATACTTTTTTGAATATTTTCTGAAAAATGGTACTTTCACTTAAAAATATATATTTTCTTACTTCTTAAAAATGAAATCTGTTTGGAAAATTAATCTTTTAGGAAATTTTAAATTTACATTTTTACTTTAAAAAAAATGTCAGCACTTTTTAAAAAATTAGTTCATATTTTTTCCAAAATTTTCTGAAAAATTTTGCTTTTTCTTAAATAATATATATATTTTTTACTTTTTTTTCAAAATTTCACTGAAAAATTTTTTCTTTTTTAAATTTTTTCCTGGTACTTTTTTTTAATTAAATTAATTAAAAAAATTCGTGTCGAAAAATACCAATTAGATATTTTTTGAAGATTGGTGCTTTTTTTTGGTAGATTTTTTTTCAAAAATTTAATTATTTTAATTTGTTTTTTTGGATTTTTTTTTAACAATTAAAATGCTTGAAAAATTGGATTTTTATATAAATTTGGTACTTTTTTAAATTTATTTTTTAAATATACAATTGTTTTCTTGAAAACTGGAATTACTAATTTGAAAATTGGGAGTTTTTAGACAACTAAATTTATACCCTACATATATATAATATGCGTTTGTGCTGATGTTTGGAACGCATAGAAAAAGTTATCCAGCACCCATCTTAAAGTATAACAATCGACTCAGAATCACTTTTTAAATCGATCTAACGATGTCTGTCCGTCCGTCTGGCTGGGCGGTTGGTTGGCTGTCCATGTAAACCTTGTGCACAAATTACGGGTTGCAATTTTAAAGATAATTCAATGAAATTTGGCACGTGGGACTTTTATGATACAAGGACGAAGCCTGGTGAAATTGGTTGTGATCGGTCCATTATTTCACCTAGCCCTCTTGCAAATGTCTTCCCGGAATAGAGTTTAAAACCTTAAAAATGCCTTAAAAATAAGAATAATGAAGTTCGGTGTAAAGAAGTTTTGTACAAATATCAATCTTTGTACCAAATGTTATGAAGTTCGGTGCACAATTGACCGTAGCTGTCATATAAACCTCTCTTTCGAAAATCACTTTAACGTGCATACTTCCAGGAATCGCCCGAAAGTGCATAAAATCTTCTAGATGTTAGTATCAATGCATTATTTTTTATTTGTATATTTTATTTTACATTTAGTAAAATTGGCCACGTGTGCAAAATATATATATGTTCTTACACAATGGTGTAGGGTATCATATAGTCGGAGTTGACCGACTATATCTTTTTTTCTAGTTTAGTTTTGGATAGTGCTTGTGGAGAAATCGTTGCGCAAAACACCTCTAGTTTTACTTTACATTCATTTACGTTAAATTTTCTTTTAGAAACACTAATAATAATATTATAGACCGAAACAAAAACAATTTTGAAGTAAAATTTTTTTTAAAGTTTCAACTTTAGTTTAATATAATTTCTTATTGGACTAATATATTTGTATGATTCTTGCTGCAATATGATTTAGATTTTTACAAGGAATTCAGTAGATATTTTTGAAAAATTTATTTAATTTGGCTACCAAATCAAATTAGAAGTTCTACAGTTATTGAAATTTTTATGGCTTTATATAACTGTATTAATATCAGATTACTTTTGACATTTCATTATTGCATTTCTTTTACAATTTAGCTAATTAATCACAAGAATCTTAAAAAATAAAAAAAAACAAACATTTGAAAGAATAAGAAAAAAATAAAAAAATAAATAAATAAATAAAAAAGTAATTAGCATTAAACATTTGGTCAGAACAATAACATAAAAAAGTTGCTTACTGATATCCCTTATGGCTTAAACAATTAATCATTTATTTATCATAAAAAAAAATAAATAAATAAATAAAAAAAAAAATTTAAAGTTTCCACTTTCAACTTACCATTACATTTCCAACAACACCCATTATCATTATGATGATGCAGAAAAACATAGCTGTGGTGCGTATGTAGGAAGGAATTTCTGGTATTTCATTCCCATCATATAAAGTATCATTAAAGGAGGGCGATGATGGTGATGATGATGATGATGCTTCATTAGAAGAAGATGCTGATACATTGAAGATAGAAGTTGTTGTGGTACTAGAATCACTTGTTGAATAAACAATGGATGTAGCTGCGGTAGTTGATGAAACAATATTGGGTTGTGTGATAACAATTTCATTATTGGTGGGAAATAGGAATTTATTTTTATTGTTATTATTTCTATTATGATTATTTACAGTGATAACACCATTTTTCTTGTGTTGTATTTTTGTATTAGCCAGTGTTGAAGATGATTTTGATGAATTCGTTTTCAGCCAAGATGTTGCATTAAATGTGAGTGTTTGATTATTGAGAACGGTTACCGTCGCTGCCTTTTGCTCAGCCAACAAAATGACCTTGTGCTTATGCTGCCTAACACTAGGGTTGACTGCAGCAGCGGAAGTCTGGAGAAAGTAAAAGCAGAGTAGCAAATAACAAGTAAATATAATTTCAAAGACATCAATGACTTTATATTTATGTCTTTTAGAGTGAGTATAGGAGGATTTGTTATATGTATTTGTTGATTTTCTCGTTGTTGTTGTTTGAAAGTTGTCATATTGAAGGCGTTTGATGCGGTGGCCACAGACTACAAAAGTCTGGCACGCGCTCAATATCGCCTCTGAAAACGCCTGTTTACTATACGTGGTACAGACTCTGGTAGTAACTTCAAGGGCGTTTGTTTATATTTACATTAACTATGCTTACATATGCCTTAATGTATTAGTAGTAGTAGTTGTTGTTGTTAGTTTTGTTGTTAACAACATAATCATCATTATTACAGTTATTATTATTGTTGTTGCTATATGTGTTGTTGTTGTGTAAGCAATCACATTATTTTCACTTTTAAGTTACTTTTAGAGCTTTTATAGGCAGGATATTATCCAGCTGTTTTAAGTGCTGCGTACCGCAGGATATTTATTTTGTCCTGCTAATATTTCTTTTTTTCCTTTCTATATTTTTATTTCTAACACGTTCAAAGCACTTGTGTTTTAGTTATTTTTGTTTCCTTAATCATACATTGGTAGCTTTAAGTTGTTTTTGTTAGATTAGATTAGTCCATCCTACCATTTCATGATCTTTCTCTGTTGTTTATGTATTGTCTTTTATCAATTTAATCGGATTAATTTAATTTGTGGCCATTTTGCAATTACGCAAAAAATTTTATTATAAATTATGGTGTAGGTAAAAATTTATCAATTATAGCAATAACCACAGGAATAACCAGATTACCAATACTTGGAAACACTAAAGACTCTGAATGGTAAGAGAAAGAGAGAGAGAGAGAGAGAGAGAACGAGAGAAGAAGAGAAAATTAGATATATAATTAGATAAGATGTTGTAATAAATTAAATCAAACTTATTTAGTGCATACAACAATTACTTAATATAAAGGACGAAAATTATACAAATTAATACAAAGTTTATTAAAAGATAAGAAACTAAATTTCTAAACAGTTGATATATAGGTCCCACAGTGGGCCGATCGCAAAAAAAAATAAAAATAAAATAAAAAATAAAAAATAAAAAAAGAATAAAAAAATATCAAAATGATTTTCAGAATACGAAAAGACTAACATTTTGTTAATAAACTATATTAAAAGTAAAATTAAAAAATAAATTTTAATATGTTTTTTGTGCACTAAAAAATATGATTACGAAAATTTTATTATTTTCATAAAATATGCTCTCTTATCGACATTTTTGACCGGATATTTTTTCACATTTTTTATATGTGTATGTGATTACTAAAACTCTCTTTTAAATTTTAAAAATCTCCTGTGACATTTTCTTGCTAACTCAATGAACTTATCTTATCTTTTAAAATATGTAAAAAAAAATATTTTTGAATAATAAAAATTTTGAAAAAAATTAAAATATTTAAACTAGATTTTTGTAAAGTATATACACAGAAAAAATATAGTCTATTAAAAGATTTATCAAAGAGAAAAACTATTCCAATTACTTTTTTAATTGTATCATCAATTATTCAATTGATTAAAATTCATAATTTTCTAATATTTTTTTACTAAAAATAAAACAATTATTAAATTAATCAAATATAAATAAAAATAAGTGATAATTTAAATAATTGCATATACAATTTGTTTAATAGGTTGAATTTCAATTAATAAAATAATTGAATATGTATTATTCGTAATTGAAATTGGATTTTAGATTTTTATATTTAAAACCATAATTTAATTAACTAGAATACTTGAATTTTGAGTAATTTGTTTAATTATAAAAATATTTTAAAATCATTTTAAAATTCTGATTAATAATTTAATTGAAATTTTTTCAAAAATATATTTTTCTGTGTACATTGCATTTGTACATATTCGACAATTTCATGAAACAAACTCGATTTAACCATTTATCGATTTCAGTTTTCAGTTTAGCGAAATTGCGAAAACTCGCAATTTTATATTGCTTTTCCACTTTTTGAAAAGCCAAAAAAATTTCTAAAGTATCAAAGCAAAAACTTTTTGGTTTTCGGTAATAACAACTACTTATTAAAGTAGTTTCTTGGTAATGAGGCGTCATTATTATTTACCTACTCTGTATTACATTAATAAGTACTCAATAGTATAATAGCACAGTAATACTGCAATCACGTGGATGAGTTGGCTAGAGCGCTGGATTAACAACCAGAAGGTTGTTGGTTCAACCCTATTCTGAAGCTGTTAGTTTTTTTATAACAAAATGTCTAAAAAGATATTTTAAACTAAAAAGATTTTTTGTCGCTTAGGAAGAATGGTTAGTTTGTGTCCAGGTTCGAGTCTCTCTAACGGCAAAATTTTTTTGTTTTTTTTTTTATTTTTGTTTTCGTTTAGGTACATATTTTTGAGTACCCCTAGAATCAAAAAATAACTACATGAATTTGTGGACAAGTCGAACAAAAATAACTATTTCTTCAGGCAAAAAATAAGTAGTTTATTTTTGTTTCCAATTATACCTGCTAGCTTACCAGGAAAGCAAAGTTTTTTCTGGGATGTAAATTTAAATAGCAATATCTCTGGAAAGGCTTCGTGCATTTTAATGATTTATACGGCATTGAATTTTGCTTATCGCTATTTTAATACAAATACTTCAAACCTATGGAAGGTTCTTAAAAAATGCATTTTTTAAATGAATATTTGATTTTTTAATATATTTAGAAAGTATCTTTACATTAAAATAAAAAATTTTTAATTTTTGCGACGCGCTCTTTTAAAACTTTTTGCAATTATTATTATTATTATTATTATTAATTAAAATATATAAAAAAATTAAAATTAATTTTTGTTAACTTTTTAATCCAGGTTTTAAAGAAAAATCATTTCGAAGCAATTTGTCACAGAATATGTGCCAAAATGCGATTAAATAGTTAATAGTAAAATATTTATATTTAATGTTTTTCTTATTTAAGTGGAAAAAACATAAAATAAAGTCTTTGTAATCTATAAGATACAAATAACTTGTATTATTTAAATATTTCGAACTGTGTATAAAAGATATAAAAATAAAAATATTAAAAAATTATTCAAAATCATTTTTGAAGTCGCGACCGGTGCGTAAAGTTTTTTGTTCAAATTGGCTTAAAACCTGGCTTTTATTATCATTACAATATTGGCTATATGGTAGCGCTATGGTATTTTGAGATCCAAAAATAGTTATAACCCCAGAGCACATCTACTATGCATAATAATATTAAAAAAAAACATGTTCCAAATTTTAAAAAAAATATATATTTTTTCTAAATTTTTTGAAAAATTGATTTTAATTTGTATAAAAATTAAATTAGAAAGCATTCAACTTTAACTGTGTAATTTAAAAACATATAAAAAGTCTTCTCTTTAAATAAATTATTTAATATCTTTAAAATATTCTTTATGTTCAAAAATATTAGTAAAATACAAATGCAATTTATAGATGCATTTCTAATAGTTGTGAATTCATTAAATCTAAATTTTTCTTTAAGTGTATTTGAAATTATTTTGTTTACTATATGTTGCAATATTAATTAGTCTAGTACCTAAAAGTTACCTATTTTTGACAAATTTTTAGAACTTTACACAATAAATGTTTTAAATAAAATATGTAAACCTATTTATATTTTAAAAATAATACCAGAAAATTTAAATTTTTATGTGAAAAAATATGAATAGGTTTTAGAAAAAGTGAAATTGTGCATAGTAGATGTAAGCGTCCCAAAAATTTGAGATTTTTATTTTAATATAAAGATTCCATACTTTCCAAATATATTAAAAAATCCAAAACCTTAAATAGCATATTCAACGAAAAATGCAATTGGATTAAAATGCATTTTTTGAAAGTTTTTTTTATTTCTGAAATATTTATATTGAAGCCGATGTAACCACAATTCAAACTCCGTTTAGACTATGGAATTCCAAAAAGCCTTCCCAGAAATATTATTATTTAAAGTTATATACTTTGTAGATTTTTCAGGTTTATTAGAAAGTTAAAAAGCTAAATAAAATCGAGAGTTTTCAGAATTTCACGAAACTGAAGTCGATATAGATATCCGTAGACTATTTTCGAGCTAACCTTTATGAAAATCGAAAGACACAGGGTAAATTCAGGGAATTGTCGATATAAATTTTTCATACTAATTTTAAAGTTTCGCGGCTAGACATTTTGATAAAATCCGAAAAATTTTGCAATATATAATTTTAAAAATTTTGTTTGCTAAAAACAAAATAAAGTCAAGGCAAAAAGTCAAAATTAATGCATAAAAATCTTTTTAACATGAATATCTCTTTATGAAATAACTTAAATAAGTTAGGATGTTTTTTCTTTATCTCGGAGAACTTTTTACAAAAAATTTTTAATTATTAAAATTCAACTTCATTTGAGGATCTGACTTTTTAAAACTTTTTTACCCTGTAGAGCTTATCCCGTATTACAACAAGATGACTACAACATAATTTTTCTGAAAGTTAAAATCCTGCTCTACAATGTTCCTATACATTTAATTTAATCCGACCAGTAATTTAGGAGATATAAATTAAATTTTTTTTGCAATTGTATTTTAAAACATTTTCATACTCAACATGAACAACTCTGACACCCTGTATCTCATCCCGTATTATAAAAATAATTTCTTTGGAAACAAAGGTCCTGTTCTATAACTTTCCTATACATTTCAATTGAAACCGACTAGTAATTTAGGAGTTCTAAATTTATTAATATTTTTTCTGCGTATAGCCCCACTGTGTAGGTCCATGATTTTTTAACTGCTATTGTGTTGAAATTATTATCTTATATTATTCCTTATAGTACAAATATTTAGGTTCCTGACATAAAAATCTTATATATTAGGATAGAAGGCGGACCATTCGCCATAGAGGTACATCAGCCTATAGTTTCGCAAACGTAGTAATAATGTTGTTTGATATTTATCGTAACAACTGTCTTATAATATTACTTATAATACAAATATTTAGTTTGCTGACAGAAAAATCTTATATATTATAGTATAAGGGGACCCACGGAAAAAGGGGTTCATCTGTCAATTATTTTGGAAATAAAGTAATTTCATTCAATCAAATTTTACATTTTCAATTTACATATGATCGAAGGCAGATGTTATTAATTGTTATTTCGATATTATTCAGTGTTTTAAAATTGATATTAATGAAAAAGAATTGACAATAAATTCATTTAAAGTATGAAAAAAATTATCGTTGATGTAAAAGCTTTTCCCCTGGGGACCCTTCACCAGATTCTTAGTGAGCCAGACCGAACTTTCCTCCAGGAAAGTTGCAATCAGTTACAAGATACTAATACATATTCACATGATGTGGATTTTTCTTTGTATATAGAGTTTTTTTTAGTATTTATAAAATTTAAGAAAAAAATAAATCATTTAATAATTATTTTATTGCATTTTTATTTATTTTACATAAATTTCAATGATTTACATTTTTGTCAATTGCAGTTTTAAAATACTAACAATTATATTCCACCTATTTGGAGACTTTACTTCATGTTTAGAAATTTCAGAAATTCATTAAAAATTAACCAAAACCATAACTTGTCAGAACCAAAATGTTTCAAATTTAAGCCCACATATATAAGTCTTTAAAGCAAAATGAAGTTTGCAAATATAATTTGAGTTTGTGATAAAAGTGTACTTTAAAAATAAACTGGCGCATGGTGCTCCTTCTACTCTAATTTACGTGCCATGTAGACATTAAATTTAATTATTTTCTAGTGCATTAAATTTAAGCCTACACAAATAAATATTCTGATCATTTATAGGCCATCAAGTCACTAAGTCAGTCTAGTTGTTAGATAATAAATTTTTTTTCTTTACTTCATTTATTTTTGTTGCTCTTTTTTTTTTTGTGGCAATATTTTATTAATTTTTCATTTTTAATTACGTTTTATTTTGTTATTTTTTCATAGAAATAAACATTTAGTGCTGATGTTACATGAAGACTATGTACTTTGTGCCATTTGTTTTGCCATCGTTCACGTTTTAGCTTTCGAAACTTGTAGTCAGTTTGATTAATGAAATTAATCCATAATGTGCGCCATATGCACATCACATTTCAGAGTGGAAGTAACAACATCATCAGTGGCACCAAAATCATCATTGATGCTATTAAGTTGAAAAATTTTATTTTATTTATTATTATTTTTTTTTTTGCAAATTTGGTCATTATTACAGTGAAAGAGGAAAAAATAATAAATAAATAATTAAGTAGAAAATAATATAGTAATTTGAAATTTGAATAAAATAAAATAATCTAATGATTTCTTTTTTCAATAAAAAATAAATTATATGTTTTATATTTGTTTACAATTTATGTCTCCCACTGTTATCATATCATTTAATTAATAAAATTGTTTTAATATTAAGAAAACAAAAACAAATTCCCTGACTTGGCATAATAAAATTAAATCACAGCACAATATGAGCGCTGTGGTGTTGATAGTTACAATTAGATTTTTCATAAATATTTTGCACATATGACCATAATATTTTTTTCAATAATATTTCTCTCAACAATTTGGCTAATTTTCAAAAAAATAATACAATACACACAAATTACGCTAAATTTCCAGCTGGCTCCCAAAATCTTAAAAAAAATTTGCCTAAAGTATATTAGTAGGTTAACAAGCAATTGTAAATTTCCATAATATTTTTTTTTTTACATTTGTTGTGGATTTTCTTTTCTTTTTTCCATTTTGTAGATATGGCTCATCTAAGCTGGTGACCTAAATGTTATTGTTAATTTTTATGCGGCAAAACGTGTCTGTCCTCATGTAAATACTAAATATTCGATAAATATTTGTTAACGAGGATAAATAACATAAATCTCGCTTTCGCTTAGGAAAACTCACAATTATGTATTTATAGAAAGGGAATAAAAGAGATGTGTGTAGAATTAATTTTATATTTAAACATATTTGGCAAAAAGAAAAAAAAAGACAATTACGAGTGTTATTTTTACACATACGTCCTTTTAAAGAAATTTAAACTTTCAACACACCATGACATAAATTTTCAACGAAGCTATTGATTGTGATAAATGATAAACTTTCTATTTTGAAGACGTCATTGGTAAAGGAAAAATCCCATAGCCTTAAGGGATCCCCTACAGTTTTTTTAAGGCAATACATCCCATACATACATCATACATACATACACACATCTTTTAAAGTAAATTTGAAATAAATTTTCTTTTTACACAAAATTTTGAATAATTTTTTATAGACACATTTCACTAAATTTCCTTTTATGTAAAACTCAATAAATTATCTTTTTATTGAAAATTTGCGAAAAAATTACCTTTTAAAAAATGTTAATAAATTTTCTCTTTAAAGACAATTTTAAGTATATTCTCTTTAAAGATAATTTTCCATAAACTTTTTCTTTAAAGAAAAATTTTCTTTTAAAAGAAAATGTTCAATAAATTTTCTCTAAAGAAAATTTTCAATAAAATCTCGTTTTATAGAAAATTCAATAAATTTTCTTTTTATAGAAAACTTTTAGTACATTTTTCTTTATAGAAAATTTTTATTAAATCTTTCTTTTATAGAAAATTTTTAATAAATTTTCCTTGTATAAAAATTTGTGACCAATTTCCTTTTTTTACAAAATGTGCAATCAATTTTCTTTTATACAAAATGTGCAATCAATTTTTTTTTTTATAGAAAATTTGTGATAAATTTTCTTTTTATAGAAAATTTTCGATCAATTTCTTTTCATAGAAAATTTGCGAATAATTTTCTTTTTATAGAAAATTTGGGATCAATTTCTTTTTATAGAAAATTTGCGATCAATTTTCCTTTTATAGAAAATTTGCGATCAATTTTCCTTTTATAGAAAATTTGCGATCTATTTTATTTTTATAGAAAATTTACGATCAATTTCTTTTTACAGAAAATTTGCGATCAATTTCCATTTTATAGAAAATTTGCGATCAATTTTCTTTTTATAGAAAATTTTCGAACAATTTTCTTTTTATAGAAAATTTGCGATCAAATTCTTTTTATAGAAAATTTTCGAACAATTTTCTTTTTATAGAAAATTTTCGAACAATTTTCTTTTTATAGAAAATTTTTGATCAATTTCTTTTTATAGAAAATTTGCGATCAATTTCTTTTTATAGAAAATTTGAGATCAATTTTCCTTTTATAGAAAATTTGCGATCAATTTCCTTTTTATAGAAAATTTACGAATAATTTTCTTTTTATAGAAATTTTTCGAACAATTTTCTTTCTGTAGAAAATTTGCGAAAAATTTCCTTTTTATAGAAAATTTGCGATCAATTTACTTTTTATAGAAAATTTGCGAATAATTTTCTTTTTATAGAAAATTTTCGAACAATTTTCTTTTTATAGAAAATTTTCGAACAATTTTCTTTTTATAGAAAATTTTTGATCAATTTCTTTTTATAGAAAATTTGCGATCAATTTCTTTTTATAGAAAATTTGCGATCAATTTCTTTTTATAGAAAATTTGCGATCAATTTCTTTTTATAGAAAATTTGCGATCAATTTTCCTTTTATAGAAAATTTGCGATCAATTTCCTTTTTATAGAAAATTTACGAATAATTTTCTTTTTATAGAAATTTTTCGAACAATTTTCTTTCTGTAGAAAATTTGCGAAAAATTTCCTTTTTATAGAAAATTTGCGATCAATTTCTTTTTATAGAAAATTTGCAATCAATTTTCTTTAAAAAAAAATGTGCGATCAATTTTCTTTTTACAGAAAATTTGCGATCAATTTCCATTTTATAGAAAATTTGCGATCAATTTTCTTTTTATAGAAAATTTTCGAACAATTTTCTTTTTATAGAAAATTTGCGATCAAATTCTTTTTATAGAAAATTTTCGAACAATTTTCTTTTTATAGAAAATTTTCGAACAATTTTCTTTTTATAGAAAATTTTTGATCAATTTCTTTTTATAGAAAATTTGCGATCAATTTCTTTTTATAGAAAATTTGAGATCAATTTTCCTTTTATAGAAAATTTGCGATCAATTTCCTTTTTATAGAAAATTTACGAATAATTTTCTTTTTATAGAAATTTTTCGAACAATTTTCTTTCTGTAGAAAATTTGCGAAAAATTTCCTTTTTATAGAAAATTTGCGATCAATTTACTTTTTATAGAAAATTTGCGAATAATTTTCTTTTTATAGAAAATTTTCGAACAATTTTCTTTTTATAGAAAATTTTCGAACAATTTTCTTTTTATAGAAAATTTTTGATCAATTTCTTTTTATAGAAAATTTGCGATCAATTTCTTTTTATAGAAAATTTGCGATCAATTTCTTTTTATAGAAAATTTGCGATCAATTTCTTTTTATAGAAAATTTGCGATCAATTTCTTTTTATAGAAAATTTGCGATCAATTTTCCTTTTATAGAAAATTTGCGATCAATTTCCTTTTTATAGAAAATTTACGAATAATTTTCTTTTTATAGAAATTTTTCGAACAATTTTCTTTCTGTAGAAAATTTGCGAAAAATTTCCTTTTTATAGAAAATTTGCGATCAATTTCTTTTTATAGAAAATTTGCAATCAATTTTCTTTAAAAAAAAATGTGCGATCAATTTTCTTTTTATAGAAAGTGATAACTTTTTTTAAGTCGTCAATAAATTTTATTTTATCGAAAATTTTTAATAAATTTTATTTGTGGAAAATTTTTAATAAATTTTATTTGTAGAAAATTTTTAATAAATTTTATTTGTAGAAAATTTTAAATAAATTTTCTCTTTAAAATTTTTAATAAATTTTCAATAAATTTCTGTTTTATAGAAAATTATCGACAACATTATAGAAAATTTTTAATAAATTTTGTTTTTATAAGAAATTATCATTTTAAAGAAAATAAATATAAATTTTCTTTTTATAGAAAATTTGCGGTAAGTTTTATTTTGGTAGAAAATTTGTGAATTTGTTTAATTTTCTATAAAATTTCATTTTGCACTCAATAAATTTTCTTTTTAAACAATTTTTCTCTTTAAAGAAAAAGAAAATTTTCAATTAATTTTCTTTTGAAAGTAAAATAAAATTTTCAATAAATTTTCTTTTAGAGAAAATATTCAATAAATTTTCTTTCTATAGAAAATTTTCAATAAATTTTCATCAATTAAAAAATTTTAAATTATTTCTTTTTCTATAAAAAATTTTCAATTAATTTTATAGAAAATTATAACTGAAAATTTTTGTTTATAGAAAATTTCCCATAGTTCTGGAACAGTCACTAGAACTGTTGGGTAGTGTTGGAGATTTCAATGTGTGTGTATTTATGTGCGTATGAGCAGTAGTTAAGTGATTTTCTAAATGCTCTTCTTTGTACTTCTTTTTGTTACATAGAAATTTGTAAATGAATACGGAAGTATGTGTGGGAAGGAATTTACCAATACAATTTATAGTGGCGCACAATGAGACTACGAACTATAAAATGCAAAAAAAAAAAAGAAAAGTAAATAATTTTCCCCTTTATTAATTTACATTATGATCTTTGTAGATAGAGAATTAGATTTATATTTATCACTATTAAAAATCTGATAATTTGTTCTATAAATTAAGAACAATCACTATAATTTCTCACCAAAATCCAATTAAATATTTTCCGATAAAATTTATTTCTCACATTGTTGTTACTCTCAAATAAATTTAAACCCACAGTGCATTTATTGGAAATTTTATACGCATTGAAAATACAGAACATACATACTCAAACACACATACTTTTTGTCAAGTTTTCTTTAGCGATTTGTTTCAATAGAATTTTCCTGTTTTGCTCGGGATTTTTATTTTTCTATTTTTGGATTTTTGGTGGTTGGCCATTTAAGAAATATTGGCAGTGATGTTGGAAGGCAGATACCATACGTAGTTCTTGTATCAAATACTCACACATAAATACAAAACGATAGTAATAGATAAAGTAATATAATTTGTATTTGAATCTCGAAGCAGAAAATTAAATCTTAAACATATTAAAGATTGTGTGAAAATTTATGGTTAAAGCTATAATAAAATTAACATTGTGATGGCAATTTTCAGACCAAGTCAGCAAAGTTAAGTTCTTTTTTAAGAGTATACGATTTTATTATATGTTTTTTGTATCCTGAACTAATCCAATTAATTGTGCTACAGTAGCAATAGTTTACAGACAGACGGACAGACACTAAATCAAAGACACTTCTTATTCACATTATTTGTATATTTATTGGCAAATGTATGTAAAGTGTTTTTAAACAAATCTAATCAATTTATCAGCCAATAACGGCCTAGTAAGGATTTTATTTTCATGCTTTGAAGGTTGTGACGTATGAAGAAAAATTACTTATTTCTTTATAAAGAATATCTAAGGTCTTACACATATTTGTGAATACACAATATTTGAGATATTTTTTTTGTAAATGCTCCTAAGATGTTTTTTATAATGTCAATTTAAAAGAATTTTCAAATGTTTTTTTGATAAATTTAATATACTTTTGTAATCATACATATCCTAGGCCCATTCACTATTTCGTTATCAGTCATCCGCACAAACTGAAGTTTGTTATTTAGGAAACCGCCAAATCCTCCTCTGTCCTTGTTTACATGTTTTTTTTTTCAAGAAATATTTTTGATTAGTTTTATTTCTTTAGGGTAATTTATATTAATCTTGATTTTTATTATGATATATTGATCAAAAAAGGTTTTTCTTATTTCTTTGAATAGAAAAACTATAGCGGTGATTTGATTGATATGACATCTACGTTTTTATTATTTCCATATGTTATAAGTGTTACGTTACATACATGTACACAACTATCTACCAAAACTATAATAAATGTTCCTTTATTTTACATACACAGTGTTGTCAGAAAGTCAAAGTCAACAAAAATTCCCATTATAAAAAATAAATTACCACTTATAGTTTAAAAGGAAATTTTATAAAAGAAAATTTATTGAAAATTTTCTGCAAAAACTAAAATTTATTGAAAATTTCTTGTAAAAAGGAAATTTACCTAAAATGTTCTATAAAAAGTTAAGTTATTGAAAATGTCTTATGAAAAGGAAACTTTAAAAGAATTTGCTATAAAATGAAAATTTAACGAAAATTACTTATAAAAATAAAATTTAAGCAAAATTTCTTATAAAAATAAAATTTATCAAAAACTCTACAATAAATTATCGAAAATATGTTAAAGAAATTTATCGAAAATTTCCTATAAAAATGAAATTTATCGAAAATTTCCTATAAAAATGAAATTCATCGAAAATTTCCTATAAAAATGAAATTTATCGAAAAATTCCTATAAAAATGAAATTTATCGAAAATTTCCTATAAAAATGAAATTTATCGAAAATTTCCTATAAAAATGAAATTTATCGAAAATTTCCTATTAAAATGAAATTTATCGAAAATTTCCTATAAAAATGAAATTTATCGAAAATTTCCTATAAAAATGAAATTTATCGAAAATTTCCTATAAAAATGAAATTTATCGAAAATTTCCTATAAAAATGAAATTTATCGAAAATTTCCTATAAAAATGAAATTCATCGAAAATTTCCTATAAAAATGAAATTTATCGAAAAATTCCTATAAAAATGAAATTTATCGAAAATTTCCTATAAAAATGAAATTTATCGAAAATTTCCTATAAAAATGAAATTTATCGAAAATTTCCTATAAAAATGAAATTTATCGAAAATTTCCTATAAAATTAAATTTATCGAAAATTTCCTATAAAAATGAAATTTATCGAAAATTTCCTATAAAAATGAAATTTATCGAAAATTTCCTATAAAAATGAAATTTATCGAAAATTTCCTATAAAAATGAAATTTATCGAAAATTTCCTATAAAAATGAAATTTATCGAAAATTTCCTATAAAATTAAATTTATCGAAAATTTCCTATAAAAATGAAATTTATCGAAAATTTCCTATAAAAATGAAATTTATCGAAAATTTCCTATAAAAATGAAATTTATCGAAAATTTCCTATAAAAATGAAATTTATCGAAAATTTCCTATAAAAATGAAATTTATCGAATATTTCCTATAAAAATTAAATTTATAGAAAATTTTCTACAAAAGAGGAAATTTATAGAAAATTTCCTATAAAAAAGGAAATTTATCGAAAATTTCCTATAAAAAAGGAAATTTATTGAAAATTTTCTATAAAAAGGAAATTTATCGAAAATTTCTTATAAAAAGGAAATTTATCGAAAATTTCCTATAAAAAGGAAATTTATCGAAGAGTTACTAAAAAAAAAGAAAACATCGAAAATTTGATTATGTTGTCTAATCGTAGCAAAAGCGAGCAGATTGGTGTTATTTTAACATAATCAAGGATAAATATATTTATCGTTCATACATAAAGAATTTCTTTAAAATTATTGATTTTTGAGAAAATAAGAAATTTAAATAACAATTTCCTTTTCTTCAGTCAATTAAGATCTTACTTTTTATAGACTTTGAGAAAACTATTGTTTCTGTTGTTTGCCAATAGTATGATTTTCTTAAATATAAAATCTAAACTTTTCCAAAAACTTTATTAAACATGCCATCAGAATTAATATTTTTCATACGTCACCATATATAATTTCTAAAGGAAATTTATCAAAAACTTCCTAAAAAAAGGAAATTTATCAAAAAGTTACTAAAAAAGGGAAATTTATTGAAAATTTTCTATAAAAAGGAAATTTATCGAACATTTCCGATAAAAAGGAAATTTATCGAAAATTCCTTATAAAAAGGAAATTTATCGAAAATTCTCTATAAAAAGAAAATGTATATATATTTTTTAAAGTAAATTGAAAATGTACCGAAAATTTTCTATAAAAATAAAAATTCCAATTTGCAGACAATCCCATATATCAGGCAACATTGCGTAAGCAAAAACCCTGAAAATATGTATAATCTGCTTGTAATATTTTATATTAAAATGACCCTGTATTATAATACCAATCTACTCGCTTTTGCTATGATTAGACAACGTAATCAATTACACCATATGTCAAATGTAAAGTGGCTATTTAACACTAGTACTTTTTTTTCCAATGTAAAAGTATTTGTTAGTAGAAGTTAGTACTGACTATGCTTCGATATGAATGTGTATTAGATGTTAATCATTTGTATTTACATATAAACGTACTTACATTCAATCACACTAGTGTACAAACGTGGTAATATTATATATCAATTCATTGAATTTTATTCAAGTTAACTTTAAACACTTTTATTACAAAACCCTAAAAACAAATGTAGCCTATATTTAGGGGGAAGATAATAAAAGAGAGGATAACCCAGCAAACTTTAAAAAATAATTTATATAAATTTTATAAACTCAAGAAAAGAGTGATTTTTTTATAATTAAGGTTAATTAAAACAGGACAAACTTTTCTTAATATAATCCAAAATAAATCAGGTTTTATAGAAATATTTATTTTCTTATTACTTTTATTTATTCGCCAAATTTCAAATTAATTTTTATTAACTTCATTAATTATTAATACTCGTAGTTTATCGGGTGACAAGGTTGTTGTTTGCTATCTATAAGGGAAAACGTGCTTTCCTAGATGACATATATACACACATACATACTTTTGATTAGTTGTAATTGGATTAAAGTTTGTGGTTGTCAGTACAATCGTTCAACATACGGCAAGTACGAGTGTAAAAGATAAATCCCATTGACTTAAATTCTACTAAAAGCTGTAGAATAAATACACACAAATAAATATTCACACATACATTTATACTAAGTTCATGTTGTAGTAAGAACTTGATAATACTTTTTTAAGTTAAACTGAAATGCTCATCTTCTTCTCTAAATTCCAGCAATATTGCTGTCGATAACATTTTCAACCACTAAAACCTTAAAAAGGATGCTAATGTTAATGTTGATATTGATGATGACGAGAATGATACTTTATACAAATACATAAATAGATAAAGTAGTAACGAAATCCCCTTTTAAAGTTTATTTAAGATAGAATAGTTTTGTTAAAATATTTTGAACTTTTTTTGGTTTTAGTTAGTGGTATTGGGAGCTTTTAATTAATTTCAAATAAAACATTTTATGGTTGTCGAAATCTAATTGAATTTTATATAAATAAGAATAAAACAACAAAAATAGAAAAGTAAATAAGTGTATACTTAGAAAAATAAAATTTATAAAACTGAATAGTTTTGTTTACAAAGAAAGTAAAATTGAAAAATGCTCACAGAATGCTGATGTGGGACAGAATCAACATATATTTTCTATAAAATTCCGAAATTTCTAATCGGCTGGTCTGATTTACATAAAAGTTGACATAATTATAGCAGCGTAGTATTCAAGTTTAAGTTTGGAAGATGGATATAACGCTTCTCTTAGGGCCGTAGTTATGTGGTCACAAAGTAGGGCCACTCTGACATGGTTATTTTTAAAACGCTTACTAATTTTTTGTTTCACGTTTGATTTCAAAGATTTTTATATTTTCTTAAAGCTTCCATTAAGGCAAGCATACCTGTGCTATTTATCTTTTAGAGTTATTGAGTTATTCACTATATTAATTTATTATTAATGTCTATACTAGTGTTAACTTTAGTAATTA
Organism: Protocalliphora azurea; assembly: GCA_932274085.1. NCBI lineage: Eukaryota > Metazoa > Arthropoda > Insecta > Diptera > Calliphoridae > Protocalliphora > Protocalliphora azurea. Next base: position 202,816,841 of record OW026519.1, on the reverse strand, counting down.
TATATGGTGACGTATGATTAATATTAATTTTGATGGTATGTTTAATAAAGTATTTGGAGAAGTTTCGATTTTATATTTAAGAAAATCATACTAATGGCAAACAACAGAAAACACCTTAAGCTAAAAAGTCTATATAAAATAAGATTTTAATTGACTGAAGGAAAGGAAATTGTTATTTAAATTTGTTATTTTCTCCAAAATCAATAATTTTAAAGAAATTGTTTGTATATGAATGATAAATATATTTATCCTTGTATGGCTTAAAAATGATTAAATATAATTTGAATATATAAAAAAATTATTAAAAAACTGTTTTAAATTAAAAGAAAATAATAATGATAATAATAATAATAATAATAATAATAATAATAATAATAATAATAATAATAATTTTTCTTTATATGAATTTAAAAAATAGCTAATAATCACTGTGATAATTTGTTCTCTACAGAAGTTAATATTCTTAAGTAGTTCTTAGTTTGCACGATTATGGTCTCCCTAAAAAAAAATTATATGGTGGCGTATGATTATTATTAATTTTCAGATATGTTTAAAAAGTATTTAGAGAATTTTTAATTTTATAGTTAGAAAAGCCATAGTAATGACAAACAATCGAAATCTTCTTAAGTTAATCTCAATGTAGTTTAAATAAAAAAACCGAATTAAAAATATTATAAATTTAACAAAATAACAAAATGAATTTTTCATTATATAAATTTACAAAAATATATGATCACTGCGATAATTTGTTATATACAGAAGTTTATTTTCTTAGTTCTTAACAAATTTATTTTTATATAACATAGAACATTTTCAATATTTCAATATTCGTATAAAATTTAGATTTTTATTAATTTGAAGACATGTTTAAAAAGTATGTAAAGAATTTTCGATTTTATGGTTAAAAAAGTAAGTTAATTTTGTTTTAACAGTTTTCTCAAATTTAATTTTAACTTCTTAAAATTTTACAAACTGAAATCCAAATCTAAAATACCAAACAATTTTGAATTTGGAAGGGGTTTTAGAAATTTAATTTTCTCGAAGATTTTAATTGCATCAATCATATTATCAATTTTATAAGAATTTCTTAATTTTCTATATTCGAATTTATGACCAGAACTCAAAGTAATTGCAAAATTTGTATAATTAATTATAATACAAAAATTTGCCTAAGTGTAATTATTTAGCAGCTCTAAAGCATTCCTCTCATATTACTGTTAAAAGTACGAAATTACTTATTCGTTAGTATGTCTGTGAAAATAATCAATGAAGGATGAAATTGCTTTACTCTTGTTTTGTTTTTATCCACAGCAAATGTTAGCTTAAATATTAACAAGTTAGAGTGATATATTCGGCTGTGCCGAATCTTATATACCCTTCAACCGTGTTGAAATGTGTTATATGAAAATAAAATATGTTATATTGGATGTAATTACAAATATATATTTACTTATACTATATCTATGAAAACACAGCAACGGCCACTAAAAACATATCTAATTGTCTTAAAAAGTGGGTTATGACCAAAAAAAAAAAAAATCACAATTTTCAAGTGGTCGAGACAATTATTTGGTCTATATATTACAGAAAATATATTTGAAATCATATTGGAATTGTAGATCGCGAAGTAATACGCATTATAAAACTAAGCACGAAATTTCCCACTTAGTAAAAATAGTAAGGAATGAATTTTCTGAGGAAGTTTTTAAAATTTAAATGTAAAAGTTAAATAAAACAAAAAATAGATCTTAAGTGCAAAATATTAATGAAGTTATCATTTGCATTTCATACGTGGAAAATGTGCTTTTGTCCCTCATGAAAAAGAGTATATTTCATATTTTTTAATTATTTATTTTATAATTACAATACAATTACAAATTATATTCTAATTCTAAGGCTCAATGTAGTGAAACAGACTAGACTCTCTGGTGGGAATCGAACCCACAACCCCCAGACTGACAGACTAGCTCACTACCCACTAGGCCATCGGGGCACCACACATTTCATAGAATTTTTTATTTTAAATAAAGAAATTGAATTCCTTTAGTTTTGTATTATAGCACTTGGGGTCTTATGTTAATAAATTAATGAAAAGAATTGAAATCGAAACGATTTTCTCATTTTAATTCACCTATATTATCGGAAGTGCTACAGTTATTTCTGCCATATATTTGCATTGATGAAATGAAAATAGGACGGGTAGGTCCAGTGGGAGGAGAGGTAACCCCAATATAAAGAAAATATTAATTTTCTCATCTGAAGGTCTATTAAAGTGAAAGTCTTAAAAAATCTTAAAAGTAATTTTCATATCAAATTTCGAATAGGGTGAATAGGTCCAGGGGGAGTAGTAGCTCCCATTTAAATCAAATATTAGTTATCGCATCAAATAGAGTAGCGAAGCGCACTGGTAAAATAAATTTAATGCTTTGAAATTCTACAAAAGTTCGCACATATTTAAGGAAGATATAATCACTTCGGTGCAGAATAAATATCTTATAAAAGTAAGACAATATTAAATTAAAAAAGGGTATGGTGGAAAATTTATGGACCGATTTGACTGATTTAAAAAACCGTAATTCAAAACAAATACTTCTGATAGATTTAAGCAAGAATGAGGCCCATACCTTATACAGGAGCTTTAAAGAATCTAATAATGCGTTTTAGCCTATAACTCTGAATCTACTTAGTTAATTTTTTTAACACAAAAATTCGTTAAAAAATTTCCAATTTTTCTGCAAAAGGACGAAATTTCTAGTTTACATAGGTGCTTTAAAAGATTTAAAAAACCAAATATGGTTAGTTTATTGTTAATGTTTTTTAGACCGACCCATGAAAACAACAAATATAAGGAAAGCAAATATTAAATAAATAAAAAACAGATTTGCCAATAACTCGGTTATATAAGAACCAAGTCCTTAGCTTACTTAGGGCTTGGATATCGGTCAAAAATGCATTCTGGCCGTTACCTCTTTAACTAATGGACCGACTGAGTTCATCTCTTCAGCGGAAAAAGTCAGAAAAAAATATATAGGGGCTTCAAAAAATCGAAAATCGGTATGGCGACGTCCCGGCTATCACGATGGCTTGATTTTTAAAATTGCAGGTTCTATAATCCCGACAGTTTATGAAAAACGAGTTCTAGTTTCTTGACTTTTATCTGTTTATTTTTTTAATTTGATTACAATGTCTATAAACAAAAAAGGGGAATCCCCGTCTTTTGGTATATCAACTTTTTTGTATGATTTTTTATCTTCAATTTTGTCAGTTTATTCGTGTCATTTTTTGTGTAAATACATCTTTTAATATGGGAAAAGTTCAACACATTTTAAAGCCAACGATTATATCTCAAATTGGTACGGAACATCTTTTCACGAATGCTGACATAAACAACTGGATTCAAGAAGAATATCATGTGGAAAGTAATGAGGAGCAAATGGAATTACCACATACGGAATCGGTAGATTTATACGACAGTGGTCATGAAGAAAACAAAATTAAAGTGATTGATTGTATAAAATCAATAAACATACAATGGGCTTTAGAAAATGATAAGCCGACAACAACACTACATGATTCAACTGTTATTTTAAAAACTTATTTGCCAAAAAAGCAACACTAAATTCTTTAAAAATGTTTAAAATTTAAATATATTAATAAAAACAATTCCAATTTTAAAAATTACATACAATTTTTCAATAAAATTTTTGGTTCCGTTTTCGCGACAGGTCTGGTTTTTAATTAGTCGCGAAAATCGAGCTTGCATTTGTCATTCCGTTTGCAATTTCCACAATTTTAGTAGGGGAACAGAAAAGTTAATTTTTTTTGAATCCTTAAAGAAATGATGTCAATAGGACGATGTTCGTCCGTTCGTCTATCCGTCGGTTGAAATGACGTTTATGAAGGCATTTAAATAATTTGTTCAACTTCAGAATGATGGTGAAGCTTCCCGTTAATATATATATATATATATATATATATATATATATATATATATAGACGAACGGACCTACATCGTCCTATTGACATCATTTCTTATAAGGATCCAAAAAATATTAACTTTTCTGCTCCCCTACTAAAATTGTGGAAATTGCAAACGGAATGACAAAATTATATATACCCTTTACAACTCCGGTGAAGGGTATAAAAAAAGGGGAAAATCCATCCAAACCATTTTTTATAATAAAAACTAAATTGTGAATTTTTGCCAACAACAACAATGAATGAATTGTCTAGAAAAAAAAAACAATGACAAAATGGTTGAATGAATGAGTTTAAGGCTCGTAAAATATGTCCTTATCTTAACAGATACTCGTCAAATTCATTCATAAAAATTTAAGGTTTAAATATTGTATATAATGACTAGTATTTTTATCAGTAGTAAAAATTCCAATGTATAGTAAAATAAAACCATAACCCCAAAGTAAAAAGAGTTGGATAAAAATATTTCAAAAATACTCATTTAAATAAATAAATAAATATTTGTAAATCGTTCACACTTGTCTTTTATTAAATCTGAAGTATGTGATTGTGAATTTTGACAGCTGTTTCCATCACCACCATCACCACCTCCACTCGGTTAGCACGAGTTTATGTCTATTTAATGGACCATTGTTTTATGCTTCTTATTGTATACAAACAATACTAAAGTATATTTATTTTTGCGTAGATTTGTATATAAATAAATATCTTAATACATAATTGCTTTTATTTATAAATTAATAAATATTTATGTCAGACATACTGGTGTTTCTTCTAAAAACTTTTTTATTTTTATTTGTTTTATCAACAATTTAATTGTTTTATTTTTCACTCGAGACAATTAAATAAACATTTGATTTTTATCAGAAGGTTTGGAAGTAAGCAAATCAAAGTCAATGAAATTAAGTTATTGTAGTGAAAGAGATTAGAAATTAATTTAGATGTCGTTTATTTCCTTCAGGCTTGTTGTGATGATTTCATTAGAAAAAGATTAAAATTTAATGACTGTGTGTTGAAGGCATAACTATGGAAACTTAAAGAATGGAGGCAAATTTAAAGTAATTATGTATTTAAAGATAATAAGTAAATTTGTTACAATAAAAATTTCATCTATGTTTGTTGAACTCCATTGAGAACAACAGATAATTAATTGATAAACAAAATAAAAATGAGATTAATTCCAGAAGGGTAAATCCAGGATATGATCTTCTGACGTCTGTAGAATCATCGCGGAACGCAATAGCTAATGGCTTGATATGGAGTTTAACCTTTCAACATAATTATGGCTGTGTTGTCTAATTTTATCTATAGCCTTTGGAATAGAGAATGTTTAATAAAAAAACATGGTGCATTTACAATTGTCCTCAGAGTTTTTGACTGTTACCTTTGTAGTATTACAATATTGAAATTGATTGTTGTTCCCCAGAGCTGTATACCATAAGTCCAAAACTTTATTGTTTAAATTTTATTTCGATTTAGGACCTAACAATCAGAATATTCGTTTGGTTTTCATATTCAGCTGTTGTTTCTTTGCTCAAATATGCCTTTTCCAAGTCAGTCTCCTGTCAAATTTCATTCTCAAATATTTAACGCATTCACTTTAAAGTATTGAAATGTTGTTTAGTTGTACCAAGGACCAAGTCGCTCCGTCGTAAGGAGAATGTGACATGTATGGATTTTTCTGTGATGATTTTAGTTTTTCATTTATTTAATCTTTGCACTAAATATGATGCATTGCTTTGACAAATATCGGATTCTAAAATAGCGGTATTATCTGCATACGTTATAGCTAGAATATTTTTGGTAATTGGCATACGCTGCCTTATGGGACGCCTGGACGGCTTTAATGTGATAAATGTTGGAGAATTCAGAATTAACTTTGACATAAAAAGTTTTATCTGTTAAATATGATTTTTGTAGCAAATAAAAATAAGTTGCCATACTTTGTCAAACGATGGCAACCATACGATGGCATTGCTCTGGAGTGCCATATTTGTTTCTAAAACTAAATTGGTATTAAGGAATAATGTGTAAGTTTTCTATAACTGGTAATAATCTTTTCAAACATTCGTTCAAATATTGGTCTATAACATAATGTCTATACTAGATAAATGTTTATGAAGACAAATGTCACAATCATTGCGTATCTATAAAAGGTAACCTCAGTTAAACAGCTGATTACTATTTTTGGATGTTACAGCTTTCAACTGCATATAAAAAAACATTCACCTTATTGCTGTTTTTGTGCAACTATTTGCTGTTTTGGCAGTTTAGTTTTTGTCGCATTTCAAAGTTCACTTTTTTCAGATTTTTTAAACACATGAAATTTAAAATCGTATATGTGCTTCGGAGATGGTTTCAATTCAAATAAACTCAATAAAACTTTATAATTTTTCTCTTAAATGCGCACAAAAGTTTTAGCAGCAACTCCTCATATAATGGGACCATGAATGGATCTTGACAAAATTGTTGTTTTGAAAAATAAATCCATTTATTTTAAAAGTTTAAATGGCGTAGCTATCTTAAGAAGAAACCTCCACTTGAACTATACCTTCGTATAGAATGTTATAGTTTCCGAATTTAGCTCTACGAGTTTAATGATCTCCACCAATATCAATCCTTTCATTTTTATATGGTATTCCAACAATAATCCAATGTCAAAGGAAGGTTAAAATCGATTGCATATAACGCGGTACAGTTAAGCGACAGGTACACACTTAGCCAATGTGAGAATAAACTCAAAATTCTCATATTCTCTATTAAGAAGGCCGGCTATTAAGGTAGAAATTTTCTAAGAAGAAATAATATTTTTCATATAAAAGTATTGAGTATATATTATTTTTTCTAAAATAATTGGCACAGACCAATTCTTGTAAAGATTAGCTGTCAAGAAAATCTGAAATAATCTAAGCTTCCACATATTTGATGACAAAATCCCTGTAAACAACCCAGCAAAAACTTTTTGGTTTTCGGTAATAACAACTACTTATTAAAGTAGTTTCTTGGTAATGAGGCGTCATTATTATTTGACTACTCTGTATTACATTAATAAGTACTCAATAGTATAATAGCACAGTAATACTGCAATCACGTGGATGGGTTGGCTAGAGCGCCGGATTAACAACCAGAGGGTTGTTGATTCAACCCCATTCTGAAGCTGTTAGTTTTTTATAACAAAATGTCTAAAAAGATATTTTATGCTAAAAAAGTTTTTGTCACTTAGAAAACTAAGTGCGAGATGGTGTACTGAGTAAGACGTTAGTCATTAAAAACGTGTGTGTCCAAGTTCGAGTCTCACTGACTTTAAAATTTTTTTGTTTTTTTTTTATTTTTGTTTTCGTTTAGGTACATATTTTTGAGTACCCCTAGAGTCAAAAAATAACTACATGAATTTGTGGATAACTCGAACAAAAATAATTAGTTATTCAGGCAAAAAATAAGTAGTTTATTTTTGTTTCCAATTATACCTGCTAGCTTAACAGGAAAACAAAGTTTTTGCTGAGTATTAACAGTTAAGCTAGATTTACACGATTGAATGTATTTTGAAGTCTTATCAAAATTTTGAAAATTTATTTTGATGTTCTATTTACACGTTTCAAAAATTTGATCAAAATATTCTTTCAATATATTTCAAAATCTTTTGATAAAATATTTGATCAAAATTTGTTGAAGCTAATTTACACTATTGGTAAACTTTTTATATTGAAAATTTTGACTTTGATCAACTGTTTTGCTTCTTTTGTGAAATAATTTATTATTATAAAAAATAATTATTATTATAAAAAAAAAAAACGATGACACAATCATCATAGCATCAACATTTTTAATATTGGAGGAGGAAGTAGCTGAAAATAATGCAAAAAAAAAAGAAGAAAACAAAAGAAACATTGGGTTCGACCTTTTCTTTTGCAAGGAAATGGTATGTATGTCTTTTTTAGGGAGCGATTGAAAAAGGAATGATCCCGACCTATACAAAAACTTTGTGCGAATGTCACCAGACGATTTTGATTATTTGCTTAATCTCGTCACCCCATCAATAAAAAAGGCCAATACTAATATGCGGGAATCTATATGCCCCGGAGAACGACTGGCAATTACTTTGAGATTTTTAGCGACTGGGGACAGTTACGCAAGAATGATGTTCTTGTTTAAAAGATCAAGGATGAATTTTTTAAAGGTAAAACCTAATTTATTAAATAAAAAAACATATCAAAAATAATATCTATTGGTACAGATGCCAGTAACAGAGGAGGAATGGGAGAGTATTTCCCAAAGTATAAATAAAACGTGGAATTTTTCCAATTCAATCGGGGCATTAGATGGAAACACATCGATATTATAGCACCAGCACACTGTGGAATCGCATATTTCAATTATAATAAGAAAAACAGCATTGTTTTGATGGCGCTTGTAGACGCGAACTACAATTTTGTTTTCATCGACGTTGGTGCAAAGGGTAGAGAGTTCGATATATTGAATCAAAAGAATGAACATGATGTCAAATTATTTTGTTACTTATATACACGGCATCAATAAAATCTTCAAAAGTTTTGTTCAATAAATTTTGAAGAAATTTTGCTGTTTACACGAGTTTAAAGCATTTTGAAGAGCAATTTTGAAGAAAATTTCAATTGTGTAAATCTAGCTTTATATTAAATTTTCAATGTTTCATTTCAGAAAAATTTATCTGAATCGATTTTTAATAATATATTTAGTTGATGTTTATATAACTTCTTAAGCACTGAGAAACCGTACATTTATTGAAACTTTGGAAGTAGTGAAAAAGTACTTGCTTCTATTTATTTTTACTAGTATCTTCTACGTTTTTGCGACAGTTCGGACAGATATGAAAATCACTCCCATCTACAATATTTTTTGCCTGTAATTTTAAATTACACTCACTGCAAATAATAAGGTGTCTACATGGGAGTAAAAAAAATGTTTGATGGGAGATTACAACAAATTATAAAAGAATTTTCATTTTGAAGATGTTTTAATTCGCAACAAATGAGAATAATGGCCCGAAAAACATTTTTGAGTTATTTTACATTATTAAAATTATGAACAAAATTATGAAAATAATGAACAAACACTAAAAAAATTAAGTCCCAAATGCAGTGAACAATCACCCAAATTGAAATAATCTTTGTTTTGAGCGATTGTTCTTTTATGTGTTTTAGACGATTTCCCTTGGGCGATTATTCGCATAACCATCTAAAACCTTTTGTGATTGTCATAGGGTTAAATAAAAATGAAATGAATTTAAGATGGTTTACCTGGTGTGGTACACAGAAAAACGTATAATAAAACCTTTTACTTATTATAAGCTTGCTACACATTCTAATTATTATTTACTGATAAATTTTTAACATCTGGCTTTTTCAAACAATTAAACATTTATTAACCCATTTTATGCACACTTTCTTAAGTAAAAAAAGATAATAAAATAATTTAAATTACAAACAACATTCATACCGGAAACTTTTGAAATTAGCACAAAAGCTTGAAATAAAATTAAACGCACGTAAATCAAAATTAAATGACTTTTAAATAAAACAAAAAATAAAAATAAATTTTCTGTTGGTAACACCTGTTCAAGCGATGACACCAGAGCCCAGAGAAAGATTATTAAACTTTATATCTTTAAAAATATTATAACGTTAAACTCGTAACATCAATAAAAATCCTGTTTTTATTTTGTTCTTTGTTTTTTTTTTTTTTGGTTTTTTGTGTTTAAAATTCGTAAATTTCCAAATTTATATTTAAAATGTTATAAACAATTTTCAACGTCATTTATAAAAGAAATAAATAAAAATCTTAAAGCTTTAAATTACTGATTTATAATGATTGAGTAATAAGAAAAGAAATATTGAATGAAACAGAAATAATTTATTACTTGTCTTATATTTAGGCTCTCACTTCTTAAAATTATTATTAAATGACACAAATTTACATCAGATTAGATGAAAATTCTTCTTTATGTTTTACAAATTTAATTGTATAAATTGAAAATGCTTTTAAAGCGTTTTCCTTTTTCTGTTAATCGCAAAATATGACATAAAAAGAAAACAAATATTTCATATAATCCAACAATATTTACTGTATTGGTCTTTAATTTTGATTAAGAACAAAAAGGAAAGGTATCCTTGTTATAGACTAACCCAAAAATGTACATAAATACAATGAAAAAGTTCGTTGTTTCAATTAATTGGTTCCCTAATTTTGACCTAATGTACATTAAAACAATGTATTGTCATACGTTAGCATTGAAATTCACCGTTCGTTGATTCAACTTATTCGTACATTGAATAAAATAAATAATTCCAATGAACAGCACGTTAATTTCAATGAACTCATACGTTAAACCAATGAAACTAAACGCTGAAAATTTACCATAATAATAGGCCTGTTCTGTTCTTTTGATATTCACTATATTTAAAATTAAAGTATTAAATTTTATTACATTAAGTTAATATATGTAAATAAAAATTAAATACAATTCTCTATAAATAATTAATATAGATGCCATAAATATATCAATCATAGTATTTATATTACATTTTACTAAATAATATAAATAAAAAAAGTAATTTTATGTCCATGGTACGTACCAATGGCCAAAGTGATGGGTTGAACACATTTTGGTTTACATAATACAGATATGATCGTGAACTTCCTGTTCGCTTTCTTTATTTATTTTACAAATTATTTCTTGTTATCCTTTCTATTGCTCAATATTGGTATGGAATATCCATGTAGACACCACACATTAATATGGCAACAGTAAAAAATAAAAATTCTTTCAAATGACTTAAAATTTTTTTAAATACATTTCACATTATTGTTTGTCTGTAGAAATTCATTATTCATATTATTTTAATGAAAGATTGCGGAAAGTTATAAAGCATTCCCTGACGATCGCCGTAGGTTATTTGAGGCTAATAACACATTCCTCTGCGTCTTAATTGTTTTATCTACATAAATATAAGTTAAATATAATATTTTAAAACCTGTTTAAAATAATAAACATTATATTATATTTCTTAATATGTTAAGAAAGAGTTCTCCTGTGTAAATAAATATATACTGGTGCATATTCCTATAAAGGCACATCAATATTTTTAATCAACTTACCAAAAATGGGGTTAAAAAATAATTATGGTACTACAAATTAATTTGTTTTTAAATCATTTATACACTTAAAAAAATAATAACAAAAAACTTAAAATGTACATTAAATATTTTTCATTGCAATTTTAGTAGTTTAATGTAATTTTTTATGGCATTTTCCTATATACGCACTTAAACTTATAAACCAATTTGGCGTTATTAATAATGTGTTGATGAACCTTTGTTTTGTTTAACTTCAAAAATTTGTTTTGGCATTGATTCGATTAATTTTGAAGCAAACCACTGTGAATTTCTTCTCAGACTTGCTTAATTTTTAGTTTTAACTCCTTTATTGTCATTATGGTTTTATTCTTTGCATTTCTTGCGTAAACTTTACGGGACATGTACCCCCACAGACTCTCCATTGGATTTAAATCCGAACTGCAAATCGGCCAGTCCAACAGTGGAATATAATGTTGATTAAACCACGATTTTGATTGATTCGAGATATAGATTGCAGCATTATTCTGTTGGAATATGCAATCTTTAGTAATTTTTTATCCATATATGAGAGAAGAATATCTTGCAACTGTTCATCATAAATTTCATTGTTTGTTTTAGTTGGAACAAAACATATTTTTGATTTTCCTGTAGCAGAAAAGGCTGCACAAAACATAACACTGCCTTCACTGAAATAGCGTTTCGACATGCGAATTTCGTCATCTGTCCATTTCATGTCAAGTTTATTTTTTTATTTGTCCAGCATTTATTTTATTGTAGTTGGCTTCTTTTACTTTATTAATTTGTTAATTTTTTATTACCTTTCGTTGGTCTTCGCACTCCGTATTTCTGCCCTTTCTTAAGAAAGCCTCGAATAACTCCTTCCGAACGGCTAACTTTTCATCCATTTACTCTGTTAGAACAGCCTTGATAGTGAAAATATTTAATTTAAATTTTTTCCCGGTCTGTAAGAAAATTTCCTTTGGGCATCCTTTAAGCTGATGAAGTTTCCCAATTAAAACAAAAATATTTCCAGTAAATAGAGTTGTTGTTATCAGATACTTACCTTAAGTGAAACAAATAACTAAAACTTAAAATTTTTTAATATATTTTTTTTTTTTTCAATAACTTTTTAGAAAAATTTTTTTTCGACTGAGTTTATAGGAATATTCCACTAAGATGGTCACCTTTATGTTCTGATTGCTAAATTAAACAGAACAACAAAAGCAAAAAACAAATATTTTTTACATAAAAAAATACCGTTATATCGCGAGTTATTGTAACAACACAACATTGTTTATGGTTAAGAGAAACGAATATAACTCAAAGAAAAACAAAAATTTTAAATGCGTTTATAGGAATATGCACCAGTGTATATTTAGGTTTTCAATAATTCGAATGTTCATGTTTTCTAACATATTCAGTTTTTAATTATTAACTTATTATTTTTGTTTTTATTATTTACACAACACTTTTGCTTAAAGCGCGTCATTTCTTGTTAAGCGATGAATACAAACTGCGTTGTTTTCGTTTTACTATATTTCCCGTTAGAAAGCAATGAATAAATACGATTACACTGTGCGACAAATGGTAGGAGTCAGTGATCGGGAAGGGTTCAAACTACCGGGGAAAGTTATATCGGTAAAAAAGAAGTTATACGTGTCCCGGCGTTTCACTGGGTCACGTCTAGGAATCGAGATATATCGATATGAAGTTAGTAACTATCATATAGGGGAAATTGTGACCTATGGTGGTCTTTTTTTTGACATAACTCGAGTCATCAATTTTTTTTTTCCAAGGAATTTTGAGCATACCTCGAGCAAATTTTTGAAATTCATACCTTCACTTAATTGTGAATAAAAACGAAACGCGTTCATCGATTTTCATGATCTATGCCTCATTTTGTTTAAAGGTTTAGTGACTTTACGTGAAAGTAATAGGACTGGACACTTTTTTTACCGTTTTGGATTTTTTATGAATTAAAAATAAAAAAATTGAATTTTTTAGGCAAAAAATAGTTTTTTTCATACATTTATTTATAACTGCGAAAATGTTGCTTATGTAGCGAAACGTTATATGAACAGATTAAAGGAATTGTAATTCCTAATTTTTTTAAATTTGTTTCAGCAAAATCGGACTGGTGGTTGTCGAGTTATGACAAAAAAAAAAAAAAAAAAAAAAGACCACCAAAGGTCACAATTTCCCCTATATGATAGTTACTAACTTCAAATCGATATATCTCGATTCCTAGACGTGACCCACCGAAACACCGGGACAAGTATAACATCTTTTTTACCGATATAACATTTCCCGTTGGTTTCATCCCATCCCGATTTTGACTGTCGCATAGTGTTATTTTAACATAATTTAACTATTCTATTCTCAAACATTTGATTAACAGAAATAAAAACAAATTAACCCAATAAATATTTTAGTTAATATAGATAAAGGAAATTATTTATGTTCCTAAAAAAAGAATAAATAATTCCTTATTTAAAGACAGACATACCGTGCCACCAAGGTCATTGATCAAAAATCGAACATTTCATCAGTACAAATATTTTTGCGGTTAAACTAAATATGTAATTTGAACTGGCATTCGTACGTGTCACTAAGATGACAAGGAAATCAACAACATCATTGACATGGCGTTAAAATGTGGAACATTTATTAAGTCAGTTGGTAATGTTTATATTATGACAACATCATTTGCAATATTTTTTGATGAGTGTGAGTATAATGGGGTTTATGTGGTCAGTAGCTAGGGAAGATCAATAAAATATTATGTCGGCTTTTGTTGAAATAAAAAAACCAAAAATAATCATAAATAAAATAAAGCAAAAAGTAATAAAAATGCTGCGTATAAATAGTACTTAGAAATCAATATTATTCTTTTTATTTTGTTTGTACCCTTAAGATGTGAGTTTATTACAAAGTTACCAATTTATTGAGATTGAATGTGAGTGCTAAGCTTCCATATTTCTTTCTTTTAGTTAGAATTGAAACAAAAAAGAGAGGAAAATATAAAAATCAATTCCTTTCCTTTGTTTTTTTGCACCACGACAATAAAATAAAGCAATTAAATTGAGCGCTTTTGTAACCTTAAATGAAAATATTTTATTAAATAGAAGTAGAATTTAAAATACATTATTTGTATGTGAAAAAAATTTTCTTAAACTGTTTATAATTTTATAAATTTAAGTTAAAAAGAGAAGAAAAAAACGAAGTGCTTTTTTTAAAAACCATTGTTGTCAAATTGAGTTAAATATATTATAAAATGAGAACCATCTGTAACATAGGGTGGACAAATAAAAATGTTGTTCATTTTAGCCCAAGATTTCTCAGTAAAATTAGTTACACATGGTCATGGTGTTATAATCCTATAAATCATTTTTTTTAATTGACTCTGAATATATAATATATTGAAGCATATCTCGGGAACGAATTAACTGATTTGGTTTAGTAACACATCAAAAAATACAAATTGTGTCCGAGCTACACCTACAAGATTTTTAATCTACGCAACAATTTCAGAGATATTAAAAATATTATATCGCAAAAAATTAAATTTTTACAAAATTTCAAAATTTTTATTTTTCAAATAATTTTTAAAAATAGAAGGCCACAAAAAATATTTTTCGCTTTAATCATAAAATAACATATAAAATATTTCACTAAAATTGAAGCTTAAATGTATACTTTATTCACAATTAAGTGAAGATATTTCAATTATATATTTTTTTTTAATTGAGATACCATCACTTAATTGTGGCTCGTTTTAAGTGTGGCATATCCAACTTTTTTTTATGAAATAAATAAATATAATTTTTGATAGTTTTCAATTTTTAAAAAAATTTTTGAAGATTTTTTTTCTCTTTAGCACAATTTAACTCCAAAACTACTGAGCAAAGAAAAAATATATATAACTTGTAGATATTTTGAAAAATAATTTTTTGCTATTTTATTACAGCAAATTAGACAATTCGTTCTCTAGATATTTGAAATATGTGGTGGCTAGACGGCGCCGCTTAATTTTTCAAACCGTCGACGTCATATACCGGCACAAACGGCAGAGCCAACTCAAGGTAAGCCGCCGATACAATCGGCTGCTTACCGCGAAGATACAAGCTCTATATGTTTCAATTTCAAATTTAGTTACTTACCAATAATATATAAATATAGATGGTAAATCCAGTAGAATTAAGAATTTCCTATAAAGAAAAAATAAAGCAAGGTAAATATTATTAAAACATACTAAAGTTTTACGAAAACAATAAATAATGGTTGAAACTTTTTTTTAACAAACTTTGAAGAGTCTAGTAAAAATTCATTATGTATACAAAATAATGCGGTATTGGGATCCTTGATTTAAATAAGACCGTCTGTCTGTGGGAAAATTATAAACCCTAAATAAGATGAAATCTGCTCAGTAGTGTATTAAAAAAAACCGAAATTTTCAGAAAACCGGTTTTCGAGTTATTCGAAAAATAGCTTTAAAAAAACGGTTCGGAATACGGTTTTACTTAAGAAAAACCAGTTAACCGGGTTTTATTAAAAATACAAATATTTTAAAAATGTTTATTATTTTTACTCAAAAAAGTTCTCAAGAAAATACATGGCATTTGTAATGACTAGTAATGTTAAAATAAAGTCATATAGCTTTTGATCCAACTCTTCAGTAAATTTTTACATATTATTTACTGAAATTCACATTTTAGCTAGATTTTCTTAATCAAAATTTGTTCAAATCTATTAAAATATATACAAATCTCAGTTCTCAGTACGTCTGTGGTGCGATTCAGTAACTTTTAACGATTCGACAATCGCAAAACTTGTCAATAGCATTTGTTGTTTGCAGTAACGATTGTGTGATTCACTAAGTACTCTTAAACGATTGTATATAACTATTATTTCGTTTGGCAGCTCTCCACAAGGAAATGCCGAAATAAAACTAAGGTTCAAAACCAAATAAAAAAGAAAAAGCAAACAAATTTGAGACAAATTGAAATTTTTTTAAAAGTTTTAAGACGGTGATTGATTAAATTATGTCTTTGATATTGATTAAGATGTGTTTCTGTTAATGGTTTTCTTCAAAATGACCACTACTCCTAAAAGAAGATTCGCAAACGTAGAAGCACGGTCTTTAACCATCGAAGCACAGACTACAACCACAAAACAACGACTGAATCATTGTGTTGACTTTTTGGCTAATTTTTGTCAATCTATTAACAACACAAAAATGTTTGTCTTTAAGTTGACGCAAACAAATATCGTTAAAAATGATAGAGAATAACGAATTCGGCAATTTTGTTGTTTATTGTTTTTAACGATTCGTTTATCATTAAAACTAGTTACTGAATCGCACTACTGGTGTCACTCAAATTAGAAATTCTATAAAACTAAACAAAGCTTTATTAGATCATAATGAATGTAAATGAGAAATACTTTCAAATAATTAAGGGCCTGTTTCAGTACAACAAGCGAATTGTTTAAAAATAAAATTTGTATAAAAAATTTTAATTTTTATAAAATGTGTTTTATTTTCAAACAATTTAATTGTTTTAATGCATCTGGCCCTAAATATGGTTCAATGAGAAAAAATAAAAAATGAGAAATAGGTATCGCTTGATTTAGAAAAAAAGATAGAAAGAACATTTCATAAAAAACCGGTTAACCGACAGAAAAAACCGGCTTCTCGAAAATAAAAATTATTCGAAACAGGTCGGTTTTCTGAAAAAGAAAAAATCTGTTAACCGGTTTTCGGTTTTTGAATACAGTACTGCTCATATTGTTTTTTGTTCGCCAAAGCAAAATCAGTTCAGTAGAATCTCCTAAATTAATGGTAGGTCAGATCGAATTGCAATTTACCGGAAAGTTGTATGGAAGGACCTATGCTTTTAGAAAAAAAAAAAGTTATAATCACATTTTTATAATATGGAATGAACTACAATATGCCGAAGTTGGCCACCTCGAAAAGTTTACAGATAAAATCCCATCATTAGAAACAAATTAAAATATAAAAGAAAGTTGTAGAAGAGTACATATCTTGTAATCACACTTTTATAATATGGAATGAGCTACAGGATGTCAAATTGGACCACCTCCAGCCATAAGAAATCAGTGAATTTTTAGCATTTTTATTCGAAATGTCTGATTTGAGAGCACTATATTAGTTGTAATTAAAAAGCTATAAAGACATTATATATATTGGTGGATAGATAAATAGATCTATTTTTATGTTATGATCATATTAATTTACAAACTGGAAAAAGGAAGGAAAAGCTTGTTAAATTTAAAAATTTATCATTTTGAAGAAATCTGTTTTTTAGATTGGCAAGTGTAGAAAAAAATTATTCGCTTAAGATATCAAAATGAGTTTTGGATTATGAAAAGGCTGCTATTTTTTTTAATAAACTACATTAAAAATAAAATTAAAAAAAAAATAATTCTATAACTTTTTCTAAGCGCTAAAAATGTGATTTAGAAAATTTTTATATTTTCATAAAATATGCTCTCCTGTCTTTATTTTTCATAACTTGCGGAACGGTTTAGTGCTAAGATATTAACTTCAATTTTTTTTTTTTTTTGTATATAATGAAGAATTATATAATTTATTTGAAAAAAAATTAAGTTCATAATTTTTCCAATTTTTGGAATTGAAGTACAATTTTTGTAAAAAATTAGTTTTTGGAGAAACTATAAATGTTTTATACGTAATAAAATCTTTGTTAGTTAAGATATCTTAACAGTTTAGTGCTAAATCGTTCTATGTAGATTTAGTTATTAAAATAATTTTTCAAACTTGAAAATAACTCCCGTTATATTTTTTTTCTAGCTCGATAAACTTGAAATTAAGTTAAAAAAAATCATCACTTGTCGTAAGGTGCAACTCTGATTGAAATTGAAATTTGTATCTTAAAAATTTCAGAAGTTTTATGTTTTGAAATATGTAAAACATATACATATATTTGTTAATTAAAATTTTGAGAAAAATAAAATAAAATAAAATAAAATAAAATATATTTTTGTAAAAAGATTTGCATTTTTTTATACTTATTACAAAGTGCTGACTTTGATAATTTTTCACGGCTAGACGAATAGAGATATTGCAAAATTTTTTCAAAACATTATTTTGTGAAATGTTAGAAATTGCAAAATATTTAAAAATATTATTTTATATACCTATAGCATATATTTTTATTATTATGGAAATTATTTGAGAAAAACAAAATAAAGTCAAGACAAAAAGTAAAAAATTCAAGCTCAAATAAACTGAAGGAGGTAATTTTATCTCTTTAAATTATTTTTCTTAAATCCTTAATTTGCTAAATTTATAGAAGTGATCGAGGTGATTAACTTTGACATGCTGTAACTCATCTCCTATTATAACAAGTTGCTATAAGAATATTATTCTTAAAGCTTAAGACCTTCTCTACAAATTTGTCATGCATTTTACTATGAGTGTTTTATGGGACAAAGATTTATAACAAATCTGTAAAAGTTACGTATTTTTAACACTTTTTCATGATCGAGGTGGTCAATTTTGACACAAGATTATTTTTCTGAGAGTTTTGAACCTACACTACAACTTTCAATTTGATATGGCCAGTAGTTGAAGATATACGAATTTATTACCAATTTCTAGAAATTACGTGCTTTTAAACCTTTTTCATGATCGGGGTGATCAACTTTGACCCCCTATATTAAAGCAGGGTATCGCACTAAAGCTTCTAAAAGTTTAAGACCTTCTTAAACACTTTCTAATGCATTGCAATTCGATCTGACCTGTAGTTTAAGAGACACAAATTTTTTACCAATTTTGTATATGCGATCGTCCCTATTGTGTTACAGTTTATTTGTGTATCACCATATGTGTGTCGTTTGAATTTCAATATATTGATATTCCCAAATGAAGATAGCAGCATAGTACTGATCACAAAGTAAATCTTAATAATATGGCAATTACTTTTTAGAATTTTTTTTCTTAAATGTTCCCAAATTAACTTTTTCAATTTATTGTATATTATTTAAAATATTTTAAATATTTACCAAAACATCTCTTAATCAAATATTCAAAGTATTCCCTAAGGAATTATTTGCCAACTTAAGATAAAAAGCATCAAATTTCTTCTTCACTAGCACAAGTCTAGACTTAATTATTACTTTAAACAAATTATTTTAAATTCAAGGAGGCTAAATTGCCCATTAAATTTAATAGTACTAAAGTTATAATTAAAATGATAGACAAATCTCCAAACGAAAAATTTAAACTGTTACAAATACTTTGAGAAACAAGAGATTTCTTTTCTGAAAAATACCAATTAAAAAAAGTGGAGGTCAAAGCAAATAGTATTGAGAAAAAATCTCAAATTACTTAATGACACACAAAACACATACAAACAAATTTATTAAAGCAAACGAAAAGCAAAATGGCTAAAAAAAAAGCTAAAACAGTAAGCAGGTTGGAGAGAAAGCGTTTCATTCATTTATAATATTTTGCTTTGTTATGAAGAAGAGGATATTTGTGTGTGTGTGTGTGTGTGTGTTTGAATTAAAGGTCTATAAAGTCAAGTTTTTTAGAGCATTCATAATGGATCATTAAAGACCTCATGTGCGAAAGATTTAGGAGGGTAAAAATAATGGTTTAATAATAAACTGAACATAATATATTCCGCTAAAAATTAATAAACAGGAAAAGGAAATGACTGCTACTTCTATAATTCAAACTAGTAAACAAGAGATCGATAAAGTTAAAGCTTGACAATCAGAAACAAAAAACAAAAGATTCTTAATGAAATGTAATGAAATGTGAAAGAAGAAATGTTGCCTAAAGTACATGAGAAACTTTTATTACAATTTACATAAACAAATTTACGTCATTTTATAATATTTATATATTTTACAGGATTTTTAACTCTCGTAAAATTTAATTCAAAGTTAAGATAAATAACAGTGCACAGTATCAGCATTGAAAATTTTTGTAAATAAATCTATAACTTCTAAACTGCTATTTGGATTTACATAAAATTATGCTACTCAAAGTTTAATATGTCACGAAAAATTGCATTTTTTGCGTATTTAATCACAAACACACCATCGAACATTGGTTACGAGCACAATAGTAAAATAATTTTGGAAATTTCCGTGACATATTAAACTTTAAAATAGCGCAATTTCGGTTCTGCAAAAGATATTGACTTCAATCTTTTTGTATATAATAGAGAATTATGTCAGCTAGGCAATATAATTTCTTTGGAAAAATCAAGTTCATAATTTTTCCAATTTTTGGAATTAATTAAAATTAAAAAAAAAAAATAGTTTTTAAAGAAACTATACATGTTTTATGCGTAATAAAATCTTTGTTATATAAGATATCTCAACGAAATTTTCGTTGATTGTAGACTTTATCGTTTAAAATGATAAAGTGTAAAAAGTGATTTCTCACTTTTTCGCCCATAAAGTTCACATTTTCCCGATGTACCAGAAATATCGATTGTAAACTCTTAAAAACACATTATAAATTCTGAAACTGTATTCTATTTGCCGATTTATGCTTTTAGATTTTAGAACATATAGACTGAAGTCAAAACTTTCATATAAAATAGGTCAAATTTGTGAGAGTGTGTACTTAAACTGCTTGGGCTATTGAGATTATTTTCTATTTTAAAATCATCCCTGTGAAGATACCTTTCAGAAAATTATAAAATTATTATATGTTGTTAAAGAAAAATATATTTCTTTAACAACATATATATTTAATTATGTTGTTAAACAATTTTCTATTTCAAAATCGTTTATTTTTGGGGCTCGACTTTCTTTATTCAATAGATACTTTTGTTATTGAATAATTTAGAAAGAAGCTAATAAAATCGGTCGAGAATACTGACATATATATGAAAAAACTGGACCAATTTCAAATGCAAATAACTCGAAAACTAATAGACATAAATAGCACAAATAATCACGTTTTATTTATAGGCCTTATTAAGGGCTTGAAGAAGATGTAACAATATTTGATAAATCGAATAAGAAACAAAGTTTAAAAATGTTGTATGTCAGAGATACCCTTTTTTGAGACCTCATAGCTCCGCTCCTGAAGGATATGTGGAGTCCCTATTCGAAACTTAAAATGGTACACTCCTCTGTTACGCCTATGTCAAATTTTATGTAAATACAACCAGTCGATTAGAAGTTATTGATTTATTTCCAAAAAAATTTCGATTCTGCCCCATTGTGAAATGGTTGGGATCATTTGAACGGAAATGATGAATTATACTCAGTTATTTAAAATTTTTTGCTATTTCGTAACACAATTTTTATTTTAAAATTCACTTTATTATTATATTAAATTAAATTAAAATCATTGCTTTAGTATTAATTTTAAATTTCAAAAATAAATATCATTCTTAAAAATGATTTCATTATATTGTCAGGATATTGTATGTTTGTAGATACTTATATAAAAGTACTTACTCATATGAACAAACATACATATGCTTAAAAGTATGAATGAGTTAGTGAGAAAGCGGAAACAATTTGTCTATTTTATTTTCATTCATATATTAAAACCAATGTGACACATATGAACCAGTCATTTCATATACTTGATAGAATGTTTTATGTATGTATTTATATTTGCTATATGTGTGTGTGAGTGTGTTTGGTAATTGTATATAAGGTTGTTTATGTATTGATCTAAATACCCTTTATTAAATTTTTCATTTTTTTTTTTTTTTTTTTTTTGTTTGCTTCTGCACTTTGCAATACGAGTTTAAGACTACTTGACGTATACGCAACATTAAAAATGTTGAATGGATTTCATATAAATGCTTGTGTGTGTGCGTGTATGTGTGAAGTTATATACACACACACATGATATGTGATCTTATGTAAGTGTTTGTCTGTTTATTTATTGTAAAAGCGATGGTGAATGACTTTTAGTGGGCGAATTTTTAAGCACAATTGTTTATAACATCTGCTGGATGTGGATGGTTGATATGTTTTTCCCTTATTTAGTCGGTATACATACTTCGGCATGTGTCAGCTATTTCTAGCTTATAAACGAGGGCATTCTTATAAAAAAAAAAAAATGGAAAAAAATGAAAAAAAAAATAATTTTAAGATTTCTAAAAAAAAAATACAAAAATTTAAAAAAATCGAAAATGATAAAAAATGTTTGATATGTTACAAATAAAACTTATAATTGTTCATTAAAATTGATACATAAATAGCGACTAAAATTACCTTAGCCTTAATTCTTGAGATAAACCTTTATATTGAAAATTAATGAAGTTGCACCAAATATTGCAACATATCTCAAGAACGAAATGTCTGATTTGATTCAATAAAATACCAAAAATTTTAATTCGTATTACATCCTCCATGTTATACTAAAACCATTGCTGCTAAATAATTTAGGAGAAAGTAGAAAATTTTTGAAAAAAAATTAGACAAATTTAAAAATTTTTGCTTTTCAAAAAAATTTTGGAAATATAAAATATAAAAAAAAATCAATATATATATATATATATTTTTGTTTTTTTTTTTCTTTGAAAATTTAAGGTCTTGATTTTTCAAAAAAACAGCCAAATATTTTAAAAGTCCAAAGTTTATTATTTATCATAAAATTTAATAAGCTACAAATAACATAAGCTACATTTTAATAAAATTGCGCGATAAATGTTGATTTAATACGAAATTAAATGATGGTATCTCAAAAGAAAAAAAGTTCTAGAAAAGAACCTGGGCTTTCTGAAAAATGTTCTCGTAGCCACCCTATTATAATACGGGTTAAACTACAGGGTGCTCAATTTGATTACCTCCAGCATTAAAAAACTTTAAGAACTCGTAGTTTCTATTTTATATAATTTGTATATAGCTAATATAGTGGCTAGATATTTCGGATAATATTACTAAAAATTTAGTGTTATCTACCATTTATGGACACAGTTTTCTTTGTGACGTATACGCATAAATGTACATAAATCCACAAAAGCAGTGGGATTTCTAAATCAAATTCTTGAGAGTTGTTTAATTTTAGGCCATTATATTTGCTATATTTAAGAAACTATTTAAATATTGTATATATCCGAGGATAAATGTTTATTTTAAAATTTTATTGATATATTATTGATATTTACAAACTTAAAAAAGGCAGGAGTTGAAAAAATAAATAAATAATAGAATAAATATATTTTATTACATATATTTCAGATTTGAAAATGTATTGAAAATTATTTGCTTGAGATATCAAAATAGGTTTTGAAACAGGGAAAGACTTTTATCTTGTTAATATATTATATTAAAACTAAAATTAAAAATCTTCAGATCTTCAGTATACCGTTCGACCCGGAATAACTTTCTAAGCCTATAAAACTAAGTCCGTCCGTCTGGTCGATTGGCTGTCTGTTCATGTAAACCTTGTGAACAAAGTACGGGTCACAATTTTAAAGATATATTGATGAAATTTGTCACGAATAATTATTTTGACGCAAGTGCAAAGTCTACTGAATTTGTTTATGATCGGTGCATAATTTCACTTAGCTTAAATACAAATGTCCTCATAAATGTTTTAAATATGGCGATATATTAAGGAAATTCGATACAAAAAGTTTATATAATTATAATCTAAAATCAGAATGCCAAATTTCATTAAGATAGGTCCATAATTTACCATAACTCCCATATAGACCACTCTTTCAAAAACCTCTTTAATGTGGATAAATCCCATACAAATGTTAGTAGCAAATAAATTTTATGTAAATAAAAAGCACAGTGCCAAAGTATCGGTCTAAAATTGGATACAGATCCCATATAAGGCTTTCTTTTCGTTTTGTTTTTTGAGCTTTTAAAAAATATGTTTCTGAAATTTTACCTATTTTCATAAAATATGCTCTTCTGTCTACAACCATTTTAGTGCTAAATCAATCTATATAAATGTAGTTATTAATACTGCTTTTTAAATTTGAAAATATCTCTCGGCAATTTTTTTTTCTATCCCGATGAACTTAAAATTCCTTTAAAAAAATTAACTTTCGACTAATGCTGAACGTAGGGTGTTACTGTAAATCAAATTGAAATTTCCATTTTCATCATTTTTGAGGTCTTATCTTTTTTGTTTCTTATTTTATATATAATATAATTTTAATAATAAAACGTTGAGAAAAAAAGTAAAATAATTCAATTTTAAAGTCTATGATAATTTTTCACGGTTAGACGAATTGAGATAATTAAAAAAAAAATCAATACATCATTTTGGAATGTATTGGGAATCTTAGGTTTTCTTTTTTATTTTACTCCTATATTACAGAAATAATTACAAAAAAAGTCTATGCAAAAATTGGAAAATTGCAAATTCAAGCGCAAATATCTTTTTAAGCATAAGAGGTGCATATTTTGCATATTTTGTCTTCATCTGATCAAGTTCTTTAAAAGGGTTTTTAATTCTTTGAAATAGGACTTGATTTGCAGAAGTTACTATTTTTTTTTTAACTTTTTCATACTTAAAGAGGTTAACTTTGACACCCTGTAGCTTATCTTGTATAATAACAGGGTGACTACAAGATCATTTATCCGCAAGCTTATTTTCGCCTCTACAACTTTCCCATACATTTCAATTCGATAAGACCAGTAATTTAGTAGTTACAAATTTATTACGATTTTTTTTTGCGTTCGTGTGAAATATGTGAAAATACCGAATAACTGACTTTCTGACCCTGTGTTACTTAAACTACTCTCTCTTCCCTCCTCCTATATGCTCACTGAACATTTAGCAGTTACTTGTTAGCTCTTAAACTACATTTTCTAAAAAAAAAAAATTAAATCCCTTTCTCGTTTATATTTTTTGTCATATCGCCCTTTTTTACAAGGGTAAATATGAAAGTGCGCAAAGAAGAGTTAAAAAGTCAAACAAATAACTATTTTCAATAAAAATTGCATTCAATTGTGCTTTTAAAATTTATTTCAATTCCACATAAGGTGGTAAACATGATGATGTTGGTGCTGGAGGTTGTGGCCAATGACAGTTGGTTGTTGCATTTACTTTATGGATAAATGCTTAAACAAAGTGATAAGATGTCAATAAATGTGAAATAAATAAAGAAAATATTTTGCTACTTTATAAGTCACTTTATTTATTGGACATTTATTAAGACTTGTAAAAGAAAAATAAATATTATTTGAAAATAAATTTATTTTGCCATAAGTAAAAAATAGGAAAAAAAAACTATTTGCTTTCTAATTATATTCTCTTTGCAATACCCCATTTACAATTGCAAAATTTAACTAGTTAAATTAAAAAAAAGACATAAAAACCGGTCCGTTTACATTAGCATTTTTTATGTACAATTACCAGGGCAACCAAAAATATGCAAAATCTTATTTTTTCTTGGCCTTCAAATGAACCAAACTGTTTGTTATTTATCCGTTTTAGGCAATTTTAAAAATTTTGGCATCTATTTGTTATAGCATATTTTTAAATATTTTGATCATAAAATCATATTTTTGCATATTTTGGGCTTAACAGTATATTTTGTCATATTTTCACAGAAAATCCTTATTTTGAAATATATTTTAGTTATTTAATTGACATATTTTTGCATATTTTTTATTTAAGAGCATAATTTTGGATATTTTACACCAAATAAAATTTTTATAGAATTTGCCATAGTGAAAATTTCTTTTTACTATCACATAAATTTTTCAAAACCGATTCCCTAATAATTTTCATCTTATAAATATATAGAAATTTTGTAATTGCTTGATATCTTTTAGTAATTGCTAATAAAAATCAAGTTATTTTTGGCATGAATAGTAGATAATAAAAAATTTAGCCAGAAAAACTAATATCTTAAGAGTATATTTTTAAATTTTTAGGACATATTTTCATATTTTAAGAGCACACTTTTTTAGAATATATTTTTGGTTGTTCTGATTATTATTAATTTATTTTCTTTTTGACAATTAATAAAACATAACACTGTTTTTTACACAATCAGCAAATATTAATGAATTTTTGTGATTTTGTGATTTACTATATTTTTTCACAAAATATTAAGAACAATTACTTTTTTCTGTTTTTATACTCTTCACATAAAATTAAGGGTATATATATATATATGTTTGTCATTTCAAATTGAAAAGTATTTTGAGATTATATATCTGTCTATCAGTTCGTCTGGATGTCTGTTCGTCTGTATGTTGAAATTATTTTTTTGATGCCCATAGTCCAATAAATACATTTCTCTTTCAACACATATGTGACATATAGTCTCGAAAATCTTAATATTGTAATTTAGCGAAATCCGTTTAGGAATGTCGGAGTTATAAACGATTTTCTAGAACAGCTTCAAAAATTTTTCCAACTTTCTTTGTCCAAATTTAATAATATTTTCTTTTCCACATATAATAATATATAAGAGTAATTTCATTTTAAATTTAAAAAATTTTGAGCCTTGGTTTCCGATTTAGATAAAATTTAGTGCATATATAGAGGAGAATACAGAGGCATGTAAAATGAATTTTTTTCATTTTTATTTTGAGTACTATGGCAGCTCTATAGCTTTGAAGGTGATTAACATATTTATTTCTTTAGTGACGTGGATCTGAAAAAGTCCATCTTTAATTTTCTTATTTTTTTTTTTTTTTTGGTAGAAAGCCTTATCGGTATACTTGCTGCAGAGAAAATTTCAGAGAGGTCGAAATTTTTAAATTTAAAATGGAATTACTCATAAGTGGTTTTCTGTTCGAAAGTCATAATTGATCTTAACACTATTACTTGTTCAATTACAGTTTTATCCAGATATTTTTATCTATTTTAATAAATTATTATTGCAGGTCTTAAAAGATACATGCATTCTGCTTAAAAATTCTCTTAAACTGTAAGTGGTAAGTAGAACTCTTTATGAACTATTTTTAATTTTTATAACGATTAGGTTTCTCTTTTAGGTCGATTGTATCATAATGTATGTAAGTATGTTTGTATGTATGTATGTATATTATCCACAAAGTTGCTTTACTAAGTTCGTCTTTTTTTACACGAACATTTCTTTTCATTTTAAATATTCAACACCGAATTAACATACATTTTACTTGTTAACCATAACCATAACCATAACATTAATATTTTTGTATTAAAGAAAAGGCAATAATTGTTAAAAGCAATAATTTTTTAATATTGCTTATGAAAAATCTTATTAAACATTTTATAAAGTCAAAAATAAATATTTCTTGAAAATTTACCAAAAACTAAATATTATGTATTTTTAAAAATAGTTTTTGTATTTTATGAGAATTTAAACACTCAAATTTGTAAAAAGTAAAAATATTTTAATAAGAAATAAATGTTTTTTTCAATCAAGTCACTAATAGTTCCGATTTTAGTAAAACATACAATTGGTTTTATAAATTTAGTAATGGATTACAAAATTAAATTTTTTCTATAATTTTTTTTTATTTAAAAACAATTTGATTTATTTTTCTTTTCTTAAATATTGAAAACAATATTTTAGAAATTTTTTATGAATAACATTTGTATAACAAATAGAAAAAGTCAAGAAAAGGCAAAACTATTTATATTTGCATTATATATAAAAGCTTACTGCTCTGAAATCAATTAAACAGGCTGTATCATAAATTTTTATTTTAGTAATTTTTATTTGGTTTTTTAATAAAAACTTGCTGAAAAAATTTTTTGATTTGTATGAAAAAACTAAAGAAATATATTAGTTTTTTTTATTCAAAAACCGAATGAGGCCAAAAATTACTAGTTTGTCTTTGCTATAAATGGCGTATTAAAAAAATTTAAGATTTTACAAAAATTCATAAATATGTTATGTAGTTATAAAAAAAATTAAATGAAAATACTTAAAAATATGCATTCCTACATTTTTTAATAAACAAGTGCCAATTTTTAAAACCTATTGATTTACTTAAAAATTTTCGAAAGAAGATGCAGATTTTTGGATAGATAATACTGAAGATAAATTCATATTTTTTTTTCTATTTATGACAAACTAATTTTTTTTTCCAAAATAATAATTATTTTTTTTCTTATTATCCTATTGCAAATTTTTGTTTGTTGAAAAAAATATTTTTTTGTTCTTTTCTAACCACCCCAATCCCCCCTAAAGATCCGCAACTGAAAAAATTAAATAATAAGTTGTCACAATTTTGTATGAAATAAATTTAATGTTAAAAACAATAAAAAACATTTTTTTTAATAATATTTTTTTTATTATTTATTTTCTTAAGTGATTCAGTTGACCTCTTTAAATTTGTACTTTTTGTTATATTCATAGTTAATTTTCTTTTTATATCATTCTCCTAATATTTGCTAATCACAAATCAATATTGGCTTATTTTTTTCTTTCTTTAAATAAATGAACAATTAATTGTTTTACTTACTAAAAGTAACAATTTTCCTTTTACTTACAAAAAAAAAAAAAAAAGAAAAAAAAAACTATAACAATGTGAAATTAATTGAATAAACAAGACTCGTACTTAAAATATACAGACATTTAATTCTAATCTAAATAGGTTTCGTTATTAACAAATAAGGGTAAGGTTACCAGTAGTAATTTTTTCGGCATTGTTTGACTGTAATTCAAAAAGTATTTACAAACAATTTGAAAAAAAAGAAACCGCTTTAACACTTAATTTGTATTAAGTAGATTACATAATTATGCAAATAGTACTATGACAAAAAAAAAAAAAAAAAATAAGAAATAAGAACAATAAAAGCATATAATTAAAACCAACCTACCAACATAATACCACAAATATATATTACGGCGTACAGTGGGCCCAATCGCAAAAATTTTGATAATAAATCTGTATTTTCCAAACTACTATTTGGATTGCATTGAAATGTATGAGAAACTTGTAGAGGAGTACTTGGGCTTTCAGAAAAATCATTTTTAGTCACCCTGTAATAACAGGAAATAAGATACAGGGTGTCAAAGTTTACTATCTCTTGTATATAAAAGTTTTAAAAAATCGGAAGTTCTACAAATCAAGTCCGATTTCAAAGATTTTTTCGCTAGAATTTTCAATTTTTTTATTTTTTGTCTCCACACTATTTTTCGGGATTAAGTCCTGGGATATATTCTTAAATATTCTTTAAATATTCTATAATTTCTATTACATTTTAAAATAACATGCAAAAAAAATTTTTTTGATTATCTCAATTCGTGTAGCCGTGAAAAATGTTAAAAATCAGTCGATGTGGTAAATTTTAACACCCTGCAGCTAATCTCGTATTATTACAGGGTAACTACAAGATGATTTTTCTGAAACTTTCCCATACATTTCAATCCGATGCGAACAGTATTTAAGGAAATACAGATTTATTACCAAAAATTTTGCGATTCGCACCACTGTGTGGCGGCATTATATCAGCACATTTAATGCTATATAGTGAATTTAATAATTTTTTGTTCCTAAATTGTGGGCTGATTTCTTTATGTTGCAACAAAAGTCGTAAAACTAAATTTGAAACCAAATTTGAAAATATTTATCAGATTTTTTTTTAAGATTTTTCTTTTCTTTTTTAATTTTTTACTCCATTTGTTTTAATCAGAATCTGAAAATAACAGTTATTTTTGAATTAAAAAATTCATGTCTATCTTCTATATAATTAGATAATTAGTAGGTGGTTTTACGCATGGTATTTTCTCATATATATGTATATAGATAGAGATATAGTTATAGATATAGATATATAGATATATATAATTCTCCATTAAAATTTTTTTATTTAATTTCTTTCAATGCAAAATTTCAGTTTATAAGAAATTTCGCAAAAAAAAATTCTTGTAGATAATATTTAAAAAAAAATTCTTTTTGTTAGGAAATTTATTTAAAAAACAATATTTTAGTTAAATATTCTTTGCATAAAAAATTTTTAACTATTATTTTCTATTTAAAATTTTAATAGCTTTTCTACTAAAACAGATATTCCAGGAAAAATTATAGAATTTCTATAAGCAAATGTCGGAAAGCGGATTCAAATACAAAATGCTATGCTTTTCAAGTGTTAAATTTTGTTTAAAAATAAGTTATTTTCTGGTTTTTTTTATATTCATGATAATTTTTTCATTTTATGATTTTTTTTATTTTGTCAATTTTTTTCTCTTTTAGAGATTTTTTTTGTGGGGGTTTGTCGTTTTTTTTTTTTTTTTTTTTTTTTTTTGTTGTAATTTGCGTTTTGGTGATTTTTTTCATTTTGGCAATTTTTTTTTCATTTTTTTTAATTTCTGCACTTTATTCTTTTTTTATTTTGACGTTTATATTCTTTCTTAGCGATTTTTTTCAGCTTTAGCGATTTTTTAATTTAATGTTTTTTTTAATTTTAATGACTTTTTTGTTTTGGTGATTTTCTAACGAAGTTTCTTTGTTTCAAGTTGGGGGTTTTTTATTCTCATTTTGGCGATTTTTTTATTTCTGCTCGAAAAAATAAAAATTAGAAAATAACTTTTATTTTATTTTCCATTTTAGCGATTTTTTTCGTTTTGACGATTCTATTCTGTTTTTGCGTATTTTTTAGTTTTATTTTAGTTTTTACGGTTTTTTATGTTTGGCGATTTTTTTATTTTGTTTCGTTTATCGAAAATTTAAATTAAGTGTTATCCACTGGCTTTTATAATAAAAATAAGACATAACAGTTCCGGTCTCCGGTCATAGGGAAATCGGGAGGAAATATTATCTATCTGCTCTGGTTTAGCCATAATTTTTTTTTTTTAAGATTTTTTATATAAATATTGATTTGTGGCGGTAAATATAAATGATCACCGATTTTCGTCGTTATTGTTTTTACTCTGATTTATCTATAAAACGATTTTTCAGCTCTTCTCATAAAAATTAATTTTTGTTAGGAAATCACAACTTTTTTTAAATTTAAATAAAATTTTTTCTTATAAAAATCGATATTTGGAAAGAATTGATCACAGATCTTCGTCCTTTTTGATCCACAGCTCTGATTTAGATTTAAAATCGCTTTTTTAAGTTCTTTTTATAAAATTCGATTTCTAGTGAGAAATGTACATAAGTGAGCGCAGATTTTCATTTATTTTGCTCTATTTACTGTAGTTTAGTACGATGTTTGGTAGGATATATATTAAGCATATATTTTCGTAATTTTTTACTTTTAAAGCTTTTCATATGAATGGTGACTTTTGGTGAAAATATGGATAACACAGTTTAAACTTTTGCTCTCTCTCTGTGCCTTGGCATATCTAGCTCTAAATACGAATTTTCCTCAAAAATGCTAAAATATTTGTTAAGTAAACTATGACCCAATATAACACAAGATTAATTTGAGAGCTGTAATACAAATGAGTTTTGGAAATCAGTGTTATTTTTCAGCTGAAAGCTATGTACATTAAGAAAGAAGAAAACTGTTTTTATGAGCCAACTAAGACCATTAATACTAGGAAACATTTTCAAAATTAACAAATAATATCGCCACACAGTGAGACAGACAATTCTAACAAATAAAATGTTAAACAGCCAATTATGACTAAATGAGCCAAACAATGAAAATTTTAGTGTTTTAACAAATAGAATACATTATTCACTTAAATACCCTCTTCCACGTTTACACGCACATACGAATAAAAGAAAATTGTTTAAAAGCACTAAAATAAATACTATTTTATCAAAGAAAAATAAAAGAACTAGGTGAAGATATAAGTGGGTAGGTGTAGGCTAATTTCTTTACGATATTGTTGATTTTTTGGTGTGAACTTTTTGTGGTTTTATACAAACATTAAATAAAAACTTGTATTAACAAAGATTACGCATAATCATTTTATGATTGTTGTAATAAATTAAGTGAGTATAAAGTGTTTATAAATTTGTAGCGAAAATAAATAAAACAATTTTCGTTTATTTATATTTTTAAGTATTTAATAAAATACCATAAAACATAATATATGGGCCATTATCAAAAAATTTTGATTTTAGGTCTTCAAAAAAAATATATTATTTTTTTATGGCCCATTAAAATCCATTTGTATAAATGTAAAGTGATTCGTATGCAAGTAGAATCTGTTCGCGTTAATTATTTCGTGCGGGGGGTGCGAAAGTTATAGTAGTTTTAAGTTGAACATGTTAACATTTTTACAAACTAGAAGTTTATGTATAATTCTGGTAAAAATTACGCGTAATATCAAAATCTACTGAGTTATTTAAATAAAATGTATGATATTTTCAATATTTGATGGTATTAGTGAGACATATTTTAGGGTTTACTAGAAAAATTTTTTATTATAATAATTTTTTTTTATAATAAAAATCGCGATTTTGAAAAATTTTGCAAAATATATATATATATATATATATATATATATATATATTATACGAAAATTTATTCGAGTATATTACAAAGAAATTCAATTTAATATTGAGATCCTTTTTTAACTCAAGTAAATTTTTTTTGGTCCATAAAATTTTTTTTGGTATCAAAATTTTTTGATAAGAAAAAAGTGAAATTTATGCGTAATTTTTAAAAAGTACATAAATTTCTTTTATTAAATTTATTTTTAATGTTCCTTCGATTTTATTGCATAAAATAACAAAAAAACTAAGTTCACGCAGTAATCCATGCTATTCCATTAGAAACTGTGAATGTGTCTCACAAAAAACTGACTTATTTTTAAATTTAAGCTTTTATTTTCCAAACTTTGAGACTACCTAGCAAAAACTTTTTGGTTTTCGGTAATAACAACTACTTATTAAAGTAGTTTCTTGGTAATGAGGCGTCATTATTATTTGCCTACTCCGTATTACATTAATAAGTACTCAATAGTATAATAGCACGGCAATATTGCAATCACGTAGATGAGTTGGCTAGAGCGCTGGATTAACAACGAGAAGGTTGTTGGTTCAACCGCATTCTGAAGCTGTTAGTTTTTTATAACAAAATGTCTAAGAAGATATTTTAAACTAAATACAGTTTATGTCGCTTAGGATGCTATGTGCGGGATGGTGTACTGAGTAAGACTTTAGTCAGTAAAAACGAATGGTTAGTGTGTGTCCAAGTTCGAGTATCACTGACGGCAAATTTTTTTTTGTTTTTTTTTATTTTTGTTTTCGTTTAGGTACATATTTTTGAGTACCCCTAGAGTTAAAAATAACTACATGAATTTGTGGACAAGTCGAACAAAAATAACTAGTTATTCAGGCAAAAAATAAGTAGTTTATTTTTGTTTCCAATTATACCTGCTAGCTTACCAGGAAAGCAAAGTTTTTGCTGGGTATCTACTGCGTTGATTATTTCGGGCACATCAATGAGCTATACGACAAAATACCCATAATTACAATCAATTCCTATTTAAAAATTTGTATTTTGTTGAGAGGCGCACAGACCAAAAAAATCAAACAATTTAAAAAATTTTAAAATTTTGTCATTAAAATTTGCTTATCCTGCATGTAACTGTTGAAAGTCTGCACAAAAACAAAGAAGATATAGAACTTATCCACCAAGTCCAATTAGTTTATATAAGATCGAATGAGATCAAAAAGTATAAGCACGGGAACAAAAAGTGTAAAAGAATGAAAAAAATTTAAATTATGTTTACCCTTTTTCTAAGTTTTTGAATTTTGAATAACAATTATGATTATAAAATGAAACCTAAGGTGCGAAAGTCTATTAGTTGCAAGTCTTGTGAGCTCAGATCTGTAAACCGTTTGTTTAAAATATTTAGTATTACGACAAAACTTATTAAAGATTAAATCAGTTTCAGCCAGATTAAAAATATTTGATAATAGCCCATATATAATATGTGTGCATGTCTGTGCAGTAAACAATAAAAACAAATTTAAAATTGTTATTAAACAATAATTTAAAGACTGACTGCCAGCCACAAAAATAACATATAAAATTTAATTTTCATTAAAAGAAAGAAAGAAAAAAATTGTTAAAAATATTTACAGCATTTCAGACAAAGTTGTAGACACAAAATTATAAAAATAATATCGTTTTTCTTATTTTTCTTTTAACGAGTAGTTAATATAGCATTTAAAAAACATCATAAAATTTCCTTAAATTTATTTCCTTAAACAAACTGGCAGTTCTCAGAGCAATTAAGAGCATACATTAAATTCTGCACAGTGGGATGCCTTCTATACATTTAAAGTATTTTATTTTTTAAACATTTTTTTTTCTCTAACATTTATTATTGTAACAAATCAATTATGTTTTAACAAATTCCATCCATTCACTATGTATTTGTATTCATTGTGCATTAATTAATGTTTCTGTTTAGCATTTATATTGATCATAACTTGGTCACATATATTGAACTGATATTAATGATAAACACGAGTTATTGTTAAGCATGAGAAGAATTTAAAATTTATAATTCATGTAAATTGGTATTGGATTATATATTTAAACCCACTGTGCATATTTGCATTTGTATGTACATACATTTTTAGGTTTTTGTATAAATTCCCTTCCTTTCTTTTTTTTTTTTTTTTTTTGTGTTAACAGTTTATGATCGTAAACTTTTTTTTATTGGTACATTTTAATTTTGCAAGTGTGAGTGAACTCCACAATAAAAATTTGATATTCTTTTTTTGATAAATTCTTGGTTTTTGGTAAATTAATTTTATACCTTTTTTTCAGCGCTAACGAAACTTAAATTATATTTAATATTAAAAAAAAATTAATAAAGTATAAGTATAGTAATCCTCATATTAAAATTATAATAACAAACCAGTAAATTCAAAATTTCGTATAATTAAATTATGATGGAGGTAATAAAATTCGATTTATAAAGCACCCTATTTAAAATAATTTTTAATTAGAATTTTCGCCTAGAATTTTTTTATTTACTCAGAAAATATGAACTAAGGTCTGCGTTCAAATAAAACATAACATTTTTTTTTTTTTTAAAAAGATGTTCGGAATAAGTTAGGATTAAAACTAAATCAACTGCTTGCAGCATTTCTTCTCCAGATTTTTCTGATATATTATTTTATATAAAAATTAATTGCTAATTAGATTATTTTTATTTTTTTTAGGTTTTTCGCAATATCTCTCCATAAGAATTTGAAATTAATAATTATAATTGAGCACTGGCTTTATTAAATTCGCTTTTAACTTGGATCGAATTCCTTCATAATTGCCAAAATTCAGGGTAGTTTAACTAACTAATACTCTGTGGGACTAACTGTAACGACAAAATTTTAAATCTGGCCAGTAAATGTTAAAAATACTGTTGCATGTCACGAGTGTCATCAATGTCTTTTTATGACACTCTTTGTTATGATTATTCGTGTTTATTCAGACTAAAGAAGCAAAACAATCACATATCTTGTCGCATTTTGAATAAACTCGTCAAACGACAAATTGTTCTGTAAATTTTTATTATTTTTAGTTCGCCACTATTCAGGACCATTTTCTCGATTATTCCGTATACAAAACTTGTACCCTGCAATATGAAAAAAGTCAGCAATGTAGTACGTTTTCCAGGATAATACAAAATATTGAAAACATATTTATTTTTTATTATTGAGGAGGTTTGATCATTCAATCATGCTTTTTAGCTTTGATTGACTAAAGCTTTCACATGGCTCATATTTGATTTTTAAGAAATTAACACAACGTGTCATTACACGCCCAAACACGTTTGACATAGCTCTTACGGTCTTCTCTACTTTTTGGACTTGGAATTCATTCTTGTGACTTTTTATTTTTCTGTACCAAGTTTGATCTCATTCTTTAGGTCCTTGTTAAGCTTTTTTATTACCCTGAACTATAATTCTATTGTCAAAATTTCCTCAATCCAAATTTTGTTGTAGTAAGTTTAAAAAAAGTTCAAAAAGTTCACATTTTATTTTGTACATTTTTCTTTGTCTGTCATCTACATGTGAACAAATGACCAGATTTAAAGAATTCGATCTGCTGTTAAATCTAATATTGTCTCTAGAATAAATTGTAATCGCGCAAAAAAAAAATATTATTTTAAAATAAGCCCTTTCTTTACACATACAGGTTTGAAGTTAGTTTGATATTTTATAAGTTCAGTCTTAAAAATTCTCTTAGCAGATACAAGTGAGAAAAATTTAAATGTTTGAGTAAAAGAAGTGAGTACACGCAGATAAATAATTCATTTTAAAAGTGATAATTGAAAGTTTACCATTGCACTTCTCAGAAATGTCTTCTTTGGTCTAGTATTACAACATACATATGTATCTCTTATAATTTTTGAATACAATGTATGTTTAAAAAAAATGTCCTTGTCAAAATTGTCAAGCAATAAATACAAAAATTTTGACAACAAAATTTAACATTTGAAATTTAAAGTACATATTTCATCATACGATTGAAAAGAAAATTCTTAAGATAATAGAAACCCAAATAAAAACAAGTAAGAAAGATATAGTCGGTCAAACCCTAGCATATGATACCCCACACCATTGTGCAGGGGTTTTATATTTCGTGGAGGATTTTTATATTAGACATGTGGACAATTGTGGACCGATACTTTTAGTGTTAAATGTAAAATAAAATATATGAATGCGGAATATTACGTTAATACCAACATTTATATGAATTTATGTACTTTAGGGTGAATCCCGAATATGGGCTTATATGGGACCTATGGTAAATTATGGAGCGATCCTCATAAAATTTGTCACTATGATTTCTATTTATATAAAATTTATCTGTGTGGAATATAAACCTGATACTAACATTTGTATGTGATTTATGCACGTTAAAGTGATTTTCGGAAGAAGTCAATTATGGACCGATCTTCATGAAATTTGGAACAAAGACTGAAACTTATACATTACTTCCTTACAAGGAATTTTATTCAAATATTGCTATATTTAATGTATTTATGATGTATTTATTTATCCCCTATTCCGGGGGGACATTTGTATGGGGACTAGGTGAAATAATGGACCGATCATCATCAATTTCAATTCAATAGGCTTCGTCCTATTTGCCAAAATTCATTTAATTAACTTCAAAATTGCGACCAGTACTTTGTGCACAAGGTTTACATGGACAGCAAACCAGCCAGCCGTCCAGCCAGCCAGCCATCCAGACGGACGGACAGACATCATTAGATCGATTCAAAAAGTGATTCTCAGTCGATTGGTATACTTTAAGGTTGTTGATGGATAATTTTTTCTATGCGTTACAAACATCAGCACAAACACATAATACCCCAACCACCTATGGTGTGGGGCATAACCAGTATAAAATATAGGAAATCTCAAATATTAATACATACAATTTGTGTAATTTTACATTAACTGATTAATTTATTATATGTCTCTTAAAAAAGCCTTAGAAATTTTTTTAGGTAATACAATTCCGCTTTTTTTTTTTTTTTTTTTTTTTTTTTGAATACCAATGATAAGTTGTCTCGGTTGTTTAAAGAAAAATATTAGAAAAGTTAAAGCAAATAAATAAATAAATATTTGTTTTAAATACAAAACAGAAAATATTTAAAACAAAGTTATTTTTAAATACAAACTGGTGTTTTTTTTAGTCATGTGATTTATTTTATAAGAAATGAAATGATTTTGAGAAATA
The DNA here is from genome assembly GCA_932274085.1 of Protocalliphora azurea. Lineage (NCBI taxonomy): Eukaryota > Metazoa > Arthropoda > Insecta > Diptera > Calliphoridae > Protocalliphora > Protocalliphora azurea. The sequence goes on along the minus strand of OW026519.1, from coordinate 202,779,202 downwards.
AATTTATAAAAAAGTCAAAGGATAACAAAAAGAAATGATTTTGGCCTGCAAACTTTTAAACTGCTACACTGTGTAAAATGGGGCGGAATCCAAATATTTAGGACATAAATCGATGATTTCTGGTCCGTTTTAGATAAAAGACTTCTCAGGAGCGGAGCTGTAGGGGTTTCAAAGTAGGACACCTCTAACACAAAAATGTTTCCAATTTAGTTTCTTAACCGATTTCAAAGATTTTTTTTATTTTTTTTAAACTTTCATTAACGCCTATACAAAACATGTTTACTTGTGCTATTTATCTTTTATAGTTATCGAGATATTCGCATATGAAATTTTAAATTACATTATGCTATGCTTTACTTCAATCTTTCATTTATCGGACATATTTTGCATCCAATTTCATACAAATTTGTTACTTTAATAAAACAACAAAATTGCTAATCATATAATAAAAATTTCATAGCATTATCTTTTCCGAGTGAACATTTTACATTTTTTTTTTGTCGATTTTTATTGTTTTTGGCATTTTATTTATTTATTTTTTTTTTTGTAATTTTGCCAATTTTTTAACTTTAACGCTTTTTTCCATTAACTGCTTTCATTTAAGCTTTTTTACGTTTGATTGATTGTATTGATTTTTTTTCATTTTATTTTTTTTTAGCTTTTTTATGTTTTTATATTTTCTCCGTTTGGCGCTTTTTTATTTTGTCCATTTTATTTGGCGCCTTTTTTCGTTGTGATGGCTTTTTCATAGGGGCTGTTTACGGCATGATTTATTTTTTGTCAACTTTTATTAATTTTTTTAAGATAACTTTGTTTATATCTCGCTGCATATGAGCTGATATATGACGTTTTCTCTTCTGTCTAAAATGTTGCCTCTTTTGTGTTCTATTCAGAAAAAATGTAATAGTGTAATAGTATCAGACGTTCTCTTCTAATAGTGTTGCCCTTGAGAAGAATTTATATTTAATATCTATTGCTTTAAAATTTATGATGCACTAAATTACGGAAATTTTACAAAATATCAAAAATTTTACCAAAAATCCCAAATTTTATCAAAAATTCAAAAATTAAAATTTCACTAAAAAAATCGACATTTCACAAAAATCCGAAACTAAAAAAAAAAATAGAAATATCACCAAAAATTGAAAATTTCATTAAAAATCCGAAATTTCACAAAAAATTTAAAAATGCATCAAAAATTGAAAAATTCACTAAAAAATTTTCACCAAAAAGTCGAAAATTCATCAAAATATTTTTGGAAGTCGGTTTTTTTAAGAAATTTAAATTTGCTACCCAGCAAAAACTTTTTGGTAATGACAACTACTTATTAGAGTAGTTTCTTGGTAATGAGGCGTCATTATTATTTGACTACTCCGCATTACATTAATAAGTACTCAATAATATAATAGCACAGTAATACTGCAATCACGTGGATGAGTTGGCTAGAGCGCTGGATTAACAACCAGAAGGTTTTTGGTTCAACCCCATTCAGAAGCTGTCAGTTTTTTATAACAAAATGTCTAAAAAGATATCTTAAACTAAAAAAATGTTTTGTCGCTTAGGAAACTATGTGTGAGATGGTGTACTGAGTAAGACTTTAGTCATTAAAAACGAATGGTTCGAGTCTCACTGACGGTAAAAATTTTTTGTTTTTTTTTTATTTTTGTTTTCGTTTAGGTACATATTTTTGAGTACCCTTAGAGTCAAAAAATAACTACATGAATTTTTGACAAATGTGCCCGCATAAATTCTACAACACTAGAAAGAAACTAAGCAGAATTTGTGCCCACCCTCATATATACCTTATAAATACTATTGTAGTCATTCAATAATCAGCATTTGCCATCATTTATCAGATTTCTAGTAATTTTTTTTCTTTTTGCTTGCAAATTCAAGCGTGCCTTAGTTAAAATATAAAATTTTTGAATAGACTATCAAATATTCCACAAAAAAAAAGAGAAGAAAAAAATTAATACTTAGAAAAATAAAACTTTTTTTTTTTTTTGCTAATAAACTTGTGACACTTTTTAATAATTTTTAATATTAACTTCAAAGTTTATTTATTTATTTCGTTTGTCTGTCTGTCTATCGGAATTTTGTTGTTATTGTGACACATATAAAATGCCGGTAGATCTTAATTTTAATTATTCCAAAAACGTTTTTTAACACTTATAAAAAACAATCAAGAAAATGGCAGAAAAAAATACTGTTTATTTAAAATAAAATTTATTTTTGGCTAAAAAATATAAAAAAATATTTATTACACTGGGCCAAAAAAAGAAAAAAATCATAAAAATGAAGAAAGAAAATAAGGCTTTGTTTATTTATGAACTTGCAATGATAAAGAAGGTTTTTGCTAGAGATCATTAAAAAATTTATTATTCTTATTAAAAATATTAAATTTATTATTAATTAATAATAATTTTTTCAAGAGATTTTTCATTAAGATTATGTGTTAGAAAAATAAGAATAATATTTATTTACTTTTCTAACTAAAGAAAATATTTAGTGTTTTTTTTTTATGGCAAATACATTTGACGTAATATTTTTGTTAAAAAAAAAAAATGAATAATGATGATTTGCTATTGAAGTCAAGTATTTGCAAAAACATGAGTGGAAAATCATGTAGATCTTTACACTAAGCAATCATTTATTTAAACTCAAGTGTCAACTAAATTTTTTAAAACATATTCTTAAGTATTTTGTCTTTATGTTGAAAACAGTGAACAGCCTAAATGTTTATTTATATTATTACATTAGAAGTACAAGTTTATCACTGTTAAGACAAGTTCATAGATAGATAGATACACTTGTACAGATAAATAATTTGTCGTTATTGCAATTATTTGTTTAAATTATTTTTTAATATTTTAATTGTAAATTTTTATACGAGGTTATATAAACTATCTAACTTTTTACTTCTTTTTTTTTATTTATGGCATAACCTTACTAGTAGTTGGTATTAAATATTTAATATTAATTGAATTATTTATCATTCTTTTAATTTCAAAGTGGGTTTTAGGAATTTATTTAAATTATTATTTTGTATAAATGATTTAGTCGCTTGCTTTTTCATTTTTAAAACATGTCGGTCAGACTAGGCAAATATTTGTCACACTAAATAAAATAATACTAAACATCTTTTTTAATTAGGAAAATATTTTCTAATTAGCATAAATCTTAGCTAATATTTTTTGAATATTCTTTGTCTCAAACTGCAGTCAGACTAGTTAAATATTAAAAAAAAAACACACAACTTCTAGTTTTCATGATAATTTGTGTCTAAAATTCAACATTTATGCATCGATTTTAATACAAATATATTTTAATATAAATATAAATATAAATATAAATATAAATATAAATATAAATATAAAAATTTTAAAGTTTTGTAAGAAATTCGATTTTTGTTTTCACAGCAGATTAGAAAATTGCGTAGGCAAACTTAAATATAATTTGAATTAGAATTTTTTAGTATTTTATTAAATCAAATTAGATAATTCGTCTTCCATATATGTTGCAATATATAATGCAACCCGTAACAGTGGGTCCGATTGCAAAAATATTGGCAATAAATCTGTATCTCCTAAACTACCAGACAGATCGAATTAAAATGTATGATAGAGTTGTAGAGGAGGACCTAGGCTTTCAGAAAAATCATCTTGTAGTCAACCTGAGAAAAGCTACAGGATGTCAAAGTTAACCACCTCAAGTATGTTTTTTTTTTTTTTTTTTTTTTTTGTTTTTCTCAAATGATTTCCCAATATATTTCAAAATAAAAAACTGTCAAATTCGAGACATTAATTTGAGTACGAATACTTGCAGTTTTTTTTACAAAAAAGTTGTCTGATTCTTTTACTTTTTATAAGCTTTAAAAATTAATAACAAAGAAATTTTTATTTAATTGAAAGTTGCACCCTAACTCCGGTTTTGGTCGAAAATACTGAAATTTTTAGCAAAATTTCAATTTCATTGGGCTAGGAAAAAGAAGTCATGCGAAATTTTTTTAAAATATAAAAGAAAAATTAATAACTACATATACATAGATTGATTCCAAAAATATTGACGAAAGAGAATATTTTATGAAAATATTAAAATTTTTAGAATTTAGTGCACAAAAAAAAAAAACATATAAAATGTTTTTTAAATTTGTTTTAAATGTAATGTATTAAAAAGATAACGATCTTTTCGTGTAAAAAAATAATCATGTTGATTGTTTAGACTTTAATTTTCTTTATAAATTTTCAAATCTAAAAACAAATTCTTAAAAATTATAATATTAAAATTTACAATTTTCAAGCAAAACTTTCAATTTTTAAGTATGTAAAAAATATAAATATAATATAATAATAGGAGTTACAGATTTATTACCAAAATTGTTGCGATCGGTCCCACTGTGCAAACTCAGTATCCTCCATATATCTCCAAAACTAAATCAACTGCAAAAATCTTTAGATTTTTAAACCTTTCTTCCCACTTGGAAAATAAAACCACAGCAAAAAGTTTTTGAACAAATATTTGCCAAGTGTGACAATAGCTTTAATACGTTTTTTATTAAAAGAAATCTAATACAAATAATAAAACAACTAAGGTATTTCAAAAAGGTAATTTCCAGTTTGATTCTTTGTTGAATTAGTTAAAATAAATATTAAAAAAAAATTACCAAACCACATTGTAACAAATTAAAGTGAAATATTTTAAATATTTGCTTTTAGATTAATTTCTATTAAAATTTTATTTATTTATTTATTTATTTTTTTTTGTATCCTTAATTGATTTTTGCTGAGTTTATATACGTATTTTTCTAATAAATGATTTAATATCTTAAGTAAATATTTTGTAATAATACTTTCATGATATTTTGAGGATTTAGAAAAACCCATTTGAATATTTATTTATTTATTTTCCAATGTTTAAATTAAAGCAAAGAAAAACGAAATACAAGCAATTTACCTAATTAATTCGTTAATGGTCTTATAACCATATTTATATTGAACGCCAAATATTTTGTAGTGTTAAGACATCTAATAATATACATCAGTATATTGTTATAGTAATACACAGTATAATAAAAAATAATTCAAACAATAATCAGTTACCAATGAAATTAACTATAAAATATTCGACCAATGTAAACGCACTTTTATGTCCTGGTATTCATTATATTTATTATTTTTTATATATTTCATTTTCTTTTATTTTATTTAAAACTTTTATCTTTTTAACATTTTTAAATTTTCATTTAGTTGACATTTAAAACTACAATTAAATCCTTTATCAATTAATCTATTTTAATGTATTCTTAATTCCTTAAAAAAACATTTATAAAGAATATTTAATTTTTTATAATTAACTTAATTGTAATTTAATTACAGTTGTTACAGTTCTGTTTTTTAACTTAATAGTGTTTCATTAAATTCCAATTAGCGAAGTTGTATCTATTGTCTGTGTTAATATGTGCTATACAAACCAATAATTAAAAGCCTATAAAAAATTACAAAATATTAATTTGTTAAACAAATGTTCACACTAAATATAAATTAAATTAAATGCATAGTGATTATTATTAACAACTAAAAATAATAACAAACAAATGCTGTGGTATCAGCGAGAGGAAAAATGAATGAATGAAATATAAATACACTTTTTATCACACTTTTGAATATTGTCTACAAATGAGCCATTTGCTCCCTTGCTAAAATGCCTTTAAGAAATAATTATAACCCATTCGATTTCTAAAACGGCATTCCAATTGTTTTATCTAACTTATTAATTTTAAAAAGTCAAAATTTGTATATAAAAAGATTCAAATTTAGAAGGGTATAGTCTTAGCACAATTGCATTGTGGGAAATGCTAGAATACAAGCTGATCATTAATATTCTTGCCCCTTTGCCTCCATATTTAGTAAATTAAGAATTGTTTAAACAAGTCGAAATTGTAGTATTATCAATATTTTTACATGTTTTACTTATTTCTTCGACTTTCTCTTACATTTTGAGGCAAGTTTAAAATTTCGAATATGATTAAAAACTATACAAATTTTAAAAAAATTGTGTTTTATTACATTTATTTTTATTAATTTTGCAAGTTTTAGAAAAAATTTTAGAAATAAAGTAAAAATCATAAAACATTGACTTATTTTTATTAAGAATTTTCTAAATTTAAACATTTTTAGTAAATTTCGAAAATTCGAAATTAAGTTCGAAATTTTCGAATAAGTCCAAAATGTCGAATTATTAATATTTTGGTAAATGTACATTATTTTCTAATGTTAAAAAAAATAATCTTTTTTTAGAATTTTTTTTATATTTTGATCCAAATTTGAAATGTTTTACTATTTTAATAAAAAAATTTTTTGAAACTAAAACATTTTTAGTAAATCACGCAAATTTGAAATAAAGTACGAATTGTCTAAAATTCCTAACTAATATTTTGGTAAATGTTTATGGTTTTATAATATTAAAAAAAATACATTTTTTGTATTAAATTTACTTGCAAATTAAGAAACAGTTAAAAAAGATTGTTAAAATCAATGTTTTTAATAAAAAAGTTTTGAAATTTAAGCATTCGTTAAAAATTTTGAAAATTTGAAATTAATAATAATCGCTCTGAAAATGTTAAAAAAAATATATATTCTATTAAGAAGTTGAAAAGGTAAAAAATTCAAAACACTATAAATGACTACTCTACTTGTTAAAAAAGAACTAGATAATTTATGTCTTAATGCTACAACAGAATTTCAAAGTTTTAAACTTAAAATAATCTTAAAATTGTCAAAAATATTTATTATTTAAAAAATATAAAAAATTATTATTTAAAATTAGTTTGTTACTTTAAACAAGTAAAATTAAAAAAAAATCTATTATATTGTTAGAATTGACATGAAATGTTTTAACAACAAAATAAATGTTTTATAATTAATTAATTTTAAAATGTCTAACTATTCTTTGTGATCACATCTTGCCTAAACAATAAAAATGTTTAAACAAAAGGTATGCATATTTTTTAAATGCTGAAACAAAATAGAACAAATTTGTTAATAACAAACAGGCAAAGAAACCAAACACAAGCTAAACAACAACAACATAAAGACAATAAAATATTACATACTTGTCAAACTTTGCACGTTACAACAACAACAACGACCAATCACCTCATAAAAACAAGTGACTGTCAGTGATGTCTAATTGATTGGCATCTCTTAATGATATTTTCTAAATCTTAAAATTTGTTTAAAATTGGAAATCATTAAATGCATCTGGTGTTAACAGAAATGTTAACAACTGGATAACAAATCATTTCAACTGATGTGAAATGAAAGATTCGAATTCACATGGATCTCTTCGTGTTTTCTTATGGTTAATAAAATGCCTTTCTTTTTTTAATTTTAAATAAATAAATTAAAATTTATTATTGATAAACTTTTTATAAACATTGCTCATCAAGAGAAAATTGCATTATATTTTTTGTATTTCACGCACTTTAAATAAACTGCACGTGTTGTTTTGTTTTTCTTTTTTCTCTTAAAATTCAGACACGTTTCTTAAATGATTTGTTAATCTTGTTAATTATTTTTGTTTTATTTTAAATACATTTGGTCTGTGTGTATTGCATTTTAATTTTTATATCATTAATTAATAAAAAAATTAACTATATTCTTTAATAAAGACAATATTTCTACACTTTACTAATTAATTAATATTGGAAAAAAACTGTATTTTCACACGCTTAATTTTTGAAAATTATTAATATTATTTTTTTTTTTTTTTACTAACAATTTGTTAACAAAATTAGTTAGTAAACAAATTTAAGCAAAATTCTCCCGTTTTGAGCAAGAAATTCCAACCGCTTAATGATGCGATTTCTATTAGACTGATTATTTTGTCAAAAAAATTATACGTCTATAGGCAAAAAATACTTACTACTATCTTCTTATGTTGTTTAAACACAAAACAAATGTTGAGCAGATATTTTTGTTGCAACACTTTTTTAGCAACATGTCTGTAAAAGCATTAAACATGATGTGGAACAAAATAAACGCACTCAACATACATTTATAAATACGATGTAAACATGTGCACATAAAAATAGCTTTAAAAGCTAAATGTTGCTATAACGACTAAAAACTTTTAATGTTTTTACGGTATTTTTATGGTTATAATTAGTTAGAGAATAAATTTAACGGCTTTTCAAAAGAAAAGCTTTTTTGTGTAACTATTTTGTTTTGCCGGCATTAAATGAATATAAAAAAATATTGTTTGTATTTTTTTTTTATTTTTTTTATTTTTGTAGGCTTATTTGAATAATTTGTGAATGAATGAACTTGTAGCTGTCGTAAACATATGTTAAATCACCCACTAGACTAGGCGTTTAATGATGAGACACAGTAGTACTAATAGCTAAAAGAATTATACAATAATAAAATTAATACATTATATTATATTAATTTTGTTGCTAAAAAAGCTCAACTTTGTTAAAATTATCCTCTTTAGCATTTGACATCAGTTCTCGAACAGATAAAAAGAAAAATCTTTTTATATTTGAAAAAAAAAATGTGTTGCTCGGACAAAATTTGCCAAAGAACTGATATAGATTGCAATGGAGCACTGATGTGAGTATAGCAAAAAATTTTTAAAGTCTGAAAATTGGAATGAATTTTGAATTTTTCGAACATATTACCGATATCAAAAAATAAATATTTTGGTAAATTTATATTGTTTTCTTAATACTTAAGGAATTTTCTCATATTTTGATGAAAGTTTAAATATTCGAATGTAGTTAAAACCTATAAAAACTAAATATATATATATATATATATATGTTTTATTTCATTTTTATTAAATTTTTTTTAAATTAAAAAAAAATTTAGTAAATTTCGGAAAATCGAAATTAAGATTTAATTTTAAATTTATACATTTTTCTATTAAAGAATACATCTCTCTTTAACTTTTTTTTAAATTTTGATCCAACTTCAAATTTTTAAATTGATGAAAATTTTCGAACAATTATTAAAATCATTGTTATGTACTTTAATAAGGATTTTAAAAATTTTATCATTTTTAACCATTTTTGAAATTCCGAAAATAAATTCGAATTTTTCAAAAAAGTCTCAAGTATCGAATAATGAATATTTTAGTAAATTTATATTGCCTTTTTAATATTTAAAGGCCATATTCTCGCATTTAGATCCAAGTTAAAATTTTCCAAAAAATCAATGTTTTTTTTTAAATATTTAAGTTTAAACTATTTTAGTATATATTGAAAATTCGAAACTAAGTTTCTAGAACTAATTAAAAATATCGAATTATTAATAAATTAGTAGTTAATTATTATTAATATATTTGGAATTAAGTTCCAAACAAGTGCAAATTATCAAATAATGAATATTTCTGTAAATTTATATTGTATTGTATTGTATATTATATTCCCTTGTATAGTAAAACAAGGGAATTTTACATATTTTTTCTTTTAGAATTTTTCTTATATTTTTATATAAGTTCAAATATTGGAATATGATTAAAACTTATACAATTTTTAAAAATCAATGTTTTATTATTCTTTTTATTAAAAATTTTTAGTTAATATCGAACATGTCCAAAATATCAAAAAACTAATATTTTGGTGAATGTGTATAATTTTCTAATATTTTAAAAAATTTTACACTTTTTTTGAAATGAATTATTAGCATGTTCGAAATTTTCAAAATGATAAAAATTTTAAAAATAAATGTTTTATTAAAATTTTTATTAAGAATTTTTTAAGTTTAAACATTTTTAGCAAATTACGAAAATTCGAAATTAACTTCGAATTTTTCGACCATGTCCAAAATGTCGAACAATGAATATTTTGGTAAATATATATAATTTTCTTATATTTTAAATAAATGTTTCTAATGTTTTGGTAACCCAACAAAAACTTGGTAATGGCATGTAGTTTCGAATATAGTTAGATTTTAATGACAACAACATACCATCTGTATTACATAGAATTAGTTTAGTAACTACTTATTTACAATCCGGTATATAATTACTTATTTACGATAAGATTTTTTAAAATACTACTTTTTATTGATTTATTAATTCAGCTTACCAATTCATATATTTAAAGAAGGCTATTGAAATATGAAAAGCCAAAAGTTACGTATGAATTAAGTCTTATTGGTCGATTATGTATGGCAACTGAACTTAAGTTGTGTTGCCAGTTGCCGAATTGATATTGCAGATGGCAACTGACAGTTGAAAGTTTTCAACCATAGATTAATAACTAGATATTTATGTGAAAGAAAAAAAAAACTGATTCAATTGTCAAAAACTTTATTCATGCAACAACAAAATACTCGTAGTCGCATATATTTTGTTTTTGTGTGTTTGAAAAGAATGAATAATTTTTTTTTTTTTTTTTTATAATTTAGTTCGAAATGCCTCTCATACAAACTTCTAGTTGTATTCTATGCTCTCAACTCGAGTTGTTATACAGGCAACTACAAATTCTTGGTTGCTGACAATTTTTTAAAACAAAAAATTTAGAAATATTTGTTTATCAAAGTTGTAAAAAATTGAGAAATTATATATATTCAAAAGCACTTAGATTCATTCAAAAGCTAGTAAATTGGATGCTACACAAACATTAATATAAGTGTAATATAAAATTTAAATTATGCATTCTGAAATGCATATTCAGTGTGTCAAACAAAGTTGTTTCTTTGAGAGGATTCATTATGATAATATCAAGCGTAAAATGTCGTATATGAAGCCCTTCAACCAACAAAATCCACAACAACATAAAGCAGACAATTTTACAGATGGCAACTGAAAGCTATCAAATATAGATTAATAACTAGACGTTTATGTGAAAGAAAAAAAACCTGATTCAATTGTCAAAAACTTAATTCATGCCACAACGCAATACTCTCAGTCTCATACATTTTGTTTTTGTATTTTTTGAAAAAAATTAATAATTTTTATTTTGCAAAATTTAGTTCGAAGTGCCTCTCACATAAACTTCTAGTTGTATTCTATGCTCTCAACTCCAGTTGTCATACAGTTAACTATAAATTCCTGATTGCTAACAACTTTATATATTTAGAAGCACTTAGATTCATTCAAAAGCTAGGAAGTTGGATGCAACACGAACTTTAATAAAAGTGGCATATAAAATTTAAATTATGCATTCTGAAATGCAGATTCTGTGTGGCAAACAATGATGTTTCTGTGAGAGGATTCATTATGATAATATCAAGCGTAAAATGTCGTATATGAAGCCCTTCAACCAACAAAATCCACAACAAAGCGGAATATCCATGGCACTAAGGTAATTTTCTGTATTTAGTGAGTTCAAAAGAGTGTCATCTATTACGAGCTGCCTAAACCTGGTAAAATGATCTCGGAAGATCTGTAACAATTATAATTGATCCGTTTAAACTTTTTTTGCATTTTTTTACATTATTTATTTGTTTATTTTCATTCATTACAGTTGCTGAACTTTCAATATACTATTTTCGATAACTTTTTGGTAACTGAAATAAATTTATAATATAAATTTACTTGTAGGCAACATAACTAAAGTTCGGTTGCCATACATAATCAACCTATTAATCTAAAATAGTTTTTAAAATATTACATTTTTTGGTTACGAGTATTAAGCTTTTGAAAATAAAATTTTTAAAACCTCTTTACGTTTAAAATAATAAAAAAAAACCGCTATTTACATCCTGATATATATAAATGCAACTAGTTCCTATTGCTTTTACTAATAATGACATCAGTATTACTTTAAAATCAATGAGTTATTGAACAGCTTTGAAGTAATTAGTTCATCTTAGTAATGACATTCTAAAATGCTTACTTGTAATAATATGAGGTGAAAAGTTGCCTCTAATGCCATCGCCGTGTTAAAATAATGGATTATTCAGCTGATGCGTAAATAGTGAAGAGTCATTATATTAGCTTCTTAACTCATTACATGACAACTAAAATTTTTGCTGGGAAAGTTTATAATTTTCTAATATTTCAAAAACTTTTAAATTTGTTTTCGAAATTTTCTCACATTTTAATCCAAGTTCAACTTTCGAATAAAATTAAAATTTTAGAAAAATTTTAAATTAAATTAAATTTTTATTAAAATTTTTTGAAATTTAAAAATTTTTAGTAAATTTCCAAAAATCTAAAAAATCTTTTTTTTCGAAATTTTCTCATATGAGAAGACTTTTAAAAATTTTGAAAAATAATATTTAAAATTATTTTTATTAAGAAGTTTTCAGCATTTTCGAAAAAGTTTTGGTACATCGCTTTACAAAAGTTTCTCACAACTTGATTCAATGATCGAATATGATGAAAATTTTAGAAAAAATAAATAAACAAATAAACTCATTATTTGGACTCGAACTTTAATTGCAGTTAAAATAAAGTTTCCATTGTATTGTCAACACATAAGTAATTGATACTCTTTAGTTTGTTTAATTTATTAATTAACTGGTAAAATATTTTTTTATTTGTTAACTAATTATTTTTGAATTTTTATTTGAAAAGAATTAAAGAATATTTAAAAAAGTTTCTATTGTATTGTCACTCACTGTAAAATTTATTCATTAATGAAAAGAAAGAAAATTTAAAACGAGAAAGATACACTATTGTGTACGAGAATAAAAATTTGGGAAGGTGACTTATATTACATCTGCGGACAATTTTATTAAATGTAAAATAAAATATACAAATACAGAATAATGCGTTGATACTAACATCTAGATGATTTCATGCACCTTAGGGCCATTCCTGGAAGTGAGTTTATATGGTAAATTATGGACCGATTTTCATAAAATTTGCCAATTTGTGTCAAATATTAACTTGATACTAACATTCGTGTGGGATTTATAGACGTTAAAGTGATTTTCGGAAGAAGGGTTTATACGGGAGCTATGGTCAGTTGTGGACCGATCTTCATAAAATTTGATACAAACATAGGTACTTGTACAGTACTTCTTTGCACCGAATTTCATTAAAATATACTTATTTTTAAGGCATTTTTAGTGTTTAAACTCTATTCCAGGGGGACATTTGTATGGGAGCTAGGTGAAATAATGGACCTATTACAATCAATTTCAATAGGCTTCGTCCTTGTATCATAAAAGTAGCCAATTGTCATTGAATTATCTTTAAAATTGCGACCGGTACTTTGACACAAGGTTTACATGGGCAGCCAGCCAGACGGACGGATGGACATCGTTAGATCGATTTAAAAAGTGATTTTGATTCGATTGATATAATTTAAGAGTGGGTATTGGATAACTTTTTCTATGTGTAACAAACATCAGCACAAACACATAATAACTATGGTGGTGTAGGGTATTAAAAATAAAAATAAATTTTAAGTAAATAAATTTTCTACGCGGTAAATAGTAAATTTTCCAATGTAAACTTCATTAATTACTTTGTTGTATTACAAAGCTATTAACACCCTTTTTTGATTAGACTATTTCTCCTTTCATTTCACTTAAAAAAACATATTCCACAAAACAAAATAATGCAAATTAAGTCTCCATTCATTGTCATTATTTATTGTTAAATATTTATTACAACTTGTGAATATAGACTGGTTTTGCTTTCTAAACGTAATTGAAATTAAAAAAAAAAAAAAAAACCAAAGAAAACAAAAACACGTGAATTAACGTTTAGTCATAAGTCGCAAAATTCCTATGGAATCCCCAAGATTAAAAAAACAACACTTGATACAAAAATAATATTTTACTACGAAATTGATTAAACTGTTCATTTATTCAAATTAAAGTAAAATGGGTGTTAATAAATGACTTGTTGCTTATTTGATCTGATATTCAAATGCGTAAATGGTTGTGTTTATTATCATTATTAATACTTTTTCTTTTATTTTTTTATTTTTTTTTTTTTTTTTTTTTTTTTTTTTTGTACAATATATTATTTTCTTTTTAAAAATAGGAAGAATAAAACCAGAATTCAAGCTAAGCAAATTAATAAATTGTTATTTTCTTGTGTTTGATTCTAATATTTAAACAATTATTCTAAGAATCATTAATAATAAGTTTCAAAAAAAAAAAAAAAAAAAACACAAAATCACTTTCAATACAACAAAACAAAAATTGACATAAGTTTATATAATTTTTCGGAAATCGTTATAGTATTTTTTCATTATTGCTTGAAATAATTAATACGAAAATATAGTTATAAAATAGTTATAAAATTTCTTAAGGGTAAATAGCATTTATTATATATACATTAGTTGACGTTATTAATAAAATAGTTATGAATATAATTTATTACGGCTCAACATTTTTTTTATTTTATTAAAACGAAGTTAAATATCTAAAAATAACTGGCAGTGTTTTAAAATATAGATATACACCATTTCCGTTTAATTTACAAAGAAAAAAAATTATCTTAAACTATTAATGAAAAATATCAATTTTCAAAAAGGATAATATTTGAAAAAAAAACTCTTTTAAAATGTACTTTAAAGAAATAATAAAAATTTAAAATAAGTATATTTCTTAAAAAATACCATTTTTTGAAAAAAACTTCTAATTCAAAAAATATTTTTTTTCTAATTTAAAAAAAAAAAAATATCAATTAAGATTTAATTAAAAAAGGTACTAAAAACACATACCTTTAATTAAAATAACAAAACAAATCAAAATTTAATAAATATATATCTTTCCTTAGAAATCGAATATAAAAATTAAAAAAGTACCTTTCTTAAAAGTAAAAATTTTAAAAATATACATTTATTTCAAAAAGTACATTTCTTAAAGAAGATATGATTCTTTAAAAAGGTACCAATTCAGATTTTTTTTAAATGCTCCATTATTTAAAAAGTATGTAATTAATTTACAAAAGTAAATATCTTTCTTTAAAATATATACTGTTCTTAAAAAAATAAAAACGATAAACATTTACAGAAATATATCTTGTTTTAAAAAAGTATCTTTAAAAAAGGGTACTCTTCAGAAAAATGGTACACATTTTCGACAGAGTATCAATTTTAAAAATAGATAACATTTATCTAAAAAAGCACAACATTT
The DNA here is from genome assembly GCA_932274085.1 of Protocalliphora azurea. NCBI lineage: Eukaryota > Metazoa > Arthropoda > Insecta > Diptera > Calliphoridae > Protocalliphora > Protocalliphora azurea. The sequence goes on along the minus strand of OW026519.1, from coordinate 202,764,152 downwards.
CCAAAAAATGCCTCTCTTTAAAAGAATAATATTCTTTAAAAAGAAATACCAAAAATTCAAATTTATTTGTAGATTATCGCAACGAATTTTCATTCGTTTTACGAAAAAAGTCCCGGAAAATAAAAAGAATAAAATTGTACCTTTTCTTTCCAAAGAAAACTTATTGCCATAAAATAAATGTATGTACCATAAAGGCAACTTTCTGAATATACCAATTTTTTAAGTACTAATTTTAATATTTCCTTAAAAAAAAGCACTTTAAATATAAGTTTTCCAATTTTCTGAAAAATTTTTTTAAAAATTACTAATTTTCAAAAGAAACTTTGTTTAAAACAAAAAAGTACTATTTTTTTTTTTTAAATAATACCAAAGTAAGGAATATTATGAACAAAAATCAACAAAAGCACAATTTTTGAAATTTTCTAAAAAATAAAAGTAACAATTTAAACAAAAATTTAAACTTTAAAAAAAAACTAATATCAATTTTTAGACAACTTTGTTTAAAAAGTATCATTAAAAAAAAAAATTAAATTAGAAAAATATTCCTTAAGAAGAAATTTCCATTTATTTTTTAAACAAGCAATAATTTATAATAGGGCCTTTACTAAAAAACGTACTCTTCTTCTTTATTTTTTAAGTACTAAGTTTTTATAAAAATAGTACCAAATTTTAAAATTATTAACATTTATCATAAAAAGAAAAATTAAACATCATTTTTTTATTGTCCAAAAATTTGAACAAAAAAGGGAAATTTTCAAAGAGAAGTAATTAAAAAATTTCAGAAAATTTTGTCAAAAAATACATTAAATTTACTTTTTTTTGCAAAAAAAGTACCATTTGGGTATTTTTTTTTTTTTAGAAATTTTCAAAAGATGTCTGGTTAAAATACTATTTTTTTTTTTGCTTTTTTTTAAGCCGGTACTAATTTTCAAAAGTACCACAAGTACAATTTTCGAATATTTGTTTGTTAATTTGTTTAAAAAGTAGAGTAATACCATTTTAAATTTAAAAAATTTCGACCCTTGGTTACCCATTTGGATAAATTTTGGTGCATATGTTGAAGAGAACTCACAAGCATGTAGAATTAAATTTGAAAACTGTGGCAACTCTACAAATTTGAAAGTGATTAATATATTTTTCTAAATAGCCATAACTTTTGTTGTATAAAAGTTATCAAAACAATTTTCTTTTGCAGTGGATTTGTCAAAGCTTTTTTTTTAAGATATCATATATAAATTAAAAAAAAAAAATATTAAACATATTTTTTACTAAAAATTGCCTTCAGAGACGTATATTAAAAAAAAGGAAACTTCTTTACTTATTTCTTTTTTTTTTTTTTTTTTTTTGGTAGGAAGCCTTATCGATATTTTTAATTGAAAATGGAATTACTCAGTTTTAAAACAAATTAAAAAAATCCATTTTCAATAAAAAATATTAAAAAATACTAAATTAAAAAGATAATTTTTTTTTTTTTATAAATAGTACTTACCTAATTTCAAAAAAATAAAAATAAAAAATAAAATAAAATAAAAAATTATAATTAAAAACTTTTCTTTTTTTAAACAATTTTTTAGTTTTCATAATTTTTTTCATTTCTTAAGTACTAATTTTCAAAAGTATCTACCTTTCTTAAAAAAGTAATCTTCTTCAAGAAAGAAGCAAATTTAGTACCAAATTTCTAAAAAGAAAAAAATTAAATTTTAAGTTATAGTACAAATTTTTATTTAAACATTTGGAACTAAGGTCGGTGTATAAGATTCGTCATAGTCGACTATAGCACTCTAACTCCATTATCTACATTTGTGCTAATAAAGCTAAAAATATGCAAATTAAATTTTCAAAATATATGTTTCTTCTAAATCAAGTTTCCAATTTCTATTTTTTAACTGAATTTAGTTTTATTTTAAAATTCTTAGTTCTTTTTGGAAATGCCGTTAAAATTTAGTTACTACTTTTCTTAAAATTTTTTATTTATCATTATTGTTTTTGATTCATAAAATTAATATTTTGAAATTGACCAGAAAAAATATTAAACCTGTTAAATGACAAAAACATGGTTTTATTTAATTAAATAATTTCAGCAACAATTAGTAAGCATTTTATTTATATTTATTTTGTTAATTATGCTTTTATATTATGTGCAAGTAATTTGCAAAACTCAGTCGTAACTATTGTATTGTTAATTATTAATAAAACCTCGAAATGGATTTCAGTCAGCCAAAAAAAAAAAAAAAAACAGGAATAGCAAGTTAAAGTTGTGTAGATAGAATCTGGAATATGTTTTAAGTTTGAACATCTGTTTTTAGTTGTTAAATATTTTATAATAAGTTATGATAACAATACAATTTTTTAGCAGTTTAGTATTAATATAAAAATATAGTTATTGTTCTGGTTATTTTAAATTTTTTAAGTTATAATGGTTACTATTGAAGTTCTCTCTTCTTTAACTGTGAATGATATTTGTATTTTTTTTTTTTTTTTTTTTTTTTTTTTTTTTTGTCCTACGACTTTAATTCTGGTACTGACTATCTTTCCAGATGTGATAAAACGTTTACCCAGTTCTCTTTATATAAATATTTAGTAAAAGTACTTTTTTTTTTTCTTAAATAATCTTTGTGGTTTCATTTCATGCCACTAGAAATTCCATTTCTAATCCATTCATTCAATTGTTTTGCTACAAGTGTTTTAGGAGAGTAATAAATTATTAAGATAATTAATTAATAATATTTACTACGTAATTTAATTGCATTGAACTTGAATATTAAATAAATATAAACAACAGAATATAATTTAAAAACGCCATTCACTTTCGTTATTTAAACAAATAGACAAAAAAAAAAACTGAATGCAGAACTAAATAGAAAAATTTATAGATGAACATTGCGCTGTGATTTAATTATTTAATTAGTTTAAAACCGTAATAGTAATTAGAAAAGAACAAAACCACCAATGGAAACTATATAGATAGAGTTGATTATAATTTAATTTGGAATGTCTGGCTTATTTAGTTACGAAATGTAAGTAAAAAAATTAGCTCGAGTTTAATTAAAAAAAATCAGGGTAAAAAAGGAATTTTCTCACATTTAATAATTGAATTTGAAAATGTGAAAGCATTAGCTGGTGATTCTAATTTGCCACGTTTTTTTTTAGATTTTTTTACCTTTAAGACAATAGATATTTAACAGTAGGAAATTTATTGTCGTTATTTTTCAAAATTCATACTATAATTTGACTTACAAACTAAAATCCAGTAGCAAAAAACTACACGCAGAAAAAAATATAGTTGATTATTGTCAAGTCAAAAACATGTTTAAACATTTTTTTACATTATTTATATAATTGCAGCAACCATATTATGGTTATGCTGATAAAATCATTTTTATAGTAATTATTAAATATGTTTGTTACAATAATTTTTATTATGCTCTTTTACCCAATTCTAGAATAAAGTAGAAGATAAAAATAAATAATGAATGATAAACATAATTTATGTTTACCATGAAAATAATTTGGTTACAGAAACAAATGTTTGATTACCGTAACAATAATAATATGATTGCTGCAATTTTATAAATTATTCCAGTGGTCATAATATGGTAAAATAAAATTTTTTAACAATGCTCTACTACACTTTTTCTCTGCGTGTCTACAAATTCTAAAATCAAATGGTATCTTTCTCAAAGGAATTTTCAAACAATGCTGCTAAAGTCAGCATACAAAAATGCCACAACATTTTAAATCATTTGAACACTTTTAAACTAAGAATTTATATTATATATGATTTTAATCTGCATATTTAAAAGGTTATTTGTTAGCTAAAATTGTAAATTTGGTTTGAATTCTACATAAATTATTTATAGTCGTTATAAAGAATCATAAATTATTTGAATAGTGACAGGTGCTCACTATTGAAATGAAACTAAGAACTAAGTGTTTGATTTTAGTTTTAGGAAATGAATCATAAATAATTACAATTATGAAAGCAATCATTTCAAAACAATTGTTTAAACTAAAACCAATTTATAATTATAATGGAAAATATATACTTTAATATATTAATAATCATTAATACAATCAAACTTTTAAAATAATTTCCCAAACATCCACTTCAAGATATCACTTTTCATTAAAATCTTATAAATTTTATTTTCCAACCAAGTTCTTAAACTTTTCTACTATTTAAATATTTATTAAATAATATTACAATATAAGAAAGTCGTTTAAAATAACATCTTATTAAACACTCTAACAGCTCAATCATTACTAAGTTGAGATTTAAATGAGCTATTAATTACAATCCTTAATTAATTCAAAATCAAATATGATTTAATTAAAAAAAACTATAAATAATAAAATCTTTTCTTTATGACTGTAGCATCTAAGAGTAGGTAATTTTTTTTTTTTTTTTTTAATTTAATTATTAGTGTTAAGTAGTACTCGTACATGCTTATTAACACAATTTCCCCATTAACGATCTCACAATTGATTTTTTATTTTATTTTATTTTATTTTATTTTATTTTATTTTATTATAACTCGTACGAATTTGTAAGTATGAATGAATTTGTAAAAAAAAATATTTATTATTGTTATCGGTGAAACAACAAAAAGGGCAACAAACAGTAGGCACACTTTCAATGTTTCATGAAAATGTAAATTATTTCACGCGATGTCTACCACCCTACATGAAAGTCTTAGAAGAATAGAAAGTTTATTGCGAGAAATGCATTTATTAGATGTTTATCAGAATTAAATGAAATATATATTAAGCTTTATTAAAGAAAAACCGGAATTTAATTTGTTTGTAATAACTAAATTTGTTTGTGTTAACTAAATATTTCAGTAGTTACAATTAATATTTACTTTAGACCCTTAATGCTCTTAACAAACAAAAAGCCTCTTTAGAAGAGGTCATTATTATTTTATTTTAAAAATTTATTAAGATTTAGTGAGGAAATTTTGTTGCTAATAAATTTTTAATTTATATAATTTCAATATTCAATTTATATTCAACGTTGCAAGAAAAATATTGCCTCAAGTGGCCAAAAATTCCCAATTGTCATTATTATACATCCACAATTTTTAATACAAATTATCAAAGCTTTGTAAAATGGACTATATTTATTTTGTATTTTATACAAAGTATTATTATATTTTTAACGTGAAAAAAATATAAAAAATTTTCTATAAGAAGAAATTGATAAATATTTTATATAAAGAAAATTTATCAAACACTTTTTGTATAAAGAAAATTTATCAAACACTTTTTATATAAAGAAAATTTATCAAACACTTTTTATAGTGTGGTTATTGAAACACATTTATTTATAAAAAATTCAACAATACTAAAAAATTAATTTATTAATAATTTTCAAAAAGCTCAAATTATATTATAAAATCAAAGCATATTTGATAAAAATTATTTTTTACAAAATGAAAATTTATCGAACATTTTCTACAAAAAAATAATTATTGAACATTTTTTAAAAATAGAAAATTTATAAAAAAATTTTCTATAAAAAGAAAATTTATATATTTTTTTTTAAATATAAAAAATTTTCTATAAAAAGAAAATTTATCTTATTAAATTTTCTATAAAAAGAAAATTTATCTTATTAAATTTTCTATAAAAAGAAAATTTATCTTATTAAATTTTCTATAAAAAGAAAATTTATCTTATTAAATTTTCTATAAAAAGAAAATTTATCGTAAATTTTCTATAAAAAGAAAATTTATAAAAAATTTTCTATAAAAAGAAAATTTATAAAAAATTTTCTATAAAAAGAAAATTTATAAAAAATTTTCTATAAAAAGAAAATTTATAAAAAATTTTCTATAAAAATAAAATTTATAAAAAATTTTCTATAAAAAGAAAATTTATAAAAAATTTTCTATAAAAAGAAAATTTATAAAAAATTTTCTATAAAAAGAAAATTTATAAAAAATTTTCTATAAAAAGAAAATTTATAAAAAATTTTCTATAAAAAGAAAATTTATAAAAAATTTTCTATAAATAGAAAATATATAAAAAATTTTCTATAAAAAGAAAATTTATAAAAAATTTTCTATAAAAGAAAAATTATAAAAAATTTTCTATAAAAGAAAAATTATAAAAAATTTTCTATAAAAAAAAATATAAAAAATTTCCTAAAAAAGAAAATTTATAAAAAATTTTCTATAAAAAGAACATTTATAAAAAATTTTCTATAAAAAGAAAATTTATAAAAAATTTTCTATAAAAAGAAAATTTATAAAAAATTTTCTATAAAAAGAAAATTTATAAAACATTTTCTATAAAAAGAAAATTTATAAAAAATTTTCTATAAAAAGAAAATTTATATATTTTTTTTTAAATATAAAAAATTTTCTATAAAAAGAAAATTTATCTTATTAAATTTTCTATAAAAAGAAAATTTATCTTATTAAATTTTCTATAAAAAGAAAATTTATCTTATTAAATTTTCTATAAAAAGAAAATTTATCTTATTAAATTTTCTATAAAAAGAAAATTTATCGTAAATTTTCTATAAAAAGAAAATTTATATATTTTTTTTTAAATATAAAAAATTTTCTATAAAAAGAAAATTTATCTTATTAAATTTTCTATAAAAAGAAAATTTATCTTATTAAATTTTCTATAAAAAGAAAATTTATCTTATTAAATTTTCTATAAAAAGAAATTTATCTTATTAAATTTTCTATAAAAAGAAAATTTATCTTATTAAATTTTCTATAAAAAGAAAATTTATCGTAAATTTTCTATAAAAAGAAAATTTATAAAAAATTTTCTATAAAAAGAAAATTTATAAAAAATTTTCTATAAAAAGAAAATTTATAAAAAATTTTCTATAAAAATAAAATTTATAAAAAATTTTCTATAAAAAGAAAATTTATAAAAAATTTTCTATAAAAAGAAAATTTATAAAAAATTTTCTATAAAAAGAAAATTTATAAAATATTTTCTATAAAAAGAAAATTTATAAAAAATTTTCTATAAAAAGAAAATTTATAAAAAATTTTCTATAAATAGAAAATATATAAAAAATTTTCTATAAAAAGAAAATTTATAAAAAATTTTCTATAAAAGAAAAATTATAAAAAATTTTCTATAAAAGAAAAATTATAAAAAATTTTCTATAAAAAAAAATATAAAAAATTTCCTAAAAAAGAAAATTTATAAAAAATTTTCTATAAAAAGAACATTTATAAAAAATTTTCTATAAAAAGAAAATTTATAAAAAATTTTCTATAAAAAGAAAATTTATAAAAAATTTTCTATAAAAAGAAAATTTATAAAACATTTTCTATAAAAAGAAAATTTATAAAAAATTTTCTATAAAAAGAAAATTTATAAAAAATTTTCTATAAAAAGAAAGTTTACTGAAAATTTTCCATAAAAAGAAAATTTATCGAAAATTTTCTAGAAAAAGAAAATTTATTGATTCCAATAAAGAAAATTTATCGAAAATTTTCTAAAAAAGAAAGTTTATCGAAAATTTTATAAAAAAGAAAATTTATCAAAAATTTTCGATAAAAAGAAAAGTTATCGAAATTTTTCTATAAAAATAAGAAAATATCTTATAAAAACTAAAATTTATATAAAATTTCTTATAAATTAAATTTCTCAAAAGTTAAAAAAAATACTCTTAAAAAAAAATAATAATAAAATAAAATTATCGAAATCTACAAAGAGAAAAGAAAAAAAATTTGGATACAAAAAGAAAACCTCCATGTCCCTCGAAACGAGGATCTATCCCCAAGTGAAAGTTGAAACACCGATTAGGGGCCTATTTTTAAAACAATTTGTTTTTTGGTTTTCTTTGAAAGACTTTTTTAAATAAATTGTAATTTCTTGAGATATCCTAGCTTTTATAAACAAGTATGATTAAAAAGTAGTTGTTAAAAAAATTCGTACCATTTTTTCGTAATAATAGTTTCTTTAGGAAATTGTACCCTTTTGAAAAACTATTACTTGATTCCGAAAATAATCATTTTTTTCTTGGATAAGAAACAATAATTTTTAATGAAATTTTATTCAGAAAAATGCTACTTTAATTAAAAAATTAAAATTTTTAAAATTGGTACTATTTGTTACATATATTTATATAAAAAAAAATACTTTTTTAGAAAATTTTATTTTAAATGGTACTTTTTTTGAAAATGTTTTTTTAGAAAACAAGAAAATTTTTAGTTTATTCGAAAAAGCATAGGTAAGTTTTTATATTACAGTTGGATGGTTGGTTGGTTTACGTGGTAGCCCATAACCTTACGGGCAATCAATTAGACTCGTTAGAATCCGCACTACTCGCCAGGTGAATGAGTTGTCTTGAGTCTGTAATGAGAAAGAAGTGTAGGGAAGAATAATGAGAACATAAATTAATTCGATCCAGCCTGTAGCATTGAGATATTTAATGATGTCACTGAGTCTAGTGTCAGATATCTCACAGAGGTTGTCTAATTGGTACCCTCCCAGAAATTTATGTCTGCTTGCGTTCAAGGCTGGGCATTTACATAGAAGATGAAATACTGTCTCCTCCTTCCCGCGATTGCCACAACTTCGACAATAATCTCGAGATGTCCTTACGTTTGTAGCCAATGAGTTGCATTGAGCGTTTTCCGTTGTAGGTAGGCCACGTTTCTTTCGCGATTCTACATTTGTCCAGATTTCGCCATATATTTTTCGCCTTTTCTAGAAAGTGCTTTTTGATTTTGCTTTTGACTGTTCCTAACGGGATTGCGACAGGAACCGATAAGGAAGCACTCATGGTAGAGCCTGCCCGGGCTAATTCGTCTGCCTGTTTATTACCATAGTAATCTCTATGCGCAGGAACCCAGACTATAGTAATGTCATACAGTGGACTTAGTCCTAGCAGTTCCTCTTTACACTGTCTGACTAGAATAGAGGTAGTTTTAGGTGATTTAAGCGATAGTATTGTTGCTTGACTGTCGATAAATAAATCAATATTCCCTTGAATATTTCCATCGCGAATTAATTTACACGCTTCCCTGACCGCTAGTATTTCCGCTTGGAATACGCTAGCCTTGTTAGGGAGTCTATATGAGTGTCTAATTCCAAGATCGTTAGAGAAGACACCAGAGGCGACACCGCAGTTCATCTTTGAGCCGTCAGTGTATATCCTAGTTCCATATTGTTCAAGAAGATTTCTCCTTCTCCATTCACTCCTGGTGGGGAATAGGAATTTAATAGTATTTCCGAAATTCATCTGGGGAATTATATAGTCGATAAATTGATTGAATTGCGGGGGTATTAAACTTAATATCCTTGCGTGCCCATACGTTCTTCATCTCCAGCTTTCCTTTGCAGATAATTTTATCGCACTATTGACTGATGATTCAATAATGTGTAGGTCTATAGGAGTTAGGTGCAATATAGTGTTCAGAGCTTCTGATGAACTAGTACGTAATGCACCTGCAATGCCAATGGAAGCGGATCTTTGTATTCTATAAAGTTGACCCACCACGCATCTCTTACTAGTAGCGGTCCACCACGCAAGAGATCCATATACAAGAATGGGCAGTACTATTGCAGTGTATAGCCATTTTGTCAATTTTGGACTCAAACCTCATTTCACATTGAACATCTTTTTACAGGTGCTACCGTAGCCTTACTAACCCTATGTTGAATGTTTAGCTTCCATGAAAGCTTGGAGTCCAAAATAATGCAGTACTTTTTCGAAAAATTAAAGTCCGGAAAAAATTTTATTTTTTTTATGAAAATATGGTATTTTTGTTGTAAATTTTATTTTAAACACTTCAAAGAAGAGTTCCTTTTGATTTTTTCTATAAAATCTATGTTCTTTTAAAAATTATATTTCCTTATTTTGTGTTGTATTTCTTTTTGTAAATTATACTTAAAAAACAAATTTTTTTCAGAAGAATTATATATTAAACAATACATTTTTGAAATTGTTTTTTATCTTTTCAAAAAGTTATATTTTTTTGCAAAAAATTATTATTAAGTTTTTTATGAAACCTTTTGAAAAAAAATTTTAATTTAAAAAATTACAATGTCTTATTTTGTATATTTCCTTTAAAAAAGTGGAAATAAAAATTTTTTTTTAAATATTACGTTTTTCAAATTGTTACTGTTTTTCTAAAGAAAACAGTAGCTTTTTGTAAAAAAGAATAGTAGACGTTTTGAAGTCTTGACTTTTTTAAAATATATATTTTTTTAAATAACACTTTTTGAAAAATATTACGGTAGGAAGGGCCCAATCGCCTTAGGAGCTTATCTGCCAATTACCTTGAGAACGAAGTAATAATTTTTATGGCACTAATTGATTTTTTTTTTTCTTCTTCTACATTTCAATTTAAATACAATCGAAGGCGAGCTTTTGAGCGATTTCTATGTAGGAGTGCCCCTCAAACGAAGTATATTGTTGAGCTGAATACTTATAAAAAATATTTAAACATTTTATTCATCTTCAGTTCCGTAGCATAAATTGAAAACGTAAAGCCTGGTACATTTTGGCCAAAAAAAAATCGAATATTTTTCGAAATAGGTCTCAAAAAATTCATAATTTTGAATTTATAGCTTTTTAACATTTTTTTTTTTTTTTAATAACAAGCTCAAAATTACGAGTTCTTTCAATGGGACACTCAACTATACCCAGCAAAAACCTTTTGGTTTTCGGTAATAACAACTACTTATTAAAGTAGTTTCTTGGTAATGAGGCGTCATTATTATTTGCCTACTCTGTATTACATTAATATGTACTTAATAGTATAATAGCACAGTAATACTGCTATCACGTTGATGAGTTGGCTAGAGCGCCGGATTAACAACCAGAAGGTTGTTGGTTCAACCCCATTCTGAAGCTGTTAGTTTTTTATAACAAAATGTTTAAAAAGATATTTTAAACTAAATAGAGTTTTTGTCGCTTAGGAAGCTATGTGCGAGATGGTGTACTGAGTAAGACGTTAGTCAGTGAAAACAAATGGTTAGTGTGTGTCCAAGTTCGAGTCTCACTGATGGCAAAATTTTTTTGTATTTTTTTTTTATTTTTGTTTTCGTTTAGGTACATATTTTTGAGTACCCCTAGAGTCAAAAAATAACTACATGAATTTGTGGACAAGTCGAACAAAAATAACTAGTTATTCAGGCAAAAAATAAGTGGTTTATTTTTGTTTCTAATTATGCCTGCTAGCTTACCAGGAAAGCAAAGTTTTTGCTGGCTACATGCAAACTCTGTAGTGTTAGTAATATTTTGTATCTGCATTATTGTATTGAATTTTTATTTATTTTGAATTAACTTATATTAATTTTATTATTTTTTGTTTCTTTTGCCAATTAAAATATTAAAATTAAATAAAAGAATAAATGTTTTTTTTATTTAATTTTTGATTCAGCTCCACTTCAGATTTTCATTTACGATTATGAAAAGAGAGTACTTAAAAAAATGGCACATGACCCACTTACTATCTTACTCTTTTAAAAAATTGTAATAATTATTATGTAGAAAAATATTACTGTTCTTATTTTAAATTTGGTTGTCAAAACTCCATCGACAATTTTAGAATCAGTAACATCAGTGCAAAACATCAATCCTTACTTTGTGGTATTTAAATTTCTGACAGCTTACTAAAAAAGGTTCCGAAATATTAATTATTTTAAAATAAAATTCGTTATCTACCAACTATTTAAATTTGAAAAATTTTTCTTAAAAGTTATGCAAAACTTTTTGATATGAAAACAATATGTATACTCGTACTTACGCCTCCAAACAAAACAGTTTTTGAATGAACAATAATTCGAAAATGAATAATTTGTTTAACAACATTAACATAATTGTAATTAATTATGATTAATTATTTATTTTTATTATCTTTCTAGGGGGCGTAAGCCAAGAATTTTCCCTAAGGAAGTGAACATTTTAATTAAAAATGTAAATGAGTAAAATAAGAATTAAATGAAAAATAGGGTCAAGTAATTGAAATTTTCCGTTAATGATGAAATAGCTGGAAATAATATAAACATAATATTATTAAAGTAAAAATTATTTAAATAAAATATTTCATTGGAAATTCAGATAGAATTCATATTCAATATATACATTTTCTGTGGACTTTTGACAAAACAACTTAAGTCTAATTTTAAAGATTTTCAGAAAAGCTAAAAATTGTTTAAAAAATTAAGAAATATATAGGAAAATTCATTTTCTTTTAGCTATGTATCCAAAACCGTTTAATGTAAATAAATAAAATTTAAAAAATGACATTAGGTTCAAATTTCGAATTTTGAAGTGCAATTTCATATAGTTTTTCTAAAACCAGTCCTTTAAATGTTATTAAAAAGAAGTAACCTAATTATTGTATAGTTTTATGTCATTTTTAAAACTATTAAATTTTTTGTAGAAATACTTATATAAAATTTGTTATCATTTCCATTGTGAAATATTTTATATTTATATTTGTTAATATTTTTAATGAAATTTCGTTATTTTAATTAATGAATATTTGTTAAACACCAAAACTAATTTATATCATAAAAAATACTATAGCAATGACTTTGTTTAATTAACAATTTTTCCCGCTAAAACAAAAGAATTTAATTACTTTATTACTATATTTCATTAAATTTCATTTAAACAATTTATTATTGTCAAATATTCTACCAAGTATTATTAATAATAATTTTTAAAAGTTTAACCATGAAAAAGAAGAAATATATATATATATATATATATATATATATATATATATATATATATATATATATATATACATATATATATATATATGTGTATATATATGTGTATATATATCGATTTATATATATATATAGCCAATTAAGGCCAATCGATTTAAGTACAATGTTTGAGAGTTCAAATATTCTTATATTCTTTTTCTATCATAAATATATTCTTTTCCTATCATAAATATTAGACCTCTATCCTATAAGAAGAAAAAAAGTGATAACCATATATAAAAAAAGCCATAATAAAATCAACAAGTAAATCACGATCTTATTAATAACAAAAATAGCTTTTTAAAGAAATGTTACCCAGTTAAGTTATCCGAACAACAAACGACCTTGGCATAAATATTGTATGAAAAAGTAGACAGGTAGGTTCTGGTAGATTGTAAAAAAACTAATTTTGACAGTAGATATGATGGTGAAGAAATTTTTAATATTTTATAAAATAATAATAACAAATTAACATTAATAAAGTCTCTGAAACTGCAACCCAAGAAATCATACACATACAAAGTTACATGATTTCGAACTTTTAGATCATAAACAAATCTAATGATTCTATTAAAACAGTTTTTTATCTTTATGAAATTAAACGTACACCTGCGGCCAATTTTACTAAATGTAAAATAAAATATACAAATGCAGAATAATGCGATGATTTTATGCACTCTAGGGCGATTCCTGGAAGTGGGTTTATATGGGAGCTATGGATATACTTACATAAAACTTACTTGTGTCGAATATTAACTTGATACTAACATTCGTATGAGATTTATGCACGTTAAAGTGATTTTCGGAATAGGAGTTTATATGGGAGCTATGGTCAATTGTGGACCGATCTTCATAAAAGTTGATGCAAAGATTGATACTTGTACAGACAGAATTTCTTTACAACGAATTTCATTAAAAAATTCTTATTTTTAAGGCATTTTTGAGTGTTTAAACTCTATTCCAAGGGGACATTTGTATGGGGGCTAGGTTAAATAATGGACCGATCACAACCAATTTCAATAGGCTTCGTCTTTGTATCATAAAAGTCCCACGTGCCAAATTTGAAATATCTTTAAAATTGAGACTTGGTCAACCAGCCAGCCGTCCAGCCTGACGGACGGACATCTTTAAATCTATTTACAAATGATTCTGAGTCGAATGGTTAAGGTGGATGTTGGATAACATTTTCTATGCGTTACAAACAACAGCACAAATGTATAATACTCCAAGCACCTATTGGTAGTGTAGGGTATAATTAATGACATTAGAAGGCTGTGATCAATTTGTTTCCTAATATTTATTGGTAGTTTATAGGGAATAATATGCAGCCTACGTAATATATTTGAAACTTTATGTACCAAAGAATGTATGTGTTGACCATTATTAATTAAATAATTAATTTTTTCATCAATATTAGTATCCCAAAACCTTGAAATAAGAAACGAATTGAAGAGGAACTTCATTAGGAACTAGATTTGTTTGATTTCCCTGTATTAGGTTAAAATTAATAATCTTTGATTTTGAAATATTCATCATGATAAAATTTTTATTACAACAACCTTGTGTATTTCCCAATTAATTACACCATTGATCCTGTTATATATTTTATAAATTTCATTTCAAAATTTTTTCTAGACATTGAAATAAGTACATAAGTTAAATAATTCTTTTTAAATATATGTAACTATTATGACTTTGATAATTGCATATTCAAAGTCGTTTAAAAAATAAAAAATAGTTCTCATGCTGATCATTACGCCCTCCTGATGTGAATATTTTTATAATAATTTTCCCTACCAAATAATTACCGGGTGTAAATAAAATGCATAAATATTTATTTATTGAAATATGTAGGTACATGTATGAATGTATGTTTGTATGTATGTATGTATGTAAAATGTTAGTTTAAACGATAACATCGCCTATCATTTTATAATATACATAATTATTATTTAAATTAACCCTTTTTAAGCCAATAAACACGTAAACTAGTAGACAAGATTTAAAATTTTTAAGTTTCTATTCTGTTGTTTAATTTTCTTTTCATAAAATATTATGTTTATTTGTTTAGACTAGAAACTATAAAAGTTTTATAATGTTATTTATTAGTTTTGAAATATTAATGTTAACGCATCCGAATTAAAAAGTGAATCTGATTTATAACTTATGAAATAATCCAAATATTCAAGCATTAAACAACATTTCGTATAATGAAAATATGGAATTGAAAACCTGTATTAATTTCAAAATTTTTTGATAAAAATTTATAGAATTTCATACTTCTATAGAAATTTAATTATATTAATATCAATAGGGAATTAAGTTATTTAAATAAAAAAAATATCATATTTTTTAAACAAGTATTTTTAAATTGCTTTATTTATTCAAGAGATATTATGAAATTGTTAGCATTTTCTTTCGACCTGTTTCCTTTTTCTTTTTTTGAAGATACAGTACACGCTCGGAAATTCGAACCACTTTGTTTTTAGGGTGATTCGAATTTCCGAATTATTCGAAATTTTGGACGGTTTTTTTGTACAAAAAATTTAGGTAAATTTGATCATAGAGATATAAAAAAACTATGTTTTTTTCATTTTAGTTTATTTAACATAAAAACTATAAAAAACTTAACGAAATATAACAAAAAACTTTCCATTTTCGGATATTCAGCACTATGTAAAGTTTTATTGGATACGTGTTGATAAGTGTTGGCAACAGCATCCAATCAATATTCTATTCGATTTAATATGTATAGCTAATGGGAGAAGTAGTTACATTAGAGTCCAGTGTTAAGCGCTTCCCTTGAACGCCTTTGTCAATCATTTCCAATATTTTTAATTTGTCTTGTAAAGACAAAGTGTTTTTCTTACGTTTGTTTGGCATTTTTAGTCCACTTTCTTATTTTAATAAATGTTAAACCGTATACATATACAAACACCAAAAAAACTGACTTTTAAACTATAACAACATCAACAAGATCTGTAAATAATCTACTAAAATGGGATTCCCCTTTTTACTTTGTATTTGGTTAAACTAAATTGTGAAAATTTTAGTGTTTACAATAAAAAAAAGAAAAAAACAATCGGAAATTCGAATTTTGGATTCTAATTTTAGAGCGCCAAATGTAATGAAATTACTGATTCGAATTTCTGGAAATTCGAATTTCTAAGAGTTCGAATTTCTGTGCGTCTACTGTATTGCGATTTCAAACCTGTATAAATTATAACGCATCATCTTCAACCAGGGTTGTCAGATTTCTTTTGAGCCTCTGTCGCGAAATTGCTAACCGGAAATCGCCAAATTTAAATATTAAAATTAAAAATACATACATACATACACACATACATGCATACATGTATATATCTTTATTTTAGAGTACCAAATTTAAAATTATATTGACATTTATTTAAAAAATAATAACTCTAGCATTGTCTAACAACATTTGTTCTCTTAAACTTATAAATGATTTCAAGGAATTAATTTATTCATGAAAGTTTTCATTTTATTGTGACCAATAAAATCGTTGATATTCTTAATATATTTTAAAGATGAGAGAAAAACAAATGACCAAACATTTATAAAATTAGTACCCAGCAAAAATAAATTGAAATGGTTCAAAATGGTTGACATTTTAAGGACTTCTAACTCAATAGTATTCATTCGTAATATCTTCTTTAATTCGAAATTATTCGCCATTATGGAAGGGATTAAAATGAACATCCAAAAATATTACTGAACTGTGTTCTAAAAGTTGTTATAATAATTTATTTCCACATTTCTTCCAGGCAAAATATTGCTTTTGAAATCGAAAAAATACGTTTTTGAATACAAATGTTTATTTATATTTGGAAATCATTTAATTGAGCCCTCAATAAAAGTTATTCCTTTCACCAATGAAAAATCGTTTTCAAAACATGAAACATTCATTCGTTTATCGCAATCATTCGAATGTATAGCCGTTTCATGCATATTTCATCTAAATTAATCAAATCACCCTCACTTGAATCCGTAATTCAACTCCATCATTGTCATGTAATTTTTTTTCTAGGTATTGTAAAGTATATTTTTGTGGGAGATATTTCCCAATCTCAAATGAAGCCATTTATAAATTAAGACCATTTGTTTAGTTAGATAGGCTAATACTGAAAATAGTTGATTGCTAACGTAACCGTTTTTCTCCGCAAATACTTATTTTATAAAAATTTAAAAATTAGCCAAATAAATCGCCACCTTGTTGTGCCAAAAAAAAAATCGCCGTCACCAAACGGAAAATTTAGTAGCCAAAAGCCATTAGAAATCGCCACATTTGGCATCCCTGTCTTCAACTACTTTTACTTACTAAAACTTACGTATTAACATGTTTAGTTGGAATCAGTTTGATCCAGTTTTATTTTAATAATTATAACGAAAATCAAGTAAAACAGTTTTAGTTGGCCAAGCACTAGCCCATAAAATATTCTACAATATATATATTCGTATATAAGTTTGTCATTCTGTTTGTTTTTTTTTTTTTGCACAATGAAGTTTATAAGAAGTTAAAGCTGCCGATTGTACAGTGGGGCAGAACTGAATTGAATTTTTGGAAATAAATCTATAACTTTTAATTGGCTGTTTGGATTTACATAAAATTTCACATAGACAGCATAGGAATGTGCAGTTTTAAATTTGAAAAGGAGACCCCACACACCCCTCAGGAAATGTGGTACCTCTGACTCAGAAAATGTTTAAATATTTTTACACCTTGTGCTATTTATCTCTCTTATTTTTCAAGTTCTTTACATTTGAAATTTCAACCATCTCAATTTTGCAAGATCTTGGTCCTGATTTTTCATTATATAGACCATTATTGTCCCATTAGTTCAATTAGTTAAAAAAAAAATTGAAGTCGATAACTTTTCCGAGTCTAAAAAGTAGCGTTTTTTTTTTGGGGGGGGGGGGGGGAATTGTGGTATTTCTTTTATAAAAATCGTAAAAATAAATTCTATAATCACTAAAAACTTCGTTAAGATATCTTAACTAAGAAAGTTTTTATTACTGATAAAAAATTTATAGTTTCCAAAAACCAATTCTTTACAAACATTTTACTTTAATTTCAAAATAAGAAGAACTATGTACTCGAATTTTTTCAAATAAATTATGTTTGCCTAGCTGACGTAATTCTTAAATATATAAAAAAAGACTGAAGTCAATATCATTTATATAATTAAAACTGCGTTACTTCTAAATTTGAGATCCATTATCCGCCCACTTTCCATATAAGGTAAAATTTTAAATTGTGGTGGAATAAAAACTTGTAGACGGTGGGAATAAAAGCCGAATATAACACTCTTAATTGTTATGTTTATATTTAGGGCATTTGTGCCGTTAAACGGGAGGACATTTAAATGGGAACTAAAAATGAACCGATCATAACCAATTTCAACTCAATTTCAATAGTATCAAAATAATTATTTGTGGCGAATTTCATCAAGATATTTTTGAAATTGCTGCCATCTGTATATTGTTCACAGATTTACATGGACAAATAGCCTCCGGCCGGCCAATCAACTAAACGAAAGGACGGACATTGTTTAATCAACTCAGAAAGAGGTTATAATTCGAACGTTAGACTTTAAGATGGGGTTTTGAAGATTTTTAGCTCTACATTACAAATACTAACTAGCACATACTCATAATACCCCAATAACATATGGTAATGTAAAGCATAAAAATATTTTTCATCGAAATAACCGATATTGAATTAAAAAAAAAAAAAGTTCAAGAAAATCCCGAAATTTCACAAAATACCAAGTGGGGTTTTGTGTATTTCGATTGGAAAAGAAAATTTTTCGAAATTGATTTTCTAAAGGGTTCGTTTACAAATTACGCAATATCCCAAGGGTTGAGATGTGTTTAAATTTGGGGCTTTTTTCGTTTTGATTTTTTATGTTTATATCTACTAATGGAAAAATCGCAAGAATAACAAGATTGTGGTGGAAAAGTTTTTTGCTCATATCTCGGACTGATGGGTTGGGTTTGGTCTTCAGCAAAAAAATAACTAAATATATATATATATATATATATTTCCACAGGGCGACCAAAACCCTTGCCCTATATAGTAATCAAGAATCCAATAAATACATTGCGTTTTATTATTGATACCGGAGCAGAGTTCAGTATCATTAACTACAATTTGTGTAGTTCAAGATGGAAACATGACATAAATGTTCCACTAACGGCAATAGGTAGATAATTTCAAGCGGGAAAACTCTGTAGATACCCACTTTTTAAAAGTGGGAATCGAACGTCAGAACTATTTTTGCGAATTCTTAGAGTGCAATTTTAGTAGTAAATTTTAATGGGATTAATAGGTAATTATATTTTAAAACCATTTCTCCCCGTTATAAATTATGACAATAGGCTGATAACGGCGAGGAGTTTTTATCTTAATAGAGAAAAAGAAGATTTTAAGAAATGTTACAGGGAAAATGTTGTAGAAATTCATGGCAATGAAATAGAAAATGGGCATATAAATTCTATCTCTGACTTGAAAACACCACATATAAATGAAACTGAAAAATAAATTGTTGTCGATACTAAGGAAAAACAATAAAATTTTTCATCGAGAAGGCGAGAATCTATACTTTACAAATAAAATGAAACATAGCTGTGTATTAACATCATGAAATTCCGATGTACTCGAAACTATATAGGTATCCGAAAATACCTTTAGTATAAGGACACTCCCATTTGGATAGTAAAACAAAAAAAAAAAAAAAATGGATGCGTCAAATGTTCAGAAATGGCGCCTTGTGATTAATTATTGGAAATTAAACAGCATAATTACTGAAGATAGATTCCTAATTCCAAATATAGATGATACATTTGACAAATTGATAGGATATCAATACTTTCAACTGCAAGTGGCCATTACGAATTTTTACGTATGCTCTTCGGTTTGAGGAATGCACCCTCCACCATCCAGAGAATGATGTATGAGATTTTGAGGAAACACATTTGTAAAATTTGTCTGATGTATTTAGATTATATTCTAATATTATCTACAAGCGTAGAGGAACATATGGAGTCTGTAACTAAAATATTAAGCTATTTCAATGAACAATGAAATTTCCAGCCGTAAAGCTAATTATTAATACCCCCAAACCACAGCCAACTTCAGCCACAATCTACCATTAAAATAAATTCTCTTTCGGAAAACAACAGCCCATAAACTCTCAAAAAACTTGAAACTTCTATATATATATCCGTCTGATTTTTTTTCTATATGTATACATATATATATATATATATATATATATATATATATATATATATATACGATTAAAAAGCACAGTTTTTTGCCGATATATTTATTTCTGAGGACCTTACCCGGCGTACCCTATTTTGAGCTCCAATAAAAAATTCCAATAATTAAAAAATAAAATACCTGAAAATATATAGCAGTCCAAAAACAAATATAGCAGTCCAAAAACGGTTAAAACCTTTTTATTAAGATTATTTAAAGGAATGTTACAATACTCTCACACATTCAAATATACAACTATCCATGCGCAGAGAATTTATAATAGCCATGTGTTTTTAAAGGAACTGGAAAAGAGTTAAAAAATGTAAGACAACTTAATAAAACAAGTAAGAGCGGTATATTCTGCTGTGCCGAATTTTTTATACCCTTCACCACCTTACCGACAAATAATACAATTTATGCCTTAAAGAATGCTTTGAAATTTTTTACATTCTTACAAAAATAATCTAAATTTTTTTTAACTAAAAAAATGTAAACACAAAATTAAACTATCATAGCAAGCGTTGCTTCTTTAAAAACAACACTGATAGTTTCTGATGACAACTAAATTTATATACATATGTTTGTATGTGGATACTTGCTTATACAAAAAATAAAAATAAAAAATAGGTGCCTCGATAGCCTACTTTTTAGTGAGCTAGTGTGTCAGTCTGAGGGTTGTGGGTTCGATTCCCACCAGAAACTCTGGCCTGTTTCACTACAACGAGCTATGGTCTTCGTTACTCCGCGCGGTTAGAATTAGAATATAATTTGTAATTGTATTGTAATTATAAAATAAATAAAAATAAAAATAGTGAAACAGTGAAACTCATTGCAATGCTTTTATATATGTTTGTGTGTATATTTTTAAAATTTCTTTCAGATTTTGCCTATAACTAGATTGTTTATGGACCGATATGGTTAATTAAAAAAACCGAAAATTTAGAAAAATATTTACAAAAGCGAATTCTAAAACTTATATAGAAGCTTCACAAATTTCAAAAATGCGTTTTGACCGATATCTCAGTTACTAATGAACTGATTTTGTTTATTTATTCCGCAAAAATATTCAAAACACAAAATTCCGAATTTTCTGTGCCAAAACGAACTTATATAAGGGCTTAGAAAAGTCAAAAACAAAAACGTTTTTAGAGGCCTTTTCGGCTTTTTTTTTTTTTTTTTGCATATTTCGGAACGATTTTGTTGCTTTTTACTAGTGTCATTCTAAGGAATATTTCCTATGATTTGATGCACATAACATATATATCTTTGATGAATAATGTAGAAATTACAAACGGAATGACAAACACATATATATAACCTTATAAAAAAGAAAAGAAGTGCAATATTCAAATGTGTCATTCAACAAAGTCATATTTAATTGGTGATTTTTTATTTTTATTTTTTTATAATACCAGTTAATTGTAACTTAAAACTGGCAGGTACTTTCCCAAAAACCCTTTTAAAGCACAAGAGGAAATTATTAAGAAACAAATAAGAAACACAACAAAATATGTATAACACATACGCAAAAGACAACAAAAACATATACATGTGCATATGGTGATAAAAAATAACAACAACCTGTTAGTTTGTTTACTTTTCGTGTTTTTTTTTCTTGTTAATGAACACTTAATAAGCATAAAAGAAAGAAACTTCATTATTGTTATGATAATTATTAACATATCAAGATGTTTATATCTTGACAAGCAGTTACACATGTGAGAGCAAACACAACTATACACATGTATATAATAAAACCATCTTTAACTATTGTTTACTCTTAAATAAATAAATAGTAATGAGTAGCATTTGCTATTTGTTTGGCTTTTATTGGACATACACACATACAGCCATTCATACAATATTTATACAAATTAAATTATTATATTTTTTATTTATACAACCCAACAAACATTTATTACGTATTTTTTAATTATTTGATTTTTTGATTTTGATTTTTTTTTTCTTTTTTATGTTTTTAACCCTATGTCTACTAAAAATAAAAGTAATTATTTAGTACTCATACGTACACCGGCTCTGTCGTAATTTATTTAACTCTCTGTATTTGTTTTGATAATTTTTTTTTTTTGCTTTTGATTTTGTGTGTTTTTCATTGCTTTTACTTTGTGTTTTTACGGTTCTTTTTTGTTTACGTTCATACTTAAGTCTCGTGCTTTAGTTACTGTTCTTGTTCGCTTGCTGTTCGGTGGCTGTTTGTTTATTTGTTCATCTTATAAACGTTGTTGTTATTATTATTGTTTCATTCTATAAAATACAATTTACACACACTAATGTACGCTACGGAGGTATAATGTTGTTTTTGTTTGTAGTTTTTTTATACACTTTAGTTTTTTTTTTAAATTTTCGCATATAAAAGTAAGTCTTCGTCGCAGGTTCTGATTAGTATTTAAAACGTCGTTTAGTTTAAAACGCTTGGACTTTTAGTGTGTGTGTGCGTGAATAAAAAAAAGGATAATAAAGCAAAAATTAAAATACTTTAACTAATAATTTTAAAAAAGATAAACGCAGTGTTTTAACTAATAGATTAAAAAAAGAATTTTAATAAATTTATAAATATTTAAAGCAAAAAAAAAAAGAACTAAAATAAACTTTTGAACCCAAATATATAAAATAAAAAAGAGCATTTTAAAAATTTTCAATTAAAACTGAAAATTAAAAGAAAAAAAAAATAAATAAATTTTAAATTTAAAACAATTAAATTTGAGTGCGAAAAAAATATTTAAAAAATGTACGTATAAAAATAATTATTTAAATGGACTTAAGGCAAAAATAATTTTAAAACCTTAAAAAATACAATAAATCAAATATTTTAACAAAATTAAAAAAACAAAAACCATATTAAGGATTTAATTTTCTCATATCATTTATTTATTTTTTTTTTTAATATATAAAAATTTTTGTTTTCTAATTTTTTTAGTGGAAATTTTTTATGTGTTTAATTTATAATGGTTTTTGGTTTATTTTATTAGTGTTTTATTAAAAAAAAATATTCTATCCAAATTTTGGTATTCTTCAAAATAATAAAAAACAGATGAAATTTCATTAAAAAACGATTTTAAATAAATTATTTTCATTAATTTAGTTACAAACAAATAAAAATCGTTAAGCAAAAAAAATCAAAATTTATTATTTTAAAAAATTGAATAAACTTCAAAAATTTTTAGACATGTACATTTGTCATTTTAATACATAAATTATGGATCAAAACAAAAAGTAAAATGCTTTATCTTAAAATATATGAAAATATATAAAATAATTTTAAACAAATAAATAAAAATAATTATAACACTTTGGTACATTGAAAAAATTAGAATATTATAGGACTTTTTAAACTCATTACAAATCAGTTTTAAAAATTTATTATGCACCCTGTATAACTGTATGCTTAATTCAGATTTTTTTCTTTTAAACTTTTTTGGAAAGTAAAAGAACCAGGCTTTACAACCGTATATATTTGTTAATGTTTTGTTCAAATATTAAAAGCAAATCTTTAAGCCACATAAAAAAATAAAATTTTAAACAATTATTTGAATATAACTGCAATTTATTATAACTTTTTCTATAAAAGCTTATAAAACAATGCAATAATTTTTAAAGACATTTTTGTTGTAAACATAACAAAATTTATTTCTTTCAAATTGGAAAAAAACTGTAGAACTTATTCTATTTTATCTGGAATAACTTACTTAAATTTTCCATATATATCTTAATTTTTGCCCCAAAAAGTATGCACTAAGTAAAACAAAACATCATATTATTTGATAAAAAATATGAAAAAATTTTTGATTAACCTTAGAAATTATTTAATAACTTTTTTTTAATTTTTAACGACTTTAAAAAGAGATATATATTTTTATTCTAAACAAAATAGCATTTAATATTTTTTAAGAAAATATTAAAAAAATCAAAAAAATTACATTTAGTTTTTAGTTGAAATTTTGAAAAAGAAAAGGAAACTGAAATTAAATTAATGTTGAATAAATCATTATCAATTCCATTTCAAATTATAAAATATTCGTTCTAAAAATAAGTTGATTTTTATTAGAAATTGCTAGAGAATATGTTCTTTTTAAACTTAAAAATACTCAACATTAATACATTGCATTAGGAAATTTAAAAATTTCTACCAATTTATAGGTTGAAAATTATTAGGGAATCGGAAAACGTATGTGGTAATAAAGCGAAAATTTCACAAATAGCAAAATATCCAAATTTATGCTTTTTAGTGTAATATATGCAAAATAATATTCTTAAATATAAAATATACAAAAAATGTCGTTTAAATATATATATATATAATACAGTTAAAAATGTACGTTCTTTTGATTTCTAGACCAATTTGAAAATATACGATTGACTTAAAATCTTGGGAACTGCGAAATTGCCCTGGTCATTACTTTTATTAAACGAACTAATCTCAAAACGGGGTTTTTTCGGAATATTTCAAAATATTTCGAAGGTATTTTGAAAATTGTATTGTAATATCTTCAAGAAAATCTGCAGGCTACTTGAGGTTGTTTTACGATTAAAAATAAAAGGTATAATTTTAAAAATTTTTCTGTCTTTCAACGTTTTTATTTTACAACTTTTATTACTTCATATATTTTTATTTTACTTCATATAAAGAACGACTACATTTGTTAACATTTTATTCAGATTTATTGAACATCAACAAGTCTTCTTTATTTAGTACTTCATAAATCTAAATAAAAACTTATTTTATATTAATAACAATTGCGCTATGGCACAGTAAAAAATCATTAACAATTTTGAGTATTCCGATAAAGATACTTCTAAGAAACTTCAAATTCAATAGTGTATTTCTATTATTTCGTTGATTTATTGTATTAATTTTTAAACCATTTTAATAATTTTGAGAATATATTCTTTTTCTTAAATATTGTCTAATAAGTTTGCCAATTGTGCAATAATATCTTATTAAGGTTTTTTTATTTCGTTATTATATTAAAAACAAATAAGAAAAATATAGTCGGTCAAGTCCGATCATATCATACAATACACCATTGTATATGTGCGTGAAAATTCGGAAAGAGGTCTTATTTTAGATCTGTGGATAATTGTGGATCGATACTTTTACTAAGTGTAAAACAAAATATACGAATTACATTATTGACAAAAAATTTTTTTAGGGTGATTGCCGAAAGTGAGATTATATAGCAACTATGGTAAATTATGGAGTGATCCTCATAAAATTTGTCACTGTGATTTCTACCTATATAAAACTTATTTGTATCGAATATTAACTTAATACTATAATTTATATGTGATTTATGCACGTTAAAGTGATTGTAGGAAGAGGAGATTATAAGGGAGCTACGGTCAATTATGGACCAATCTTCATGAAATTTGGCACAAAGACTGATACTTATACAAAATTTCCTTACACCGAATTTCAATAAAATATTGTTATATATATCGTTAAACCCCTATTCCGGGAGGACATTTGTATAAGGGCCAAATAATTATTCGTACCAAATTTCATCAAGATATCTTTAAAATTACGACCTGCACTTTGTTTACGAGATATAGATGGCTAGACAGCTAGCCAACCGACCAGACAGACGAACGGACATAAATAAAACCACTCAGAAAGTGATTCTGAGTCGAACGTTATACATTAAGGTGAGGGTCTGAAGACACCAATGTTGCTGTAGGGTAAAAACATAAAATTATTTTAAACATTTATAAAATTAAAGAGAAAACTATAGTCCTTGTTTCAAATTTTGCGGAAAGATATTCGGACGGACATTATAATGTTATTATATAGTTTTATTATGACCCATAATAAATCATCCAGTTTTCCACGAAATTTTCTTGATGATGTCTCAATTGGTTTTTGAGTTACTATTTAAAATATTTTAAGTAACTATTCTTTTTTATAAAAGATTTTAATATTTCATTTAAAAAATTGTCATATACCCGGAAACTAATTGAATGGACACATAGAAAATTCATATATTTATTCTATATCATTTTAAGTTTCCATGATATTATATTTACGTCTGTCCGTATGTCCGACACAAAGACAAATTTATATCAATGTTTTCTTATTTAACTTTTTTATTCAAAATGTAACGAAAGTAATTTGTATAATAATTTAAACTCAGCTTGTTTTATTTTTCAAGCTTATGACGGAAAACAAAATCCGCATAAAATTTTTCATCTAAAATGAAACTCGAAAACTTTAATATGCGAGTAAGCCCTTTAAAATATTGTAGTTTTATGTTAAAAAGAAACATATTTTATTTCAAATGTTCTAAATTTGATCAGTATTTTGAGATAATTATATTATTTGAAATTTTGCAATGATTGTACATAATACTCTACAATTTTATTAAATTTCGAAAATTTTAAATAAATATTTAAAATCAGGTCGTACTCTAGTAATTTATCCAGTGCGTTTGAGAAAGGATTTATTACTGAAAATAATTGTTTAAACATTATTTGAAATAATTTTTAAAGTCCTTTTTGTTTAAAATACAACAAGATTTAATTGGTTAAAATCGGTTAAAAATTTTAAGAATTATTAAACTTTTTCTTTAACTTTCTAAATATTTTTCATATTGGCCCCTAAAACTATACTGCAAAACAAAACACTTAATAAAATATTTTATTTAAAGAAAAAGTAAAAATTTCTAGATAAACTTTAGAAAAAGTTTACTAACTTTAAATTTAAAATAATCTTTAAATAAAGTGTTACACAGTGTTATCAATTAGAGTTTTAGATTTATTTTATAAGAATTTTATTTGTTGGCTTTATAGATTACGTTTATTGTAAATTAAATATTTCATAAAAGTATGTAATCAAAATGTCTTGAAAGATTAAATGAAATTTATTGCAGAAAAAAATCTAAATAAACATTTATGAACGTTTAAAAAAAGTAAGATTAAATTGGTACATTTCAAATTAAATCATATTTGCTATATGAAAAAAAACATCCGTTTTAATTTATTAATACAAAATACTTAGACATATTAAATATTTTAATTACTATTGATTTTTTTTATATAAAAAATAATAATTAAGTATAATAAAATTAAATATTAAAATAATTTGAAAGTATATTTGTTTAAAAAGAAGTGTGATTATAATTTTATAAATTAACAAAATATGAAAAATATGAATAACTTTTAACTATCTGCAATTCTACTAAATATTTAGGTATAAAATTTAATTAATAGCAAAAAAAAAAAAATGAAAAAAAATATTACTTCCACAAATGTTTCCAGAATAAAGTTGTAAAATTATAATTAGCAAAAAATTGCCAATTTCACCCGAGATATTTGGTTTGAGGCCTCTGTATTCACTCTTTTTAAAAGGCTATGTAAACATTATGTATATCATTGGATAGGTAAATATATTATTATAATCCGTGAATTTTTTTATTTTAAATGGCAGAAATTTAGCTGAATCAAATTATAAATCTTAGTATTTTTAACTATTAAGAAGAATTTCTTAGACATTTTAAAATTTATAAAAAATTACTTGCTTAAGTTATAAAAATAAGTTTTGGAATATGTAAAGACTACGATCTTGTTAATAAACTGCATTAAAAATTTAAATAAAAAAAATGATTTCAATATGTATTTTGTGGACTTAAAAATATGATTTCGAAAATTTTACTATTCTCATATAATATGCCCTACCGTTTAATGCTTAAATGATCTAAATAAATGTAGTTATTAAAACTATTTATTAAATAAAAAAAAAAAAAAAAATCTTACATAACTTTTTTCATGCAAGATTATATTGAAATTTAGTTTAGAAATTCGACATTTTCGATCAATGCTGGATGTATGTTACAGCTTTCAAACAAATTGAAATTTTGGTTCTTGACAATTTCTATATCTCTGTCTTTTGAAATTTGTAAAATTAATATTTATATCAAACAATACATACCCAGCAAAAACTTTTTGGTTTCCGGTATTGGCAACTACTTATTAAAGTAGTTTCTCGGTAATGAGGCGTCATTATTATTTGCCTACTCTGTATTACGTAAATAAGTACTCAATAGTATAATAGGACAGTAATATTACAATCACGTTGATCAGTTGACTAGAGCGCTGGGTTAGCAACCAGAAGGTTGTTGCTTCAACCCCATTCTGAGACTGTTAGTTTTTTCTAACAAAATGTCTAAAAAGATATTTTAAACTAAATAGAGTTTTTGTCGCTTAGGATGCTATGTGCGAGATGGAGTACTGAGTAAGACGTTAGTCAGTAAAAACGAATGGTTAGTGTGTGTCCAAGTTCCAGTCTCACTGACGGCAAAATTTTTTTGTTCTTTTTTTAATTTTTGTTTTCGTTTATGTACATATTTTTGAGTACCCCTTACTACGGAAATGATTTACTATATATATATATTTGTAGATATATTTGTAGAAGGAAGTTACGAGCTCTTAAATCTTTTTCATGCTCAAGTGATCAACTTTGATAGCCTGTAGCTTTAAGCGTATTATAACATAGTAACTACAATATAATTTTTATAAAAGCTTAAGTCCTCCCCTACAACTTTCTTATACATTTTAATTTAATCTGAGCAGTATTTTAAGATATACAGATTTATTTTATATACAAAGATATTTTTAGCTTTTTCTTGAAGAAGCCATTTGGAAGTGATATAGAATTAATACAGAATTATTAATTTATAATCACCTTTAAATTCTACAGACACCTAAACATTTTTAATTATGTGACTATAATTGCATTAGTTCTATGTATAATACATAATTTTTAAAACAAGTTTTAAAATTTTTCCTGGGCAATTATATAACTTTTTGTTTAAACAACGGAACTAAATGCTTAAACATGTATAACTTTATTTTATCCACAATTTTTTAATAAAAATTAGAAAAAAAAAAGTAATAAAACTCTTTGTTACAGTTGCAATTACATGAAAATTAACATAAATAGTTGCAAGTCTATGTAAAATTTAAGCATAAATAAAATTATAATTATTGAAAATTTAAATGCAACTAAACAATGAACAACTTTGACTGACAAGATAATTAAATAATTAACGCTAATAGAACTAAAAATAAAAATCATGAATAATTTTGTTAAAATAATGCAGAGAAATGCTTAATGAATCATGAATTTTAAAAAAGCAAATAGACAAACAGTTAGACAGTTTTAAAGGAACAGCTTGAAAATTATCTAATTAAATAAATAATTATAAGAATGTAAATTTTGAAATTATTAGCCGACAGAAATAAAATCCATTGTTTTGTCAAAATATTAACAAAATTTTGCAAATACATACAAATTTTTAGTTATTGTCTTAAATTTTTTATTGTTTTAATGAACAAATACAGAATGTTGCACTTGCGCAATAGCCTAACAGCTTTTGCATTATTAAAAGGGGGAAAAAATAAGCAGCAACAAAAATTTTGTTGTTAACTAAAGTTCATTAACTTTTTAGTAAAACTACTAATCTATTATTAAAATACTAGTTGGAGCTAGAAATACATGTGTATATTATTTTGTAAAGATTTAAAAGAAGTATAAATAATAGCTAATGAAAAACAAGTTGCTTTTGTGTAAGTACTTATATTTATTCTGTAGTGTTTGGAAATTGTATTGCAAATTTGTTTTTAAAAACGGAAATATTGCAAGTTTAATTTTAGAGTTCCAAAGGGTATTGAACTTTTAAGCTTTTTAAATAAGAGATTTTTCTATACCATTAAAATTTATTTTAGTTTTTTTTTTTAGTCACTATTTAAATTAAATTTATATTAAGAGCATAATGACATAGTTCATTTTTATTTATTATTTGATTTCATTTTGTAAAAAGCCAAAATTTTCCATTTTTATGACACTTATTTATATTTTTACAAAATATTCATATACAAATTTAACCTCGAAAAAATGGGATTAAAAACTTTCACAAAATGCATAAATAAAAAGTACATAAAATAGTTATATTATATATCATTTTAAAGAAAATTGTTTCTTCTTTAAAATAATGTATTAAGCATTCTGCTATTTTTGTATAAAAGACTTTTGTTAAAATAAAACAAAAAATATGCAAATTATATTTACAGGAACATACGTCATAAATTTGAGCTTGAATTTCTTCGAAATGTTTATATGTATGATAATAATTTTTACACAATTTATAGAATAATGTATAAAGAATTATGCAATGCAAAATTCACAAAAATAGAAAAAATTCTACTTTATATATTTAAACATCAAAAATTGTGTACTTTTTTCACAATATTGACTCGTGTGAGTAAATTTATCGTTAGATTGTTAGAATTTTTTATGCAAAACTTTAAAAACTTATTAATTAACATATTTTAAAGATTCAAAAATGTAACTTTTGTTTAAAAATGTATAATTTTGTACTGAATGTAGAGTGCACATTCGAAATTGTCCATAACTGTATTTGTGGGATTAAAGTCTAGTCTTTCAGAAAATGTTGAAAATAAATAAAAAAGCAAACTCAAACATTTTAACTTTTGTTTAAAATTTATATTTTTCGAATATTGCTGAAAGTAAGGTAAGGCAGATTAACAATTTCCCTAAACAATATTTGCATGATTTCTTAAGGTCTAATCTTCCATAATATATCAGAAAATATAGAATTTTTTAAAAATTTTTTTTTTGTTTTTAATTCAAATATATAAAACTACTTTTCTTTTAACAAAAAATTTCATTTTCAAAAATGTTTTTCTACTTATCGAGATATTGAAAATATTGAAAAAAATTAAGATAATTAAGAAAATTAACAGGAATTTCCTTATATATATTTTTTTTAATTTTCAAATTTAAAATTATAGGGCAAAAACACTAAAAAGTCCGGCCAAAAATGAGAAACTAAATTTGAAAATTCCAATTTTTGAAACCCGTTTCAAAATTTTTTCCACCTATGAAATTGAGAGAATTAAAAAATATATCTTATATTTTTAATACATGAAAAGATCGTTATCTTTCAAATACACTACATTAAAAATAAATTTTAAAAAATTTATTTTAATATGATTTCTGTGCATTAAAAAATATGATTTTAAAAATTTGACTATTTTCATAAAATATGGTCTTCTATCTAAATATTTTAGCGGTAGGGAACCAGTTAAGTGTGAAATCAATCTACATATGTATATGTGACTATTAAAATTATTTTTTAGGTTTGAAAAACCTCGCGTAATTTTTTTTTTTTTAGTTCGATTAACTTGAACTTTCAATCAAATAATTTTTTTTTTCCTTTGAAAAAAAGTATTTTTTTATCAATTAGTTTGAAAAATTTTGAAAAAAAAGTAATAATCTTTTTTGTCTTGAATTTCATAATTTTTCACGTCTAAACAAATTAACTTTATTTAGAATGTATCTTAGAATACTTTCAAAAAAATATTCGCTCCCATATGGTGAAAATTATTAAAAAAAAATCGAAAATTCCAAATTCAAGCGTAAATATCTTTTTAACCATGATAAATTATCATAAAAAGTGCAACCAAAAATATGCTCTAAAAACTTGTTTTATGCGCATAAAAAATGCTCTTTAAATCGATAACATACCAATAAAATTAAAAATTATACTCTTATAGGGCATTTCGGCCGAAATCAAGTTGAAATTACGTAATTTCCCATACATTTTGAAACTTGCGAAATTACATAATTTTGTGTAATTTCGGCGAATTACATTGAAATTACGATGCCCATTTCCGTGCAACTCTGTACATGGTTGGAAAAATATTTTTTTTTCAACTATGTACTGCATGTTTCAACCGTGAGAAGGAAAAAAACAATTCACAGCTGATCTTAAATTTAAACACAAATCTTAAAATTAATTATTAAAGTGATTTTGCAAAATGAAACCTATACTTTTTACATTTTTAATTGTTGCAAATTAATAATTTCCAATTTAGTAAGTAATTGCTTCTTATTTGTTTCCATTTCAAAATACTTTATTTACCCCTATAACAATTTAAAATGTAAACAATAAGTATCAGTTGATCACGAAATTATATCAAATGTCATCTAGCCAGTATGAATACTCTAGACTTCATTCGTAATTTCGGCATGAAATTTCATAATTTCACGCCGGTCTGAACAAGGCTTTAAATATTATTTTTTAAAAATTTTTTTATAAAAAATATTTTCTTTTTGCACTTAAAAATATTCAAATTTCTGTCAATTTATAGGATGAAAATTATGTGGGAAGCCATATACGTTTATTTGAGTGTATGTGGAAATAAAAGGAAAAATTTTACTAAAAAAAAATCTATTGGTTGAAAAATATGAGAAAATTTTCTCTTAAGTACAAAATATGCAAAATTATGCTCTTTAGAATAACATATGAATAACAACGCTCTTAAATATAAAATGTCATTTAATTGTTAAAATATACTCTAAAATATTTCTATGATTTTCTATGAAAATATGAAAAATTATGCTGCTTAGTCCAGAATATGCGAAAATATATTGTTAAGAATAAAATATGCAAAAATATTTTGCAACAAATCGATGCCAAAATTCTTAAAATTGTCTGAAGCGGATAAATAACTCGCAGTTATTGGTTCATTTTCAACCCAGGAAGAAATATGATTTTAGCATATTTTTTCTTCATCTTATCATTTCACAGATTTTCAAAACTTTAAAATCAGACTTGATTTGTGGAATTTATGATCTTTTGAAACTTTTTCATACTCGAGGTGGTCAACTTTGACACACTGTAGCTTAAATCGTATTATTATAGGGCGACTATAAGATAATTTTTCTGAAAACTTAAGTCCTCCTCTATAACTCTCTCATAGATGTTATTCGATTCGATCCAACCAGTACTTTAGGAGATATAGATTTATTACCAAAATTTTTTGCGATTAGCTCCACTGTGCAGTATTATATATATTTTCAATTATTAAAATTATAGATGTAATTATAAATTGTAAAAAAAATATTGGACATAATCAATATACAATATATCATAACATTTCTACTATTTAAATTCTTGTAATCATTGGAGATTAGGAAAATTTTGTTCTCCATCCTTTTTAATACGATTGAATATTTATTATTTTTGTTTTTTTTTTTTTTTTTAATCTAAACTTTCAAAAAATATAATAATAAAAATTAATTTGTAATTTAAATTTTCAAATTGCAATTCAATGCATAATTACATAGAATTAAATGCATAAAATTGTTCATAGTTATATTTAGTTTATTTAATTCTTTTTCTATTTAAAAACAAAACAAAACCTAAGAAAATAAAACTTTATCAAATTATAGTTGATTTAATGTACCGCAACAAATAAAAACGTTTAGAAAATCAAATTTTATTAAAATGTTCACCTTCGCTAGTTTGGATGATGAGGTGAAATCTTCAATTTGTTGCTACTTTTGTTATTGTAATTACAACTATATTAAATCAAGGTCATTGTAAATTTTGCGTTTCTGTTTTTTTTTTCCAACTGACTCTTCAAGAACCCAAACAATTCTAATTTCAAGCTTAGCAAATTTGATGCAACCATATAATTATAGATTTTTATTATAGTGTTTATTATTGTTGTGTATGTTTTTTTTTTTTTTTTAATTTACGAATACAGTTGGTATTTGTTTTAGAACAAAATAAAAAAAAAAAACAAAAAGCAAAACTTGCATAATTTTTAAATTACTAAATGTCGTAGCAGTAGCTATGGAAAAAAAGGCTGCTGTTGCTACCGGTGGTTATGGCTGTAAGTACACACTGTTCAGTAATTACATATATGCATATGTATGTATGTATATATGTATATATATATAATATATATATGTATATGTATGTATGTATGTATGTATATGTTCTGAAGTAACAAATATTTTACAACTAACAACTCTAACAAATCAAGCTTTTAAGGATGGCCAACTTATGGACGTTATTTATACTGAATTCAGCAAAGCTTTTGATAAAATCAACCATAACCTACTTCTCACTAAGCTGAATGTAATTAGGGTTTACTAGCAACGCTTTGTGCTGGTTACGGTCGTATCTAACCTGCAGGACACAGCGTGTTCTTTTTGATAATACCATCTCCAAAGAAATTTTTGTTAGCTCCGGTATCCCCCAAGGAAGTCACCTAGGCCCTTTGCTATTTTCGCTTTTCATAAACGATTTGCCGCTTGTAATGAAGCATTGTAATGCTTTAATATACGCTGATGATGTTAAGATGTTTCTCAGCTACAAATTATCTTCAGATGGGGCGTATTTGCAGCAGGATTTAAATAGCTTTTACGCATAGTGAAAATATAACCAAATGGAGCTAAACTTAAAAAAAAAATGCAAGCACATGCGATTTTCTAGAAATTGCACTTCAATGCTACACTATTTCCTGGACGGGTATCAACTAGAGTTAGTTGGAGAATTTCTGGATCTTGGTATTCTACTTGATCCTAAATTTCTGCAAGCATATTACAATGACAATAAATAAAGCTCTTGGTGTGCTTGCTTATATTAAACGATGGTCTAAAGAGTTTACAGATTCCAATGTTACGAAACAACTATACACATCCCTAGTAAGACGAATTTTGGAGTATGGGTCTATTGTCTGGGATCCTCAAATTAATATGCACATAGACCGATTAGAATCTGTTCAAAAGCAGTTTCTTTTATTCTGCCCGAAGAGCTCATTTGGTCCTTATTCTAGGAATCTTCTTTCGTATACTGCGAGGTTTTCATTAATTAAACTACCTACCTTAAAAAGCCGAAGGACTATGCTAAATGTGGCATTTTTAATTAATTTGATTAATGGGGATGTCCTCTCCGATTTCCTTCTTCGTAACATAAGTTTTAATATTCCACGACGTTTTACCCGACACCTAATACCTCTG
Source organism: Protocalliphora azurea (assembly GCA_932274085.1). Lineage (NCBI taxonomy): Eukaryota > Metazoa > Arthropoda > Insecta > Diptera > Calliphoridae > Protocalliphora > Protocalliphora azurea. The sequence goes on along the minus strand of OW026519.1, from coordinate 202,729,311 downwards.
CACTTTCCTGTTGTTCAAACAAATTATGCCGATGCTGATCCTTTGAGGAGAATATGCAAAAATTTCAATGAATTGTATAGCTTCGAAATCAACAATAATTTTTTTCCTCTCCAAAGTTTAACATTTGTTAAAAAAAAACTTATAATTGTCGACCACTTCCACGTGTAGGGTGCATATTGAGAGTTTTATAAAATTACACTTAAACGTTTCCTAGAAATCTAATCTTTCAGACAATGTCAAAAAACATTAAACTTTTTTAACAAAATTTGTTTATAATAAATAAAGTAACTTTTTGGTAAAAAAAAAAAGCGATTTTTGAGACATATTTAAAAAATGGATTTTTAAAATTCTTTCAAATTTTTTCGGCTTATATAATTGACATAACAAATAAATGTATATAATTATATATTTTTATTTTAAGCTTTATTTAGAAAAATTTTAGAAATTTCACTGTATTTTTAAAAGAATTATGGAATTTAAAAAAAAAAACAAAAAAATTTTAGAAAAAAATGCAAAAAAGCCAACGCCAAATATGACAACTTCAAATTTTGAAAACAAATGTCTTTAAAACTAATATAATGTTAAAGAGATGAAAAGTATCATGTTTTTTTCCTTGTCTTCGTTGAATTCAGAAATGTCAAAATATTTAAAATCGGTTAATATTTGTAAAGAACAATAAGCACCTATGTATGTGTTTTTCACACTTAAGGTGGTCAAGTTTGACCTACTGTAACACCGACTGTACTTCAACTACACATTCCAGCATGCAATATTTTGAAAGCCTAACTCCTCCTCTATCGACATTCCAAGTTTCATCGAGATCAGTCTGGCAGTTTAGAAAATCAATTATCATTTGTTAGCATGCAGTGGTAGTCAAAACATTAGCAACTAAAAATTAATTTTTAGAAATCACATATTTTTACGTTTATGTTATTTGAAGATTATTTTTAAACTTTATGTGAATTTAATAATTTAAAATGATTTTGTTCATTATCTAATTGAAACTAAAAAAAAAAAATAAAAAATTAAAATGAAGAAATTATTTAAAGTAAATAAATATTTAAGTATTCAAAACATTTGCAACTCTTAAAAACGTTAAAGAATATAAAAAAAAAACATTAAATAATCCATATTTGGTTACACACCCATGGCCGAACATTTCTTACACATAAAGGCTTTAAACTTTTCAATATAGTCGTTGGTAAATCTTTCCACTACTTATCCCCAATTCTAAGAAAAATTAATCGGGTATAGAACGAAAGATTGTAAGGGCCACGTCATTACATTTATTTGGTTTTCTTTTAACGGATCCACATATTTAGAATCGTTATCGTGCTGAAAGATCCATGACAACGGCCTATCCCATTTAAAGTAAGTAAGCATTATCGACTTAAGAAAAGTCTTGTAAATTGGGGTAGTATAAGAAATTAGGATAGTAAGACGCTGGACACTGACTAATGACTCATGATACCATAACATATTTTTCCATCATTGTGGAATCGAATTCGGGCAGCCTCGTACAAAGTTCTGAGTCCACATCCTCGAGTTATTCTTTTTACAGTTTAAAAGCTTATATACATCAGAGGAAATTTCAACTTTTTAATAAAATTTTAGAACCTTATTTCTAAATCGAAATTTATGCATGATTGCAGTGACTTGAGCTGAAGAGGTAAACAGGCTTTGGGCGGTTCACTGTCGGGAATTTAAGCTTCAAGTTCATTTTTTTTACACATAAGTTTTTTATGTACCTATTAATTCTGAATTCTTCTTTTTTTAGTTACTTCTTCTTCTTAAGTTAATTAAGAAACAGCTCTCTTAATAAAATTTTAAAGGTTTTAAAATTATTAAATGATAATATGATAACCGTTATTTCAAAGCATTTGTTGGTGTAAATTGTTTCAATTTTCAAAAGTTCTGAACACTTTAATTTCAACCGGAGGTTAACAGAACTATTTATTTTTAATTTTTTAACAAAAATCAATTAATAAACCTTAGAAAATAACAAAAAATTAACATTAAAAAATATTTAGGGTGTAAAAAATTAATATAAAAGTGAAATAGCATTTGAGTTACGAATGTTTTCAACACTACTGTGTTTCTAATTTTACAATAATATTTTAGGTTGCAAATAAAAATCGCATCATTATGACCGGAAAAAAAAGTTGAGTGGTCAGACTATATAATGAGTTAAATTGAAGGGAGTTCATAAAATTATGTATTGTGATGTAGAAAAAAGTTTTTGCTACGTTCTTAATATTGATTTTATAATAAATTTAATAAATATTTTTATTAAGTCATTATATACTTAATAAAAAATTTTTAATCTATAAAAAAAATAATGCATTATGCATAACTTTTAATAGATATAAATAAATCATTTAGAAAATAAAAATAACTCTCTAAGTCACCCAAACATATGGCGCCCATATTAGATCAAAAACAATTTCCTTTCTAATTTTTTTCTTTGCTCAAAAAACACACACACACACAATAAGCATATGCATTCTAGTAATTTGAAATTTCAATTACTTAAATATGTAATCACAATTCAATGGAAAGCACCCTCCTCTCTAATAAAATATATTCCAAACAATTCTTTCTCCTTTTTTTCTGTTATTTCATAATTATGACGTTTGCAAAAGTAACTGTTAAATAAAACATTTACTTCCGAATGATGAAAATAAAACAAGACTTTTTTTCATCTCTTTGCTCTTTTTTTATGTACGAACGATCATTTATTTATTTGTTTATTACACAAGTTTACAAATTAGGGTCAACTTTTGGACCAGAGTAGATGAGAACTTAACTTAATGTTATTTGAGACGCTTAATTCAAATATGAAATCCGTTTCTTAAGATTGGTTCCAGATTTTTAGCTCTCGCATGTTGGCTGCACTATGCGGTCATTACAACTCATATCACTGATATTCTAAACGTTAGAAGTTATTCTGAAACGTGATCTTCGACAATAGAAAAGACTTAAGCTATGTTCACATTTGGCAAATATTTGATCAAAATTGCGTGTTTCATAAAAATATTGTTTGTGTTTGTTTGATCTTGAAAATGTTTTGTAAGAGAAAACAGCGTCAAACAAAATTCTATAAAATGTCAGCTATGATTAATGATAAGTAAAAAATCGTTTCCCATTAAAAAAGAGAAATAAGGAAAAATTTTATATAATGCTTACGTCATTTTGGTCAAATATTTGGCTAGTTTGAATGTACCTTTAGTATGGGCGCTTTTATTTCTAATTTATAAACTTTTTATTTAATAAAATTTAAATTACTGTCAAATACAATCAAAATTGATTTTTACTGATATCTCGAAAACTAGAACCAATTATGAAAAGCGAATTCAGCACCCCAAATAACATTAGAATAATTTATTAGTTGCTCTAGTTCAAAACCTTGTATACCTGTGTTATTAGCTCCCGTCGTCCAATTATTATTATTTTTTTTTATTGTTATTGTTGTTGTTATTTCATTTGTTAGTCAGTCACATTTAAGTTTATTAAGTGCTGAAATCCAATTTGTTTTGATTTATTTAATTGAGTCAAGTTTATTTTGCGCACACAACTTGTATTGTGATAAAAATATGAATGGATGAACGAATATGTTCTTTTCCCCTTTTTTTCAGTTCATTAAGCTCACATGGTGCATTCATAACAATAACAAAAAAGTATGAATTGATGAGTACTATGATCGTGATGATTAAAGATCAAAAGTTATACAGATTTTGTTGTCATGCTTTAATATTTTTGGGGAAATCAAATAAAGACATGACTTGCTAGAGTTATATTGGGTATAATTTCTTGGTCTTTTCAAGTTTTGTTAAATTTTTAAAATTTAAGAGATTTTTTCAAGGTTCGTAAATGGTATTTTTATAATATATCCATGACAAAATGCTGCCAGCATAGGATCCTATGTCTTTGAGGAAAGATTAGAGTACTTTGTTTCGTCAGCACAGAGATTATAAATAAGGTTACAGTGATGTCAACCAACATCTGGTTCAAAGGACCATAAATAAGTTACAAAATGTTATTGTAACAGCTATAACTTTATAATCGGAAATACTATTTGAAAATCAATGCCAAAACATTGAGCATCTTCTGCAATTTGAACTGAGAAATGTATACTGACCCTGGCCAGAAGCTGAACATAAATTAGGGACGGCACGATTTAAGAGAACTACTCTTCTTCTCGATAGGCAGATAACGATCAAATAGATCGTGAACATAACTCTGTTTTTATCATATATGTAAAGAACTTTTTGACATGATAACCCAAGAGGAATTGAAGATTTAGTCTATGATAATAATTTAGAAAAACGCTTAGATCATCAGCGTTAATGAAGTCGCAAGAGAGTAGTCATCCAAGTATGATACGTCAACAAAATGTGGAGGTGTTTTGCAGTTTTGAAAAGTAAAAATAAGAGCGGCGACTGGGCTCGAGAATATTACAAATAAATTTTAAAAAATACTTGAAAATTTACTAAGTTTGCCAACGGCTTTGAGGGAAAATTGTTGCCCAAAGCACCTCCGATTTTACTTCGCAGGCATTTTGAAAACTTTAAAAAATATAGCCAAGAACAAAAAAATATATTTTAGAATTGAAAAAGAATTACCACTTTTTTAGAAAAAAATTCCAAAATTGTGATTTTTTTGTTTTTAATTTTCAACTTCAGATTAAAATAACTTATACATATCAGATCCATATATTTATATGATTTTTCTAGCAATATTATTTATAATTTTATAAGGAGTTTAGAAAAAGTTTAAAAAACTTAAAATACGAAGCCAAAAATGAGAGAAAAATTTGTTTCGACTCAAATACCTCTTAAACTGAAAGAGATTATATTTTTTGTAGAACTTTACAAGGACTATCAACTTTTATGATTTTTTTTTTTTTACAATAAGATCATAAATAAATTTTTGTCAACTTTTTTTAAATAGCGTACCCGAGGTAACCAACTTTGAAGATCCACCTTAGAACCGCTAGGTATTTCCTCCAAATCAACTCGAGAATATCTTAGCTCTGGCGGTGTTAAAGTTTATTTAGAAAACTTTAAAAAATTATTTTTAATTAATTAATTTTTTACAATAAAATCATAAATGAATTTTTGGCGATTTAAAATTATATTCCCGAGGAAACCAAATTTGAAGGTCCACCTACCACCCCTACAACTATAAAATACCTCAGCTTTGGTCGTGTTAAATTTTATTCAGATATCTTTAGCAGATCACAAGTTACAGAATAATTAAGAAAAAAAAAGCATCTTGGAACCACTGTGCAGCGGTTAATGCTGTGATGGTGCCGCATATCTTACGCAACACACGCTGGTACATGAGGCCAGTATAATCGATCGATTTTTTCCCCGTTTTTCGGACACAATCAGACTACTTAATAATTGCTTTTGTTTTCTCTGTTTGACGGCACCTTTTGTATGTTATTTTTTATTTCATATTCTTAAGAATTTTTAAATTCTAACAATCTTTAATACTTTTTTTTCTTTTAATTTTAAAGCAGAAATCCATTATGTTAATGAAAGTACTTATGAAGTTTTTTTTTTTTTCAATAATTATTATATTATATATTTTTTAATAATAAATTTGTAATTAAGAACAACATCTAGATAATAGTTAGATTTTAAAAAACAACACAACGTAGAAAAATATATAAATATATTTATTACACTCAAATTAAGGAATTTGAACGTAATTATTTATTATTCACATTTAAGTAAGTACTTTTAGGTTTTTTTCCATGGAACAAAAAGAACAGTAAAACATTATAAACAGGGCAACCAAAAAAATGCAAAATCATATTTTTCTCTGGACTTCAAATGAAACAAATTGTTAGTTATTTATCCGTTTTAGCAATTTTAAGAATTTTGATACCGATTTGTTACTGTATATTTTTGCATATTTTGGTCCTAATAGTATATTTATGGCTTAACAACATATTTTGTCATATTTTTAAAAGATCTTTATTTTAAAGTATATATATATATATATTATTTTACATATGAGTTGTAGATAATTTAAAATTCAGCCAGAAAAAATAATATTTTAAGAGCATATTTTTTTAATTTAGGAACATATTTTTGCGCATAAAACACTTTTTTCAGTTGCCCTTATTATAACAAATTATTAATATTAAACAAAAGAACTTGCCTCGAATTTCATTTCTATTTTTAGTTTAATTTGTTTTTCTTCATCTAATCCTGTATAAAAATTCTATATTTAGTAAACTTAGTAAACTTAAAAATTATGTGATCTGATCAAAGCATTAAATTTATAATTATACTTTAAAAATATAATTTACTTTTTTTTTGTGCATTTTATTTTATTATAGTAGCAGTAATAGTCATTTCTGATTTCCAGTTACCCAGTCACAGTTGGTTAGTAAATGTTGCTGATTATTGCAGATTGTTTGATGACCAATTGAAATGAACTTAATCATACTAAATGTACAACAAGCAAACAAGTAGATTTAAGCATTCAACAAAATTTAAAATACTCAGACAATTTTTAAACCTCCTCCCTTGTGTCAATCAAATTACTAATTGCTATTTGTATTTAAGTGAACGCGAAATATAGATTATAAAAAATATTTGTATATTATAATTAGAGAACCATGTTTAAAGTGATAAATAGTTTTTAAATTTGATTATTTTTAAATGATAAATTAATTTGGACTGCGCACATTGGTTCAAACCATTTTTTTAGTAAATAATTCTGTAACTTGTGAACCATTGGAAATATCTCAATAAAATTTCACTTGTCCAGAGACGAGGTGTTTTCGAGTTGATTTGAAGGAGCACAGATTCCTAGCTGGTCAGAAGGGGTGTGGATAGACATCCAAAGTTGGTCAAAGTCGCCAAAATTTCATTTATGATTTGACAAAAAAAAATTTACTTATAAATAGTACTTCAAGTAATATGATCTTTTATGTTAAGAGATATTTAGGTTGAAATAAATTTTTCGCTCATTTTTAGCCTCGTTTTTTAGTTGTTTTTTTAACCTGGCGGATTCTATATTGGCCCTGAATTTTTTTTAAATATTCACAGAATTCCTACAAAAATAATATTGTTGTAAGAATCGTATAAATACATATATTACATAGAAATTTATATTAATCTGAAGTTGGAACTTTAAAAAAATTTCACATTCTTGTGGTTTTTTTTTTCAAAAAAGGTGGCGATATTTTTTTACTTATAAAATTTGTTTTTTGTTCTGACCCATATATTTTTTTAATGTTTTCTAAAGAATCTTAATGGTCTCCCCACAAGCCCTATCCAAACTTTGTCAATTTTCCAATATTTTTTTAATTTGTTTGTAAAATTCTCTAACCACAAAGTTAAGATCAAACAAAATTATGTTGATTAAATACCTTCATATATTTGATAAACATACAAAAATTATTTTCTGACGTACTCCTCTTATAACAACAGTGTGACCATTTGAATGGAAAAAGTAAATTTTTAAAAAACGTATTTTTTCTGCGCTATTTCATATCGACTCGAAAACACCTCGTCGATATTTCGAGATATGTCCAACGGTTCACAAGTTACAGAAATATTATCAAAAAAAGCGTTTTGGAACCACTGTGCTGCGGTAACTTTATAAGCATAACAACTAGATACTAAACTTTATTTCTTTTTTTTATTTTTTATTATTATAAATTAAATGCTCAAAATTTATTTTTAACTTATTATTAAACTAAAAATGACAATAAAATTTAAGCGTAACGAAAATTATTTAAATTGACCTTTTGTTTATATATTTTTCTTTTAGCCGCTAATTAAATTTCTTATTCCACAGTCTTTGATTATTAAATGCTTGTTCAAATTCACAAACAAAAAAAAATCGAATTTTGTAAAAGTATTATTGTAGTAATCATTGCAACATATTGCGGTAGTCAAAATTGTTATTCTTTATATTTAGTAATATTTTAAAAAATTTCGGCTTTTGCTTGTAAGCAATTTATTAAGTCTCCTTCAAACTATCAAATAAATTCTGTTTTATTGTAAATGTTTACACCCTACTCACAGCATGGGGTTTATGTAATATTTTAGTTAGAATCAAATGTTTATGTTAAAAAATTAATTAAAAAACAACATTAGGGTCATGGTATAGAATTTGTTGAAATAAATGAATTTGGTTTAATAAAATTTTAAACTTTAAATAAAAAATAGTTAATAGATCTAAACAAGTCACGTAGGCTTTTTGCAATTTTGAAATCTTTTATTAAGAATAAGTAATTATGTTTTATATATTTATTCCTTTGAGTAGCATAGAGATATGATTATGTTTGAAAAAGTTTAATACCAAACTAGTTGTATTTAAGTAGTAGAGAGCAGTAATATTTTAAGTTTAATATTTTTATTTTTTATATTTTTGAGTTTTAGCTTTAAATTGAATATGCCGAAAGGTCATAATTGGAAACTTAATACAATACATAGTAATGAATAGTCATTACTAGAAGGCGGTTTTTAATGTATTTATTTTTTGAAAATATGCGCCTAAAAAATGTATTTAAAAGTACAAATTGTAACCTAAAAATTAAAAAAATATGCACATTTTTTTATATTTATTATTAAATTGGCCTATAAAAATTTTATACACAACAGATGTAATAGGAGCGTATTTAAATAATTTTAGTTCAGAAGGAGGGATAACACCAGATATTATCTGAATAATAGAATAATTGAGTTTGATTTTTTTTAATAACAACTTGCAACTTTACCAGATCCCATATGGTAATAACCGGTTGGCAAATTTGGATAATTTTCCTTTAATTTTGCTACGCCTATTTTTTTTTTTAATGTCTGCAGAAATTTTACTAAGTAATGGTTTTCATAAAAAAACAAAAGCTAATTATGATCAATTTAGGAAATTTTAATTAATAAAATAACTTTTTATTGGAACTTCTGTTGGCAAAACGTTCGCTTACTTTTTCAAATTGTGTTTGATCGCCTGTCATAGAGTTCAAAACTGATTAAAAAAAAATAAAAAAAAAAAAATAAAAATATGTAAATTAATATACATTATTATGAAAGATATGTATTTTCCATCAAATATGAAAAAATATACACAAATCGATGACATTTTTCACTAAAATGTGTGATTCGGATAAACAACATAAGGTAGTTTTTAAATCTTCAGGAAAAAACAGGCATTTGCATGAAAATCCGTCCCTATTCATTTTACTCTAAAGCCTTGTTCAGACCGACGCGAAATTACTAAATTTCATACTGGCTAGATGACATTTGATATAATTTCGTGATCAGCTGATACTTATTGTTTACATTTTAAATTGTTATAGGGGTAAATAAAGTATTTTGAAATGGAAATAAATAAGAAACAATCACTTACTGAATTGGAAATTATTAATTTGCAACAATTAAAAATGTAAAAAAGATAGGTTTCATTTTGCAAAACCACTTTAATAATTAATTTTAAGATTTGTGTTTAAATTTAAGATCAGCTGTCAATTGTTTTTTTTTTTTCTCTCACGGTTGAAACAAAAGTATTTTTTCCAACCATGTATAGAGTTGCACGAAAATGGGCATCGTAATTTCAATGTAATTTCGCCGAAATTACACAAAATTATGTAATTTCGCAAGTGTCAAAATGTATGGGAAATTACGTAATTTCAACTTGATTTCGGCCGAAATCACGAAAGTACGTAATTTAATAATTTAAATTCTGTTAGAAAGCTTGCCTTAGTTTTTATAAAATGCTTTTTTTTTAAATTTGTTATTTTTTAAATGAGTACTTTTTTGGAAAGTGGTACTTTTTTACTTTTTTAAAATATATTTTTAAATGGGCACCTATACTAAGAATTAGTACCTCTATTAAAAATTGGTACACTTTTTTTTAAAGAAAATTTATATTATTTTGAAATAGGTACTTTTTTGTTAATTGGTAATCTATTGGAAAATTGTTACTTTTTTGAAAATAAGAACTTTTTTTGCATATAACTTTTTAGCCTTTATTTATATTTTTTTTTTTTGTTGTGAAATGGGTACTTTTTTAATATTGGACCCTCTCTGAATAACAGCACATTTTTCGATTTTTTTTCTTTTTGAATTAGTAGATTACAGTACATTGGTACTCTTTTTCAAATTTTTTTCTTTGAAAAATTCGAGTTTTTAGAAGAATTGTACTTTTTACTAAAATTAGTACTCTTTGAAGCATTAGTTAAAAAATAGTACCTTTTTAGAAAATATTAAAATTATATTAAAATTATTTCATCTTGGAAAATTTGTGCTACTTTTTTTTGTTATTTTTTGAAAATTGGTACTTTATTTGAATAAGTGTATTTTTTTTTTTTTTTTTGGAATATTAGAACATAAAAAAAAGAATTTGAAATTCGTACTTTTTACAAAAATTTTACTTTTTTTAATGGCACCTTTTTAAAATTTTTTTTTATTCTTTTTTAGAAAATTGGTATCTTTGACGTAAATAGAATTTTAAGTTAATACTTTTAAATTGGCATCATTTTTTTGAAACTTTTATTTTTTACGAAAATTGGTACTTTTTGCTAAAACTGGTAGCTTTATTAAATATTAGCATTTTTAAAATTTTACTTTTTTTAAGTTGTTAATTGGTATACTATTTTATTGCAAAATAGGCACATTCTTTTTCTTTTATTCTCTTATCAAAATACTTTTTTGTAATTAGTACTTTTTTAAATTTCTTCTATTTACTTTATGTACTTTTTATTGAAAATAGCTAGTTGTAGTACTATTTTATTAATTGGTACGCATTTCTTTGTTTTTTTTATATTACTTTTGCAAAAATTATGTACTTTTTAGAAAAATTTTTCTTTATACGAAAATTAACACCTTTTTGAAAATTTTAATTTTTTTAAATTTTCATTTTAAATATTATATTCTTTATTTAGAAAATTAGTACTTTATTGGAGAAATAAAGAGAAAACAAGTTAAAGCGATATATTCAGCTGTGCCGAATCTTTTATACCCTTCTTTTATAGTTTTACATTTATACTTACAAAAATAATTTACATTTTTTTCCAAACTACAAAAATGTAAACACAAAATGAAACTATCATAGCAAGCGTTGCTTCCCTAAAAAAAAAACAACACTGATAGCTTCTGATGACTACTAAATTTATATACATATGTTCGTACGTAGATTAGGGTCGTCCAAAATTCATTTTTGCGAGCTGCATTTAAACGTAGCTAAAATTATGAAAAGAGACATCATTTAGAATATATTTGTCAAATTTTGAACCTTTTACGATGATTGGAATAGGATGCTATACGGCTATTTACGCCGATGATCCTAGAACAAATCTTTACATTTTTTCTCAACAATATTAATGATTTATGCATCAAACGATAGTTAAATAAAAATAAAAATACCCATATTTTTTTAATTTTTCAAAATCGTCATTTTAATAAAAATAACTCATACTAAAAACCTACGTATAAATAACAAATTTTATATAAAATGTTATTTTTTCGTTCATATAATTTTTTTTAGAAAACTTACTAAATATGGATATAATAATTTTTTATTAGCTATCGTTTGATGTATATACTATTAATTTTGGTGAGAAAATTTTTTTAAGATTTGTTCTGAAATCATCAACTTAAATGGCCGTGTAGCATCCTGCTCCAATAATCGTTGGAAGTTGAATTTTGGCAAATATGTTCTAAATAATGTCCCCTTTCATAATTTTAGGTACGTTTAAATGTGCGTTACACTTTGGTTTCCACATATAATGTTGGACCACTCTAATGTAGATACGTGCATATACAAAAAACAACAACAATAACACTGAGTCGTTGCAATACACAATCAACAACTACTGCTTGTTTATACAAACCACAAAACACTGAAATGTGTTGTGTGCAATGTTTTTATATGTGTACATGTTGTGTGTGTATATTTTTTTATAATTTTTTCAGATTTTTTCCTATAACTCGGTTGTTTATAGACCGAAAAATATGTATGACCGATCTATATAAAAACGAAAAATGCTTTTGTCTGATATCTGGGTTATTATTGGACCGATTTAGTTCATTTCATCGGCATAAAAATTCAGAAAAAAAATGTCCAAATCTTGGTTGCAAAAACGAAGTCCTAGTTTATATATAGGCTTCAGAAAATCGAAAAACGGTTTTAAAAAATCCGTTTTTTTACATTTCTCTCGAAACGATTTCCGATATATTATATATGGTAATTATAGGTGGACTTCACAAACGCCATAAAACGGACGGACGGACATCGTCCTATCGACATCATTTCTAACATTGGCCCAAAAAATATATTCTTGAAAACACCTCGAAGAAGTGAAATTTTCTATTAAAACAAAAACAAAGTTTAAAAAATTGTTTTTGTTTACCATATGTATATTTTTAAATTGTAATAAACGTGAGAACTTTAACGCGTTTCTCTCTCTCTCTCTCTCTCTCTTTTAAAAACGGTAAATTCCATTTTAGAAATGTACGGTAAACAAAAACAATTTTTATACTTTGTTTTTGTTTTAAAAGAAATTTTCACTTCTTCGACGCGTTTTCAAGAATAGACACCATCAACTTTTTTGCTCTCCGACGAAAATTGTGGAAATTACAAACGGAATGATAAACTTGTATATACCCTTTACACATTTTTGAAAAATTGGTGCTTTTTAGGAAATGGTTAATTACTTTTAATGGACTTTTTTTATTTTTATTTTTTTAATTAGTACATTCTCTTGTTAAAATACAGAAGTAACTTTTTCTAAAACTTTTTTAAATCTGAAAATTATTTTTGGTTGCTCCTTTTTTGGGAAAATTTTTATTTTTTTGAAAAATCGTACTTATTTCAAAAAATGTACCTCTTTTTTTATTATTATTTTTTTTTTTTTTTGAAAATTATTAAAGCTAATTTTTTAAGTCTGCCGGCAATAAATCTGTTTGGTGCAAAAATCTTCTAGCCGTATTAAGGCTAGATTTTTCCCAAGAAATAGCAATCCACAAATTTTAAAATTAACTCCGGCATTTATAGATCGATTTTGTTGATTTCCACATACTTTAAGTTAACACATAACTTTAAGTTAACGGGGTCTTTCAAGACGTCATTTCAATAGACTAACGTCATTATTTGGAATCTTTTAGTAATAAGAAATAATCACGAATATATTGAATTCAACATTTTAAAAAATTACAAAGTATATGAACTTTTAACCAACCTAATCATATTCAAAGTAGGGTATGACCCAGTTATTTAAATTCAATCTTTAATCGGTAGTAATTTTCTTAGTATTTTTTTCCGATAATTTTTTTAAAAAATAAAAATAAATTAACAACTTTATAAGACAAGGTTTAGCTTGAAAAAACATTAATAACTAATGTCTTGTAAATGCACATGTAACAAAAAAAATTTGTGAAAAAAATCAGGTTTATAAACATTTTTGTTTTTTTTTTTTTTTTCTTAATATTTTTTAAGGCGGCTTCAAATTTGCTTCCGATATTAATGTTTACTAGCAACAATGTATTAAAGGCTGCTTTTTTTTTTTTTTTTTTTATTTCTTTAATTTTTTATTTTTTTATTATCAAAATGTTAAACTTTAAAACAAGTTTTGAAAAGAGTTGTTACGCTTAAGATATTTTTGATATGGAAAATTTAGTAGATATTAAATGCCTAAATAATACATATGATTGTGCAATTGTAAGATTTTAATTTATTAAAATTCTTTAGTTGACAAGGACATTTTTTTTAACTTTTTAAAATATTTGTATAATAACATTGAAAATAATTTTTGATTTTCCTAAAATAAATTAATATGACATATTTTAGCTAAGGTCTTTTTTTAAAGTATCAATGACTAAGTTTAGTAAATATCTTTAAAAATTATTTAAAATGGCAATTTCAACTATTAAATTTGTTTTAAAAATTGGGTTTGATTTACAAAACAATATAACTTGAGTGAAAAAGTAACTTAAAATCTGAAAAAGTATTTTGATAAATTTTTGATTAAAAAAAAATTTTAATATTTTTTTTAAATAAATTATAATTTATCAGCTGAAATATTTTTAATAGTTGCATTGCAAACCTCATTCTACCAAGAGATGTTAATAAAAATAAAAAATATGTATAAACAAAATGTATGAATATTGCGTGATCTTGATTTTAACATAAAAAAAAAAAAAAAAATTAAATTAAACTTTACAAATAGAATGTTTGCGCAGAAGCACTCACACTTGACAGTATACATTAATGACCTTCTGATAATGAGATGTTTCTTTGTTTATATTACTTCTTGCTTTTTTATCTAAACAAATTAAAATTGTTAAGAGTTATAAATGTATTAGGATTAAATACATTAACGAAGTAGTTAAACCAATTATTTGTTTTTTTATATATTTTTTTTAACTGCAAGTCTGTTTCTTTATGTTAACTTGATATATGTAAGTTAAACATTTAATGTAATAAACAATGAAAGGCCAATTTAATGTGGATACATTTAAAATTTAAATAAAACTAAAATATAAGGAAATACATTATTGCAATTTTACAAAATAAAAATATCACAATCGGGCATGTAACGGTAATAAAAGGATAGACGGACATCATTAAAACAAATCGGATAACGATTCTGAATATCTTTCATCTAAAGATCATTATTATTGAGTGATTTTCAAAATTGTAGTTTTTGGGCTGCTGAAATGAACGAACTTACGGACAGATGCAATTAAAAACGACTAAAAAGAGATTTAGATCAGCATAAATGCATAAAATCTTTCCCACTATGGTGGTGTAGGGTACAAAAATCGTTGTAATTATTATTCCTTATTAAAGATTTAATTAAGTTGGTTTCAAAACGGAAGTTAAAAATCAAAAATATTGTAATGGACGAACAGAATAAAGAGGTAAAGATTGCAAAAACGCATAATAATGGTGTACCCTACACCATCATAGAGAAATTGCTATTATTCATTTAAAGATTCTTTTTCAAATTTTGTTGAATTATTTTCAAGATTGAATCTTAAAAACAATTGTGTTATAATAGACAGACAGACAGAAGGACGGACATCAATAAAATGACTCGGAAAGAATTATGATTGCACAAATGCATAATACCCTTTCCACTATGAATTTGTAGCGTACAAAAGTCGTTTAGGTGATTATGAATCATTTAAAAATCATATCTAAAACATCATAAAGTTATTTGCAAAATTGAAGTTTGAAAACAATTGTATTGTAATGGACAGACAGACTGACGGACATCATTAAAACGACTTAAAAAGAGATTCTGAGCAGTAGAAATGCATAATACCCCTGGCCTTATTATGATATAAAGTACAAACGTCTTTGTGTTTATTATTACTTATTTAAAGGTCTTGTATCAAATTTATTTAAATTACTTTCAAAAATAATGTTAAAAAATAAAAAAAAAAAATTTATGGAAAGACAGACGGAAGGACATCATTAAAATGACTCAGAAAGTGATTATGATCAGTACAAATTCATAAAACACTCCGACTATGGTGATGTAGCGTAAAGTCGTTGTGGTTATTATTACTCCTTTATAAGTAACTTTTTTTTTTTCCTACTTATTTTAAAAAACAATTATATTGTATTGGACGAACAGACTGGCGGACTTCATTTAATCGACTCGGAAGAAATGTATAATAAAATTGATGTGGTTATTTGTACACATTGAATTGGGTTTAAATTTAACCATGTATTACTGGCGTCAATCATTTAAAGATATAAGCATTAAGTACTTCTGTAACGATTTTTTTTAGGAAGTAAATATGTCTAGTTTTATATACTACAATTGTAATAAATCCATATTAAATTGGCCACAGGCTGTATTTATTTCAACTATTTTAAGTATGCGTAAAATTGTTAATACAAAATGCGTTTTGACCGATATCTTCATTTCTTCAGCAGAAAAAATCAGAAAAAAATATCCAGTAAAAACGAAGTCTCTAGCTCATATACGGGCTAACCGGTTTTAAACCCGGTTATTTTTTAATATCTGCACTATTTTTTGAACCGAGGTTTTCCAAGTTTCAATAGAAAAGTTCTAGAAATTTTTCTGATACGTATATATATATATATATATATATATATATATATATATATATATATATCAAAAATACCGATTTTCTTAGACATGTCTCTGCCATTTGTTTTAAATATTTCCGCAATTTTTTAACCGGTTTCAATAGAAAGGTTTTGGAAAAATTTCTGAAATTTTCAAATATATATAGGGTGATCCATTTCGAGGTTCCCTACTTTTTTAAAGAAAAAGACACAGAAAGAACATTCTTTGGCATTTACTTTTTGAAAATTATGTCTATAAAATGTTGGCCGTTGCTACGTCGCAGATGGTCCATCCGTTGAGTCCAATTTTCGATGACTCGTTCGAGCGTTTCGACTGGTAACTGGCGAATGACACGTGTGATGTTTTCCTCCAAGGCCTGAATCGAAGCGGGTTTGTCTGTATAAACTTTAGACTTTACATATCCCCACAGGAAAAAGTCTAACGGTGTGATATCACACGATCTTGGTGGCCAATCGACCGGCCCAAAACGTGAAATTATGTGCTCACCGAAGTGTTCTCTCAATAAATCCATTGATTGATGCGATGTGTGGGAAGTGGCGTCATCTTGCTGAAACCAAATGTATCCAAGATCAGGAGCTTCAATTTATGATGATAAATATGGACCGATGATTCCACCGGCCCACAAGCCACACCAAACCGTTGTTTTTTCTGGATGAAGTTGCAGTTCTTGAATCTCTTCAGGTTGCTCTTCGTCCCAAAAACGGCAATTTTTTTTTGTTTACATGGGTCTCAAAATGGGTGATGGTGTTGCGAATAGTACTCTCAGTAGGCCGATTATGTCGACCATAAGTTGAGCGAAGTGCACGAAACACATTCCTCACAGAACGTGAATTTTCGTAATAAAGTTGAACGATTTGTAAACGTTGTTCAGGCGTAAGTCTTTCCATTATGAAATGCCAAATAATACTAAACAAAAATAAAATGACAGCATGACACGACTCACACGTGATCTGTCAAAAAAAGGCTATTGAAAAAAGTATGTCTACTTGAATCACCCATTATTATTATGTTAACGCCATTTAAACAATTTTTAAGTCGAAAAAACCTCAAAAAATAGCAAAGAAATCGGAGGGCTTCACAAACGACATTTAAACTGACGGACGGACAGTCTGAGGTCGTCCTATCGACATAATTTTTTATAAGAATCCAGAAAATATAAACTTTTTTGTTCTCCGACGAAAATTGTGGAAATTACAAATGGAATGACACCTGTGGTGAAGAGTAAAAAAAATATACATATAAGGAAATGAATACAAAACATAATTTGATGTTTATTACAAAGATTTTAACCGTGAAATTCAATTAAAAACAATAAAAAAAAAATGCAGACAAATAAACTGTTTTTTTTTTTTTAAGAAATAAAAAAATTTTTTGTAATCATTAGAGATAAATATAAAATTTTAATTATATTAGTTTTTATTTCAAATTTTAAAGGTTTTCATTTAAATGTTACTGTATTTAAAGAATAAAAGAAGGAAAGAATTAACTAATTATAAAACCAGAATTATTTTTATATTTAACGATAAAAATTAAAAACCATGATTGTTGCATGTTAAAAATAAAAAAATATCGAAAAAAAATACAAAGAAAAAGATAATTATAAAAATTATTTTTAAATTTATTAAGATAATTAAGAAAAAAGTAAAAAAAACAAGATATTTTAAATAAGATTAAGTTTGTGAACAGATATACATACACATATTTTTTAATATAAGATGCATAATTTATTTTAAGGTTTGTTAGAGGAAATGATTTAAAAACACAATTACAAATATCTTTTTCCCATCCATAGCTTTTTTCGTAAATAGAAACACATTGTATTTTTTTTATTTTAAAATCGTTTTTAAAATAAATTCGAAAGGTATAAATAACAATCATTATGAATTCATCATTTAAATCAATATAAATTCTGTAAAAAATAAAATATTTAAACAAAAAAAATTTTAATTGTTTATGTATTTATTACAAAAATAATCAACATTACAATTGTTAATAAATAATAATTTATTTACATTTGTAAGAAACCTGTAGCTATTAGTTGTTGCCTTTTTCTTAATGGCATTTCTAATTCAATTTATGCGATTCTATAAAATAAAGTATTGATAGCTGCTAATATTTAGCTTTTGAAAAGAAACTTTAAATTATTTTAATACATTGTTGCAAATTTATAAAATGAAAAAAGTTATTGTGCTTATTATTACACATTTAATTGAATTTAAGTTTTATCGTGTGTAACTGACGTTTAAAATCGATTATTTAAACGTTCATACGTTAAATACATATGCTACAATTAAAAAAGAAGGTATGTCCGGTTTTATAATCTTAAACTTAAACTAAGATCCTTTAAAATTTTACACCTTTTTTATTAAATAAAATTTTTAATTTACAAAAAATTTTTACAATTCTTAGAAAGTGTAGAAAGGCAACCTTTAACCATAGGAGCACGCACATCGGCCACTGCCAATTTTCTTAAAAACGAAGTAATAATTTTTGTGGCACCGAACGTTTTTCTATATTTTTATCAATGATCTTTCTTGTATTAAACTTTGATATTTTGAATTTATTTAGTTAAAAAAAAATAAAAAATTAAATTATTGCAATACATTGTTGCAAGTTTATAAAATGAAAAAAGTCATTGTGCTTATTATTACGCATTTAATTGAATTTAAGTTTTATCGTGTGTAACTGACTTTTAAAATCGATTATTTAAACGTTCATACGTTAAATGCTACGATTAAAAAAAGGTATGTCCAGTTTTATAATCTTAAACTTAAACTAAGATCCTTTAAAATTTTACACCTTTTTTATTAAATAAAATTTTTAATTTACCAAAAATTTTTACAATTCTTAGAAAGTGTAGAAAGGGAACCTTTAGTCATAGGAGCACGCACATCTGTCACTGCTAATTTTCTTAAAAACGAAGTAATCATTTTTGTGGCACCAAACGTTTTTCTATATTTTTATCAATGATTTTTCATGTATTAAACTTTGATATTTTTAATTTACATATGAAAGAATACCTCGAATTTGGAAAAACTATATTCCCTATGAAGAGCGAAACTTTAGTAAATCAATTAAATCTTTTAAAAATTTATCAAGAAATTATTTCTGAAACATGCATGTGTTGTTGCATAAAAGAAAAAGTCCTGAGATATCCCAGCAAAAACTTTTTGGTTTTCGGTAATGGCAACTACTTATTAAAGTAGTTTCTTTGTAATGAGGCGTCATTATTATTTGCCTACTCTGTATTACATTAATAAGTTCTCAATTGTATAATAGCACAGTAATACTGCAATCACATGGATGAGTTGGCTAGAGCGCCGGATTAACAACTAGAAGGTTGTTGGTTCAACCCCATTCTGAAGCTGTTAGTTTCTTATAACAAAATGTTTAAAAAGATATTTTGAATTAAATAGTTTTTGTCGCTTAGGATGCTATGTGCGAGATGATGTACTGAGTAAGACGTTAGTTAGTAAAAACGAATGGTTAGTGTGTGTTCAAGTTCGAGTCTCACTGACGGCAAAATTTTTTTGTTTTTTTTTTATTTTGTTTTCGTTTTGGTACATATTTTTGAGAACCCCTAGAGTCAAAAAATAACTACATGAATTTGTGGACAAGTCGAACAAAAATAACTAGTTATTCAGGAAAAAAATAAGTAGTTTATTTTTGTTTCCAATTATACCTGCTAGCTTACCGGGAAAGCAAAGTTTTTGCTGGGATATAACATAAAACATTCATATTCTAATGTTTTTGAAAAAGTGGGAGGTTTATATTTAAAATGTTTTAATTTCAATAATAATTTACTAATATTGTTATATCAATTATTTAATATCTATAACTTTATATTTTATATTATTATAAGATAATTTTTGGAAATATTTATAGCCATCATATGTCTAGATTAAGTAGACCTATAGGCTTGTAATTTAATAAATAAATATAATTTGGTGAGAAATTTCTTAGTTTTTTTATCTAAAAAAAAAGATAGTAATGACACAGAATTGACAAAAGCCAAATGGCTGTTCATTTAAACTATAAAAAAGATTGTTATGGGGACATAAGACTCCTCATGGTTATCACCCTCCATACTCCTGGTGAGCCGCACGGTGTCTAAGAAATTAATTTCATTGGCCAAATGTCAAATTTTTTGTTAACAACGATTTCCAAAATGTTAATGCCATTCAATAGTAAACCTATTGAAACTAAGGTGTCCAAAAAAATTATATCAAAACATTGGTAATTGTGGGCGTGGCATGCTATTAAAGACAAATATTTTAGATTGTTTTATAAAACATGCGATTTTGTAAATTTGATCAGAAGTAAATTATCATTAATCGCAAACTATTATGGATAATTGTCTGCATTTCTTTATGTTGATAGGATAATAATGATAATGATAATAATAATAATAATAATAATAATAATAATAATAATAATAGTATTTAAGAAATGGTATGATATGTCACTGTACCTTTTATACCTGCTGTGTTATTAAATGTTTTCTCAGGTACTATATATTAGTCGAATAGAACTTTTGAAGGTCAAAAAAGGTTAAACAAATTTCACTACCAGAAAAAAGGCGAAAGTGTCCTCTTTAACTCCATATATACTTTAGTACCTGTCTGGACCCGTCTGTAGAACACTTTTTCCATTTGCATGAAAATACTCCCAAAAATTTTTCATGGAACACATACTAAAAATCAGTTATGATTTGGATTTTAAACCTACAGGATCAATAAGAAAAAACGACACCAATAAGCAGTCAAGAAGTTTAAAAAAGAAACATGTTCAGGACGAATTTCTCAAATATGGGTTAATTATAGGTAAACAAAACAAGGATCAGGCAGTACGAATGATAGGAATACAGCAAGAAGGTTCTTTTAGATCGAGAAATAACAGGTGTTGATATAAATCTTATTTTAAGATTGAAAACAATTATCCATGTAATTATGTGCAATGAACAAATGCTAGAAAATTTGTTAATTATTCGAAGAAACTGCACGAATATGCGAATATACAACTAAATATCCATAGAGATATATATCCGCAACAGTTCACAAAATCTTTTATCTTATAGAAGATGTCATTAAGCATCATCTAGTACCATTTGGAGCTCTATCAGAGGAAGCCCAGCAAAAAAATGAATAAGGATAACAAATTTTATAGAGAGCTCAATACCAGAAAAATATCACGAAATTCTACAAATGAAGGTCTGTAATTGTAATGAAGGATGTAATTGTGTGCAATGAACAAATGCTAGAAAATTTGTTGATTATTCGAAGGAAACTGCACGAACATGCGAGCATACAACCAAATATCCATAGAGATTATATCTGCAACAGTTCACAAAATCTTTTATCTTGTAGAAGATGTCATTAAGCATCATCTAGTACCACTTGGAGCTCTATTAGAGGAAGCCCAGCAAAAAAATGAATAAGGATAACAAATTTTATAGAGAGCACTATACCAGAAAAATATCAAGAAATTCTACAAATGAAGGTCTATTTAATATATGTATTACAGGCAACGTCAGGTCCGCTCATCTCTAGCATTCGAAGTTAATGGAATGTAGAATATCGGGACTTAGATCAAGAAGCAAAAGGGCTGCTAGAGGACAGAAATATTTGCAGAATATTTCCAACAAAATGAATAATTATAATTTTCTTTTATTGCTTATAACTTTTTTGATTCAAAAAACAAAAAATCCGCATTTACACACTAAATGATATAAAAAAAAATTAAAAGTTCAATTATAGCCTTAAATTTCTCAACAACTGCTGAATCGATTTTAATAAAATTAAAACTGGAAAAAAATTCAAGAAAATATATCTCCATGAAAAAAGTTTCTATAATATCTCTATTGATTCAAAAGCCATTGTGGGCCGCACTAATTACATCTGTATTATTTTATTTTCCAAATTTCCTTAAGTCATTTTTAAAACTGAAGTTTGTAAACAATTGTCTTGTATTGTAATAAACGGAAGGACAGACGGACGGACAGACGGACGGACAACATTAAAACGACTCTGAAGGAGATTCTAATCGACACAAATTCATAACATCCTTTCACAATAGTGGTGTAAGGTACAAAATTCCTTATAAGTGGTTATTACTCATTTAATGGTAATTGCAATGGACAGACAAACAGATGAACTGACTTCATTAAAGCGATTCGGAAAGAATTTTGACTAACAAAAATGCATAATACCTTTTCCACTATGGTGCTGTAGATCATAAAAGTAGTTGTGGTTATTATTAAATATCCTGGAATTGTTTTTAAAACGGAAATTTAAACACAATTAAAGAAAAACAGACGGACCTTATTAAAATGATTCAAAAATTGATTCCGATCAGCAAAAATTCATAATACCCTTCTCTCTACTGTGGAATACAAAAGTCGTTTTATTTTATTTTTGAGAATTCTCTCCCAACATAAATGGCCGGTAATACAAAAAAAGAAAGAAAAATTACAAATATCGTTTAAGATTATGAAAAGAGATCTTTAAAAAAATGACAAATGGTCATCCTTCTATCGTACTTTTTTCGATCAATTGTATTAATATAAATCTATACATGCAAGAGTTAAAATGTATTGACTATTTCCTCCCGGAAATTGACTAATTGGTTCATATCTTATTTAGTTATGATTTTCAATATTACAGTGACCAACTTCTAGTCGTTTATAAAAAATTAAAAATATAATCACTTTAAAATCAGTTTAATATACATATGTGACACTATTCTTAGTTTAAGTAATTCAATTTCCTGCAGACTCATAATGAAATATATTAAATAATTTTTATTACCTGTCAGCATAAATATAAAATGACTTTTAATGCCGCATTTGATTAAATGCAACGACATTTTATTAACAGTTCTGATGGAGAAAATAGCACAGACAAAAATATTTAAAATTTTTTTTACTCGAAACAAATAATTTATGACAGGAAAGTTTTTTTTTAATGATAAAAATATTTTTTATAAAGAAAAACTTAAACTTAACAACTTAAAAAAGAATTAAAAAATTATACAGTTTTGAACTTATACAGCCGTATTCGAAATGAAAAATCTGTGCTTGTTAACTTTTTCTTAATGAAATTGAGAAAAACTTAGTCACTCGTTAGCAAGCGTACATATTTTCATTTTGAATAAGGAGGCTAATATTTAAAGCTTTATTTACTTAACAAATGTTTAACCATAAATAAAGCTTAACTAAAAATTAAAAATAAATACTAATTGTAATATATATTTAAATTCTTTTTTAATCTAAAACTTTTCTGCATAAGTTCAAAATAACATTTAATTACATATCTTTTTTGCTATAAAAATTTCTTATGATATTCATAAATTTCCAGTCATATAATATTTAACATTCATGTTTAACATGTACTTTTTACAATAATAACAGTGTTTGAAATTACAACGTAATCAAATGTAACATTATTGTAGAATATTTCTAGGATCGATTATTGGAAACACCATTAACATTATCCATAAACATAAACAAGCAACCACCTTCATTTCAATTAATTTATAGCAATTAAGTATCAATTTTTCCATTCATTAGCTTCTTTCTATCTATTGTAATTTAAGTTTTTTTTATAGATTTACCAACAAACTGCAGGTAGTCTTAGTGGCAAAACTAAAATCTAAAAGAATTATAAAAACAATCAATTCACCACCTATCTATAGCAATCTGTTGTTATATCTAACAATCTGTCGTTTTAAATACGTGAAAATATCTCACTTATTATTCACTGAGCAAAGAGTCACTAGATCTTTTAAGGTTTTTTTTTTTTTTTTTTTTTTGCTGCAGAAATATTAAAAGAATTCAAATTTTTTATAAATAAATTGCTGGCAAAAGTTCTTACGTTGATTAAAGAGTTGTTACAATATTTAAAGTAATTTATATTATTGAATTTATAATTTTTATTGTAGCGATTTTATTGTTTGATATTGTTAAAACAATTGGCGCACAGTGGCTCCAAAATGCTTTTTTTAGAAAACATTCTGATTCACTAAAGATACCTGAATAAAATTTGATATAGCCAGAGCTGAGGTGTTTTCAAGTTGATTTAGAGGAGCCTAGCGGGTCAGGAGGTAGTGAGTGGACCTCCAAAGTTAGTAATATAATTTTATTTTTTTTTTTTGTCTTTCTTTACAAAAAATCTTCAGACCTTGACATTTGAAGAACTTTTTGTGCAAAATAATGTAAACCATTTCGCTATATTGTATCCATGTGGCAATTTGCCAGGAAATAAGCGATTTTTTGTGTCATTGTTTACGGATTATTTTTTTATTTTTCAATGCCTTCAAAAATTCCCATATAAATTTATTTATTTATTTTTTTTTTTAACTTTAACTAAAAAATATTGTTTAAAAAATGTGGTTTAAAAAAATTAATGTGTAAAAAATGCGTGTTTAAAACTTAAAAAAATGCTACAAAAGTTAATAATTTTTTTTATAAAAACTTATTAAATGTATAGGAAAAGGTTTGTTTTAATATTTGGCATCAAAAAGATTTAAGTTTAAAAATTTTTCTTCTAGAAAGAACCATTTTTTTGTTTTTCGATTATATCTGAAAAAATTTATTTATATGCGACTTCTCTTTAAAATTAATACTGATTATCATATCTGGTGCCAAGATGAACAAAATATCAAATTATTACACATTTTAATCCATGTAATAAAAACTTGTAGCGAAAGGGTTAATATTTAAATTGAAATAAAATTTAAACGAACAAAGAACTTGTCCTAAAATTAAAGAATTTAAAAAAAAACTGCCACTTTTTTGTACCAAAATGCCCAAAGTATCAATTAATAAAACATCTTTTAAAAATTCACTTAATTCAGAGAAATCGTCAAAGTGTCGTTATAACAGTCGTCCGACAGAAAAATTCTTTAATTAACATATTTTATTATTTTTTTTTTTTTTTTTTGCAAAGAAATTTAAAAAAACAATTGTGGAAAATTGACAAATTTTGGATAGGCCTTGTGAGGAGACTGTTGACCCAAAAGCCTTCAGGTTGGTTCTACACGCCATTTCGTAAAATTTCTATTGAAAGCATTAAAAAAACATATATAGGATATAACAAAAAACAAATTTTATAAGTGAAAAAATATTACCACCTTTTTAGGAAAAAAAAAACAAAAATGTGGATTTTGTTAAAGTTTCAACTTCAGACTAATGCAACTTTTTATCGGATCCATATATTTATATGATTCTTGCAGTAATATTATTTAGAATTTTATAGGGAACCTAGTTGATATTCAAGAAAAAAATTATGACCAAATTACGCCCGTCAAGTTTAAAAGGATATAAAAACCGAGGCCAAAAAAGAGGAAACAATTTATTTCGACCTAAATATCTCTTAAACGAAAAGAGTTAACCTGCACATGTAAGCTTATTTTTTATAGAAATTAACAAGGACTATCTTTACAAAAAATCATAAATGAAATTTTGACGATTTTTTAAAAAATGACATACCCGAGATTACCAACTTACCCCCTGATCCGCCAGGGTACTGTGCTCCTTCAAATCAACTCGAGAACACCTCAGCTCAGGCCATGTCAAATTTTATTCCGATATCTTTAACGGATCCCAAGTTACAGAATTATTTCCAAAAAAAAAAAAAAAATCACCTTGGAACCACTGTGTGGCGCTGTTTGGACATTTTTATGTTTTTGCATTTTACAATTATAATAATTTCTAAAGTATTTATTTAATCGATATTTGTAGATTTTTTGCGGGCATACTATAAAAGACTTAACTGTTAATTATAGAAATTAATTTTACAATTACTTGCAAGGGATTTATTATTTCCTACACTTCACCCTACCAACTATCCTACCCAGAAATCATTAATATAGCAGAATTATAAAAAAATAAAATAAATAAATTGTTTGGAATAAATACGACTTCTTGAATTGGCAGCAAAAAATGTCAACATAAAAAGCTTTTACAAAAAACATCAATTAGAAAAAAAATCATTAGATGAAACACAGCCGAATATAGCATTCTATTTAGTTTTCACTTCGAATACGAATATTTTTAAATTTATTGAAAATTTTACTAATAGACAAATTTCAATGGTTTTTTTTTCTTTTTTTTAGAGAGAGATTTGAAGTATTCAAATATGGAGATTTTTTTATAAATTCTATTCAATTCCAATTCTTTATTTATTAAAAAAAATGTTCAAAATTTTCAATAAATTTTCGAAAAAAAATCTTTATTAATGTTTCAGTTTATAAAAAATTATACATTTTATTTTTGCAGAAAATTTTCATTAAATATTATTATAATTTCAAATAAATTTCAATTTAAATTTTCATTAAATCCCAGCAAAAAACTTTTTGGTTTTCGGTAATAACAACTACTTATTAAAGTAGTTTCTTGGTAATGAGGCGTCATTATTATTTGCCTACTCTGTATTACATTAATAAGTACTCAATAGTATAATAGCACAGTAATACTGCAATCACGTGGATGAGTTGGCTAGAGCGCCGTATTAACAACCAGAAGGTTGTTGGTTTAACAACCCCTGTTAGTTTTTTATAACAAAATGTCTAAAAAGATATTTTAAACTAAATAGAGTTTTTGTCGCTTAGGATGCTATGTGCGAGATGGTGTACTGAGTAAGACATTAGTCAGTAAAAACAAATGGTTAGTGTGTGTCCAAGTTCGAGTCTCACTGACGGCAAAATTTTTTTGTTTTTTTTTTTTATTTTTGTTTTCGTTTAGGTACATATTTTTGAGTACCCCTAGAGTCAAAAAATAACTACATGAATTTGTGGATAACTCGAACAAAAATAATTAGTTATTCAGGCAAAAAATAAGTAGTTTATTTTTGTTTCCAATTATACCTGCTAGCTTACCGGGAAATCAAAGTTTTTTCTGGGATATTATTATAATTTCGAATGAATTGAAATTTATGAGAAAATATCAATATATATTTAATTTATGCAACAACATCGAAAGATTTTCAATTCAAATAATTTGTATAAATTGTATTTAATTATTTTATTTATAAACAAATTTTGATAAATTTTCTTTACTTCAATGTTGCCAGATGGTAGGATTTTCCCCAAATTGAGATTTTAAATTTTCATTTAATAACAGATTTTCGTTTATATATATAATTTTACATACTTATCAAATTAAAACAAAATTTTAAATAATTTTTTATTCAATTCCAATTTTCTATTTATAAAAAATTTTCGATAAATTTTTAATTGATAGAAAAATATTTATAAATTTACAATTTATAAAAAATGTAGATAATTTTTTTTTAATATTCTATTTGCTGAATTATTTTTTTATTAGTATTTCCAGTTTCAGAAAAAAAAAATTCGATAAATTTAAAGAAGTTGCATTGAATATTTCATTTATAGATAAATTTGCTTTTTGATTTTTAAATTCCTAACCACTGATATTAACATTTGAACTTTTGTTAATAAAATTAAACCAAAGCAAAAGTTTAAACTATAAAGAGAGTCTGCAATATTATAAAACAGATATTTAAAATTCTTGACTATTAAAAATGTTTTTAAATATTTTGGTAATGACCTGTAACTTTGAAATAAATTATAATTTTAGGATTATGTTAATAAATATCTATTTAATAATTCCTATATTAATAACAGTTACTTGTTTAATCATATTTATAAATTCTAAAGATATAATTTATAAATTATGCATTAAGCAAAATGTGAACAGATCAAAAATTCTTATTATTAAATCAATTAAAAATTAAAGTTTCCTCAGTTGTAGGTAACCAGTAACTACAAATTCCTTAAAAGAACTTAAACAAAAGCTTCTAACAATAAATGTAATAAATTGCATCATCATTTATTTAAATTAAATGTTAATATCATTAATGCAATTGTAAGGGTTTGCATTAATCTAAATTATAATATAGTTAATATGTAAATAAACTTTACAAATAGAAAGTGTAAAAATATTTAATACAAATCACTAATGTTTGTGTATTAATATATTAATATTTATATATAATAAAAAATAGAACATCGTTAATTTTAGAAATGAATTAATTATACATTTTAATTCATATAAATAAAATTACATAAACTGACTTAATCTTTGTTTTAATTTTTAATAAATATAGCACCAAACGAGTTATTACTATTCCAAAATAAAAATAAAAAGCTAGTACGGTTTTAATTAGCCTCTAATTAAATATGCCCAAATACTCATTAGACATAATCAATAATAAATTTAATAGATATTTATGTAGTTATCGATTAATTAATTAAATAATTAGAAATATATATATACATATAAATACAACACCTTTCATATATTTGTACATATATTATTAACATATCACATATATACTAAACGCTAAACCACACTATAAAATATTGTTTAATTTAAGAGAAGCAAAACGTTTTAGTGTAAATTAAATATGATATGAAAAAAAAGAAACGCTTAAAAAATAATAAATGTTATAATTATGATAAATATTATTGTTAATATGACAACATTATGACTTCAAAGCTGTCGATTATATGAAAAATTAACTTTAGCATAATATCGAGCATTATTTACACGTTTTTTTAAATTTATTTAATAGTTTGAAATTAAATGAAATATACAGTGGCTCACATTCAAAGTAAGCCATGGACTGTTTTCAGATAAAATGATTAATACATAATGAAAAGAAAATTTTGTTGACAAAAATATCAAGTAGTTTTATTAATTCAATTGAAAGCTTCAAGTAATGTAAATTATTTTTAATATATTAAATGCTAAATGTAAAAAAAAACACAAAAACTCAAAAAGGACTTCAAATCTACATCACAGTGAAAGTGAACCACTTAAATTAAATACGGTTTATATAAAATATTAATATTTTGTTGGACCACCTTTCGCTGAAATCACGGCTTGTAGACGCCTAGGCATTGATTCTAATAAATTAGAAGTGTATGTGGAAGGAATTGCGCTCCATTCTAATTGCAAAGCCTCCATAAGGGTTTTTTGTGACGTAATACTATGTTTTCTGATATTTTGGTCTAGACGGGTCCATAAATTTTCAATAATATTTAAGTCGGGTGACTGTGGTAGAACTTCAAGGACATGTGGGCAGTTATAAAGCAACCATTCTCGGGCAACATACGATTTATGCTTGGGATCGTTGTCCTGGTAGAAGAAGAAGTCTTCTTCGATTCCTAGTTTTTCAACACTGGGCTTGACATTTTTCTTCAAAACGTCTAGATAAACAAATTTATTCATTATTCCGGAAATCTGTTGCAGAGTTCCGGTTCCACGGAGCCGCCTCCATGCTTTACACTGGGAGTGAGGTTTTTCGGTTGAAGCTCGGAATTCTTTTGTCACTATACATCTGCTTTCCGTCGGAGCCAAACAAGTTAAATTTACTCTCATCTGTAAATAAAACCTAAAAAAGCATTTTTACAAGCTCTTTATTCTATTTTAGAATTGTATACCCTTTGCCAAAAATTCATATCTTTAACGATGTATTTACGAGCAAACCCAAGGCGTTTTTGACAATTCACTTTGCTAATAAAAGGTTTCTTCCTAGTTACTATGCCATTATAACTGTGTTTTCTGAGAACTCTTCTGAGTGTTTCCGGGTTAACGTGGATATCCAGCTGACTTTAAACCATTTCCGTAGGTTTTGGAGCACTGAGTCGAGAATTTTTTTTTATTTCTCTGACTATGAATACCTCATCTCTTTTAGAACTCGTTTTCTCGTTTTGCAATTTCTCTTTGAGACTTGCCTTCTTTGTACAGTTTAATTACTAATTCTCTAATTTTAACACTAATTTGCCGTCCCATCTTCACTATTTGATTTTTAAACACAAATGATACATAAACAATAAGAAAGACGCAAAAATATTTAAGAAAAAATCACTTACCGTTATTTTACACAAAAACAAAATCAAGTGGCTCATTTTGAGTGTGGCTCATTTTGAGCTTCTTTTTTTTGCTTTTATTATTTTTTTTTTTTAACTTTGGAATTGAAGACTCAAAAAATTTTTCTTTTATATTGCACACCAATTGTGGATCTAAAACTGTATAATAAATGATTTCTGTTATGACTATATATTAAAAACTATTTTAATGAACATTTTTTAAATTGTGTTGGCTCACTTTGAATGTGAGCCACTGTATATAACAGATAGTCAATGGACCGAATCTTGTTTACCCTTCATTTAAATACTAAAACTTATTACTTTTGTTTTCTAATTTAAAACGTACATTTTTAGCCAACTATTTTAAAATACTTTAAGTGAATCAATGAACCGTGGTTATTATTGGTCTGCATATTGAAACTTTTAATTCTTTTAGTTAACAGCTGTGACACTTCGCAATTTGAATTAATATTTTTTGGTACAGAGCTACCAACCTCAAATTAACAAATTAATGCAAATACATTTTATAATTTAACCTAAATATATAAATCCATTGTTTAGATTAATATGGACAACATAATTATCTTACAATTTAGTTTTTTATTGTCTCATTAATTTTGCAAAAATATTTTTGTTAAATTATTTAGTTTATACCATTTTACAATGTTAATATATATGCATGAATATTGTTATTTATTAAATAATTTGTGTAAAATTTACATATAATAGGATTAACGTTTTAAGATCTGTTTGTCTTAGAAAATGATTTAAAAAATATTTGCAAAATTTAGATCTTGAAATTTGCTAACAAATGCTATTTTAATAACATATCAACTATAGCAAAAATAAAATAAATCTAAAATAATATAGGTAATATTAAAAACACAAATATTTAAAATAAACTATTTAAAGATTGGTTCTCATTTTTTTGTCTATAACTTGTTTTCTACTTATTCGATTTAGCTAATTTTCAATATCAATATTGCTTAAGAAAACAGCTAAGAAAATATATTCAATTTCATTGAATTCTAGTTATTATTTTGTAGGAAAGTGTGTTTTCTACAGACAGATGAACGTGAGTATTTAAATCGACTATAAATTTTGTGCGTATTCATAATATGATCCGCATCCGAATCTAGTTAAGAAAAATTTACTAGATTCTAATATACCTTTTCTCAAAATTTTTATCCTGGCAGTATTCGTTCGTAATCTGGATTTAAATGAAAAATATTCATTTTCGAGTTATTTTAATTGTTTTATATTTTTTTCAAAGGAAAATATGAAAATTTGTTATCGATGACATTACTAAAATTTGATACCAGGAAAACGACAAACAATCCGAATGAATTTTATTTAATTAATAATAGTAGTTTGGACTTGCGTTTGCGAGTCTGAATGGGATTACACTGGTCTAAATGGATCACGCGAAACATCTCGGCTCGGTCCTGGACAGGAAGCTGAGAGATTGAAGAAGACGTAAGTACCATTTTATATGAGCAGAAATGTGGGAAACTTTGGAGATTAAGGAGACTGGTTGAGAGACTTCGAAGACCAGCAGCGCTGTGTTTTACGAGAGCTTTGCCGATGCTGAAACAATTGGACAGTGGAGGAATTCACATGGGAAACATACAGATTATGTTGACCCGATTATTTGTTGCGAAACCGGTTTCAAGTACTCTATTAAAGATAGGAACTGCAGGACGTGCGAAGAAAACTAAAACAAGTGTGAGTTAAATTTCTTCAATGAAGGCTCTATATTTGGTGAAGGAGTCGGTGCTGGTATTTACTGTAAGAAACTAATCAACCATTGCAGTTTCTTGCAAGCGGAAGTGATAACCCTAACTTAGGTCACCCGATATCAACATCTTTACGGCCTATACTTTGTCGTTCAAAATGGTCCATGACTGACGCAGGTCTTTGAACGAGATTTGTATGTAATGCACTTAAATTGAGTGCCGGTACCATAAAGGTAGCGGTTGCAGAACCGATTTCAAGTGTTCTATCCCTTACAGGAACTGCTAGACGTGTGATGAAATTTGAACAGGGCCCTGTAGGGGGAGATAAACTTCATTACTGACGCTTCTTAATTTTGAGGGAGCGAAACTTGATTTTCGCCTATCCTTCCGCTTATCCAACCATTACAGCGTCTTAAAGGAGGAAGTGATGGTACTGCTATACAGGGATATTAATATCTACTCGCATAGCCATCCAGTCTGGTCCGTAACTGCCGCAGGTCTTTGAATGCAGTACTAACTGCACTTAAAATCGAATTAAATTTATTATCCTAGCCATTATTTTAAAGTATTCATATTAATTTCATTTATAGACTTAAATTCTTTGTGTTTCATATGAATTGAATTAATTCTATAAAGAATTAATTCCACAAAGAATTCACATATATTTTGAATTGAATCATTCAAATTTTCTTCAATTAAAATCTAATATAAATTAGTTTTAGAAAATATTTTCTAATTAATTTTGTAAAAGATTAAAAAACAAAATATTAAATATCCCAATAAGCATACAAATTTCAAAAATTCAAGCCTTTGAAGATTTTACTGATATCCGACAAGAATTCAAAATTAAAAATATTTTAAGCATGAAATATGATTGAAAAAATGAATCATCTTAAAGTAAGATAAATTAGACTTGAATTTAAATTTCCTTTTTACTGAAGAATGCTATTGAATTAAAGTGTAATACAAGTTTAACTCAATGGATTCAAGACTTGAAATACATTTGGTTTCAACTTAAATTCCAGCTTGTTGGGATTGAATAAAAGAAAAATATACTCTTCAATTTGGAGAAGATTTGAATTAACAAAAATTTAATGAATTCTTTATGAATTAATTCAATAAAGAATTAATTCTATTCAAACAAAAGTCTTTGAATGAAAGTATAGAATTATGTTTTTGTGAATGGTATTATGGAATGAAAAACTAGTATTTCTTAGTTCAGAATTAAGATTTACAGGAATTAAGTCAAGATGCAATTAATTCTTTCGAAGCTTTGATTGTGACATAGAGGGTAATAGTTTAGCAGAAGCCTCTTGTGAAAGATCAGTTCAAGCCGGTCGAGAATCTTATTGCCTCTCTTGAGAAATAAAATCAGTCTATTGGATTTCTGGAAGTGCTGTTGCAACGAAAAGGAGGACCTTTTTACTCATTTTATAGTTCTGTACTTTCCGTACCATAAAGGGCTCAATTGTTGGCCAAAGTGAATTTGAACTTAGGTACAATGGCCATTACAATCTTACCTAGTATAGTATAAATTCGATAATCCGCAAAATTTATTGCAGACTTCAAACCGGTTTTTAGAATTTACCGGATTATTTATCAATCTGATATGAAGTATGTATTGAATTGGGAAATACCGTCCGAATTATCGAGTTTATACAGTAGATGCAAATGTTTCCTGCAGACGGACGATAAATCGATTCAGAATTACATATCACATATAAATAATTTGGATAAATT
Organism: Protocalliphora azurea; assembly: GCA_932274085.1. Classification (NCBI taxonomy): domain Eukaryota; kingdom Metazoa; phylum Arthropoda; class Insecta; order Diptera; family Calliphoridae; genus Protocalliphora; species Protocalliphora azurea. Next base: position 202,695,852 of record OW026519.1, on the reverse strand, counting down.
TTATTTTCTGCTAAGTAGTTTCCAAATTATTTCCCTGGTAAAAATGAATTTTAAAATACATATCACGAATGATATTTTTCTTACTGTTACACAAGAAATGATAAACATATTTATATAATCTATTTCGAAGCTAGTGATAAAAAATACAAATATTTAATGCAAAGTTGTAAAATTAGCTATAACTATATATTTAATTGTCCAATTCACAACCTTTATCGTATCGTTGTATCATTGTATATCGTAAAAATTAATTTGTTTTTGCTTTCAAAAATTTTGTTTGAAAAATATTTACGAAAAACAATGATATAACGTACGATAGAGGTTGTGAATTGAACAAATATGTATGGAAAAAATCTATTCAACAATAAAAAAATACAATTATTAATGATATTTAATGTTGATTTAAACAAATAAAAAAATGTGAATTTTAAATTGTTTTTGATTCAAGTGAATGCATCATTAAACACAATACAGAACAAAGATATTGATATAGCAAATAATTAATAGATTTAAACACTATTTAAGAAAATATTATTACAAACATATAACTTGTATAGCAAAACAATTATTCTGATACTCGTATTCTGCTTATAAAAAAAAAACGATTAAGTCGCTAAACGATTTAAAATAACATCTAAAATCTAAAATCCATTGCATGGACTATTTGTAGCTAAACAAAATTCAAGAGTTCAAGAAGAAGAAAAAAATTTGAAACATATTATAAAAAAACTTAAAAGGACTTATGGTGTTACATACTTCTCTCTACTCAATGTAGGGTACTTGAAACTTTTTAACACCCGTTTAAAAATTTAAACAAAATACTAGTTGTACTAAAGAATATTAAATTAAAATGTTTGTTTGATTGAACCCCCTCGAGGCAGTTCGTTCTATCAATGTTAAATGGGTTGGATTAATGTACGTAAATTTTATTAAAATTGTAATAAATCAGGAATAGTGGCAAATAAATTTTAATCAGACTGACATTATAATTGCAGTAAAACTAGGTTTCGAAATAAAAATTATTATTAATGTATTTACAGCTACTTGTTGTGTAACATTCAAAAATACATATTAAAAAAAATTAAATGATTTTTGGTTCTTTGATTAAAAAAAAAAGCAGGGTGGTATTAGCTAAACTTTGCTTTAATAGTAAAGTATTCACTGAATTAATAACTAAAATGTTCGCTTTCGTAATTCTAATCTGCGCCGCTTGTTTAATTAAAAAAAAAAATTGGTTAGAACAAAACTGATTTGTAATTAATCACTTTGAAAATGCAATTAATTTTCAATCGTTTTTCTATTTCAGTTTCATTATTTACATGACATAAACATTAATAATTCTTAGTTGTAATATTTGATTGTAATTTAAACCTATAACAATTTATTTATATTTATTTGTTTGTCTGTTACGTTGTTGTTATATTTATTTAATTACTTCTTTTTGTTTCTTCCATTTTAGTTACCACTAAGAAATCCAAGACAGAAATATGGGCACCATTGCTAAATTATCCATTGTTAAAGGTCAACAATTAGAAATTGTTCCTAGACCTTTACATAGAATCTTTGAAGAGAATTTACCACATCATTCTCATAAGACAGCTTTAATTTTTAATCAAGACAACAGCAATGATTTACAAACACCCCGACAAACCACCTATTCGCATATGAATCAAAGATCCAATCAATGTGCCCGCCTTTTGGTACGTGAAGCCACTCAACGTTTTTCCCAATCCAATTCGGATGGTGACTTTATAGTGGCTGTGTGCATGCAACCTTCTGATGCTTTGGTTACTACACTTTTGGCCATTTGGAAATCGGGTGCTTCATATTTACCAATAGATCCTACTTTTCCTGTAAATCGTATACAACACATTTTAAAGGAATCATGTCCCATTATGGTTGTACATGACGATGATGTGGATAAGTCTCGTTTTGGTGCTGTACCAACACTGACGATTTCCGAATTAAGTGTAAATTCGTCACAATTAAATGAGGAAAATTTAAGGGCTGAAGAAATGTTAGACAATGGTGAAAAAGATTTGGCCATTGTTTTGTATACTTCTGGCAGTACAGGTATACCAAAGGGTGTACGTTTGCCTCATGATGTGATTTTAAATCGTTTACAATGGCAGTGGTCAACATTCCCTTATACGGCTCATGAAACAGTAGGAGTGTTTAAAACTGCTTTGACATTTGTCGATTCAGTTGCTGAATTATGGGGACCGTTATTGTGTGGTAAGTATAGAACATTTCAATTAGAATCTAGAATTACAATTTTGTAAAATAAATACATATTGAGTGTATTCATTAATTCCCATCGTTTGTGTCAATAGTATTTATTCCAAACAGTCCATTTTAACAATTATACCATGTGAGGTACTTTTGTTGTCTTAAAAGCTAGAACTTCTCAACACTTTTTAGTCTGGGGGTTTCGCACGGAGCTCAAGTTCAAAAAATGTAGCTACATCTACTGTTTGCGTCCATAAATCCGTTGGACAAAGAGAAGTAAAGTTGAATTTGTGGGCAGTATCATGGGGGCTCTGCCACATGCTGTGCATATTGAGGGACGGCAGGGTCTATTCGGGACCAGTAAGCATCAAGCCTATTGCATCATCCCGACCTCAGTTAAGCCAGAACTACATTTGTTTTCCACGACAGAATCTTCTCGTTGTCTGCAATGGGAGGTGGACGCAGAATTGATGGAGTCTCTGTGAATTTCGTTCAAAGCTATCATGTATGAGCTACGGTCCATAGGATCCTAAACATATCTCTGAATATTCTCCTTATATTTACGAAAGTTATGCCATGTTAAAGTTTGGATGTCCCCTGTAATGATATCCCAGGAGGAATTGCTTAGGTGACATAATGTTATGTTCCGGTAGTACCTTTGTCTCCTCATGTGGATGGTGTGGGAGGTAATCTATAGGCAGCCTGTGACGGTCCTTAAGGCTGCATTTTGACAGCTTTGTAAATTTCTCCACTAGGTATCACTCAACGAAGGAGACCTCACTGTAGCAGCATAATTGACTACTGACCGACCAATCGTTTTATATGCAGGCTAGCAAGGTATCTTTATTCAAACCCCAACTGCTGTTGGTTAGCGCTTTGAGTACCTTGTTTCTACTTCACAATTTGTGCGTGATTGCAGTAGCATAAACTGAGGAGGTAACACGCTGTCAGAGTTGACCTCCAGAATTTTTGGGCGGTTTACTCCAGGAATTTCAACTCCATCGACAAAGACGCCAAACTCAAGTTTTACATCCTTAGTCCAAGTGGTGAAGAGTGTTGCTGAAGACTTCGTTGGTGATAACTGCAGATTATGAGCAGCGAAGAAATTATGGATCTGATTGAGACAATCATTTAACATCAACGTTATGTCCGCATATGTAATCACCTCAACTCCGTGAGGCGGTGCGGGGAGTTTAGAGAGGTAGTAGATAAACCGGAGTTGCTACAAGCCTTGGACAAGTCTAGCACCACTAGATTCATAAACGGATAACAAGTTATAAAATCTGTTAAAATTGTGTAACATTTTATAGAATCAATGATTCATTTAAAGTGAAGGAAAAATAAATTCCATTGCGGGCACATACTCCGCACTCATTTTTTTATTTTTGTCTGGGTAGTGTTCCAATTATTAAATTGTGGTGTAATTGGTATGCATAGATTTACATCGATTTTACAATATTTCAGATGAGAATTCATCTTACTCAGCCAAGTGCAACAGAATCGATTTACGTAACATTTGTGTTTGAATCAAAACGTGATGGTGGCTATTATGGAAATAGATAGATTAGAGCTCAAAATAAAAAATAAAATCTGGAAATCTAAAGTGAATTATCTAAAGAAATATGTTCAGATATGAAGCACAAACAGATTATCAAATCCAATGTACTAGTATTCCAAATGCTTAAATGTGTAACACATTTCAAAAAGAATAATTATTTTTCATACATTATAAGAAATTATTTGGTCTTACACCATCAAATTATTTAAAGCTTTTACATCATTATTTAATAACCTTTAATTTCAATTGGAATGGTCCACCGACAATTTTTCCGCCTTACACTAGATGTATTTAATATACAATTTGTAAAATAATCAAAAAACTAAACTTAAACTACAAATAAAAATCATTTGCCCATACAATTTGTTAATACGTCTGTTTCTTATATGAGCGCAAAAACATATCCCTAATTGTTCATTGACGTTTTCGCAACACCCGATATTTCGGAAACAAAATAGCTAGGTACACAAATCTTTCAATTTTATGATCACAGTTACTAAAATGAATCCCATACCAAATTTTATTAATTTATCTTAATGGGATCGTGTAGTGGTCGGAAATGGTTAAGCTCCTGTTTTGACGGTTTCGCGGAATTTCCTCTCTGCGTCCTAAACATTGGAGGACAGATCACTGAAGTGAATGTCTGTGAATCCTTTGAAGTAGTGCCAGTCTGATTTCTTTCAATTAATGTATGTACGACGTTCAGAGACTATGGAATCGTTGGATCGATCCGGAGATATGATTACGGGTGAGTGATCTGATCCTAGAGAAATTATTGCTTGCCAGATTGCGCAGTTGCTTAGACCAGGATTCGCTATTATAATGTGAGGTGTGCTAGCTGTATTGTCATTGGGCTTTCTTATTCAGTATGTGTCATTCTGTTGAAACGCAAACAACATATTTTTTTAAAGCTTTAAATAAAAAAATAAAAGCAGGAGCATTAGCAGAAGTTTTACTTCATAATTATTTTTTGAAGAAAACCGTGGCAGACAACCATCTTATTTTGATTGAATTTTACAGATTTTATGCTTTTGATAAGGCAACTTGTCGTGAGTGGTTTCAACGATTTAAAACTGGCGATTTCAAAGGAGTATTCCAATCAATCCAAAAAGTTTGGAGATAAAGAATTGAACTGGCTCTATCAAAACTCGAGTGTTATCATCACCGATCACAATTGATCCGTTTGAAAAGAACATTGAGCGATAAACGGTCAGACTATGCCACCAAAAACGAAAGAAAAATTTTCCTTTGTGATTCTCTATCTTATGTTACGACATTATGTTCAATTCTGCAAAAAAGATGTTAATTTAAATGGGTCAGATATTATTCTCTAATAGTGTTGCCCTTAAATTTAAAAAAGTGTTATTGCGAGAATTTGTGTTTAATATTCAGTGCCTTAAATTTGATGTTCCACCAAATTATGAAAATTTCGCAAAAATTCCGAAATTTCACAGAAAATATTCGAAATTTCACCAAAAACTCGTCATTTCACTAACAACTTAAAATTTTGCGAAAAATCAAAATTTCGCCAAATATTCAGAATTTTACCAAATATTTAAAATTTTATCAAAAATTAGAAATTTCACCAAAAATCCGAAAATTCACAAAAAATTCAAAATTTTGTGGAAAATTTATAAAAATTTCAAAATTTACACAAAAATTCGATTTTTAAATTTTTCTTTTTTCTCACACATCTTTATTCAGAAAAGTAAACGCTATAAGCCTCTGAGAAGTTTTATCCCTACATTGACCACTATTTGTTTCGTTCGATTCGGAATGTGAATGTTTATGATTCACTTCAGAACTAGGAATCAAAAATTTACTTGATTCGTTTCTGGTCTAAAAAATATGAAGCGATTTTGGTATTAAATCCATAAATTGTTAAAAAGAATGCAAACAGTCATATCTTCCGACGGACAAGACTTTGACTTACCTTTATCTTGAAAATAACATAAATTTTTCATTGAAAAAAAAAAACGATGCGAATTAATGCAGCGTCAAACATATTTTTATTTCTTGAAGTAAAATATTTGTATAATTTCCTTTCATAAACTTCTTTAACTTCCTTTAATTTTAGGTCTTGCAGTTCTTGTGGTACCCAAAGCCATTACCAAAGATCCTGAACGTTTGGTTGAAGTATTAGAAAAATATAAGATACGTCGTTTGGTCCTAGTGCCCACTCTATTACGTTCTCTACTCATGTATCTTAAATTAGATGGTGGTAATAATCGTAATGCTGCTGCCAATCCAGAAAATAAACTTTTATACAATTTACAAATATGGGTATGTTCAGGAGAACCATTACCCGTTACTTTGGCAATGCATTTCTATGATTATTTCGAAGAAGGTATTCATACTTTGTATAATTTCTACGGATCTACTGAAGTAATGGGTGATGTAACCTATTTTACCTGTGAGAGTAAAAAACAATTGCAACATTTTGAACGTGTCCCAATTGGTATACCTGTGTGCAATACCGTTATATATCTTTTAGATTCGGATTATAGACCAGTAAAGAATGGAGAAATTGGTGAAATATATGTATCGGGTTTAAATTTGGCCAATGGTTATGTTAATGGTCGCGATCCGGAGAAATTTTTGGAAAATCCTTTGGCGGTTGAATTGAGTAAGTTTTTTAATTGAAATTTATAATAATTCACATTAATTAAATCTTAATATTTTATCGTAGAATACTCCCGCATATATCGTACTGGTGATTATGGTTCACTTTATGATGGTTATATTATGTACGAGGGACGCACCGACTCTCAAATTAAAATACGTGGACATCGCGTCGACCTCTCTGAAGTTGAGAAAAATGTAGCTGAACTACCCGAAGTGGAAAAGGCCATAGTATTGTGCTATCATGCCGGTTTAGTGGATCAGGCTTTATTATCTTTTGTCAAATTACGCGATGATTCGCCTTTAATGACCGACCTACAATTGGAGGGTAAATTAAAAGATAAATTGGCTGATTATATGATACCACAAGTGGTTTTAATAGATCAAGTACCATTGTTAGTCAATGGCAAAGTTGATCGTCAGTCTTTGCTGAAACTTTATGAAACGGCCAACAATAATGAGGGAGATTCTAGTATTGTTTTGGACTTTGACTATTCCCAAATACCCGATGAACTAAGATCAGTGGCTGAGGATTTATTTGAGACTGTAGGTGGAGTAATTGGTCGTTCGACTAGAGCCACTTTGGCACCCCACAGTAATTTTTATGAATTGGGAGGAAATTCTCTAAATTCTATATATACAGTGACTTTATTGAGAGAAAAAGGTTACAGTATTAGTATATCGGAATTTATAGCAGCTAAAAATTTGGGTGAAGTTTTACAAAGTATGACCAAAGATCGTGAGATAAATATGGTGGAAGATACTGAGGTTTGGATAAGTGCTTGTCCCCATTTGGACTTGGAGGCTATACCATTACAATATTCACATAAAAATGATGTTATAGAGTAAGTAATTTATTATAATTTATGTAAATAAAATGATTGTTAATTCTTTCCTAAATTGCAGAATTATTGTGGATAGTTTTTATGGCAAGGCTGATTTAGAGCAGTGGCTTAAACCCGATATTTTGCGTACAGATTACAGTGATATTATTTCGGTAACATTTAAATTTATTTTATGTAAAATAAAAATATCCAGCTAATTTACATCTTTTATTTTATCTTTAGGATATTTGGAATGATTTAGTGGAAAAGGATTTAAGTTTTGTGGTTTATGATAGAAATACAAATAGAGTTATTGGTACCGCTCTAAATTTTGATGCTCGAGCAGAACCCGAAGTTGAAGTTAAATCAAAATTGATAATAGTATTTGAGTTTTTGGAATATGTTGAGGGACCAATTAGGTAAATTTTGAGCTCTATACACCCATATACCCCCAAGAAATATTTAAAATCTTTTTATTCCTTATCAATTTCCAGAGATAATTATTTGCCCCAAGGTTTAAATAAAATATTACACTCCTTTATGATGGGTACACATGCTGATTTAAATCCTCAAGAAAATATAGCCTGCATGCATTTTATGGAACATGAAGTTTTAAGATTGGCCAAAGCCAAACAATTTGCCGGTATTTTAACCACCAACACCAGTCCCCTAACACAGGTAGGATTACCATACCTATAAAACAAATCTAAAAACTTTTTAAAAAATATATTCTTTTTTTCTAATTCTAGCAATTGGGCAACGATGTTTACAATTACAAAACTTTATTGGATTATCAAGTAAATGAATATGTTTATACCGATGCCACTCGTCCCTTTGGCAAGGCTCCCGATTCTCAACGAGCCATTGTTCATTGGAAAGAAGTAACTCCTTAATAAAAGAATAATGTTATTTTTAAATTAACAGTTTTACAAAATATTGTTCAGTATTTAGTATTAAATGAAATTTATCTTTGGAATCTCATTGTGAAAAAAAAACTACATTATATTTTAGTGATCTTTAGTTCTTAATCTATGAATCTACTCAATAATAAGTGTACCTGTGTAAAACATTTGATTAAAATCATTTCTTGTTCCAATTCATATATCATAATTTTGTTTTAATTTACATGTTTTCCTTTTTTTTCGATTTCATTAGCATTAAGTCAAACGCATACAATTTTAATGATGTTTGTTAGTTTTTAAGTTTAATTTTAGTAAAGTTTTCAAATAAATTTAATTTAAATCAAATAGTAGTTGTTTCTATTAAAAAAATATTGGAAAAAAGACTAAAAAAAAGAATTTGTGCTAATAGTCAAGTCGAAGCTTGATTTCATAGTAGACAGTGGGATCGATGCCAAAAATTTAATAATAAGTCTGAATCTCCTACTGGTCAAGTGGAATTAAACTATAAAGGATATAGAGGACCTAGGATTTTATAAATATTATCTTCATCCGGCTAAAATGCGAATTAAGTTAGAAGTTGTCAAGAAATTGTGCGACGAATTCTGCAATTAGCTTATTTGTTAAAATACTAGGAAGAAAATAAATAAAATTTAATCGAGGGAAATCGGATTTTTCTCTAAATTTGAATATTTTGCTGGAAAATGATAATATTTCAGATTTTTGGTGAAAATTCAAATTTTGCTTAAATATTGAATTTTTGGTGAAATGTCCTTATATTTTATAAAATTTCGAATTTTTGGCAAAATTTCAGATTATTTATTGGTGAAATTTATTATTATTACTTTTTTTTTTTTGCTAAATTTGGATATTTTGTTGAAAATTTATGACATTTCAAATTTTTAGTAAAATGTTGGATTTTTTAAATTTACAATTATTGGCGAAATTTCAAATTTATTGGCTAAATTTGGATATACTTGTGAAAATTTATATCTGGAATTTTTGGTGAAATTTGAAATTTTTGGTGAAATGTAGAATTTTTGATAAAATTTCGAATTTTTAGTGAGGTCGAATTTTAAGTAAAATTTCAAATTTTTAGTAAAATTTACAATTTTTGGGAAAATTTGGGATTTTTGGTAAAATTTCAGATTTTTCGTGAAATTTCGATTTTATTTTTTATTTTGAATTAATGGTGAAATTTAGAATTTTTATGAAATTTCGGATTTTTTATGAAATTTTAATAATTTGGTCAAACGTCAATTATAAAGCACTAAATGTTAAAAGTAAATTCTAGCAAAAAATTTTTAATTTGCTGTTAATAAAGATGCACTTTTACCTTATATTTAATATGAGCGTAAAACATGCAACGAAAATTTGGCTCTAACATTTGTCTTGTATAAGGTTTGCTTGGTATTAAAAATGAACAAAACGGTTCATAAACAAAAGTTATGGAGCAAATACTAGAAAAACAGGGTGTCCATCGTAGCTTCAGTTTAAAATTTTCGGCCGATATCTTCTATAAAAAAAAAATATGTACATCAACGAAATTTTTTACAAATAGTCCAAGAACCAATGTAAACTCGGAAACAAAAATGGGCGTGGTCCGCCCACTTTACCGAACATCTCCCATATAAGGTTTACAGTATTACAGTTCTTTCAAAATAAAATACAAAAGGTCGCAAAGGGCAGAATAAAGACAGATACATTTTAAATAAGGCACTGCACATTTCTTAAATTTTCTTTGAACTCTCTAATTACGCGCTATAGAAATTTTGCAATATGGACTCGATATCAAAGCACCATATTCCAATTTTGATCTTACAAAAAAAGTACTTTGAAACCTACTTTTTTCGAAAAAAAATAAAATTATTTATTTTCGTTTTGTGAAAATTCTGTTTTTTTTTTTTCTTTTTTATGAGTAGTTTTATAAACATTATTTTTTGATACGTTTTTGTGAAAATTTGATTTTTTTATATAAAAATTAGATTTTTTTAGATTTGATTTTTCGAAAAAAATAAAATTATTTATTTTCTCTTTGTGATTTTTTTTTCTTTTTTTTTTTGTAAAGAATTGATTTTTATAAAAATTATTCTTCGATACGTTTTGTGAAAATTTGACTTTAAATATTTAAAATTAAATACTTAAAATTTTATTTTTTTTTTTCTTTTTGTAAAAATTCCGTTTCATTTTTTTAGAATTTTTTTTATGAAAAAATGAAAAGTAAAAATTAAAGAACCAAAGATTATATTTTGTAAAAAAAGTATTTTTTCAGTTTTTTCTTTAAAACCTTTATTAGTTATCGAGGATTTCGAAAAAATTCACTTAAAATTCAAAATTTTACAGAAAATCCGAAAATTCACAATAAATTTTAAATTCCACAGACAAATTCCAAAATTCACAAAAATTCCGAAAATTCACCAAAAAACTCAAATTTTACCAAAAAAAAAAGTTCAAAATTTTATAGAAAATCCGACATTCACAATAAATTTTAAGTTTCACCAAAAATCTGAAATTTCACCAAAAATTCAAAATTTGACGAAAATTTCGAAAATTCGCCATAAATTTTAAATTTCACAAATAATCCAAAATATCACGAAAAATTCGAAATTTCAACAAAAACCCAAATTTTTGCCAAAAATTATAAATTTTGCCAAAAATCCGATTTCCTTCGATTAAATTTGTTCTCATAAATAACAAATTTATGGAATTTGTAACACATTTTTTAGTCTATTGTAATCATAAATCATAAATTTTATGAGGGTGAGAGTAGTCTTTAAAAAATGAAAAAAGAATACTTTTTACAAATTTTTAAAAAATTTTGACATACAGAATTATTACTAAACTTTATTGAGAACATTATGAACGGTAAAAATTATCCGACTGTTTGCATTATTCTTTTATTGAAAACAAAAATGGACTCTATATTATTTCATAAATATAAAATCGCTTTTATTTATTTATTATTTTTTTAATATTTGTTTTAACATGTAAGCCAAATAATTATTGATTTTTCTTTTTATTTTAATTATTATATAATTATTGTTTATTATATTATTTTCAACTCTCATTGTATGTTGTTTTTAGTTTTATCAATGTTCATTTAGATTATTTTACCAAATGTTATTAAAACGGATTCCTTTTTAGCATTTTTTTTTTTAATTAGTTATTTCATTAGAACATAATATACTATAATTAGCTGATTTATTATAAATTTTTTAAATATATTGCAAAGAAAGATATTTAAACACTAGTATTTTTTCAAATTATAGAAAAAAATTAAACAAAACTTTGAGAGCTTATTTAAAATTTAGAATAAAACGAATAAGATTAAAACAAAGTGTTAGAGGCTAAAAATTAAAAAGTGAAGGAAAAGGGAAGGGGACAATAATTGTTGTTTTATTTATATATATATATATATATATTCTGATCATGTCTTATTGTATATTTTATATATATAGTTGTTATTATATTTATATAAATCTAAGCATTATGAATAAACTACCAGGGTTTTTTTTATTTTTCCTTAATTGTTTTTTGTTACTTTTTTTTCTTTTTTTTTTTTGTACAACTAAATTATTAATAAACGTTTTACATTATATTTATTATTATTATTTCCATTTCATTTGTTTTTGTTTTCATTATATAAAGAAGTTTTAAAGTTAAAGTTTCAAAATAATCAAGAAGTCGTATTAAATTGAAAAAAAATATTGAAAAATTATTGTTTGTAGTATTTCATATAATTCCTAGTTAATTCAAAAACTATATATGAATGAATATAATATATTTACGCATTTATATTGAATGTATTTATGTATAATTCAAAAATTCTTTAGAATTAATTCTTGTTATTTTCATAATCTATTAATTTATTGGTACAATAAAGGCAAAATAAGTTTAAATTGATATTATTATTGGGTTTTGTATAGGGTATGTTGTGAATAAAATATGTGTGAGTATATGGATGATTTCGAAAGAAATATTAAAGTAAAGGAATTTTTAAACAATAAGAAAAAATAAGTTAAAATAGTAATTGATAAGAATTTACTTACCAACATTTAAATAAAAATTCTAATGATGATTATAATGTTCATGTAGAGGTTATGAATGAATTGTAAGCAGCTAAACTGCATTTAATACAGCATTTAGATTTTATGTTGTAGATGGATGTTAAATTGCCTTTGTAAAACACAATAGAGATAGATGTTTTTATTTTTCTATGTATGTTATCGTATGTTTATGATGATTAAAATGACGACGACGAGAATTGTTGCTGCTTTAGTAAAATAAGCAGCAGCCTGTTTTTCTATTCTTTTTTGTTTGAAAAATAACATTGTTGTGTGTGGATGCATGATAGATTTAAATTTTCTGCATACATTTTATAGTGATTGATGAATGTTTTTTTTTTTTTTTAGTTTAATGATTTTAATGAATACAGAGTGTTAAGCGCTTTTACTAAGCTTTCCCTATGATGAGTGTGGTTTTAAATTACAAAAAAAAGATTCATTTAAATCTTGTTGTTATTTTAACTGTTACTGTTTTCATTTTTTTATATTTTGTTTTGATGTTGAAGGGCCCGTTGATGTGGCGGGCCTTATTCATTATATGACCACATTTTGTGTTTGCATAACATTACCAGCACCGCCACCACCTCCGCCACTATCGCCAGTACCTTGATTACTTTGATCGAGGCGTCTGTAATTTTGGAATGTTTTCCATTCGCCTGTATTATAATCTAAACGTATATGAGACTCAACTAAGCATAATGCAGTTTGACCATCTTCCTGTTGAACTTTTTCCTGTAAGAGAAGCATAAAAATGAGGTTTAGAAAAGATGTATATATAATAAATATTTTTTTTTTTTAAGAAAAGAGAAAAAATATTGAATAATCTGAAATTAAAACTAAATTGATAACATTATTTTATATATATTTTTCTTTTTTAGAAAATCAAGTAAAATGAAAATTCTTTTGGTATTCATTTCTTTTTCAAATTGTCACACATTATTTTATGACGATACCTATATAATTAACAGGCAAATACATGTCCTCTAGCCCCTTTTACACTCGGAGTATAAATCCGATTTTAATAAAAAAAAATATAACATTAGAAAGTTTTTTTTTCATTTTTTAGATGTTATAAGCGGTAGAAATTGCTACTAATACATAAACTCTGAAACAAAAGAGCGACTAAAATTATAAAAACTTATTTATCATCATAGTTTCATGTTATTATCTTTAGCCGAACAAACTAGGCAAGTTGTAATGATATTAAAATAGTGAGTTAGTTTTCTACTTTTAATTGGAATAGTTCTAAGAAAGGAAATGTAAACAATCTGAAAGGACTTTTGTTTTTAATCTGTTCGTTTTTATTTGTAGCAAATGTACAAATTAATTAATTTACTTGCGTTATCAAGATAAGATTATTTTATTGTTCTTTTATTTTTTGAATATTTAAAATCGGGGACCGTAACTTTATTTCTTTGAGCAGAAATAAGTTATTTTGTGATTTTTATTTTTTCGAAATAATATAAAAGTTGACGAAAAAATGCCAAAATAAAAAAATCGCCAAAAGAAAAATCTAACGGAAAATAAAATCATCATAAGGAAAAAAACGCAAAAAGAAACAAATATCTTTAAAATGAAAAAACACCAAAAACGCCATAATAGAAAAAATCGTAAACCGAAAAAAATTTACAAAAAATCCCCAAAACGGAAAAAATCAACATAACGAAAAAAAGATCCCAAAATAAACAAAAATCGCTAGAATGAAAAAAACGGGGGAAAAGAAAAATAGCCTACATGATACGGAGAGTTATTACAATTACTAAGGATTTTATTCTCCCCTTCTGCTTTAGGAATTTTAGAAGAAAGAAAAAATTAATAAGTTGAATTTTTAATCTAGCTAGTGTTTTTTTTTAACCGTTATTTTGATGTAGGTTATTTTATTTGTCAAGAATTTTGACGAACCTTTGCATAAAATAAAAACAGAATCTATAAAATTTTCAAAATGATAAAAAATTATCGAAAAAAATGGTTGAAGGGAATTTAATTACTTTACAGATTACAATTGTCTCAGTATTTGATTAGCTACAATCGTTAAATGTTTCTATTAACGTTTTTTTTTTTTTTTTACATTGTTAATAAGCTGGTTGTACCTTTCAACACGATTTATTTGTTTATTTCAACACGATAGGGATTGTGGAGAACACCTGGTATAATCTAGTCTTTTTTAATAATGTTAAGTATTAATAATGTAAAGTGTTTAAGTGTTAAATAATTTTCTTACCTCTGTTTCAGCCAATTTGATAACAATCACATTCTCTGAATTTGGTCGGGGATTTTCACGCAAACCAGCCATGAAGCCCAAAATTAAAGCCTTATCTGGACGTGATACCTTATTAGCTTTACGAAACATTTCATGGGCTTCGTGTACATACTCAATCTACGCGAAACAAAAAAGAAAAACAAAATCTTAACAATATGCCTCAATATTAAATGCGTACAATTAATCTTACCGATAATGATAATCCTTTACGCTGTGGTGCAGCTTGTGTTTGTCGCTGTTGTTGTTGCTGCTGTTGGGGTACTTGTATAATGTGGGTACGTTGAATACCACCCGCATTTGTTTTTTGCAGTTGAATTTGTTGTGTACCCGATGTAGCAATACCACCTGTTGTTGTTATTAACCGTTGCTGTGTAGTTGCTGGTTTTTGTTGCAACACAATTTGTTGAGGACGTAATTGCGTCTGCTGTTGCATGGCTGGTTGCGTTATAATGGTACGTTGTATTTGAGTTTGTTGTTGCTGCTGCTGTTGAACCGGTGTTGTCTGAACTTGCACCAATTGCGGTTGTTGGCCAGGTCTTTGAATTAATGTCAAACCACCTGGTAGTGTTGTGAGGCCACTTTGTACATTTGTCATTACCGGTCGTATTATGGTTTGTGGTGAAGATTGCTGAAGTATAAAAATAAAAAAATTTTAAACGTAAAGCTTAAAAATGAAATAAAATTTCTTAAAGATCATTTCACTTACATTCGTTATTAAACTTGTTGCCTGGGGTTGTTGCTGTACAATCAAATGCTGTTGTTGTGGTATAATGGTGGTCAATTGTTTCGACCCCTGTGTACCCTGTTGCTGTTGCAATGTTATAGTTTGTGTTGGATGCTGTTGCATTGTGGTTGCTGTTGTAGTCTTAACAAGTCCAGGCGGACCAGCCGCAGTTGTCATGAGTGTAGCACCTGTGCCAAGTGTTTGCAAACCACCAACATTACTAATAGGTATCTGTTGATACATATCGCCACCAATGTTACGCAAAATGACACCTTTCTGTGTTAGTATAATAGTTTTATTCTTAACATTGGCAGTACTACCAGCCACCGCCGATTGAGCCGTTACTGTGGTCGCATTACTCGAACCGGGCTGCATGAGAACTTGTGTTAGTTTCGGCTGTTGAGTGGCGGTATTATTGGAGACTAAGGTATGTTGTTGCTGTTGTTGTTGCTGCTGCAATTGGGCTTGTATGTGTTGTTGTTGGGCAGCTTGAGAAGCAGGTTGTATAGTAACAGGTCGATTGGGCAGCTGAACATTTTGTATATTCAAGAGAGTTGGTTGTGTTGTGGTAGTTGAGGATGAAGAGGCTATAAGAGGTGGAGGATTGCCACCGCTTACACTAATTGTTTGCTGTTGGGGTTGTTGTTGTTGTTGACGAATGACGACCGATGAAGTGGGTGATGTTTTTAATAGAATCTTTGTTGATGTTGGTGTTTGGGGTGTTGAAGAGGTTGTTTGATAGGAGGTTTGATGTTGACGATTTGGTGTGAATGTTGTTAGTGTGGGTACCGTTTGTTGTTGTTGCTGTTGTGTCAATATATATTGAGTAGTTGTTGTAGTTGGCTGTGGGTGCTGTTGTTGCTGCTGCTGTATAATTTGAGTTTTCTGTTGTTGATTTGAAGCCTGCTGTTGCTGCTGTTGTTGTTGCTGCTGAGCTCTTTTGGCTGGTTGTATGATGGTCTGTGAAATAATCACCGGTCCACTATTTGTAGCATTCTTAAGTTGGCTCAAAGGCATAGACTTAATGGCTTGTGCCGTTTGCGGGGTGGCATTCTGGGTAGAAGCGGTGGCCGATGCCAATTGTTTTTGTCTTAATGCTGCCGTTTGTGAGGGCGTCGAAGCCAATATCACTGGTGTTGAACTGTTAATCAAGATGGGTTGCTGTTGCTGCTGTTGTTGTTGCTGCTGTTGCGGTTGTGTTACTTTACCCGTTTTTGATGAAGTAATTTTCACCGAAATATTGTTGGGTAAATTGGCCAAAGGATTTGTTGACGAAGAGTTGGTGACAGGACGCATTGGCTGTTGTTGTGTTATTATAGTTCCAGGTTGAGTGCTGGTGCGTACCAATGGTTTGATTTCTAGTTTTTCCATCTTTATTGGTGTTGTTGATGTATTTTGTTGACGTACGGTTAATGTTTGTTTTTGTTGCTGTGGTGACGTACGTATTATAACATGTTGTGTGGTTTGTTGTTGCTGTTGAGATGTTGATGTTTGGATTTGATGCAATGTCGGCAAAGCCTGTTGTTGTATAATAACTCTTTGTTGTGTTTGTTGGGTTAGATGTTGAGTTTGTTGCTGTTGTTGTTGCTGTTGTTGTATGCGTTGGCCCAAAGTTTGGGTTTGCGTATGCTGCGTTAAAGTTGGCTGTTCTATTTTTTCCACCTTAATATTAGCAGGCACCAGAATCTCCTCACTTTCTATTTTGATTTCTTGCTTAATACGTTTATTTACATGATTTAGATTATTGTTATTATTAATGGTAGTTTGCTGTTGTTGTTGCTGCTGATGGGTTTGCAAAATAATTGTAGATTTCTCTGGGGATTGTGTGGAAATCAGAGTCTTATTCAAAATCTGGGTGTTGGGTTTAGTGTCTTCTTGTGGCGAGTTATTTACACTATCCAATATACCAGCCGGTGTATTCTGTGTATAGCTCAATGATGGTGGTGCATATTCAGGAGTTACCATTGGTTTTTCTTCCTCTTTAGGTGTAGTTATTGTGGTGTTAATAATAGGTTTAATATCTTCCTTGGAATCAGAAACATGACCTTCATCGTTACTACTACTTTGACTTTGATTAAGAATATTAGTTTCGGATTTAATTTCAAAACTATTATTAGCCGAGGTAGGCGCTGTAGGTGTATTTGCCTCTTTTCCACTTTGAGAAGTATTATTAGCCGTAGATGGTGAAGTACTACCGGTAGTTGTCGCGGCAGCTGCTGCTGCAGCGGCCGCTTTTTGTTCTTGCTTTCTGGCCTGTTCTTCCAGTTGCTGTTCACGTTTACGTTTCTTAGCTGCTGCATAGCCCAATGGTTGTTCTGAAAGTTCAATGAGTTTGATGCCACCATCTTTGCGTCCGGCTGGAGTACGACTTAAATTTGGTCGCTGTGCATTTGTCGCATTAATACTGGGACTACGAAAACCTGATGTAGGCATTCTAGATGGTATACCTTTTAAGGGTGTGGTGTCTGTCATTTTACGTGGCATACCCCGTGATCTTAAAGGTATGGTAGGAGCTGAAGCTTTTTTCAATGACGATTGTGCATCAGCAGACTTGTGTAGAAGTTCTGTACGTAATGTAGCACTTTTTGGTTTCCTTTTAATGGTAAAGTGCTTAACAGTATTTGGTTGTTGACCAACCTGTAATATAAAACAACAAACAATTAATTAAAAATAATAAAATAAAATAAAATAAAAAAAAATAGTATTTACATTTGGTCAAAGTTTTTTTGCTAATACATTTCAAACAATTTTTGAATTAAAGAAAAAACAAATGGTGTCAGAATATCGAAACAATTCGAGATAAATTTAAATTAATTTTTTAAATTTTTATTTAATTTTTTCCTCCTTTAAACAAAAAAGGTGTACTAAATAAAATTTGTCGTTCTAAATAATTATACTTTTTCTATCACGTACTGATTGTTTTTAGGAAATTTTGAAAGCGAATCTCATGGATCCTTCAGAGGCGGAATTAAAATTTCTCAAAGTCGGATTCCTGTAATATAAATTTTTATTAAAATCTTACTGAATTTTCAGTGAATATGACCTCATTTATGGGAAATAATAAAATGTACAAGATACTTAGAATGGAATAAAGGAATCACACAATTTCTAAATAAAGAAACAGAAATTCCAAATTGGAGATATTTCTCATCAGGGATGATAAATTCAGTACCATTAAACTAAATTCAGTACAATTTGATATTTAAAGTACAGCAAGGCTTATGTGATTAATTTAGTAGAACTTTAAAATTTTGGTCTCTTAATAAAATTATGAAATGATTTGAAATAAAATTTCAGACAAATTTGCTTTTCTTTAAAAATCAGCATTGTGCATATGCACCAAAATTCGGGAAAGGGTCTTATGGTGGACCCATACTTGTATTAAGTGTAAAATAATATTATTATTCTGGACCGATCTTCATTATATATATAAGATTTATACATATGCGAAACTTCTTTGCACCGAATTTCATTAAAATATTGCTATATTTAACGCATTTATGGACCGATCATAACCAGTTTCAACTTTGTTCAAAAGATTTACATTGCCAAATAGCCCGACGAACAGACGGATGGACATTGTTAAATCAACTCATAAAGTGATTCGAACGGTATACTTTTTCTGTGCGTTACAAACACTAGCACAAAAGCATAATACCCCAACCACATATTGGTGGTGTATGGTATAATTAGATGATAGAAAAAAAAAAACTAAGAACAGATTCTTGTTCATGATGCCAAATTCCATAAACAAAAAATCCAAAAATAGTTGAAGCAAAAATTTCGTTCTTGCAAATATTTTACATTAATTTGGATGTTAATATTTACTTGATTAAATATTAATAATATATTATAAAAGAGAAATTACATTTAATAATAAAAGAAAAAACTAATACCCAAATTAATTAATTTTTAATAAAAACAAATTCAAGTTTCATATGTGCCGTAATGTTAACATATTAGAGAATTAATAAAAACGTGCTATAGAAGATGTGAATTTGTTTCTTCTTACAAAAACGAAAAAAAAAATCGTATGTTCTCCATATATATAAAAACGTGCACAACAAAAGCAACAAAATTTCCAAATGTTAAAAATGTATAAAATGTTTGAAATTTGTTGGGATTTTTCTTAAGTTAATGATAGTTTTATAGTAAAAATATCTGAATGCAGAGCTATTTTCATAACTTTTTGTTATTATTATTTTTTTTACTATCTTTTTTATAAAAATTATGCTTTGTGATAAAATATAAATTTGTTGTTTTAATTAAAAACTGGAAAGTATCTAGTTTTATACCACAAATTGTACAAATTAATTTCGTAAGCACAATTAAAAAATGATGACTTTTCATTATATATAAAACGATTTAAGCCGAAATCTTTGTTCAGTAATGATTAAAAATAATATATCGTGCCACAACAGTGGATTTGACTGTATAAATAGATTATGCAATCTATAAAATTTTATGTATAGTCCACACACATTTTTTAAAAAACATTATTGAATTACAGACCAAACAACATAGTACTGCTCAAATTTTATATCCTTGCGGTCGGTCTAATTCTCATATACAAAACCCTCTGAAAGGTCTTTTATGCAGCTACAAAATAAGAGCAGCCTAAAGTGTTGTTTAGTTCAAAATTTTAAAGGGAGACTATACTACACGCAAAAAAAAAATATTTAACCTAAGCAATACTGTTAAATTTTACAAAAGATATAAAATATAAAAGAAAAAGCCCTTTAAGTGTTTAAGTTTTTTGTAAATCCTTAAATGTTTATATAATTTCGTAAAACTATTTTTATTGTAAACAATTCAACAATTAGGTTTACACAACTTTTATTGCTTTTGTTCTCCACAATACTGTATTTAGTGCTCATAAATAACTCACCACTGATACTAAAGCATTCTTATTGAGATATTGACATTCCAAAGGCAACATGCCCAAATCACTGTGTTTCGACACAAGTTTTCGTAAATCGTTGACCATATCAGTGAATATGGGACGGGTGTCCTCATAATCCGAGATCTCTGTATTTAGTGAGCTGGTCGCTGGAAATGTTTTCATACTTTCGGCCAACATGGATACCCATAGTTCTGAATCTAGACCGGCAACTTCGATGACTTCTTCTAATTCGGCTTTCCACTAAAAACAATGATTTTTTTTTTTCAAATGATAGAAAGTATAACAAAAAAAACAAAAATAATATAAAAACAACCGCACACACACACACACAGATACCATACAATACAGTAGCTAAATATTTATAATAATCATAATAATAAAAAATTAAATGTAGGTGGAATTTTAGTATATAGATCCTCCAAAAAAATCAAAAATGTAAGTGGCGGGAAAAATACAACACTGAAATAATTCGTCAGCAAAATTATCCAACAACAAAACCGAAATGAAATCACTCCACAAAAACATTCTTTTTCACTATTTTAATAATTTAACATACGTATTTTTATTTTCATGTTATTAAACAATAAAACCATTCTTTAAACAGACAATATTTGTATTCGTTTATTTTTTCTTTTCTAAATAGAAAGAAAAACAAACAATTGAATTTTTGTTTAAACACTGATTTTTTATTTATATTTTTTTACACCACCACACATTTTTTCTTTGCTTTTCATTCTTTCTTATTCGTTTTCTTATTTCACCAACATCTTATGTTTTGTTGTTGTAATGCATTGTGTGTGGTGTTGGTAAATTTGGTTTATGCGAGTGTATGCGTGTATATGTGTGAGCGTTGTTGAAACCGAAACTTGATTTTTTTCACTATTTCACCAGCATGAAGAAATTTTTTTGTTACCTCTTCCACAAGGCGACGAGGAATATGGAAAAAACTTAATAATAATTTTAATTTCACTTGTGTCTGAAGATCGGGAAAACATTCCTTTATATTGCGCAACACTTCCTTGTTCAATTGGGAACATATTGAGCCACTTATCCACGAATCATTTGATGTCCCGAGTTTATTATGCAGCCACAGTGATGTGTCGCTGTCTCGCGTCGTCATTTTTTCTTCCTCTTTTTTGCAATTGTTGTTTTTACAACGATTTAATTAATAAAATTTATGTAAAAAATGGCGTCTAGCGTCACTTATGATAACTTTGTGATTGTAATTATTTGTAGAAAATTATGTTTTATTTTTTCTTCTACTTTTTGTTCGTCGTCTCTCTTTGCATGACGTTTTTTTTTATTTTATTATATTTTTTTTTTTTGGCAAAGATAAGAATACGACACAGAGCACGAAGCCGATCGGCTGAAAGTCATCTTACAGCCGCCGCCGCCTTAAATCGGAATTAGTAAGCCGCCGCCGCAGTAGGCGGCTAACATTTTGAGACGGCTAAGTCGGCCAAGCCGATTGTTTTCATGAAATATTTTTTGGTGTTAAAAAAATAAGATAAATCTGTGCAACTAAATACTACATGTAATTTACTCAACTATTTTAAAACATTTTAGAAACATGTGTATAACGCAGTATTGCCACGATTACCTAAATAAATTGCAGAAACGTTAAAAGGAGTAGTCTACACCCTGCAGCAATGAAGAAGGAGCTATTCGTGCATAATAACAGGGCAATTGTCGAACCACTTTAAACTAATTTTTATATTCTATTTCGTAATAGGTATAAAAATTGTTATATTAAGCTTATTATGAAAAAATGGAAAAAATTACAAAAATTCACATAGTACATCATGTGAAAAAGGTTTCGATATATTTTTTTGGTCAAAATGTAGTCTACCCGTTACTTTTTTAGTATTTTTCCTACATTCAACTAATGAACGCACAGTTTCCCGGAACACTCTAATGTACACATAACATACGTATGTATACTTATCGTTTTAGTTTTATTTTAATAAAAAGATTTTTTTAACTATTATTTTTTGTCCATTAATAGCTTAGTCTGCAAATATTTCAATTACCCGCAACCAAAAAATTTTCGACTATCAGCCGCCGGCGGTAACATTAATCGGCTTCGTGTTGTGATACGACCGTAATCAACACACTCGTTAACAGTTGTAAAAAGCTAGCATTAAACAAAGGTTAAAAAACTAATAGTAGCAAGGCAGATTAATTTTGTCAGCTATCTTTTTACACAATTTTAATAAAAATTTTTTATCAAGACAAACATCAAAATTAACGCGAATTTGTGAAAGGTGCAAACAGTTGCACTAAAACAACAATAAGTCGAATTCATTTATGTTTTTATATATGCAGTTTGACAGCAAATAATAATCAGCTGTTTAACTGAGGTCACCTTGCATACATTTGCACTAATTTTGACGTTTGTCTTGATAAAAATTTGTTTAATATAGGGACTACGTTAGCCCAGCTGATTATTTTTTGTTTCATTTTTTGGCATAGAAATATACTACGTTAATACATAATTCTTATAAAGTGTCTACATTAGACAATTTTTTATCAAAACAAACGTCAAACTTAACAGTTGCACAAAAACAACAATATGTGATATTCTTTACTGTTTTTTATATATGCAGTTTAACAACTGTAACAGCCCGTCTAGACGTAACATAATATGTAAGATTTTTGTGTCAGAGAGTGTCAAATTCGCTCTCTGAGAGAATTATTTCACGTGTAGATTCAAATATTAGTATTATAAGATGTATTATGAGACTGTTGTGATGAGATTTCTCTACACAACCATCTTATAAGATGAACTGTCAAAAAATTACACATACACGAAAGTTTGCTTGTGTGTGTGCATGTGTATTTTGGAAATTACTGAAAAACAATGTTATTTTGTAAAATTGTTTCCTTTTAGTGTTTGTTTTAAATGTTAAAAATCATTTTTATAAAAATTGTGTTAAAAAAGTGCGAATTGCTTAAATAAAAAGGACATGTTTACTCTGTAACTGATTGAAAATAATAATATCTTATAGGATTTATTAGAATACGTGTACCCCTTATTTAAGATTTAACATAATATAAACAAAATGTTTACTCTCCTCTGCCGGCGTTATCTCACATATTATATCAGCGTTAATCTCAGTTGTAGACCTGAGGTAACAACCAAAATAGTAATCAGCTGTTTAATTAAGTTTACCTTGTATATATTCGCACTGATTTTGACGTTTGTTTTGATAAAAATTTGCCTAATGTAGACAATAGGTTACTCGCAATTAAAAATATTGCGTAATGAATATTTTATTTGTAAGTTAGTAACTTACGAAAACTAGCCATGATTAGTAAAACTAATTGCAAATAAAGCGTATGGCGTTGCCATTTCCTTTTATGTTCATAGAATTTTCGATGATAACAATTGTATTTTTCCCATCCGACATGACAAATAAGGAAATATATTTCTTTATGCAATTTTGTACAAACAGTGAGTTGTTTTTATTTGCAATAATCGTGCATATAAACGTAATAATAAATTGTGATGAAAAATAGATCCATTATAAAAAGCAAAATCGACCAGAAATTATATATTTACAAATAAAAAATAGCCGTTTTTGACGTTGTGTTTCGCTGACGATGTTCCGTTGTAGTTTTTGCCGTTCTGCATATACGTTATAAAATTAATCTACCTTGACTGGTACTTTAGTGAATTATTCAATTTCTAATAGAATTCAGGTCATATCAGCTGGTTACTTATAAATTCAAAAAAAAAAAAAACAATTCAAATTTGACAAAATTATATAAATTCCTTGAAATATAATATTAACTTAAGCATCATAATTTAAACTATGTTTAATGAACTTTTCTTTTAGTAATTATTATCTTCCTGAATAAAAAATATATTTTAAAAATTTAGATACGTTCTAAAACCATAAAAAACTCATATTAAATATTTCTTTCAGTTACAGAATTATTATCAATTTATTATTGTATGTACATTCAAAAGGTTAATTATATATATTATATAATATTTTAAAGTTTGTTATGTTATATTTTATGATTGATCTATATGAAACATTCGTTTCAGCTTTCTGGTTAGAGCATTTTTTTGTACCGACTGTGGTACTAAAATATCCAACTGTGCATTAAGTTTCGTTAAGTTTATAAAACTCACCTCCATAGTTGCCATATCAACAATATGTATATATAAATTTCATAAGTTATCGTTTAACAACCCTGTTTTAACTAAAATTATTCAATTTACCTTCTTTATAAAAAAATAAATATCAAGTGTTGTCGAATATTCTTTTAAAATATTGAATTTATTATATGAATTAAATTTTCGAACAATATGGATTTTATAGTAACAGATACAAAGCCCAGTCAACCTAAAACTGTTTCTAAATCAGCCAAGTTTTTAATATTTGCCACAGGTGGTGTGGGATTGGGTTTATCTGTTGTTTGTTATTCTTTTGTAGCTCCAGCATTTCGCCGCATTTGTCTACCTTATGTTCCTGCCACTACAGAACAAGTCAACAATGTTCTACAATTTCTGCCTCGAAACACTCCCAAACGTTTGCTAGATATTGGTTCAGGAGATGGAAGAATTGTTTTGGGTTTGTTGTAAAATGTATCCCTGTATGAAGACTATTGGTTATGTTTACATAATAAATGCGATTGTTATTTACAGCTACAGCAAAACATGGTTTGCAATCTGATGGTGTTGAATTAAACCCTTGGCTCGTGTGGTGGTCTCGCATAGCGTCATTACGAGAAGGTGTAGGATCGAAGACAAAGTTTTTTCGTAAAGATTTATGGAAGTTTGATTTGAAACCTTATGATTATGTAGTAATTTTCGGTGTAGAACAGATGGTGAGTAAAAATGATGAACACAATAAGAAATTTTGTTCCATTTTTTATCCCATTATCACTTTAAACAAAAATTTAAGGAAATTTACTTTGAAATTGATTGTAAAGTTTGTTTTCTGTTATTCGTTTACAGATGAAAGATTTAGAATCAAAATTAATTGCTGAAGCACCCAATTCAAAAGTTATTGCCTGTCGTTTTCCTTTGCCTAACTTAGAGCCTTTGAAAACTATTGACGAGGGAGTCAATACCGTATGGTTTTATGATCTTAGTAAAATGACACAAATTAACAACACAAACCACGTTAAATAAGTAAAAAAGAAATAAAATTGTTAAATTTTTAAGATTTTATTTTTTGGAAAAATAAAAAAGTAATTTAAATGCATTTTTTTTTATTGACGGCCGACAAAAACACATTGCAAAAAACGTGTGATTTAAAATTTTTATATATATATATATAAAATGTAAAAAAGTTGATGTCCTAGAAAAGAGACACACACTAATATCTAAAATGATATACATAAATACTACGTTAAAAAAAATAATAATAATAATTGTTTACAGACAAATGATACGCTTTTTTAAGAGTAACTAAAATATTTGTTTTCGCAAATTAAAATCAAAAAATAATACAAGTCTACTAACACAGTACAGTAGTATAGATTAGTTAGAAAAGCTAAAGAAAAAAAAGCTGTTTAAGCAGCTTAAGTGCCAATGGGTTTGTTCTTAACACAAGAGAGATTCTTGTAATCTTTTTTTAAGATAAGCTACATAACCAATTTCATATGTATTTGTAAGGGAAAAGATAAAATACTACTTATATTTTTTGTGTGGGTAAATAATTTATGCAGTGTCTATGCTAAAAACGTCTGCCAAAATAAATGAAATTCTCCACATCATCACGATAAATCTCTCCAAAGCCCAGCTTCAAATAGTATTGCACTAATGGTAGACTATAATCTTTAGCTGAAAGACGTACATGAACACCAAAGCAGCCATTTGCTCTCAACGTGGCCAAAAGTACGGTTATTAAACGTTTGCTTACACCAAATAGAGAATTTGACATTATAGACGAACTCATAACAGCCGGATAAGAACTAATAACTTCTGCGGGACAGACTATTTCATCTCCATGAAATTCCTTTATCATAGATGCCAGCATATCATTTAGTTTATCGCATTTTGTAAATGTTTTCATTTCTTCCAGTAATTTTTGGGAATATTTCTCCTTCATTTCTGGCATCCAGCACATGGCTGTATTACGGGCATAGGTGTGATAATCCAAAGCAGCTGCTGCATAGCCTACAATTTTACCCGCATTGTCTGTAGCAACAATACAAAACTCTGGCTGCAATGTAATAAATGGTCCTACTAAGTAATCTGGGACAAGATCTCTTATGTTTTCTGACAATTCTAATTGAGCTTCATCGCTATTAATAGCCTGAGATATTAAGGCTAAAAACCCTTGTGTAGACACTTGATATACAGAGGACTCATCCAGCAGAGTAAAGGGACGCATGGTATGATAATCAGTGGTTGGTAGTTCGGGCAATTTATATAAAAATAAATCATTACCTTGATCGACTGGCATGAGACGTTGTAAGTCGGCTATAAGACCACCACGAAATACCCAAGGTTCTTGATCTCCCGACATATAGGCCTCTTTCCAACCTTTGCTAAACCCTTAACATTAACAAAAACATTAATTATTTCCGTTTTCAATAATCTGAAAAAAGTAACACTTACATGTATACGAGCCCTGTGTATAACTGTAGACATTGGGTGGAAAATGTCCCAAACGAAGCCACTTTACAAATGCATTTAATAATGATAAAGCTCCAGCTATATCCCATACATAGCAGAATAAATCATGACAAATTTCTTTATTATCACACAAAGCTATTTTACGTAATAGCTCTTGTACACAATTGCATAGTTTGGAGAAATATTCCGATCTTTGTATCCATTCAGCCACTTCAGGTTTGTTGGGTGTATTAGCTTCACTGCCGGATTTCTTGGACTTACCTTCATCTAATAGCACATGAGCATTGGCTTTAAGCCAGTTAAATTCATTAAGTAGTTTAAAACCACGATTGCCATGTTCAAAGGGTAAATAAAAGAGATCGCACAGTAAAAATAAATCCTCCGGATTAATTTTACTTGCTTCCGCTGGAATTCTAAATAATAATATTAATACAGTAAAATAGTTTGAAATATAATGACCTATGCAACCGAAAATATGCCATAAAAGTGTTTTATGTGCATAAAAAGTGCTCTTAAAATTGGAAAATATGCTCTTAAAATATTATTTTTTTCTTGTTCAATTTTAAATTATTTACTATTCTTGAAAAACAACTTAATTTTTATTAGCAAGTGCTAAAAAGATATTCTCTCTAAACTTAAATCTAATACTAAAATAATATGTTGCATCAGGAAAAAAAATAATAATTTCACCAATTTCTAAAATGTGACAGAGTAAGGAAAATTCAACTATTATGTAAAAAAAATTCTATTATTATCTATTATTTTTCTCTAAGGGTAAAATATTCAAATTTATGTACTTTTATGTAATATATGCAAAACTATTTTTTTAACTATAAAATTTGCTGCTTATATTGCTATAATAAGTTCTAAAATAAGAATTTTCTATAAAAACATACTAAAATATGCTGTTCAGACCAAAATATGCTCTAACAAATCATTGCTAAATTTCTGAAAAGTTTCTGAAAAGGATAATTAACAGATTCGTTCATTTCAAGACCTGGAAAAATATGATTTTGCATATTTTTGGTTGCCTTAATAATGAAATTCTTACATACTTTTCTATTTCCGTCATTTCAGCATTTGAAATTGGAGATGATTCCACACTTTCAACTTGCATGGTATTCTATAGATTAAAAATTTATACTATTATTTAACTAAACTATTTCGTTTTCAACATTTAACTTACATTTACCTCATTTATAGAACCTGTTTCAGCCATAACAATATCTTCATTAGCACTGGAGTTCAAAACTTTAGCGGCATCTTCTTTAGGTGAAATTTGCGACGTTACGCTACTGCTGCATTCCATGGGCTCATTGCCGGTACTGAGAGGACTTAAATTATTATCATCCACCATGGCATCTATTGACAACCCTGAACTATCAGCTTCTGCAGGTTTTTCTTCTATTGTTACATCTTCTAATTTTTCCGCAGCTTTAGGCACCTCCACAGCCTCCACCTCTGGTAATATTTCTTTATCGTTATTTTCCAAAAGTGCATGAGCTGCCTCTGATTTTATCATTATATCTTCTGGTTTTATGGGAGAAACTTCGTTATCCGTATCACGCATATCTTCACTTTCAGTGTCAGACACTTCCTTGGTGGCCATTATTGGTACCGAGACAATAGATATGGGTATCTTTTTGGGAAGTTCTATGTTGGAGGCAATATTTGTAGATATTGGATTGAGTATGTCTTCATTGGTTACCACTTTTGTGGGTGAGACCAAAGAGTTCATAACAGCATTTGATATGGGATTAACGGATGAGGAATTTACCGTACTACAGACATCAGCTAATGCTTGCAATTGCGTAGTATTCACCTCGGGTACAGTTACAGTCTTGGAATTGGTTGATGTTGTTGTAGTTGTAGTTAAACTCATGCAAGTATTTATGGAGGGTATTATAGGTATGATAGGCATTACCACTGCATAAATAATGAAATACAATTATCATTTTTATATATGTATGTGATTTTTTACTTTATACTTACTTGTAACAGCCGGTTGAGGTTTAGTAATTGGACCCCAGGCCTCCTTTTCTATGAAAAACTCGGGCAACCATTCATTAATAGCATTTCTGAAATTTTTTTAAAAAAATAAAAATTATTAATGCAAAAATTATTAATATACTTACTTAAGAGCCATGCGAGGATGATAAATATTCTTCGATAAACAGCAATCAACCGGTAAATCATCGTTGCCAGTATCATCATCATTCTCCGTTTCCAACTTAATATCTGCCGATATAGAACCTTTAAACAAACATAAGAAATAAATAAAGGATAATATTAAGTTTAACTTTTATTTACTATTTATTTTCGAGTCCAAACTACACCTTGACCAATATGCCAAAGTATGAATGGCTATAGTATTGGCATGAAATTCACAATTCGGATTGGTCATTACACCCCGTAAATGCGGTATTAATTCAGGTGATCGTCCCGAATAGGGACCTAAAAATACACGCTTCTGGTCATAGTCGTTGGCATGTAAGTTATCCCAAATCACTGGTGGACGCCTTAGAATTTCTGTAATCTCTTGTATCGATTCCAAAGTTATTATTTTCGATATTACCTTATTGCCTGTCCACATGATATCGATTTCATGATTCAACTTTGAACCCAAAGTATTCAAATATTCCGAATCATGAACTGAAGGCACAGCACGTGAACTGCAATATTGAGTGGGACAAAAGAGAAATCTTGGATTGCCAAGATGAGTAAATATTTCGTTGGTGACAGAAACCTGGGCATTACCAAACGTTTGAAAAACTTCTTTGTCCGATTTCGACAATTCAGACTCAATGTCATCAAAAAGCAAGGCAAACGCTTCGCAGCCAAACTGGCTTACTTGGTCCAATTTGCGTTTAAGAGTTTGCAATTCCTTTTGACTGCTATAAGTCATATCTAGACCAGGTGACAAAGCATAGTAAAATGTAATATCCTGATCTTTAGCAGCCGCTATCAAACCTGTTTCATAAGAAAATAAAATTCTACAAAAAATACCAACTTCTCAATTTGACACCATTACTCACCCGATAAATGATCTGCCTCCTCTACAGTATACAATTCACGCCAATAAGCACGATGTTTATAATCATCTTTGGGAGCATATACATAAGAATCCATACCCCATTTCTTTAACCTTAAAAAAAGTTTTTTTTTTTTAATATTTTAATTTTAAGTTACTTTTTAGTAGACATATTCAAAGAACAATTTATTTAGTTTCCCTTACTTTCTAAATAAATCCTTTCTTTGCTCTGTTGTCCACGGACGTCCATAGAAACCTTCTATGACTCCGCATATAAACGCCGGTTTCTTTTGTTCAATTTTGGGCTGTTCCTTAGTTCTGTTGTTGTTGGCGTTGCCACTGCTGCCACTTTCTTGTGCATTCGACGTCGCAGTTGTCTTAGTTTCATCACACTCTTCCATATTCAATGGTTTTAAAGACTCTCGTCTAACTAGACTTTTCAAGAAATTACAAATTCTATCGATGCACACTTTAATTCAAATCTACAGTTTATTACTAAACAATAAATTTATTTAATTTCTTTTTATAAATTGTTTTAAAATCCTACTAAGAAAATGAATGCGTGCAAAATTCCTTCCGAAAACACAAAACTAGTACTGATCAAAAAGTGAAGTTGACAGGGAATCTTTGTTGTAATAAAATTGCAAATACCTTTTTGGGAATTGCGGGATTTCAAATAAAAACAATTGAATTGTTATTTAGGGTATTCCATAATATACCATCTACATTAGATATGAATTGATATTTAAACATCATGCGTAAAGAATGCTAAAGTTCACGTATATGTGTTTTTTGAAAATCATTCTTTTTCATTAAACAGACAAAATTTGAATTGTTTTTTTTTTCATACATATCAATGCCTAAAATTTATTAGAATTTACTGAGCATACTCTATGACAAAAGTGACAAACAATTTAAAACTAAAAATACAGATGTGGCGATTTTTCGCCAAACGTGGCGATTTTTAATTGCTTTTGGCAACTGAATTTTCCATTTGCCGACGTGGCGATTTCCTTTTGGCAATATATAACATGGTGGCGATTTGTATGGCTAATTTTTAAAAATTGATTTAATAGGCAATTGTGAACGAAAACTATTAAATTTTCTTACAAGAAATCGACTATTTTCAGTACTTTCCTATCTAGTAAAATGAAGAATCATAATTTGTAAATAACTTTAACTTAGTTTACTAAATTTTATACACAAAAATATACTTTACAACAATTATGTATTAAATGTTTGACAATTTGTTTTCCATCCATCATCTTTCAAATATATTAGAGATATTAATGATTTCGGCCACAATGAAATAAACGTTCATGAATAAATTAAATCTTTGAAACAATTTATAAGTTTAATAGGACTAATGTTATTGTATAATGTTAGAATTATTCTTTTAAAAAATATAATAAAGTCCAATAAATGCCAGAAAAGTGTATTTTAAGTTGTATTTTTTTTTTTATTCAATTACACTGTGCTCGAAAATGAGACTATTTTTTAAAAAATGTGGGGTTAAACTAAATCAACTACGTTGAATTTACAGCACGTGTAGACGTAACATAATATGCAAGATTTTTGTATCAGAGAGTGTCAAATTCGCTCTCTGAGAGAATTATTTCACGTGTAGTTAAAATATTAGTATTTTAACAGCCCGTCTAGACGTAACATAATATGTAAGATTTTTGTGTCAGAGAGTGTCAAATTCGCTCTCTGAGAGAATTATTTCACGTGTAGATTCAAATATTAGTATTATAAGATGTATTATGAGACTGTTGTAATGAGATTTCTCTACACAACCATCTTATAAGATGAACTGTCAAAAAATACACATATATGAAAGTTTGTTTGTGTGTGTGTATGTGTATTTTGGAAATTACTGAAAAACAATGTTTTTTTTTTTTTTGTAAAATTGTTTCCTTTTAGTGTTTATTTGACACGTTAAACAAATTTTTATAAAAATTGTGCTAAAAAAGTGCTAATTGCTTAAATAAAAAGAACATGTTTACTCTGTGACTGATTGAAAATAATGATATCTTATAGGATTCATTAGAATACGTGTACCCCTTATTTATGATTATCTCACATATTATATCAGCGTTAATATCAGTTGTACACCTGGGATTAGTGGTGTTAACCATTTTTAAAAGCACTCGTTTTTGAGATATTTCATTTTGAAAGGCTAAAAAAGAGTTTAGGAAAACTAAGTTTTTTAGATTAAATTTAATAATTTAGTTTAATATTTTAAATTTAAAATGCATTTTAAATCAAATTTTATTTCTAAAATTGGTTTGTGTGCAACTAGCGCAGTGTTTTTATTAGCTCATCTAGTTAAAAAATTACATATAAAAAAAAAGAAAATAAATAAAAAATAAATAAAAAAATAATTTGGGGGTATAGTTAAGTACATTATTAGCTATTGAATGCTACATTTAATTTTGAAAAATTGGACTTTCTGCCGAAAAAATGTTAGAGAGATCCATCTGTGCATTCATTATGTTTAACAAAATACAAGTAAAAAATATTTATACATGAACGTAATATTTATTGCGAGAATTGTTTTTTAACGAAACTTCTTTCCTTTCAAAGTTGGCTTTATATCGAAAAATCGGATTTTTGTTAAAAAATAGAGCTTTATATGAAGATGGCTTGTTCTAATAAAAATCTAAAAATTGTTCAATTTATTTTTTTTCTCTTTTTTTTTTAAATAAAAATCAGATTTTGTTGGATTCTTTTTTAAATCTGTCCATTAGTGCATTATTTGCTTTATGACTTTTCGGTGAATAAAGATTTTTTTATTGAAAACGAAAGGTTTTATTACATATTAGCTTTTTTGTCTTTAGAGTGAAAAATCGAGATTTAAATGAAAACCCGTTTTCTTGCAAAAAATCGTGTCTTATTGAAAAATCGTAAAAATCGCTTTAGATTGAAAATTTTTCTCAAAATATTGTATTATTTTCTGAAAATCATTTTTAGTGAAATATTCGCTTTTTTACAATTCAGTGTAATTTCGAATAAAATAAAAAAATAAAAAATATTTAAAAATAATTTTTCAGTATTTTTTTTAATTTTGGATTTGGAATTTTTTGTAAAACATATTTTTAAAAAGTCGTTTTCTCGAAATTTTTATTTAAAAACCGTAAAGATGGCTTAAGGGTTAAAATTTTGATTTTATGAAGTAGTTTTTTTCTTTAAATGGAGAAATTTAGAGTGAAAAAATTTTGTTTTATTTTATTTTTTTCTTAACAAAAATGAAATTTTGAGTAAAATTTTTTTTGCAATAATTTTATTAAAAGTTTTGGGTGAAAATTGTTTTGTAAGACTTTTTCGTGAAAATGTGTTTTTTGGTGAAAAATAGTTTTTTTTTATATCCACCTTCCAAAACACGGATTTGTCATTCCATTTGAAACATCGAAATATTCATCGAGAACTATATTACGTACCAATACATGTATATTTTGAGTCCTCATGAAATTTTAAGGCTGCCTAGATATGTCCGTCCGTCTATATGATCATAGGATAGGGCTCAGTGCGGCTCAAAATTTTTGGCTTAAATATTTATCTTATATAAAGTTTGCTTGGTATTGAAAATTAGCAAAATCGGTTCATAAACAAGAAAATTACAAATGTGCCATATACTAAAAAAAACCTAGTGCGCGTCATAACTCCGGTTTATATTTTCCGCGAAATCGCTTAAACAAAAGCATGTAAAATTTGTGCAAATAGCTTAAGGAAATATTTAGTAGTATTTAGTAAAAAATATATTTTAATTGATAAATTGTTTTCTAGTAAATATTATACTTTTGTTGAAAAATTGTATTTTAATGAAGACATTTTTTTTGGAATTTAAAATTTAAATGGCGTAGCGTTTTTCTAATATATTGCCAGGGTATACATCCAAAAGAAGCCGCCTTCGCAAATCATCTACTCGATCTACACCTTCATGTAGAAAGCTAGATTTCCCGAATTCAGCTCCCTGAGTTTAATGGTCTTCACCAATATCAATCTCTGTTTTGTGTGGTACTTCGCCAAATTCATTCTAATAAAAGTTAGGTTAACAAAATCGATTGTATGTGACAAATGTAAGCCTCGAAAACCCGTAAACCGATACAGACGACCACAAACACTTAGTCAATGCGTGAGATAGACGCAAAATTCTCGAAGGTCAAGCAATAAAAACCTGCCTGACTGCATTTAAAAAATAATTACGGTGACGCGAGAGTTGTTCCAAAACACAGAGCTACTTTGCGAATGAAGACAATTTTTTTTATAAAAAATTTAATTAATATTTTGGGAGATACGTTTTTTAATATAAATTTTCAATTAGTATTACAACAAAATTAACCACACTTACTACTTTTAGCGTTGCCAACTAAATAATTTTCTACCATTTGACACTTCCTACATTCGTAAACAAAAATAAAAAATTTCATTCGTGTCGGATATCCCTTACAATTAACATTGTTTTTATGTTTTATCAATTAATATAAAAACGTTTTTATAGAATTTTACTTAAATTATATTGTTCTTTGCAAAATAATTTCAAATAGTTACCTAAAAAAATAAGTTACTTTAAAATGAGTATTAACAAAAAGCATTCCCAGTGAAATGTTACTACTATCTCTTAATTATTAAGTTGAAAAAATCTGAAAGATTATTTTTAAACTAAAAAATTGTTTTATTTTTAAGTATTGTTTAATTAACGCAAAATGCAACCTTTTATTGTAATACGAAATTATCGTGAAGATGATGAACTCAAATGTCAAGAATTGGTGCGTGACTACATTATGTCCTTTGCCACAAAATCATTTTTATGTTTTTGTTTTCGAGAGGTGGGTGACATGATTGTGCTACTTAAATAAATGTGTCATAACATTTATTTTATATCATGAAAGGAAAAAAAATCAATAATAATTGTCTTTATCTTTTATTTCTTGCAGATAACATTACAATTCATTGTAATAACATGGGCAATTCTATTTATATTTTTGGGAGTTCCTTTAACATTTTGCTCCTTAACTATACCTGGTTGTATATTTTTCCTATTTTCTGGAACTTATTTTTCTTTCTATGCCAAAGCGGTGGAATTGATGAGGGTAAAATATTTGAACTAAATTCAAATTATTATTTAAATGCTTATGATATTACGATTTAAAGAGTTCACTGACTTTTGTAAGCTTTAGTTATTTATTTTAATTAAATATTTCTTTACTATAACTCGTTACTCCCATAACAGAAAGTACACTGCAATGTAGCAGGACAGAATTATCTTAAAACTAATTTGAACTTTAATTATATTTTTTAGACCAAGCCAAATCAATCATTAGTGGCTGAATGTTATGAACCTTTTATATTTCGCTTAAAGCCTACAGAGTGTACATATCAAATATTTTTAGATGATGCACCTTATGAACAGGCTTTTAAAAATAAATTCCGTAAAAAGGTAGCACCACAAACTAACATATAAAACTTATTGAAACTGAATAAAAACATCTATCTCTTCTTGCAGATAATAGCTTGCGTTAGCGTTAAGAATCACAAAGATGTTTATAATGCTGCTTGGATTTATAGATTTGCTGTTGCTCCTGGCTATCCTTTGCAGAAGATAGCCGAACCTATGATTAGTATAGTTTCAAAGAATTGTGTGCAACAAGGTTATGGTACATTGGAATGTACCATGTCTGAATGGCAGGAAGAAGAACGAGATTTCTATGATGGTTTAGGGTAATTACTAAACATTCTTATATATAAGAAATATATATGTATGTTTTTCAATATTAAATAATTATTTATTTACCTTATTTTC
This sequence comes from Protocalliphora azurea, assembly GCA_932274085.1. Classification (NCBI taxonomy): domain Eukaryota; kingdom Metazoa; phylum Arthropoda; class Insecta; order Diptera; family Calliphoridae; genus Protocalliphora; species Protocalliphora azurea. The sequence goes on along the minus strand of OW026519.1, from coordinate 202,660,337 downwards.
AGCTTTTTAACCCGTCAAATATATCACAAACAAATTATTGGCAGTAGCTTAACCGTGATGAAAACTCAGCTAACTTATGACTTAAAAACCGATGATACTTTGCAAAAACTAAATTAATACTCTTCCTATAGTAAGGCTAATAATGCATAAACGAAAATAAAAGTATACAGCACGAATTTATTCAATATCTCTATACATTCCAAATTTTTATAAAAATTTACACAAAACTTATCACACTATTTTACTACATTATTTTAAATGCTACAATATGGAACAAAAATACACAAAATCACAAACAGATCTTCCTTTCGAATAAATAGTTTTTATACCTAAAAATATATTAATATATGTGTTTTATTTTAAAAATTTAATTATTTTAATAATTTCATATTTGCGTAGCCCCCAAACGATGCGTATTGATGAGCTATAGATAGGTGCATTTTGTCCAAAAAAAGTTTTTAGTTTTCTTTCCAAATGGCTCTTAAACAATTCGTATTTTTGGTTTTGTCAGTAAAAGTATTATTTTTTTTTTTCCAAAAATGTTCATTTGACAGACATCGAAATTTCGAAAATTCAACAAACGATGAAAAAGATATGACTAAATAAAAAATGTTTGAATATAAACTTATATTTTGATCAATGCTATTTAAAGTAGATTTACATACATATCTTTTAACATTAGAAATGTAATATAAGTAAATGGGTCAGATGATCTTTTCTAAAGGTGTTGCTATTAAATTTAAAATATATGTTAAATGTGTTACCCTCAACTTAAATAGAGGGTGAACATGCTGCACTTTATTAACAGCAAACTAAAAATTTTTTTGCAAAATTTCACCAAAAATCTCAAAATTTGCAAAAATGTAAAATTTTGCTAAAAATCCGAAATTTCACCAAAAATTAAAATGTCACCGAAAATTCACTAAACCAAAAGCGGAAAATTGTCCAATAATAAAATTAAAAAAAAATTCACAAAAAATTCGACAATTCACTAAAACAATTAAAATTTCACCGAAAATTCATTAAAAAAAGCTTAAAATTCTCTAAAATGTACAAACATTTTTTGCGAAATTTTATAAAAAATCCGAAAATTCACTAAAAAAATAACATTTTATCAAAATGCGTAAATCAAACAAAGTTTTATCAAAAAACGGAATATTATCTAAAATGAACATCTATCTGGAAAAAATCAGAATTTCAACAAAAAAACCCGGAAATTCAATAACAAGAATCAAAATTCACCAAAAATTTCACCGAAAAATCACTAAAAAAATTTTACCAAAAAGCGGAGAATTCTCCAAAAATTTAATTAAAAAAAAAGAAATCAAAATTTCACCAAAAATTCACTAAAAACAAAATTTGGCTTAAAAACCCTTTTGTTATAAAAATCAATTTTTGGAAGTGACCAGACGAATTATACACCATTTCATAAAAGGTTAAATGAGACAATTTGAAAAACAAAAACTAAATTGATAGAAAATCTAAATTTTATTTTCACAGAAAACAAAAATTTGGTAAGAAAAATGATATAATTTAAAAAAAAAATAATAATATTAAAAAAATACCTGCACGACCCAATGCAAGTCTATTTTTCTTGTTTAAGTTTTTTTCTTTAAATTTTGTTGTTAACGATTTAGAAATATTAAAAATAAAACACAATTTTATTTTCCAGCATTTGAAATTGAAATTTATTATTATTATTTTTTTTATTATTTTGTTTCCATATAATTACTATTATAAGCTTAATATTTAGAATTAATTTCTTTTTTAAATAATTTAAATCTTTGTTTTTTTAGGTTTCTCATTGTTTATTATTATTTATAAATAAATAAAATATATATAGTTTTTCTTTTCTTTATAATATATTTTTTGTTGGTTTTTGCCATTTATATAGTTTTTTTTTTTTACTTTGTAACTTGAAAAATATTAATTATTATTACTAAATTTGTTTTGCAAAAGAAAATATGTTATAAAAATAAGTTGCAAACATTGTAAACTGCATAATTATAAGGAAGGATTAAAATAAAATGTAAATACTTTTAGAATATTATAAATAAAAACTAATAAGAGAACAATTTTCCAAGAAAATTTTAAAAATATTATAAAAACTTAAAGAGTAAACAAATATAAAAAAACGTTAACTGGAAAAAGACAATAAAACCATGCAGTATGTTTAGAAATTACTTTATATAATTATAAAGTTTAATAGTAATAATAGCAGTTAATAGTAGTAGAAATTTTAAAATTCTTATTTAAAAAAGAAAATATATATATTTAAAGAAAAAAGCTTCTTAATAATGCCATGCGTTGCTAAAAAAGTCGGCGGTTAAAGGCTGCATACATATTGGGAACTTAAAGAGACAATTTCAATTTTTTTTAATTTGTCTATTTAATGAGTACAATTTTAAAATAAATAAAAGTCTAGCTGCATACGTGATGATTTCAAAGTGGCTTGTGTGTAGGGGGTTCTTTTTTATGGTTTTTAATTTTTTTTATAATTAAAATTTATTAATTTCTTGTTTCTTTGTTTTTTGTGGTTTATTATTGTAGTGTTTAAATATTTTTAGATTTTTTATTTTTATTATTATTTTTTTGGTTGAAGTTTTTTTCTTTTCATTACTAAAGCTGTTTAACATTTAACTTTTATTTGTAGGTTTTTTGCTTTAAGGAATTTTTTGCAAAATAAATAATTTTTAGAAAAAATATATATGTATTTGTTTTGGTATCAATTTACACAGTTTTGCTTACAAAACTGCTTTTAGGCTTACAAAAAACTAAAAACCTTTTTCATTTTGTATTTCTCAATTATATTGTATAAGTGTCTGTATCTGTGTTTGTTGATTGATTGATTAATTTAGAATAGTTTAACACGTCGTTTCAATTCATTTCGTCGCCATTGTGGGAATCTGTAGAAATCGGCTCTTGTACATTGCAAAATGTGTTCGAATTCAACATCTGATAAATGGCGCTGAAAAACGAGAGAATAAAAAGAAAAGGAAACAGTTTTAAATATCCATTGTGAAAATTTTGGATTTAAAAAAAATTTACTTCTAAATTACAGCGATCAACATCTGAAGGCAAACGATAGTTTGTGATAACAAGCAAATGATAAGGATAAATTTTAGCCGGTTCATGAACCAACATCGAATGGGCCATATTAGGTAAGCTGCGGCGTATTAAACCAGCCTGGGGATAGTGATATGACAAAGCGCCCGAATATGTGCTAGATACGGGTATATCACCACCCATTAATGCACGTCTATCACCTTCGGTTATAGAATCAACTGAGGCTAAAATAAAAGAAAATAATAATTATAAATTATATATATATATAAAATAAACTATAATTTGGTATGATCAAATAGTTTTTACAGAAAAAAAACTTACCTTCCGATTTGCCACAACTTAAATCTGTACTGTGCGTTTTATCACCAAGACCTCCATATGAAAAATCCTGTTTTTTGTGGGAAAAAAGCAGTCTTAATATTTGAATTTTTTTATATAAATTATCTTAATTACTTTACTAAAATAAAAGCCATCAATTTCGAAAAAAACATAAAATACATGCTTAAAATAAAAAAATGTGCATGCTTTTAAGGCGTGATATTGCTGTATAAAATAAAGTAAAATGTAAATATGAAATTTCTTTAAGATACGGCCTATATCTCCAAACTAAAATGTTGTCAAGAAATAGCAATTGTGTATTTTAGAGTAAGAATGATGAATATGTGAAGAACAATTATAAATAAATTTGTTATAGTTTTATGGAATAATATTTGGAAAATATATATTGAACCCTACGAGTCTAAACCATTTAATATCGATATTGAGAATTTACTATATATGTTCTAAAATACAAATAAGATCCTTTAACTAAAAGTAGTTTTAAAGTTTAGCTTTTAATAAAAAAATTAACAGAATATAGTTAAATATTTAGCAAAATTAACAATCCACATTTGATTAAAATTGATGCAAACATTTTGACTTCATTCATAATGTACATTGGGTTAAAAGGGAAAATGGCGCTTAATTCAGGGAAAGGTGATATTATTAATGTAGTCCTTGTAAATCTCAAAAAAAAAAAAAAAAAAAAAAAAAAAAAAAAAAAAAAAAAAAATGCTTATATGTGTAGGTTATAGCAAAATTTTCTCTTTTTTGCCCTCGTTTTTTTTATTTATTTATTTTTTTCATTAATTTGGGTCCTATTTTTTAATATCGACTAGATTTCTTACAAAATCCTAAATAAGAACTTTTAAGATATTTTTTCTCCTGTTCTGGCCTATAGCAATTTTTCTTAAATGATAATCTTATTTAAAATGCGTGTAAAGTAAATCAGGAGGGTCTTCGGGCAACGATCTCCTCACAATCCCTATTCAAACTTTGTCAATTTTCAAGAAGTTTTTTATTTTATTTGCATAATTCTCAAAATGCAAAGCTAAAATCAACAAAACAATATATTAATTATAAACTCCCATATGCTAATTAAACAGACAAAAATTATTTTCTGAAGGATGGCTTTTATAACGACGGGGTGATGATTTCAATGAAAAAAGTAAATTTCTTGAAAACGTTTATTACGGATTGGGATTTTGGGTATTTCGGTATAAAAAGGTGGGAGTTTTTTTAACTCTCTGATTTAGAGACAAGTTTATCTATGTTATATCAAAATTTTTCGTTTAAATTAAATAGAAGTAAAGAACAACAACTCTGATCATTGTGGGTTTTTTTTTTTGTCTAGAACTGGTGTAATCAGAACCATTTCAGATTCCATAATAACATCCTTATAAGTAGTGATTCACAACCAATTCTGGTACTCATGTAGTAGAACCGTATTGTGATTTTAAATTTATTATAAATAATGTTTTTGAGAACTAATGCTTAATAAATAGTTCTGTATTACTTCTACATCACTTCTCTGAACAAGTAACTTGTTCCTAAATGACTTAATAGACTAAAAAAAACTAAAAAAATGCAACAAATAAAAAAATATATTTAAAAAAGTAGCCTTTAGGAAATCGCTCATTAGAATGAGACAAAAAAAATTTAAAAATTTAATCACCCTAATACTTCTATAGAACTAGTTCTGAATGTGACAATTTCAAATAAAAATAATTGATTAAAGAACTAGTTCTGGAACCGTTCTACAGAATGGGTACTGGCTAGATACCTCTTCCACAGAACCAATTCTGGAGGTGACAATTATGAATAAAAATAATTAGTCGTAACGCTAAAATAGAACAAGTACAGGCTATTTTCATATGTTATAGAACTAGTTGTAGAACTAATACAGTTTTTCCTGGAAAATATATGCTCAAATATATGAAGATACTATTTCTATTTAAAAATTTTTATTTAATTTAACTTTTACCACAAAAAGTTTAAATTAAAATTTTTTAATTTACTTTGTTTTTCTTTTTCCAAAATTTAAAAAAGTGATTTCAACTTGTATCTCGCCAAACAAAATAATAAAGCAACCACAATGAATGATTTATTGCTATTGATTTATAATTTTGTCTATTTTTGTTTGGCACTGAACTTACAATAAGTTAATTTTAAAATATTAAATTAATCGACACTTTTGACATGTTAATTCAAGATGGGATGATTGAATATTTGCAAATATCGTTACAACTTTCTAAATAATTTCGAAACTATTGAGTAGTTTTAAAAGTAATGTTGGCATTACACAAAAGTAATTTAAATTCTAATTTTCTGGCATTACATTTTAAAAAATTAGACAAATAATTTGCGAGTTATATTTAAATATATGGTATTAAATTATTAAATACTGATTTATCATGGCAACAAAAGTCCATTTCAACAATTTAATTTATAGACTGTAAACTTTATTATCACATGTTTCTAATTTACTCTTATAAAGTTATGTGTAGGAAAAAAAAAACTAATTTTGTCGACCTGTGTAATTAACACTAATGTTTTACAATAAAATTTTAATTGCTTTCAGCTATAATAAGAATTATCACAATAATACCATAAAAGTTTTAACAAATTCGTCAATAGGATTAAACATTAAATTAGTAGGACTTTTATCAAAAAAGTAAAATAAGAATTTCTCTTTAAAATTTTTTATACAATGAATTTAACAATTGATATAATTAATGAAATTGATTTTAAATGTTTATAAGAAATTATTTAAATATGTATGTATAATATAAGCTATAAAGCAATAATATATTCCAGCTATTTAAGGCTACAAGCTTATGTATCAAATTAAATAAGTAAAAGTTTTGATTATTAAAATTAAAACCGTAAAATTAAAATCTACTACAAGTAAGCAAAATAATAAAAAAATCAAATTAAAAAAGCTACAAACTCTGTATGGCATGTAAATATGTATGTATGTCTGTATGCAATAAGTAAATAATGTAAATTGTAGTAAATATAATTAAATAAAAAATTAATACAATAATTGTATGTATGTATGTATGTATGTACGTATGGATATTTAACACTGAATGAAATTAAAAGCGCTTACGGTGACGCCGTGCATAATGGCGCCGGCCGATGTGGTTGAACTAAAAGTGTGGGAACGTGGAGCTAAGCCGTATCCAGGTTTAGGTACATGACGTAGAGAGCTCACCACTACAATACGTATAATATAATGTTGTTAATGTTAATTATACATATAATATATCACAAGTAAAAAACATTTATAAAAACAGCGACATTTAGAGTAACAGCGATATATAGAGAGGAGCAGTAACACAACATCAAATAGTAGAAGTAGGTGACATGCATTTCAAATTTGTTTGTTTATTTTTGTGCAATATGTGATGTAGTTTTATGATGATGATAAGAGTGATATTAATGATCGAGATGAAAGTTGTCCATAATTTATGTATGATTTTTTAGTTGTGTGTGGTTTTTGTTGTAAATTTATGGATGATCATGATGATGACGATGATTTATTTTTGGTTTATAGGAGATGTGTTATATAAATGATAACAATATTATTTATGATTTTGTGTTGTTGTGATGTTTTTATTGTTAAATTTTATTTTGTTATGTTTTAATGATGTTCGATTTTATAGATGTTTTTATATGTTCGTTTTCATTAAATTTTTTTGGAGGGAGAAAATGTGGCAACAAAATATAATTTATTTTTTTTTTAATAAAAAAGTGCATTTCATTACATAAAATTATTTGTTTTTTATTCACCAAAGCCCCATTTTGAAATAAAATAGAGAGAGAGTACACATTTTAGTAGCAGTAATTTTTGTTGATGTTGTTGTAGTTATTTCATTCCATGTTTTTTGTTTTATTGTTTTTATTAGATTTGTCGATGATGTTGATGATTAATATTACGTTAGAAAGGCAGACAGGTCGTGTACAAAATACCATTAAATGTGTTGTATATATATTTTTTTGTTAAATGCAATGTTGATCCATAAATATTAATATTTTTTTTGTTATGGTAGGCAGCATTGAATAAAAGACAAGAGGAGAAAAGAAGTCAGAATGGAGAAAAAAAAGAGAAATTATGTAGATGATGGGAAAAACTCAAACAATAATTGTCTTAATTAAGACAATATTTATTATTATAAAAAATTAAAAGGTTCACACAAAATTTGTTTAATTAAAAAAAAAAAAAAAAAAAAAAGAATCTTGGAATTTTTATTAAGAAACAATCTAGGTACAAAAGAAACAAAAGGATAATTTTTATATTTTTTCCAACATGATATCGGTCAGATAAGCATCAGAGTGTCCCAAAGTGAAAGACATCGATGCTCCCAGTTCAAATAAAAATTTACTTTATTTAAAGATACCATTTCTCAAAATTTTCGTCCTGACATTATTCTTTTGCTAGCTAGATCAAAATCAAAAAGGTCTATTTTCGAGGTTTTTTTTTTTGGATTATTGTCAAATTTCTGCCAAAAAATAATATGAAAATTTGCTATCGTAAGAAAGGTTTTTTTTTTTTTTTGAAGAAAGATGTTAAAGAATAATAAATGTGTGACCAATTCTGTAATTGTGTTATTTTTTAAATTACACTATCAACACTAAAAAGATATTAAAGATTTCTAGGGGCTTTGTGTGGCAAGTTGGAGATGTGACTTGTACTACATTCTTGCATTTGTCTCAAAAAAAAAAAAAAAAAAAAAAAAAAAAAAAAAACGAACAACTAATTTGCTATAACTAATACATAGAATATTTCATAACCTAAAAATTCATAAAAGAAGAATATTTTCTTTGGGTTAAAAGTGTGACCTGATGGAAATGTTTGAATGACCTTTCTACACTATAACAGGTCTATGGAATAAAAATTTCGTAAAATTATTCACGATATAATTTTTGTATACTCTTTTGTTGACCAGTGTTATTTATATAAAAAAAAATAATGAAAGGAAATCGGATTTTTAAATAAATCTGGAAACTTTGCTGATTTTTTTTTTTTGCAAAATTCCGGATTATTGATGAAATTTCGAATTTTTGTTGAAATTTTGAATTTTTGGTAAAATTTTGAATTTTTGAAAAAATTTTGGTTTTTTTTTTTAGTGAATTTTAAGTTTTTGCTGAAATGTTGGATTTTTTGAACTTTTGAATTTTTGTTGATATTTCGAAAAAATTGATAAAATTTCCAATTTTTATTGAAAATTCAATTCTTTTAAAATGTCACATTTATGTTGAAATTTTGATCTTTTTTTTTTTTTGGAGAAACTTCCAATTTATGCTGAACTTTTGACTTTTTTTTCGTAATTTCGGATTATTGAATTTTCCAATTTTTTACAATTAAAATATTAATTCATAAATTTCAATTATTAATTAAAATATTAAACATAAATACTTCTCGGAAAAAACTGAGTTTACGGTTAATATTTAATTTGAGGGTAGATGAGCATATTTTTTAAATTTAGGAGCAACACTATTAGAAAGGAACATGGGACACATTTCCATTTACATTCTATTTTGTGTTTCTGCTTCAAAAACTCATTTCAATACCAAATTTCGTGTGAACCTTTAATGGTTTGAAATTATACGTTTACAATAAAAAATAACCGTAACATCTTCGCTATTGTTGTTGTTAAGCTGAAAAAATTAAAGTGTTTGTAGATGGGTGAATGGATTATTCTGTAATGCGATGAATATGAGTGTTGTGGCTTAATGAGTTTTACGAACGATGATGTAATTACTAAACCATTATTAGTTGTTATTATTAATATTGCATTAACGTTATTAATATGATCTAAACCACAAGATTTTAAAAGTATTTTCTGTTTAAGATACCAACAACCAAAATACTATTCCGTTTATTATTAACAAAACACAGCATTTACAAATTAGAAATGGTAAGCAAATAGGGTTTTGTTAAAAATTGCCATAGCCTCCAATAATTAGGTAGTACAAGTTTGAGAGAAATAGTTTTTTTTTCATAATTTGCACACTTACTGAACTATAGCCATTGCGTATATACGGCGGCAAGGTTGAAGTTTTAAATCCATATCCAGGTTTTGGTGGTGATCGGTAGGAATGTATAGCTGTGTTTTTTTTTTTTTTAATTATTTTTTGTTGATAGTTTACAGTTGGTTTTTGTTTTTAAGGTTTATTTTCAGAATTCAGAGTGAAATCAAGTTTTTTTTTTTTGTTTTTCAGGTATCAGAACAAAACACCCAAAAAAAGATTTTTTGTTTTTAATAAATTATAAACCAAAATAAATCATGAAAGAAAAATTAATAAGAAATCATATAAAAACAAAAGATTTTGAAGAAATAAAGATATAAATTAACTTATAAACATAAATATAAAACCCATAACCTTTAACTTTAGTTTAATAAGGTCACGTGTAAGTTGTTTCTTAATTGTTTTTAGTTGTTTAAGAAGAATTCTGGTTTTTGTATTTTTGCAATAGCAAGAAGTGTTGACTCAAGGAATTGTTTTATATATTTTTTTATGTAGAAATTTGTTATGAACATTTTAGGATGATATATTTTATAACTTACCGTTATAACTGGGTGCATTACCCAATGATTTACCAAGTGATCCTCTGTAGCTCGTTGAACGATCGAATTCATCTTCGTAGAATGGCTTTTGATGATCCAAATTACGTGATGGTGAGGCGCCTATTGGAGACTCGTATCTAAAAGATGAATAAAAAAAATTAAGTAATTTAAGAATATTTGGAGCTTACATTACATTTACAACGTTTTAACGATAGTAACTAATTACATACTGAACCAATTGTAATCTGTAAAGTAAAAAGTACCTTCAAAACAATATATATATATATATATATATATATATATATATATATATATCTCCAAAAACAAATTGAACAAACACAGTACTTTATTCTTATATTACACATATGTGTTTTATGTTATGTGTTAAGCTTTAAAGCGACATTAAAAAATATAGACCCAGCACATCCATAAAGTGATATTTTTCAAATGTTATTTTTTTTTTCTAAGATTGGTTGATTTTTTCCATGGCGTTTTTTTTTTTGGTTTTTTCGACTTTTTTCCGTTTCGGCGATTTTTTATGGTGATGTTTTTATTTTGTTTTTTCGTTTTGGTGATTTTTTTCGCTTAGTGTTCTTTGTGTTGGTGTTTTTTTCGTTTTAATTTTTTTTTCGTTTTGACGATTTTTTATTTGATGATTTCTTTATTTTGGCGTTTTTTCGTCTTAAGTTCATTCATTCATTTCAGAGATTTTTTTCAATTTTACGTTTTTTTTTCTTCTTTTTTTAAAGTTTTTTTTTATTTCTAAGATAATTTTTACACTTTGGCTTTTTTTAGTTTTGGCGTTTTTTTCGTTTATGCTGTTTTTTATTCTGGAGTTTTTCAACATTTTTTTCCCTTTTAATGCTTTTTTTTCGTTTTTTATTTTACTGTTCTCTTATTTCGATACTTTTATTTCAATACGATGGGTGTAGCGATGACCATTGGGTTTAAGCTCGTTTTTAGAGGAATCTATAGATTTAAATTGTTTACTCAAATATTTAGCCAATTTATTTAAAGATCTTATATATTGCAAATAGTCATAAAAAGCAACATTCGTTCGTTATACTAATACACAAAATTAATGTGTTTAAATTAACCCTAGTAGCTAAACCTCTAGTCCGTAATACTCTATCTTTATTTCTAAAATCTAATCCGATTTACACTTAAAAATCAAAACCCAAACTTTGTTCCTAATTGATTTGTAATATGTAATTTGCATTGAAAATTTCAAATAATTAATTAAATAATTAATTAACTGCATTACCTTAATTTATATATTGGTTCTTTGGATGCTGATGGTGTACGTGATGCATTTCTGGGATCTAGATTTTGTTGTTTCCATTTACGATATTTTGCGGTTTCTTTCAAATCTTTAGCAATAGCTGAACCAATACCGGAATTTAATTTCTCTAATTCTTTAGCTTCACGTTGTAGGCGTCTAAAACAAAAACAAAAAAAAAAAAAAAAGCAAATACTCCATCAACATTTTTTTCTATAAAAAAAAACCTAAAATAAACTTACGAATCTGTTTCACCATTTTTCGTTTCGGTTTCTTCTTCATCATCCGATACGGGTACACCCTTATATGAATCGCTATAACGCCGTCTTCTTTCGGGATCAGTGTAGGGATATGGTGGTGCAGGGAAATCATCACGTTCAATTTTTGGTTTTTCACCAGGTTGTGGCTTTTTGGCAGCCGGATAATGTGACAATTCTATGGGTTCTTCGTTGTTCATGGCAGGACTTTTAGGTCTGGGTGTTTCTGTACGTATAGCATCTACTAACACTTTCATGGCACTGCGTGTGCGTGAATTGGGACGCGATGGTGGTCGGCTGCCTGACACCGAACCGGCATTACTAGTAGCATATGATGATGGTCTATGGTAGTGTGGTGACAGTGGAGTCTTATCATATGGATCTATCGGTTTACGCAAATAATTAGGAGCGTCTGTTAAATAGCTGTAAGTGTAAATACGTGAAATATCTTCTCCGCCATGACGGCCATATTCACGTAATATCAAACCAGGACTAACCGTGCGGTAATGCTGAAAAACATTTTAAAACAGTAAATTAATTTAAACGACTTATGGTAAATTGGAAAAGTCACTTTAGAAAACTCTCTGCTTATACGTTATAGTGATATTCAAATTGACGTTTAAGTTAGTAAAAGTGAGAAATAGAGAGCGAGAGTAAAAAAATGCATTGAAAGCAAAATAAAAATCGTAATAAAAAATCTAACAAAATAAAAAAAAAAGTAAAATAAAAACAAACCTTGCGGCTAGAGGAGTAAACGGAACCATTAAAACTCGGCGTTCGGGAGCGTATGTACTGTAAACAATAAAAACAAAAAAGAAAATCTTTGCAAGCTCAGAAAAAAAATATGTGATTTTAAATTAAAATAAAAAACAAAATAAATATAAAAAATAATAAAAATAATGTGGTTGACTGCAGTTGAAATGAGTAAAATTTTATATGATGTTATAAATAAAAAAACTAGATAAAGGTGTCATTAGGTTTTCTGATCAATAAGTTAGTAGTAACTAAAGTAGTAGTTATTTCTTTCTACAGCCAGCTGTGGAAGGATAGGTGGGTGTGCATATGTTATTTTTAGGGTTTGTGTATGTATTGTGGTATCGAAAAGTTTTTCGGAAATTAAGCAAAAATTTTTTTGAAACATAAATGATAAATATTCTGAAAATTATAGAATATAGAAAAAACACCCCAAATAAATACCATTTTTCTTCGCATTTAACTCACCATATCACTTAAAGCACTCGAACTCATACGGTCACATTCAGTATCGGTAAAATTACCATTCGATACTCCCACACTACTGCCACCATTTAATATCAGACCAGTTTCATTGGGTCCTGGACCGCAACGTGGATGCCATATAGCACTGCCTTGTAAATACATTTCTTCGCCATCACCAAATGGATCACCACACTTGGTGCAGCGAGCACATGTTGGATGGAAATGATGATTTTCTCCGGCCTGCAAAACTTTGCCGCTAATAAAACGATTACAGTAGGCACACTTAACGCCAAACGATTTCTGATAACATTTTTCACAATACGGTACACCATCTTTACCCATATATTCGCCATTCAAAACAGCCGTACAGGATTTACAACGGAAGCACCAAACATGCCATTGACGATCTAAAGCTACTAAGGCTTGACCTTCTTTTAACATTTCTCCACAACCGGCACAATCATTGGGATCATAATCCTCTTTTAAATGCGCCTTGTCTGATAAAACACCACTGGTCATTTGTTGATGAGCCGTAGCACGAGTAGGTGATTCGGCAACGGTTGTTGGTGATACTGTACCATCTTTGGTTACTTGCTGCTGTTGTTGTTGTTGTCGTGTGGGTGATGTAGCACCGGGACCAGCAACACAATTTTCACAAAGCACCTCTTTTCCCGTATTAGTTACCTGAAAAGAAAAAAATAATTTAAATAACTTTTGAACTACAATAAACTGTATAAAGATAAAGAGTTGAGAAAGAGCATAAGTATATGATATTTGTAACTTTTATCATAAAATATATAAGAGATCATTAAAAACAAATTAAATAAAATAATACTAAAACCCTGTGTAAAATTTTCTAATTGATTTAATTTTAAAAGTTAACTAAAAATGAAAAAGTATAGTAGTTGAAAAATCAATGTTAGTAATAGCTCTGTTGTAGTACGAGTCAAATTTACAATTTTTAATCAAAAATTTGCAGAAAAACATTCCCTTATTTATATTTTTTTGTCTTTTGATATTTTTCTGATAATTTCTTACTAAGTTTCACTAAAACCTATAAATTTAACAAGTACTGGAACATAGCTAATATTTTTTATAATAATTTCCAGAGACCGAATTTTAATACTAAAAAAACATCTTTTTATTTTTATTTCAATCGAAAAGCAATCTTTGGTGTTCAAAAAATAGTAAATAATAATTCATAACAATTTTTTTTATTTTCTCAATAGTTTTATTTTTTCATTTTGATAAAAAAAAAAAAAAAAAAAAAAAAAATCAGGAAAAAAATAATAATAAAAATAAAAATTTTTTTTTGTGATATTTATTACAAAAGTTGAAAATTATGTTCAACTTTTTCATCGGATGAAAAAATTATAGCAACAACAATTTTGAATAAAAAATATTTAAAATGTAACTCATACAATGCACACATACAAAATTCAAATAAATTCCAATAAGCAAAAACCTTTGAAATTGAATATTTATTTATTTGAAAACTATTTCAAATTTCAAGCACAAGCTGTGAGAATAAGTTTGAATTTCCTTTACCATTGAATATAAAAACCTTTTTCCAGCAAAAAGATTATAATATGACAATCGCTTTTTGAAATGCTTTCATAATTTAAAACATAGCTGGATGTTTCTTTAACAAACAAATGTTTCTCAAATATTTTCAAAACTTTTTTTTTAATTTTTAAATATACTTGAATTAAACATAAAGAATATTTTTTTCTAATATAATGTATGTATAATATTTTATAAGTTTTAAACTTTTTTATGGGTGTGGAGATAAATACGTCAGTAAAATACGTCCTATACAAATGTTAAATACGCTCCACACGCTGTTAATTGATTTTTTAAAATGAACAAAATTATTTTTTAATAAAAAAAAACTATATTAAAATTAAATTTTAAATAAAACAGTCAAAATATATTTATAAAACACATTAAAATATAAAATTAAAAAAAATTGTCGAATATATTACTCTATACATAAAATTTCTATAACAAAAATCGAAAACTTCAAGTGGTCCTAATGGGTGTTGGGAGCAGACATGAATCGGATAAGCGGAAGAGTGGAAGTAGCCTAGGACTAGTAGATTCCAGAAATGTATATTCTATTTCCAGATTCCATTTGGGATCATAGATATATAATATTGAAAAATGTATTTTTTCACTATGAAAATGTGGAAAAATGTGGAGTTTTCAAGTGGCTCCAGTGGACATAAGGAGCAGACATGAATCGGGTAAGCGTAAGAGTGGGAGTAGCCTAGGAATAGTAGATTCTAGAAATGTATATTCTATTTCCAGATTCCATCTGGGATCATAGATATATAATATTGGAAAATGTATTTTTTCACTATGAAAATATGGAAAAATGTGGAGTTTTCATGTGGCTTCAATGGTCATAAGGAGCAGACTACTAGGTCTAGTAGATTCGAGAAATATATGTTCTATGTCCATCTTACATCTGGGATCAGAGATATATAATTTTGAAAGAATGAAATTTTCACTATGAAAATATGGAAAAATGTGGAATTTTCAACTGGCTTCAATGGACATAAGGAGCAGACATGAATCGGTTAAGCGGAAGAGTGGGAGTAGCCTAGGTCTAATAGATTCCAGAAATGTACCTACTATGTCCAGATTCCATCTGGGATCAGAGATATGTAATTTTTAAAAATTGAAAATGTATGTTCTATGTCAAGATGTAGTCTGGAGCCACTTGAAAATGAATCGATATTTATTGGGATAAAATAGTGGATAATATTTTTTGAAACAAAAACAAAAGTATGAATAAGAAAACAATCACATGAAAATTTTTCATACTGATTGATATTTATTTTAAAAGATATTGATTTTTTCGTCACGATGGATATTTATATTTGAAAATAAAATACCTCACATATTTTTTTAACAAATGAAAAAATATCTTAAACAGTTAAGATATACATATATAATGATATATTTATATTTAGATATTTATAATGATTTTCGGGTAATTGATAATTTCATAGTTTCTTTAATTAAATTAAACATAACACAAAACTTAATTTGTATTCAAAAACTACTTTTTTAATATTATTTATGTTTTTTAATATTGTAAATATTTTCATACTTTATTCGAATCGAAAATAGATAACACAAGTTCAATAAAATTTAAAAAAAAAAAAAAATTAATCGTTCTCTGTACACACATATTTAGTAGTCACTTGTCGTAGTTATTATTAGAAATAGAAAACACTTAAAGTATGACGTCAACATGAGTCATACGAATTGACAGAAGTAAAATGGATCTATTGGATTTAGCATAAACCAAAACGCTTATGACTTGAGCAAAAACGAATCAAGAAACATATTCAAATTACCAAAATATTTAATTACAAAGCTAAGACTTCTGTTAGAAACTTATTAAAAGGTAATATGTATTTTCTATTAGTGCGACAAAATATAATTAACTTCTTACCTCTATCAAATAATTATATGTGCCAACTTATAAAGTTATTTATTTATTTATTGTTCTATAGTTTTTATTTATTTTAGAGCTTAAAAATTCAGATAAAAAAAAAATATTTATATAAAAAATTATTTATATTATTATATATTATATGTAGCAAGAATTTTATAAAAATTAATTTATATAACGCTAATTTTCAATATTCGTGATTGTTATTAAGAAATTATTTTGCCATAAAGTACCGTTACCAGATGCACATATCGTGGCACAGATTCATTCCATTTTCTTAAAATGTATATTTTACTAGTATACTTTTATCATATTAAGCTGCTTAATATTGTCATTTTGCTCAGAATCTAAATATATCTTAGCAGTCAGTATCTCCAGAAATCCTTTATGGCATGACTGTCTGAAACTCGCTTAAACAGTAGAATATTTTGCGACTCAAATAACACTTTTGGGGCCCTATACACATATTGCTGTAGAATCCAATTTTTGCACGAAATTCATCAGCAAAGCTTATGGACTCATTGCTTAGTAAATTTATGCAGTCCAGTGAATTCGTTTTGATAGCTGCAATAAATATTTCCAACTTCTCAGCTTAAATTATGAGCGTTTTGCCACTATGAATATGCTTGAAGGATGTCCTTTGTGCACGTCGAATATCCAGGCAATATTTATGATGAGCACCTGGAACATTTAAATATAACCTCTCATGCTCATGAGCTCATGGTGTTGTTGAAGTTTTTAACCAAAAATGTATATTAATAGTAACCCAGCAAAAACTTTTTGGTTTTCGGTAATGACAACTACTTATTAAAGTAGTTTCTTGGTAATGAGGCGTCATTATTATTTGCCTGCTCTGTATTACATTAATAAGTACTCAATAGTATAATAGCACAGTAATACTGCAATCACGTGGACGAGTTGGATAGAGCGCCGGATTAACAACTAGAAGGTTGTTGGTTCAACCCCATTCTGAAGCTGTTAGTTTTTTATAACAAAATGTCTAAAAAGATATTTTAAACTAAAAAGGGTTTTTGTCGCTTAGGATGCTATGTGCTAGATGGTGTACTGACTAAGACGTTAGTCATTAAAAACGAAGAGTTAGTGTGTGTCCAAGTTCGAGTCTCACTGACGGCAAAATTTTTTGTTTTTTTTTTATTTTTGTTTTCGTTTAGGTACATATTTTTGAGTACCACTAGAGTCAAAAAATAACTACATGAATTTGTGGACAAGTCGAACAAAAATAACTAGTTATTCAGACAAAAAATAAGTAGTTTATTTTTGTTTCCAATTATACCTGCTAACTTACCAGGAAAGCCAAGTTTTTGCTGGGTCGTTTTCAAAAAATTAATAAAATCAGACTTTAGCTTCAAAAGATATGGATAATTAAAAATACGTTTTTGTGAAATATAACGATTTTTTGTAAAAAAGTTTTGTTTTTTGGTGTTATAAATTGTGTGTATTCCAAATATGAACCAAATCGGAAGACCTATGGTCATTTCATATTTGAAGATCTCATGAAATTCATGATATTCAAAATTAACATTAAACGGTAAAAGGGAAAGGGTAACATTTCTTAACCTTTCGTGCGGCAACATTTAAATAAAAAAAAAGTTATTATACTGCACGGATATTTAGCTTTCTTTTGACACCGATATTGAATTAATATTTGATTTTGGTTAATAGCGAATCCTCGAAAAAGTCCTTTTGGAAATGAAAGAAAATTCGACCTTCTGGAGAAAATTTGAGTATGCAGTTTTGTTATGTATGAATTATATATTCATGTATATATACATTAGAAATACATAACGTTTTCCTGTAAAAATTGATATTTATCCAGGAAAACATAAAAGACAATTGGTGTATTCGCATTTTATTCATTTTTTCTTCATTTATTATTTAATTTAATAAATTTAATTTATTTGTTTATTTATTTATTTATCTATCTATTTCCGTATTTAAACATTTATCTACTTATTAAAAAAATTAATTTTGATATATTTTGTGCATTTGAAATTTTAAACATTTCAAAAAATATGCTCTTCTGTCTACGTTTTTGACCGAGTTGGAACCAGTTTAGTACTAAATCTTATAGACCGATATGTGGTTCTTGAAATTATTTTTTAAATTTGAAAAGACTATCTCAAGACTATTTTTTGCAAGATCAATGAACTTGAAATTTCAATGCTGAACGTAGGGTGCAACTCTTAATTAAATCGAAATTTCTTTCTTAACAATAAATAAACGCTTATCTTTTAAAATATGTAACAAATATATTTTTATATTAATAAAATAAATAAAAGTAAACAAATTTGACAATTTTTGTAAATAGTCATTTCAAAGAATTGAATGTGACAATTTCTCACGGCTAGACGAATTGAGAAAGAATTTTCAGCACAATATTTTAGAATATATTGGGATAATTTAAAATAATTTTTCAACCGTTTGTTGTAGAACTAATTGTCAAGACAAAAATCGAAAATTCAAAATTCATGTGTTAATATCGCAAGAGATAATTTAGATATTTAAGCATTTTTTACGTCATCATACTCTTGGCAAAAACTTAAAAATGATCGAAATCGACATAACGAGCTATTAAAACATTTTTATGCTTGAGGCGGACAACTTTGATACCCTGTAACTCTTCTTGTACTATAACAGGGTGAATACAATATCATTCTGAAAGCTAGATTAATAACTAGATAATTATGTGAGAGCAAAAAAACTGATTCAATTGTCAAAAACCTAATTCATGCAACAACAAAATACAAAATATTTTGTTTTTGTGTTTTGAAAAAAATTAATAAATTTTTTTTTTTTAAATTTAGTTCGAAGTGCCTCTCACATAAACTTCTAGTTGTATTCCATGACTTAAGTTCTCCATGCAACTCTTCGATATATTTAAATTCTTTCTGACTAGTAGTTGAGGGGCAGGGATTGGAAATTAAAATATTTTTCTGTTTCAAAATAAATTTAAAATAGAACAACTTTTTTCACATTCAGAGTTCTAAAATTAAATTTTTTACAGTTATTTATTTTTTATTTAGTGCAAAATTAAAAGAATGCAAATTGTATATCTAAAATGAAGGATTAAATACGATACCAAATCATTAAAAGTAAAATGTGGACAGCTTAATAAAATGTGGCCTAGTTATTGAAATAAACTTTCGGAAAAAAGTCGTCCAAGAACAATTCCTTAAAATCGAGCACTTCAGTTTTAGGTTTGTTAAAAAATAATTCATTTTCTGATGTCTTTGAAACTCGGAACATTTTCACTTCAATTTGATTTACAGAGCACAGAAACTTGTAGTTTTTAGTAATGATTGTACATATATTTTGGAGTTTAAAATTTTATAAATTAAACCTACAACTCAAATGTTTGTATAATGTAGTTTGTTTGCCCTATAAACTTATTTGAAGTGTCCTAATTATGTGTCTAATTTTTTGGGAAATCGAAGAACCAGCATTTAATCAGAGATAATGTTCATTACAATTTCATTATTACTTCTGAACACCAATTGTAAATCTAAATCAAAGGCGTTAAGAAATTATATTCGAAAATTATATATGAATCTCCAAAATATATTTTCATTAAAAAAAATTTAATTCGAATTGTGGAATATCAAGCTAATCGTTTGACAGTATTAAATGACTCGAAGGAGTACTTCGGTTCTTTTCAATATTAATTAGTATCAAAAAAATACTATAGCATCAACGTGTCCATGCCTGTTACAGATTTATTACCAATATTTTTGCCATACCCACTATGCGCTATCTTTATCAGTTATATTTGTACTATACGCTTTCGTAATTACCACAAAAATGATCGAAAAATTATAATACAAATTTACTTAAAATTGTATGCCTTTTATTTTTCTACATGTATCTATAAACTTATCACACATACCTCGTCCTCCTTATTCATTTTCAATATAACCATAATTAATAGTAAAATAAATACGAAACAGTCAACTCTTTATTCAATTCCCGTATATAGACAAAACAAATAAAATAACATTTAAAATATTTTCTTACCTTACTGCCAGATTTAAATGGATGTTTACATTTGGAACATGTGAAACACTTTTGGTGATATGTTTTACCCATTGTTGAGACCACCTCTCCCTCCACATAATTCGAACAGGCAGCACACTTTGTACCATACAAACGCTGATAATCGGGTATACAATAGTAAGCACCATCTTTGGTAAAGAAACCACCTGTGGCTAATGATTTCTTACACTGACAACATTGGAAACAGGCCTTATGAAAATGTTTATCAGCGACACGTAATACTTCACCGGAACATTTTTTGTCGCATTTGGCGCAATAGATTTTTTGTTTACCTGTAAATTACAAAAAAAAAAAAAAAAAAAAAAATTAAATAATTTAATATTAAAATAATAAACATGTAAAATATTATTACAAACACATGTCACAAAGCCAAAAAAGTATTAAAAGAAGGTAAATTGTTTAATGAATATAAATTAATAAACAGAAAATGAAACTAACCCCAAAAAAGCAACTACAACAATTATATATAATACACTTCATTACAAACAGATGATTATCTCATCGTCATAACTATACACACACATATATACATACAGACACTCATAAATGAAATGAACAATCATTCGCACAATTGAAAAAATGTTTTAGTCATCATCGTTGTTATTATCACCATTCCAAACATCCTCTTCATATGAAAATATTCACTTGTAGTAAGTAGCATAATGTTTATTTGCCTTTTTTTTTTTTTTTTTTTTTTTTTTTTTTTTGCAAAATTTATTTAATATGTATTTAAATAAGAAATAAACATCTACATATTTATTTTTGTTTGTTTATTTATAAATTGTTTGGCTGTCTTAAGCGTCCAAATAAATAATATAAATATATATTTATTTATGTGCTATGTACATATTTACATTTGTTATATTATACGTACGACAATTATATATCTAGCAGCATATATTTATTATTATATTTTCTTTTTGTTCAATAATTTAAACTTGGGGCTAAACTTTCTGCCGAGAAATAACTTTAGGTTTGGAAACAGAAAATAGCTACTTGGATTTGATCCAGACAATATGACACATATAGAACAGCAGCTCGTAGTTTTTTCTTTTTTCATTATAAATGAACACAATTTTACATCAGCAATCTTCAGAATATTTTCCACAATATTTTTCACAATATTTTTTTTTTTTTTTTTTTTTTTTTTTTTTTTAGAAAACCCAAATTTATGGTGAAAAATTAAATTTTTGATAAAAATCAAAACGAATTTTTGGTAAAAACCGAATTGTTTATTAAAAAAAAAAAAAAAAAAAAAAAAAAAAAAAATTTTTGTTGAAAAATCGATTTTTTTGATGAAAAATTTAATTTTTGTTGAAAAGTCGATTTCTTATTAAAAAATCGAAAAATCATTAAAATTGGAAAAAAATTCACAATGAAAATTTACTGAGACGTGGAATTGATTATAGTGAATCGCATGTAGCTTTTCATCTGTTATTATAAAACTTCAAGATGATATCCGTTCATACGTCCGGCACAAAGACACTACCCAGACATATTTTCGTAAATCGTTTACACAATCAATCAAACTTATAATGTAAATACATATGTTTCATCTACCATTACAAAATAGCACAGAATCTAATCGATAATAACAACTACTTATTAAAGTAGTTTCTTGGTAATGAGGCGTCATTATTATTTGCCTACTCTGTATTACATTAATAAGTACTCAATAGTATAATAGCACAGTAATACTGCAATCACGTGGATGAGTTGGCTAGAGCGCCGAATTAATAACCAGAAGGTTGTTGGTTCAACCCCATTCTGAAGCTGTTAGTTTCTTATAACAAAATGTCTAAAAAGGTATTTTAAACTAAATAAAGTTTTTGTCGCTTAGGATGCTATGTGCGAGATGGTGTACTACGTAAGACGTTAATCAGTAAAAACGAATGGTTAGTGTGTGTCCAAGTTCGAGTCTTACTGACGGCAAAATTTGTTTGCTTTTTTTTATTTTTATTTTCGTTTAGGTACATATTTTTGAGTACCCCTAGAGTCAAAAAATAACTACATGAATTTGTGGACAAGTCGAACAAAAATAACTAGTTATTCAGGCAAAAAATAAATAGTTTATACCTGCTAGCTTACCAGGAAAGCAAAGTTTTTGCTGGGGTGTTAAAGTTAAAGTTAAATGTGTATGACTAACAATCTGTGGTCTGATCGGTCAACTCCATCTCGAGAATTTTTCGAAAATGTTGTGTTGTAGTCACATTAATTGGCCATCTAAGGCACCCACCTTTAACGATGTCCATCTGTCCGTCATTCAGTCAATGTAAACCTTGCAAATCAAATTACAGCCGTAATGTTGACAATAATTCAATGAAGTTTGGTCTTTTATAGTCCTAAAACTAACCCTAATTAAATTGATTAACATCGATCAATTATTCCATCTAGCCTCCATACAAATGACCTCCCGGAATAGAGTTTTGATGCTCACAAATCTCTTAACTAAGAACATACACTGAATCAATTAAGTCTCCGTACAGACATAATCATAATAGAAACTATCATTTTATAGTCACTTTTATGTATATATTTTATAATTTTTTGAATTCATTTTATAAAAAAAAAAAACTTATAAACTAGAAAACAACATAAAAAAAAAATTGTAAATATTTTGATTAAAAACATAAAATTTTACATAACTTCCTTAATTTCACGAAAAAGTCTCCGTACAGTTAACCGTTTTAAGGCAAAAAAAAAAAAAAAAATAAATAAATAAAAATCCCAATATTAAATAAAAATGTAGGTAGGTCCTTCTTTCTGAGCAATTATAACATTTAAATAGCTATGCAAGTAATGCACCAGATTTGTTGTTGTCAAGGAATCTATTTTATTCCAATATTCCTTAATAACTGATTTTAGCTGATCCTTACTCGTTCCAAGTGATGACAAAAATGCTCAATCGGGTGGAGATCAGGTGACTGAGCTGGAACATTATAAATGAGTAATTCCTTTACTAATTTAGAGGTGTGTCTTGTTATATACAATACAAATCTCCAAGTCCAATTTTTCTGCATTTTGTTTTAAGTTTTCTTTTAATATATTAAGGTCCATCGTGCTTTCAATAAAAGTAAGATTGCCCAACCCAGATGAAGCCATAAACCCCAAACCATAACTTTACCTCCTCCGTGCTTTACGGTTGGAGTCAAATGCTTCGGATAAATTTCAGTATTTGGCTTTCTTCATACCACTTTTCTTTCATCAGAACCAAAAACATTAAATTTACTTTCATCGCTGAAAATAACTCGATCCCAAAATAAAAAATCTTTATCAATATGCACGATAGCGTAATCCAATCTCTTTTTCATATTAACATTTCGAACAAGGGGGCTTCTTACGGCTTACCCAGCCATTGTATCCATTTTGTTTAAGAGCATTTCTTATCTCGAGATTAAGTTAAAAAAAGTTTATATTGGCAATATTTCAGTTTTTTAGGGAAATATATTTGATTAATTAAAAATGAAGTTACTGAACGGAGACTTAATTGATTCAGTGTATTTCTACTGAATTCATTACAAATGATTTTATTTCATTTTTTCCCCTTAACAGCCCTTCTAGACGTAACATAATATGTAAGATTTTTGTGTCAGAGAGTGTCAAATTCGCTCTCTGAGAGAATTATTTCACGTGTAGATTCAAATATTAGTATTATAAGATGTATTATGAAACTGTTGTGATGAGATTTCTCTACACAACCATCTTAGAAAATGAACTGTCAAAAAAATACACATATACGAAATTTTGTTTGTATGTGTGCATGTGCATTTTGGAAATTACTTAAAAATAATGTTTTTTGCAAAATTGTTTCCTTTTAGTGTTTATTTTACATGTTAAAAAACGTTTTTATAAAAATTGTGCTAAAATGTGCGAATTGCTTATATAAAAAGGAAATTTTTACTCTGCGACTGATTAAAAATAATGATTTCTTATAGGATTTATTAGAATACGTGTACCACTTATTTAAGATTTAACATAATATAAACAAAATGGTTACTCTCCTCTGTCGGCGTTATCTCACATATTATATCAGCATTAATCTCAGTTGTAGACCTGGGGTAAGTATTGCATCAACATTTATTAGAATCAATTCATAATTCAATATTAGGCCTATTTAATTAACCTATCGATTTAAAACTTTCTAAATCGATTTAATGATGTACATCTGTTTAAACCTCAAACATTAAACTAAATTCGTGATTTTGAAAATAATGGAATGAAATTTCTTACACAGAACTTTTACGGTCCAAGGACGAACCCTAATGACATTGATTGAAATTTGTCCATTATTTCAACTGCCGTACAAATGTCTTCCCGGAATAGAGTTTTGAAGTTCAAAAATCTTTTAATTATAAACATATTACTATAGAATTCAGCAGCAATGGTTTTGTACTGGATTAGTAGGAAAATATCAGAGTAATTTAGAATTTAAATGGCTCAGTTAGCAAATATAATAACTCCACTTCTAAATATAGCAGATTTGTAAGCGAGCGTCATGAAATTTTGGTTGGGGTATTATGCGTTTGTACTGATGTTTGTAACGCATAGAAAAAGTTATCCAACAATCATTTAGAGTATACTTTTTAAATTGATCTAACAATGTCCGTCCGTCCGTCTGGCTGTCCATGTAAAACTTGTGCACAAGTACGGGTAGTAATTTTAAAGATAATTCAAAAAATTTGGCTCGTGGGACTGTTATGATACAAGGACAAATCCCATTGAAATTGGTTGTGATCGGTCCATTATTTCACCTAGCCCCATACAAATGTCTCCCGCAATAGAGTTTAAACACTCAAAAATGCCTTAAAAAATAAGAATATTGTAATGAAATTCGATGCAAAGAATCTTTGTTACAAATTTTATGAAGATCGGTCCACAATAAAATCCACTTCCAGAAATCGCCTTAAAGTGCATAAAATCATCTAGATGTTAGTATCAACGCATTATTCTGTATTTGCATATTTCATTTTACATTTAGTATAATTGTTCGTAGTTGCAACATCAAGTCCCCTTCCCGAATTTTTATGCCCGTACACAACGGTGTAGGGTCTTGACCGACTATACCTTTCTTTCTCGTTTATTTATTTATTTAATAAAAACTTGTTCAATTTTTAAAGCACTGAATATGTTATTCCTGTAAATGTAAAGCATAAAGCTAAACAGTTTCTGAAACTGTAGTTTTAAGAATATATATATTTACTTTTTCGGTTATGAGAGATCAGTAAACGAAATTGTAAAAAAATTGTGCACAAATTTCATTAAAAATGTATAAATGAAAAATTTTTTACATTTTAAAATGTAATTATTTAAGTCCCTGTAAGCAATATCATATAAGTCGAACACTTTTCTGAATCTGCGTTATATTTTTTATTAAAACCAAACCGTTAATTCAAAAACTTAAAAATAGAATAGAACACAAAATAAATTTTGGTTAAATTTTTTGAACTGTAAAATACGTTAAATAAGTGTGACATAAAAACGGATATTTTTTTTATTTTATAATTACAATACAATTACAAATTATATTCTAATTCTAACCGAGTGGAGTAACGAAGACCATAGCTCGTTGTAGTGAAACAAACCAGAGTCTCTGGTGGGAATCGAACCCACAACCCCCAGACTGATAGACTAGCTCACTACCAACTAGGACATCGGAGCACCCTAAAAAATGAATAAACGTTGAACCCAGTTTAAAACTTTAACATCTACTGTTGACATAGTGTCAAAAAGCTTGTAAACTGTAAGAAAATTATGAATAGTTATTATATGTTATAAGAAATTTTCAAGTGTCCAAATTTTTTTCTGAATTTGTACAATTTAATTTCCGTGATTGATAACTTTAAACAAAAACAACAAGTATATCTATAGAGTCTCTATTTTTATAAAAGTATACAATTTCTTTTATACCGCCTCTCAGCGTCATAAAGTGCTTATCAAATCAAAAATTTAATTGTAACACATCTACACTAGTATCAGTTATTAAAACTTTACTATTATCAAAAATAAACTATGTTCTTCCTTTTTATGGATATTCTTCAAAAACGTTGCTTAGAAAAATAAAAACAAAAATTAACGCTGCTATAAAATCTGCATTGGGAGCTTTTCGTACAACACCTATCTCTAATATGCTTTTTGAAACCAATATACAACCCTTGGAGATGCAACGAGATTTAGAGACAGACTATTAAAATGTTTATACAATAATCAGGACACCCTACTTTACCCAATTATTAACAAGTGTAAAAAAACTAAAAAAAAAAAAAATCGAAAAATACCTTCTGTTGTACTAAGAATAATAAAAAACTGTAAAAAATATAATTTACCGATTACAAGGAAAATATATAGACATGTTATCAGTCCTCCTTGGCACTTTAAAGAAGAATCAATTAATACGACACTCCACTGTTATGCTAAGTCAAACACTGACCCTTTATTATTCAAGAACCTCTTTAGAGAAATTCAATCTGAACATCAAAAGTATAATTTTATATTCACTGATGCATCAAAAACAAACGATTCAGTAAGTTTCAGTGTTACCGAAAATAACAAAATTATTAAAAACTCAATCCTACCAAGTTATAGTTCAATATTCTCTGCAGAAATTATCGCAATAGCGGAAGCCATTAACGTCATTAGCACAAAGTTTGAATATTTTGCTATTGGTACCGATTCCCTTTCTTCTTTAAAAGCAATTTCCAACACTGCAAACAACAATTTTTATGCTACATATATAAGAAACACGCTTATTACTAAATACCCAAAAATAATTCTAATCTGGACTCCAGGCCACAGTCAAATAGAAGGAAACGAAGGGATATGATTAAATTTGAAAGACTGCGTTTAGGGCACTCAAGGTTGTCACACGGACACTTAATAAACTTACCTCCAATCCTAATCTGTAATTGCAATATAAATCCTTCAGACACAATTAATCATATACTTTATTCATGTACTAAGTTCCAAAAACACCATGAAAAAAATTTTTATAAATATTCCTAACCCCAAATCCTTACTAACAAACCCTTCCGATAATAATATAATTAAAATTATTAACTTTTTAAAAGAAACCAATTTATACAATTTAATTTAAATATCTGACAACTCATAGAAAATCAAATATCTTTTGTATACACCATTATATGTAAGTTATTGAGCCTAAGGCCTAGATGCCATGGCCTATTATACATTAGTTAATAATTTTTAATTATTTTCTAATCCTGTTAAATAAAATAAATAAAATAAATAAAATAAATTTTATACCGCCTATAGGTACTTAAATATTTACATTTAAAAATGTAAAAAAATCGATTACATACTTTATTAAATAAAAAAAAAAAAAAAAAAAAATGACAAATAAATAATTTACAAATTAAATAGAAAGTTGTTGTATGTCAAAAAGAATTACAATTCATTACAAAATTATGAAACAATTTATGTAATTTGATATTATAGAGAAATTGTTAAATACCACAACAAATTTAAGACAAATTGACAACAGTGTTGTCCAACCAAACAAACAACGCAACAATCAACTAACATTATTTCTATATACACATTTGTAGTCGTAGTTGTTGGTTATTCAATTAGTAAAGTTCAACTAATTACTTGTGGCTTTTTTTCTATTGCTGTTTTTATTGTTGTTGTAAAATTATTTTAGAATGTGTATAGTAAATACGAAAAACAAAATACAATACACATTGTATTTATTTGTTCATAATTGGATGCTTGCTTTTTTATTTTATCATTAATTTATTTATTTTTTATGTGCATATAATTAAAAAGGCCTTAAAATTGGAGGGGAAAACTCGTTATTTCTCTTTTTCTGTGATATTGTCTATTGTTTATCTATCACTCTCAAATTCTAGCTCCCTGTTTGCTCTTTTTAGCGTTGTGTTGCCAATTTGACTGCAGTTTTTTACGAGTTTATTTTAAGTGTTGTTTCCATTTTATTGAAATACATACATAGACAATTTGGAGTTTTTTCGTTTTTGAATTAAATATTAAATTCAAAATAATATTCACTGATAGATTGGAGGAGGGGGAAAAGATTCTTAAAGCAATTAACAGACTTCTATTTTTATTTTAATGTTTCTTTATTTATATTTTCAACGTATGTTTATTTCACTTTGCAGAGGAGATTATGAAATGCTCCTATCCTAAATGCCATTTAAGAATTATGATCTTGAAAAAATATACACAAGTGTTTGATGTTTTTTTTTTATTGCTGTTTAAAACTTCAAGGGCTTAAAATGAAGTGATTAGAAACAAATGCTTTTTGTTCTTATTTTTATATTTGTTGTTAGGAAATTTTAAAAATAGTTTATGATTTTTTTCTATTTTAGTATAAATGATTTATGAAAATTAAATTAGAAGTTAATTTAAAAAAGTTTTAAATTTTTTTATGGACGTGTTTAAATGCATTTTTATGTTTTCATTTAAAAAAATGTTTAAATTTTATTATGATGAAAAAAAAAAAGAAGTGTTGGTTATAATTAGTGGGCTGGATGTGTTGTTTATATATTTAAAATTGTTTATAAACTATAAATGACCTCATCCAAACTCGCAAAAAAAAAATTGGCCCACTGTGTTTTTTACATGGGTGTGCTAATCAGGTGACTGTTCAAAAACGTTAATCACGTGCTATTCAAATATAAAATTTGTGTTAAATGTAATCAAATTGCAACTAAAATATAATTTTGTATTAAATTTATTTCATTGAATTTTTTTAAATTTTTGAATATTTCTTAAAACCGTTAAATGAGAAAAATAGTTAATTTTTATTTTAAATATCTTTTAAAGCATTAAATTACATACAATTCTTCTTAAATATTGTTGTAATTGTTTCCTTTTGAAAATAAAAGTAACTACAACAAAACCCAGTTGACCTCATATACACGTGTAGATGACCTCCATTTTTTATTGGAAGTTCGAAGCAACATTGTGTAAAAAAAAATTACTTTAGAGAAACAACAAAATAAACCCTGTTAATCTACATAGTAAAAAATTATGTATAAATTTGTATGTACGTGTTTTAATTTCTGAGTTTATTTTTATATGTACATAAATTGTAATATAGTTGTTTTTGTTATAGCTTTTTTCTCTCTAACAAGTGACATCATCAGCTTAGCCGACTTTTTGTAGTCGACATGGTGTCGCAAATAAAAAAAAGCTCACTAATACTAACATACCTACATTCTTATATACCACAGTGGGGTAAAATCGAAAAATTTTGAAAATAAATCTGTAACTTCTTAAACAAGATTGCAACCGTAAATTGCTTTATTGTCTCTGTTTGGCGGTACCAAAGCAGAGTTTGTAGACTATAATTAGACACCAGCAGAATGGAATACGTATTTTCTGTGCCGTTACATACTTCATCAGCATTCGTGGTGTCTTATCGTTGAAACCTGAACACTTCTGATCGGCTGGAGAGAAACTATGGGGTTCAAGTAGGGTACCTCTGATATAGAAAATTTTTTACCAATTGCTACATTTTTGTTTCTCAACCGATTTCAAAAATTTTTATATCTTCTTAAAGCTCATGATAAGACTTACAAAAACAATTTTTATATTTTTCGAGTTATTTACAAGAGCTTGGTTCAGATCTTTTCTATATATAGCCCAATATAACCTATTTTGTATTAATATTTTAACTAGTCTATATATTCTAAAATGCCAAAGAATGAATCTACAAACAAAATGAAGCTTTGGACACTCTGATGTAATAATAAGAGTTTGCTTTCCCCATATCTGTAACAAATGTGGACTTTATAGGCAAAATTAAAAAGAAAAAAACTTATTTTTGGGATTTTCACCCCTTTTTTTTGGAAATTTCGTGATTCCTTTTACCAAAATCTTAAATTTTGTACACACCATTACTGATAAACAGGGCAACCAAAAAAATGTAAATCTTAATTTTTCTCTTGTTTCAAATGGATCAAACTTATTTATTTATTTATCCGTTACTTATCATTTTAAGATAATTTCAAGAATTTTGACGACGATTTATTATTTCATATTTTTGCATATTTTGGTGATAACAGCATGTTTTCGCATATTTTGTGCTTAACACCATATTTTCATATAAAGTTCTTATTGTAGAGCATATTTCAGTAATTTATATTGCATATTTCAAATTTAAGGGCATAATTTTCAATGTTACACTAAAGAGCATATTGCATATTTTACACTTAAAAGAAAAAGTTTGCATATTTTTCACCCAATAGAATTTTTTTTACATAATTTGCCATTAGTGAACATTTCTTTTAATTATCAAATACGTTTTTCAAATCCGATTCCCTAATAATTTTTGTCTTATAAATTGAAAGAAATTTTGCGATTTCCTGATATAACGTACCAGAAATGCTTTAAGTGCAAAAAGAAAATTTTTTAAAAGATCAAGTAATTTTTAGTATGAATAGTAGATAATTTAAAATTTAGCTAGAAAAATTAATATTTTAAGGGAATATTTTTTAATTTGAAGTGCATATTGTTCGATTTTAAGAGCATTTTTTGGTTGCCCTGTTGATAAATGATAAAGTCGACAATCACAAATTTTGTTGGGATATCTTAACTAACAAAGTTTTTATTGGAGATATAATATTGATAGTTTCTCCAAAAAGTAAAAATTTTCCTGAATTTCAAAAATTGGAAAAACTATGGACTTCAAATAAATTATATTATGTAATTATACACGAATTTAAGCCAATATTTGTTATAGAACCAAAACTATGCTACTTTAAATATCTTGCAAAATTTAAATAGTAGAAATTTCAACAGCAAATAGGTTGAAGAATATATATATCTTTGAAATCGGATGAGAAACACAAATTTAGTACCCCAAAGTAGCGCTTCCAACACTTCTCTACGCCAATGTGAAATTTTATGTAAATCCGAGTAGTTATTAGAAGTTACCCACAGTGCATTCGAGTAAGAATGAACTACTTTAGACAGAGTTAGTTTGCTATAGATAGTAAATATATTTTAGACTAAGAATTTGTAACAAAAAAAAAAAAAAAAAATAAATAAATAAATAAATGACTGAATAGTTGATATGATGACTGACTATGTCTGTATATAAGCCTGTGTTTTATAGTGTGCGTGTATATATGTGCGTGAGTAAAAAAAAAAAACAAAACTACAAATGATTAACCAAAACAAAAATTTAAGAGTGATTACCAGGGACAGGAAGTTCATGCATTTAAAAAATGTATAGTAGGCGCTTAAAAAATGCACTAAAATAAAACAAACTTATTTCTTAACTTTTATTAAAAAAAAAAAAAACAAAATTTTAATTCATTATCATATTAAATTAAAAATTAATATAATAAAGACCTTAAACTTTTGTAAATAGAAAATAATCGTTCGACATCAACAGATGTGGAAAGATTTTATTATTTCTTCGTTTGAATCAAAAATTGTAACAACTGTATTGGCAACACTTCTTTCGATGGCTGTGGTCTTAATGATAGATCGATTTTTTTAAATTAAATATTAAGGGTAGCTCTATACAGTTCATTGTGCTCTCAGACAGAATAATCTCATTGGCAGCTTCTTTAAAAAGAATTAATCAATTCTCGACGTTTTACAAAATCGTACGATAACCAAAACAAATGTTTCTGCCTTCACATAAATGAATGGAAATTAGATCCTGAAAGTCTGTATTTATCTCTATGTTTTAGGCTATCCAAGGACTGATATACCAAAAACTTTTTTCAGTGATATTATTTTGTCGAATATTTTAGGACAATATTCTCCGAAATATGCATCATCAAAAACTTTTTGATGACGCACCTTTTTACAATAATCAACGACCTTTTGTGATTGTTAGTTTTGGAGAAATGACTTACCACTTTTTAATTTGCCCATGGTATTATTAATATTTGAAAACATTTTTTAGCTCTTTTGAAAATTTTGAAATGTAGGCAAGTCGTTTTATGAAAAGTCCACAGAATTATTTTTTCTAAACAAAAATAATTTTAAATTGCAATATTGCACTAAATATGATACAAAAATATACATTTATGGCAAAATATGCAAAAACATGCATTTTCAATGAAATATGCATAAATATACACTAACAAATCGATGCCATTTTAAAGCAATTTTTCTAATTCGCAAAGATATTTAGTTTACTTTGTTCTAGTAGTAAAGGCAAAAACATGCATTTGCATGAACTTCCGGTCCTTGGTTATTACAGTTATATAATTTCTTTTCGTTATTCTCAAAAGAGAATATATAGGCAGGAAATTTTTATTTATGTATGTTTGAAAGTTTGTACATAAACTACTCCTATTTTATTTTTGTTTTTTTTTTTTTTTTTGCTATATTATACATCATACATACAATATTATCAAATAAATAGTATGAATATCAGTGATTGCATAATTATTATCACTTTTGTTTTTTTTTTTTTTTTGTTCAAACAATACGTCATGATTTAATAAAATAGAATTTATTTGGTGAGAATAATAAAAACGAATAAAAACTTTAGATGGCCAACAAACAATCATTCTCTTAAAACGAAGGAGTGCTAGTCAGGGATGGAAAATGGCTTATTTTATATTGTACCAAACATGAAAAACATCTACTTTTTCGATTTTACAATATATTTCAATTACAGTCACGTAGAAATTTAATAGAAGTTACATATTTTAAATTAAATAATTTTAGTAAAAATATTATCTGCAATTTTAAAATTGCAGCAACAACAAATTTGTTGAGACAGAATCGAAGATTTTTGGAATTAAATCTGTAACTGACTCCGTAAAGATAACTTTGAGAAAATTATAAAATTAATGAAAATTTTTGCAATTTTGTATTTTAAAATGTTTATTTTTGGACTAGGAAAAGATATCGACTTAAAACATTTTTTTTCGATAAATTTTGTTCTTAAACTAATTGAAAAAATTTACAAATTCGTATGAAAATATTTGTCCATATATTTTAAAAACTGATACAAGATCTTGAAAAATTGAGATAGCTGAAATTTTAAATGCAAATAACTTGAAAACTATAAGAAATAAATAGCACATGCAAGCTTGTTTTTCATAAGCCTTACCGAGAGTTTTATGAAAATTTAGAAACATTTGAAATCGGATCAAATCGGATATCGAAATCATATAAATTTGGCAAGCGGTTAAAAATGCCAGAGGTACCTTATTTTGAGCTCCAATATCTCCGCCTCTAAGGGTTCTGTTGAGTCCTCTTTTCAAACTTAAAATCTGCTACGCCTATGTGAAATTTTATGTAAATCCAACCAGGCGACTAGAAGTTTATTTCCAAAAAAAAAAAAAAAAATCGATTCTGCCCACTCTCTACAATAGAGAAATTAATTGCAATTCTTTCTTTTGTTATAATAATATTTTAGATTTTACTTTGAACAGAAATAGTAAATGTTGGAGTCTTTGCTCCTCCAACATTTGCTTTCCTATTTGGGAAAATATTTTACAAAGGGCGAGCAATTAAAATAGTTTTTTTTTCAAAATTATATTTTCCGGAAATATTTTGTATCCAAGGACACCTACCATTTTAAAATATTGCAGAATTTTAAAATTTCCGTCTATTAACCGTTAATATTATTTGACGACAAATATTTACAACTATCTATATACCGCAAAAAAATGTCATCAATGTAAAAATTATTTTCCGAAAGGCTTATGGTGATACATTACAATTATTATAACATTCTTGTTCTTACAGTGGCGAGTTATTTGGCAAAATGGAAAGGTTTATCTTGATAGAAATATGTACATACATACATAATACATCATCCGATTATATTTCGAAATTCAAAGATTTTATTACTTTATGAATGAACTTATTAATAAAATGCAAAGGTTAATTATACCATGTTTGCCATCCTTGGTGCTAGTAACTCGCATACTCTTTCGTGGTGAAAACTATAACATTTTTATGGGTGTATGACTATGACCGGCTTTATTTTATCAATGTTTAAAAAAAAAAAATAAGTATAAAAATGCTTAAATATTTATTATTTAATTTGGTATATTAACATGTTATAAGGTTAAAGTTCTTTAAATTTTTAATTTATTTTTTAACCATGATTAATACGAAAACAACTTCAAAACTTTTGTTCTATAAATTATCCAAAAATTTTCTATTTTATATAAATAACTGCTTTAACCTACACTCGTATTTAAAGAACAAATCAACCAACCAACCCATTACTATATAAATATAAAACATACGTATTCTTCTTTCTCTTCTTTTTATGCTTATTGCCTGTCAACCATCAGTTTACTTACTATTATATGTGTATGTTGTAACCTTTATTTTATTCTCTATTCTTTTTTTCAATATTTTCAACCGTTATTTTATTGTACATAAAAAATAGTTCAACATATTTGTACATAGAACTATAAATTTTTATACACATGTATAAAATATTCATATGAATACTTTACATACATGTTGACATAAGTATCAAATATATGTATAAAACTATCAATTCCTCTACATTTGGTTGACTGAGAACTTTGGGCAACAGACAATAACGGTAGTAATACATGAATATTAGTTTGTAGGTGTGCATGTATTTATGTATGTATGTATTTATGTATGTATGTAGATATATATAATTTAGATTTGTTTACAAATAAGTGTCTACCATGCCAGCAATTAGGTGATAGTTTTATGCACTATCAGAAAAATGACTCTTTCTAGTATTCTCAAGTTGTTATTTTACTGTTAGTAAACAATTTTACAAAAACAAATAACATTAATTTCGATTTTTGATCTACTTATTTTACATTTCTTACTAACTAAAATGTCGAAAAAGTCACTTAAAAGTTAGTTTTTGGATAAATATAAAGTTACCAAAAACTGTCTCCCATTAGTGTTCTCAAGATGTTATTTTCCTGATAGTAAAAAATTTTACAAAAATAAATAACATTAATTTCGATTTTCGACCTTCTGAAAGTAAAAAAACCATTACGCTGTTTTTAAATTAAAAATAAAAAATGTAAGGAAGGCGATGGTACTTAGTTGGTGTCTTGCTTTCAAAGGCAAGCAATCGATTTTTTAAAAATTTTAAGAAAAAATTAAAAAAAAGAGTGATAAAGTGAATGTTGTTTATAATGAAGACAAAATGAAAACAAAATTGTGAAAAAAAATTTTGAAATTTTAAATTAAATTAATTAAAAAATAAATATTATTTAGTAAAACGAAGCGAAAATTCATTTTGAAGACAACAAATAAATTTGGATTTATTTCTTGCTTTTAATAATATAAAATTTCGAAATAAATTGCTTTTCGCTTATAAAAATATGTATATTTTTTTAGTGAAAGTGAACCCATATATGCATGTTCATCAAACTTTTCAACTAAATTTTTAAAGTTGTTAGGCCCTTCGAAATCAAAAATATTCTGTTACAATTTATCAAAATATATCTATAATTTTTTTTACTAAGGTAAGTTATTTTAATTTTCCCTAACACTAACCCTAAATGACTTTATTCGTCACACAAAAAAAAGCAGTCAATAGTGTCATTAAAAAAGTATCCAAACTGCGATACAGTTTTGCCCGAAAGATGAGACCTCTTCGATAGGAAAATAACTTCTTTTTCTTTTACTATTTTAAAATAAATATGGATACTATTTAGTTAAAGTTTGGATAGTAATGTTGATAGTATTAAGTTAGAATTTCGACAGAAATAGTGACTTTTTCTGCTCCTCAAAATGACTCCAATTTGACACATAAAAAAAGCACTTAATAGAGTCATTAAAAAAGTATTAGAACTGCTGCACACTTCTTCCCGCACGGTGACTCTTCTTGGATAAGAAAATGATATCATATTCGACTGTTAAAAACAACTTGAGGTTACTCTTTAGTGCAAATTTGGATAGAAAATGTTGGCAGGGTATATAGAGTTAAACTTATGTATCTTTTTCTAATTTGTTTAAGTTAATTCTTTTATGATTGTTGTGTGTATGTTTGTAAATGTCATTGGCATTCACGCGTAAATAATGCATTGATTATTTATTATTACCTATAGATCTACACAAAATAACAAAAACA
This sequence comes from Protocalliphora azurea, assembly GCA_932274085.1. Classification (NCBI taxonomy): domain Eukaryota; kingdom Metazoa; phylum Arthropoda; class Insecta; order Diptera; family Calliphoridae; genus Protocalliphora; species Protocalliphora azurea. The sequence continues at coordinate 202,624,048 of OW026519.1, read as the reverse complement.
TTTATTAAACAAGTGTTAATAACTAAAATAAACTAGAAGATCCATAAAAATGGAATAAAATAGAAGATAGGTTTAATTTATTATTTAAATAGAATCGGAGATTTGCTACTTGAAATAAGTAAATATGGATGATTAAATTCGAGTTGTAAATATTTTTTTGCAAATGCTAATAATAAAGTTGTTTTCAGCATGAATAGTAGATTATTTAAAATTTAGTCAGGAAACATATTTTAAGAGTATTTCATATGCGCATAAAACACTTTTTAGTGCACATTTTTTATTGCCCTGGTGATCATTATTTTCTTCGTACTTTAAGGCATATAAATTTTATTAGCGTAAGAAAAAGTAGATTTTCAAACTGTAGAACGTAAAGAATTATAAAAATTTTATGAAAAAAATCTAAATCTTTTGTCAGAAAAAAAAAAAAAAAAAATTAATAAAAAAGATGATTTGAAGACATACAAAGTATTGGCATTAATTCTTATGGTTCTTTTTATTAAAAAATGGATAAGGTACCAAGGTATTTTATTCAATGAATTATCCATCAGAAGATGGATTACATTCCAAAACCAATTATCATTTTTCGATCTGATACCTTGTCGTAAAGCGAAGCGTATTGAATCTACGGCATTCCGAATCGAACGAAGCAATTAGTGGTCAAAAGCAATAATGCTAGCGCAATATGGCAAGTGGAGTAAAACTTCTCTGAGTTATTAATTTGTTGTTCAACATAAGACCGTACATACTCATGTTGAAAAATTATAGAATCATATCTGGACGCATATTTAATAGAAACGTTCAAAACACCAAATAGTCCTATTTATTATACATCATTTTAATGGATATTGCGTCTTCTTTAAAATTATGTACAAAAAATTTTATTTTTAAAATTTATAGAAGACTTTTCTTAAAATAAAATGACGTTTACAAGAACATATTTCCTAAATTTGAGTCTGAATATTTTCCAAATCGTTATATCAAAATAATTTTCGCGCACGTTAATTAAGATTTTAAAAATGCAAAATTCAGATAAATATATATAATTTTACTGTATATTTTTTAAGGTAAAAATGTTAATTATTGAAAATGTCTTGTTTTTTTCAAAAAATTGCCTTGGGTGAATAAATTAACCAGAGAGATATTACAATTTATTGCAGAAGTCTCAAAAACATACCATACTATCTAATCTTATTCGAAAAATGCTGAAATCGACAATCAAAAATTTTGTATAGATTTAAAAAGTTGTATTTTATTTAAAAAATTTATCGTTTTCCACCACTGCTGGATGTAGGGTGCACGTTCACGCACTTTTTTTTTAGCAAAAATTTAAAATTTTTGAGACCTGTTTCAAAATTTTGATTTTAGTCTTTTTTCTAGTTATTAAATTAAGATAATTAAAAAATGTTTCTTTAGTATAATTTGGAAAGTTATAGAGAATTTCAACATTTTAAAAAAATTTTTTGGAATTTCTATTTTAAAAAAGTCAAGGTCAAAAAATCACCAGAAAATATTATAGTACAGAACACATGTTTTTCTTTATCTTACTTAGTAGAATTCAGAAATATAAAAAAATATTTCAAATCGGTCCATATTTGTAAAAGTTACAAGCTCGCTGCAGCGCCGTACGTGCTTTATCTACATACTCCAGCCAACAATATTGTGAAAACCTAACCCTTCCTCTAGCGATGTTCCAAATTTCATCAAGATCGATCTAGGAGTTTAAAAGATTCAGATTTATTACCATTTATCTTGCAAAAGGCCCCACTGTGCAGTTTTGAACAAAATAATTTCAGAAAGATTCTCCCATTTAATTCATTTATATATTCTAATTTTTTCTTGCGCACTTCTTAATTATTCTTTTGTTTACCTTTTGAAAGGGTCTAAAAACCAGATTTTCACATGTAACCATCCAAAATGAATGGTAAAATATCTTTTCAATTAGTATCATTATTTTTACCAAGAGTCAAAAGTTTTGTTATAAATTTATTCCTTATATATATATTCGACAAAAAATAATCCATTTATATGAAGTTTTTGGAAAGAAAATCTAAATAAATGTCTTTAAATATTATCTTAATTTATTAACCTGTATACAAGTTTAATATCTTATAAAAAAATAATCAATAAATTCTAAATAAACCGTAAATTATTTCACACATTTTTGTAAATTGTTTAACATCTTCCCAGCAAAAACTTTTTGGTTTTCGATAATAACAACTACTTATTAAAGTAGTTTCTTGGTAATGAGGCGTCATTATTATTTGCCTACTCTGTATTACATTAATATGTACTTAATAGTATAATAGCACAGTAATACTGCAATCACGTGGATGAGTTGGCTAGAGCGCCTGATTAACAATCAGAAGGTTGTTGGTTCAACCCCATTCTGAAGCTGTTAGCTTTTTATAACAAAATGTCTAAAAAGATATTTTTAACTAAATAGAGTTTTTGTCGCTTAGGATGCTATGTGCATCCTAAGCGACTGGTGTACTGAGTAAGACATTAGTCAGTAAAAACGAATGGTTAGTGTGTGTTCAAGTTCGAGTCTCACTGACGGCAAAATTTTTTTATTTTTTTTTTTATTTTTGTTTTCGTTTAGGTACATATTTTTGAGTACCCCTAGAATCAAAAAATAACTACATGAATTTGTGGACAAGTCGAACAAAAATAACTAGTTATTCAGGCAAAAAATAAGTAGTTTATTTTTGTTTCCAATTATACCTGCTGCTTACCAGGAAAGCAAAGTTTTTGCTGGGTTGAGACAGAAAAAGTTTCATCTGCATAAAAATTAGTTCCAGTCTATGCCATAGATTATTAATTTTTTACAGATTTAGGCGCAGAAATACTAATAGAAAAATTTGAAAAGTTAAGAAGATTTTTAAAAAATATATATTAAAAAATGAAATTAAAAAAAAAAAAATATATATTCTACAAGGAATAAATTTGACACTGGAAAACATTGTAAATGTTAACAAACTTTAAAAATTGTTTCTTAATTTTATAGATTGAATATTGTATTCTAAAACTAGTTTTGAAACTCAACACATTATGAAAAAAAAAAAAATTAAATATATATATAATTTCCACTTGAAATTCAATAATCGTTTACATTATGATAAAAATCATAATTATTAAATAAATTATTATCATAATATATATATTATTACAGCAACATTTTAATTATAGAACAAAACGGTCACCTCATTGTTTGCATTTTACATATTAAACGCATCATTTTTAACAGCGAAAAAAAATTTAAATCGTTTTTAAATATTCATAGTATTTTTTACATGAACCTATAGAATTTCATGGATTTTATACATTTCAATGGAGGTTTATCTTATAACTTAATGAAATTGTTTGTATCTGCTTGTCCCAGCTTTTACTTGAATATTTTCTCAGCTATTCTTAGCTTTTTGTCTGTATATTTTTTATTTTTATTATCTAATCAAAAAGTTTTGTAGATCATATTATCAGCTAAATGATATGATATCTATACTAAGGAAATAAATTTGTAGCTGCACTTGGGACTAAAGAATATTATGAAGTTTATATTGTAGTGTATTTAAGATAAAGTGAAAAAAAAGTATCTGAAGTTGATATATATTAATATTTTTATATAAATATATAAATGACAATGTGTACTTTATTATTCACGTTAAATTTGTTTAATAAAGTAATTATCGCTTAATGTTTAGTTACGTGATTACAAAGAATATGTTTTTTTTTTTTTTTGACACAAAACGCTTTTTTGGGTATAACAGTTTTGGACATTTAAAAGTGATCACTATTTTTGATTACAATTTGTTTCTATTCGTTTATTCGGGAAAACTCAATTGAAATTTTTTTTACGATCTCTATCAAAATTTCTCTTTTCATTTACTCTTGGAAATTAAAAAAAAAAATTAAATTTTATAGATCCGCATCGGCTACTCTTTCTGAAAATATCGTTAACAGATTAACATTTTTTTTAAAGTATACTGTAACTATCATACCGTTAGTTTTCCAGTTGATTTGAAGGAGCACAGGTCCTTAGTGGGTCAGGGTGTAGTGGGTGGATCCCCAAAGTTGGTCACCTTGGGTATGTATTTTTTTTATTTGTTTGTTAAAAATTCATTTAGGATTTAATTATTAAAAAATTATAAATCTACGCCTATGTGTAAAATATCTTTTAATTTACTAAATTCCTATAAAACTTAAACTAGATTTCTTATAAAATTCTAAATATTATACATATAAAATTATATAAATATATCGTTTCGATAATAAGTTATATTAATCTGAACTTGAATCTTAAAACAAATTGCACAATTCTTTCGCCCCTAAAGAGTCCACTTTTAAAAATGTTTTATTGTTCCGTCCTATACAATTTTTTTAATGATCCCATGATCCCACAGAAATTTTAACATTAAATAACAGAAAAGTAAAATCGGAGTCATTTTGTTCATCGATCTCCCTACGAATCCATTCATATTTTGTAAATTTTCAAAAAAATTTTTTTTTTTTTTCATAAAGTTTTCAAGGCAAAGCTAAGAGAAAAAATATTTTAGATATGAACCACATATGTTGGCTAAACATAAAAAAAAACTTTCTGATCCACACTGTTTATAACCTGTCGTTAGCATTTTAATGGAAGAAAAAAAATAAATACATTTTTGAAATATGTTTTTTCTCAATTAATTAAATTTATAAATAAATACAAATTGACATCAGTGATCAGTCTATATTCAACAGATTCTGCTGGAAGCATGCATTTATGCTATTATAATCACTACAAAAAATCTTTTAAGGTATTTTTTTTTTTACCGAAAACTGTATTTTTCGATTTCAAAAAATAAAATTCCGTTTTTTTTTATTACATCGAAATTTAATTACACGCACAGAAAAAATTATTAGTTTATATTTTTCAATTAACACAGTTGTTTCATTTTACATCAAATAAATATATTCAAACAAAAATAAAGAGTAAGATTTTTTTCTTATTTAAATTTTTAATTCATTCAATCATCTAATTGATTGATTTAATAATTTTTTTAATTGGAAAAATTGGAAAAACAGCAAATGTAAACAATTTTTAATTGAATGAATTATTTTGGTGATTGTTGATTTATTCTGTGCAGGCAGTTACCATGAGTATAAATTTTTGCACACAAAAATATTTCTGTTTAAAATTTATTTGTTTTATTTTTTCAACAGAAATCATAATTGATATATGAAATTCGAAATACATATAAATAAACAAGTGTGTTCAGTATTTAATTAAAAAATCGCTTCTTTTTTGATTGTTGTTTTAAATTTGGTTAATAGAGAATCTTATGTATGGTGTCATAGTTTTAATTGTTTTAAATTGTTATTTTTTCTATTTTTTTTTTTTTTGGCAACAAAGTCAACAGATTTTTTTATGCAAAATAAATTTATCGACTTTAAAAACTTTATATTGTTTATTATTAGTAAACATTTTTAGTGTAAAATAAAATATTTGCATTATTAAATTTTTTTGGTTTTGTTTACTTTTTTTTTGTTCTTGGTACGGTTTTTTTGTGCTTCACACTGGTATGCGTGAAATTATTTTTTTATTATTATTCTTTTTTTTTCAGAGGGGAATAACAAAATTACGTAGTGCTTAAAATATGTTTTTTTTAATTCAATGAAAAAATTTTTATTATTAAATAAAATAAAATTATTAATTTAAATTAAATTAATAAACAACCCACCATAAAATATGCATTAATAATTTAATTATTAAGGTTTTGTTTTATTTATTAAATAAAACAATCTTGAAATATTTAGAATAAAATGGTTTTATTGTTATTTTTTTATATATATATATAACTGTTTATACGAATAAATTTTTTATATGTAATAGTAGTCTTTTTAATTTTTTTTCTTTGTTTTTGTTTTTATTTAGGCAAAAACAGTTTTAGTTAAATACAGACAGTATGTCTGTGTATGTGTGTTTATAGACTAGTTGTTTTTTATTATTTCTTTTGTTTTGAATTATATTCAATTAAAAAGAAAAGTAATGAGAGCATCATGTCTTCGTCAGACATTTTTTTAAAATTTTTTGCATTTTATTACGTTTGTTAGGTATATTTCTCTGCTTTTTTTTTTTTGTTAAATAAAAAAAAAAAAAAAAAATAATAATAAAATGCCAAAATTAAACTCGAAATTTAAACAAACGTATGCCAACAAACATTTTTTGAACTAAATTAATAAAATTTCACAAGAGTGAGAATTTCAAGTCAAATAAAAAAACATATATTAAACAAATTTATTTTTAAATTTCTCTTTAAGAGAATTTTGCAAAACAAAACTTTTTTATTAAATAAATAAACACACCACATATTGTTTAAATAACAACAGCAATAAAACATAAAATATTTTTTTCATAAACTTCCAAATAATTTTTAGCGATGTGTTCATTATGGTAAAAATATACATATGTTTTTTTTCCTTTCTTTGTACTTATGCAAAGCAAATTCTCTCATAATTATAATTTAAATATTTTTAAATTTTATTAAATTAACGGAAATCAGTCTAAACAAATTTTACGAAATAAAACTGAACCGTAGAATATCCCGAGAGACTAATGTTTTGTGATTTTTATATAAGAAAACTCCTCAAACTGAATACAAGAAAAAACTAAAATGGCTTAAGAGGTTAAAAGATTGATTATTAATAAAATACAATATTTTAAATACTGTTCAATTTTTTTGGTCTAATGTGCCAAAAAACTTAAAATTTAGATTTACAGTTTTTTAACAATATACTTCATATTCGTCCCTAAATATAATTCGTCCCATTGAGATTTTGTTAAAATATAGATAAATTTTTTTATCCTAAAAATCAAGGAATTAAAAAAAAACTCAATTGTTTATATAAAAATACCCAAACCCAAACCGGGGAAAAACTATTATTTTTTAATCTCAGCTTTAACTTATGAGAATTATACAAATAAATATAAAAAAATCTTGAAAGTCGGCCAAGATAGGATGGGACTTGCTGGGGGACCCTTGCCCAAAATCTTCTCCGGTTTTATTCAATTTTCCTTTGGAAACATTAACAAAAATGTTAGAAGCTAGAACAAAAAAATTTAATTAGAAAAAATCCCCAAGAATAAGTTTTATTTTTCAAGTTTCAACTTCAGATTAATATAACTTTTTTTTAATATATTTTTTTATTCTTATTGTAATATTATTAAGAATTTTGTGGAGAATATAATGGATATTTAAAAAAAAATAGTTCCTATATTGAGACTGACAAGTTTAAAAAAACTAAACTAGGCCAAAAATGAGAATGAGAAATCTTGCAAATAGGTCAAATTTTTTTTTCAAGATTAGTCAAGAATTGCCTCCGTTTTATATTTATGAAAAAAGAAAAAAATTTATAAACCGGACCAAAAAAAAAATTTAATTAGAAGTGAAAAACATGACCAGCTTTTTAGAAAAATAAAACCGAAAAATAAAAATTTTTTAAAAATTTCAATTTTATCGGAACTATGTATTTTTAAATGTTGTAAGAAATCCAATGGATATTAATAAAAATAGAAAACAAATTAATCCTACTAAGTTTAAAGATTCGGTCTAAATGTATCTTAAATCAAAAGGGATATATTTCAAATATATCCCTACTTTTACTATGACTATCTATATAAAAAATGTTTTAACCTTGTAATCATAAATTTTAACGATAAAAAAATATATTTCCAAGGTGACCAATTTTGGAGATCCATCGACCATCCCCCAGACTTGCTAGGGACTTGTCCTCCAACAAATCAACTTGAAAACACTTCAGCTTTGGCCATGGAAAATTTTATTCAGTTACTTATAAGGGTTTACAAGTTACAACACTATTTACCAAAAAAAAGTTTAAGGGGTCTTTAAATTTACCTATTTTTTAATGAGTCACTTTCTTGAACACTAAACGAATAGATAATTTACTTGAGCCGAAGTTTGAACAAGTTTTATTCAAATTTTAAGTATTAGTAAATATTTTTAGTCAAAATATGTTTACGCTTATTTCATTAAATATTTGTTTAATCTGATTGTAGCTGAATATATGAAAAATATATTCTGTACATGACCGGTAGATACTTGTTTATGGTCCTTCGAATTATATCATTATTGACGAAGCAGTAACTAACTATACGTACGACCACAACTATGTTCTATAACCTCCGCCAAATGGCACATCCACCAATTGGTGTAAGTTGCTCAAAGATATATAGTGAAATGCTTATGAACTGTGTTGTGATAGACATTTATATAATCCACTTTGCTTTGATAATTCCTAACAGTGGCAATAAAATTAATAATCGATTGCAAATTACTTATGGTCCTTTGAACCGGATAAAAATAAATAAATAACACAAACAACAATTAAAATTTTATGAAGGTTGAAAAATTGCTGAATTTGAATCAAATCGCTAGGCATTTGTAGAATGACGAGCACAAATTAGTCAATACATAGCAAATTAGACTTCTCAAAATTGTACCAGTGCAACAAGGCCTCAATGTTTAGTTTTCCCAGTAAAAAAGACATCATGAATGCTGATAAAACCCATAAACCTTGATAATTTCAAACAGAAATATTAAAATTCATTACTGACAACTCGCTGATGGACATTCGAACCAGAACAAATATATTCTTTACAAAGATTGAACCAAATCTTTAGGCATTACGATTAATAGGGGATTTTCGATGATAAATCTCTTTTTGATTATTCACCATCCAAATAATTAATCGTATTTTATTAAAATTACATTTGAAAATAAACATAAATATTGTTCTTTAAAACAGCCAAAGAAAATAAGTTTTCTTTAAGCTACAAATATCCACAGGTATATTTTATATATTACTTTCTGGCAATTCTCTATACATATATATTTATTCCCTAACACAGTTTGAATCATACATTTAGTATCGTTTTCTTTTTTTCAAAAGGCGTGGGCATTATTTTCAAAATATACAACAAATAAATTCAGATTAAAATCGTTGTATAACTTGGACAACAATAAAAATAAGAAAAGTTTTTTAAATAAATAATAACAAAAATCTTACGTATGTTTCCAAAAAAGTTAAAAAATCGTGATGGATTGCTTTTTTTCATAATCTTGGAATTTATATGACTTGATGATGGTGTTTTTTTTTTTTTTTTTTTTTTTTTTTTAATAAATATTTAACAAAATAATAAAAAATATTGTTTATTTTTCTTTAGCACAATAAAAAGGCAACTGATTTTGCAAAATAAATTTTGAAAAATTGTTTCACCGGAAAAAATCAAAACGAAAATATTTTTTTTTACTAAAAGTGAATTAACAGACACGATAAAACCGCAGACACTAAAGTAACAATATAGACTAAATTTAAAAACTTAAAGAATAGCACAAAAAAAACAGCTATAACGCAGAGAAATAAAGATTTTTCTTTTAGTTAAACATATATTCAGAATTTTTCACTTTTTGTACTCAGAAAATCAGACGAATATAGGAAGAAAAATCATTTAGTTGGTATATTGTAGATACACAAACCAATACATGCTAAAATAAAAAAGATTTTTCTCAAAACTCAAACAAAAATTAAGAGAAAAAAATTTCAAAATATTTTTTAGACATAAATTTAAAAGAATTCGAAAATTTTTCAAATAACACAAAAGTAACAAAAAAAAATAGAAAAGAAGATAAACACTAAATGATTGAATACTAAAAATAGATTATCAATTAAGTGGAGAAACATCAAGTGTATATGACCTATATTATGGGCACCCTTTATTTTCGTTTACTTTTGAAGTGAATTTTCCTCCCCTCTCCCCAATAAAAAAATACTTTCAAAGAATTAATTGTAAAATGGGGATAAAACACTTAGGCACGTTCACATTATATTGTGGCCATGTACCTAAGACAAGTTGTAAAAAAAAAAAAAAAAAAAAACTAAATAAAATAAAAATAAAAATTAAAATCAAAAGAAATTCAATTATTATATTTTGTTGTGCATGATGCATTCCCAACTATTTAACATCATAAATTAGAGGTGTGACAAATGGGATGTTGAAGTCTTAGCCGACTTTTGGTAATGTAAATTTTTAGTTTTGTTTATTTTTAATTTCTTTATAATAAATTACTTTAAATTATGAAATATATTATAGAAATTGTTTTAAAAGTTATTGTTTGTCAAAAGAAAATTTTGTCATTTGTATTTAATAAATGACAGATATCGATCAATTAAAAATCTATAAATCATACTTCTTAGCTTTTTTACAATAAATAAAATTGTCACATTAATCATATGGATGTTTGTTTCTTTTAGAATGGATCGTAATATTTTAAAATATTTTAAGGGAAATTAATAATATTTAAATGTTTGTTGTTTGGTTTTTTTTTTTTTAATAAATAATATTAAAAGATGACATGTCACTTTTATTATTGAATTATTAAACTCGAGAATGAAATAATCGCCAGAGGCAACAAAAATATTATCGAAAATTTCCTATAAAAAAGAGGATTTACCGAAAATTTTAAATTCTTTTTGAAAAAAAAAAAGGAATTGTATCGGAAACTTCCTATAAAAATAAATTGTATCGAAATTTTTTAAAAACAAAATTTTCATACAAAAACAAAACATCGAAAATTTAAAAAAAAAAAAAAAAAATTTTAATTTTTATATAAAAAAAAAGAAAAGAGTAGCTTTGTTCCCGTACTTTAAATTGGGAGCACGTGGGATTCAAATGTTACCGAAAAGCATTGCCGTACTCGAAAAATGGGCAAATGAGAGCTATTTTGAGAGAATAATGTTCTTCTTCTTCCACGAAACAGCACAGAATATTTCTTCGGGTAGATTGTGTAAATTAGAAAACAAAAAAAAAAAAAAAAAAAAAAAAAAAAAAACAAAAATTTGAATGAAAAGGAATAAAAATGATTTGTTTTTGTTACTAACAGAAAGTTCCATTAAAAAAAAAATTTAAAAATATTCAAATATTTTGAAAAATAAAATTACATTCACATACGAATTTTTAAAACAGTTTGATGTTTTATTTCTGGGCAAACAATTTGGATTTTAGTGTTCCCGTACTTTTGTGCATTATTGTATTTTTGTGGGAGAAAATTGAGCTTTTTCTCATTTTACCGCACTTTACATAAAAAGTAAAAAAAAAAAAACAAACCTAATATTGAAAAATATTCCTAAATTAATAAAATTTATCGAAATTTTCTATGACAAAAAAATAAAATAAAAATCGAAAATTTTTTTATAAAAAAAGTAAAGAATATCGAAAAATATTCTTATAAAAAGAAAATTTATTGAACATTTCCTAAAAAAATTTTCAATAATCTAAAATTTTCTATAAAAAGAAAATTTATCTGAAATTCCCATTAAAAAGAAAATTTATCGAAGATTTTATATAAAAAAATCTTTTTAATATAAAAATTTATTGAAAATTAAAAAAAAATCAAAGATTTCCTATAATAAGAAATTATATTAAAAATTTGCTATAAAAGAAAATTTATCAAAAATTTCCTATAAAAAGAATTAAAAAAAAAATTAAAATTTATCGATAATTTATTAAAAATTTTCTATAAAAAAAAACATGAGTAATTCCATTTAAAATTTAAACAATTTTGACCCTTGGTTCTCAATTTAGATAAAATGTGGTGCATGTGTAGAGAAGGAAACAGAGGAATGTAAAATGAATTTTTCTCATTTTTATTTTGAGAACTATGGCAACTCTATAGTTTTGAAAGTTATTAACATATTTATTTAAATGGCCATAACAATTGTTATATAAAAAATACCAGCGGTTTTGTCAAAGCTTGTATTTTAAGATGCCGTATAAAATTTTTGAAAATAGTTTTATTAACATTTTTTTTTTGTAAGAATTTTCTTTAGTGACGTGTATCTAAAAAGGTCTATCTTTAATTTTTTTTTTATATTTTTTTAGTAGGAAGCCTTATCGGTATACTTGGTACGGAGAAAATTTCAGAGAGGTGAAATTTAAAAATTTAAATGAATTACTCTTATCCAAAATGCTATAAAAATAAATTTACATATATATATATGAAATTTGAAAATTTAGTAAATTGTTGTTGATCACTGCGGTTATTAATTTTCTTATAATTTTTAAATATGAGAATATGTAGCGTAATAGTTAACTCATTTTTGTCAAATATTTGTTGTCTGAACAAACCTTTATGTAGTAAATATGTATATCGAAAATTGAGTAACTTTATAAAAATGGCTTAAATTAAGTGCAAATAAGTTATGATAAATATTAAATTGCAATGACAATGAAATATATTTAACATCAAATTTTTTTATTTTATCTTTTGTGTATTTAAAACAAATTTCTTTTTGTAAAATATATTCAATTACTAACAATTAGTATTAGTATTTTCTTTTTAACACTTTCAAGTGATAATACAAATAAGAAATGTTAAATACCAAGAGAGAGAGAGAGAGAGAGATGGAGAGAGAATGTCAAACAATTCAATTTAATAATAAGTTGACAAGCAGAAGAATCCTTTCGCTTTCATTTGCGTGATAATGTTGCATTCACTGAATAATTTATAAATGTTCATAGTATTTTTCAGTTTTTTCGTTGCATATTATTTTCTGTTTTCTTTTGTGTAAAATAACAGTATACAATACAAAAGAAAAAATTTGTCAAGATGAGAAAACCCCATCAAAATCATTAACAACAAGTACTTTTTTACAATAAAAAGAAATAGTAAAGAAAAGAAAAAATATTTTAAATTGAAAAAATCTTCATTCATGACACGTTTACATACCGTATGTTTACTTGTTATTGTTACAACAAGTATTTAGTTTTATATGTTTTTATTCATATGTATGTGTACAGAAAAAATTATGAATCGGGAATAAAATAGTAAATAGTTGGTAAAGATAAGTTTTCTATAGATATAAAAAAAAAAAATGCTGAATTTTTGCATTTCCCAATAGGTAACAAAACATTTGATATATTCTTACAAAATTTTGAGAAATTTATCTTAAGAACATCAATACTTAACCAAAATCTTCGTATAATATGGGACGATAAAAAGTACATTTTTTATTTTGCTAATACAAATAATTATTATATTGTATCTGACTGGTTGGGATGTAAATTTATGTAGGCATTGTAGCAAAATAAAGAAGACTGGCTGAATGTATAAAATATATAAAATAATGTGCGACTATATTGTAAATGTGTTTAAAGCTTTGTGGGCACGTTACCGCAAAATAAAGGAATACAAATAACAACAATGAAGTCTAAATATGCAACAATAGACACGAGTAATTTTATTATTAATAACAGTGGCACTGATGAAGATGATGGAAACAAAACTAAAGACGTACTCAAACTAAAACAAGTGTAAGTACTAATACTTTTTTCTCTTTGTATTTTATAAAAAAAAAAAAACTGTAAATAAAGCATGTAACGAGTATGTAAGCAATTCATTCAATTTAACTAAAGCCAGCCAACAGGCAGCCCCCAACACAAACCAATTAATCGAGTAAACCAAGCAACCGACCTACGATGAACATATTCAGTATATTCATCCAAACGACCATGTTTATATGGAGAAAATATATAAAAAATGTGTGTATGTTAATTTTAGATAGATTTTTATACTGACATGAGAAAATACTGAAAAAAAAACTATTGAAATGAAAGGCCGCGGACAGACGTTTATTTACCCGTCATTTTTTTGACATTATAGAAAAATACAAAAAGATACAAAAAAAAAAAAAAAAATAGATAATAAAAAGCTTAAAAACGGGGAAGGAAGTACCAAACATTTGTTCGTTTTATTAAAGAGACGAAGAGAATGTAAAAAAATACATTACATTGTGTTGTTGGAAAACAAAATTTAAACAACTGTAACCAACTACAACAGACAACAACATTATCCATGAAAAGAACGTTCAGTGATGACAACTATTTACAAAATATTGTAAAAACAATTTAGAGCGCTATATTCGAATTTTTTATACCCTTCAAGAAATTAAACTTTGATATTTATCATAGAAAACGTTTCTTCCTTAAAAAAAAAAAAAAAACAACACTGATAGCTTTTGATGACTACTAAATTTTTTTATAAATATGTAGATACATGTTTATACAAAAAACAACAATACTGATTCATTGGAATGCTTCTTTTTTCCAACTAGAAAACGTCCAAACATACAAAAAAAATGATTGTGTGTATGCATATGCAATGAACAACTACTGCTTGCTTATACAAAAAACAACGTACTGAAATTCATTCCCATGTTTTTATATATGTTTGTGTATATTTTTAATATTTTTTTCAGATTTTTGTCTATAATCCGATTGTTTATAGACCGATATGGTTAATTAAAAAAACCGAAATTTTGGAACAGATTTTTACAAAAACGAATTCTGCAGCTTATATAGAAAATTCACAAAGTCCAATAATGCGTTTTGACTGATATCTCAGTTATTATTGAACCAATTTTGTTAATTTCTTCCGCAAAAACATTCCAAAAAAAGATTCCGAATTTTATGTGCAAAAACGAAGTTGCACAGAGGCCTCTTTTGGCGATAATAAGGCCATTAATGGAACGATTTTGTTGATTCTAAGGAATATTCCCTATAATTCTACTTCCCATCAGTAAGGATCCAGAAAATATATATTTTTTGGGGTCTTAAATGAATATTGTAGAAATTACAAACGGTATGACAAACTTATACCTGTGGTGAAGGATACAATAAAAAATAAATCATTAAAGCTTTAGCAACTTTACTTTAGCACTTATTACCTAGTGCAAAATCATTAATTCCCTCTTGGTTAACCATTTTTTATTTTCTTAAAAAATATTTCTTCTATGTACTGGTCTAATTGGTTAGAGATCAGATAAGAAACATGCAGTTATTTTATCTGATCTTATCTTATTTAAATTACAATATTTTGATTTTAATCATTGAATCTCATCGATTTTTTAAAATAAAATCTAGTAATTGTAAGATCATATCAGTCAAATTAGGTTAGGTTACTTTGGCAGCGATAAATTTTCGAGAATCGAATTCGAATTTCCTTTTATAGGAAATTTTCGATAAAATTTCTTTTTATAGAAAATTTCTATGAATTTATTTTTAAAGGAAATTTTCTATAAATTTACTTTTATTCTATAAATTTTCTTTCGATAAAATTTCTTTCTATTGGAAATACATTTTTTAAAAAATTCTAGTTATTGGTAATTTTCTTTAAAATTTACTTTTATAGGAAATTTTCGATAAAATTTATTTCTATAGACAATTTTTGAAAAAATTGCTTTTTATAGGAAATTTTCGATAAAATTTCTTTTTATAGGAAATTTACGATGAAATTTATTTTTATATGAAATTTACGATGAAATTTATTTTTATATGAAATTTACGATAAAATTTATTTTTATATGAAATTTGCGATAGATAGAAAATTTTCGAGAAATTTTCTTTTTATAAGAAATTTCCATTTCATAGGAAACGATCTTTTCTTTTTATAAGAAATTTTTGATAAATTTTCCTTTTATAGCAAATAAATAAATTAAATTATCTTTTTATAGAACATTTTCAATAACTTTTCTTTTTAAAGCAATTTTTTGATAAATCTTCTCTTTAAAGCAAATTTTTGATAAATGTTATTTTTATAGCAAATTTTGGCTTAAATTAAGATCACCGGCCCACTTGAGTTTTAAACAATTTTCATAATGATTCAGTATTACTTTTGATTCAGATTAAAGTAATGTAAAAAAATTTTCCCGTTTGCTCTTAGTTTACGTATTATGGGCATTTAAAGTTTTAATATATTATGCTGAAGATATATTTAAATTATATACCATTAAAAGTACGTTCAAATAACTTTCTAATGATATATAATATGACCACATTAAATCCTTGAAAGGAAAGATTGCGATTTTTGTTAATATACATTCTTTTTTATTTTCAAATAAATATTCAGCGATGCCGGTGTTTGACATACATAAAGGAGAAAGTCCCATAGCTCAGCCGCGGGACTGCTACTCAGAAAAAATTTTATTAACGTTAAAAAGAAAATATTTTTATTTCAACGGGCCAGTGATTTTAATTTGTTCCGAAATTTTTGATTTTTTAAGGAAATTTTCGATGTTTTATTTTTATAGAAAAATATCGGTTGAAATACTTTTTATAAGAAATGTTCGATTACATAAATTTTCTTAAAACTTAAGTTTATTATTGGACACTAGGCAGAATTGAATACATTTTCTAATCAGCTACGATTGTCATTAGTATTCCCTAGTGTCCCACTGTGACATTTTCTGTAAACATTTTCTATTTAATACAACTTTTTGGAAAATGTAATTTGTGTCTTTTTCCCCTTTTATTTTAGTAGCCTGAGTTTTTAAATTAGCAGCATTGTTTACATGATTTGGATTAGACAACAACAATAGCAAAGTTCATTCAGTAACAAAAAAAAAAAAAAAAAAAAATAAAACGACATTAAAATACATACATGTTTTCATAATAATGTCAATGGTGACGTATGTTCGTTTATTTATTAAATAAGAGATTTAATTGATTAAAAACTTTTATTTATTTATTTTTCCAGCAGCCAACAAAAAGAAACCTCAAAATATATAGTTTCTTAAATTGTAATAGTTATTTTAAATGTTGTTTATAAAAGATGAATGAATTAAAAATTATATATAGAAAATTAAATACTCTAAGGTGGTGGTTAGAAATTGTTTACCATTTATTTGCGTACGGGTCACACTGGTGATATCATCATACTTTTTCGAATTCGATTCTACATTGCAGAAAATTCTAATTCGAAACAAACACAATGAAAACATGCAAAAAAACAAATAAGAGGGTAAAACTAAGTTGTTTCTCTTATATTATGTCTGTGTTTCTCTTTAAAATGTTTTTTCACACTACCAAAATAGGGAGTGTACTAAACAATCATATAAACCGCACTACTCACATGTTTATTAAATCGAAATATGAAAAAAAAAAAAATGTAAATTTAATTAAAAAAAGGTAACATAAAAAATAACTATAGCAAATATTTATTAACACCTTTATTATCGAGTTTTATTTACTCAGTAAAAATATTCTTAGATTATGTTTATTTGTGTCGTATTCATTTTATAATTTCTCGTTGAACAAAAAATTAAAAAACAACCCCAAAAATTCACCTTCTTTTATTATTTTTGCTTTTGAAATTTTCATGTTTTTTGTTATTCTATTTCCATTTTTTTAATTGCAAACTCACCCATTACACTCTGCTTTTTCTTTTCCCTTTTTGTTACTTTTTTCAATGACTTTCTTGTACTTTTTTCCTTCTAATTTTTTTATTGCTTTTTTCAAGACCTACGTTTTTTAACGTGTTTTAATTTTTATCGTTTTATTTTTGTATATTTCAACTTCCATTAACTTTTTATTAACCACTTTTATTAATGAAAATTTTCGCCGTTGTATTTTCTTTCTTAATTTTGTTGAATTTTTAAAATAAATGCATTTTTATAATTCTCTTTTTTTAAGATTTCTTCACCAAAAAATTTATAAAAAGAAATAGTACCAGGAAATCCACAATGACAATTACAAATAAAAAAGTATTTAGTGAATGTCACCACAATTATAAACCGCACAAAAATTGCACACGACAACCAACCTAGACGACCACTTTTAAACTGAGGTAAGAAAAAAAGTTAACTCGCTCGCTGCAAACTCCACAAAATAAAGAGAAAACAGAACCAAGGCAGATTTAATAAGGTAACAGCAGTTCGGAGAGGATTTTTTTCCCAATTTTTTAAGTATGGAGTTTTGACGTTCAAACAAATTACTGAGAGAAAACAAATAATCAGCTTGGCTAATGATGTTACCTTCTTAAATCTGCCTTACACAGAAATATGTGCGACTCAGCGTTGCCAGAATGATGATTTTATCATGTTTTTAATGATTTTTTAACCCAAATATGGTTTGATAACTTTTCCTTCAAAATATGATTTTTTTTTAACTACCAACAAAAAGTTTGGTACTCATATTACAAATATTTTTTTTTTATTCTGTGGTATGTCCAAAAGCGGCTCCTCCTACATAATTTAACCTTTTTACCCATTTTTTTTTTTAATAACAACAAATTCTTTTCATATGAGTTTCTTAAGAAAGTACGTTTTTCAATAACCTATAACTTTATAAAAAAACTATTCAGTTGTACACAAGTTGCGTTAAAAGTACTATCAATGATGAGAAAAAAATCGGAGCTGAATCAGAACATTCAATTTAAGCCAAAAGTTTTTTTAAGTCTCGCAAATACTAATATCGACCACTATGTGCATAATACCTCGTAAGTATATTATACTGACGAAATTTTTATTTTATTATATGTGTTTTCGGACATATGGCTAGAGATTGTAATTTCCCGGACTTTTTGATTTCCCGGACAGCGGGTAAAAATTTTCGACTTTCCGGAATTCCAAAATTCTGAATTATAAACTACAATTATCACTACTCCCATTAGTTGAACTACTGGAACCCAAATAGGATATGAATCTTTGCATAAGCAGATTTAAAACAGGATTGTAAATGTACTAAGAAAAGGAAATTTGAACATCTTGCTGTAAGTCTTTTAGAGAAGTTCTTATTTCAGCGAAATCTGAGTCGTTTTACTAACTGGTCGGCAATGAGAAAGGTGCAGTATCTTTTGGTAATATCAACTCTCATTATAGTCAAGCCATGTTTCATTTTGTTATAGTCTTGCAATAGATGGGACATGCTTTGATTATAACTTGGAGCAATGATTTTAACGTCAGGTTATATTCGTTAACGATCTTCAAAACAATATCGTCAGTGTTGATTAAAATGCTCATGGTTTTCAGGAATGAGTTGGGTGTAGCCATTAGCCTGCATAAGAAAATTGATTTCCAGCATATGTTTTGTAGTCTCTATAATATTATTTTTTATACTATTCCAATTTAATTGTATAATTTAAAAAGATTGATGGCAATAATGACTATGCACTAGCCACTGTAAAAAGTGTCAGTGCGCGATAATATGGGCAGCTGAAGTAGAGCTTCTGGGGATGTATGTGACTAGCCCAACACTGGTTGTTGCAACAACTCTGCTGTGATCGAAAGTTACTCCCTGAAAATATAGATTCAATGTTTAATTATTTACGATATGTCATTAGGTTTAGTTGGAAGCTGGTAAAAATGTGCCTCCTCGATCGATCTTAACAATAGGTCAATGGTTCCCAGATCAGTTGGCCCATTGGGACAGTTAAATAAATGCACTGGCTTTGAAGACAGGGCAACGGTTTATAGTGCTAGGAACAATGCGTTGGTGGTTAAGAATACTGCACCAACCGGATCATAATTGCGCCAGTATTGATCTTGTTTGGCTGGGAAGTTGCCTCTCATCCATCATCCGAAATTGCAGGTGGGTGTTCATCTAGGACTCTCTTGTATATATAGCCATTACTTCTGAGACCGCCTATTGATGCAATTCTCTCGGTGCATACCTTCCAACGACAACTGGATCCAAGCTCCGGAACGACCCTAGTTAATCTCGGCCAAAGATTGTCAACTTAGCAACAGCTGTATCAATGCAACACTAGTGGTAGATGTTAGTTCACCAGTTTTTAGAGTATTTCCTGTTTCTAAAGGACTCCCTTCCAAATATTACACAAATGTTTTTTGCAACCATTACAAGTCTCTTTAGTCTAGTGTTGCTCGGATAATTCCGGAGAGCATATCCAATTGTCGTGGAAACTTTTCCTTATTTATGCCAGATGAATTTAATACGTTAGTGACAAAAGTAGCATCGTATCTTAGAATATTGAACATATTTATATTACGGTTTTATCATTGATTGCATTATTATTTAAGGCTGTATAATTGTTATAAGGAGAGTTGCTATATTTATATGTTGCCTATTTTTTACTAAAACTTCTCAATGAATCTGCAATTAATTTTTCAATTTTTAAATATGGCTGCTTGAACAGTTTTTAGTACTTTTATTTTTCAATGTTCCGTTTTTTTTTCTGTATATTTTTTCCTGCATATTTTATTTAGTTCCGGAGAAAAGATCCAAAAGTCGTGGGAACGTCTCTTTATTTATACTAGGATGTATTTAAAACGTCGTTTGGTGGTAAAAGTCCCATTTTGTATCGTAAAATAATTAAACATATTACTGTTTTATCGTCATCGACTGCATTATCATCCAAAGCTATATAATTGTTATAACCAGAATTGCCATATACATTGCCTATTTTTCACTAAAATCTGCGTAAATTTTTAATCGATTTTTAAAAATTCCTTCTAATTTAAAATTTTTCTTTGTATATATATATATATTTTTTTTTATTAATTTTGCATAATAATTATAAGAATTTCTTGTATTTTTTGTTTATTTTTAATTCATTATTTAATAACATTACCAACAAAATAATTCAATTTTATTTATTCATCATATATTATATGTTATGTATATATAATATAGTTTTTAAAAATTCAAAAGAAAAAGCTAATTAAATAATAATAATTATTAAATAATAAAATATAATAAAACAACTATTTAATATTTTTATCTTAAATACCATTTATAATGTAGTTATTAAATATATTAATTTGTTTTTTTTATTTTAATATCTTTAAAAAAAGGATTGTATATAATAGAGTTTACTTTACTGCCTTTTAAATTTAAATTATTTTAGTTAATTAATATTAATGTTAAACTTTTTTCTATTTAAAATCACCGGCACTGGGGAGAGAGAATAATAATAGTTATAAGAAACTAATGTTTAACAAAGAATATACATATTATTTTTATTTTTTTTTTTTTTAATAACTTCTTTGTTCAAGGAATAGAACGAATAAAATATATTGTTGTTGTGATTCAGTAAAATTAATAACTAGATGGATGAAATTGTAGTGTGCTGCTGGTTGGTTGGTTTTATTATGTTTTTAAGAGGGGGGCTTAAATTTTCTGTCTTATTTTATATGTTAAACATTTAGGATTTTAATAACTTTTTCTTTTTTGCTTGCCTGATTTATTAATTTTTATTTTTTCATATAATCCCTTGTAATATTATCTAAAATGTTTGTTTATATTTATTTTGTATTACTTATACATTTACACATTCATATACATATTTTTTTTATAATTTAACGCATTAATACTTCATCGACATAAAGTATTTTTTTAGATTTGTAATATTTTGATTCCAACTTTTTGTTTTTTTTTCCTTTTTTTAATTAAAAATTTTAGCTAATTAAAAGTGAGTGTATTTATTTTTCTGGATTTTCTTTAAAATAATTTGGGTTTTGTTTAAACATTTATATAACATGATTTTTATAATTTATTTTTGTTTTATTATTTCATTAATAAGTTTAATTTTAACTATTTCAAAATAAAAAAGCAAAATATGAAAGAAATTCACTACCAAATTATTTAAATTTATATCAAATATATCATTGCTGTTTTTTTTTTCAAATAAAAATAACATTGTGTCGCAGACTTACTCTTCATCAGAATCGCCATCGCTTGAGTAGCCAATTTGTTGATGTGCCCTTCGGACAAATGGTGCGGTAATCACTTGTCTGTTGAAGAAAATGTTTAAATGTTTTTCAAAGACCTTAATGAAGTTTTAAAAAGCAAACTTACGCTATTCTACGGTAATGGTTCAACCATTCCTCTAGCATTTGGGCTACTAAGAGTGGACGTTTACGTAATTTTTGTTGAGCTACCAATAAGCCCCCCTCTGTAACACAGACATCAAGCCATTGACGCATAATGGCCTCTTCGCGACCCATCTAAAAAAAAACAAAAATTAAAATAAATTGTACAGAAAAAATTGTTATGTACATATAACATTATTTTATAAAGAGAATACTTACCTCTGACTGTGTTAAAAAATGTATTGGCAATAATTTCGATTCACAATCCATTAACGGCAAGTATGTTACATCCTCTGGTTCATCACGTCGCAAATCAATGCGGGCATAAGGTTCCATTGGTACCAAAGCACTAAAATGTCCTCGGGTATAACCTAAAGCTATAGGGGATTTTATGCAAAAGTTTTGATCCCAAAACAAAGGCAAATAAAGTCCTACAAGAAACATTATGTAAAAAACAGCTTTAACAAATAAAACACCATTAAGATACCTTCAAATCTGGCATAACCAATATCTTCACCACGAAAACTTTTAACATATTTAACTCCATACACTATAATGGGTCTTCTTAGTATGTGAGCTAAAGCAAATATATGCAATTGTTCGAGAGAAGCCCCGGGTTGACTGGCTAGTGATAGCAAAGTGGACCAATCCTCTTGCCACTGAGCTTCCTCCAGGGTGAAATGAAGCATAGAGGCTTGGACCATTTCATATTCTTTCCAACGCGAATAGAAACTTAAAAATAATAAAATTTTAATAAAGATTTAAAATTATTATTAAAATTTTATCTCACATGGGGGCACATTGATGTAAACTATCAGCTAAGGCCCGCCTTAATATATTATCACGATCAAACACCCCCCAAGTTGCTTGCATGGCTGAATCCAGTAAACAATCTCCAGCACTACGATTCCACAACACCATTAGTCTTGAACCTAGACGAGCAGTGATTTCCAAAGACCAATTTAAGGCTGGTGGCGGATTTTCCAATTGTTTTTGGGCATCACGATCCAATAACTCATCATACAGCTGCTCCTGTATGGGCGAGGGTAGTTCTTCAATTTCGGCCGGCAGAGAAAATGTTGCATGCTCATGTACATAAGTACAAGGAAACATAGACTTGCGCATTCTCAATATATTGGCGAAATGACGTCGTATATCAGCTGCTAAATCGGGAGCCACATATGAAGGTACTCTCTTAATACCCGGACCAGAACCAGAAATTTGCGCCAACAGCATGGGTAACATTTCCTCTCTATGAAATCTTATGGCCAAATGTATCAGTGTATGACCGACATCGAAGGCAGAATTGCGATTAAGTGCTGCTATTTCAGTACTGGTTAAAGAACGTGCTGGATTACCGCCACATGACAAATAAGCTTCCACCGCACTAAAGTTGTTCTCTACCACACCTGAAGAGTGCAATAAAGAAATTTAAATATATATTTTTTTTTACAGTAATTTAAAAAAGGACATACCTAAACAGGCATTTAACCACTGCCAATCCACTTGACGTCTAATTTGGCGTATTCGACGTTCTTGTCTCTCTTGCATTGTATCACAGTTGTTTATAGTATCTGAACCTACAAAGATATAATTAAAAATAAAAGCTTTTTAAAAGTAAATTTTTACGGTTAAGAGTATAACATCTTAATCTCAACGAGTATTTTTAGATTTTTAAGAAATTTCAAGAATTAAAACAATCTAGATTATACCTGGGGTGCTCCACTAACACTATCATATTGAAATAAAAAAGTTTAGAATAATTAAAAGATATTTTTGGTGTTCAATATTTGACACCAGAAAATCTAACATTGTTGGATATCTTGATGCTATGAATTCAAATTTGCTTCTTTGCGATGTATTTTAATTATATGGGAGTATGGGCATTGTAATGCTATGAATTCTCTTATGCTGATGTTTGTTGTAACATTTGATTTCGTACTTTATTATATTCTTAAGATGGGGTTAACTTTTTTATACTTTTTGATATTTTCATGACTCTGAAAGTCTATATTTTTTGTCTGGAATTATTCTAGGCCATTTGATTTTTTTTTTAATATTCTGTGTTATTGTTATCAAAGCGACTGGGATTGTGTTGTGACTGCATTGCCAAGTAGCTTTTCTTGGTTTTGTTTGCATTACCATTCTAATCTTTGTAATAAATTAGCTGATCATAAACTGACAGTGTGACTAACTTTGTAGTTTTGGGAATTTTTTTTGTTATTTGCTAAATGAAAGTTGAGTCATTTTCTAACAGATGGTTATAATGTTCTACTTTTATTTTGTCTAAGTAGGGTATTTGTAACCATTAATAAAGTTTTTGTCCTTTTATTATTATTATTATTATTATTGTTGATATAATGCTAGCTGGTAATGGCTTGTAATACTACCACTTATGCGTGCATGTTGCATTTAATTGCCGTTTGTTTAAGAATGGAATGTCTAATTTAATTATCCTGTATTTTTTCAGTTTAATATTTGTCAATTTTTTATAAAAATTCTTATTAATTTAGAAGAATTATTTTTGTTGACGATTTTTGTTTCGTTTTGGCGACTTTCCCGTTTTGGAATTTTTTTTCGTTCTAGTAATTCTTTTATTTTGGCGTTTTTTTCCGTTTGTCCACTTTTTCCGTTTTGGCAACTTTTTCATTTACTCTTTTTTCCGTTATGGCGTTTTTTTGCGATTTCTTTATTTTGGTGTTTATTTTTATTTATGCGGTTTCTTTGATTTGATTTTTTTCATTTTGGTATGTTTTTTCGTTTTGGAAATTTTTTATTTTGTTTTTTCATTTTTTTTTTTCGTTTTACCATTTTTTAGTTTTGGCGATTTGTTTCATTTTAGCGGTTTTTTTTTTTGTTATTATATTTTTCAATATATGAGATATCACAAAATAACTTTATTACTGAGCTGTTATCCTCTAACTTTTATGATAAAAGTTATAATAGTTACTGTTCCTAATTTTAATTATCCAAAATTAATGAACAAACAAATTAGCTTATTTTGACAACTTAAGTAAAATAATTAATTGTACATAAAAAAGCATTTGCTAAAAAAGGGAAAACTTTCAAAAAAAAAAAAAAAACACAAATTCTTTACTTTTTTACTTTGTTTTACATCATACATAAGACTCACTCCTCTCTTACAACTATCACAATTAAAAGTAAAAAACAACTCTAACTCACTGTTGTTACTTTTATTAAAACTTCATAATTTTTTCTGTTACGAGTATTAAAAATCTTAACCTCAAAAAAATTTGAAGGAATTAAAGCTAATATCAAACAAATTTGGTGACACTACTTGCGTATAAAAATAATTTTTAAAAATGTTTGACCTATTTTTGGATCTAATAAATTTTAAATATTGAATTTCTCAATAATTTACTTACCCAGTTGGTAAATATTTTGTTGTTTATTAAAGGAATTATTCGATGAGACGGTATCATTCAATTTATCACTGCAGGTTACATTTGTTTGATTATTACTAATACCGCTAGCATTATTCTCAATGCTATGAGCGGTGCCACCAGCAGAACTATTGCTATCACGAGGATTGCCACACATCGAACATTTGAGACTTTTTGGAAAGTTTTCATAAGTACAAGTCTGTAATCGAAACAAATTATTTATACAATTTCAAACAATAAAAAATCTAAAACCTACATTGCAGGCCCATTTTTTAATATAACTTGGTTGTTGGGGATTAGAGGAGGATGTAGTAGCGGATGTAGAGGTGGATTGTGAAGTTAATTGTTGCTGTTGCTGTTGAGTTTGTGAACTATTGGCGAGATTATTGAGATGTATAGTTGAACCGTCGGCAGGACTCAGACGTTGGGCGGCAGCTCCTGTTGTAGCAGCCGCATTAGCACTGGCTGCATTATTACTAGCATTCATTTCTGCATCAATATTTGTAGCTATATGCAGTTTATTTAGCCTCTCTTGTAGCTTTTGCGTATTATGAATTTGTTGATGTTGTGAAGAAGTATTAATTATGGCTTCGGCCATTGAGCCACAATCTATTATTGATTTGGGATCTAAGTTTTCGCTTAAACGTTTATTATGTTTTTGTATAGCAGCTGTAAGATTTTGTTCTATTTCACACTGAGGTGTAGAAGATTGTTGTTGTTGCTTAAACGAGGCCGCTGAAATAGCGCCGATATCTTGCGAGGGACTGATATCAGAAGTAACACCCTTTTTCGTATAACATTGAACACAACGTAAACTACGTGGCCAATTCAAATAAGTGCACATTTTACAAGACCATTTGCTGTCATTGGCCGTAGCAGCTCCTGCTGAAATTTGTGTATCTTGAGTAGATGAGCGTGAACAAGCATTGAAACTTGTAGGCTCAACGTCTATAACATCAGCTACAGCACCGCGTGCCTCGCCATCTGTCTCATATGATATTTGAGGAGGGCTAAGTCTGAAATAATTAAAAAAAGATTTTTAATATACATATTTATTTGTATATAAAAGAAAAAAAAAAAACTAACCTGAATATATCCTCATTGACCATGGGTTTAACACCTTTACACATTGTACACTTGATAGCGGAGGGAAAATTTTCGTAGGTGCAATAATCGCATGTCCATTTTTGTTCTTTTGGACTAGAATCGCACATATTCAATTGTCTACTCCTGTTTAAAGGAAAAACAGTTTCACAGCGACAACAGCAACCGCCTTTTTCCTCTGTTTAAAAGCTGCAACTATGTCTTGAGTTTTGTATCCAAATTGAGTTGGAAAATTATGAAGAAATAAACGTTTAAAAACGTTTATTTATAATTATAAATTCAGCTACTACTTTTTGGTAGTTTTATTGAAAATATATTTTTTGTGGGTATTTTAATAAAATGGTATTTCTGTTTTTATTGGTTGGTAATGTTTTTTTTTTCAATTCGTTCTATCGTTTTAATGAAGAAAAATGTTTAACACTGTAAACAAATAATAAATTAAAAGAAAAAAATATTAGGAATCTGAGAAAAATAAATTTAAATTAAATAAATACAATTTTGGAAAATAGAATTAGTAAAGTAATGAATTATTATCTCTGTTCATTTGTACTATTTTCCAGAAAAAAAAAAAAAAAAAACAGATAAACGTACAGACAGACATATTTTTAATTTCGTTTAAAAAGTTTTGCTGAAATTAAAATTTTTTGATGACATAATTAAATTTATTTAAAAAATCTTGATACTTAATATTATTAAAATTTAAATATTTTATTTTGTTTAATACGCTTAATTGCATTTTAATTTAAAATTTAAATTACCAATGCTAAAAAAATTGAAAAGATTAGAACAAAATTCAAAATTTCACTTTTATTGAAAAATAGAATTTTTAGTGAAAAATCAAATTTTTAGTAAAAAATCAAATTTTTATTGAAAAATCTAATTTTTATCTTTTATTAATGAAAAATCGAATTTTTAGTGAATTTTTGTTTAAAATTTGGATTTTTTGCGTGGTTGCTGCAAGCTTTGTGATATTTGGATATAGAAAAATTACTTGTAGAATTGAACTCACGTACTTACTACTCTTCTTCATCTTCAGAAGATGTAAATAAAGCCCATATCAACATTTTAATTAATATTTTTATACAATGTAATGTATATTTTTAAGAAATCGCATTAAAAATAATTTTAAAAATTACAGTTTTCATATTACAATTATATAATTTTAAACTTTTACAAAAATTGTCGCCGAAAATTTTTCATTTTAATAAAAAATATTTATTTATTAATACGATAACAACACTCGTAATAAAGATGAATATAAATTACAATAAACCGTATGTGAAGGGAAATGGAAACCAAAGCCAAATATCCCTATCGCCAAGGTAATGCTTGGTATTTGGTGGAATCAGAAGGGCGTCATATATTATGATCTATTAAAACCTGGTGAAACCTGTACCGAACACAATCGATCCATTTGAATTTTCTATCATGTTGAGCGACTAGTTATTAAAAACTGAAAATTTGAAAAAATTGAAAATATTGACTAAGAATTTTATCCCTTCCGCTGTTCAGTCCAGATATTGCCTCTTTTCATTATATTTTAAATGCTCTAACTGAAATACGCTTCATTTCAGAACAAGGTATCAGAAATTGACTTTATTATTTTCTGTTCTAAAAAAGAGAAAAGGTTTTGGGATGGAATCCATAAAAAAAAATCATTGTACCTTTAGGTTGAAAATAATATTTTTCTTAAATAATATGGGAATTAAATCTTAAAGCCAATAATTTAGAGTTATGTTAAGAAAACTGTTTTCGATTATGTTTTTGTATTATTTTATACTTAACTCTTTTATTGTTTTGTGGATTTTTATTTTTAAATTTTTTTTTGGAAAGTAGAAAAATTAAGGTTTACTACAACCGTATAAATTTGATTATATCTTGTTAAAATTTTAAAGGAATTTTTTAACAACTTTAAAAAAGAAATAAAATTTTCGACTGTAATTTATTATACATTTTTTCAATGAAAACATAGAACATAAATTGTAGAACTTATTCGATTTTAGCTCTGTTCCAGTACTTGTCAAATTTACACGTTTTAGTAAGAATTAGTCAAAAGTTTTCAGAAAAACAACAAAATATATGAAAATTCTGAATAAAACCCGCAAATTTAACAAGTACTGGAACAGTGTTTTTATCTGTAATGGCTTCAACTTTTCATTATTCATTTTTAACCCAGAAAGCATGCTCCAAATGAAATATAAAACTTTGTCTTAAAATATATGAAACATTTTTGATAAACTTTTGAAAATGTTTAATAATTTTTTGAGTTTTTAACCGGTTTTAAAGGGGAATGTCTCATTTCATTCTAGACAAAATAGTATTTAAAACTTTATATAAAAATATGTATAGTTTTAAAGAAAAACGTTTAAAAAACTAACACCAAATTACTAAAAAGAAAGGTAAAATAAATTTAAAAATTTAAAACAATTGATTGAAATATATTTAAATGATTTTAATATAGATTAAAAACTACATTCATGAGCTTTCCAAAACAATTAGAAAATTTAATATTCATTTAAAATTTAGCGAGCTACGAGATGTTAAGTGTAGAATCTAACCATAAGATAGTTTATTCGCAATATTTCAAAAAAAGATCTACAATTACTATTAGTTCGTTTTTCGAGTTAAAATAATTTTATAGCAGAGTGTTATTAAAGAGTCAGTACAAATGATTAAACATTTTCAATTTTGTGTCTGTGTAGTTCCAAGTGTTATTAAATTTTACCAACAATTGCAAACCACCTTTTGACTCAATGACCGCTTGTGGCGGGAAAGGAAGTTTTTCTTTTGTTACAAATTGCAATTAATTCAATAATACTTTCACTTTTATTCAAAAGAAAAACAAATCTAAATAAAATAATATATACAATTTTTATCACACTCATAAGATATCAAAGTTCATTTGAATGAAAAGAAAGAAATTCTGTAAACGTCACATATGGCCTTCATCATGAACCCATCATCCACAACTACTCTTATGTATGCACTACTTACTAGCCACCAGCAATTTATATATATATATATATATATATATATATATATATATATATATATATAAAGAAGAATGCCAACCAAAGGCTCTTTATATTTCTCATAAACTATTCATTTGATGTTTTAATGATTATATTTTTTAATTTTATACAATTTGTCATTTAAAATATAAACATCTTTAATATAATTAAATGGCATTGACTTCCTGGTCATCTGCTAATAGTAAATTTATTAAATAATCGCTATTTGACAAAAGAAAGACATTAAAGATATAAAAGAAAAAAAGAAATTGCAATTAAAATAGAAAAATAAAATCATACATTAATAATAATTGGTGGTAGTTCGATTCAATCAAAGAAGAGAACAGACGCAATAAGACAAACAATTTACACCATGTACAAACTATGTGTAAATGCATACATACATATTTGGTGGCCATCAACACCCATTAACATTATTATTATTATTATTATTATTTTTGTATTTGTTTTTCTTTTTATTGGTTGTGGTTCATCTTTTGTTTATAATATACTGCATTTAAATAAATATTTATTAACTGTATATTTTACTTATCATCTAGGTGTTGTATTATTAAAAAATAAAACAAATAAATAATAAAAAAGGCAACATGAAAACCCGTATTGAAAGAAATATAAAAATAACAAAAATACCAGCCAGAAACTATTTATGAATATTGTTAGTTGATTGTTGTTGGGCCACAAAAGAAATCAAAAGTCAAGCAAAACTTATCAAAGCATTTGTTTTATATATTATACACATAATATTATTTATTATTACAATTTGCTTGCCATCTACAATAAATACACATCACACATTCATACAACCAACCAACAACCAAACGACCATATATTATCATAATCTTCCACTCATCTTCTTCGCCCCCGTACTTGTTTGTTTTTTCTTTTTTTTTTAATTATTGCATGCATTTTTTTATTTAATACTTTTTATTAATTATTTTTAACAAACACATCGATTTCATTTTGCAAAAAAGCCCCCGTAAACCAAATAAAACTTTACAACTTTCACTTTGTTGTTGGTTGGGTCTTCCTTCTTCAGTACGTAAAAATTATTATATTTTTGTTAATTTTCCTGGTGAACTTTTCTTATTTACATTAGGCAATATACAATTTTTTCCCCTTTATATTTTCTGAATTTTTTTATTTACCCTTTTTGTTTTTATTTATTTAAATAATTCATGATTTCATTTGTTGTGTGATTTAGTTGTTTAATGAGATTTTATTGTTATATGATTAAACTTAATAATTTTTCCTGTAAATTTACAAAACGAAAAATTTTTTTACACTGATATTTTTCTTTTAACCAAATTCTTGTTCTTCTACGTTTTGTGTTCAAGTTTCTTCCAAAATATCTGTCGGACAGCACTGCTTAATCGACATACGAACTGTCAGAAAATCAATGAAAGCATAATTGAAAATAAATAGTAAGAGGTTACCATATCGTAAGAGAGTAGAACAATATTTTAATAAATTTTAAATACATTTTTTGAAACGAAAGATCCTATGTAATTTTGAACAACTTTTCAGGAGAGTAAAAATATTATATAATAAATTTAAAAAAAATTACATAAATACCAAATTTTGCAAATATTTTTTAAGAATAATTTTTATATAGTTAAAAAACTACGTTCTTCAGTTTTCTAAATCAGTTTGAAAATATAAAATTAATTTAAAATATACGGAGCTGTAGAATATAGGAACACATGTAGATGCTTCCGCATAAAATAATCTGCTATTTTTCTTCATACTAACTTTGATTAAGAACTGTGAAGTCGACAAAAACTTGAGGCAAGAAGAACGAAAATCTGCGATCACTTAAAGCGTACAAAAATCAATTTTTTATATGAAAATCTTAAATTTCATTTTATAAGAGATCTAGAGGCGCTAGAGCAAAAAGATTGAATACCTGTCTTCACTTAAATTTCATACCAAATATAAATTTAAACTTTCAATGAACACAGTCTCAAAACGTTAGAAAAAACATAGATTCTTGAATCATTTTCCCCAGATTTTTTTTAAATAAATGGCACCTCATTTATTTATACAATCGACTTAATTTTAATTCACAATAGTTTATCATAATTACAGCGTTATATATATCGATAATGCAGTTACCACATTAAGTAGAAAATTAAAACAAAATTTAATAAATATCTTTTTTTATCTAGTGCTGTATAAATTACAAATAAAAAACAGTAAATTATAAAGTTTGCAAAAACTTTAACATATTTTCGAAGAAAATACATATAAATAAAGAAAATAAATAAGAAACACAACAACAACAATAATTACAATAATTTCAGGCAGACAAAAAACAAAGAGAGCAGTGTAACAAAAAAAAAAAAAAAAAAAAATACTCAACTTGAAAGAAGATCGCACAACGCAACGAGATTAATCATATTTGGAAAAAAATTATTTTAATTAAAAAACATTAAAAAAAAGTTATACAATTGTTTTAAATAGTAGTTAATAATGAATAAATTGGCTAATAGAAAGAATATTTTAAACTTAAAAAATTACAAGTAAAAATTAAATAGAAAAGTGAAAATTATCTTAAATGTGAAATTTTAAAGGAAAATTCCAAAATTTTCTATGGCTTCACGAACTGTTTTTGTGAATATCACAAAAAATACATAAAAATTCATACAACAAATAATTTTGTTATTACACTCAGGAATACAAAGAAATTGTTAATAACTATTTTTTTAAATAAATAAACAAGTTTGTTGTTCAAGTCTTTTTTTGGTTGAAGAGGCCTCTTTGGCTTGACCCTAAAAAACTATAACATAAATTAAGTGAAACAAGGTTTTTTTTTCTTTATTTTCTTTTGAAAAAAGTAATTACTAGTACCAGTGTTTACGAAATGATTTTAAGAACTCGGGGTTTAGTATTCTCCACGTTCTTTGGCAGCTGCATAGCTATTGGTCTATTACTGGTTAGTTTGACCACAAATAGTTGGGTGAAGGCAACTCCTAAGAGACGTAACTCAGCGGTAAGTTAAACATGAAAAAGAAATGGAAGAGTATAAAAAACAAATATTAAAAATAACAGCAAATTGTTGTTTAGCTTTTAGTTGTTGTTGCGGTTTTGGTTTGCAATCTTAACTTAGCACAGTAGTATTCAGAATTTATAATTTAAAATTGACTAAGTATTTATGTACGTTTATATGTTTAGAGCATTTCAATAAATATACATAAATGATATTTATAACAGAATTCAGGAAATCTTTTTTTGGGATTGATTTTGTTAAAAATCTTAAGATCGCTATAGATTGATTGTAATAGGAAATCTAAAGCTAGCGATAGATTTTTATAGGGAATAGATTTTTATAGGAAATCTTGGGCTAGCGATAGATTTTTATTGGAAATCTTGAGCTAGCGATAGATTTTTATAGGAAATGTTGAGCTGGCGATAGAATTTTATAGGAAATCTTGACCTAGCGATATATTTTTATAGCAAATCTTCAGGTAGCGATAGATTTTTATAGGAAATCTTGAGCTAGCGATAGATTTTTATAGGATTTTTATAGGTAGATATTCAGTTTATTATATCAAGTAATTAACCAAATTATTAGAGTGAAACATTTTAAAATATTAATTATTTTCGAAAAAATAAAAATAAGAAGAGATGCTTTGAGGCAGCCTTGACCGTTACAGGGTTAAATTTTAATAATAATTTTAATACGTTGGTCTAGTAATTTTTTTTTATTTATTTATTTAGTAGTATTTAAATACTTTCTTACGACTAAAATACATTAAATTTCTTATCCACTTTTATATTTTTAAATGCTCTGATAAATATTATTTTTTGTATGTATTACAC
Organism: Protocalliphora azurea; assembly: GCA_932274085.1. Lineage (NCBI taxonomy): Eukaryota > Metazoa > Arthropoda > Insecta > Diptera > Calliphoridae > Protocalliphora > Protocalliphora azurea. The sequence continues at coordinate 202,591,035 of OW026519.1, read as the reverse complement.
AATTTCTTTTAAAAGCATTAATATTTGTTTAATTTTTAATATAATTTGGGAGTTGGTTAAATAATTGCAGTCCTTTGTACAGCAAACATCCCTTCATTTTGTTAGTTGCTACTCTATGTATTCGGAAATCATTTCCATTCCTCAAGTTATATGGCTGGCTTTCATTCACATATGCTAGTTCTTGTGTTAAGTATTCTGGCGCATATCCCATCTACCTTTTGAAGATAAGGATACATGTGTTAAGCTGGAGTCTTTGTCTGATACTTAACCATTTCAATGTGTCAAGCATATAATGTATTGAAGTATATCTACAACACTTTAAAATCGTACGCATAGTTTTATTTTGTAGTTTTTGTAACCTTTCTAATTGCATGTTTGTGCAGCAAGTGTATATTACGGTTGACCCGAATTCAAATTGTTGTTTAATTATTGTATTATATATATTTATTGCATTGATTATTGATATTTTGTCTCTAATCCTTCTAAAAAAGCCTATCTTTTTTCCGATTTTTTTTTACATATGTATTCTATATGATCATTAAAATTCATGTTTTTGTCGATTATAAACCCTAAATAATTTATTTTGTCTACTTTTTCTATTATTTTGTTATTAATTTTAAATTTTGTATTGTTATTCATATTTATTTCGATAATTTTTGTCTTATTTTCGTTCAGTTTTAGTTTATTAATTTTTAATCAGTTATTTATACTTCGCATATCGTGTACTAAGTTTTCCAGGCACTGTTCATCTGTATCCGCTATATTAAATATTAGGGTATCGTCCGCACAAAATACTATTTCATTTCTATCTATTACAGTTGTCATATCATTTATATAGATTATAAATAGTAAAGCTCCAAGAATTGATCCTTGTGGTACTCCATATTCATTATTAATTGTCTCTGATTTTTTATAATTCACTTTAGTTATTTGCTTTCTATTTGTTAGATAAGATTCAAACCAATTTAATTCTATATTTTGTATTCCGTAGAAGTATAATTTCTGTAATAATAAGTTTACTTTTGCTAATGAATATCCTATTTTACCTTTTATTTATTCCCTTACAATTTATTTTTAGGAATCCAATGGCGATGTTAGTTACGGCTTATTTTACGGTAACAAAAATCTCGATTCTGGATTTGGTGTACGAAGTCATCCGGTTGAAGGTAATATAACTAACTTTATTTTAATTTACCAATTACAACGTTAATATTTACATTTATCTCGTTATTAATTTTAGTTTACGCCTTCATACAAACACAACCAGACACCATGAATTTTTGGCTTTGGCTCATAACTGCATTAGGTACGGGTTTCGCTTTACTAAGTTGTGCCATTTCAGCCATTGCAGCTGTAATCAAAGCAGCCTCAGCTTCCAAAAAACCTATTACTATGCTAATATTAATTGCCTCAAATATATCATCAGCTGCCAGTCAAGTTATTGCCTTTATCTGTTGGCTTGTACAATTCTATCAGTATTTACAGCACAATGTATTGGCTGTCGAAGATCATAAGCACAATTGGTATAGTCATGGTTTAGCCTCATTGGGTTACAGTTTTTATTTGGTCATCATATCAACTCTAGTCGTTTTAGTAAATTTAACTATTCTTTTCTATGTCAGACATTATGAACATCGATATCGTCAACGTTTAGAACCGCCAAGTGAGGAAAAGAATCAAAGTGCTATAATGTTGTATTAAAGAAAGGAACAAACAAATGAATTTATATATGATAAAATTAATTACATTCAACATTCAAGTACTTTAGTAAGTCGAAATCACTTAAAAAAGAAACAATAACTACATAAAAAAAACCTTTGTACTATTTAAAGAAAATATTTCCTTTATGATTAAACAAAAGAATCTCGTTAATTAATCATACTTATTTTTATAATACTTAAATTTTTTTATAAACTTTTTTTATCACTTTTTTTGTTCGTCAAAGAAACATGAAAATTTGTATTCCAAGTATTACTTAAATTAATTAAGCAATAGTTTTAAATTTTTTTCTTGTAGTCTCTAGAATTTTTATTCTAATTTATTCTTTTATATACTTGAGCATTTATTATATCTTTAATTAATTTTTGATTTTTAACAAATCTTTTATAAAATATATTTTTTTATTCTTAATTTTATTTACACCATTGAATGAATCTTTTAAATAAAACTGTACTGAAAACAGTTTTCTTTACAACAAAATGGTATTTAAGTCATTTTAAAATGTTAAGTTTTTTTGAATAAAGTAATTTTAGATAAAAAAAAAAGAATTTTTTTTACTGGTTTTTGTAAAATGAAATTTTTTCTTATAGAAAATCTTGAGCTAGCGATAAATTTTCATAAAAAATCTTGATTTGGCAATAAATTCCCATAGAAAATCTTGAGCTAGCGATAAATTTCCATTGAAAATCTTTAGATAACGATAAATTTTCGTAGAAAATCTGTAGATAGCGATAAATTTTCATAAAAAATCTTAAGCTAGCGACAAATTTTCGTAGAAAATTTTGAGCCAGCGATAAAATTCTATAGAAAATTTTGAGCTAGCGTTAAAATTCTATAGAAAATTTTGAGCTAGCGTTAAAATTCTATAGAAAATTTTGAGCTATCGTTAAAATTCTATAGAAAAATTTGAGTTAACGATAAAATTCTATAGAAAATTTTGAGCTAGCGATAAAATTCTATAGAAAATTTTGAGCTAGCGATAAAATTCTATAGAAAATTTTGAGCTAGCGATAAAATTCTATAGAAAATTTTGAGCTAGCGATAAAATTCTATAGAAAATTTTGAGCTAGCATTAAAATTCTATAGAAAGTTTTGAGCTGGCGATAAAGTCTTTAGCTAGCGATAAATTCTATAGAAAGTTTGAGTTAGCGATTAATTTTCATACAAAGTCTTCAGATAGCGATACGTTTTCACAGAAAATCTTGAGCAAGCGATAAATTTTCATAGAATATCTTGAGCTAGCGATAAATTTTTATGAATATCTTGATATAGCAATACATTTTCATAGAAACTTTAAGCTAGCGATAATTTTTTACAGTATAACTTCAGCTTGAGCTAGTGACATTTATAGACAATCTTCAAATATCGCTAGATTTTTATATTATTTTTTTATATTATTTCTTTAAGCTGCTATAAAAAAATTTGTTAGATTTTTTTTTACCCACCATTTTTCGCAAATCAAATTAAATTTAAGTAACACACTGTCAATAAATGATCAAATGTTTTTTTTTATCAATTATTCTCAAGTTAACTAGAAATATACTCTCTTATTTTATTATTTTCCGATGAAGATGATGGTGTCTCTAAAAAATATTTTATCTCATTTTAACAGTAACCTTTTTGCAGACAGATAAGATATAGAATCAATATGCGTATTCTTTAAATGAAAAAATTATCAAGTTTAAAATGATTTCATTTGAAAAGGTTAATTTAAGTAGAAAGCATTAAAAACTATTTTTTTAGAAATTAACCAAATAAATTTAAGTCTCAATATGAATCAACAAAAATTTATTGTTTCCACAACTATTGTATCCTTAATGGCATGTGTTTTGTATATTGTGGCCTTAAGTACAGAACATTGGGTAAGCGTATGAATCATAGAATACAACTAGAAGTTTATGTGAGAGACAGTTCAAACTAAATTTTCAAAAAAATTACTAATTTTTTTCAAAACACAAAAAACAAAATATATGTGACTATATTATTTTGTTGTTGCATGAATTAGGTTTTTATCTCTCACATAAACTTCTAGCTGTATTTTATGGTATGAATGTTTGAAAGTAGCATTCAATTAAAAAAGAAAATTAAACGTTGTTATTTATTTAAACCCATCTTTCAAGTTGGAAGCTACGGCCGTTTTAACAGATCGTTTACGGAGTAATATATCCTATGGGCTTTTTAGGGGTTCTATAGAGCGACATCAGTTGGCGTCAACTTTGAAGTTTTCATTAACAGGTAAATGAAGTTGTTTATTAAAAAAAAAGAATGAATTCGAATTCAGGGAAATAAGGTGTATTAACTTCAGATAACAATTTTTAAAAGGTCGTCAAATATTAATTTAAATTACAAAATATTTCTTAGGAGAGATTATTTTAAAGTCTTTACAAAAATACTTCGATTTTTAAACTTAATTAGTTAAAATTATTTTATTTTTAAATTATATCTTTTTATTTCTATTTTTTCCAGTTGTTTGTCATGTTGATTTAAATGCTTGCATGTATAGTTGTCAAGCAGATTCTGAACGTAGAAAAGATGAATTAAAGCGTGTCATACATGGCCAAGATTTAGATCCGTGTGAACAAAGGCGTTTCTATAAAACTAAACAATATTTCCTGACAACCAATACCACAACTCACGCTAATGATTTGACAAAAACTGTCATCAATAACAATGCAAAGTCTCCAACAAATACCCCAGCTTATATATCAGCCTCTCTGTACATTTGTAGTGTAATGTTTCTGTGTCTGGCCTTCTCCTTTTCCCTTATGTCCTTTGTGTGCTCAGCCATCAATTTAAAATGGCATCCTGTTGAACGTATTTTCAATATTTTTGGTTTGTTCGTATGGAATGCAATTGCTGTTGTTGGTTGTTTTTGGTCTTTAGCTTTTTGGAGTGCAATGTTTGGCAGTCAATTGCGTTACAATATCGCTATTACCGATACATTACGTCAACAATTGAAGTTTACATCTGAAGGATATGCCAGCTTAGGATATTCATATTATTTGGGTATTGTCATTATGGTATTGCACATCATTAATCTTGTTTTGTTGTTTGTACGTAATTATAGTATTGGCAAGCAACCACATCAGGTTCCAAATAATATAACAATAGATGATACAGATGCAAGATTAGAATTTTATTAGAAATTATTATTTAGATTAAAGTATATACATATTTAGTTTTAAATAATTTTTAATAGTGATTAAGAAAATAAATACAATAAAATACAATAAAAAATGTATTTATTTTTAGTGTACGGGATTCGTACGGTATTGGAATTAAACCGTTACATGTTGGGGTAAAATGTGTCAAAAGTGGCGACTAATTGAATTTGAAAATTAACTTTTCATAATAAAAATGGGTACCGAAGAGAAATCGACGAAATTACGTATTTATTAATAGTAATAAGTGAGAATGTTTTATTCGGCTTGGCCGAATCTATATACCCACGATCTGCAAATTTAAAAAATTCTCATTATATGGGAGGTAGGCGGACCACGCCTAGTTTTTGTTTCAGAGTTTACATTGGCCCTTGGAATGTTTGTACAAAATTTCATTGATGTTTCAACTTATGTGGGAGGTGAGCGGTAAAGTGGGCATTTTTAATCTCGAGTTTACATTGGTCTTTGAAATATTATCGGTAGATAAGTATCAACTGGAGTTACGACGGCACCCTGTTTTCCTAGTCTTTATTGTTTATGAACCTCCACCCAGAGACCAATCGGTCCATTGTGATGTAGCGAGTGTAATTTTCCTTAAATTTTAAAGAAAAGTTTTGTTTATTTTGTGTTGTTTTTCTCTTTTACAAGTGTATTAAATTCACACAGAACTTGTATATAAGGAGAGAGAAATAATGTTGTACGAAAGAGACCTTCTTTCCATTCTTTGTATTCTTTGGTTGGTATACTAAAAAACCATTGGTCTAGGATGCGTTGTTTTTTATACTGAGTTGTCAAAGTTAACAATTTTTTTAAATGCTAAAAAATAAATAAATAAAATAATAAAATTTCATCGACTTTAAGTGTACCAACAACGATAGGTATTTTAGTGTGTTTTTTTCTCAAATATTTGAAAATTTTGTTTCTTCCAAATATTTTTATTATTTTTTTGAAAGTTGTCCTGAAATACACGAAATTTGAACTTTAATGGAATGGAATTTAAAATGTTACAGGTTGTTTGTTCTCACATTTTTTCTGAAAAATAATAACTATTGGTTCTTTTATTATTCTGAAAAAAATCGTGCACATATATAGCCCGATTTTAGAAATTAAAATTTTTGTGAAAAAAAACTACCTTAAGTGCAGACTTTTTTTCTTTATTGCTTTATCAAACATTACAGATTGGGACAGAAACGAACATTTTTGGAAATAAATCTATAACTTCTAATTGGCTAGTTGGATTTACATAAAATTCACATATGCATAGTAGAGGAGAATAAAATTTTAAGTTTGGTAGGAGGACCCTACATTTTAGGAGGATAGCTATGGGGACTCAAAGTAGATAACCTCTGACATAGAAAATTTTCAATCATTAGCCAAATTTTTGATCTTACCCGATTTCAAAGATTTTTATATCACCTTAAAGCTTGATAAAACCTTTGAAAAACAACTGTTTCAATTTTGCCAGATCTTGGTCAAGTTTTTTCCATATATAGTCCAACATTTTCGAACGATTTTATATTATTTTTTTTTTTTTTTGTAATTGGTTAACGAACAAAATTATCTAGCAAATAAAAGAAATTTGAGTCTAAAAATAAAAGATTTTGAATTTTAAAATTTACATAAATTATGAAACAGACGGACGGATATCGGAATTCTCTCAAAAAAATCTTAAAATTTTCTAAATTATTGATCAAAATGTAGATATTAAAATATTGATATCACCTTTCTTGAATTAAGTGCCATTTGTTTTCGAATTTTTACGATTACGAAAAACCAAAAATGTTAAAATTTAAAGAAAAACAGTTTTTTTCGACTCAATTTTTGTAATATCTCTAAAACTATTATTGGCCAGATTAAAAAATGATTTAGGTAGAACTTAAAGATAATTTCAATTAAAATTTTTTGATATATTATTAAACCAAATTCGACATATTGTTCTCGAGATATGTTGCAATACGTCGTGCAACCTCTTTAATTTTTTTATAATCGAAATCTCGAAAATTAAAACAAATTCGAAATATGTGATTTATAAGCTTAGGATTCCAAATTTAGATATATGTATCTCTATATGGTAAAAATTTATTAATAAATTCTGTGCCGTAGACAATGTGTTGCTCTGTGAAATTAAAAATATATTTTTGAAAATAAATTTTTTTTTTTTTCAATATATAAACTGAAGGAATACTAAAGGGAACATCAATTAGTATATTAGTATTAGAATATTCTGTAAGACTTGAGGAAATTTTCTATAGAACCAACTCACCTAAAACGGTTAACGTATTGAAATTTGAATGACACTAAAATTGGCGAATGAACTAAATTTTAATTAATATTCGAAAGTTTTTCTAATTTTAAATTTATTTACTCGACACGTTCCTAACAGAAAATAGACACATAATATATCATTTTAAAGGAAATTATGTCTTCTTTAAAATCACATATAAAACATTTTACTATTTTATAATTTATAAAGGATTTTTGTTAAAATGAGGAATGAACTGAATGTTATACTACTTTTGCCAGATTTTGTTTTTTTGAAATTTATTTACTCGATAATTTCCAAATACAAAATATACATATTATATATCATTGTAAAGGAAATTGTGCCGTCTTTATATATATAAAACATTTTACTATTTGACAACTTATTCCAAACTTTTGTTAAATATATATATATATATATATATATATATATATATATATATATATATATATATATATCAAATTATGTTCCATTAAATTTGAGTCCGAATATCTTCAAAATTGTTAAACATATCAGAATAATTTTTTCTTGCATCATAAAGTAATTTGTGAAATATTCAGAAATATAAATTTGAAAGAAATTTATAGGTATATTTTCATTAAAACTTTTTTGATCAAAAATTAAGTTGTGTGACAAAATTTACTAGTAGGTTGTTAAAATTTTTTTCAAATACTCGCAACATTAAAACTTACTGTTCTTTACAATGAGATTCGAAAGAGTTTCGAAATGAACAACTTTTTGTATAAAGATTGATCATTTTCGATTACAACTGTATGTAGAGTGCATGTTAAATATTTTTCAATATTGCCCTAATACGTTTCTTAAGGTCCAATGTTTGCTGAATTTTTTTTTTAAAGAAGAAAGAAAGATATAGTCGGTCAAGACCGGCTACATGATACCCTACACTTATATTACACCTGTGGCCAATTTTACTAAATGTAAAATAAAATATACAAATACAGAATAATGCGTTGATACTAACATCTAGATGATTTTATGCACTTTAGGGCGATTTCCACTTCCAGGAATTATATGGGAGCTATGGTAAATTATAGACCGATTCTCATAAAATTTGGCAATGTTGTTTCTACTTACATAAAACTTATTTGTGTCGAATATTAACTTAATACTAACATTCGCATGGGATTTATCTACGTTAAAGTGATTTTCGGAAGAGGGGTTTATATGGGAGTTATAGTCAATTGTGGATCGATCTTCATAAAATTTGGTACAAAGATTGATACTTGTATAGAACTTCTTCGGTACGAATTTCATTAAAATATTCTTATTTTTAAGGCATTTTTGAGTGTTTAAACTCTATTCCGTACCGATCAATTACAATAGGCTTCTTCCTTTTATCATAAAAGTCCCAAGTGTCAAATTTCATTGAATTATCTTGAAATTTGCAAGAAATGTGGATCTTATTAATGTAAATAAAAGCGCGTTAACCAAATTTCAATCAGGGGTAGGGTTTTCCTGAATTCCCAAAAAAAAACTAATCAAAATTCCCAAAAATGGGATTTTTTACATTTATGGCTATAGAATCCACATTTTTCCGAAGGCCCGTAGATTTTGATTTAAAACTTTTAACAACATATTGAGGATTCTTAGAATATATTCCGCTTGTCGATTAGTGCTTTGGGATTTGAGAAAAAATGGTCTAAAGTCAAAACTTTCATATAAAATGGGTCGAATTCGGGAGGGTGTGTACCATGACCAATTGAGTTATTGGGCTTGTTTTTTATCTTAAAGTCATCTCTGTGAAGTTGCCTTTCAGAAAAGTGTAAAATTATTATATGTTGCTAAAGAAAATTTTATTTTAGATAAAAAAGAGTGTAGATACTTTTTCTGCTAAAAAAACAAAAAAAGTCGTCTTTTATGGAATTTTCAAATTCAAAATCGTTTATTTTTGGACTCGGTAAAGATATCGACTTCAATTTTTTTTTTCAATAGATAATTTTGTTCTTTAACTAGATAGGAAAAAAACTAATAAAATCGGTCGGAAATACTAGGATATATATGAAAAAAACTGGACCAAGAATATACAAAATTATGATGCTTAAAAATTCAAACGAAAATAACTTGAAAACTATAAGAGACAAATAGGACATGTAGCATGTTTTTTATAGGTCTTATCAGGGCCTACAACAATACATATAATATTAAAAAAATATTTAAAATCGGACGAGAAACAAAAATTTGGCAAGCGATTAAAAATTTTTTTATGTCAGAGGTACCTAACTTTGAGCCCCCTTAGCGGTTTGTTGTGCCCCCCTTCCAAACTTAACATTGTACACTCCTCCGCTACGCCTATACCAAATTTCATGAAAATCCAACCAGCCGATCAGAAGTTACAGATTTATTTTCAAAAAATTTCGATTCTGCCCCACTGTGCACTGTGCAACAAATTTTGGGCCATCAAATACTGTCTCAATGATTCAAACGCGAAATGAAAGTATATCATCAGATTAATAAAATCTCCTAAGGATTTTGCAAAGTTAGTTCATATTACGATCTTATGGGTTCTCAAACTTTGGATATTTTGGAGCACTTTATGGAGCACTTTATAGCGTACAAATCATCTCTTATATAAAATGTAAGAAAAATATAGTACATCCTCCGAATGTCAAGTTTTTAGCCCACCTTCGGTAAAAACCAATTTTATTATTTTTTAATGCTGCTAAGAAAATTCATATAAAACTTGACATATATGAGGAATAGAAAATATCGTAAATTATAAAATTTAATCTTTCTAATTCTTTATTATATTGTGATATTTTTTTTATCACTGTCATCAAAATTTTTATGAAATTTGCTTAGCAAGAAGTAATGCAAACCTTTCTTAGAGAAATGGACGTGACATCCAGTCAGTACTTTCCTCAAGGATATACATATGTGCATTTTTCATTTTAATCGGTTTAAGAGTTTAGACATAAGGTCAAGTCAAATAAAGTAAATAATAATATGACATAAATAGGCGTAGAAAGGGAGTTGCAACCAGAAAAATCTGGTATAATAATGTAATAATGTAGTAGGCTATAAAAATACAGCAACACATAATAACATTTGAATTAAATAAATAAAATTATTTTTATTTCCAATTATATTGAAAAAAGGCCTCGGAAAAATTCGAAATTCAAGAGGACATTAAACCGAAAAAACCCTTTGCTAGACTTCTGGGTATGCTTTTATTTAGCGCTGGAATTATTGAAGCAATTTTTTCTTGTTGTACTGAATTATAAATAAAAATAAAAATAATCAACTTTGCTCAACCCATACCCTTGTTTATGGCTTATGGATTATATGTTTATTTGTAGTATTGAAAACTAATAAAAATTTAAATAAGTAATCTATTTTATTGTTTGCAATGTAACTATATAATTATATAATCTGATAACCGACATATCGTGAACAACTTATAAAAATATTTAAAATCGGCTCATATTTGTAAAAATCTCGAACTATGCGTTACAAACATTCAAATTTTGTTCACTGTAGCGCCGTCTACACTTTATCTACTTTTATCCATAGTTTAGAAAACTGCGATTTATATGCATACATTTATATTGGAAAATGCCGCAGCGTGCACTGTTTTGTAGTAATAAATAAAATTATCAGTAACATAAAAACTTTAAGAAAAAAAATAAAAAATAAAATAAATAAATAATAATAATAAAATCAAATATTTTTTAACCCCTAGAAAACACCTAAAAGAAAAAAAGGACACAATATTTTAGTTAGATTTTTTTAAACATTTTTTTAAAAATAAATTTGAGGTCAAATAGAAAAACAATAGAATAACATTAATAGAACCTTCATTATAACCTACACCACCATGGGAGGTTAGGGTATCATTAAAGCATACCAATCGACTCAGAATCACTTTTTGAGTCGATCTAATAATGTCCGTCCGTCTGGCTGTACATGTAAACCCTGTGCACAAAATACAGGTCGCAATTTTAAAGATAATTCAATGAAATTTGGCACGTAGGACTTTCATAACACAATAACGAAATTGGTTATGATCGGTACATTATTTCACCTAGCCCCCAATGCAAATGTCCTCCCGGAATAGGGATTTAACGATCATAAATGCCTCAAATATAGCAATATTTTAATGAAATTCAATCCATAAAACCATTTTCCGAAAATCATTTTAACGTGCATAAATCACATACACATGTTAGTACCCAGCAAAAACTTTGCTTTCCTGGTAAGCTAGCAGGTATAATTGGAAACAAAAATAAACTACTTATTTTTTGCCTGAATAACTAGTTATTTTTGTTCGAGTTGTCCACAAATTCTCAAAAATATGTACTTAAACGAAAACAAAAATAAAAAAAACAAAAAAATTTTGCCGTCAGTTAGACTCGAACTTGGTCACACACTAACCATTCGTTTTTACTGACTAACGTCTTACTCAGTACACCATCTCGCACATAGCATCCTAAGCGACAAAAACTCTATTTGGTTTAAAATATCTTTTTAGACATTTTCTTATAAAAAACTAACAGCTTCAGAATGGGGTTGAACCAACAACCTTCCGGTTGTTAATCCAGCGCTCTAGCCAACTCATCCACGTGATTGCAGTATTACTGTGCTATTATATTATTGAGTACTTATTAATGTAATACAGAGTAGGCCTCATTACCAAGAAACTACTTTAATAAGTAGTTGTTATTACCGAAAAACAAAAAGTTTTTGCTGGGTTAATATTCGACACAAATAAGTTTTATATAAGTAGAAATCACAACGATAAATTTTATGAGGATTAATCCAGAATTTACCATAGTTACCATATAAGTCCACTTTCGGGAGGGAGTCACACTAAAGTTAATAAATTCATATAAATATATTATATATATTATTATATTATATATATATATATATATATATATAAAAGTATCGGTCCACAATTGTGCACATATCTAATATAAGGTCCATCCACGAATTTTGATGGACATACATAATGGTGTGGGGTATCATATGGTCGGGCTTGACTGCCAATATCTTTCTTACTTGTTAGCACATGCTATAGATTAACATTATTCCTAAATAATTCATCAAAATTTCTTCATAAAACTGACAAGACTTCTTAAAAAATGTCACAACAATAAAAAAAATTTAATTTCTTTTTAACAAAAAAAAAAAAAAAAACACAAATTCACAGAAATTATACTAATTGCAACATCAGAACTCACAAGTTGATGTCACAATTTGAAATTATTTAAAAAATCTAAAGTCATTAAAAAAAAGAACCTTAAATGCATTATTTTGCAAACAAATCAATTATCCTGCTTAAAAATCACACACACACACACACACACAAAACAAAAGGATGCTGTCTTAAGAAAATAAAAACCTACTCATTACATTTCCTTTAACATACTCAGACATTTCACAATGATAATGTCAACATTTAATACTTCATCCATCACATTGATGTTGACTTCCTTTTCCATTCATGCATTTTTTTTGTTATGCAGTTTATATTTGACAGTTATTTCCTAATTAAGATTTCTTCCTTTTCCTCTTTTTTTTTCCTTCATTCCTTTGAAATCTTTAAGGCTTTCAATGTGTATGGTCCGGGTTTTGTTTTGGGCAAGCAAGAATTATGACAATTTTATTTTGTATTTGAGTTTCAATGAGAAACAAATTATATCATCATTAGGTGTTTCTTATATTTGTTGTTGTCGTTGTTAGTTTCTGAAATGTTGGCCTAATTGTTTGGTAACATTTGATGGGAAATTATTTCAATTTTATTCAGAACATTATTGACATCCCCAGGTCTAAATATACTCACATTAATTTATATATTTATATATACTCTTATATAAAGGTCCTATTTGTTTGTTGTGTATGTTTTACAGTTGCTTTTGTTAACCACAGCAGTAAATCGATCACTTCCGTTACTGTTATTAATAGTTCACCACCCACTGTTTTTATTTGTTTGAAATCAGTTTGAATTATTGTTACTAATTTTATTTAATTATTTAGTTAGTTAGTTTTTATTTGTACCAAATGTTTATGTTGCTGTTTTTATTACCCGCAGTTTGAGTGACATTTCAATTTTGATTGTAATTGTTATTTCTGTTTTGCAAAAAGTGTGCAATTGTATATATTAACCTCAAATTGCATAATTTTGCATATATTATATTAGGAGGCTTGTTATTTGATGGTATATTTATGTATTTTGCATAGATAAATAGATTCGAATTCATTAAATTTTATTTCTCAAATTAAACCTTTTGAAATTCAACTTCTAACAAAAATTTTAAAATTTATTTAGGGTTTTGCAATTTCTTTATTAACAACTTTGAATTTTTCGCAAAAATTCTAATTTTTAATGATAATAAAAATAATCGATTTTTAGCTAAAAATTCAATTTATAAAAACAATACAATTAAAAAAAAAAAAAAACAAGTATGAAAGTTATAGTCGGTCAAGCCCGACCATATGATACCCCACACCATTGTGCATGTCCATCAAAATTCGTGGAGGGGTCTTATATTAGACATTTGGACAATTGTGAACCTATACTTTTACTAAGTGTAAAATAAAATATACGAATACAGAATATTATGTAAATACTAACATTTATATGAATTTATGCGCTTTAGGTTGGTTCCCGAAAGTGAACTTGTATGGGAGCTATGGTAAATTATGAAGCGATCCTCATAAAATTTGTCACTATGATTTCTACTTATATAAAACTTATTTGTGTCGAATATATACCTGATACTAATATGTGTATGTGATTTATGCACGTCAAAGTGATTTTCCGAAGAGAGTTTTATATGGGAGCACAAAAATTGAAACTTATACAAAACTTCCTTACACCGTATTTCATTAAAAGATTGCTATATTTAAGGCATTTATGATCGTTAAACCCCCTATTCCGGGATGAGATTTGTATGGGGGCTAGATGAAATAATGGACCGATTATAACCAATTTCAATAGGCTTCGTCCTTGTATCATAAGTCCTACGTGCCAAATTTCATTGAATTATATTCAAAATTGCGACCCGTACTTTATGCACAAGTTTTACATGGGAGGTCAGCCAGCCGTCCAGCCAGCCCGACGGACGGACGGACATCGTTAGATCGACTCAAAAAGTGATTCTGAATCGATTGGTATACTTTAAGGTTGGTGTTGGATGATTTTTTCTGTGCGCTACAAACATCAGCACAAACACATAATACCTCAACCACCTATGGTGGTGTTGGGTATAACAAGCACCTATGGTGGTATGAGATGTAATTAATCGTTCACTTTTCAACAACATTTTCAACAAAAACCTTTTCTCACTAAAAGAATTTAATTTCCATAAAAACATTCTTCAAAATAAAAATTGACTTTTAACCAAATACCCGTTTTATATAATCTTTATACATATACATAGACTGGTCCAAAAATATATGGGATTTGCGCTATGTGTATACCAAAAATTGGACTAATCGGGTAATATTTAAGGGTCGCTATAATTTGCGCCATTTTTCTTATAATATTATATTATATTATATTATATTATATTATATTATATTATATTATATTATATTATATTATATTATATTATATTTTGTTATACTATATTATATTACATGAAGAATATGGTACTAAATTTCGTTTTTTACATTTAGAAAAGCTTTCTGAAGGCGTATATGGGTCATTATCAAAAAATTTTAACCTAGCTTAAATAAGACTTTAATTCTTAATATGTTTTGTAGTAATACATTTTAAAACAAACTCACAAGATTTGTAACTAAAAGGATGCAAAATTTTAGCACCAAAGATTTCATATTATAATCATGATTGTTGTTCAAAGTTCGAAAAGCTTAGAAATTACTTAAACTTTTCTCATTATTTTACACTTTTTATACGTGCGTTTGTACCTTTGGATCTCATTCGATGATATACAAAAAAAATTTTATATCAGATTCAGTTATTAAATTATTAAACTCAATTATATTTTTTAGTGAAATCGAACTTGTCACTAAATTAGTAAATTCAATCATTCGAATTCGTAAATTCGTTATTGAAAAAAAGAAAAATATTTTTTTCTTTATTAAAATATTATACTATTTATAAAATAAAATATTTAAAAGTCTGTAAAAATTTGAATAATTGTTTAAATAAAATAAAATAAATAAAATTTCATTAAAAAAAATATGCAAACAAAATTAAATTTTGAATCAATAAAATTATTAGCAAAAAAATTTTTTGAAAAATTAAATTATAACAAATATATATTTTTATACCCTACACCATCATAGGTGATTGGGGTATTATGCATTTGTGGTGATGTTTGTAACGCATAGAAAAAGTTATCCAATACACACCTTAAAGTATACCAATTGACTCAGAATCAGTTTTTTAATCGATCTAACGATGTCCGTCCGTCTGGCTGGAGGGCTGACTGTCCTTGTAAGCCTTGTGCACAAAGTAGGGTCGCAATTTTAAAGATAATTCAATGAAATTTGACGCGTGGGACTTTTATGATACAAGGACAAAGCCTATTGAAATTGTGATCGGTCCATTATTTCACCTAACCCCATACAAATTTCCCCCGGAATAGAGTTTAAACAATCAAAAAGGCCCTAAAAATAAGAATATTTCAATGAAATTCGGTGCAAAGAAGTTCTGTATAAGAATCAATCTTTGTACCACATTTTATGAAGATAGGTCCACAATTGACCATATCTTCCATATAAAACCCTCTTCCGAAAATGACGAATGTTAGTATCAAGTTAATATTCTATACAAATAAGTTTTATGTAAGTAGAAACAACATTTCCAAATTTTATGATAATCGTTACATAATTTACCATAACTCCCATATAAACCCACTTCCAGGAATCGCCCTAAAGTGCATAAAGTCATTTAGATGTTAGTATCAACGCATTATTCTGTATTTGTATATTTTTTATTTTACATTTAGTAAAATTGGCCACAGGTGTAATATAAGTTCCCTTCCCGAATTTTTATGCTCGTACACAATGGTGTAGGGTATCACATGGTTGGTATTGATCGACTATATCTTTCTTTATCGATTTCAATTAACACAGTTGTTTCATTTTACATCAAAATTTAATTAAGCTAATTCAAACAAAAATAAAAGAAATAGTAAAAATAAAATTCAAGTAAGATTTAAAAATAAATTGTTGAAACGAATTTTTTATTCGACATCGTAGGACAGGCCGTAAATGTTAGTTATGATTATCATTTCCGTGAGTAAGAAATTATTACAAAACTTATTGTTCTGATAATAAATAATAAATGAATTGTAAGCTATCTCAAAAAACCTTAAAATTTTTAATTTAGATTTTTAACAATATCTTCATCATTTTCATACAATAATCAGTATCGCTAGTAGGAATGTCGAATAACATATTAAAAATATTATTTTTCAGACTTTTATTCTTATAATACAAACAAGAAAAGTAAAAATATGGTTTTCAACGTATTACTCTGCCAAATTGAAATTTAATTATATTCAAAAACTTTCTGTATTTGTTATATTTTCAAAATATTTTTATTATTTATAATTAATGACAATATACAACTTTAGTGTACCCCATATGGATATTGTAATCATGCTAAGATTCCCACACTGTTGGAAATTCGCTAATAGAGACAATATTTTGGCAGACAGTTTTAATAAGATACAAAAACAATGATTTAACAATTTTGACTATATTTCTGCAAAATGTTAAAAACAAAATATTTAAGAAAATAACTATAGAAACTCCTTCAATGGAACTAAAACATATAAGTAACAATTATATTATTTATTTTTGTGAACCAACAATAATAAAACCTTCTAGGCCAACATTAAGAAACCCCATAATGTTATTCATTCATTGGCAATGATGACTGACACCACAATAGGTAAACAAACAACTGTTGGTGGTCCCAGTGCCAGTGATTTATCTTTGAGAAAACCTAAATACAAAATAATATTACACAAAAACATAGATACATCATTCTATTTTCTTACAATAACTATTATATGATTTTAATTTTTGCAACCAAACGACATAATTACGAAATTGCCACACACAAACATTCCATTTTTGCTCCCTTTATATTTTTAGTTTGATTGTCCTTTTTTGATAATCATTTTAAAGGACTACATTCGTATAACTATACAATTGCTTTGCACTTGCCAAAAAATATAAAGAAATTAGATCCCTGCTGTGTGTAAGAAAGTTGACACTAGACTTGAATTTAATACAAATATCAAAAATAATATCATTGACTTTTTTTTAAATAGTTACTTAAACAATAAATATTGTTTCGAATTGTTAAGTATTTAGTAGTTTTTTTTTTTCGCAAATATATAGAAATAGAAATGGGGGTAGAATAAGTTTTGTTACAAATCAAAAGAAAAAAAATGGTGTACTCATCCATCATTAGAGCACAATTTGTATGTAATTGGTAAGTAATGGATATCTAAGGGATAAAAGTACATTGGTACATTTTTGTTATTTTCTGCTTAAAAAAGAGAAAATGCTAATCTCTATTAAGTCATTTTGTACTAAAGCTTTAGATATCCGTAAGATTAATCTTTTTTTTAGAAAATGTTCGGTAAATTTTTCTCTTATAAAAAATGTTCGGTAAACTTTGATTTTATAAAAAATATTTGATAAGTTCTCTTTTATTATAAAAGTTTCGGTAAAATATCTTTTATAGAAAATTGTCGATAATTTTTTATAAGAAATTTTAAATTTTTTTTAGGAAACTTACAATAAATTTTATTTTATATAAAATGTTCATTCAATAAACTCTATTTTTATAGACAAATTTATATTTTTTATAGGAAATTTTCGATTAATTTCTTTTAATAGGAAACTTTCGTTAAATTTCTTTTTTAAAGAGAGATTTTCGATGAATTTTTTATAGGAAATTTTCGATAAATTTATTTTTTATAGCAAGTTCTTTGATAATATTTCTTTTTATAGGAAATTTTCGATAAATTTCTTGTTTATAGGAATTTTTTTGATAAATTTCCTTTTTATACGAAATTTTTAATAAATTTTTTTTTACAGAGAATTTTCGGTAAATTTCAGAAAAATCTTCGGTAAATTTTCTTTTTATAAAAAAATTTTCATTAAATTCTCCTTTTATGGGAAATTTTCGATAAATTCTCTTTTAATAGGAAATTTTTGATATATTTTTTATAGGAAATTTTGGATAATTTCTTCAATAAATTTGTTTAACAAACTTTCTTTTTAAAGGAAATTTTCAATAAATTTATTTTTTATAGGAAATTTTTGTTAATTTTTTTTTTAAAGAAATTTTCAATAAATTTTTTCTTTATAGAAAATTTTCGATAAATTCCTTTTTTATCGGATTTTTTGATAAAATTCCTTTTTATTGGAAATTTTCTATAAATTTATTTTTTATAGGAAAATATCGTTACATTTCTTTTTTAAAGGAAATTTTTGATAAATATATATTTTATATAAAATTTTTGATAAATTTTCTCTTTATAGGATTTTTTGATAAATTTCCTTTTCATAGGACTTTTTGAAAAATTTTCTTTTTATAAGAAATTTTTGATAAATTTATTTTTTATAGAAAATTTGCGATAAATTCTCTTTTTATAGAAAACTTTTATTTTTTAAAGGAAAATTTCTTTTTTATTGTGAATTTTCAGTAAATTTCGTTTTTATAGGATTTTTTGATAAATTTCTTCTTTATAGGATTTTTTGATAAATTTTTTATAAGAAATTTTCGATAAATTTACTCTTTAAAGGAAATTTTCGATAAATTTACTTTTTATAGGAAATGTCCGTTAAATTTCCTTTTTATAGGATATTTTCGTTAAATTTCCTTTTTATAAAAAATTTTCGATAAATCTTCTTTTTATAGAAAAATTTTGATAAATTCTGTTTTTATAGAAAATTTACGATATTTTGTTTTTTTATAGGAAATTTTCTATAATTTTATTTTTTACAGGAAAATTTCGATAAATTCCTTTTTTATTGGGAATTTTCGGTCAATTTCGTATTTCTGGGATTTTTTTTTTGATAAATTTCATTTTTATACGAAATTTTCCACAAATTTTCTTTTTGTTTTTATAGAAAATTTTTGCTAAATTCTCCATTTTTTCCAATTTAGAAAATTTTCAATAAAATTTCGTTTTATAGACAATTTTCTATAATTTTTTTTTAAGTATAAAAAATGTTCCACAATATTTTTTCATAAATATTGTTCTATAACAAAGGTTCACAATTATTCTGCGACATTTCTCAGTAATTTATATACTCGAGATAATGAAAAAGATAATGAATATAAATCAAATTTTTTGAATTGACTCTGGTTCTCGAGATAAATCCTTGTATAGAAAAGTAATGAGGATGCACCACATATTGCAACATATCTCGAGAAAGATTTCTCTGATTTGATTTAATAAAGTACCACAAAATTTTAATTTAAATTATCTCCAATTTATACCTGTATAGCTTCGAAGATATTAAAAAAATTGTGTACAAAAAAATAAATTTCTTGTATTCGAAAAAACTTATACTTTTTTCTCCCTTGTCCTAAAGCTGAATATGTTATAAATAAAATGAGCTATATTTCATTAAAATCGATGGATAAATGTCGACTTTATTCACAATTCAGTGAATTTATCTCATTTAAAAATGATCTAAAAAATAGTCAAATTTTTTACAAAACCATTTCAATAAGAGTTAGAAAAATTGTTTTTTATGAATAGGTTTTAATAAAATATGGGACGGTTTATTTGTTAGATATTTAGATTTCTGACAAAAGAGAAAATAATTTTTAACCATTTTCGAGTTTTTAAAAATTTAAAAAAATTTTTAAAATTAATTTCAAGATTTATTATTGTTATTATTATTATTATTATTATCTATTGCCACCTCCCAGCCCTGTATAATATAAAACATTTTTGATACATTTCTTTTTTTTTGGATATTTCCGATAATTTTTTTCTACATTGTAATTAATTTTTTATTGAAATATTTCGGAGACAAACAGAATTTCTTTATATTTTAATATAAGGATTTTTTTTGGGGGAGATGATGATGGATTACTTATTATTATTATGGTGTCGTTTATTTGTTATCTATACATAATAAGGTCCTTCGGACCATCCAAATAATTTTCTTACAGAGTAATAGAGTAACTGAAGAAGTAATGACAGTGACTCAAAACCTTTTTAAAAAAAGTACTTTTTTGAATGGTATATATTTAGTACCCTATGATTTTAAACAAAATTCAGCACAGTCAAAGGTTACAAATACATAAACATTTAAGGGAGCAAAACAACAAAAACCACCCTAAAAATTATCTTTCTCTCTCTCACACTTAAAATACTAATACATAGAAAACTATATTGAAAATGAATTTGTATTGCATCACATTCAGTGTGTGTAGTAAAATAGTGTGGTGGCAAGTAGCTACTATTCAGGCACTACAAAATTTCATACAAATGTCAAGTCCTTTTTAATTGGAAAATTTATTAGCCAAAAAAAAAAAAACGAACATAAACTCAACTAGTTTCTCTTATAAATGCTTAATCTATTGTTTTTGTTATTGTTGGTTTTTGTTTTTTTACTTTTATACAAACAGTATCAGTATCAATATCAATAACGTATTGCCTAGCCAGACATAATGGCAACTTGGTGGTAAAAAAGGGCCAATTTATATTTATGTTTCATTGTTTTTTTTTTGTTTTTTTATTAAGAATTGACTTGTATAAACTGTGTTTATAGGGAATCTCCTTGTGTTTAGCTATTAAACAAATTATGTATAGAATAAATTTTGGATATATTTCACGATAATTGTTAACAAATAGAATGATTCTAATTAAAAATAATAATAATAACAATAATACTTGTAGTTAAGTTGTAATAATAAGATTATACTAGTTTAATTCTAGCTAACAACAGATTATTAGTTTTTTTTTTTGTTAACTTTTATTTATAGTCTTTAAGAATGAAGAGAAAATATGAATCCATGTTTTAGTATTAACTAAAAAAATAAAGAATAATGGGTTGGAAAAAAAGGAAATTAGGGTAAACAACTTGTGTGGCATTGTTGAAATGTTGAATTGAATAACTGTTAGACTTATACACAAGTCTGTCGTACATTCAATTGTTAGTTGAAATTGGAGTTTAATTTTGTTATGTGTTGAATAGATAATTTTGTAATTTTTAGATTTTTCGATACTCCCTCTAAATCTAAAGTTATCGATAAAAAAAAACGAAGGTTTACGACTTAATGGAATAAAAAATTCTTAAAAATTAATTTTTTACCAATTTTAAATTTTTTAACGATTTTAGGTAGAAGAGAATTCAAGCTTTCTAAATATGTATACTTTTCACGAACTTTTACTGAAATATTCATAAAAATATTTGCAATTTTTTATTTTTATTTAAATTTTTTTCAACTTCCGCTGCATTTTTTTATAACGAATAAACGAACAAATTTAAAAAGTGATCCATCATTATCTCCCCTTATAAATCGTTATATTAAAATATAAAGTTATTTGGTTTATCCCCGAAATATTTCAATAAAAAAAATTATCGGAAATTTCCTATAAAAAGAAAATGTATCAGAAATGTTTTATAAACGAAAAAATTATACAGGGCTACAAAAAGTTTTTTCTGCGGCTCGTGGTATATCATTCAATTAAGATACAAGTAATCAGAGAGTACTAAATAATAAATTACGTCTTTTTTATAATTGACTTTAGTTTTCCATATAAAACTTTATGTAGAATGGCACCAAATAATGCAACATATCTCGAGAACGATTAATCTGATTTAATTTAAATTTTTTAAATTTTTTTAAATTCATATTGCCTCCCTTATACCTACGTTATTGTTTAATATACTCAATAGTTTTGAAGATATTAACAAATTCTTTCACAAAAAAAAAAAAGTAAAAAAAATTAATAAAAAAATAATAAAAAATAAAAAAGTAATAATAAATCTTGAAATTTTTAAAAATTTAAAAAAAATTTTTAAAAATCTTAAAAAATCGAAAACGGTTAAGAATTGTTTTCTGTTTTGCCTTAAAGCTAAATATCTAACAAATAAACTGTTCTATATTTTATTAAAACCTACCCAGAAAAAACTTTGCTTTCCTGGTAAGCTAGCAGATATAATTGGAAACAAAAATAAACTACTTATTTTTTGCCTGAATAACTAGTTTTTTTGTTCGACATGTCCACAAATTCATGTAGTTATTTTTTTACTCTAGGGGTTCTCAAAGATATGTACCTAAACGAAAACAAAAATAAAAAAAAAACAAAAAAATTTTGCCGCCGGTGAGACTCGAACTTGGACACACACTAACCATTCGTTTTTACTGATTAACGTCTTACTCAGTACACCATCTCGCACATAACATCCTAAGCGACAAAAACTCTATTTAGTTCAAAATATCTTTTTAGACATTTTGTTATAAAAAACTAACAGTTACAGAATGGGTTTGAACCAACAACCTTCTGGTTGTTAATCCGGCGTTCTAGCCAACTCATTCACGTGATTGCAGTATTACTGCGCTATTATACTATTGAGTACTTATTAATGTAATGTAATACAGAGTAGGCAAATAATAATGACGCCTCATTACCAAGAAACTATTTTAATAAGTAGTTGTTATTACCGAAAACCAAAAAGTTTTTCTGGGTATCTATAAGAAAATAATTTTCCTAACTTCTATAAAAATGTTTGTGTAAATAATTGACTGTTTTTTAGATCATTTTCAAAAGAGTTAAATTCTCTTCTATCTAAAACCGTTTAAAAATAAAAATTTGGTAAAAAATAAACTTTTAAAAATTTGTTTATTCCATAAAGTCGTAAAAAATCGTTTTCTATAGATAACTTTAGATTTTCATGATGCATCGAAAGTTTTAATAACGACATAATGATCTACCAATGTGATCTACAACTTGTAAGATCAATTTAATGTAACGTAACAAAATGTATCTCAATATACTTTTGTACACAAAGTCATCCTATATTTCATGCAATAAAAGAAGATTGGAAACTTTTGAGTTTAGACATTTTTATAATATGAAATATGCACACATACATATGAAATATACACACATACATATGTGTATATGCCCGAGCATATGATATTTTACACCATTGCGTATGTGTATCAAAAAATCTTATATGGGACCTGTGATCAATTGTGGATATTTCTATGAAACTTATATATTTATTAATTATTTTATTTACTAAATTTAGTATGATTCCCGGAGTGTATTGTATGGTATCTATGGTCAATTATGGACTGATCCTCATATAATTTGACACTGCGGTTTCTACTTATATACAAATGATTTGTGTCGAATATTAACTTGATAGTTTTTTCATGTTCGAGGTGGTTAACTTTGACACCCTGTAGCTCATACCATATTATAACAAGAAGACTATAACATAAGTTTTCTGAAGGATCAGGTTCTCATCTAAAACTTTCCTATAAATTTCAATTCTATACGAAAAAATAGTTTAGGAGATATAGATTTAATATCAAATTCAAAAATAATAATATTTCAAATGTTTGACTAAGAGTTTGCGGAGATGTTTTAAAATAAAATGTCCCAAATGTTTTATTTTAAAACATTCCAGCATAGTGAAGGGATATAGATATAGAAATAAAAGAATAGGATTCGTTTTGTGAATTTAAAAAATTATGGCCTACTTTACCTAACAATAGTTAAGTAACCTTAAAAAATCTTTAATCTATTTAAATGTTATATATATTATCTTTTGTTTTATTTGAAAGTTATAATAAAAGAAAAAAAATCGAAGGTGAGCAACAATTGTAGATCAGTTTGATAAAAAAAAAAATATGATGTCAAAATATATTCTTTATAAAAACAACTAATGAAATAATGACCTTAAAACAATGTCAGCAAAATGAAATGTTTTGAAAAGGTATTAAGATTAAATATATTTATTAAATATTTGTTGAATGTCTAATGTGTCCTAAAAACCAACCCATCGGATATTTAAACATATGTAAAGGATCATTGAGATAAAATAGCTCTAGAAATACACCCAGAAAAAAACCAAACTAAAGTAAACCACAAAAACAGCAACAGATGCAATAATTGTACTTGAATGCTACTTACCTAATTTTACATAAAACATACATATGTATAGTTACATACATACATACATATGTGTGTGTATTTGTAAATACTTAAAATATTGCATTCTGTTGCGTATTATCCTATATTTTTGGATGTGTATGTGTTTTGACATTTTAAGTGTTAGCTAAGAAATTTTGTTGATATCTAGTAAATATTTTTGTCCTGACTGGCGTCAGGATTAATATTGCAAACATATAATACTTTTAAATAGCGATAAAGACCTCATTAACCAGAAAGCATAGGAAAACACAAAAGACAGTCAGCAACCACAACAATGATAACTGAAAAGAGACATAGTATTTTATGTAAAATACTGAAAATTTTGGAAATTTTTATCTTACTAATAGATTAAGAATAATCAAAGATTTTTTTCATTTCTTTAAATGTTTATTTAAAGTGTGTTTATACAGATAACGACATCGTTTAGCGGTTCTATGGACATACCCACTTTTTGAAAAAAGGATGGGCTATAACCAAAACCACAAGCTATAAGCCACAAATATTGGTGTTAGAAAAAACTACAACTTTTTTTTTTTTTTGATGGGTAATTACCCAGACTTTGGAAAATACATTTTATATGTAAAAATATTATTATTGTTTTTGTAAATTACAAAAATAAAATGTAAGGAAATTCCTGGGATTTTTACTGATTAAAGTAAGATGATGAATCTTAGAGAAAAAGATGTATTAAGAAAATTATTGATCATAATTTTGCACAAAAAATAAAAATATTTAAATTTTATGTAAGAGCAACCAAAAATGTACTCTAAAAAATGCTTTATGGGCATTAAAAATGGTCTTGAAAATGTGACCTTAACATTTAAAAACATGCTTTTAAAATATTATTTTTTTTTCAGGTTTAATTTCAAATCATCTACTATTCCATACTAAAAATAATAATAGTAATTATTAAAAAATATTTCCTTTTTGTACTTAAAAATATTCAAAGCGTAGTCGGTTCACACACAGCAAGTTTTCTTGCTGCAATTCTGACTTCGTAGGCGAGAGAGGTAAAGAGAATGTAAAAGCTTCTCTCTCCCCACACGAATAAAATTTCACACGGGGAGGTGTTTTGAAGTTGATTTGGAGGAACACAAGACTAAAGCACTTTCAGCGGACCTCAAAAATTCTTCAACTGAGGTATATAATTTTTTAAAAATTGTCAAAAATGCATTTTTTATTTAATTGTAAAAATATTATATATGTATATATATATATATATATATTGTTCTTGTAAAATACACTTATATGTGTGGGATATTTCTTTAACTTTAAGAGATATTAAGCACATAACAAATTTTTCTCTGTATTTTTGGTCTCGTTTTTTATTTTTTTAATTTGGAGGGCTTAGTTTGGGTTACAGTAATTTCTTAAAAATATCCAATGGCTATCTTGCAAAATTTTTAATTATATTGCAGCAAGAATCATAAAACTGCATTTTTCCAATAATAATTTATATTAATTTAATATGGAAACTTAAAAAAAATAAATAAATTTTTGGTTTTTTTTTCCGAAAAGGTGGCAATATTTTTTTAATTTAAAGCATTTTTTCTTCCAACCTATAAAATTTTTTAATGGTTTTAAAAGAAAACTTTACGTAAATGCAATTGGAGCCATTTAGGGCTACGGTCTCGCCGACCTAACCAAATTTTCAAGAGTTTTTTTTCATAAAATTCTCATAAGGCAAAGCTGGATTCAAAAACAAAATACATAATTTAATTAAATCCCCCATATGTGGACTAAAAACATATAAGAATTATTTTCTGACACAGGCCTTTTATAATGACGAAAAAACACATCTTTCCCGAATTAAAGTTGTGATTAATTTGATGTAAAAAGTCTGATTTATTTATAACAAAATTTCAATACAATATTTTATTTGTTTAAATTTTATTTCAGTTCAAATATGAAATATTATTTTTGGAAAAAAAATTAATAAAACTAAAATTTTAATTTTTTGGAATCATGGTATGAAGGAATTTGACAACATTTAATTTGTAACGTTAAAAAAATTCGAAATATTTTTCATATTCGTGGTAGTAAACTTTCGACCACTGTTTCTCTAATGTGCCCTTATTACACATTTTAGAGAACAATGTCATGACATAAAAAGCCTAAATGTCCATTGATATTCCAAGTTCAATATGATCGGTGAAGTTTAGAAGACACTGATTTATTATCATTTTATTTTTTTTTTTCAAATCAATTAGAAATTTGTTTAATGTTCTAAATAAGATTTAATATCTATAATAAATTCCTGGATCACGTAATCAAAAACACACTTATTAATCTTTATTTCAAAAGTGTTATTTTCACAGAAATTGGATTTAATTTCAACCACTTGTTATTTTATGAAATGATAAATAGTCAATAATTAATATACTTCTTTAGGAGTATTGATTTAATCAAACATTAGCTTGACATTAAATCAATAAAACAATTTGTTACACTTGAAATTAAAAACTACTGCTATGTTAAACGTAGACTTACTGACTGACAGGTGACAATTCTTTGAATTTTGTAACGTATATGTAACGTTTCTAATCTAGTTGACAAATAGTGATATATAAATCAAGAAGGAAACGAAATTTCTATAAAATCTATATCTAAATAATATAAATTATTAACGGTTATTAATAATACAATTACTTGACAATAACGACAATAATCAGGTTAAATTTTTGGTACCTTTTCTAACTCGGGCTTTAAAAGATTTGTTGTTGCAATACGAGCTACGATGCCCCGTTGAGATAAATCAATAGAACTAATCGAAGTTTGTAAAAAAAAGAAGATCTAAAAACTAAAAATAAAACAAGAATAAGTAATTGTTTGTTAGTTTATGAGGAGAGTATAAGTAAAAGGACGTCAGTATGTCTAGAAATATTCTCACACTTTGTAGCAAACAGCAACATTTGATTGCAACAATAATAATACTTAATACTTTACCTAACAGGTAGGTGATATTTCTACACGCCCCTATCAACCAAGTGAATCCCTTTGTTAGACAAAAGGGAGATACAAATGGACAGACAAAAGTACTGAAAGAGATTTTGTAGTTTGTATTGTAATGAATTGAATAGAATAGACCGGGGCAGACAATGTGGCAACAACAAGTTGCCACAATTTGTTACATTTGTTACTCAAGTTAACATTTTTTAGAACAAAGTGTACAGGACAACCTTAAAGTCAATTGTATGTTGTTTTTTTTCTTTAGTTTTTTTTTTAGTTTATCATCTCCCAGTATTGACCAATTTATAATTTAGTTTAGGAGTGTTCTGGATTGTTTGTCTATGACAAGGTGGCTTAATTGTTTTACTTTAAGGCTCTCTGTGTCTGTCTAGTATTGTTTGGCTACAGTTTGGTTTGGCAAATACACCTTTGAATGAGTGACATTTGGGACAGTTTTTGAATAATTGCTTGAAAACGTTTGTGTATTTAGTGCATTCTATACAATCCAGACATAATGTCTCTGTATGAAAGTGTGAGAAATTTTGGATTAAAATAAATAGTTTTGGAAAATGATGTGTTAATGTCACCTCAAAATTTTGTGGTTATAATTGCCTTCATTAAAATTTATTTTCTGTTTGAAATTTGAGTTTTGAGTTGTATTTAGGGATATGAATATTTTGGAAATAGAAATGTACTTTTATAAAATTCATCAATATACAGGACAATACTTATTCTAATGCTATATGTAGTTCTCGACATAATTCATTATATAGAAAATTAATGAGATTATACCAGAACATATCTTCGCAACGATTTGTATCATTTTAATGGAAATTACCTCCAAGTTATATTAATATTATTTTTTAATTTGCTCAATAGTTTGGGAAATATTAAAAAAAATCGAAAAAAGTAAGATTTCCTACCAAGCTTTGTTTTTTAAAAAAAAAAAAAAAAAAAAAAAAAATAAAATAAAATAAATAAATAAAAAAAAAAAAAAATCGTTAAAAAGCGTAAACGGACAAAAATGATACATTTTATTTGTATCACAAAACATATACATGTTACAAATAAAAGGACACATAATTCACTAAAATTCAAGGCGGATAAAACTTTGATTAAAATCGATACATAAATGTTGACATTATTCACAATTAAGTAGGGGTTGCTCATTTAAATCTTCCCAGCAAAACTTTTTGGTTTTCGGTAATGGCAACTACTTATTAAAGTAGTTTCTTGGTAATGAGGCGTCATTATTATTTGCTTACTCTGTATTACATTAATAAGTACTCAATAGTATAATAGCACAGTAATACTGCAATCACGTGAATGAGTTTGTCGCTTAGGTTGCTATATGCGAGATGGTGTACTGAGTAAGACGTTAGTCGGTAAAAACGAATGGTTAGTGTGTGTCCAAGTTCGAGTCTCACTAACGGCAAAAATTTTTTTGTTTTTTTTTTTATTTTTTGTTTTTAATGAACATCGTTATTTCGATTTCCCTTTCTAAAAGTATCCACATATGTATATAATTTTTTGGGTCTTAGAAAATAGTAGAAATTAGGAAGAGTATGATAAATATAATATAATTATAATATATACAAGTTTGTCATTCTCTTCCCCCCTAAATAATTGTTGTGAAGGCTATAAAAATATCATTTTAATAGAAATTAGAAAAATAGTTTCTTTAGTGAGATTCGGATGGACATCGTTATTTCGATTCCCAATCCTAAAAGGATCTAGTTATATATTTTTTGGGGCTCCAGGAAATTGTAGAAATTAAAAACAGAATGACAAACTTCTATAAACCCTTTACACCTGTGGTGAAGGTTATGAAAAGAGAATTTCAATAGTATTTAGGAAAATATTTTTTTAATGAGGTATCATCACATAACTGTGATTAAAGGCAACATTTTATCAAGGCAGATTTTACAAGGTAGCAGCAGCTTGCAGAGGATTTTTAAACAATTTTTTTATATATGGAGTTTTGACGTTCAAACAAGATACTGAGAGAGTAAAATTTATCATTTTATATAGAGTTTGACATTACCTTGCATTTCATATCGTTTACGATTTTTTAATATTTTTTTAAACAAAAATATTAAAAAAAATTCCAAACTTTTTTTCCAATATCTATGAAATTATTTAGCAAATTAAAAACAATGTTGGAGGTAATTTTAATTAGAATTTGTTGGCATTTTATTAAACCAAATCAGACTAATATTTCTCGAAGTATATTACAATATATGGAGTAATCTTTTTAATTTTTTATATAATTGTTTATCTCGAAAACTAGAGACAATTAAAAAAGTGATCTATCTATAGGCTAATAACTCAGAAAATGTTATTTTTCAATAAAATGATAAAATTTTTTGTTATCCAAAATCAATTTTCTATTTATTGAATGAACATTTCAATAAATATTATTTTTTTTATTTCATTTCATTTTTTATTTCCTTTTCACTATACAAATTTTCTTTTTGTATAAGATTTCATATAAGTTTTCTTTTTATAGAAAATTTTAAATAATTTCTCTTTTTACAGAAAAATTTCAATGAACTATCTTCCCAGCAAAAACTTTGCTTTCCTGATAAGATAGCAGGTATAATTGGAAACAAAAATAAACTACTTATTTTTTGCCTGAATAACTAGTTATTTTTGTTCGACTTGTCCACAAATTCATGTAGTTATTTTTTGACTCTAGGAGTACTCAAAAATATATATCTAAACGAAAACAAAAATAAAAAAAAACAAAAAAATTTTGCTGTCAGTGACTTGGACACACACTAACCATTCGTTTTTACTGACTAATGTCTTACTCAGTACACCATCTCGCACATAGCATCCTAAGCGACAAAAACTCTATTTAGTTCAAAATATCTTTTTAGACATTTTGTTATAAAAAACTAACAGTTTCAGAATGGGGTTGAACCAACAACCTTCTGGTTGTTAATCCGGCGCTCTAGCCAACTCATCCACGTGATTGCAGTATTACTGCGCTATTATACTATTGAGTACTTATTAATGTAATACAGAGTAGGCAATTTATAATGGCGCCTCATTACCAAGAAACTACTTTAATAAGTAGTTGTCATTACCGAAAACCAAAAAGTTTTTGCTGGGTATTTACAAAAAAAAAAAAAAAAACTTTATTCGCAAATAAGAACTATGTATAAATTAAGTACACAGAAAAAATTATGAAAAGAATCATTTTTAATTAATAATTTCTTATATTTAAATATGGAATTAATAAAAAAATATATTTGATTTTAAAAATTTGTTTTATTGATTTTAAATAATGTGCAAATTAGCAAAGAAACAAACACAATGTTATAAACAATTAAAATATTTTATTCAACTAGAAACGTTTATCGATGGATTTTAGCAAGAAGCGTTAATTATATTTTGGTGTCTATGCATCGCCCAAAATTTCTACACTTACTCTACACTGGAACATTCGCACTGTGTTTTCATGGCGGACAATGAAGCTAAATGTTTATGAAATTTGTAAAAATAATTAGAATGTACATCGTCCAGACTACAGAAACTAAAATTGTTCAAATGCACAAATCGTTCCGCCACGGCGGCTTGTCTTCTTGGATTAAATCTTTTCCTTGATGTATAGCTCATACGTGGCAGAGAAAATCCTGTCATGTTATACTCTAGGATAACTTTGGTCCTAGAGAGCGTAACAGTTTGGCAGGTATAAAAAGGTGCACCATTGCCTGGACTTGTCTGTGGGTCTATAATGGGAGAAAAGGACCTTCGGGGCCTGACCAGAGACTTAACACAATATGGCACCACGGGAGCCAGTAGCCCCTGGTTCGGCAGGTACGGTGTTGTCGTACTGGATTGGCTGTTGGAGAGGCCCTTCGGGGAGTTACGTGGTGGTTGTGGTTTAGATCTAAACTGCAGGTAGGGGTTTATAGTCCCGATGTGGTGTTGCATAGCAACACAGGTCGCCATTAGTGCCGCAGGAGAATAGATAGCTCCAACTCGACAATGAGTCTCTCGAATTGCCACCTATGTGTTCTTAATAGGCACATGGGGGCGTTGGTTGGCGCATTGTACTCACCCGGTAGAAAGACCGCCGTGGTATAAGGCCGTCATGGCAGGTGCCCACGTTAATCTTGACCACATCTGCACAAATCGTTAGCTCCACAATAACTTCTCTGCGCACTAATGGCTCTATGGATATGGACTTCAATGAATTCCAAAGAAATTTGGTAACATTTCCATGTATACATTGTCTTTTGGTGACATATGTCCCATTGATGTCGGCCGCACGAGAATCTATCTCCAGGTCTACAACTAAGATTAATACTGACACAATATGTGGGATAACACCAGCAGAAGAGAGTAACCATTTTGTTTATATTATGTTAAATCTTAAATAAGGAATACACGTCTTCTCATAAATCCTATAAGATATCATTATTTTCAATCATTGACAGAGAAAACATGTTCTTTTTATTTAAGAAATTCGCCCTTTTTTAGCACAATTTTTATAAAAATATTTTTTTTTAATGTAAAACAATCTTATAAAAAAACATTCTTTTTTTAGTAATTTCCAAAAAGTCACATGCGCGTACACAAACAAACTTTCGTATATGTGTATTTTTTTTGATAGTTCATCTTATAAGATAGTTGTGTAGATAAATCTCATCACAATAATACTAATTTCTCGGACAGAAAAATGTTACATATTCTGTTACGTGTAGATGGGCTGTCATGAAAAGCACGCTATTACATGCTTGAATCGGGTAATATGATGCTTAAATTACCGATCTGTAAAATACATGACTGGTGGTATATTGTATCGTGGTGATATTATACCCAAAGATGTCAATGCCGCTGCTTCGGCCATCAACTCGAAACGTCCCATTCAGTTTGTCAACTGGTGTGAAACAGGCTTCAAAATCGGTATTAACTATGAAAAACTAACCTTTGAGAACATCGAGAGCATGATTAAACAAATTTTTTTCCAAAAGAAAATATAATATATTCAGCTGGTAGCGATTGAATCGATCGACTGGAATTTCATCACTTACACAAGGATACACACAGCCTAACTTCAATCTCTTTCCAAGGTAAATACGCAGTCGAATCAATAAATTTGTAGCTTTCTATTTCACCATTTTTTGATATTCTATTTTGAAGGTAAACAATATGGACAAAACAGCAAGCATTTCACAAAGTTGTCACCATTACCCTGTTAGGCAATAAACCCACCTTGGAGATTGGTCTAATTTTTGGTATATATATAGCACAAATCCCATATACTTTTGGACCAGTCTATGTATATGTATAAAGAATATATAAAACGGGTATTTGGTTAAAAGTCAATGTTTATTTTAGAGAATTTTTTATGAGAAAATGATTTTATGAGAAATTCCTTTTATTTACCAAATTATTGTGAAAAGTGAAAGATTAATTATTCCCCACACCACCATAGGTGGTTGGATATTATGTGTTTGTGCTGATGTTTGTAACATAACAGAAAAAATCATCTAACACCCACCTTAAAGGTTTTTGAGTCGATCTAACGATGTCCGTCCGTCCGTCTGGCTGGCTGGACGGCTGGCTGAGCACAAATTACAGGCCACAATTTTGACTTTTCATAACACAAAGACGAAGCCTATATGATCAGTCAATTATTTCAGCTAGTCCCCATACAAATGTCCTCCCGAAATAGGGATTTAACGATCATAAATGCCTTAAATATAGCAATATTTTAATGAAATTTGGTGTAAGGAAATATAAGTATCAATCTTTGTGCCAAATTTCATGAAGATCGGTTCATAATTGATCATAGCTCCCATATAAAACTCTCTTCCGAAATTTATTTTAACGTGCATAAATGTTAGTATCAGGTATATATTCGACATAAATAAGTTCTATATAAGTAGAAATCACAGTGACAAATTTTATGAGGATCAGTCCGCCATAATTTACCATAGTTCCCATATAAGCCCACTTTTGGGAGTCAGCCTAAAGTGCATAAATTCATATACTAGTATTAACTTAATATTCTGTATTCCTATATTTAATTTTACACTTAGTAAAAGTATCGGTCTATAATTGTCCACATGTCTAATATAAGAGCCCTCTACGAATTTTGATGAACATATACAATGGTATGGGGTATCATATGGTCGGGCTTATCCGACTATAACTTTCTTACTTGTCATACATATAATAATTCAACGAAGCAAACAAAGTAAAGCTGAGGATGAAAAATATAGTAATTTTTTGCACATAAATAAAATTAATTTAACTATAAGAATTGTTATTTTAAAATATTGGTTTAAAAAATATTTCTTATAAATATGTTTATTGAATTAAAAATAAATTTTATTTGATTATCTGTTTAAAATCATACAATTTTTATGAAATTTAAATTTAATTTTTTCTGTATATGTATTGCTAAAGAAATTTTTTAACTCGATTTTTTTTCATAAATTTCGAAATTATTAGCTGTGTCATTTTTAAGTTTTCATATATACATATATTTTTGTAGGCGTTAACTTTGTAACATATTTTAGGATATATTAGTAGTTTTTGCCTTCTTGTCTTGATTACATTTTGTCTTTTGTTACATTTTGCATACATAATTCTATGAGAATTCCAGCTGTTTCTTTCCTCTTTTACTCTTAAATTATCATAAAATATATTTAACAAAATTTTCTGCTAATTTGTGATGATTAATGCAATTTTCACTTTGCACTTTTTTTCCTTGCCTTTTAGCATGAAACATTTGAAAATTGCAACCCTTTGATATTTTTGCGACTTTCATTCATAAATGAAAAAAAAAAAATAATAATAAAGAGTTAAAGTCATCATTTAGTTGTTTTTCAGACAATTAAATTTTATTAAATAATGGCTAAATGACTTGAATAAATAATTTAAAAACATGTGACATGTGACGCCTGTATACAAAAGCGCCAGGCTAATGTTGAATCTAATCGTTTGTATTGTAAGTACTTAGTAGTTAGTATATACTTCTTAAATACAAAGAATTATCCCTTATCTATGCTACGCTTAGCTACATAGAATCTGCTTGTACTCTAAATTGCTGGCTTGGGTTTAAAGTGGATATAGCTTTAAATAGCTTTAACGGATATAGCTTTAGCTTTTCCTGTATGAAATTTTTTCTATCTTTCATACCTGCATAATATTTTCCTAATTCACCTCAAACAGCGTAAAAGAGATTAATAAATCCTCTAAAATACTCAATAGGCTTGATCAAAATAAATCATTAGAGGATTGTGGCTTTTGAATAAAACCATACTTTTTAATTTTACTTTCCAAATGTAGACATTTTTCAAGGTTTATATAAAACTCCCCTGATTAGAAATACTTTTAGATTTGTTAACTTGATTTAATGAATCTCTAATGGTTTTGTGATTTTTCTAGAAATTTAGGAAATTTTCAGTAGAATTAAAAATTCATGATTAAATTCGACAACATGTGGTTTTTGGATATATCTAATCGTTTGTAATAGTAATTTTAGCTAAGATGATATTGAGTTGAAAATCTCTTAGATAGATCTAAGAAATACTGTGTGCACTATGAAAAGATGATTATTTGCTGTAGATTCAGCTAAGGGAAAGTAAATCGAGAAAATCCTCTCGGGGAATTACAGAGTTAGAAATTATCTTGAAGAATTTTTTAAAAACTTCTAGGACTTTAGAATGTAGAGAAAAAAAAGGAATTTAGTAAAATTGCCGTGGAAAATTAGAGATTATTTTAATAAAATATCAAAATGACTTTTAAAATTATTTAATAAAATATTTAAAAAAAACAGATTAAAATCTTGATGTTAAATAATTATTTATTAAGGGTAAATTATTTATTTATAAAAAGATGTCAATTGTTTGTTAACACTATGTTATAAACAATAATGCACTTTATTTAAAATTTTATGCTCTAAAAATTTTATGATAGAGTTATACGAAAAATATGCGTAGTAAAAACATTTTAAGTGCATTTAATTAAAATATTCTTAAAAACGTAATAAAATATTTTAAAATATGTTTAGAAGATTTTGTAAAAATTGTATTACAATATATTTACTAGCAATTACTAAAGACTAACTAATTTGTATAAATAACATTTTTAAGTCATGATTAGAATATTTAAAAAATGTCTGTCCTTTAAAATATAAAAATAACACAATACTAGTCCAATTCAGCTATACGGGATTTCTCAATAATTATAGAGTTCTAAGCCTTTAATTCACTTTTTTTTTAATTGACCCCAGTTCTAGAGATAAACTGTAATATAGAAAATTTATGAGGATGCAACATATCTCGAATTTAGTTAAAAAAAATATTAAAAAAAATTCTAGTCTATTTATCTCTAAGTTAAACCAGTTTTTTTAATCAGCTCAATGTTTTGCCTCTAAAAAAATTAAATTTTTTACAAAATTTAATTAATTTGTTTTTCGAAAAAATCGTCAAAAATTAAAATATATTATTGCTTTTTTACTTTTATCATAAAACTGAGTATGATATAAATAAAACGAGCAATATTTCTTTAAAATAGAAATATAAATTCAAACTTAATCGGTCAAGACCGGCTATATGATGCCCTACACCATTGGGAAGGGACTTATATTACACCTGTGGCCAATTTTAATAAATGTAGAATAAAATATACAAATACAGAATAATGCGTTGATACCAACATCTAGATGATTTTATGCACTTTAGGGCGATTCCTGGAAGTGGGTTCATATGGGAGCTATGGTAAATTATGAAGCGATCCTCATAAAATTTGTCACTATGGTTTCTATTTATATAAAATTTATTTGTGTCGAATATTAACGTGATACTAACATGTGAATGTAATTTATGCACGATAAACTGATCTTCGGAAGAGGGTTTTATATGGGAGCTATGATCAATTATGGACCGATCTTCATGAAATTTGGCACAAAAATTGTCACGTCCTTACACCGAATTTCATTTAAATATTCCTATATTTAAGGAATTTATGATCGTTAAACCCCTATTCCGGGAGAACATTTATATGGGGGCTAGTTGAAATAATGGACCGATCATAACCAATTTTAATAGGCTTCGTGCTTGTATCATAAAACTCGTATGTACCAAATTTCATTGAATTATCTTCAAAATTGCGACCTGCAAAAGGTATACATGGATAGCCAGCCGTCCAGCCAGACGGACGGATGGACATCGTTAGATCGACTCAAAAATTGATTCTGAGTCGATTGATCCACTTTAAGGTGGGTGTTAGCTGATTTTTTTCTGAGCGTTACAAACATCAGCACAAACGCATACCCCAACCACCATAGATGGTTGGAGTATTAACCATCTATGATGGTGTAGGGTATAATGAGACAAAAAATAATAAAATTATTTACAAAATCAACAAAAAACATTTCAGAAAAGAGTTACAAAAATTTGAATTTTATTTATGATATACTCTTGTTTTATTTGTAGCATATTCAACTTTATCATAAAGGAGAAAAAGGTTCATTTTTGTTTTTTTCGATTTTTTACGATTTTTTTTTTACAATAATGTTGCAATATGCCAGAATATGCTTTTAAGAGTAAAATATGCAATATGGCACAAAATATGCAAGTTTATGTTATAATGAAAAAATAAAAGAACAGAATATAGAATTGTTTTTTCTTTTTCTTTGCATTTTAGCGTTTTGTATTGTTTTTGTGTGTTTGGCGATTTTTTGGGAAGTTTTGATGATTTTTTAAAAACTAAGCTTAAACAATAATGGAAAATTCATGTACACAGAATAAATTATTCAATTAATTTGTTATTTAATTTAAAAATAAAATTTAATAAAAAAAATATTTATTAATGTAATTAACTCTTCAATTCAATTAAAAATTGTTGTAAAGAAAAAGAAAATAACATTTGTAAAACAAAATACATATATTTTTATATCAATCAAGAACGACGTTTTCCAATTGTTTTATTTTAATTTGTGGTCTATAAAAAGACAAAAACTATATTAAATTCAGATGTCAAATATGATTTTGAAAATACATATATTTATAAAGTAAATAGAATTTCTTGAAATTTGATGAGATTATTACTCAGTCTATTGTTATAGTCGTTATAAATAAGACGTAAGTTCAGATAATGCTTAAGATTTTAATTGCTGTGTCATTCCCTAGGTTGCAAAATTTACCTCGGTCTCTTGTCGAGATGTCTAACTGAGATGATAGCTTTTCGGGAAATTAGAAAATTTTATCAATATTGGTTATTTTATTTTTCGCTTTAAAGAAAATAATAGTATTAAAAAATAAATTCCATTCGAGTGTTAGTATCAAGTTAATATGTAAGTAGAAATAACATTGCCTAATTTTATGAGAATCGATCCATAATTTACCATGGCTACATTTAGTAAAATTGGCCACGAGTGTAACATAAGTCCCTTCCCGAATTTTTATGATCGTATGCAATGGTGTAGGGTATCATATAGTCGTTCTTGACTTTATCTTTCTTTGACGTTTAAAATAATGTTCATATATTTGATTTAATTTTTGATTCAAAAATGTCCATATACTTCAATTTCGCGTTATATTTCAGACACATATTCGGTACTTTTCACCAATTAAAATTTGTTTAATACAATTTAAAATTATGATATCACTTTCTAAAATCTTTAGATTTTAAGTATTTGTTGTTTTCAAGCAATATTGTTGTTTTCAAGCAATATTAAAAAAAAAATAACTAAAATTAAAAATATCATTAAAACAAGTTAAGAAAGGAAATTTTTGAAATATTCGTTTACTTCAATTATTCGATTAATCGTCATAATTTACGCGAATGAGTTTTTTCACGAAATTGTTGATTTTTCATTTAATCGAACAATTATTTCATTTTAATTTTTCGATTAATCGAACAAACATTATTCAAGTGGATACTCTAGAAGGTATAAAGGAATATGATATTAATTTTTCACGATCGTTAAAAAAGTTCACGCACCAAACACGGTGAAATTTTTTATAGATAATTGTCCAAACTAACTTGGACACTCTAATTAAAAATAAAATTTTTAATTATTATATTAATAATAAATAAAGAACTAAATTTATTAATATAAGCAAGTGTAGCTAAGTAGTTGTAAGTCATATAGTTGAAGTGCTACTGTAATTCTATTACAATATGGAAATACTAAAAATTATAGCATTAATTAAGATATCGAAAACTTCGCGTTTTCCTAAAAAACCGAAGTTGCGCCCAACTAAACTAAAATTTAAAGAGCCACTTATTTTTCAACCGTCGTGGAATCCACTACTTTCTACTATCTTATAAGCTTACCTGCAATAA
Organism: Protocalliphora azurea; assembly: GCA_932274085.1. Classification (NCBI taxonomy): domain Eukaryota; kingdom Metazoa; phylum Arthropoda; class Insecta; order Diptera; family Calliphoridae; genus Protocalliphora; species Protocalliphora azurea. The sequence continues at coordinate 202,552,480 of OW026519.1, read as the reverse complement.
AGGAAGGTTGTGTACACAATTAAAAAATAATACCTACTTTTTGTGATTGGCCCATCCCTGGAAATAAAGGTGAGAATAATTCTATCCCAAGAACAATAGTTAAAAGAAATATTAATACCAATTTATTTCTTTTATTCCCTAAACCCACAATTATAATTACTCTATCTATGAGTAATTATAATTACCCTCTCTTTAAAGATTGGTCTCATTTGATTATCCCATACTCTACCCCGCTACCACATCTATAAAGGAGACATAAAAATAATCAACAAACTATTTTATGGTCCTTCGAGCCGGATTATATTTTCCGCCAAATTGCTCAAGTTTCTATCGCTTTTTAGCGTCTTCTTTGATATGAAATAATTCGACAAATTTTTTTTTTTGTGAAAAAGCGATATTAATATAAAACTTTTTTTTTATTATTTTTCTTAAATTGTTAAAATTCTCGACATTTTAAATTAGAAAAAATTTTGATCTTTGGTTAACGATTTAGATAAAAATTGGTGCATGTGTAGAAGAGAATACAGAGGCATGTAAAATGAATTTTTTTAATTTTTATTTTGAGAACTGTGGCAACTCTCTAGCTTTAAAAGTTTTTAACATATTTATTTAAATGGCCATAATTTTAATTATATAAAAGATAACAAAATGATATTTTTGGAGTGGATTTGTCAAAGCTTGTATTTTAAGATGCCATATGAACATTTTGAAAATATTTTTATATATTTTCGGTAAGAATTTTCTTTAGTGACGTGTATCCAAAAAAGTCTATCTTTTTTATATTTATTTTTTTGGTAGGAAGCCTTATCGGTATACTTGCTATAGAGAAAATTTCAGAGAAGTCAAAATTTTTAAATTTAAAATGCAATTACTCAAATTTAAATGCAAAATTATTTCCTACCAATTTGTCATAAAATATGTGCAAAAATGTTTCAAATTTATTTCTTGTTAGATTTTTTATATTTTACTTGAAAACCGATTAGTCCTAAGTAATTTTATTCTGAATACTTGACCATATCACAGAATGTTTCTTATTTAGTTGAAGGATTAATTTAAAATAAAATAATTTTTAACCAAATGTTAAACATAAGTTCTACCATATTTAAAACTTTTTATAAAATTATTTTTAATAAAAAAAAAAAATAAAAATAAAAAAAAGCATTTTAGAAATCGTGTTTGATGCGTGAAGTTTTTTGACCAAATCGACTGAAAAGTTCTGTTTTTATTATCAGGATAATATTAGCTATAAGTTGGCATTTTGAGGTCCAAAAAAAGTTTGCTGATTGCGATGCAGTCTAGCGAATGCTCCCCAGGGGGAATTTTATGCACCAATGATATATTTTTCATAATTTAAATGAATTTATTAAAAAATCTGGGTATCGAAAAAATCAATCGTTTCTATATTCGATCAAATGTAAATTGAACAGTTATATTAAAGTTTGATGAGTGAAAGGATAATTGGCAATGGCAGATGTGCTCCTACGGCGAATGCTTTCCCTTCTACTCTACTTTTAAGGAATAATATTTTTAATATTTCAAAAGTGGTTAGTTCCACAGTGCTTGCTCTCTTTCAAAAAAAAGCAAAAACTTTGTTTTCCTGGTAAGCTAGCAGGTATAATTGGAAACAAAAATAAAGTACTTATTTTTTGCCTGAATAACTAGTTATTTTTGTTCGAGTTGTCCACAAATTCATGTAGTTATTTTTTGACTCTAGGGGTACTCAAAAATATGTACCTAAACGAAAACAAAAAAATTTTACCGTCAGTGAGACTCGAACTTGGACACACACTAACCATTCGTTTTTACTGACTAACGTCTTACTCAGTACACCATCTCGCACATAGCATCCTAAGCGACAAAAACTCTATTTAGTTTAAAATATCTTTTTAGACATTTTGTTATAAAAAACTAATAGCTTCAGAATGGGGTTGAACCAACAACCTTCTGGATGTTAACCCTGCGCTCTAGCCAACTCATCCACGTGATTGCAGTATTACTGTGCTATTATACTATTAAGTACTTATTAATGTTATACAGAGTATGCAAATAATAATGACGCCTCATTACAAAGAAACTACTTTAATAAGTAGTTGTTGTTACCGAAAACCAAAAAGTTTTTCTGGGTTAATAAATATTATCCCCCGTATTTAAAAACAAACTTTAAATTTTAGAGACAAAATTTATATCAAAAATGTGTTTTATAAGGCATTTTTAATTTAAAAGTAGTTTTGAATACAGATGTACATATATAATATATATTCAAATAATTTAGAAGATTAATTTCCGAAGCAATGACTAGGTATCATAAAAAAACACTTTTTTAAAATGATAATCATGTGTTAAGATAACTTTTCCCGCAGCTTCTTTTCAGCATTCAGAAATTCTTTCCAGCGATAACGCTGTTTTAAATTTGATTGCTTTCGAATGTATGGAATAAATTTTACATTTTAAAAATAATACAATTACTTTAAGAGCACAACTTCAAAAGCAATGAATAGGAATCATGAAAAAGTACATTCTTTCAATGACAATCATGGGTAAAAATCATTGCTTCTGCAACTTTTTAGCACATCCTAATAGTAAATTCAACTTCCTGAAAATTATATTTTGACATCTTTATGCTTTATATATTAAATCCGAAATAAATTGAAAATAAATTTGTATTTATAGTTTTTTTTTAATCATATGTATTTTTTATAAAAATGTCTATCTAAAACAGTTCATAAAAAAACTTAAAAATAATAAAAATTAAAAAATAATAATGAAATAAAAAAAAAAGAAATTCATACTTAAAAACTAATTATCTAGTTTTTTTTTTTAAATGTATCCAAAAAAGATACAGTTATTTATTTACACATGTGTTTTTTTTTTTGGGAAAGAAATGCACAAGTTGTAATAGCAAGTACATATTTACATAAATGAAAAAACACAAAAAGATACAAAATATTAAAAACATTTTCTAAAGGGAAAAACACGTATTTTCAAAGCAAATAAATCTAATACATATATAGATATAGATATTATATACAGATAAATAGATACATACATATAAAAAATATTTTGGTGTAGAAATATCTACTTGTACTTGGTTAAAAATGTTTGTGCGTTTTTCTTTTATTTTTTCATTTTTTTTTTTTCAGTTATTTTAATATAAATGTTTAGCCAGGTACAGGATAATAGTTTTTAATAATAATAATAATAATCGTAATCATAATGAGGTAATTGAGATTTGTTTATTTGTTTCTTTTTCTTGGACCGAAGACGGTGATGATGATTGTAGCGTTTTTAATGCGTGCAAACGCGTTTTTTTTTAAATCTGTTTTTGGAAACCTTGTAGGAACATTGAAGAATTGGGAGATTAAAAGGCCATGCCCAGCTTTGCTTAGCAGTTAAGTGATTTTTTGTTTGCCGTTGTAGGAAATTTAATAGCCATAAAGATAAGGATACATGGGTACAAAGATGGCGGGTCCCAATTGTCTTTCCTGGGGCATATGGGTCTTCATGTGTTTTTTGAGGTGATCACGACGACCGAATTTCTTACCGCAAGCAGTGCAGGGATATGGCCTTAAGCCGGTATGTATGCGCTTGTGGCGGGTTAATTCTTCGTTGCGTGTAAAGGTTTTGCCGCAAGTTTCAACGTCACATTTGAAGGGTCTTTCGCCGGTGTGGATGCGTATATGACCTTTAAGTTGACCATTGTTGGAGAAGGCTACATCACAGTGGGGGCACTTGAATTTTTTTGGTCTTTGCTTGCGTGCATTGACAGCCTTAAGATGAGCATCTTCAGCCATAACACGAGCATATTCTTGTTCCATTAAACTCAAAGCATAGGGATCCAAAGCATAAGCAGCCGCGGCAGCAGCAGCAGCTGAGGAGCTGGTTGTAGGCACTGATGGTAATCCATTGGCTGCTGCTGCAGCGGCGGCAGCATAATAAAAATCATTAGCTGAGGATGCAGGCATGGAGGGCATCATGTGAGTCATGGCTGTGGCATGAACAGGTTGTTGAGGATGTGAAGCCAAATGAGGAGCATGATTTTCCAAAGAGCCATATAAATGTGAATTTGTATAGGGGACTGGATGCACCATGGTGTTTGTCATGAGTGGTGAGGCTGATGATGATTCCATTTGGATTCTGTTATTAAAACTATCCTCATAGCTAGATGATTTTGTGGAAGAACTGCTGGAGGAAGCACATTCACGATCACTTTCATTGCCACTAAAAGAGCAATTTTCGGTTTTCACCATGGAAGTGGTAGATGCTGACATATCCTCAGTGGAAGAACTATATTCGGATTTAACCAAAGGTTTAGTGGCTGGAGTTACCTCGTTAGATGTGCTGTGATTAATGGGTGAAGCACGAGTATTACAATCCCAAGGACGGAATAGTCTGGAGTAGGTTTGTGGTGGATGCATGTTTAAGGTAGACATGGTTGTTATTTTTTGTTTATAAAAATATGTAAATTTTCTTCTTTCGTTTTGTGTAAAAAAACACTTTCACTTTTCAAATTATTTTTATAATTTTTAAACTCTCGACAAATATTATTCGCTTGTATGTGTTCTCGTTAAGATCCGTAATGGAACTGATTGACAAAATGTAATGCGCAGAGTATATAAATGACAATTGTGAAGAGAGAGAGCCAGAGTTTCAGTATTAAGGTCCTTTTTGTTAAACACTTTATCTACCTACTTGTAAAACAAATCATACCTACTTACACACTTACTCACACAAACGCACACATACACACTTTATACACATTTAAATTGTTTGTATTACTCAATCACTTGGCTTAGATTTTTGCCTGTTGTCTGTGTATTTGTTGGGAAATGAAAATCGCCCTGATTCATATTTTTGTGGCTTCATTCATGGATTTATATTAAATCACTAAGAGAGTAGTAATTGTATGTGTCTGTATGTGAGTCCGAGAATATTAGAGAATCCCCCTTGTTGATTAAGGGTGTCTTTTTTGTTGTTTTGTGGCTGCTGTTGTTGTTTGGTAATTCGCTTTAACAATGGCTTCCCACTTTTAGCAGACATCGCGGCATCTTATTGTTTGCTTGCCGTTGTGGTTTTGCTCAAATTATTTTCCTGATTTTAGCGTGTATTTTATATTAAATCGTATTTAATCCTTCGTTTATACAAAATATATAAGTACATATTTTAAATGATGCTTTTTTCTAGGAAACTTCTTAAGAACATTGACTAAAAGAGGATAAAATTTCCTTAATATACTTTTTACCAGGAAAGGACTTACTAAAGATATCAAAAATTGGTTTGAATATTTTAAAAGTCATACCAGAATATTGATTTTTTCTTAGTTCAATTTTAAAATATTAATTTCATATATTTATATCAAAATAAATATTTTTAATATCTCTAATTAAAAAGTTAAACGATTTATAATAAAGTTTTATATGCTTTTTTTTTAGAATAAAACGAGATATCTCTCATTTAAAAATCGCTTAAAAACTTAAAAATTCATTAAACATTTTCTCACATATTTCATATATTTTAAGACAAAGTATTTTATTTTATGTTTTATTTGCAGCATATTTTCTGAGGCAAAAATCAAAATAGTATGGAAAGTTTTAGTTGGTTATATATTATTAATGATACAGGAAGAATATTTAAACACTATCGTCTAAAAATTTTAACTTTAGATTTTATTTTAGTGCCATTTCATTTTCATAAAAGTTAAAAAATTGAAATTTTTCAGATTTTAAAATTTTCGTTATTTCCCAGGAAAAACAGTATTATTTCTGCAACTAATTCCAAAACGCATGAAAATAGTCTGTACTTATTCTATTTTGGCGTTATGACCCAGCAAAAACTTAGCCTACTAAGTAACGTGTTCTGTAAGCGAAAACAATATGAAAAACAGCTTCCATTTTTGGTACTATAACTGATGAATTTTGTTCGCTATGTCCAAAATTTTAGCAATTTATATTTGGGTACCAAAACAGTTGTTACGGATGCTGATTAATTTTTTTAAGCTCGGTTGATATTTGAATCCACGTCACTACACTGTTTATATTTTCCAGTCTGCCGTCTAATTCACTACACCGACTGTTGCCAGAATTGAAGATTTTTTGTTCCAAAAATAACCTGTGGTTGTGTAATATATCAAAGCTGTTTGAGAAGCTATTAATGAAAAAGTTGAAACCAATAGTGAATCGTTTCGATGGTATTCCAACACATCAATTTGGTTTTAGAGAAAAACAAAGCAGCATAGAACAAACTCACAGACTTATAAACGTTTGAAGAAAGGAAATATTGTTCTGCTCTCTTCATTGACATTTCTCAAGCCATCGATAAAGTATGACATGAAAGGTTATTATTTGAAATTAAACAATATTTACCTACAAATACGCATAAGCTGCTGGAAAGCTATTTAACTCATCGAAAGTTTGTTCTTCAAGAGGAAGACTTTATAAGCTCACCGCAGTCCATTGAAGCTAGTGTATCCCAAGGCAGTATACTGGATCCCTTTTTATATTTAATATACACTTTTGATATGCCAACTAATAGTCGAACCCATATGCCAACATTTGCAGATGACGGCTATTCTAGGCGTTCATGAAAATCCCCAAGAAGCATCTAAACTTTTGCAAGATCATAAACTCTATCAATGGAGAGTAAAAGTGAATGAACAGAAATGTATACATATTACTTTCACGTTGCGGAGAGATTTGTGTCCCCAATCCTGATAAATAATCAGATTATACCCCAAAAAATGGAAGTAAAATATCTTGGTATGCATCTAGATCGACGGCTTACGTGGAATTCACATATAGATACAAATTTAACTCAAATGAAGTTAAAATCACTTCAAATTAACTGGCTTATTAGTAGGAATTAAAAATGAAGTCTAGGCTGCAAACTGTTGATCTATAACTCAATTATAAAGGCAATATGGTGCAATGGTATCCAACTATGCGGCACGGCCTCAGCTTCAAATATTGAAAAAATTCAAAGAATCCAAAATGAAATACTACGAATGATAACTTCAGCTCCCTGGTATGTGGAAAATTAAAATATTCACAAGGACCTTAATATTACTCTTGCCAAAGACGAAATAAGAAAACACGCAGAATCGTAATTGAGGAAGCTTGAAGTACACCATAACCCACTTGCTCGAAACATAATGAGAAGCAATAGCTACAACCGTTTGAGAAGAAGGAACACAACAGACCTCCGCCTAAGCTAGACCCTTTGATTACATAAAGTTTTTCGTCCGACAGTCGTTGGACTTAATAAAAATTAAGATTTAGAGTTAAGATTTGTATACTTATTGTTAGTCCACTTAATTTTGTTAAGATTCAACAAATAAACTTAGATATATTTTTTAAAGTAAATTAGTTGGTTTATAGTTGTTAACAATTAAAATGATCTTTTGAAATTTGTCAATTTAAACGGTATATTTATAGAAAAGATTTATCGGAACCAATATAATGTTATATTCGATTCAGTTGTATATGCCTTTATTAATGAAATGACAAGTAAACACTTTACAAAATGCTTTCGCAATTTTTATAAAACTTTTAATTTCATAATCAGTAGAAATCTTAAATAGCAGTATGTACTAATTACTCAAAACCATTTTTAATGAATTTATTGAAAATTGATTGATTTGGTATACCGTCGATGGACTTAAGTATTTTTCTTTCATTCAAAATTATATATTCATCATTTATATCTATATATACATACATATATATATATATATATATATATATATATATATATATATATATATATATATATATATATATATATATATATAAAATTAGTTTTCAAAAGTTATTCTTATCACCGATTAAAAATCACTGGTCTAGTACATTTTTCTGGAAAAAAGTTTTTAATTTTTTTGTTGAAATAGGTTTCAAAAAATCGTAACATTGAGCTTTTTTTTTGAATATTTTTAAAATTGCTTACCCAAGAATTTATTTTTTTTATTTATTTATAACTGCAACCGGTCCACAATAATACTTTCATTACAAACATTTTTTCTATATTTTACTCATTCTAACAAAATTAATATTTTACTATAAAGTATAAGTATATGAAAATATGGATCGATATTTAAAATTTCTTTACAGTAAAATCATAAATGAATTTTTGGTGATAAAAAAAAAAAAAAATACATACTCGAGGTGACTAATTTTGGAGATGAATCCATTACCCCTCTGATCCGCGAGGGATCTGTGCTCCTCCAAATCAACTCGAAAACAGTTCAGCTCTAGTTATGTCAAATTTTATTTAGATATATTTAACGAATCAAAAGTTACAGAATTATTTCCATAAAAAGGCCTTTTTGAACCGCTGTACAGAGGCAGTTTTAGAACGACAGAAATCCAGTTTTGGGGATATTGAACTGAAGTTCTCCTGTTAATAGACAAGGGTGTAAATATTTAAAAATGGGCGGGTAGAATCACTATATATATATATATATATATATATATATATATATATATATATATATAACAAAAATTAAAATTTTGAAATATCAGATTAAGCAACTGTCAAATATATTTTAAATTAATTAAAAATGTTTCTTTTAAATTTAATAAATAAAAATGAAATTTTTTTTAAACACCTAGCATTGAAATTACTCCCTAAGCTACATGGCATTTTGAAATTTTGAATTTAAAAAATAGTTTTACTACATTGTCGAGGTTTAAATATATTTAACACATAATGTTGTAAATTGATTTTTATACTGTTCACATATATGAGGAGTAAATATAATTGTTTTTCAACAAAATTTCTATGGGTACAGATAGTCCAGTGTAAGAGTTCTAGATTACAAATCTTCAAGCCATGATTCATATCCTCGTAGAATCCATTTGAATTTTATTTTAACATGGTCATATTTTTTGTGAAAATATAAGTTTAACAAGTCTAAGTTTAACAAATCTAAGTATGTGAAATGTTTTTTCTTGCGCCGTGTCTATACTAGAGAAATTTTTTTGAAGACAATGTCAAAATTTTTGCCTGAATTTTTTACCTCTGTCAAGTATAGAGGTAAACATATATCATAATAAATAATGTAAAAAGTACCAACAAACATCAAAATGGAGACTTTTCTCAAGCAACGTCAAGACAAAGTTGTCTGGGCTCGAGTATTGACAATTTTATTTTAACGTGAGTCTTGATAAAAGTTTCTCTAGTATAGACTCGAAATTAAAATATTATCGCTTATCTGTAATTGTGTTTTATTTTTTCAAATGTAGATAATAAGATGGCATATCATGTTTGATCAAATTGTGTCTTCGAGCGCCAAAGTTAAAAATTCTGAAAATTTTAAAATAGCTAGTTCAAGTTTATATATATCTAATTCTAAGGTATCTTTTTCGAAAAAAAAAAAATGTTGGTAGAAAACTGAAAAGGAATTAATAATTGTGCATATCTCATATGTCCTCTTTATGTTACAAATTTTCAATGTCATGTTTAACTATATTTCCAGATTAAAGCAAAAATTTTCTTAGGAATAATTCCAATATATTCCAATATATATTCCAATATTTATTAAATATAGATTTTTTGAAGGGTATAAAAGATTCGGCCCAGCCCAATATAACACTTCCACTTATTTATATTTGTTTTGAAATACCCTTGTCAAATAATTATATGTGTATACTTATAAAGTTATTTATTTTCTTCAAAATTATACATTTCAAATGAAAATTTTTTATAGTTTTTATTTATTTATTTTTATTTATTTTATAGCTTTAAAATTCTGATAAAAAAAAAATATTTCTTATGTATAATTTATAGGAGAAATTAACTTATTTTTAAAATGTTCGTAGAAAATAATTATATGTACACGACAAAAATTTTATTAATATTATTAATTTATATAACGTTAATTTTCAATATTTGTGATTGTTATTAAGGAATTATGCTGCCTTAATGTATCGTTACCAGATTATATACAATCAGCAGTTTAATATTTAATGCTCAGAATTTATATATATCTTAGCAGTCAATATTCTCCGGAAATCCTTTATGACATGAAGGTCTAAAACTGTAGAATATTTCGCGCTTCAAAAAACGCTTTTGGGGTCCGATCTAGTAACATCGACACTTTATTTTGCTGTAGATTCCAATTTTTGCACGAAATTCATGAGCAAAGGTTATGGACTCATTGTCTAGTAAATTTATCTAGTCCACTGAATTTGCAATAAATATTTACTCGCAATAAATATTTCCAACTTCTCTCTATAGCTAAAGTCAGCTTATATTATGAGCGTTTTGCCACTATGAATGCCCTTGAAGAAAGTTCTTTGTGCACGTCGAATATTCAGGTAATGTTTATGATAAACATCTGGAGCATTTCAGTATAACATTTTTCACTTCTCATGCTTATGAGCTCATGAGCTCATGCTGTTGAAGTTTTTAACTAAAAAATTTATATTAATAGTAATATATTAAGTATGGAGTTTTTACCAGTGAATATGTTATATCCTTGCCACCCTTAAGTCATAATTTTGATATAAAACCTTTTTTATTATTTGTTATACGCATTCTGTTATTACAGAAGTTATAATTCCACCATTATTTCTCTGTAACTCATGTTGTTTTTGGTCGAAAAATTCTTAATATATTATTAGGTCCCACAAATCCGCAGGTGATTACGTGTTACCGCACTTTAAAAAATAGCTATTTATCAAACTTTTTTTTTTGAAAATTTTGCTTAGGCTTAAAAATCCATGGTCACGAGAATCTAAATTGACTGAGAAATGTCGTGCCTCAAAGTCAGTGTTGCCCTGTGTTATTTAATAAAATTTGTCATTTTATTTTTATCTTAGAGAAGTTCTTTATAGGAAACATAAAAAAGAACACCCTTTCTATGAAAACACTGAGTTATATTCAGTGGATCTGAAGATCTTGTACAACAATTTAAAATAGCAAATTAAACTGTTTCTATTCTTTATTTACTAGAATTAAGATTTTAATTTCAATATATTTTACACAATTTAAAAGAAAATCATATTAATCTCATAAAAGAATAATTTTTCCATCCAAGAGAAATTTAATATATATTGCCGAAAAACTTTTTTTATACCTTGAAAACACTGTACGTTTAAAGCCCTATAAAAAAAAGCCCACAAATAAAATATGAAATACAATCTCAAATATTCTATAAACGTTGCTCTTTAAATGTACAAGCATCTTTTGCAAATACATACATATACAATTTTCTTTTTTTCCCTAAAATACAAAAAGAAAAAAAAAAAAACAACTAAATGATTTCTCTTGTGATACATATTGGCCTTTTCATGCCATTTATTTGTACTTGTGTTAAATGAAGGAAAGAAAAAAAAATCGAAATTTTACCACAAACCACCCCATGATAAGGATGAGTATAATGATGAGTTGCTGATGACGAGCCAGAAGGGAGTTATTTATTATAGCCCTCAAAACAATTTTTAGGGCTTTGATTTCTGTCTCGATTATAATAAAATACAGAGAATATATACAAACACAAATGGTATATATACAACTGTATAGGATTTTAACTACATATATATATATATATATATATATATATATATATATATACATATATATATCCATAAGGATGTGAGTATCTGTGTATATATATCTGTGTATTAGAATATATTGTAATTGTGAATTTTACGCTTACCTACTAACAAACCCCCAATGGAAAGCATTTTTTCGACACTAAAATTTCAAAATCCATAAAGAAAAGAAAAAAAAGAAATAATAAAAGAACAGCAGAAAAAGTTGTTATAGAAGGCAACAACGTAGGCCTTTAATATTTTGCGATCTAAAAAACTTATTGTTAAATTTAAGCATGGCTGAAATGGTTTCTGTTAATGCCTTTTATTTTGTTAGTGTAATGGGGTAATAAAGAGATATGAAGGAATGAAAACATTATAAAGAAATCATTTAAAATATTTTAGTGCAAGACATTTACATAATTGTAGAAAGTTTTCTGCAATGAAATTTAAAAATAAATCTTTAAAAATAATTCCTTATATAATAAGAACAAGTCAAAAAGTTATAATCGGTCAAGCCCAAGACAACCCCCACACCATTGTGTTCGAGCATCAAAATAATTTTTGAGTTGGCTGCTAAGACCAATTAGGGATTGATTCTTGTAATAAGTATATTTTATATTTAGATAAAACAAACATATAGACAATATTATATTGATACTAATATTTATATACAATAACATTTATATGTAATTTAAAGTGCTTCCTGGAAGAGTCCCTTATATGGGATCTGAGCTCAATTATAGACCGATCTCTTTAAAATTGTTATCATGCTTTTTTACTCATATAAAAGCTCTTTAATCTAACATTCATATGTGATATATGCAAGTTAAAGTGATTTTAGGTTTATATGGGAGCTATAATCAATTATGGATTTTTATGAAATTTTGGCAAACTAATTTACACTTATACAGAATTTATTTAAGATGAATTTCGTTAAAATATTTCTTTATTTAGAGCATTTATGAGTTTTAAACCTCGAATCTACGAAGTTAATTGTGTGGGGACTATGTGAAATAATGGACCGATCATACACAGAAAAAAAATAATTTTTTAATAAAATAATTAATAAACTTTATATTGAAATTTAAATATATTATTAACTAATATTATTAACTTTCTAATTGGTTTACAATTTTTTTTACAAAAATCGACAGCTCTTAAAAATATATAAAAAAAGAAAAACTAGACAATAAAAATAAAATAATAAAATTTTCATATAGAAAAAAAAAAATAGTTTTAAGTCAACTTTCAACCATTTTCAAATGTTTGAGCTCATTAATACGAAATATGTACATGATTTATTAGTAATCGGAAACGTGTTTAATAATTTTTCGGTTTGTACGAATTTTAAATATTTGATGGGATTATTAATCGTTTCAATATTTTTGGTAGATGTTTCCTTTATTGGTACCGATGGTTATTTTCAATTTCATAATCCATTACTGTTTCAAAGCTGTTCTATGGAAGATTATTTATATATAGAAGGACGATTTGTTCAGACATCTATTATTTGTATAGGGAAATGAAGTTTATATATCCTATTGAAAGTCATAGATAATCACATGTGAGCTACATGCGACTTTCGAGGTCAAAGGTTACAAAACTCGGATTTATACGTAATTATCGATGATTTTAACAGGGTGTGTATGACGCTAACACGAAACTATACACCAACTTCCATTTCTCAAAAAAAAAAAAAAAAAAAAAAAAATTTAAGTTTTCATATTTGTTTCGTTTAATTTTGCTTGTAATGTATTATCTAAATTTTTTAATAATTAAATATTCATAAATATATAATATATATATTCATAATATATATATAAATATTCATAATTCTATTTAATTTAATAAAAAAAAAATAATTGAAATTAAAGTTAAAATCAATTATTCAAGTTAATTAATAGTATAATTTTGGTCATTGTGGCAAAATCAAACAAAAATTTAATTAATATAAGCAATTTCGTAATTGAAGTTCATTTTTAATTTTTTTCTATGCAATCAATTTCTAAAAGCTTCCATCTTGTACAAAAGTAATTATTTCTGCCAAATTGCATTTTGTTCACAAGGTTTTCATGGAGAGACTGCTAACTAGGCGGATGAACGGTCATCGTTAAATCGATTCTGAGTTGAATGGTCCTCATTTTTTGTTCGTTAGCTGAAAGACGATTTTAAATAAATTAAAGTTTCTGAAACATTATTCTGTTTGTGAATTCCAGCTTTGAAATTTTAAATCAGTTAAACAATTTTCGAATTTTTTTATTGCATCATTTTGAACCTTTATTGGTCTTACATGTGCTCACCAAAGCGTTTTAATATATCTCAATTGGTTTAGAAGTTAGCAAAATCAGCTATGTGTTAGTCATATACGAAATGTTTCAACAAAATGACTTATGTGCAAAACTTCACATAACTGTTTTTGGGATCTTTTTTTTAGCAAATTTTCTTTCAAATTTTTGCAACATTTTTTATAGAATATAAATAAAAAAATTCCTCAAAGTAAAATTATATCTTTTTAGAATACAAAATCTAAAATAGAGGAATTAAAATTTAATAGTTTAGATCCATGCACTTTATGAAAATTTAAATCACTAACTTATTCATTTTTAATAAATAATTATTAACTTGAAAAACTAATAAATTATTTAACTTTTCTAATTTATAGATTAGTACCTTTAATAAAAAATCGTTTTATCGGAATAAATCGGATTAAAAAAAACAGCCGATTATATTATCCTTATTATCCAAAACAGTAATGTGTAAAAAATATTCTAAATCAAAAAATAATTTTATTAAAAGTTTTTCAGCAAAATGAGTTATGTGTAGTTTTTTTGAAAGATTTTATTATTGCTCTTTTGTATCTAATAATCTCGATTTTTGTGTACTAAGTTTCCTATTAATCGTATAAGTTTCAAAGAAATTTGCCAAATTATAAAATAAAACAGTTTTTTTTTGGCTCTCCTGAAAAACTAATAAAAACACATAACTGTTTTTGTCGGAGCATCGACGGTGTGTCAAATTCGGAAGATTTCGTTGCATCTGTTAGAAAGTGATTTCTTCCTTAAAAATATTTCCGTAAATATATCTTATATATGTATTTTTAGAGACATTTTTTTCTTTAGAAGTAAACTCATGTTGACTCTTTTTTACCCAAAAATTAAAAAAATACATAATTTTTTAAAATTTTAAATTTTATATTGTTTATTTTTGGTCTCGGAAAATATAAAGGCATGAGGTTTTTTATATTTAACTAGTGTATTTCGCTTCCTCTATTGATGCGATAACTTATAATAATTTTTATTAGGCATACTACTTCCCCTGGTCCTTCTCATCACAACTACAAAATAGAACAAAATTATTCTAACAAAATTTTAAGACTTTCTCTATATTAGTTGTTTAAAAATGCAATAATAGAGATTTAATATTTATAGGAGCTACCATTCCCCTTAGACCTACCCCTTCTATATTCAAGAAAATTAATTTCAAGACTTTCTTAATAGTTTTTTAGATATGCGACAATTAAGACTTACTTTATATTTCCATTTTGGGTTGTAGACCTTTATAATAAATTTAACACCACAAAATCTTAAGACTTAAGGGTGCACTTGCAAACTTAAACTCGAATACTTTCATGTTACTATTTTGCCATCTTTTATGTAAATCGGACCAGATGATTAGAATTTACAGAATTATTATACTCTGCACCATCATAGGTGGTTGAGGTATTATGTATTTGTGCAGTAGTTGTAACACACAGAAAATATCTTCGGACCCCACCGGGTTGATTTCACGATGACCGTCCCTCTGGCCGGCTGGCTGTCTATGTAAAGCTTGTGCACAAAGCACGGGTGGCAATTTTGAAAATAATTTTATGCACATTTTTTTACACAAGGACGAAGCCTATTAAATTTGGTTATGATCTTCCCATTATTTTACTTAGCCCCATACAAATGTTCTCCCGGAATAGAGTTTTAATACTCATAAATGATTTAAAAATGTGAATATTTGAATGAAATTTGGCTCAAATAAGTTTTATATAAGTATAAATTCGCTTGCCAAATTTCATTTTCTTGATCAGTCCATCAGACTATAGCTCTCATAGAAACCTCTCTTCCGAAAATCACTTTAACGTGCATGAATCCTAAATTTCGATACACAATAGTGTAGAGTGTTATATGGTCTGGCTTGACCACTATGCTATAAACTTTATTTTCTTACTTGTTTTTAAAATATTTTGATTCTATCCCACTGTGTCATTGTGTCTCATTGTTTTTATGTAAATAATTTTATACAATTTTATATAATTTTTACATAAGATACTTTCACTCAATTATGAATGAAGTCCACATTTTAATGAAATACAATTTGTTTTGATGATAAAAAGGAATCTAACCATTTTTGAATGAAAGAAAATTTATATTGTTTTCAAGACATTTTTTTTTTTTTTTGATATCTCTGAAATTATTGAGAATATTAAACAATGAAATGGGTATAACTTGGAGATAATTGATATTTTGTTAAACCAAAACAGACAATTCGTTCTCCAGATATTTTGCAATTTATATTTCAGTCTCATTAATTTTCTATTTAATGATTTTTCTCGAGAATTAGAGTTAATTAAAAAAAATGATTTATAGGTTTAGAACTCCATGATCACATGTATTCAAATTGACTGAAAATCTCTTGCTGTACAAACACTGTGGCTCTGTGTAATATATACTATAGCACAGTGGTTTAGAAACTTTTTAAATGCAAATATTTCGGTAGATTATGGATAATTGAAAATATCATAAACAAATGTTACACAGTTCGAATTTTACACTATCGAGGACAAAATTATTTCTTATCGGGTCTAAAGTACTTTAATGTTATGAGCTATAACAATTTTTGAAAATTATCAAGAAATGGCTGATATTGCTTTAATTAAAAATTCCATCTTTGATTTTAAAATATTTTTATAATTCCTTAAAAGCTCTGCAAATTTATTGCACGCATTAATATATACTTTTGGTTTTTGTGGCATGTTGTAAGTAAAGATGTCTGCGTGCGTGTATTTAAATGGATGATTGAATGTATTTGAGAGTAAACGTAAGTGTGTGTATGCATGTATGTATGTGTGTGTTTTAAAAACGCGCCCTTAATGCTTTGCGGGTTTTTGATGATTTTCCTTGTACATGGAGGATGATGGCATTAAATTGTATTTTTGTGTGTCTGTGAAAACCATTGGGGTTTGTATAATTTTCTTCATCACTTTTTTTCTTTCCTTTTTGTTTTAACTTACTTTGTCATTTTATTTTTGGGGGAACAAAAAACAATAACAACAATCACAATAAAGAAATATAGAATTAAGTATCATGGAGGTAAATTACTTTGTTTTCAAGCTAGAAAAAAAAAATCATAAACTTTTGTTTTTCTTTCTTAAATTTAGGAGGGATTTTTGGTTGTTCATTTTGTGGGTTTTTTTCAACTAAATTTGTTTAGCCTTTTTGTCCTTAATGTTGTAGCTGAAGGGGGGGGGGGGGGTTTCTGACTGCTGGGTGTAGGCTTTTAATGTGATTATCTTTTAGTCGTATCTGTTGTGAAGTTTAAAAAATCAAGGAACCACCTTCGCTAAAGATAAGAGCTTAATTCAAAAAGATTAAATTTATTCAATCTAATAAAAAAGGAGGATAAATTAAAAGCACACCAACGATGAACCAAGAATGAACAGAAAAATGTTTTTGTTAGGTGGGGTTAGGAATATTTTAAACATTCAATGATGTTATGAAAGTTAATTCAATTTTCGTTTTTTCTGCCTTCTTTTTAATTTAAAGACAAAAGAAGGAAAGTCTGTCAGATGATTTCTAATTTAGTAGGAGTTATATATATAGGGTCTTAGTTATTTGTTTGAAAAATTGTAATTAAGAATATAAATTAGTGAAAATTATAGAATTTACTTTTTTTAATTTTCCTATAAACTAAATTAACAATTAGCTTATTTATTCTTCTGCTAGTCTTTACAAAAAATAAACCAGTTTAGGCCAGTTACCTTATTTACATTTTCATTTGCTTAATTAACATTTTAATTAATTTAAACAACTTTTTAATCGAATACAAATAATAAATAAAGTTTTCGATTTTGCATTTATATTTTGTTCATTCGAAATAATAAAGGGAAGTAATTAAGACAAAAATGATAAAAAACCAAATCAACTTTTTGACTTCCCGCTTATTTAACTACTATAAGTACTTAGTGCTAAAATAGAGCTGTAGAAGTAATTTTTTAACTCTTGTTTATAATTGGTACAATATTCTTATTCATGATTCTTACACATAACGTTTGAAGTTCTTCTCTTAAAGTTATGTTTATAAAATTTCTTAATAAAAATATTGTTAAATGTTTTTCATATAAAAATCGTTTTTTGAGTGCTTTATGTACATTAAAATTGGAAAATATGCTTTCAAAATAAAATAAATATATATTCTTATAAAATTATTTTTTTCTGGCTAAATTTTAAATTATTTACTATTTACTATTTATGCTAAAAATAATTTGATTTATATTAGCAATTGTTAAAAAATATTTTCCTTTTTATTCTCTCTAGTGTAATATATGCAAAATTATGCTCTATATATCATTTAAATTGCTCAAATATGACATGATAAAATATGCTGATAAACCGAAAATATTCAAAAATATGCTGTTACTACTAATATATCCAAAAATATGCTATAACAAATCGATGCGAAAATTCTTAAAATTGTTTCAAACGGATAAATAACAACTAACAGTTTAATTCATTTGAAGTCGAAGAAAAAATATGATTTCGCTCATTTTTGGTTGCCCTGGTGATCACAAATTTTCATTATTTTCACTATATTTTCTCTCGTTTAGCTAAAAAATCTATATAAAAATGTTTCATATAAAAATTTAATTTTAGTAGGTTAGATATATCCTTCATTTGCTGCAACAACGTCATAACTCAAAAAATCCATTTTTTAAGAAGTTTTTTTTTTTTTTTTTTTTGGTCATATAGTCAAATCTAATAAGCCTTCTAGATATCTTTACTATGTTGATTATACAGTAGGCAAAGAACAAACTAAAATAATACATTGTTGCAAGTAAAACACAATATACACTGGTGCATATTCCTATAAGCGCGTTTAAAAATTTTATTTTTCTTTGAGATAAATTCGTTTCTCTTGATCGAAAACAATGTTGTGTTGTTACAATAACTTTCGATATATGGGTACTTTTTTATGTAAGAAATATTTGTTTGTTGTTTTCTTTAATTTAGTAATCAGAAAGAAATTGGTGATCATTTTAGAGGAATATTCCTATAAAAATATTCCTATAAGAAAAATTATTTAAAAAATAATATATATATATATATATATATATATATATATTTATATATAGATGATGTTTGCAGAGAACATCACGGTGGGACGCTGACTAGAAAATGCATTCCATTCTGCCAATAAAACTTTTGACTAGAAAATGCATTCCATTCTGCCGAATGTCCAATAAAACTTTTACAATGTATTCTTGTATAATTATTTAATAAACTTAAGCCTAAATAAAAAAATTCTAAAAAACTATAAAAAAAAATTCCAAAAAAAAAAAACTACAAACTAAAAAAATAAATTTTTAGATATTTCATAAAAAAGGTAATAAAGTATTTATTTTGATTTCTTTAACATACTTCCTAAATTATATGCTAAATTCAATAAAACAATAAATTTACACTAAAAGGAAGTAAATATAAAATACAATAACTAAAACTATAAAGTCATAAACTAAATTATTTAACAACTAAAGCAATTAGGTACAGTTATACAACCACACTATAAACTATACAATTGTCATCATAATGATTTATTTACAAACGTAACACCCTCAAAATAATCGCAATAACATGCAACCACCAACAAACAGCCTGTTTGCATATGCAATACATACTTCTATTGTTGCACCAATAAAAATCCTTATGCTCAATGTTCTAAAGTAAAGCCTACTTTAAAACAAAAGGAAATCACAAGGATTAAGACGTTAGTTGAGTGTTCTAATGACGCTAATAGCTATGCTAATATAAACTACTAACCTTTTTCCTTTACCTAGTATTCCCATCCTGTGCTCATATTACCTCTCTACATTTGTCCTACCTGCTCTCTTTACTAACTCATTGAGTAGGAGATTTCATTCATAAAAATCCGTTACTTTACTTAATAGATGTGTTTAAATTATAACACAGCGTTTAACGATTCAAATTATAAATTTGCATTGCATAGACAAAAACAACAAAAAAAGACGCATAAGGATTAAAATATATGCGCGACTGCGGTTAAATATACCTTTTTAAATGCCATAAAACTACAGCAACAATACTAGAAATGTTTAAAATCTCTGCTGTTCTTAAACTAGGAAAAAAACTACGTACGTTAGTTCTTCATCAAACCGTATGTATTTGTAATATCTGAGTGCGTGTGTGTTTAATGATAAATACTTAGAACTTCCATATATGTATGTACCCTTCAAACATTTGAAGGATAAATTTGTTGCCAATCTTTCAGATGTTACTAACTAGTGACTTCTAAATTATTGTTTCAAGTCTGTACGAAATAAAAACAAAATACATTACTATCATTCTTTTATCTTCCAAAACTATACTTTCAAGTATAGTTTTGGAAGATAAATTCAGATATGACAATTCAAATTAAACAAAAAAATATATATTGCTATTATCCATTAATCGTTCTTACATCACTTCTTAGTGACTTATAGATGATTGTCAGGAGTCTGCACGAAATGTACAAAAACGAAATACTTTAATCTTCTAAAATTATATTTTAAAGTCACTTCTGGAAGTTAATATTACGACAACTCAAATTTAACAAAAACAAAATACATTACTATTGCGCATTGATCTTATTAACGTGTGTTAGGAAGATTGTCAGCTTTTTATAAAAAGAAAATAACGAAACAGGTAAAATCATGTATGTATTTTAGTAATAATTTAACTTAGGTACAGTTTGGCTGTAATATTAAATATAAGAAAAACAGTTTTTCTGACAATTAAGTGTTATATAATCAACAAAGTATATATAAGGAAGGTAAGCAAATCTTTACTTGTAAAAATGTCTTTTCGCATTCTTTGCATAGAAGCTAATCTAAATACAATTTAATTATAAAAATTATTAATCTTTTCTTCTTTTAAAGGTATCAGAATTCGCCGGAAGTTTCTAATGAGGACTTTATTTGTAGTTCCCTATGTATATATATATATATATATATATATATATATATATATATATATACCCTGCTAACATTTTCCATCCAAATTTGCTCTAAAGAGTAACCTCAAGTTGTTATTAACAGTCGAATATGATGTCGTTTTCTTATCCAAGAAGAGTCACCGTGCGGGAAGAAACTTGTAGCAGTTTTAATACTTTTTGAATGACACTATTAAGTGCTTTTTTTATGTGTCAAATTGGAGTCATTTTGAAGAACAGAAAAAGTAGCTATTTCTGTCAAAATTATAACTTAATACTATCAATATTACTATCCAAACTTTGACTAAATAGTATCCATATTTATTTTAGAATAGTAAAAGAAAAATAAAATATTTTCCTAACGAAGAAGAGTCATTGCTTGGGCAAAACTGTATCGCAGTTTTACTTTTACTTTTTACTGAGAGTCACTTAGGGTTATTCAAAATCGGTTTTGTTGTGCTTAGGAAACTCTGGCTTTAAATATTCAATTTAAGAGAAGAATTTTTAAATATAAAATTACACCAAATTGCTGATAAAAATATAAGTATTGAAATCAGGCGCGAATCCACGGGGGTAGGAGTGGAAATTTACCACAACAAACCATACCATAACAAACTTATACTTAAAACTTTCATATTTAGGAAATAATACACTCTGCTACAACGAAAAATCACTCGAAAATGACATAGCATACGTGATAGGCCTTCTTGCAATATAGGAATCCATAATATGTTTTTAAGGGTTTTGAATCATAATCTCCAGAAAAATTTAAATTTATAGGCGAAAATGTGAAAAATCCTACTTTTGGGATTTTCAGTTCTTTTTGTTTTGTGAAATGTGGGATTTCTTCTACAAAAATCTTAAAGTTTTTTACGATTTCTCATTTTAGACAATCAACGAAAATTTCGTTAAGATATCCTAACTAACAAAGATTTTATTACAGATATAATATTTATATTTTCTTCAAAAACCATGTTTTTTTTTTCTCAAATAAATTACGTTACTTAGCTAACATAATTCTTCATTATGTAGATAAAAATTTAAGTCAATATCTTCTACAGAACAGAATTTACGCTACTTTAAAGTTTAATAAGATGTAAAATATTTGAAATCGGATAGGAAACAAAAAATTGGCAAGCGATGAAATATTTTCTATGTGAGAGGTAACCTATTTTGAGCCCTATATGCCCCATATGCTCATATGGGTGCATATGGAGCCCCCATCCAAATTAAAAATTATACGCTCCTCTGCTACTTCTATGTAAAAACTTGTGTAAATCCAGCCAGGCGATTAAAAGTTAAAAATTTTTTTTCCAAAAAAAGAAATCGAAAAAAGAATTGTGTCAAAATGTGGTGGAGAAACAGAATTTTTACGGCAGATTCGATTGCATGCTTTTGAAAGTAACACACCAACTAAGTACTATTGTCTTCTTCAGATTTTTTGTTTTTAATTTAAAAACAATGTAATGGACTTTTACTTTCATAAGGTCGAAAATCGAAATTAATGTTATTTGTTTTTGTAAAAATTTTTACTATCAGGAAAATAACATCTTGAGAATACTAATGGGAGACAATTTTTGGTAACTTTATATTTATCCAAAAACTAACTTTTAAGTGACTTTTTCAACATTTTAGTTAGTAAGAAATGTAGAATAAGTAGATCAAAAATCGAAGTTAATGTTACTTGTTTTGGTAAAATTGTTTACTAACAGGAAAATAAAATCTTGAGAATACTAGAAAGAGTAATTTTTCTGATAGTGGATAAAACTATCACCTAATTGCTGATAGGGTATATATATATATATATATATATATATATATATATATATATATATATATATATATATATATAAAAGCGACACCTCATCTAGTTAATAAGTTAATAATAGCCGAATATGTTATTATTTTCTTATCGAATTATCGAAGAAGAGTCACCGTTCGGTAAGAAATGTGCCACAGTTCAAATACTCTATTTAGTGCATTCTTTAGGTGTCGAAATACTATCATTTAAAAGTGTAAAAAAGTACATCAAGAAAGTATCGAAATATAATCTCTTTTATATAATAAACATGTTTTTAATGCAGTTGAAATATTTCTAGTAAATATTTTTAACCAAAATTGAGCTAAATGCTTACTTTTATTTAAGCTATTTAAGCATACCGCAATAATTCACTATAACTTTAAATTAAATATGAAATATTAAAAAAAAAAAATCACAAATTAAGAATTAAACTTTTTTTCAACACTATAAACAATAACAGTGACAAATTTAAAAGTTATACATTTACTGAGCAAAATTATGTCGTACTTGTTCTTTTTCTTTGCTCTGAAATGTAAGAAGTCGCCCCAGTCAAGTTTTTTAGATTAAAATTCGATACATATGTGGTTTGTTTATTGCAAATTTGTGTATTTTCTACTTTTGAACCTAAAAAAGTGTTAAAAAGGCAGTTTTTAGTGGTAGGATGAAGAAACTCTCTTCCAACTGCTGGCAGGGGATTGTTTCATTTGTATGTGTAAAATAAAAATAATTATGAAATATAAAAAAAAAAATATTAATAATTTTCTAGAAGATACTAAGATGACACTTCTTTGAGTATCATTCAGATGTCTAGAAGTGTCGAACTTCTAGAAGTCTCCTCTTCAAGACTTCTAGAAGACTCTTCCACGAGGAACAGTTCTTCCCGACGGAAGATGATTTTAATGATACTTTGGTAATAGTTTTGGCCATAAATTTCAACTTCTGGTCTAGTGATTTCCGCAATAGAAAATGTTTGCAGGGTAGTTGCTTGTATACGCGTAAGAGTAAAGTATTCTTTAAAGTATATTTTATTGCTAATGATGCATTTTTTCATTTTTCAATCGTCCTTACTACGTTTGTATTATTTGTATAAATAATGATTATAATGATGTGCTTGCTGCAATGTTGTTTTTTTTTTTTTTTTTTTTTTTTTTTTTTTTGCTGAATATCATAAAAAATCAATACCTACCTAAAACAATAGAAAGATTGTAAATTTTTTGAAAGGAAAGCCATAAAATAATTATTCATAAATTACTACTAACTATACATACACATATAGCTTTACAATGTACATAACTAAATGCATTTAGTTTAAAATTTTATGACCCCCTTCAAAAAAAAAAAAAAAAAATTCATTCAAAAACTTATGCTAATTATTTTTTACCTGTCTTTTCTCTATATAATTTTGAAATTTTTATGGCTTATAATTGAAACACTGTGCTGTTGATCTAAATAGCAGGTCCCTCTAATTTCGTCTATGTCTTCTTTATAATAAATGCCAATAAAAATTACTCATGTATGTGCTCTAATTATTTCTTCATCTATAAAACTTAACTAAAGCAGTCGTCAAATTCCTTGAAGTGCTGACAAAGAATATTTTTTTATTTTCTTTAAATTACTTTGGGTATTTACCTCGTTAGATAAGACAGAAAATCTTTAATATGCCAGAAATTAAATTCTATGGAATTTTTTTTTTTCGCTTAACAATTATTGGTTTATTTTCAATTCTCTATTTTATGATGAGGAATATAAGAACTTCTAAAAGCAAAAATTCAATTCTCCTGCATGTATAAATTAAAAACCACATAAAAATATGTTAATATTTAATTAATAATGTTTATTTTGTATTCATATTTACATAGATTAATTAGTGGTTTTGAAACAAGTTTTTCCCAACATTTTTTAAACATATGATTTCGTTTTTTCATTTCCTTTTGAGAACGTTTGAATAATACAAACATAGATTAATAAGTAGATATTCATGTGAGAGAAAAAAAAATCTGATTCAATTGTTAAAAACCTAATTTATGCAAAAACAAAATGCATTTAGTCACATATATTTTGTTTTTGTGTTTTGAAAAAAAAAAAAATTATCAATTGTTTTAAAAATTTTGTTCTAAGTGTCTCTCACATAAACTTCTAGTTGTATTCTATTAATGCAAGCTTTAAAAGTATAAATTTCAAATATCTTTTTCAATAAAGTTTGGTATACAGAAATGTTTTAATAGCATTCGTACACTTTTGCTGAAAATATACATACATTTTTTGACCGTCTGAGTTACTTAAGTGCATACTATAAATACACCTTATTATTGCAGATTTCTGAAGATATAAAAGCCGTAGAATAATGAAAAGTGGCAATATGTAAAATTAATTGAAATAAAAAATATTTTTATGAATAAATTTTTTCTATTTTTTCTACTAATTATTTTAAGATGAAAATTTCTTTACAGTGTTTCATAACGTTGAAGACACTTAACTAAAAATTTCAAATTTTTTTTGAAATGGAAAGAGCAAAATATATAAAGAACATAAATTAATAATAAGTATCTATAGTTATATTTTTAAATATTAAAAGAAATATATATATATTATCACCGTCATCCACTTCACCAGTGTTGTCATCATTTTTTCGCTTATGGACTTCCATGCATCAATTATTGGTAATTTTAGATATTAAGCATCTGATTTCCAGGGTAAAACCAACGGTCTAACATTCCTCAAAGATTTTCAAATGAATTCTAATCCGGAAATCATTCAGGCAATTAAATATATATATATATATATATATATATATTTGTAATGTATCCATATTTTTGTCAGGCGAATAGTGTTAACTATAAAAGCATTTGTTTTAATGGAAAATTGGCTCATATCTGCAAAAAGTATCCACGAAAGAAATAATTTTGTTATCTAAGTACTCTGGACAATCGTCGTGTGTGCAAAGAAACGCCAGTTCAACCATTACTTCAGCATAGAAAGATCTCAAATATATTGCAAATCTGCCTGTGAAATGTATTTAAATAAAACGTCGATAATCCTTTAGTATGCCAGTGGTATATCTTTTTTGATATGGAGACGTTTAATAATTATGGGAGGAACCTACGAAAGGATTTTCCACATTTCCACAAAAATACATTTTAATGGTGAATCTTCAATGGGTTAGTGTTGTTCTTTGTGATTGTAATGGCTTCTTCTAGTCATTTCATAAATTCCTTATAGTATATTTGAGTATAATAAGACAATCTTGTTCCTTTCGGATAAAATTTTCGCAGATATGAACCAATTTTACATCAAAACAAACGTTTCAGTCCAAACAATTTGCTTAACAAAAAAAAAAAAAAACTTGATAGATTACAAAAAAATACTCATTCTTCAGATCCCATTCGATGAAGTGCCTCAATAGGGAGGTGGGCGTACTACGCCCATTTTTGGTTTCCGAGTTTACATTGTTCCTTGGACTATTTGTAAAAAATTTCGTTGATATTTCACCTTATATGGGAGGTGGGTTCGTTGATATATGTATAAATATATATATATATATATATATATATATATATATATATATATATATATATATATATATATATATATATATTTATATATATATATGGTCAATTCGTAAAATCGAAAAATTCGTTAAATCGCAAATATTTTTTACTAACAAAAATACTTTCTACATTTTCACTTATTTAACGTTAAAATACAATTTAGTTATTTTATAAATTTTTATTTTATAAAAGTGAAAAAGTTAATTACCAAATTAAAATTCTTAAGAGGTTTTCATGAACATCAATCATTTTAATTTTTTCTTTGAATAACAGCTTTTTTCAACACATTTTGATGTTTAAATTATAAAGAATGTAAGGAAATTGTAGTCATAACATATTTGTACTCCATAGGTGGTTGGGGTGTTATGCTTTTTTTTCAGAATAACTTTTTGAGTCAATCTAACGATGTCCGTCCGTCCGTCTGGCTAGCTAGACGGCTGGCTGGCTGTCCATGTAAACCTTGTGCTCAAAGTGAGGGTCGCCATTTTAAAAATAATTCAATGAAATTAGGCACGTGGGACTTTTATGATACAAGGACGAAGCCTATTGTAATTGGTTTTGATCGGTTCATTATTTCATCTAGCCCCCATACAAATGTTTCCCCGGAATAGAGTTTGAACACTTAGAAATGCCTTAAAAATAAGAATATTTTAATAAAATTCGGTGCAAAGAAGTTCTGCATAAGTATCAACCTTTGTACCAAATTTTATGAAGATCGTTACACAATTGATTATAGCTTCCATATAAAACCCTCTTACGAAAATCACTTTTACGTGCATAAATCCCCTGCGTATGTTAGTATTAAGTTAATATTCGACACAAATAAGTTTTATGTAAGTAGAAACAGCATTGCCAAATTTTATGAGAAACGGTCCATAATTTATCATAGCTCCCATATAAACCCATTTTCAGGAATCACCCTAAAGTGCATAAAATCATCTATATGTTAGTATCAACGCATTATTCTGTATTTGTTTATTTTATTTTACATTTAGTAAAATTGGCCTCGGGTGTAATATAAGTCCCCTTTCCGTATTTTTATGCTCGTATACAATGGTGTAGGGTATCATATAGTCAGTCTTCACCGACTATATCTTTCTTTCTCGTTTTAGTATAGTGTATTAGTAACATAACGATCTTTTCGTGCACTAAAAATTATTTTGATAGCTTTAACGAGTAATTTTTTATAAATTTTTTAATTTAAAACATTTTTTTCTTAAAAATTATAATTACTAAACTTTATACATTTTTTATGCTAAACTTCTTCCCTTTTAAAGAATGTATGTATGTAAATAATGAGAACATGAAAATATGATTATGATCCTAGTGATAGGTGTGTAAACACGTTTTTCTTTATCTTTATCTTCAAATTCTTTATTAAATTTAGAAATCATCAAAAGCGGCCTTGATATATAGTTACATGCTCTTAAAGCTTTTTTATAATCGAGGTGTTCAACTTTGAAATCCTGTAACTCATCCCATATTACAACAATGTATTGAAAATTCTGAAAACTTAGGCTCTCCTTTACAACCTAAAAAATCTAATTTATAAGTAAACGAAAGCATACGAGCAAAACGAATAAAAATCAGTAATCATTCATATAAAAAATCGTTCTAATAGCTAAACCATAAGAGATAGAGCAAAAAAAAAAAAAAAAAAAATACAAATCCATGATCACTCATATTTCCGATCAAAGATCGATTTTTATATAAAGAAACTAAAACGAGTTGTATTTTTAGCTAAACAAGAGCCGATGCACTTTGGGTGAACGGTACTGATAATGAGGATTAATTCAAAAATTCTAGTTTTTTATAATAAATGTTTATATCGGTTAATAGAAGATAAAATTCATCATCACTAACTTCAGAATTTATTGCTACACTTTCTCAATGTTCAATATTATTTTTCAAATTGCCATGTATTGTAAAAAAATTAAATTCATGAAATTTTAAACATATTTTTTTTGCTGATTTTTTAAAAGTATATATAAGTATATTTTTTAAATGGATACATCAACATCAACATTGAAACAAAGTGTGATACAAGTGTATTTCATCACTTGAAATTTGAAATTAAGACTGAAATTGAACTTTTTTACACTTGAATTTCAAAATAAGCAAAAATGCTTATTGGATTATTTTTATAACATGCTTATGAATATGCATAAAAAAATATA
The DNA here is from genome assembly GCA_932274085.1 of Protocalliphora azurea. Lineage (NCBI taxonomy): Eukaryota > Metazoa > Arthropoda > Insecta > Diptera > Calliphoridae > Protocalliphora > Protocalliphora azurea. The sequence continues at coordinate 202,524,177 of OW026519.1, read as the reverse complement.
TATTTTTTAAATTAATGCAACACCCACTTAAGCCCCATTTTCACTACCGTTCAACCCACTGTGCGTAGGTAAAAATAAGAAACTTTAATCGTACTCAACTATAATTTAAAAAAAAAATAAGTCTTGTTTATTTTCTAATTGTTTTTTCCAGATATATTCTAATATATAAATTCATGACGATGAGAACTTTTCCGACTAAAATCCACCAGAAATAAATTCAATTATAAATAAAGTCAGCATGTTGCGTCTTTAAAAATAAAATTAAAAACATTTCAACAAATACTCTTATAAACAACAGTAATATTTCAATAAACATCCTGCAACATGCCAAGCAAAATACACACACACATATATATATATATATATATATATATATATATATATATATATATATATATATATATAGTATATATATATTAAAAATCCCATCAAATATACCAAGTGTAAACTTAATAAGGTTTTCCAAAGGCGTTACAAGCGACTTCCTTCAACCAAAAAACAAAAAATAAAATGCATTAAAAACATGAGTTTCATTTTGAAACTAGAAGAAAAAAAAATTATTGTTAACAGCATCGTAAATCAAATTTTCAAGTGAGTGAACACAAAAACCAGAAAATAAAAATTTCAAATGCCTTTGAATGCTAGAGAGGCTTTTATTTCCATAGAAAAAAATGGTTAAACAAAATATTGATTAATAAATGTGGTCTTGTATTATTTGAATGGGAAACCAAAAGGACAAAAGCTACGGTGGCCACTAAATGTATCTTTTTTGTGGATATAAGCATCAGTGACACTATTTTATGTGGAAATGAAAAGGGGGATAAAACAACCCCTCTTATGCTATAAATACATGTGTTTATAAATATGATTTGATAACACAAAAGAAGTCAAGTATTTCTTTTTTATTATATTTCATTTACTACAAAAGGAAAAGGACAATAAAATTTGTTAAACAATAACAAAAAAAAAAATATCACAGAAATAGATAGAAAAACTAAACTATAATAAAAGTGACAAATAAAAACAATAATGGAAACCCACGCGCTTTTACTAGGTACAGAATACTAAACAATAATAATCTTCAATACATTTGGCGCGTAAAACACGTGATCTCCAAAATTCAAAAAAAAAGAACAGAAAAAACTACAAATCGAAAAATAATAATGGCCTACAAAAATCCTTCGGGCATAATAACACAAAAAAACTGAATGAGTGGCTCGTGATTTAAGCCACGGGTTTTTTGGATTTCTTTTCATGACAAATAAACGTTACATCTGCATCTACAAGTACCGCAGAAACGACTGCATAAATCATTAAATTCATTAAAAAAAAAAAAAAAAAAAAATGGGGATGAAAAAGATACAACATTTATGGTTTATTTAATATACGTATTTATAAATGTATGTATGTGTACCGGAGAGTGTATTTATTTAAAGCGTGTTAAGTCCTTGCATGTGTATGTATGCGTGCAAGATTTTTAAAGCAGATGTATTTGTAAATCTTGCGGCTGTATGCCGTTAAATTGAATTCAAAATTACAAATGGCGCTTGTCTGTTAGACTCCGCCTCTAAACAATTTCTTTCTTGGGATTTTAAAGACCATAACGAAACTTGGTTTTTAAAATATTAGCGCCTAAAAAAATTACCATCAAAACTATAATTGTTTTTCTTATTCTAATTTTTAAAATTCAATTGTTGCACAATTTTGTTTATTTAAAATGTTGGTTTCTAAAATTCTTTAAAATTTGTGGTCCAATTATAGAAATATAACATGAAAGCTATTAAGTCAAGTTGTCTTTTTTAAATATTGAAAAATCTTTTTAAGCTAAACTACATAAAAATATCAAGAAAAAGGTATTTTACTGCGTAACCTAATTTCAATTACATCCTTGCACACTGGTCAGAAATACCATTTTTTTGCAGAAATTTCAAAATTAAGATTTAAGAAATTACAAAAACTGAATGTATTTTATAAATGGTAACAGACCAAGTAATCAAGAACATATATTAACAAATAAAATGTGACAATTTTGACAGCCTGACAAGGCATTAAAGCTGATAGTTTTATTAAAATGGAGCTAGAATTATAAAAACTGTGTAGCAATACCAGAAAATTATTTAACGATGTTGCATAAAGTATGCTGCAGTCTACACTCACAGAAAAAATATAGTTGTAGTGACCATAATCTAAGAGCAATATATTATGATTGGAAAATATGATCACAGCGAAAAGGATAAATGATTATAAGTAATAATTAATATAATTCCACTTTGTCATATTGTGTACGATTTTATGGTTTATTTTTGCATGTTATGATTCTAGTTTTACATATAATTGAACAATCTTACTACATTATTATCCCATTCTATCAGATTATGATTTGATGGATGTTATTATATTATTATTCTATTTTATTATATTATTATACCACATTGTCATACTATGATTCCATTTTATCATATTATCTCATGTTATCATATAGTTATCCTATCTTATCATATTATAATTTCATTTTGTCATATTATTATTTCATCTTATTATATTTTAAAATAAAACTTATTAATAAAAATTATTAATTTTTTAAATTTTTTATTGAAAATAATATGGAAAAATGTTTATTAGCCAAAAAATACAAATATTTACATATTATTTGTTCAATAATTATATTCATTTGTACCACCATCTTATATTGCTTGAATCACACCAAGTATAACTAAACCTTGCCTATTTATATTTATTCATATATAAACTAAATGAGAATTACACTGAAGTTGGAAAATAAGCAATAAAAACAAAATATATTTAAAAACAAACAAGTATTGAAGTTTTCCACTAAGTTTGTGAAAAGAATAATTATTATATATATTTAAAACATTTTATTGTCATGGGAATAATATTATTAATATGGTTTAAAAATAGAATATGGCTTAAGAACAAGGGAAAGACTGCAAATATTTAATGGTTGTAGAATTAATGATATTTTTCACATTAATAAAATTTTGTTTCTGGTAAAAATATTTAAAGATATATAATTTTTTTACTTAAACAATATTAAAATTCTTATTGTTATCATGAACACAGAATTATTAATGAGAACATAATATTGTTGTAGTGACAATGCTGTAACCATGTTTTTTCTCTGCGTGTAGGAGATGTATTTTAAGAGCTTTATTTTAAATTTTATATAAGTCATATATTTGCAGTTATTTTTAAGTTTTGTGGTTACATGGGTTATTTATCAAGGTAACCTATTACTTTGAAAGACAAAAAGTTATGTTTGGGCATAACTTGTTTTATTTTTAGTAAAAAATATTATAAAGTTTAAACTTTGATATTTGTATAATTTATACCATTATTATCATTATTTTTCCTCATAAATACGGCAACAATAAAATACAGGTAAAATAACAGATTTTTATGTGGGTCAAAAATGGCTGACTTTCCCCATATTTTATATTTATTTTTTACCCAAATCATTACTATTAAGAAGATAGAAAAATTATTTTAAGATAACTTAAAGTTAAATATTTTTTAACAAATAATAGATTTTGTAAATTTTACGATTTTAAAACTTGATAAAAATTAATCAAAGGAGGCGATTTTTAATATTTTTTAAATTGAAGTGACTTTTGCTTGCATTTTTTCCAATTTCTTCATATTGTTATGATATATTGTCATATTAGTTTTTTTTTAGTTTATCACGAAATATATTAATAAATAATTCATTCAATTAAAAACTTTTTTCTCACCAAAAAGATTATATCAATTACTAAAAATGAACAGCAGAAATTTTTTTTCAATTAAAAACTTTATCAAATCAATAAAGTAGATGATTGAATGAATTAAAAGTTTAAGTGAGAAATAAAATTTTACTTATTTTTGGCGAGAAAATTTTCAATTTTTATATTTACACTTTTCGCATTTATTTTTAAAGATTTTTTAAAAATTAATATTAGATTTACATTAATAAATATTTAAGTTATAATATTATCACTCTTTTGAGTTGCGTAAACACATTAGATATGATTTTTTTTTAATAAAAGAACAGAATTGCGACTTTTGTAAACGCGGCGGATATGAAAACTAAGGGGAAGAAGAAAGAGTTGCCAGATTGTTTGCTTAAGAAAACGGTTTAACATATTAGTTTTGCTTTTAATATTTGACACAGTCATAGTTACATTTATACGATTGAAAAAGTCTAAATCCCTCTACTTCCCAAAATTGTTTAAAAATAAAATACTAAGAAAACTATATAATAGTTTGAGAATAACTCGAAATTTTGGGGGTATTTTGGAAATTTTTAGGCATATTATGATGTCCTCAAGAAACCCTATTATATACACTATTATTACGTTTATACGCACAATTATTTCAAATAAAAATTATTTGGAAATAAATAACTCACTGTTTATACACAAATTGCATAAAGAACAAGCCAGAAAGATATAGTGCATCCAGCCCGACCATATGATACCCCACACCATTGTGTATATCCATCAAAATTTGTGGAGGGGCCTTATATTAGACATATGGACAATTGTTGATCAATGTTTTTACTAAGTATAAAATAAAATATACGAATACTGAATATTACGTTAATACTAACATTTATATGAATTTATGTACTTTAGGGTGACTCCCGAAAGTGGGCTTATATGGGAGCTATGGTAAATTATGGATCGATCCTTATAAAATTTGTCACTGTGATTTCTACTTATATAAAACTTATTTGTGTCGAATATAAACTTGATACTAACGTGTGTATGTGATTTATGTATGTTAAAGTGATTTTTGAAAGAGGGTTTTATGTGGGAGATATGGTCATAAAATTTGACACAAAAATTGTTACATATATAAAACTTCCTTACACCGAATTTCATTAAAATGTTGCTATATTTAAGGCATTTATGGTAGTTAAATCCCTATTCCGGGAGTACATTTGTATGGAGGTTATGAGAAATAATGGACCGATCATAACCAATTTCAATAAGCTTCGTCCTAAGTGCCAAATTTCATTGAATTGTCTTCAAAATTGTGACCTGTACTTTGTGCAAAAGGTTTACATGGACTGCCTTCCGTCTACCCACCTATGGTGATGTGGGGTATAAATATATTTTCCTTTGTGTTGTGTCAGATGGAAAAAACTATTGTCATAGAAAACTCTATGAACGTAAAAGGGAGTGGCAACGCCCTACGATTATTTGCAATTAATTTCACTAATCACGATTAGTTTTCATTTGTTACTAACTTGCAAATAAAAAACTCACGGTTTATACAGCAAAATTTTCATATTGCAATATTTTTAATTGCAAGTAAGAGGTGCGTATAAACGTAATATATATATATATATATATATTTTCACTCTTGAAATTTTACTTGTTATCTTTGCAAAACCAAACTAAATCTACCCACTATTATATGCCTAGATATAAATGGGACCATAAAAAAGCGAGTGCTAAACATTTGCTCTGCTATTACATTACATATTTGTCACAATTTTGTAACATGTTTTAAGTCATCCATCAATATTTACATTGTCAATTTATTTTTTTTATTCTCAATATATCAATTGTTTGTAATTTTATTTTTTACTATAAAAATACAGGAAAAATACCTAAAATTCTAGCGATTTTGTTTTAATAGATATAAAATCGCGCCAAGCGAAATAATAGAAATCACACGAGCGTAACCAACACTACGCGTCACAAATATAAAACACATGAAAATCAATATCAATTTGAATCATTATAAAAAACGCATCAATCAAGGTGAGTTTGACAGTAGAGAGGAGTTTTTTTTTTTTTTGCGAAAAACATTAAATGTCAAAACCTTTTAAATGAAACGAAAAATGCTACAATTCCAATTAATGTTTTAAGAGGGAAAAAATTTAAAAATATATATTTTTTTTTTGTGTACAAAATGAGATGAATATTATAACCTGCAATATTTTAAGGTTATGAATATTATCTGGGCCTGATAATTTAGAATTTCATGCATTTTTTATCCTGATTTTCTTTAGAATTTCTTAATACATATTTTTTTTTTTTTTTTTTTTTGGAAAATCATGCAACAGAAAAAATATTAAGATATAAGAACAATTATGATGTCAGTACTGATGATGACGATGAAGAATATGATGGATTTATCTTTTTCCATTTGTAGTTTTGTTTTCAGATCATGTCACATGTTGTTTTATTGTTTGGTTAAACATGAATTTATCGGTTATTATTTGCACCTTTAGAAACATTTTAGCAATATTCTGCGAATAATTACACAGTAGGAAGTCATTTCGGGTGTAAAGTACTTTAGGTTCAATTGTTGCCCGACAAGGATTTAGTTGGCCAAAGGCAATTGTTACCGCACGGTTGCTTAAAATGATGTATTCATTTCCATTATTTCAGATCATTCATTGAGTAAAATAGTGTGAAAGGGCTTGTTTGTCAATGGAAAACTTAACCTTTCAAAATTTGCATTTGACTTTCCTTGAACGTAATAACAAACGTTTCTATTCAGTATCTGTTCAGGGCATACGTTTATTGTTTTATTTAGGTTTTTCTTTTGTAGAGCTACTGAACCACTTCAGTTGCCTCAATATCATTCAACAGTTAACAATGCCAATTCACTCACAAAACATTTCTTGGCCATCCTTCCAAAAACCAACAAATTTTTAGTTTTTGTTCTGGGTTCAGTTTGTATGTCTGTCTATCATCTACTAGAATTTGTAGAGCTCGTGTGCCACAGCGATTCTTTTTTCTTGGGTTTTTTGTTTTTAAGTAGATTTATTCGTGTCCTGTTTAAATCTGTCATAATCCTTAAAGCGTGTTTCACGGCAAATTGAATAAAGTTCTATCCTTAAGTAGTTGTTAGGTTGGAAAAACTGTCAAACATTTGAAAGATCAATTGCTTTAATATTTTAAATAACAAAATTGAGAAAAATGTTTAATTTAGCTCTTAAACGAAATTTAAAGTTACAGTGGAAAGAAATGTGCAAAAATATAGTGCTGATTTTAGAAATAAAATTCAAAAATTTTTATTTGAATTTTGATTAAATGTAATTTAAGTAGAAATTTGAGAAAACTTAATCCCTCTTTGTAATTTTTTTACACTAAAAAATAATATTATAAATTTCCTAGAAATTATTTAATTCCAGTAATTTTAAATTGTTAATGATTTTTTAATAAAAATTTTCTGGGAGATTTTAATTAATATAAAAATTTATTTTACTATATTTTCATCACCCTCACCCACTGTACATCTAGCAACAGTATTTCCCTTACGAAAGTGAAAACGTTTAAATATTTTAGTAAATTGTAAAGCGTTAAAATCGCACCAATAACAAATATATTTAATCTACTTTGTCCACCTTCAAAAACAATAACTCTGCATGAAAGTAGCCCAGTTGACTAACAGTAGTTGACATCAGGTACATTTACAATGAAATGAATTAGAATACAAAATAATGAACTGATCTGATCGCCTTTAGAGATTTACAGTTTAACATACAATTCACAAAGAGCGAAAAATACATAATAAAAGAGAAACAAAAAAAAAAAAAAATCGTTTATATTTAAAATTAAAAAAAAAAAAAACATGAATAAATATTAATAAACCATTATATACAACCTTTACACATACCTTTCAGCATAAATAAAATTCCATTCAAAATTAAAATAATGTTTAGTATGGAAATTGTTTCATGCGCACGTAAATCTTTTAATCTAAATAAAATGTGTTTTTGTGAACTTTTTTTTTTGCTACAATTTGCAACAAAATCAAATGAATGATTTTTATAAATCGAACAAGAAATGAATGACACAGTTTGACAAGCAGATTATTGCTGAAAGAATTTTTAGAAATATTATTGTATTAAGGAATTTATGGGTTAAAAAAAATAGTTATTAAAAGGAAATTATTAAATTTCTTATTTAGCATAAGGATTTAAAAATTATGACATTTTAAAAACAATCTGATTATTGATTTTGAATCGAAAGATAAAATAAATATTTAAAGTAAAAAAGGATAGGATATGATAGTTAAATCGGTTTAAAATGCTTAAGAAATTAATATATATCGTGACAAATGTGTTGCGAATTTCTTAGGAATACTCATTTTAATCACTAGAACATTTTTAATTCTATTTCATTATAGATAGCTTTAAAAATATTGAAAATTTACTTTTCCATCATGGATGCTGATTTTTTAAACAATATTTTCGCTTCCCTGAAAATCTTGAAAATTATATTTAAGTTGGTTGGTCAATAGTCCACAGAAATGGTCTAAATTAAATTTTTTGAACTTGAATCCTTCGAAAACCAAAGCTATGTTTATTTCTAATATTTCGTACAGAAAACCGAAATTTAAGTTGAAGGATATTGAAATTCTATATGTTGATTATTATAAGTCTCTGGGATTTATTTTAGATTCTAGATTGGATTTTAATATGCACATTAATTTTATATATTCTAGGGTAGTGGGTACATTGCGTAGACTTTATGCGGTTGGGTACTACCTTCCATTAGAAATTAGGAAGAGAGTTGCTTTATCTCTCTGCCTTCCAATATTCTTATATGGTATTGAATTTTACTCTGGAACGTCTCAGAATAATCTAAATAGGCTTAAACTGTGTTTTCATAGGGTGGTAAGATTTATCTTTGGTTTAAAGTTACATGATCGTGTATCGTCATTCTGTAGAACTTTACTTGGCTGCGACTTTGATGATTTTATATCCTTGTGATTAATGATAACGTTTTACAAAATAATTAAAGCAAATTGTCCAACTTATATAGCTGACAAATTTGCATTTGGGGCCTCCTCTAGGACGTATTTGCTCTTAATTCCATCACATTCATCCCTTATAAAAAGAAGATCATTTGTAGTTAGAATAGCCCGACTTTGGAATACTGTCATACCTATTCAGGAAAGACGATTTTCGAACTCAGTGGAAGTCTTCGAAAGAGTTCTATTAAACAATCTCTGACTTTGATTTATAAAAAAAAGAAGAAAAAAGACTACTACTACTATACTGGCTGTCGTATCATAAGAGTCATTGATACCAACCATGGCCATGCTTGTCAATTTTGTTTTCAATATTTAAAATTTTATTTTTATATATTTATTCTTTGCATTTTTGTGGGGGGTTTCGCATTATATTAAGTATTATTATACATATCTTACATATATTATTAATAATGATAAGATAATTATAAGTTTAATAATAAAAATTGTATTGCCAATGATTATTGTGACAAATTTGGCCCCAAGGGCTTAATGTCATACGAATAAATGAAATGAAAATGAAATAGTAATGCTGTTTTCTAGAGTACAAATCATCATGTAGAAAATAATTAGATAGCGCCGCTCTCTCATTTTGTCGACATGATCAGTGTTGTCAGATTTTTTTGTGCCTCTGTCGCCAAAGTGTTAATCAGAAATCGAAAAAAATCACCAAAATAAAATTTTAAAATACAAATTTAGTACTTAAAATTTCGTATAATTTGTAAATGTAAATTCAGCTTTAACAAAGCCAATGACAATTGCAATAGTTAATAATAACACTGTACTAGTTGCAAATTTTAACAAACTGGGCACCCTACTAATAAAGCTAATTCAAGTACAGCCTTGTTCAGACCGGCGCGAAATTACGAATGAAATTTAGAGTGTTCATACTGGCTAAATGACATTTGATGTAATTTCTTGAACAGCTGATACTTATTGTTTACATTTTTAATTATTATAGGCGTAAATAAAGTATTTTGAAATGGAAATAAATAAGAAACAATCACTTACTGAATTGGAAACTATTAATTTGCAAGAATTAAAAATGTAAAAAGGATAGGTTTCATTTTGCAAAATCATTTTAATAATTAATTTTAAGATTTGTGTTTAAATTTAAGATCAGCTGTCAATTGTTTTTTTTTTCTTCTCACGGTTGAAACATGCAGTACATAGTGGAAAAAAGTATTTTTTCCAACCATGTACAGAGTTGCACGGAAATGGGCATCGTAATTTCAATGTAATTTCGCCGAAATTACATAAAATTATGTAATTTCGCAAGTGTCAAAATGTATGGGAAATTACGTAATTTCAACTTGATTTCGGCCGAAATCACGAAAGTACGTAATTTCGCGTTGGTATAAAGATTTTCTAATATTTAACCAAAAAGTGAAATGGATTGGAAGATATTTTTGATTATTTTTTTTAAATACTTGTAACTACAAAACAAATTACTATTAAAAAAGAAATGTATATTCGGTGAAGATATTGTACGCTATATATACTTGAGAGAGAGAGAGCATTACTATGCTATGGTTAATATTATTTGACATATACATATATATATATATATATATATATATATATATATCTCAAATAAGATTAACCATAGCATAGTAATATATATATATATATATATATATATATATATATATATATATATAGTATATAGTATAAAATGTATAGTATATAGTATATAGTATATAGTATATAGTATATAGTATATAGTATATAGTATATAGTATATAGTATATAGTATATAGTATATAGTATATAGTATATAGTATATAGTATATAGTATATATATATACGAACAAACAAATATGGAAGTTTGCCACTAAATTTATGAAAAACGTAAGTATTATATTTGTTTGTAACATTATAGTGATCTCGTGATTATGTTTCAGTTTAACTTTGTGCAAAAATATTTCGCAAATCTGAATTTCCTAACAAATATCGTAGAAAAAATATATAAAAAAATTTTACATAAATTCTATAAATTTTTATAATCAATTATTCAAACATACAATTAGTTATAACTAAATACTTTTTTCCATTTAATACTTAAATGTATTGCAAATTTAAAATATATAATTTTTTCCCACAAATGTACACGTAAGAATTATAATTGGCTCCATTTTAAATTAATCCATAATCCATAAAGTATATGGTTTATGAACAATGAAAAAGACTGCAAATATTTAATGGTTGTAGAAGTAATGATATGTTTAATATTAAAAAAAATTTTGTTTCTGATAAAAATATTTAAAAACATATAATTTTTGCAGTCAATCATATTAAAATTCTTATTGAGTGTAAACATTAAATGACAAAATTTAATCAAAATCATTTTTATCATGGACACAGAGTTATTAAAGTTGACTAAAATTAAATGAGAATATAATATTGTTGTAGTGTTAATGCTGTAACCATGTTTTTTTTTTCTCTGTGTATACTTAGCATTTCAATCAAACAATAAATTTTATTTTAATTTGGAAAGACATATTTTCATATACCAGGATTTTAGGAATAAAATATTAAAGAAATGTATACAATTATAATTATTAATTATAGTTAAATAAAATAAATAAAAACGATGTCCATTTCAAATTAAAAATATAATAATAATTTCTCAAAAGTTATTACATGAAATAAAAAACCTTAATTTTGAAATTATGCACACCAAAATTTATTATTTTTTGCAGAGTAAAACTTAAATGCATGTTTAAATTAAGTCATTTATTTTAAAAAAATTACAGAAACATAATATTTTCTTGTTAAAAAATTTTAATTACTGAAAACCAATTAACCGGTTTTATCCGGTTTTATTTTTTATCAAGAGTTCAAAATCGGTCAACTGGATTTTTTCTAAAATAAAATTTTTCGGTTAAACCGAAAACCGATTTTCTAAAAAAGTCGATTTTTTTGGATACTCTCACTTTATTCCATATATAAAAATCATAAAACAAATTACATAATTTAAAAATTTTTTCACTTCAAATCTAAGCAAATAACGCCGAGTTTAATTCTGATTCTGATTTAATTTGTTTTGTTTATTTTACAATTCTAAATAAAATAAAATTAATTAAATTCATAAGGAATTGTATATGAATTTAAAAAGACAGCACTTGTTAAAAATACATACATACTATTATATTGCATTCACTACAAAAGCGGTGAAATATGGTGAATTGTAATTTTAAAATTACTCTATTATATTCTTCATACCACTTTTTTGACAATTCTAAGTATCTGTCTATAAAACTTTACAAAATTTGTATTATAGTGTAATAAAACACATGTTAAATTTTAAGAACAATTTTTATTATTCTCATCAAAAACTTCAGATTATTGAATAGAATTATAAATTACCAGGCAATTTATTTTGTATTTCTATACAAACAAGTTGCAAGACGTATCAAAAAAGAGACAATTGACATATTTTTTATTTGTTTTTCTAAACGTTAATTTCAAGGAATCGTATTCAATCAGAGAAATGAAAAATTTGCTTGTGATATATTTTAAGTTTTTGTTCTTTTTTTCTGTAATTTTTTTTAACACCTTAACTTGAGTTACACATTGTTGTTCTAGATATTGAGCCCTAAATTACAAAAGGATTTTTTGTGTCTGTCATATTACAAATTGAATTATAACCTGTTGGTATGCGAAAAAAAAAATAATAAGAAAAATTGCTGTGTAAATTCCTATAATGACACTTTAAGAGTATCACTATTAGTTTAAGAGTTTTCCTTTTTAATAATTAGATGAATTGTTTTGTTGTTTATTGTTTTTATTTTTCTCGAAGGTGTCAACAGGTATTCATCATTGAGATGAAATAAATAATAAAAAAAAAAGATACATTGCCGCATTTAGTGAAAGTGATTAGTGTATGAAAGAGATAGAGAAAAGTCAATTGAATTTGTCGGCACCCATCATAAGGCCATGCTGTGTCACATTTCAATTTTTCACACAAGCAAAATATCAAAAGATTTTTTTTTTTTTTTTTTTTTTTTTGAGATGCCGCTTCATAAAATTGAAAGGATAATGTAGCAAAATCTCTGCAAACACACCTATACGTTGTAGAAATTTCTGTATGTTTGTGTGTATGGGTGTATGGGTGAGTGAGTTGTAAGTTATACTTAACTTAGTGTTTATATTAGACAAATTTTTATCAAGATAAACAACAAAATCAGTGCCAATGCATACAAGGTAACCTCAGCTAAATAGCTAATTATTATTTTTGGTTATTACAGCTGTCAAACTGCATATATAAACAAGTAAGAAAGATATAGTCGGTAAAGCCCGACCATATGATACCCTATACCGTGAACCGATACTTGTAAGTGTAAAGTAAATCATACTAAAACAGAATATTACATTGATAATAATATTTATATGATTCCTGAAAATAAGCCTTATATGGGAGCTATAGTATAGGGACCGATTCTTATGAAATTTGGCACTGTGATTTGAACTTATATGAAACTTATTTGTGTCGAATATTAACTTGATACTAAGATTTGTATGGAATTCCAGTACGTTAAAGTGATCTTCGAAAGAGAGGTTTATATGAAAGCTATGGTCAACTATAACCTGATCTTTATGAAATTTGGCATAAAGCTTGATACTTATTCAATTGCTATATTTAAGGCATTTATGATTGTTAAACCCCTATTCTGGCAGGACATTTGTATAGGGGTTGGGTGAAATAATGTACCGATCATAACTAATTTTAATAAGCTTTGTCCATGTGCCAAAATAATTATTCATGGCAAATTTCATCAAGATATATATATAATTGCGACTTGTACATTGTTAGCAAAATTTCAAAGAAAGCCAGCCAGACGGACATTGTTAAATCGTCTCAGAAAGTGATTCGGAGTGGATTGGTATACCTAAAGATGGGTTTACGACCAATATTTTTATGCATTACAAACATCAGCACCAACGCATAATACCCCAGCCACCTATAGTGATGTAGGGTATAAAAATAATTATTAATGAATCCACCTTTTTGCTGTTTTTGTGCAACTGTTGCCACCTTCCATAAATTCGCATTCATTTTGATTTTTTGTCTTGATAAAAAAAATTGTCTAATATAGACACTACGTAAAGAACTTTGCGATTACTCTAAACAACCTTGTTAGGCTGATAATTTTCGTGATGATGACAAGGATCAAACAATGCCGCCACTTATATTATTTATTGTGGGTTTTTTGTATATTTTTCGGTGTATTTCAATTATTACTCTTACAAAGGCTAATAGAATGTTTCCACTTTGAATTGCTGGCTTAAATATAATAAAGATATTGTCTTGTACTTAAGAATTTTGTTGTCATAATTGTCTTGATATGTTTTTTTTTTTAAGATTTCAGCAATAATTTCTAAGAAATTAAAGGAATTTATAAATATTAATTGAGAAAATTGTTATTGAGTTGAATAGAAAATTTTTAATCAAAGCCTGAAGGATATTTTAAAAAGCCAAGGACACATGAAGGAGAGTAATGTAAAATTATTTAAAAAAGATACAGTTCTTGCATTTTAATTGAATTTTTAGTTGATTCTTGAGAGAAAAATCAAATTAAATGAAAAATTGAATTTTTAGTAAAACATTAAACTTTTAATGAATTATAGATTTTTTTATGAAAATGTGGTTTCAGTGAATAATTAAATTTTTGTGGATTTTTTATTTTATATTTTGCCAAAAGACTGATAGTTCCTCTTTTTTCATGGGCTAAGCTTCAATTTCCCCACATCCAGGAATTATAAATCAGTAAATTTTCGAATATCCATAATTTAGACCAATAAGCAATAAGCACATGGACTTCATGGTGAGACTCTGCTGGGTGCCTGGCCACTGCAATTTTTCAGGCAATGAATTGGCTGATGAACTGGCAAGGCAAGGCGCAGCAAAGGATGTGTCGGAGAGGGAAACCTATGTGAAACCACCACTGAGTTTCTTCTATGGGAAGATCAATGATTGGATCTTGGTCAGAACCAATTCGGCTTGGTAGGCACTAGCACTCTTCTGGGCTTGAATAGGAAGAGCTTAAGAATCATGATAGGGGCCATAACGGGTCACTGTTTTATAGGGAAGATGAGGTCTAGATGGGACGCTAGCAATTCCGATTTTTGTGGAATGTGTGGGGACGTCGACGAGACCGAGTCTATTGAGCACATTGTGTGCCATTGTCCACGATTGCAGCATCGTAGGATGAAATGGATGGATAGCCAATTCCTCGGCGTGCTAAGTGACGTTCGGGACGCAGATCTTGTAGACGTCATGGGCTTCGTCATGGGAATCGACTGTTTAAGAGAGAATCAGGGGGAATGGTAACATTGCTAATCCTCCTATATGATTTCACTCCTATTCTTTTCTCTTTCTTTTCTCTTCTATTCCTACTCTCCTATTTTCTCATATTTTCTGTATTGTATTCTATATTTAACAGCTCTTTCAACGAAGGGACTCACAATGAACCGAGATTGGTCTCTGGGTGGAGATGTGGTACTTTCTGGTATCACATCAAGCTTCTCTATCTATTTATCTCTATCTAAGCAATAAGCAAACACCTTAGTTAAAATAGAATTACCAGACAATTTAGTTTCTTTTAAATGTCAAATATAAATGGGTGATGCTTAGGCATAGCAATTTCTCGGACTTTTTGATTTCCCGGAGCAGCGGGAAAAAATTGTTGACTTTCCGGGAATCCCGAACCAAAAACTATAATTATCTCTACTGTCATTAGTTGAACAACTGAGACCCAAATAGTATATAAATCTTTGCATTGTAAATGTAGCGAGAAAAAGAAATTTGACCAATAGTTTAATCTGAACAATCAACTCCAATGAATACTAACATAGTATATGTGGTGAAAGAGTATTGTGAATATCGACATAATATTAAGTAATATTTTTATTCTTATTTAAAAGATATGTTCCATAAAACAATGTCGTATTTGCGTCAGAAAATTAGATATATCAGAAATTAAATAACAAAATATTTATGCAGACATTAATGCTATTCAAATATTTTTAAGCAAGTTTCATAAATCTCTTTAAAAATTAAATTTATTAAAAATTCACTAAAACGAATTTTATAATTCGAAAAGTAGTAACTGATGATCTTTTTTTTCCGAAACTCTTCCGAATGATTCAAACGTGAGCTTAAACGGTATTTAATCGTGATGAAAATATCTTGGCTAAGATGTTATAAATGACGACCACTTTCGAAAAAGAATGTTGGACTACAACTAGCTTCAATCTCTTGCCTATTTCCCAATACAATATCTCTTATAAAATATTCGCTTTCATATTATAGATCAGATCAGATATTCTCATACATACTAGTGGAGAGTATCCAAAGGGAAATCCTTATCGGATCATTGCTGGATACTTTTCGACATTGGACTCGTCTGCAAAGAAACAGCGTCAACTTTCAGAAACCCAAGACAAACGATCTGGACTAAGTTCAATGGGATTCTCATGCACAAACTTAAAAAAATACCTCCTTTCGGAGCAACGACTGAGGGTCTTGACCAAATTGAGAGCACATTAAGCAAGGAAATTATTAAAGCTGCTTTTAATATATCCTGTCCAATGACGAAGGCTAAAAAGAGTTTCTCTCGAAGCTACGCAAGGAGGCACACAATGCTTTCAATATTGGCTACAGAACAAAATCGTGGCCGCTGTATCACGATAAGCGTAGGGAATATAAGAAAGCAATAAAGATCGCAAAAAGAGATTCATGGAAATGCTTCTGCGAATCTGTCGACAATACCAAGGAAACTGCTACACTCAGTAAGGTTTTGGCAAATGGTCAAATGGAATCTTTGGACATTTTACTTAATACTCATTTTCCTGGCTGTACTGATGTCACAGACCAGGAGATGGGGCATATTAAATCCTCGCAAGGAATCGAGGATGACATAATATCCGTTGAGAAAATTTCATATGCAATGGATAGCTTCTCTCCGTACAAATCTGCAGAGCCTGATGGTATTATACTACGGATGCTACAAAGTGCAAAGGTATACATCATACCCTGGTTACATAAAATATTTAAACTCTGCCTAACCCTCAACTATGTTCCCCGGAATTGGAGGAGAGTGAAGGTAGTGTTCATTCCAAAAACCGGAAAAAGAAGTCATGAGAATGCAAAGGACTTCCGTCCGATTAGTCTCTCATCTTTTCAGCTGAAAACTCTGGGGAGACTCATTGATTTACATATAAGGCAGCGTCTAGAGGGTACAACTCGACTCTCAGGAAGTCAACATGCTTACATTAAAGGTCGCTCCACGGAGACGGCTCTTCATGAGGTCGTAAGGGTCATCGAGCGATCCATTGAATTTAAACAATACGCTATGGCTGCCTTTCTGGGCATAGAAGGCGCCTTTAACAATGTCAAGACTATGGCGATACAGAGAGCTCTGCACTAACTAGGAGTTGAGTTGTGTTGTCATTGGAAGGGACTACTTAGTGCTAAAAAAGGAGCTGCAGAAGTTTTTTTAACCATTCTTCTCTTATGCTTCTTGTTCATTGCTTTTGAAGTACTTCTCTTAAAGCTATATTTCTAAAATTTTTTTATAAAAATAATGTTTTGACTTTGTTAATAGATAATAAAAATATTTTTCAATTTGTAAACTGTATATTTTCTCAGAAATTATTCACCTTTTTTTCAGCTAAAAATATAATTATTTTTATTTTTTTGGAAGTAATTTTTATCAACTTTCAAAAAAGTGCAAAATATGCACATACTTCCACTTTTGAAGTGGTGAAAAAGTTCTTTTTTGGAAGCATTTGCTGGGTAGTTCCTAGCTGTTAGCTCGATTTTTTTTTTAAATTACTAAAATATATACATAAAGTTTTGTTCAAATACAAGCAGTTTTCCTCCATTTACACTTCAAATAAAATAATACGAAAGTGATTCGAAATCGTATTGTTTAGAAGAAAATTTTTTATTGCTGCAATAATCATATTCGTATTGCGGAAGTTTTCCTCATTGGGAGAGATTGTGCGTCACAAGTCATACGTCTACGTAATAAGAAATCAATATGCCTGCAAGAAAAATAGGCAATATTGCTGGATAATCATCAAGGTGAAAAAAAGAAGATACTGCCATATCCTCAGTAGCTCACATAAAATATTCATTTTTTGCTAAAGGACAAACAAATTTCTTCAATATTTTTTCATTTTTGAAGAATTTTTCGACAACTGAAAAAATTATGATTGAAAAATAAAAGTACAGCATTCATTTTATCCACATGATCATCCTATTGAGATCATTAATTTATTGCGGAAATATTACTGAAAAGGGCGACATTTAGAAGATAAAAATATTAAAAAACATTTTAATTTCATATATTCGTATATTTATATATTTGTTTGTTTATTGCCTAATTTTGTTTAAACTCAGGAAAAGGCAATATTAAAAAAATATTGCTTTGACGATTTTCGTTCAAATAATAAAGAGAAGATATTGCGTAAATTTCTTCGAGGAAGATATATTCCAAATGTTTATAGGGTAAGTGCTATTAAAACGTATGGGAATTCCGGACGAAATTCCCGGAAAACGCTCGGGATTCCTGCTATTTTAAATGGAATATTTGTTTTTTGTGCCATTTAATATTTATACTTACAGTTATGGACAAAAAATTGGGTCAACTATTTTTATTTTACATTTTTTGGGTTTTTGACAAATTTTTATGGAAAAGAATAAAATTTTTAAGGCCAAATCATATCGAATACATCAAATTACAAACCCATACAAAAAAAAAAAAAAATATCCTTTAACATTAACTTAATGCAGGTACATCGTCCCAATGACAAATAGTTTTTTTTTTATCAATGAGGAGAAAAAAAGTGCTCAGCAGTAAATTTGTCAAATGTGTTCTTAGTTTTTTTAAGTACATATATAACTAGTGCACAAAGTGCTAGTCTTCATTTTAAAGATGATTTAATGAAATTTTTCCCCCCAGTCCCCATGCAAATATTTCCCCGCAATAGGGTTTTAATACTAATTTCATTATTTCAATAAAATTGGGTACAAATAAGTTTTATATTACAGTTAATATGAAAACCAAATTTCTTGCTTCTATATAATATCCGAAAATCAATTAAACTTGCATAAATACCAGATAAATGATAGTATCAATGTAATATTTGACAAAAGTTTTATATAAGCAGAAATCGTAGTATCAAGGATTCATAAGGATCAATTCATAATTTGCCATAGGTCTCATATAAGTTTATTTCTGAAAATCTCGAAAATCATTTTGAGGCTCAAACGCAATGGCGAAGGATATCATATTGTCAGACATGATCGATTATGAATTTTTATTTGTTATTATTGATAAATCGTTTTTTTTTTTCTTTTAATTTTTTAATTCGATTTTTAATGAAAATTCAGGTAAACAGATTTTTAGTGAAAAATGGAATTTTTAGTGAATAATTGGTTTTTAGTGAAAATTTGTTTTTTTTTTGGTGAAAATTTGAATAGCGGTGGGAAATTTTGTAAAAAATGTTGAATAAAAAATTAAATTTTTTTAAAGAAATTAACAAATTGTTTACAAAACAATTTTTAACAGAATTAATATACATAGATTTCCAAATGTTCTAATGTTATTTTAAATTTCCATATAAAAAATTTTAAATAATGTTTTATTTTAAATAAGATATAACACAATAACTCATATAACATATTTTGTGAATTGGGTAAATATATTTCATTACGATATTTTTAAGTTAAATTATTATGTCATACAATATTTGTTTATATTTTTCAAAAATCATCGATATCCAATTTCAACATTATAATGTACATACATGAAATTTGTACAAATTAACTCATCTTTTTGACGAAGATTCACAAACATTTTGGCATTAACAAGAATGAAACAAAACGCAATTTGAAACGATAAAACTAAAACCACAATGTTGAAATTGACATCATAAATTAAAATTATTTCCATCCCTCTACACTTTCAAAACCCTGGAATACAAACCCTTAAAACCTCTGCAAAAAAAGGTGATGAGGTAGGAAGGACAAAAATCTAGCATATTCACCAAAATAACTAAAATCCCTAACACACAAAAAGGACTACAAAATTCATATAACAACCATCAAACCAGAAAAAAAAAGAAATAAAATAACGAAAGGGGCGAGTCTTAACCATCAACAAGATTATTTCGCATAAAAAAAAATAAATTGATTCTCGCTAAAAGTCAACATTAATATCAAAAACACAAAGCGACAGATACTTTGTTAGACAGACAGGCGGTTAGACAATGATACAATAAAAATTTTCTAAAAAAGAATTTTCAAAACCAAAATGCATTTATAAAATGAACCACCAAATTTATTCGAGTATTAAACAATATATTCTCATAATATTACGATGAGTACCACTCGTATTTCAAAACAAAAGAACTCGATATCAATACTACGAATAGAAATATTCGTATAAAAGAAAGTACGAAGACAACGAAGACAACAAAAACAATTGTTTGGTCGGCGAGTACGAGAAATTTGTCCACAATAAGTTGGACCTTTTATCACGTTCTATATGTTGATGTAACGACTACAAAGGGAATTGAAGAACAGAGCAACTTAAGATTTATAAAACAACAAAAGATAAACAAAAAAAAAAAAATTGTCTTTTACAAACCACAATCGTTAGCACATCTGTATACAGTGTGATGAGAATATGTTACAACAAAGAATATAAGGAAGAATATTAGCATGTATTTAGTTATTTAGTTTAGTAAAAAATAAAGGAAATATTTAATTACAAGTTCATTCTTCTTTTCTTTTCAGCACTATGTTCGCAACTAATATTTTAAATCAGAAATTAATTTCATTGGACAAAAGGCCAATTTTTTATTAACACCGATTTCCTAAATTTTAATGCCAAAAAATTAGATCAAAATATTGGTAATTGTGGGTGTGGCATGCTGTTAAAGACAAATTTTTGTAAATTTGATCAGAAATAAATTATCATTACTCACAAACTATTATCGATAAATGGCTATATTTTTTCTGTTATGTTGGTAGGATAATAGTTTTTAAGAAATAGTAAGATGTGTCACTATACTGTTTGTACCTGCTGTATTATTAAATATTATCTCAGGTACTATATTTTAGACAAATTTGAATTTATTTGGAATAGAACCTTTGAGGGTCAAAACGGGTTAAACAAATTTGACTATCAGAAGAAAAGCAAAAGTGTCCTCTTTAACCCCATATATACTTTTGTACCTGTCTGGAGTCGTCTATAGAACACTTTTTCCATTTGAATTAAATTATTCCCAAAATCTTTTCATGGAACACATACTAAAAATCAGTTATGATTTGAATTTTAAACCTATAGGATCAATAAAACGTAAACAAGTTTAAAAAAGAAACGAATTTCCCTAATATGTGTCGATTATAGATCAACCAAACAAAGATCAGGCAATACGAATGATGGGAACACAACAAAAATGTTATTTTCAGATCTCGAAAGAGGATCTGAAATAACAGGTGTTGATATAAATATTATTTCAAGACTTAAAAAAATTATCGATGTACTTTTGTGTAATGAACGAATTGATGCTAGAAAATTTGGTGATTATGCGAAGGAAACTACACGAATATGTATAACCAAATATCCAAATATGTCTGCAAAAGTCATCATGGAGAAGATGTCATTAGGCATCATTTAGTATCATTTAGAGGTCTATTAGAGAAAGCCCTGGACAAAAGGATTACAGATTTTATAGAGAGCACAATACCAAAAAGTATCACGAAATTTTACAAATGAAGATCTATTTAATATATTACTGGTAACGACAGATCCGCTCGTCTCTAGCATTCGAAGTCAATGGAAAGTAGAACATCGGGACTTAGATGAAGAAGCAAAAGGGCTGTTAGATTACAGAAATAATATAGAACTAAATATGGAAATATTTACAGGCTATTATCCAACCAAATTAATAATAATTATATTTTTCTTTTACTGTTATTTAAGTCAAAAATGAAATAAGTATTAAAAAGATCATAATTTTTTATCCGAAAATAACCGATTCTAGTGAAAACGGTTCTTTAAGAAAAGGTTGTGGAACCTAGTCTAGAATTGATAAGCTGGGAATCTGTGCACATTATTAAAATGTCTTTTTTTTATATGCTTAAAACATTTTTTTTTTTTAAGTAAAGCTGATTCAAAAAACTAAAAACTCCGTATTTTCATAATAAATGCTATAAAAAAATGAAAAGTTCAACTTTAGCCTTAAATTTCTCAACAACTGCTGAACCGATTTTAATGAAATTAAAACTGGAGAAAAATTCAGGAAAATAGCTCTCTATCAAAAGAATCTAAAATATTTATATCGATTCAAAAGTTACAGAGTTTTGGCCGATGAAAAACGATTCTGAGCCACTGTGGATCGTTAATTATGGAAATCTAATATTAAGTTAAAAGCAGATATTAAGGACTTTTTCAAGTTTCAAAATAATAATCCTCCTCAAAAAAAAAAAAAAAATAGAGCAAAACCACCAGCATTTTGAAGATAATTTTCAAAATAATAACAATATATCATTCTACCAGCTTCGATAAGCATTTTTTTCTATATATAACGATCCATTATCGAATTTAACATTTCTTTCAATATAGTATTCCTCCTAACTTTTATTAGTAGAAAACTATCACTAACATTTTAATGTTCGTCTGTTAAGATAAATTTCCGAAAACCCTCAATTACTGAGGAGCATCTATAATACATTCATAATTCGGGTAAGGACCTCAGATTTATACCATTGAAAATCATCATAATTTAAATTTTATTGAATTAGAAAGTCGTAAAGACAAATAAAATTGCTTCAAAAATTTATGTCATAACATTAATTAATAAAATATCGCAACTCTAAAATTCGAATTATAATTAGCAGAATAACATTTTTTTTTCCTTTCAAAAATTTCAATTTAAAAAATGTGTATGAATTATTATTAAGCACGCTGTTCCTTTGCCAATACCAAAAACAACAAACTACAAACGACTGTAGGGAAAAACATATACATACATATTATAAAATATCCTTTTGACACCTTTCCCAATCTCTTTACCAACAAAACGAAGAAAGTAACTCAAAAAAAAGAAAATAAACTGCTTATAATAGCATTGCATCCAATCCAAGTATGTTTATTGTACACATGCTGTTTGATTTTCTTTACCACAAATTGTTATTGTTTTAATATTATTTATGGTTACATTTCGATCAGAAGATGATCATGACTGTGATAAGGATGATGATGGCAATCTTTTGTTTATTATTTGTAACTTAAATCTCGAATTTACGCTCAATATAAGAATGGCAATGAAACGGATTTCTTTAGAAGTAGACTTATTGACGCCTTTTTAGCAAAAACTAACTGAAAACATAAAAAAGTGTTTGGTATTAAGCATATTAAATTGATTTGATTATGGATTTAACTAATTGAGAGAAATGAATTCATTTAGAGGTTTAAAAATTACAAGGTGGAACAAATGAATTTAATTAAACTGTTGGAATTAAGTTGTAATTAATTTACAAAGTGGCAACAGTGAATGAAAAGTTTGAAAAAAGGTTTTCTACGTGTTGAAAAGAAAATAAGAAATAGCATCTACTTTTTAGAGAGGGGAGACCAAGTATATAATTAATTAGGTTCATTTGTTTGAATATTGATGTTGAATTTTAAGATGAGAAAATAAAATGCCATTATATGTCAAATATACATTTAGGTTACCATTTTTTGATATGAATAAAATCGAAAAGCTTTAAGCGCTACAATGATATATCTTTAATGCTTGAGATATTTTTGTTTTGGCAGATAACTTAGATGTAAATAATTTTGCTATTGGAAATAAGTCCATAAATTACTGAGATAAGTATATGATAAAATCAAAGACAATTCTATGTAAACCCAAAGAAATGGGCTGTTCCGATTCTTATACACCCATCACCTCTCATTTGGGTGGAAAAAAAATCGTTTATTTACTGAAATTTATTATTTTTGTATGAAAAATCTGTCATTAGTAAATAAATAGATTTTTTAAATATCTTTTTGATTAAAAATTTTTGATTAAAATTTCCCTTTTTTTAATTTATTTAGGGAAAAAATCGGTTATTAAGTGTATCAATTTAAACATGTCTATCCGTCTGATTTCGTGTATGATTGTCTGTGTATATAAACTTTGTAAACAAAGTACAGGTCACAGTTTTGAAGATATCTTAATAAAATTTGGCACGAATAATTATTTTGCTAGAAGGGCGAAGTCTATTAAAATTAAATCGATATATTATTCCATCTAATCCCAATACAAAAATGACCCCTTAAAATTGGGTTTTAGCGCTTATAAATCGTAAATGTTTCAATCAAATTCGGTATTTAAATTACACTATGCAACAGTATTTTGGTGTCAGAATCATTCCATTTGCAATTGATAACATTTGGTGAGTGTAATGAACCTTCCAAATGATTAGTCAGTGGTAGGCAAAATTTTTGTTTTATGACCTAAACTTTTTCTTTTTAAAACCAAAATAGTCTAGATAAGTCAAAAATTTATATAAATAAAGTTCGAGCCTCAATTATTTTCGCATAAATATTTAGAGCACTTAAAGGGGAATATTTCATTAGAATTTTCAATTCATTTATCTTTCTTTATAAGGGGTCATTTCTAGTCCGTTTTGAATTTAATGGCTTAAAATATCTCAGCAAAAATTTTGCTTTCCTGGTAAGCTAGCAGGTATATTTGGAAACAAAAATAAACTACTTATTTTTTGCCTGAACTAGTTATTTTTGTTCGACTTTTCCACAAATTCATGTAGTTATACTTTGACTCTAGGGGTACTCAAAAATATGTACCTAAATGAAAACAAAAATAAAAAAAAAACAAAAAAGTTTTGCCGTCAGTGAGACTCAAACTTGGACACACACTAAACATTCGTTTTTACTGACTAACGTCTTACTCAGTACACCATCTCTCACAAAGCATCGTAAGCGACAAAAACTCTATTTATGTTAAAGTATATTTTTAGACATTTTGTTATAAAAAACTAACCTAGTGTCTACATTAGGCAAATTTTTATCAACACAAGTGAATGCGCCATATTGTTGTTTTTGTGCAACTGTTGCCACCTTACACAAATTCGCGTTAAGTTTAACGTTTGTCTTGATAAAAAATTCTCTAATGCAGACACTATGTAACAGCTTCAGAATGGGGTTGAACCAACAACCTTCTGGTTGTTAATCCGGCGCTCTAGCCAACTCATCAGCGTGATTGCAGTATTACTGCGCTATTATACTATTGACTACTTATTAATGTAATACAGAGTAGGCAAATAATAATGACGCCTCATTACCAAGAAACTACTTTAATAAGTTGTTGTTATTATCGAAAACTAAAAAGTTTTTGCTGGGATACTACAGATATTTTCTTCGTTGAATTTTACTAGGGATCTCCAAAGGTAAAAAAATCATCCAACTTATCACTTGTTCTTAAAAAAGAAAATTATCAATTTTTCCCAAATTTCTTATACAAACGCCTTAAACTAGGCACTGAAATAGGAGTATAACATAAAATTTAAAGTTTTGTTGATATCGTTAACAAAATTACTAATAATTTATATTCATTTCATTTTTTTTTTTTTTTTTTTTTTTGATAATTGCTACACCCGATGAGCTTTAGAACTTCCGTGACCCCTAGTCAAATTCGACGTAGAAAATTTCTGTAGAACATTTTAAACCATTAAACCCAAGTTTTAATCGACTTTTATGTCATTACTTAAAAACAGACCCTTAAAATGAGAGATAGATGAATTGAAAGTTCTAATAAAATATTCCCCTTAGAGCTATATTTATATTTATTTTCGATTTATCTGTGACTATTTTGGGGTAAAAAAGAAAAGTTTAAAAGGTCATAAAACAAAAATTTTTTTAAAAGGGAAAAATCCTTTAGAATGTTTATTACACTCATCAAATGCTATCAATTTCAGATGGAATGATTCCACCTCTACGCGATTATCCTTAATTTGTAAAATAGTGTTATTTATATAATACAATTAAACAAGTTTGCAATCATAAGCGGCCTTTTTCAATTTAGGTGTCTCTGAAGCCTAAACATGGCGCCTTACACTGGGTGTAATTTTTAGTGACTAAATTAACTGCACGGCTTTTGCGGCAAGTAAAAGAGAGATTAAACCTAGCATCGAAAACGCTATTATAGATGTGGTTACGGTAGTGTCCTAGCCGACATCCGGTTCGAAGGACCATAAATAAGTTTGCAATTGTAAACTGCCTTGTTGTCTCTGTTTGGCGGTGCCAAAGCAGAACTTGTGGACTATAATTAGATACCAGCAGAATGGAATATGTATTTTCTTTGCCGCTACTTCATCAATATTCTTGGTGTCATACTAATTTAAGTTTCGTTGAAACCTAAACAACAATGATAAATATCATGAGAGTCGGTCTATAATTGACCTTAGTTCCCATATAAAATGCATATCCGAAAATATGTTTAATCTGCATAAAAGCATAAGACCGTCTAGCGGGACAAAGTTTGGCTCAAATATTATCTTATAGAAGTTTTGTTTGGCATTGAAAATGAGCAAAACGAAGAAAGTTATGGGCCAAACAGTAGAAAAATATATATATATATATATATCTTAAAGAAAAACATGTACGCCATCGAAATTTTTGCACAAGTAATTCAAAGATTGATGTTAACTAAGAAACCAAAAATTGACGTGATCCGCCTACTTTACCGCCCACCTCCCACATTTTAAAATGGGGTGGCACAAAAGTTACAGATGGTCGATATGATTGATGCGGCCAAGTCGAATATAATATTCTTGTTTATTATTATTATTATTATTATTATTATTATTATTCATTTGATAAAAAATGGTTTTTATTAAACATTAGTTTTTTTTAGTAAGAAAAAAAATATGAAAAATCTACGAAAATCGGTTTTAAGTGTAAAAACAATTTTCCGGTAAAATAAAAGGTTTTCTGCTTAAAATCGTATAAATTTTTTTGGTGAAAAATCATAGATTTAGTGAATCGTCTTTAAGTGAAAAATTATTCTGGTGAAACTTTTTAAGTAAAAAGATCTGGATTTTAGTGAAAATCTAATTTTTGATTGAAATTTATTTTAATCATAAATAGCCTTTTTCTAGTCAAAATTTTTATTATTTATATATATTTTTTTTAAATAGAATTTTTAATGAAAATTTTGAATTATAGTAGAAATTAAAAAAATTTTGTGAAAACCGAGTTGTAGTGAATATTTTAGTTTTTGTTCTAATTTTTCAAGTTTTTCTATTCTTTATTTTAGTGAATATTCGTTGCTTAAGTGAAAATTCGGTTTTGGATTTTTTATGAAAATTTGTTTTTTTTTTTCTAAAAAAATAGTAAAATATTAGTTTTCTGGTGTAAAATTGCATGTTCCATCCGACATTTCATGGAAAAAAAGAAGTTTTTACAGGCAGAAAATAACTTGAAAACTAAAAAATTGAATTAATTTCATTTGCTAATGAATAATTTTAATTTTTTATATTTTTTTCATGCTGCTGCGAAATTATGTTATCTTAATCTTAATGACAATTTAGTACTTTTAGTTCTAGATCTTTTTAAACTCATTTAGTACGAAAAAAATGAAACCAGCACCTGGCACTTTTTCTAGCACTTTTCGAACTATTTTTGTAATTTTTTAGCACTTTTTATGCATTATTATCAATTTGTAGTTTTGTACTAAAAAACATTATGTTTTTTTTTTTTTTTTTAGCCAAAAAAACTTAAAATATGAAAAGTTATTTGACGAAAGATTTGAACTTTATATAATATATAATAATATATATTATATTATATATTATAAGTGTTCACATATTAAATAAAAAAAAAAAAAACCTCAATAATCTGCAATAATTATATAGATTCTCGAGTTTATACTGTGTCTGGTTTTTAATAATAAATGAGACTTTAAAAATCAAATTTTCGGTAAAAGAAAGAAGATTTTAGTTGGTCAAAATATATGTTTTTTTTGGAATACGTATAACACTATAATGCAGATAACACATACTTGTATAACTTATGATAAAAGCAGAATTTTGAAAAATTCACTCATAAATTTTGAGTAATTTCAATCAATCATAATCAATTTCAGAATGTGTTTTTATTATTTTCTATATAGTGTTCCTTTAACTTTAAGCCTGAAAATAAATAATATATCTCTTTTTTGTTCTTAGCATTATTTTCTAGCACCTTTTTTATTTTCAGCATATTCTAGCATTTTTCTTTTTAAATTCTATCACTTTTTTCTACTTAGGCTTTGGCTACACTGGTCTTTCATGCCATCATTCAGGATGAACTCTCGGGATGCTTTTATGTTTGTTGAAAACACCACACAGAAAGTTTTCAATTACATCTGTAAGCTATCATTTAAACCTGACTTGTTCAACCCTTCATTTTGGCTATTGATAAATGAATTATAAATATTTCTGGCAGCTAGATTTCTCATTGTATATAGAATGTAAATATTATACACAAGTTAAAGGAAATTTATTTAATTTTAAATATAACATAATTTAATTGTAAATAAAATGAAAAAAAGAATTCCATCAATGTATAGTTTCATTGGATTAATTAAATTATTTATTTAATTTAACGAACGAGTTCAGTAAAACAATATACGAATACGTTGAATCGATGAACTTGTACGTCGAATTTTAAGTCTGTATAAAGGTTACATGTTACATGTGATATGTTGTTTGAACGTACGTTAGGTCAAAATTATGGAACAAATTCGAATTTTTTCGTTGTATTGATGTACCTTTTTGGTTCAGTGAATCCAGTTTTAAGTGTAAAACATAATTTTTAGTGAAAAATCATTTTTTAGTACAAAAAAGGTATTTTAGTGAAACATGGGCTTTTTAGTGAAAAATATACATATTTTTTAGTTAAGACATTTAGTTTTAGTGAATTTTTCCTTTATCGAATTTTTAATGTAAATTCGAAAATTGTTGTAAATTTTAATGAAAATTGTTATAAATTTTTGTAAGAATTCAAAATATTAATGATTTTATGGTAATAAATCTAGTTTTTAATTGAAACCAGCTTTTGTTTTTTTTTTTTATCTGATTTTATTAGGAAAAATTGATTTTCGAATAACAAAACATTAGCCTTTACTACTAGACTACTAATTATTTTATGTCCCTCTGAACACCCTCAATAACAACAAGTTCACCATAATTTGTTTTAACCAATGTACTGTATAAAATATGTTTATCCTCTTTCACCATTAACAAGGTGAAAATAACTTGCAATTAGCAAATACACCAACCAAAATAAATTCACCATGAAAACCAAAATAAATTCACCATGCCACTATTGTATTTGTGTGTGTGTTAGTTATCGTTTGTGTGTCACAACAAAAAGCTAGCGAATGAATTGTAAGAGATGCCACTATTTTATAAAAATAACAGTCTGTTATTTTACCGTTATACTCTGGTATAAATACACTAAAAGGTTTATGTGTGAGTGTTTGCGGTTTCTATGCTGTTAAACTTTAAAAAAAAGGTTAATTTTACTGATTCACACATTCGTTCGTTACCATGGACGAAGTTTTATATTAACAGTTTGCTCTGAGAGTCGCAAGTGGACGTAACGCTAGCTAAATAGAACGGAATATTTATTAAATCACTCAAATTTAAAAGAAGAACAAATTGAATGAAAAAAAAACTGAAGGAAAAAATCCTCTAAATAAGTAGAAAATTTAAGAAGTAAAAGAACGTTACAGACTTGTCGACGACAACGACGAGTAAAGAAAAAATTAAAAAAATTATTACAGGACTAATGCGTAAGAGTTGGTCTTCCGAAATTTATAATTAAAAAAATTATTTTTAAAAAGGATTTTTTAATTAGAGAAAATTTATTATAGTTACAAAAAAAAAAAGAGAAAATCAACAAAAAAGCATGGCTTACGAAACGGTGTCATAAGAATTTCAAATAGTTGTGTTTTTAAAGAAAAAAAAAATGCAACAAAAAAAGAAAATATATAAAAAAGTAAATTAAAAGCAAAGAAAAATAAAATAATGAAAATGAAAAGAAAATGATGGCAAAAAGTGAATATTTAATTGAAGTGTTAAGTATAACATATATAAAAATCTAAAAATATACATATCTATGTATATGTATGTAATTAAAAAAAAGTAAAATAAATTTCAATTAAAATTTGTATGACGATTTTTATGAATTACAAAAACAACAACAGCTATAATAGCAGCAGCAACAAAAACAACAACATACCTACGCAACGTAACTACGCTCGTTTATATACTATACAGTACATACGTAAATAATTTCGTCTGTATCTGTTTTCCAAAAAAAAAAGTTTCCCAAAAAATATAAAAAAAGATCGAAGATAAAGGCAACAACTTATAGCGCACCACAAGGAATATTACCACCCACAGTAATAATCAAGGGAATTACGTGTTAAAAATTATTTTAGATTTGTTAACGTTTGTTAAGAAGACCGAGACGAAAAAAATATTACACAAATAAACCAAAAAAAAAAAAAAAACTACAACTATTGCTGCTGCTAACGTTGCTGTTACTCACTTCTCGTGATAGTGGTGAATTCAACTTAAGCCTCCCCAAAGGATACAGCAACACTCACTGCTACACTTGCTACAGCTACTGTTACTCATCATATTCATTTTTTATATCAACTAAACTTAACTAAACTAACGGACAAAATGGTAAATGTCATTTGCAACTATATTTTCTTTTCTATTTTTTTTTCTTCTTCTTCTTACAAGGATATGACTCTATGACATTTCCATCTATGAAAAGCCTTAAGGATATTAATTACATTTCAATTCAATTCAATTGTATTTATATTTCCTTTAGATTTTTCTTTCCCTTATTTCCTTTTGCATAATAATTTCTGTACTTTTTTTTAATCTTTTTTGCCATTTTCTTGGTCTTGTTCTTCTTGAACTAGCGACCTAGAATAAATACATTTTTATTATTTTTTTAATTTTTTTTTTTTTTTACTTTTTTTGCATTCACATTTTTCCAATGCTCTTAAGGGGACAAGCGTTGTCGTCTACCTTTTTGTATTTGTATTAATAACAACAACACCTACAACAGCAGCACCAACAATATTATTACAACATTATTCAAAACTGAGCTCTTAGAATAAAACAAAACAAAAAATAAATAAAAACATTTAAAACGACAATTGCATTTCCTCAATAAAAGTTTGAATAAAAAAAAGAACAACCAAGAATGATGAAAAAATAGTACCTAGTAAAAATAAGGCAATTGTTGGGAAATTAAAAGCAACAAAACAAAAGGATTTTAATGACTGCGGTCTAATAGTACAATAGGAACTACGTAAACAACACAGCAACAAGAATATAAAAAAATCTATACAACACTACAAATGTTGAATTTTTCACTTACAGGAAAATCATTTCTATTCAAATACTCATACATACACCTACTTACGTATTTATACACGTAGTAGTAGACGACATACTGCACCCCAACACTTACAGATTTCCTTATGTACAAGGGCTTTTTTCTTTCTTACTTTAAGGCAGTGATGCCACTTGAAAATAAGTTGTGGTTTGTTATGCCACTAAGGAAATTAAAAAATACCCAAAAAAAAAAACATCTTAGGACATTTTTTGTAGCATTTGAATAAATGCTGAAATTATGTTGTGTTTTAGGGATTGAGTTTTTTTTATTAATGACTTTTAGTTTGAACATGATCTGTATTATGTTTGTAATAAACCATATAAAAATTACCAGCAACAATCAATCATCGTCAAGACCAGGAATGTCAGATGAAGGGAATTTTTAAGGAAAGTTTAATGGTCCATATTTTCAATGGCTCTGAGACATAATTGAGGTTCAATATCGTTAATGTACCGAATTATCTCATCCTTTAGCTCTTGTATTGTTCTTGGCTTATTGACGTACACTTTTTCTTTTAAATATCCCCAAAGAAAGAAGTAAAATGTTGTAAAATCAAAACACGATTAAATGATCGTGGCAGGAAATTAACATCGCCAGGACGTGAGATAACACGGCCATTAAATTTCTCGCGCAAAAGAGCCATTGTTTCGTTGGCTGTGTGACATCCTGTTGGAACCACATATCGTCCAGGTCCATATCCTCAATTTCTGGCCACAAGAATTCCGTTATCATCTCACGATAGCGAACACCATTCACGGTAACTGCTTGGCCGACCTCATTTTCGAAGAAGTACGGCCCGATGACGCCGCTAGCCCATAAACCGCACCAAACAGTCACTCTTTGTTTATGCATCGGCTTTTCAACAATCACTCGTGGATTCTCATTTGCCCAAATGCGGCAATTCTGCTTGTTAACGAATCCACTGAATTGAAAGTGCGCCTCGTCGCTGAAGATGATTTTCTCTCAATTGAGTCAATTGAACCTTGTAAGCATGTAAATTCAAATCTTTATTCAAAATTCACATCAGCGATGTTCGTGAGATGTTCATTTGTTGGGCATGACGACGAGTAAAGATTGACACCAATGTTTTCTGCAGAACGAACTGGGCATGCACAGGTATTTTCACATTTCCTACATATCCACTTTGCAGAAATTTGCGCACAATTCTCTCGATTGTGAACACATTTGGTCGATTGTGCTGACCAAAAAAATCTCGAAGTACACGAAATGCATTTTGATTTGAACGCCCATTTTCGTAAAAGACTTGAATAATCTTAACGCGCTGCTCAATTGTGTACCTCTCCATGGTTGAATTTGTGAAACACTGAAACAATGAAATGTCAAACTAAGTTGGGCAAAAAACTTGACGTTAAGCTGTGACTCACAATTAACATCGTGCATTATGGTTGGACCACCCTTCCGGGTTTTGAAATACACCAGAGTCGAAAACTCTGAGTTCGTCGGACTACTAAACCGTTTTAAATCAGACCAGAATCATACCCAGACCAAAGTTAGAACCATTTAATTCTGATATGTTTAATTTTGTCCAGAAATTTGTTATAATTTTTAAAGCAGAATGTATTATAAAGTCCATGGACATTAGGACATTGGACGTGGGTGATCTTATGTAAAGATTTGTTAATTTTTCCACCTTTTTTGGACAAAACTTTGGCTGCCAGCAAAACGACCCAAAGCAAATATAGAAAAATTATCAAAAAAAAAAAAAAAAAAACGAAAAATAAAAAATGGATTTTTTTTCTGGACAAAATCATCCATATTCTAAATGAAAACTACTTTTAACTTTGGCCTGGGTAGGATCCTGGTCAGGTTTAAAATCTGTTTCCTAGAAAGCAGGTCTTCGGCTGGACGCAAGGATTTTCAACTCTCAAACTTCAAACTTTTTCTGAATAAGATGACTGTTTACTCATGCATGATTTAAAAATGTAAAAACATAAATGAACAGAAAAATCACCCAAAGTATCAAAAATTTATTTTCAAAAACGAATTATAGCCCAAAAATGACGAAAAATTATCGCAAAATTTTATATTATTTTTCATATGAAATGTGACCCAAATTTGTATGGGAATTTTTTGGCCAAAATCCAAAACTTAATTTTTTTATTTTTGGGCATTTTTTTGATTCTTTTGGGTAATTTTTCGTTTGGGCGATTTTGCCTTGGGTCATTTTGCTGGCATCCAGATATTTTACGTTAAGCACAACGTTAAATTATTTACAAATATTAAATGTCAAATAAATTTGTTTTGCAAATTGTGGTTACAAAAAGAGCATATCATATTAAAATCAAATGATACCAACAGCATTAATTTTTCTCGTATATAAACTCAAACAGTTGAACCACATTTTTTACCTTAGAGTTTTAATACAGAAAAATAAATCGTTCAAAGTTATGTCGAAAAGCCATATAATTTTTTCCATTTTTCATAAAAAGGCTAATATTGTACTAAAAATGTTAAAATTAGCATAAAAGCCCATAAATCGGAAAAATAGCAGAAAAAAGCAAAAACACAGCAAAAAGGCTAAAAAGACACTTTTAAAAACATAAAGTTCCATCTGATTCAATACGAAAAAGTTTAGAAAACAGCAATCAATATTATTTTCTTCAAAAATGTTTTTTATTTTTTTCTTTGCAAAAATAAATATATAATATAAGCTTAACTTTCGTTCAATGTAGCACTGTGTAGCACTGTCTATACTTCAACTACACATTCCAGCAAATAATATTTTAAAAGCCTAACTTTTCTCCTTCGATGTTCCTATTTTCATCAAGATCTCTTCATTAGCTTAGAAGATCCAAATCAGAGAAGCAAGCCGTAGCGGAGCGACTAACGTTCGCCGTCGAAATTTTCTCCTTATCGGCGGCTTACTTGTTAGTCTTTTAGTTCAGCTAATATGCCACCTACCAAACGAAAACTAATAGTTTTTGGTTTTATTCAGTTTTTGACTGAAAACTACATAATTTTGTTTAGTTTTTTCATACAAATCAAAAACCATTTTCATCTAGTTAAAAAAAAAACCGAATAAAAACTACTAAAATAACTATTTATGATACAGCCTGTTCTGTTAATTTCAGAACAGTTAGCTTTTATATACAACGAAAAAAATCAAATTTCTTGATTTATTATAATTGTGAAAATGTTCAATTGAAAATGAAAACAAAAATAAATCAAACAGTGTTTAAAAAGAAATAATTAATAAAATTGTGAACAAAACCACATGAAGGGAAAGCTAGGTATGAAAACGATTTGGTTTTTTAAGATTAGTTTTTCAAAAACCAACAAGTCTTTATTTTGGTGTAAACTGCATATACGCAAGTCATTTTTGTGTTATTGGGCATAACTTAAAAATTCAGTATTACGTATTCATTTGAAATATATATTGCACTTCTAATATTGAAAACTATGTAACTCACGTAGTTGCAAGTTCTTTTATTAAGAAAATTCGAATATTAAGTATCCTTTCGGTATAAGACACACATTTTCAAAGCTAAATTTTGCTACTGAAAAGTTTGAAATAAGTAATAAAAGCGAAGTTAAAAAAAAAAAAAAAATAATAATAGGTCAATACAATCATGTTTTCAACCGTTTACGAGAATAGCAGGAATTCAAACCTCAAATTTCTATAGTCCACATTAGTTTTATACAAATATTTAAAATTTTCTAGTCACACTAGTTTTGTATAAATATTTTAAAAACATTTTTATCAAATATAAAGAATTTTAATTTTTTATTTATTTATTTAGATTTCCTGTTTTCTTTAATCAAAGTCTAGAATTGATTTTGCTAGTTTAAATGTAAATAAATCGTTGTTTTTTATTAATTGGAAAAAAAGATTTTTTATTGTTTCTCAAAAGTAAAAAGAAATCGGCCTATAGCTGAATAACCGCCACCGAAAATTTCCGCTCTTAAGCCGCCGCCAATATTTTTTAATCGGCTTGCTTTTCTCATCCAGATATATTGGCATTTATTTTGCGTTTCTACCCACTGTACATTGCTAATTACACTTTTCTGCAAAGAAATTCTCCTTTAAAAAAAAGTTTCTGATTTCGATAATGAAAAAAATTTTTTCTCAGTTTTTTTTCTATCTATTAAAAATAATTTTATTTACATACAAAATATTACATATATGCCGTATGTTTGATAAATTTTATATGACGTTTTTAGTATAGGTATCTTCACTTAATTGTGAATAAAATGAAAATTTTCAGTTTTTAATTTTTTTTACTAATTTTTAAATAACGAATAAAAAAAAAATGATGATAAGACAACTTAAAGATAGTTATAATCAGCATCTTTTGACATTATTAGGAGGTTATATATTTGTCATCAGATTGAAATCTGGCAATTGACCATGTAAACATGCACCTCAGTGGATTGTAACAGATAGATCACAACTTTATAACATCATTTAAAAGGTATTTATCTGATTTAAATTATTGAATATTTCATAATATGTATTGGACCCGTTACATGTCTCAAAATAAAACCCCAAACCATAATATTATCACAGTTAAATTTGGCGCATATACTTGGAGTCCAGAATTTATCTCTTAGGCGCTCTTGCAAATGTTCTCCATTTTCATCTCATAACTTATATTTCCACTTCTTACGATAAATTTTATACGAGCGGTACGTCTGTTTACAAAATTTTTTCTGCGACTATCAGTTCAAGTCTTTCTCCCAAATATTAATTTTTAACAATAACTTTTTCACGTTTTTCGTCTCAATCAGGTTCTTATTCGATCTTATTCGAGTCTTATCTCCAAATAGTAAATTTCCATCCCCAAAATTCCCCAAAATTACCGACTAAAATATTTATATATGAGTATAAACTACATTACTTTTTTTAATTGTACTTTAATACATTTCCTTAGTAGATATACAGATTTGGGAAGGTAAATTTACCTAAATTCATAGTCAATATTTAAAAATAACATTAATCTCAACAAACTTTTTAGGTAAATAATTAAGGCCATTTTTATAGTTAATGCAAAAACCAAAGATCCAGTTTTTATTACTTCAAAGGTATGAAGCAGAGACCTGCGCCGAACGGCTGAAATTCGGCAAAGCCGAGCCGCCGAGAAAAATTTGGAAGCCGCCGCCGTCGTAAAATTTTCGGCTTAACTCGGTTTAAAAGCAGCCGCTGTTTTTAAATTCTTTTTGAAAAAATATGTTAAAAACGTAAAGTTTTTATTATTTTAATGCAGTATTTGCCATTTATGTTGTATTTAAATATCAAAGAAAAATATTTGCGTTATTTTGAACTTCAAATAATTATAAATCAACCAAGTATTTTTGGTGACTTATAATTGATTATTTTTTATGCTAATACTGTAAATAAATAATATTAACAGTTGCTAATAAATTTTAATGGGCCTTAATCGACATCCTGCGAGATATCTAAAAAATCTCGTATACAAGATTTTGTCAGCTAATAAATTACTTCTATTCATTAACGATATGTGGTTGGGAATTATCAAAATAATTGATATAAAGTCCATTATTTATTGTACTTTTTTATTTCTTTATCATATCTTAAGAATTGATATTTTTTCATATCGGAGGAGACCATTTCTCATTCTAATATGCAAACAATTATTCTAATATTTTATGTAAAAATCCAAAAATATTCTTAGATCACTCGCATATTTTTTTATATTTTTTCAATAAATTAATAATTCTGTTTATGCTTTCGGTGGAAAAAATCTCGTCCTATTTTTATGAACAATGTTAATCAATGGGGCATGTAAATATAAAATTTTTAATTGGAAAAATATGTGTGTAATATCAGCCGGCTGACAGCCGATTTTAAACCGCAGTCGAAGCTTTTTAACACAAGCCGCCGCCGCCGATAAAATTCCTCGGCGCAGGTCTCTGGTATGAAGGTATGATTAATCAATTTGCTTGAATTAATTTTGATCAATTTCTTAAACTTCTAACAAGTGATTATTTAAGACTTTGAAATAATTGATTATTGTAGTAATAATCCTAATTGTTCAGACAATACCCTCGTAGCCAATCTGTACAATAAACATTTTGTTGCAGAGATTTTAATTATTTTTTTTTTCTACTTTATTATATTAAAGTTATTTTTATTGTCTTCAGTGCACTGTCGTTGAAACAAATATAAGTTTATCTTACTAAAAACTTAATATTCGGCGAAAAATTAAGTTGTTTTTTTAATTTTCCTTAAGTAAAAAGAGAAATTTTAAAAATGAAATGAGAATCTTCAAAAATCTTCCAAAAATCCGTAAAACATAAAAAATATCCTTAACAAATTCTCTAATCATCAAACCAAAATTTTGGTCCCCATTTCTCAAAATGAATCCCCAATTTGGGGATAAATCCCCTAATCTGAAAACACTAATTTCATTCCAGAATTAAAAGTGTTTATTTTATTAGTTTCTAAATCTTCGTAAAATCTTATTTTAGAAATTTCTATTTACTATTTAAATTACAAAAAGAGTTGCAAAAGGAAACGATAAAAAAATATTGAAATAATATTTTGTTTTCTACCAATTTTTTCATCTACATTTTTTATTTCAGTCATCTTTCCTGTTAAAATATAAAAGTTTTAATTATTTTGTCAATTCTAAATATAAAAAAAAAAAAACAAAGTAAACTTAAATTTATCTCCAAATTAATTAAATTTATTTAGTAGATACATGTTATTGTGTTTTCAAAAAGGTTTCATTGTTTTGTCACTCACTGTATGTAAGTATTAAAAGTGCACTCAAAATATATGTAAGTATTTGGAAATTGATTAGTTGTCATATAAAGTTGCTTAACAATTTTTTTCGCACTAATTAATTATGAAATTTAATATGTTTTTTTATTATTTTCAAAATTAAAACAAATAACAAACAAAGTATTAAAATTTAAATGTTTATTATATTACTTTTGTTCGTTACGAGTAATTGATTTGAATAAAAGATTTATTTGAGATAATTTTTTCACTTTAATGAAAAGTATTTTACTTCTATATATATATATATATATATATATATAAATGAATCTGTGTTTGCTTGCTGGTTTGTTTAGGCTTTATAGAAAGCTAAACCACCGGATCGATTTTCTTGAAATTTTCACAGTATCACCCTGCAATACCCGAAAGCATAATAGGCTACATTATTTTTCGATAAGAGCAGGGGAAATGGTAGACCCCCATGAGATATTGGGGGAAATAATTTTATTGTTAATTTTGCATACTCGTAACTGAGATCAAAATGCTGCGAGTAGATCTAAGAGAAACGATAGACCCCATAGAAATATTTAAATATTACTTAATATTTAGAAAATACAATAAATCAATTATCAACACAGCAATTAAAATTGCAAAATATTTATTGATTTAAATAGAATTTATCATCAAAGAAAGGCATTATTTGCAACATTCTGTAATATTACGTGTGACGGTATTGCCAGATGGTAAATAAAAAACATGTTAAAAAAGAAAGTGTCGTAAAAAATATGTTGCATATATTGTAAGTATGACTCATTGCAATTAAAAGGAAAATTTCGGGTTTTTTCCATCACGTCATATTTTTAACAAATTGACGTGGGTTTCCCAATGGCCTAGTGGGTAGTGAGCTAGTCTGTCAGTCTGGGGGTTGTGGATTCGATTCTCACCAGAGACTCTGGTCTGTTTCACTACAACAAGCTATGGTCTTCGTTACTCCGCTCGTTTAGAATTAGAATATAATTTGTAATTGTATTGTAATTATAAAAATAAATAAAATAAAATAAAATAAAATAAAATAAATAAATAAATAAAACAAAGAAAATATCCTTCCCTCAGGAGTTTTTAGGTTATATAGTTTTCTAGGTACTAGATAGAGCAAATTATTCATTCATGTTTTATAGACAAGAAGTGATGCTACAAAAATGAGTGCAGTCAAGTCTCCAAGTTGCCACACATAACCCCTAGAAGTCTTTAAAGTTGTAAAAAATCAGGGGTAAGAAATAAGTGTAGAGGGGAAATTAACTGTGATGAAAATGGGGCGAGTAGGTATAGGGGAAACGAAAGTGTGACGGATAGGACAAGGGGAAATGTATGAAATGTGTGGGGGGGGGGGTACATACAACGAAGATAATGAATATTGTATATCTTAAGAAATATGTATTACAGCAAAAGTTTTAGCATTTTGTAGGAATAGCGATCTCAAAAATCTTCTTAAGTTTAGATCAAATGGAATGGGTAGGGCCAGGGGAAATTGTACCCGCCCCATATAAAGAAAAAAATTAATTTTCGAATATGTGAGGGAGTGATTTACTTAAAGTCTTAAAAATTTGTATTAAGCAGTTTTAGCTCCCATTTAAAGTACATATTAGTTATTGCATCAAAAAGGTAGCATAGTTCACCGGGATAAACTAGTAACAAATATTAAACAATGGCCTTAAGATATCTCATTTTATATATCTATTATAATAGATAAATGATATTTAAATAAATAAAAAATGGCGATACAAATTTTAGTATGATGTTATTAAGGAAACAATAATTGTTTAAAATAAGAAAATCACTACAAGACTAGGATTGATTTAGCAACCACTTGACATTCTAATGGATTTTTTTGTCATATATTTTATTTAATGAAACTTCCTAAAATGTACGTGAACTTACCATAAGTAATAAAATTTTAAATCTAAATGATAACATTTATTTGGCCCAATCACTATTTGTCAATTTGTAGAATTTAGCTTCATCTCAGGTCTTATGGATTTCTTCTTCTCTACGAATTAAACTACATTAATAAAGGAAACTTAAATTATGTTATTAAC
Source organism: Protocalliphora azurea (assembly GCA_932274085.1). Classification (NCBI taxonomy): domain Eukaryota; kingdom Metazoa; phylum Arthropoda; class Insecta; order Diptera; family Calliphoridae; genus Protocalliphora; species Protocalliphora azurea. Next base: position 202,484,113 of record OW026519.1, on the reverse strand, counting down.
CGTCAAGACATTATTTATGTAATATACATTAATGCAAAAATAATGACCTTCACACTACTAAGTAATAATGAATACTGTAACTAGTTGTTATTACTAAAAAGAAAAAGTTTTCGATGGTTATGCCTGAAATAGAAACCCTTATTCAAATTGACGCAAAAAAGAACACATAGAGAAAAGTTTTGTTCATAACATGATTGCTGCTGTAATAACAATTTTGTTATTAGTTTCTTAATAACATTGTTGGCGCAGTATGTTTAGCAATATGTTTGTTTAAGGAACATTTTATAATAATATTATTTGCAGTATTTTCATATGACGCTGTGTTCAATGTCACATGCCGGCATATAAAAATTATATTGCAAAAATATAGAGTACATATATTATTAAAATTTTATATAATTTTTAAAAAATATATTGAATTATATAAAACGTTTACAATCGTGCTTTATAATAAAATACATGTATATTCGGAGTGGAAAAAATCATCTTCTTCCTCTTTATTTGCCAATCCGTATTCGGATATTAGCGATTATACAATTATTATAAAGTAAGAATATTTTAATATTTTTTATTCAGTTATAGAGAGTTATCTATTTTTGGTTGCCCTCAAAAGACTTTTTTCGTCTTGGGGACCTGTATATTCTTAAATGTTTTTCAACCATGTTAATTTCTTTTCTTCCTCTCGTGCATCTTCCTTTAATTTTAGCCTGTTAAATGGTTTGGGAAATTCTATATTTTCCATTTCGCATTACATGACCCAAATAAGATGTTTTCCGTGTTTTTATATTCCTTATTATTTTACGACCGACATTCGTACGTCTCAGCACTTCTTCATTCGAAACGCGGTTAGTCCATGGGATCTTTAATATTCGCCGAATATTAATAGTTAATCTGAACTCCCAAGTATTTAAATGTTGAAACTTTTTCTATTTTGGAATTATTTATCCATATTGATGTATTAGTTTGGACAATTTTCCTACTCACAATCATGTATTTCGTCTTCTTAATGTTCATTTTCAACCCATATATCTCGCTAGTTCGCGTAAGTGCGTCTACTATTTATTATTGTATTATTCATTCTAATACCGATATTCTTTAAACTAAATGATTCTCGAAATATTTTCTCCGAGTATATATAATTAAATAAAAGAGGTGATAATATATACCCTTGTCTTACTCCCTTTGAGATTGGAACATTGTCAATCAGTTCATTATCAACTTGAATATTAGATATTTGTTTCCAAAAGAAGTTTTTGATGCATCTTATATCACTTTTCTCCAGTCCAATAGAATTTCAATCATGTTTAAATCATAAAAAAATAAAGAAAAAGTGTTACAAACTTGCAATAACAATATCAGAACAAATGTTAATTTACAAAAATAAAGCGTTTAATAAAAAAGAACTAGAAACTGTTTGTAATTTATTAAATTATTTTAATAAATTGTATAATACATTAACTTCATTATTTTTATAGTAATAATAAAGCAAGATGAAAATCGCTTTCTAGGCCGGTTTCAAGACCATCGACAAAGTTGATGGCAAGAACTTGGACAAGAAATACGAACGGTTCTACTTGATGAAGCGTAATCCCCGTAGGCTTATCTGGATCATCGCAAGCACCGTAAAAATATCGACGAAGTAGCCACCAAGAAGTGTACCCGCATAACACAAAAGTTCCAACGTGGTATTGTTGGTGAAACCCAAGCTTCGTCGATTCCAACGCTAATAAGTCACAAGCAAGCCAAGTAACAAAAACGTGCAACCAAGGCTGACACTAAACAAAAAGCAATCAAGGTACAACAAAAGCCTGCTGCCGTATTGGTGGTAAGCGATAATCGGCTGTTTTGAATCTTAGTTAGACATTGGTGGCATTTAACGTATCCTCGTTTTATTTAAGAAGCGGGCAAATTAAAGATTATAAAATTAAATGTATTTTTTATCACATTCCATACAAAAAAACAACTATAGAATAATAAATAATATTCAAGCATAGCAATAATATCGTTGCAACACAACCATATTGTTATTGCTCCACAATCATATTTTAATTGTGCTGTAACCATATTCCGTTTATGTCATGAACATTTTGAAATATTTATGTTAAATTTATTCATTTTAGAATGTTCCCAACAACAATAAAATCTAACAATAATATGACACTGTTCGATTATGGTTCCCCCAAACATATTTTTTCTCTGCGTGTACAACGAAGATAAATTATACCGCCACTCAAGCGTGTTTTGTTTTTATTGTGGTAAACTAAATCTAATTCTATTTGTATGTTGAGTTTAATTAGAAAAAACAAGTAATCAATTATTAACACAGTAATTACAATTGCAAAATATTTATTGATTTAAATAGAATTTGTTATCAAAGAAAGGCATTGTTTGCAACATTACGTGTGACATTGTTGCCAGATGGTAAATAAAACACATTTTAAAGGAATTTTAAAATAGCCATTTACACAGGTCAACACTAAAAAAGTGTCGTTGCAGACAAGTATTGTAGGTATGGTTATTCCAATTATCAGGAACATTTCGGGTTTTCTCCATCACGTCATATTTTTAACACATTGACGACCAAAGAAAATATCCTTCCCTGAGGAGTTTTTAGGTTATATAGTTTTCTAGGTACTAAATAGAGCAAATTAGTCATTCATGTTTTATAGACAAGAAACGATGCTACAAAAACTGAGTACAGTCAAGTCGGCGAAAAATGAAAGGTAAGAAGTAAGTGTTGTTGACCTTTAAAATTTAAGAAGTAATTAAAAAAATTAAGGTTATAAATTTTCTTTCTGGAATAAAAATAAAAAATTAAACATTGCAAAATAGATTTCACACACGAGATTTTTCAGTTAATTTAGATGCGCGTTATCATGGAGGTTTAAGCCTATAAATAATTTTTCTTAATTGGCTCTCTTTCTCGAGATAAAGAATTATATAGAAAATATACATATTGCCACATATATCTCGAGAACGAAATGTTCAATTTGCTTAAGAAAAATTTCAAAAAATTTTAATTTTAATTATCTCTAAGTTATACTTTTACAATTTTTTAATCTCTTTTATAGTTTCAGTGATATTAAAAAATTGTGTAAAAAAAAATTCACAAAATTTATTTTATTTTTTAATTTCTGTTTTCCAAAAAAAATTTTAAAAATTGAAAATGGCCATAAAACCATATTCTTATCTTTCATCATAAAACTGTACGGGTTACAAATAAAATGAGCTACATTTTAATTTAGACTTTAATGCATTTATTTTAATGAAAAATATGTTATTTTATTTGTTACATATTCAGATTTGTGATAAAAAAGAAAAATTAGCATTTTTGACTATTTTAAATTTTTAACGATTTTTAGAAAATCAAAAATTTTAATTTCATAAGAAATTAATTTGCATATTTTTTTTAGCTGATTTTTCAATATATATATATATATATATATATATATATATATATATATATATATATATATATATTGAAAAATGAGCCAAAAAATATGCAAATTAATTTCTTATAAAATTAAAAAATTTAAAGAAAATAAAAATTTGCCAAAAAAAAATATGCAAATTAATTTCTTATAAAATTAAATAATTTTTGATTTTCTAAAAATCGTTAAAAATTTAAAATAATCCAAAATGCTAATTTTTCTTTTTTATCACAAATCTGAATATGTAACAAATAAAATAACCTATTTTTCATAAAAATGAATGCATTAAAGTCTAAATTAAAATGTAGCTCATTTTATATATATATATATATATATATATATATATATATATTTGATGCCCTCAAATCATTTTTAAAATGTTTTTATAACACATAATTATCTTAAAAATGTTTTAAGACTTAAATCACTATTTTTTTTCTTCTATTGCGTTTTTGCTTAATCGACTATTTTTAAAGTTTAATAAGGTCATGTAAAAAATTCTTTAAAATTTGTTGCCAAAAAAGTTATTTAAAGTTATGCGTTCTAAGAAACACAATAATGACCCAACATAAATTGGAACAACTTCAATAATTTTAACATTTTTTTTTAAAGGGATAAAGAAACAGACAAAAATTATAACAATTTTTTTTTTTTTTTTGTATAATAAAAATTTTTTATAAATTCTTTTTAACAATGTCTATTAAAGTTCTTTCAAATTTCCCCCTCATCTGGCATCATTGTTTCGTTTTGTCTATTGTTTTCCTCTATTGCGACTATAATTATGTAACCTTTCATTTATCAGGAGGGGGGAACGGAAGCTCTAAAACTAACAAAAAAAAAAAAAAAATGTTCCTCGCACGTTACGGCTAAAAAAAGAAAAACAAAAACTGTGACGAGGGCAAACAAAAATAATAATATTAAAGGGAGTATAAAAATAACGTCATATTGGCTGGCTGTTTGTCTTTTAATCTGCAAATAATATTTTATTCTAAAGATTTTTGAAATTATTTGTTAAGTTCGAAAAACTAAATGTTATTTTTTATTATTGCACTTTACCATATTTGTCTTGTGCTACCACCCCAAAATTATGTCTTATACATTCATTGAACCAAACAACCAACCATTCATCCAGTCATGCATACTATATCATACTATGCATGCCATTCATACATACAGACACCATCGTCACCATCATCTATCTATTTTAAGCTTCTGTTATCTATTTCTCACAGTCCAACAACAAAATGTAACAAAATGTTGTTGTTATCTTCTTAAAAAGCATGGTGATGATAATGTTGTTGCACATATAAAAACACTTAGTTAAACTTATACAAATACAAATATTAACACTAACACTGTTATACATTTATACATACATATTGCGTTTTTTACAGTCATCGTTTCTGTCGGTCTGTCGGTTTATACTAGAGCAAACAAGAAATCGTAAATCGATAATATGAGACATGTTTAACTAAGTTTACATAAATACACATGCAAACATATGACTCACACAGCATGGCTGAACAGAATAGCACAGAACCAAGAAGAGCGGCACAGAGCAGAGAGTAAATGTTGCACCAATCCACCAGATGTCACTTACACTGTGACCGAGTGGCCCACTCACATTTAACATATAGCAAATGATGAGCAAGAACAAGAACAAAGAGTAGAAAAAAAGCTACTTATTTTGGTTTTGTATAGAGAAACAGTGTTACGAAATGGGGAGAGAAGAAAATTTGTATTTTTCACAACACTAAAATCACAAATTGAAGTTAAATTACCTAATAGTACTTGGAATTGTTTCTTAGCTTGTGGTATAAAGTGTCTCTTGTGGATATTGTATTGTTCCGAAAAAAATTTCTTAATTCTTCAAGTTATAATTTAGAAACCAAAAGGCCGAGGCAAAATTATTGTTCATCAAAGCCAAAAATGAAGATTAAATTTCCTAAAAATCACTCATCAAATATAATGAAGGATTTCGGAAGTCAGAAAGGAAACGGAATAAACAGCATTTCTCAAAATCACACAAATGATATTTATAAATTGAAATGTTTAAAATGAACTTAGTATATCGAATCAACAAAGAAGCTTTCAGAACAGCTCCTGGAAACTAATTTCTCTGGATCATGCTTACCTTTCTTTTAATGCCAAAAACAAAATAGCAGACGAAACTTTTTTTAAGATGGACATATCGAAGTTTAACCTTTTTTCTGTAATGGAATTTTTCATACTACTTAGAGTTATTATTTTCCAACTATCAAAGATTTTTGGTACTAGTCTCCTGTCATGTGTCAGTAAATTGGCGTAGGTTTAAAGTTATTAATTACCATTAAAGATGATTCAACTTGTTTCTCCTAAAACTATGGAGAGAATCTTTTGAGACAATTCGATAATACATCACCTGAAGTGAATCATCCCCTGAACCAAAAATAAGATCTGGCCATTATTTAGAACTATAGAGGATATAAATGATAGCTTGGAGAGTTATTAAGTTGGATTTATTTTGTTTATCGGGGATTATACAGATAACTAGGGTACTTCTGAATATTTAATCATTAATGTGCCCGTTTTGGAGGACGTAACGATATCGAAACGGTATTACCATTTGCAAAATGAATATTTCTGAAATTCAGGTAAACGGTAATATAAAGTTCACATTTAAAATACCAATATTGATAAGACACTCACTTTAAATCGTCGTTTATTCAAGATTACTGATAAATCTATAAGAACATTACACGCTTTCCAACGGTTTTTTGGTAAAACCGAGAATAATCTATTATTTATGACCATAATTAAAATAATACCATCAGGTCTATCTGAAGAATTTGTTAAACAAGGTCTATCGCCACTCTTATGTTTCAATTTTCTGGCACTATGAAGATCTTTCCCACGTTAGACACTCATTACACACTGTAGGAATTAAAAGGTGATTCATATGCATATACTAAAGTTCTTCTATTAGGGTAACCGACCACTGGCGTCTCTAATACTTCATTGTCACTTCCATGGCAGTTGCATCTACGCTCCGAAGCGACTCGAGTTTAATGCAACAAGGATTGTCAACTCAGTAACAGATGTATCAATCGGAATTTTTTTTCCCCTGGGAAGAAATTCCAACGACTGCAAAATTTTAGCAACACTACATAGTACTTTTAAAACCCTAAACCGGACAAGGATAATCAATTCAATCAATCTATTTTGGTGGCAAGAAAATGTAAATAGTTCAAGATTGGTTCACGATCTTTCCAAGCAGTTCAAATTATCAAAAGGACCTTCCAATGAATAAACATTCAACCATCTTCAAGTCGAAGATTTAAGCTATCTTTAAAGGATTTATATTATCATGAGATAGCCTCTGAGGTTTTTAAGTACTATGCCACATGCCACAACTTTTAATGAAAGTAATGTAGAAAATGAACATGTGGATTGTTTGATCCCCTGTCAGGAAGAGAGATCGTGGCTAGTATCAGAATATGTCGACCAATTCATCGCCACTCAAGCGGTCAATACGCTTTTTTACTTGAACTCGGGATAAGTCACAACTGATACCATTTCTCAGCAACAGCGATCTCAAAGTAATAGCAAGATTATTGACAGAACATTATGTTTTTTTCTTGATGAACCACCACTTAGGGCTCTATCCTTATTTATGTAGTGCGTTGTGTTGATACTAGGAAAATAGCATATATATATATATATATATATATATATATATATATATATGGAAGAAAATGGCAGAAAACACTTCTGAATGGAGTTTATTCCACATACGAACAATACGGAATAAATTTTCTCTGTAATGTATCGTGCAATTTCCTGGCCAATCAAAAACATGTACTCTTTTGGATTAACGCGTAATGCATACAAATAAATAGGTATCAGGGAGAAATTCCCCAATTTAATTAGAACATATTTCATAGTATTAGCTATATAATAGGGCACATGTTCTAAAAATTCAACAGCCTTGGATATTCTGTCACCTCTAAGCTTCCTCACCATCTATATGAAGTAAATGGTAAAGAAGAAGAAGGGTTGCACAGCACTCATAAGAGTTCTTGTGCATCCACTCGGAGACCATGAGGTCCATTGTGATATGAAGTAAATAAGCTCCATTAGACTTTAAAATCCAGGTCAAACATGAAAGTTGTACCCATTTTCGGTATAAAGAGTAAGAAGATCAAACCGAGCTAGTTAAACACTTCTTTTGAATCTTAAAGAATGTGTTTGGTCACCAAAACATCAAGAGATTCTGATTCTTACAACCTATAAGTAAATACAGAATACGCAACATAATCCGTCAAGATTTTGTGAGTTAACATACAATACTGGGTCTTACGAGCGTTAAAACAAAATCTATTCGCATAACCCCATTCAGAAATTTGCTAAAATACCACGACTAAACGTGATATTTTAACAAATATCACTTTGTTTGTATCAGATATCAATTTGTTTGTGAGACCTCAACTTTAACAACTTGTATAATACAATCTCTACGCGTGTTCAATATGAAACAAGGGAAGTAATTACCGATACTAAAAGCTATAAATTTAAATAGAAGTGCACCATGTAATACTCTATTGAATGGATTAGTATTTTTTAGAGTCTACAATTAACTTTTTTCCAAAACGGTGTATGGAAAAACACCGTTTTCCTAGAGGAACGTTAGCAACTCTCCCTTAGAGTAAATGTTCCGTAGAACCCAAACTACTGGTCTCTTAGTAAGTTGTTGGCCTCACCATACTCCCCATGACTTTGGAAAGCGATGAAGAAATAAGTAGCTAAGGGGCGATAATTTTTAGAGTTATTAGATTCTACTTTTTTAGGAATTCGCGTTACATTAGCATCCTTCCAATACGAAGGTGTTGACAAGACCCTGAGCATATATTCCGCGATTTTCCTGCTTTGGAGTCATGTACTCGTATGTTAAAATTTATTTTAGAGTATTGTAATTAATAAGTTAATATACCCATCGGGAGAGAAAAGTACTTAACAGCCCTACGAAAATACCTTATTAATCGTTATTTTGCAGACAGAAGAACTCCTCTTCACATTGCAAACTTATTTCCGCCTTACACAGCGTGTCATTTCAGACGAAACCTTGCCTTCTATCTGCCGAAAGAAGCAAGTAGGAAAAAAGCAAAGCTATGTAAAATGAATCCGAAATTTTATATAAGTGTGTAATTATACAACTTCTACTTAGCCTCTAATGGAAGGGAAACAAGAAGTAGTAAGGGATTCTTTTGGAAAAGGAAGCTGAGTTTTTTTTTGTGGGATCTTTGATTTTTTTTTAACTGGGTGTTATCAATATCATTATTATTATTATTTTATTTATTTATTGTTTTTTTTTTTTTTTTTTTTTTTTTGTTAATTGTTACACTGTGCCTGCAGTTGTTACTTTACTCTCTGCCTATTGTAGCTCTCGTAGCATACTTGCACAGCCAAAATACCCTGCTAGCATTTGTAAGAGAGTTTTTTCGTCCACCCACTGTCTTTTTTGACACTCTTTGATGTTAAAAAGTAGAAAATACACAAATTTGCAATAACAAAACACATTTGTATCGAATTTTAAACTAAAAATCTTTACTTGGGCGACTTTTTACATTCCAGAGCAGAGAAAAGAACAAGCACGACATAATTTCACTCAGTAAATATATAACTTCTAAAGTGATCAGTGTTGTTGTTTATAATGTTAAATAAAAATTGTATTAATACAAACAAATTTTAATTAGTGATTTTTGTTCTTAAATATTTTATATTTAATTTAATATTAAAGTGAATTATTACAGTGTGTTTAAATATAAGGTAAGCGTTTAGCTCAATTATAATTAAAAATATTTACTAGAAATATTAATTAAAAATATTTACTAGAAATATTGAGAGGGTATAAACTTAACAGAGTGTACAATGTTCATGTGTATGCAGAAGCATGGGATGGTATGTTTGTTTGATGGTGATTTTTTTATACACACCCGATCCAAAACTTCCAACTATCTGCCACACACACTCTCTTGGTCGTGACATACATGCATATGTATATATTTGTGTGAAAGCAAACTTTACTCGTAAATCCCCATAATGGGAGACAAAATGTTGTGTTGATGTATTGTTTTTGTTGTCAATAAAATTGTTATTTTTGTCATTTTGAATCCTTCAACCAGTGTTGCCAGTTTAGCCTTTTTAAGGCTAAGTCTTATTTATTTTGCATTTAGCCTCAAAATTTTCGTTTTAGCTTCTAGGTTTTTTCTAGCCTTATTTGATTTTTAATATTGCCCTGAAAAGGCTAAAATATTAAAAATTCAACCACGAAGAAATTTATTTCTTATTTGATTTTACTAATATTGTTTTTACTGAATCATTCACTTAAGCATTTCTGTGCATTTATCGAAAAAAAAATGAGGATTTTTTATATTTAACTCAAATTTGCGCCTACGGCGCTTCAATCACCAGATCGACAATAATTAATATTAAGTAAGCACTTACTTTATCGATTATTATATTATACTTCATTAACCGTAGAATCTGTTTATGAATATATTTAAAAAAATTTATAAAAGCGAAAAATAACCCAAAAATTTGAAAATGCTTAATAAAAAAGGAATTATAGTTTAAAAATTACAAAAAAAAAAAATCACTTCAAAATATTGGCTCATTTTGCATATGAAATATAATCCAAAATTGTATGGGAATTTTTGGACGATTTTTTATTGGATCATTTTTCTGGCAGCCTTTCTATTATTAATTTAAAAATTAATTACAAGATTTAAAAAAAACTACTAAGATTGATAAAAAATAAGGCTTTGAAATTAAAAACAATCTCTTTTCTGGCCTTATTTTTTTGGGACATTTAGCATTTTCTGACCTTTATTAGAGTTTAATTTAGTCTCTTTTTTTCTAACCTCCTGGCAACACTGCCTCCAACCAACGACGAAAAAAATTAGGAGGTGTAGCTGCATACTTACATACACTGCCTAATAACATGAGAGAGTGTGTATGTTTATTTTAAGAGGATTTTTGTAAATGAATGAAATGAGTGAGTGAGCGAGTGAGTAAGTGTGATTGCAATATAAACATTGTGCAATCGTTATCACCGCACAATTTTTATTGTTGCTGTTTTTTCATTTCTTTTTTTCTCTACTTATTTTATTTTCTACATTAAACTTCATTATCCTCATTGACATCATCTTTTTTCGCTCACTTGGAAATACTTTATTATCATTCACTTTTAATGATTTTGTACTTATTTATGTACATAGGTTCTTTCAGTTTGTTTGTATGGATTTAATGCAGCAAAACAATAATAACAATACAAGTAAGTTGTAATAGTAGTTGATGTCATATGATGTCATCCTGGCAATCGTTTACCATTTGTTAGTTAGTTGTTGCTGCTGTTGTTTTTTAATATTGTTTTGTTGGTTTCCATTTCAATTGTGTTCATTTGTTGGAGTCATCATTGTCAACATGTAGTGCGTTGTTAGTCTCTTTAGTTTTTGCAGATTCTTGTTGTATTTTTTCAATCATTTTCACAAGTATGAATTTTAGTTGCTGTGAGACAAATGATTTCAGCAAAAAAAAAAAAAAAAAAAAGGTAAAAAATACTCATTGAGCTACAAAAAAATAAAATAAAAATGTGGTTATCATACTTGAAGTTTATTGACATGGAACTGTTGGTTGTGGGTCTTTGGAATCAAATTTCATTTAACTGATGATGGATTTTTACGGTTTAACTGTTGTTCTTTTTAATGGTTTTCTTATTTTTTCATTTTTATTAGGGGAGGCAATTGGTTACGGAGTATGTAATATGTGCGCTGACAAAAAGTCCTATGTGTAATTTTCGCATAATTTTTTTATTGGGCAATCGGAAAGCTTTATTCATCGCCCATTTTCAATTATAATCTATTTTAAAATACCTGGATTAGTTCCGAAGTTATCAAAAGGATTATTACGTGAGTTTGTATGGCTTTTATAAATGAAATAACTTGTTTTTTAGCTCTCCCAAAAAGCTATTAAAAAACACATAGAACTTTTCGTCAGTGCACCGACATTATATAAATATAAGAAAGGGCCATAGTTGTTTTAAAAAATATAGGATTATGTTATGAATTCGGAAAGCTCATATAATATGGGTATTTTCAAAGAAGCGATTAGAAGTGAAATGGATTACAAGCCTGAAGGTAACAAATGAGCATTTTAAGACTAATTCTTACGGTAAAGGTACTTGGAGAAATAGGTTAATGTAAAACCGTTTTAAAGAATATAGATACCCTGATTTGCGGCGAAATAAAAACCGAATCAACAAAAGCTATTGAAAATATAAATCGCAGATGGAAAATGTGTCCTAACGACAATTTCACAAGTGACTCATGAGGTATAAGTCATATGGTGATGACAAGTTACATCGGACGATTTAGTGACATTTCACAATATTTCCTACAATTTACTCCTGACTAAAATCATAAGATGTCCTAATGACCCTGATAGTGCTGTGGAATAACCGATAGCGAAGAGTCAACAGGATCACAATGGCTTGTAAAAAAAATTTTAGTCATTTTTAGAATATATATAAATATATATAAAGTAAATACTAATAATTAAAAAGTGTTATCGTCATTGAACGAAATAGATCACAAGGTCAGAGCAAATCATTCAGTTACTGTTTGAAGATCATATTTAAGATAAATCTCAGTTGTTCAATACTATCTGCTGAATTTTTGATAAAATATATGAAAATGGCATAAGGAGTCATTACGTTTCGCGAAAATATCAGCATGTGATAAATGACTACTTTATGATGTCTTAAGGAAATTTCCAACTGGGATATTAGCAATACTGCCGACCAAAATGAAAATGAAATATGAAGCAGCTTTGGCTGTGACTAGATAAATGACAGAATTTCAATAAGATATATGAATACAAACTGAATTGTCACAATTCTAGGAAAGAAAAAATAAAATGATGTACTGAACGAACCAAATAGTGTATGCAATAATCTAGGAACCGGTATATATACGGACGTTTCAAAAATTGAACGAAAATAGGCTTTTATGAAATGAACCGAAATATAAGTAAATACTTTCACATCCCGGATCATAATACATTTCTCTCAGGTTGAGATCATGTCACGATTACGGAAGGTATTAAATGGTTGAATTAAGTTAATAAAATCCTAAGAAATGACAGAATCACATCTCGTAATGTCTAAGAATATAAGAGTTCAATAAACGCTTACCTCGGTTGTGAGAAAATTGATATAATATGGATTCCAAAACACCTTCGTATTTTCGGAAACGCGAGAGTTGTTAAGCTATCCAATATTGTCTCTAACTGGAATGCTATCATCCAGGAAAATGCAAAACCTTTCCAAAAGTTTAAAATAAACTTAAGGAATGAGCCAGAGATTAACAGATTAGAAACTGGTAGAATTCCAACATCGGGAGAATAACTGATAACTTACTCAAATCTTGAGGTAACAAGGGAGATCTTTATACTAAAGAGTAATCACCGGCTATCCGGAGTTGAAGACTCACTTAACTCGCAATAGAGTTGGAAGAAGGAACCACTACTAACTTCTTCCATCGATATCCATTCTGAAACATAATTTTTAGTTCAATCTAAAACTTTCTGTTGAGTTTGCTTCGGTTTCGCTTTATCTTCTCCAGGCATTGGCAAGTATGCCTCTTCTTCTACTGTCTTTGAGATTCAATTCGGTTGTCATCTATTACCATCTTTGCTGCTTCTTCTCAATATATGCAAAATCCGATTCCATTTGTGATTTCAACAGAGATTGGGATTTCTCCAGTTCTCTCTCATAAGTCTGTATTTAAGATGACGTTCCGGATGATGATATTTTAAGGCTGATAACTTTTACTACACGTGCAAACAATTAGTACTGTTAACTTGTTTAAATTTACTTTTATTTTCAGTAATTATATGCTAAATTTTATTGTAATAAAATAATTAGTTTTTCTTAAAATGATAATTTAACAAAATTAATGCAAACGCATAATCCAAACTTATAACCAAAATATATGGCGACCATATAAAACAATTGCTAGGAATGCTGAGTTGAGAAATTCAGTATACAAAGAGTTCTTGATCAGTGAAAGGAATCCTGATAACCGAAGAAAAAGTTAATTTAAAGATTGTAGGTTTTCAAACAAAATAATACGTATTTTTATGGAAAATCTCCACATATCTGAATGAAAAGTGTCTCATTTATTAAACTGCTCTGTATTTTTTTTTTTTATCGGAAAAGTCTAAAAAAGCAATGCTAGAAAAAATTGTGGAGGCAAATTAAAGGACGAAGATTATTGAGATTATTTTTTTTCAAAATATGAATGCATCCAAAGAGCAATATAAAGTATGTACTATCGAACTTTTTACAACATCCTGGATAGCTATTTTATACCACAGATGTTATGAGAAATGTAGCAGATTAAACAAATCAAAACTATCGAAAATTTTTTTACTCTGGCAAGCCATTTGTACGTGCGGGGAGAAAAACACTTTATTCATAACAAATGACACTTTTAACAAAGAAATGTACGCAAATGTGTGCTCTCAGAAAAGATTTCTTTCTATCATTAGAAAGCACAATGAATTCTAATTTTTCTGGCCTGATATTGCATCTCATTATTACAACAAAAAAGTAGCTAAGTGGTATCGAACAAATGATGCTGCTTGTATCATTGGACCCAATCCATTAATCTGTACAAAACTTAGTTCATTTGAAATTTATTGGGTTATAATAAAAATAAAATAGAGTTTAACAGGAAATGGACGCATTCCAGCAAAAAAACTAAAATAAAGCTTATATTTAAGGTATTCCAGAAAATATTAAATATTTTAGTAAAAACGTATAAAAAGATAATTTTTATTTTAAATTTAAAACTAGAATATAATGGTCTTTAACAAAACAAATTTTCAAAAGGATTAACCCATTGGTTTCATTTTTAAAAGCTGAATTATATGCTCTCTGTCCTTATATGTAGGGACTGTAAATAATTATCTGAAATTGGTGGCATTTAGGCGCAAGATTTTGGTATTTTCCATGTTTATATGTAGATAGTCATCGGATGCTGGCGTTGCCACTTTATGAAGTTTGACCGCTATATCGCTATATATATGGGCAAGGAAGAAGATCCTCTAAGTGCCCCTTAGACCCCAGGTGATACCCCGTGATGGTGGTTTCTTGCCTCATTAACACGTCCAATACTAAAACAAAAAGCAACGCCAATAGAACTCAATGCTGTCAGACTCCTGCATTTAATTTAAAGAGTCTCCTCAGATTTTACTAATACAACACCCTACAAGTCTCTGTAATAAAGGTCTTCCGCTTTCCATTTAGCCCAGCGATGAAGGTTGTCAAACGCTGTAGAAAAATGATTTCCATTTCATTTCATAATATGAAGTTTACATGATCGCTGCACTGAATAGTGGGCCCTGAAACAAGCCCGTATATAACAGGTGACATTGAGAATGATAGTCTTGGGTATATAGTATGTGCAAGAACCTTGCTAACCAGTAGGTTTATGTCCCTACAATTTCGACATTTTGTCAAAATTCCACTTTTTATATAACTCCAACATTGAAATATTCTTTATAATATTTCTCCTTGAACACAGGAAATGTTTTGTGTTCGGGTGTGTAATTAAATGGATACTATTCTATCCAAATGAAATTTTCATGACACAAGGGCTTATTGTTTGGCATTCTTAAACAGCAGAAAACCAACACTACTAGATCTCAGTAACCCGGAAGACTTGTCAGAATAGATAGATATTAATTAACATCCTATTGTTAGGTCATTTTGTCTCACATAGGCCAAGAAAGAAAAGTTTCGATTTTCGTTTGTGTTGGTTTCTGTAATCAGTTGAATTTAAGACGGAATTCTTAAATAGCAGGAAACCAACGCCTCTAGATCTCGAAAACACAGAGGGCTTACCAGAACAGACATCGATATTAGTTAACATCTCATCTTCTCCCACATATGTTAAGAAAGAGTAGTTTATTAGCTTGAGCCAGTTGAGTGGGTACCAAAAGCGTTCTTATATTCCATGTTTCAATTATTCTATTCCTTGATTTAAACCTAAAAATCGTTAACATTCGCGGATCGTTTTGATTTTCATTTCTTGTGTTTTCTGTAATCATTTGGAGTTAAGATGGACTAGTAGCATCCGAGTCTAGCATCATTGCTTGGTTGTAGGAGAGATTATTAAAAATCAGATATTTTGTGAGAAAATTTACTTTATCATGCGAGACTTTCTCCTTTAAAGCCGTTTAAATTGTCACACAATTACTTATTTTATTCATAGCTACTCATTGTATTTTCTATTCAATCCACTGTACGCAAGCAGTAAACGCTTTCGGTAACATTTCAGCTAATACTTCTATATCCAGTTATATACCAAGGTATACAATATATAATTTCTTATATTCAATGATATATATTAGCTAGGAATACCAATTAGAAATCTCTAAGAAACTATATCGAGGAAACAAGGTATTTAACCTAAGCAAATTAGTAAAGTTTATGGTTAGAGGAAGCATTGCCTGAGAGATAACAGGTATAGTTATAGACCCGAAACAGGTTTTGGACCTGTTTAATTTCCATCTTTTCAACATATCCTAACCTATGAATTCAGATTTCAAATACTTAAAGGCTTTCCTTTAAATTTAAGTAAATATTTCATTTACAATTGTTATTTTTAAAGACTTATTTTCATTCTATATTTTTCAACTTTACCTGCTCTATAACTATTTAACAAAGTATAGCTTATAACTAATTGTATCATGTCATCATATACAAACATCAATATGTAGTCTACATCAAAGAGGAGGTAGGTGTACAACTCTAGCAACAACCCAGTCGGAAAAAGAAGGGCTAAAGAAACATTCTCAAAATGCTTTATTTAACAGCTACAATGCATGCCAATCGCATTCCAACATGCTTTCCTTTTTACACGTCGTGTTATTGGAGGCAAGGCTTTCCCTTCTCCCTTTCAAAAATGAGCAAAAAGGTAAGGACTTGCTCTTAAATAAATAAATATGTTCTCTTATGCGAAATGCTAAATATTACAAAAGAGTCTGAAATTCAATTTAAAAAGAGGCCACGAGGACTACCATCATTAACGACAAAAAAATAAGACTAAATGATTTTGTGCTTTGTAAGTCTCGCATTTAAAAACATTTCTGCTTCTTCACCTTCTAATTCATATCTAATGAATGAGAAGCAAAAATTAGTATCGATTTTTTTTTTTTAAAGGAAGTCAAGACTTTCTTTGAGAAATTTTCATAGAATTCAAATTGGAATGTGCTTAAAATTGTTTCAGGAAGGTGTGTAAGCATTCGCAAACGCTTGCAGGGATGAAGCACTAACATATTTTCCTACTGGGAATTGTGACTGAATACAACAAAACATACTTATGTTTGTTTATAAAATGTTCCCTATATAAAAATATCTATTCTAGTTTTAGAGTGGTTGTGACAGTTTCCAAGAAGAAGTTTTCTTTTTTTGTCATTTGAATGAAGTGTTGTTTTTTTTAGTTTCTTCTTCTCAATGACATTGTTTGTTAGTTTCATTCATTTTTATTAAATTTTCTTCAAGAGCCAAGGAAAACAAGTTTTAAGAATTATTGATTTTTCTACACAGATTAAATTGAAAATTGTTTCATAATTTTTTTTTTTTTTTTACTATTTTAGTGGCTTGGGGTTAAATTGCTGACTGGTTGTTTTGCTGCTTATTTAGCTATAGAAATTCATCAATTTATTTATTCATGTTTTTAACATTTCCTCTAAAAAGGATATTATGTTTTTTATGAAAGTACTAAATTGTTATAGGAATGTTTGTAAATGTTATATCCTGTTTTATTAAAAAGGATATAAAATTTAATTGATTTTAAACTTTTTTTATATTTTGGTAAAAATTAAATAAATTTTTCAAACCAAATTTAAAATTAAATAAATTTGTCACAAATCTGATAATGTCCAAAAAAAAATTTTTTTTTTTTTAAGTCTCAAAGCCTCATTGGTTATTAAACTCCTTTTATATTTCAGCTTGACAATTTTGTTTACCATTTTAATTTAATATTAAATATAAATCTTTTTATTTCAAGAATTTAAGGAAAAAACAAGTAAATATATGTTTCTACATAAAATTTGTTAAAAGTCTTAAAATCTACTGATTACTAATTAAGTCATTTTTCCATTGTAGTCAAGTAAATTTGAAACCATATGAAAATGGCATCATTCATTCATCCTTAGTTAATTTGTAACAAACATAATTCCAATGAAATATTATCTAATTTTACAATTCCATTGAATTTAATAGAATAATACTCAACTTTGACATTAACAAACGACATGAAATTTCTGTATGTATTATTTAAAACAAAATCGGAAGAATATAATACAAGAAGTATTTTTTTTTTACTCCTCTTCCCACCAACACAAAAAAAAATTTAACAAAAATCATTTTCATTTATTTACAAATAAGTAATCGATAGATTTTATTTAAATTTAGGATTAAATTTGTTTCCTCCCTCTTTCTTTTACGGTTTTCAATTTTATGTTATGAGCAGGGACAGGAAGTTCATGAACTTAAAAAGTGTGCTTTAGGTGCTTAAAACATTTACTAAATATATTAAAATATGCTCCCAAAAACAAATAAAATATGCACTTATTTTTAAATTTTTATAAAATAAAAAACACATAAAATTTTAATTCAGTATCATCCCAGCAAAAACTTTTTGTCTTTCGGTAATAACAACTACTTATTAAAGTAGTTTCTTGGTAATGAGGCGTCATTATTATTTGCCTACTCTGTATTACATTAATAAGTACTCAATAGTATAATAGCACAGTAATACTGCAATCACGCGGATGAGTTGGCTAGAGCGCCGGATTAACAACCAGAAGGTTATTGGTTCAATCCCATTCTGAAGCTGTTAGTTTTTTATAATAAAATATCTAAAAAGATATTTTAAACTAAATATAGTTTTTGTCGCTTAGGATGCTATGTGCGAGATGGTGTATTGAGTAAGACGTTAGTCAGTAAAAACGAATGGTTAGTGTGTGTCCAAGTTCGAGTCTCATTGACGGCAAAAAAAAAAATTTTTTTTTTGTTTTCGTTTAGGTACATATTTTTGAGTACTCCTAGAGTCAAAAAATAACTACATGAATTTGTGGACAAGTCGAACAAAAATAACTAGTTATTCAGGCAAAAAATAAGTAGTTTATTTTTGTTTCCAATTATACCTGCTAGCTTACCAGGAAAGCAAAGTTTTTGCTGGGATATTAAGGTCGTGTATGAAATAGTAGAAAAGTTTTACGATAAAAAATATTTTTTTCTATGGTGAAAACTGAAAAATATTGACAAATTGAAATTTTGTTATTAAAAAAATCAAAAAGAAATGTGTAAATATTGAATATGAAGAATCTTAAAGGACGTTATTTGTTTGAAATGTTAAAAAAATTTTAAATATATGTTATTGTTCCAAATATTTTCTTCGATTGATATTTTTCTATAAATTTTAAAACCTAAAAAATGTATATTCATTTGTCAAAATTTTTACTAGCCCTATGGGCCAGTAAAATTTGATTCACCTCATAATTATCAAAAATTTACTAACGAAATTACTTTCCTATTATTTCACACAGGATCTAAATTAAAAATAAATATAGTAAAGTCCTTGGACAGCTTTTGTACATAGAAAATTACCGTTTAATATCAGCAGATGTGGTGGATGTATTTTTAAATGATGTGAAATATTTTATTGTTTCTTCGTTGGAATCTAAATTTGTAACAGCTGTATTCGATGGCTGTGATCTCAATGATAGATCTTAGACAAAATAATCTTATTGGTAGCTTCTTTAAAAAGAATTAATAAATTCTCAATGTTTTATAAAAACTTATGATAACCAAAACAAATGCTTCACATACATAAATCGATATTAAATGAACTTGTTTCTGCGTTCAGATAAATGACTGGAAATTTGACCCTGAAAGTTCGTATTTATCTCTATGCTTTAGGTTATCCAAGGGCTGATATACCAAAAACTTTTTTCAGTGATATAGTTTTGTCGAATATTTTAGGACAATACTTCTCCGAAACGAAATTATTTATTCTGTGTAATTTCGTATCTTAATACGAGATTAAAGCCTTGTTCATGCCGAAATGAAATCTAGAGTGTTCATACTGGCTAGATGACATTTGATGTAATTTCGTGAAATTAAAATCATTTTAATAATTAATTTTAAGATTTGTGTTTAAATTTAAGATCAGCTGTGAATTGTTTTTTTTTTCTTCTCACTGTTGAAACAGGCAGTACATAGTTGAAAAAAAGTATTTTTTCCAACCATGTACAGAGTTGCACGGAAATGGGCATCGTAATTTCAATGTAATTTCGCCGAAATTACACAAAATTATGTAATTTCGCAAGTGTCACAATCTATGGGAAATTACGTAATTTCAACTTGATTTCGGCCGAAATCACGAAAGTACGTAATTTCGCGTCGGTCTGAATGCCCTAAAAGATTTCAAAAATTTTTACACCTTATTTATTAAAGCCTATAAAAAATATGCTTACTTGTGCTATTTATCTCTTATAGTTTTCGAGTTATTTGCTTTTGAAATTTTAACTACTTAAATTTTGCTAGTCCTTGGTGAAGTCCTTTTTCATATATATCCTAGTATTCCCAAAAGATTTTATTATTTTTGAACTAATTAAAGAACGAAATTATCTATTGAGTAAAGAAAATTTGATATTTCGATATTTTTACCTAGTTCAAAAATAAACGATTGCAAAAATTACGATTTTTTTTTGCTGAAAAAATTTACACTTTTCTAAAAGGGATCTTCAGAAAGATAATTTTAAAATAGAAAACAAGTCCAATAACCCAAGCGGTCTAAGTACACATCCTCCCAAATTTGACTTTTATATGAAGGTTTTGAATTAGTCTATATTTTCTAAAATCCTAAAGTGTGAATCTGCAAATATAATGCAGTTTTAGAATGTGTTTGCGATTGCAAACTCTTAAGAACACATTTTCTCAATGTTCCAGAGATAAAATCCCATTTTTGGGATTTTTGGAATTTTTTGGGAATTATGGGATTCCTTTTACAAAAAACTTAAAATCATTTTAAACAATAAAGTCTACAATCACAAAAAATTTCTTTGAGGTATTTTAACTAATAAAGATTTTATGGATAACAGTTATAGTTTCTCCAAAAACCAATTTTTTACAAAAAGTATAATTTAATTCCATAAATCGGAAAAAGTATGAACTCGATTTTTGTTTAAATAAATTATGTTGTCTAGCTAACATAATTCTTCATTATATATAAAAATTGAAATCAATATCTTTTACAGAATTGAAATTACGCTACTTCAAAGTTTAATATGTGACGAAAAATTTCATTTTTATTGTATTTCAGCACAAACATACCTTCGCACATGGGCTACGGAAACAAATTATTTATTTAGTTATGGCTTTTCATATCCACAATAGTACAATATTTTTGGAAATTTGAGCGATAGACTGTATTGCTATGTGAAATTTATGTTTATGTTAGAAGTTACAGATTTATTTTCAAAAATTTTCGGTTCTGTCCCACCATGCCACTGTGATACTAATTAGGCTTTAAAAATAAGTTTTAAAATAAAAATAATATTTCATTCTCCAATACAAATTTATTAAGTAAGAATCTTATGTTAATGCTAAAAGTAGTTGAAAATTTTTTATAATTTTTAGTAGAAATTGATTAAAATGTTCTACATTCAAAAGAGATCACATTTTGGAATTTGGTACAAATTTTATATATTTCCCATTTCTCTTGCTCGTAACCAAGAACTGGAAGTTCATGCAAATGCATGTATTTTGCCTTTACAACTAGAACAGAGTAAACTCTATATTTATTTACGGATTAGAGAATTTGCTTTAAAATGGCATCGATTTGTTAGTTCATATTTATGCATATTTTATTGAAAATGCATATTTTTTGCATATTTTGCCCTAAATGCTTATTTTTGTTACATATTTAGTGCAATATTCCAATTTAAAATTATTTTTTGTGTAGAGAAAAATAATTCTGTGAACTTTTGATAAAACGTCTTAAGTCTACATTTTAAAATTTTCAGAAGAGCTAAAAAATGTTTTAAATTATTAAAACTACCATGGATAAATTAATATATGGTAAGCTATTTCTCTAAAACTAACAATCGCAGAAGGACTTTGATTATTTCAAAAGATGCGTCATCAGAAGGATCCTTATTTAAGTGGTATTAAGATGCGAAATTACACAGAATAAATAATTTCACTGAATAAATATCACTGAAAAAGGTTTTTGGTATATCAGCCCTTGGATAGCCTAAAACATAGAGATAAATATTGATTTTCAGGGTCAAATTTCTAGTCATTTATCTGAAGGCATTTAAAAATGTTCTATATTAGAGGTAGAGGATCCCCCTCCCAACTTAAACAACACTCCTCTGCTACGTCTATGTGAAATTTTATGTAAATCCAACTGCCCAATTAGAAGTTACAGATTCATTTCAAAAAATTTCGAATTCTGCCCCATTGTGCATTGGATATAATACGTAAATGTATTTCGTGTTTCCAATGCGGGGCAATCGCAGAGAATGTGATCTAAGGTCTCACCTACATTATGGATGATATCTCAAGCAATAATGCCCGGTGACTAAACCCGTTAATATTCTGAAATCGTTTTTAAAGAATTTTAGCAACTGTTGTAATTTACCCTTTTCTAGCATAATAAACTGTTTGGTATGCCTGAATCCGGATATAAAATCCTATTGTTGATCGAATTTGAATCCACTTATGATCTAATTTTTTTCCCTGACGTATAATACAGGGATGGCAAAAAAAGAGATCAGGCCTAATGGTGCGCTTCCCGTTGACCACACAATCTATCCGTTCATTTGGTGCATAGCCAGGTACTCAGTATAACGTCAAATTGTTGTGTACACCAAGTTTATTAAGAACCGTGACTCAGTCCTTCCACAATAGACCTAATCAATACTCAATCCTCTCCTCAAGAGTAAGTCTCCATCTGAAGGATTGAGGCGTGTTTAGCCATTGGTAATGCCCTTTGAAAGTTTGAGCCAAACACACCAGCTCCGATGTCATTATTCGTCTGTTTGGAACAATCACACAATTAAACTTGAACTGCATTTTCTTCTACTACCAAGATTGGTTCTGCCATAGGTCTCTGTCTGGTATAAGGTCATTAAATGTTTCATGTAAAGATGGAAATATTAAATCAGCTACCCTAACGGAAAGATTTTTTTCAAATAATTGAAATATCATCATATGCCCTACCAGCCTTCCTTAGCCTTTAAGTTGGCAATATCTGTTAATTTTGTTACACTTTTATAGACTTCTACTTTAACTAGAATATGTAATGGAGGGATATCTAAAATAGTACCTAGAGCTAAAATGTAAAATACAAGTGAGGCGATGGACCTTGTCCAATAAAGTTTCCGCATTAATCTGACCAATTCCCGTACATCACACTAACGCAGCATAGGTTAGAACTAGTTTAATTATGATAGTTTAATTTATTATTGTTAAAATAAAAATCATTGAAAATCATACAATCAGGTGTGTCACAGAAATTTTTCGGAAGTGAAAATTTTCGTATAGTCGAATTCGTAACGTTTTTGTTTTGCTTCTTCAGCTTTAATACGTTTTTGCAAATCCGAAAAAAATTAAAAACACATTTTTCCTTAAGAAAATGTGGCATCATTATACAACAGCTGATTAATAAACAAGGAAAATGAAAACAAAATAAGAAAATCAACAAATGAAATTAAAAGTGATATTTGTGTTTATTATTAAAAAGTTGTGAAAAGTGTAAACAAAATAGTTTTATAGGATTTTAAATATGCCTGGTGTTTCAATTGTGGCTGTATTGGAAGAAATAATAAATTAATATTTCCTTGAAAAACTGAGGCGAAAATCATCAGATCCTTTGTCTTTACTAATTTTCTTTTGTTTGTATTCTTAAATGATGTTACCAAATCGTATTTGTTTACATTTTTATTAAATACATATGGTAACTATGCAAAAAAACGAAACTTTATTTGTAGCACGAAATTATTTATTTTCACATTTTTTTTGCCACTTAAAATTAAATTAGATTTTTTTTAAGTGAAATTAATAAATGAATAATTCATTGTTTATTTTCATTAACTTTTTGTGTTTTTTTTTTATCTGTAAAGCGGTGAAAATATCAATTTCACTTTAACATTTTAAAGTGGATTGAAAACGAAAATATTTTTCGTTTTTCGTTTTCTGAAGAAGCTAAATACGATTTCGTTTTCACTTTCGTACGAATTTGTGTTCTGTGACATACCTGAATGTCTTATTTTATTTGACATAGCCAGAGTTGATGTACCTAACGGGTCAAGGTAGTGTCGGACAATTTATGATTCTAAGTAAGTATACCGCCTATAAAGATGCAGTTTCATGTTATGTATTTAAAAATGAGGTAATTCTGCTTCGTTTATAACGTATCCCATTAATGAGTCCTCGTAAATAACAAGGTTTCGTCTCTCCAAATCTTGAAAATATAAATGTAAATTTTTAAAAAGAACTATTTTTCGCCAAGCAAACTCTTAGAACTACTTTCAGAAAATAGGTTTCCTGCATGAATTGAGTTTACTTGGATTTAACATTTATTTTAATGACAATTTTTAATCTATCAAAATGATACAGTTTTAGCGGAAAACGAGATACTTTTAACTAAACGAATTTTACTTGAGCACATCCTAGGCCTGATGTACAGTGCTTCCAAAAAGTTTTTAATAATTCTTGGAGGAGCTCTGTACCCTAGCAGGCCAGCTGAGTAGTAGATGAACCTCCAAAATTGGTAATCTCGGGTATATATATTTTTTTTTTAATCGTCAGAATTTCATTTATGAAGCACTTTTGGTGAAAAATAATACCAATATTTAAGTTGAAATAAAATTTAAACAAACAAAGATATCCTATTGAAATTTTTGGCGTAATATGGATAAACTTATACTAAAATTAAAGAACTAAAAGAAGTCCCACTTTTTTGTACCAAAATGCCCAAAATATCAAACCAGGAAAAAACATCTTTTAAAAATTGACTTCTTTCTTTGAAATCGTCTGCCTGTCGGTATAAAAGTCGTTGCGTGTTTTTGCAACATATATATATATATATATATATATATATATATATACATTTTGATAATTTCAGCTTTTTGATTTGAGAATTTTGTTATAAAAAATTGTTTGTTCGAAATAATTTAAAAATAATTGCGGAAAATTGAAAAATTTTGTAAGGAGACCATTGCCCCAGGCGTCTTCGAGTTTGCTTTAAACGCATTTTCGTTAAAATTTCAATTGAAATCATTAAAAAATGTATATAGGACAAAACAAAAAACAAATTTCATAAACGAAAAAATATTTCCACTTTTTTGAAAAGAAACCAGAAATGTGGATTTTTTTTTTAAATTTTCAGACTAATAAATATTTTTATTGGATCCATATATTTATATGATTCTTGCAGCAATATCATTTAGAATTTTATAAGGAACCTAGTCGATATTTAAAAAATAGGACCTAAGTTAAGCACGTTATGTTTAAAAGAATAGAAAAAACCAGGTCAAAAATGAGAAAAAAATTATTTCAACTTAAATATCTTTAAAACGAAAAGAGGTAATCTGCACATGTAAGATTTTTTATGGAGATTTACAACGACTATCTATGTTTAAAATTTCTTTACAAAAAAGTTATAAATAAAATTTTAAGGATTTAAAAAAATGACATACCCAAGATTATCAACTTTGTAGGTTCAACCACTACAACCCTGACCCGCTAGGGTACAGCAACTCGAAAACACCTCAACTCTGGCCATGACAAATTTTATTCAGATATCTCTAACGGATTACAAGTCTCACAATTATTTCCAAAAACAGAAAAACGTTTTGGAACTATTGTGCGGCGTAAAAACTCTCAAAATGTGACTCAATAGCAAGATTTTGTCAAGATTTATCCTAAAATTAAGAAGTATTGTATTTTCTTTATCTTAAAAATAATGATGTTATAAAATCTTCTTTAAAATAGATTATTGAGTGATCTAAAATGTTTCTGGTTATTTTTGTAAAGCTTAGTCCAATAATGTTTGTCAAATCCTAAAATAAAAATTATAACAGGAAGTTCTTGGTTAACAAGTTAGCACTAGAAATAAAATTTATGAGGCCAAAAAAAACACGGCCAAATGCTAAAAAAGATAAAAAAACCTATCGCAATCAAGTAAAAAAATAATACCACTTTAGTTATTAAAAAATATTTGAAAAAATATTCAGTGAAAATGAAGTGTTTACATGATTTAATTGCATTTTACTTTTAAAACACTAAAGATATTAATTTATTTTTTTCGTTGTCATATTTATACATATGTATACATATTTGCACCTAATATATTTTTTATTATTTTAAAAAGTGTCCAAAAATTATTGCAAAAATTTTAATTTTTCCGTGTATAACTTAGCAAGTAATGATAATATTGTGAGTCTATTTGCATGTGGTGAAAGTCGTTGAGATTTTTTTTATTATCAACTTTAAACCGTGAAAATTTTTAGGCTTCCTCGCTAAAATAATGCATCCCAACGGATTTTAAGCGCCTTTAGTTCGTTCAAAGACCTTTCAATATGTCAAGAAAAAAAGTCCGAAAAAAAGTTTTTGTTAAAATTTAAAAGTTTTTTGTTTTTGCCCATATATTGAAAATATTTATAAAACAAAAAATCGTTTCCTTTATTTCAATTAAAAACAAATTCGTTTTTTACACAGAGAAAAAAATTCATATATTTGAATTTTTTTTTTTTTTTCATAAATATTATGAATCGAACATGACTTTTTTTCCCCAAATTTTTTCATAAAAAATAAAATTTTGTTAATAGATATTATTAAAATGTAATTAATGAAAATTTTACAAACTTTGCAAAAATGTTGCAAAAATTTTTTATTTAGTTTTTTTAGATTTGATTCAAATGCTAAATATAAGTAATTATGGATGAATATAATCATAATATATAATAATATATAATAATTATGGATGAATATAATCACAATAAATCCCTTTAAATTGTAATTTTCCAATAAAAAGCTGTTAAAAAGTAATGTCAAGAAATTTACATAAATCATTAAAAAAATAATAAATTTATTAAATTTTTCCATTTCCAATATGTGGCTAAAGATCATAAAAATAATTTTCAAAGAAAATTTCAAACATGCATTTACAAATTGAAAATATAAATAAAAATTTAAACAATATGTTTAAGTCTACTTGCCTTTTGATTCAAAAAAAGTATTAATTTTGAGATAATATTTATTTTATTTTATATTTTATTTTATACATAATCTGTAAGCCTATATGGCCAAACTGATTACATAATTTTTAAATTTTTATTTAAAATTTTTATATTTCTATATATTTCAGTATTCCTAAGTATTATGAATTATAATCAATGAAAATAAATTTTTATATTTATGCACAAACTTTTTTCTTTGTATATAAATGTTTAATATAAATTTTCTTACCGTTTTACAAAATCGAACCTTAATTTATATTAAAAAAAGCAACTAAATAAGGTATATCTTCTACAGATATATAAATAATGTGGTCTACAAAAAGTATTAAAAGATTCAGCACAAATAAATAAAATAAATAAATATTCAAAAAGGATTTCCTTTAAAATCCAGGAAAATACACATAGAGAGTAATTCTAATAAATTTCTAAAAATGTTTGTTATTTATAATTCCACCCAAAAAAGTACCTTAATATTATCACTTTAATACCATCACTATTTTGTAAGGTAACGTATGAGTAATATTCTATAATATTAATCATACGTTACATTAAATTGTTTTTGCCAAATTAAATGTATTTGTATATTTGTATAAATATGTATGTAAATTGGTATATGAGTTTTATATTTGTTTTTTTTTTTAATTTGTCAATTCTAATTTTCCTTAATACAATAACAAACAATACTTAAATATATGTATATGTATATGTATATTTTATTTATATGTATGTGATTGTTTGTATATTTTTCATACAAACATATATGAATTTGCAAAAATATATAATCTAAAAGGCAAACAGCTTTTGGCGCCAATCAGACTAACAGAGTATGTCATCATCTTCATCCTCATCATAATCATTCTTTTCAACAGATACGTCGCCTTTGTTTCAACGTTAAATATGTATTTTTTTCATTGCTAAAATTATAACCATGAATTTATGCTCATCATATAATTTGTAGGATATTCAGTTAGTTATTCTTATAAAAAAAATATCCTTAAACAATCAACTTAAATCCCACTTAAATAATTCCCTACACTAACAAAACTAACAGCACCAAAAGACATTTTTCATATGGGTGGCTTTTTGTTACTTTGGGATCAAAATAAAGGAAAACTATTTTGTTTTCCTTAAGTTGAATGAATGAATGATTTAAATTGAATTTACAACAATACAAAATAAAAACAACATGTACTACGAGCTCTCAAGTATTTACTTTTGACTTAAAACAGACACATGTACTGGAAAACAAAAGACAGTTAGTTGGTGGGTTGATTGAATGTGTTGCTGTCAAAAAGATAGTGAACAAAAAAATTTTTTATTGTAATTTCTTGAAAAAGGTTTAAAGCTTTTAATTTACATATTTAGGTTTATATTAAAATTACATTTTATTGTAATTTATATGGGCATTTATTCAAACTCATTTGATTTTGGGGTTCAAAATACCAATATTATGTGGCTTTAACGAAACACAAATCTGTTAGCGGAAGTGAATTTTAGCAAACGGCGTCAATGTTCTATTTTCAATAATATCTAAAAAATGTCCATACGTATGTAACCAGTGTTGCCAGGAGCCGAGAATATAAAAGGCTAAATTCAACTTTAAAAAAGGTCAAAAAAAGGCTAAATGCACCAAAAAATAAGGCCAGTGAAAGTTAAAATATTTTCTTTAATTTAAAAACTTATTTTTCTCTTTTTCATTCGTTTTTTTTTATATTTTTTTAAAGATTTTTTAAAGATATTGTAATAAATTTATGAACAAAATAAAAAACAGCTATTAGTAAAATGTTCCAAATGAAAAATCGCCGAAAAAAAAATTCCCACACAAATTTGGGTTATATTTCATATGAAAAGTTACCTAATGTTTTGAAGTGATTTTTCGACATTTTTAAACTATAATTCCTTATGATTTTGCTGAAATTATGTTTATAAATAGTTTCTATAATTACCCAGCAAAAAATTTGCTTTCCTGGTAAGCCAGTAGGTATAATTGGAAACAAAAATAAACTACTTATTTTTTGCCTGAATAACTAATTATTTTTATTCGAGTTGTCCACAAATTCATGTAGTTATTTTTTGACTCTAGGGGTACTCAAAAATATTTACCTAAACGAAAACAAAAGTAAAACAAAAAAAATTTTGCCGTCAGTGAGACTCGAACTTAGACACACACTAACCATTCGTTTTTACTGACTAACGTCTTACTCAGTACACCATCTCGTACAAAGCATCCAAAGCGACAAAAACTCTATTTAGTTTAAAATATATTTTTAGACTTTTTGTTATAAAAAAACTAACGGCTTCAGAATGGGGTTGAACCAACAACCTTCTAGTTGTTAATCCGGCGCTATAGCTGAATAATTTGTTTGTTACACAATGCAAATTTGTAATCATTTCTTCTCAAATTACTTTTCATTTCTCTCCCCTCTTTATTACATTTTAGATTAACTGCAGAAGAACAAGAAGATCCAGATTTTGGAATATGGGCATATTATTCCTAATATACTATTGTGTTACAGTTTACTCAGCCAAAAGTGATGAAAAAACAGACAAACCTTTAGATGTGAGTAATTTGGAGAATGAAAATGAAAATGTTGAGGAATTTGATAAATCAATTGAAGTATCAACAGAGCTCAATACGGAAACAGAAGTAAATTATTAAAAAAAAAAATCAATACTAGCGGCTTTATAACTAATTTATTTATTTATTTTTTTTTATTTAAATCAAATTTTAGTTAAATTTTGAAACCACCCCGTCTACACATGCTATGCCAAATGAAGCAGTTCCTACTTGGCGTCCAAAACGTGATAATTGTACACCTCCAGCCATAGAACAATTTCCTCAGCCTTTAATGGGCAAATGGTTGAGACAACATGGTGGTCTTATCATACATGTTTTAGTTGCCATATTTACCTTCTTTGGTTTGGCCATTGTGTGTGATGAATATTTTGTGGCCAGTTTAGATCGATTGTGTGAAGGTGAGTTAATTCTTATAAATTTAATGTAAAAATTCTTTCTTTAATATTTATTATTATTCTTTTTTAGAATTGAAATTGTCTCCTGATGTAGCTGGTGCCACATTTATGGCAGCTGGCAGTTCCGCTCCTGAATTGGCTACTGTAGTTATTGGTGTATTCTTTGCCAAAGATGATATTGGTATTAGTGGTGTCATTGGTTCGGCTGTTTTTAATATTATGTTTGTTATATCCGTTTGTGCTTTATGTTCCGGCACAGTTTGCCAGCTCAACTGGTGGCCTTTGGTGCGTGATTGTTTCTTTTATTGTATTTCCATATTGGTTATGTTGATCATCATATTCAATGATGTTATTTCCTGTGTAAGTGTTAAGAAAATCGAGATAACTCATTTTCCTTTTTGTATTAATAACTTTTATCTTTCTTCTTTTTTTTTCCTTTAGTTTGAATCGGTGGTCATGCTGTTATTTTATGTCGTCTATTGTGTTGCTTTGTGCTTTAATACTGAACTCGAACGCTGGGCTTTGTCTTTGAATCTTCCCTTCAAACTTCCTACCAAAGAGGAACAATCTTCGTTGGTTACCTACAAAAATGTTCAAGATAACAATTATACACAAGGCACTCAACAGCAGACTAATTTGTCACAGGAGCCTAACGCCGCATCCTCGTCAGAAAACCAGCAGCAACAACAACAAGACTATCAAAATTATACCGATCCGAATGCTAGCTGGGATCCAAATGCGGCTTGGGGTGAATCCTCCGATCCAGTGGGAGTCAGTGCTAGATCCTCCGTTCAACCGGCAGCTGTAGATGATTGGGGCATGAGCCAATACACCGCAGGTCAAGGCCAAGAAAATATTGCCTACAATCCCGATCAACCCGATGCGGTAGTAACACAATCACCCACTGGTGACAATGCACAAAAACCTGTAGTAGGTAAACCACAACCAGCTGGTGTAGAATATTATAAATCTAGTGATAAATCAAAAGAATCTAGACCCAATCCTCTGGAACGTCCAACAACGGGTGGTTTACCAGCACTGATCTCCTGGTATATTGTCTATCCCATACATTTTCTCTGCCAGAAAACCATGCCAGACTGCCGTACCGAAAAATATCGCAATTGGTATCCATTCACTTTCCTTATCTCCATGGTTTGGATTTCATTCTATTCCTATTTTATGGTTTGGATGATTACTGTTATTGGCTCTACTTTGGCCATACCGGACACGGTAATGGGTTTGACCTTTGTTGCTGCTGGTGTTTCCGTTCCCGATGCCCTAAGCTCAATAGCTGTTATCAAAGAGGGTTATGGCGATATGGCCGTTTCAAATGCAATCGGCTCG
Source organism: Protocalliphora azurea (assembly GCA_932274085.1). Taxonomy (NCBI): domain Eukaryota; kingdom Metazoa; phylum Arthropoda; class Insecta; order Diptera; family Calliphoridae; genus Protocalliphora; species Protocalliphora azurea. The sequence goes on along the minus strand of OW026519.1, from coordinate 202,453,004 downwards.
AATGTCTTTGATATCCTAGTGTGCTTAGGTCTTCCGTGGTTCATACAAACAGCTATCATTAAGCCAGGCTCTCATGTCAATGTCATTTCAAAAGGTAAGTTTAAATTAACTCACCCACCCCAAACCAAAAAAAAGAAGATTAACTTAACTGGAAGACTTAAGGACAACTGAGGATAATTAATATAAAAACTAAATAAATCAATACATATTTATTATTTTTAAATAAGTAACTAAAGGTTAAATTTATGATAAATAATTTTCTAAAGAAAATTTACTTGTCCGAGGTAACAACAAAAGCTAGTAATGTTTGTTTAAAAAGTATTTATTATACAATCACTTTAATGCACTGCTATTATGTTATTAACATAAAGTATTCACTTTAATTATTAATTAACAGTTAGCTGATGTTAAACACACACCTACACAAACATGTTATCACAAACGAATTTGTTCTAATATTATATTCAATGGGTTATAACGAACCATTAGAATGCTTTAAATGCATTTCGTTAAGCTAAAAATAGCTTTAATTAAATTGGCCTGAACATATTTTTCATAACAAAATTTTAATGTAAAATAATTGTTATTGTTATTAAAACATCATCAATAAATTTAAAAATTTCTACACTTGATTTTTTTTCCCACTGACAACACGAATTGGTTCTTTTACACTTCTTTTGAAATATATAAATATTTTTTTATTTATAATTTAAAAAATGTTTGGTAATAAATTTATGATATTATTTATGTTTATTAATAAATAAGCTTTTATCATAATATATTTGTTTTTATATCATAATCATAAATTCATTTATATGATTTATAAGTTTTAAATTTAAATTTATCTAATAAATTATTATTATTTATATTTTCTAAATGTATTTTTGATCAAATGTATTTACAATATACATATGTAGTTCTCTAAAATATGTATTAATGCAAATATCGAACAACTTTAATATCAATGACAGCTGCTATAAAATAAATATACCCCTTAAAATGTAATTTTTTAAATTTTCAAATCCATTTGTAAGCTACGAAATTCATTCTGTCAGAATATCTGAGATGTATGGAAGAAAATTCGCCATAATTTGGTTGGTTTTTTTTTCTGACTCAGTGTTGCCATATGAGGTCTGTCCCTAAATTGGAGACTTTAAATTTTATTTGGAAATGTACAGATTTTATATAAATATTTTCATTTTATTAAAAATTTCGATAACTTAAATTTTTTGTAAATCTTTTTTTATAGAAAATATTCATTAAAATTTCTTTATATAGGAAATTTTCGATAAATTTTCTTTTGTAGGAAATTTTCGATATATTTTCTTTAGGTTATTGTCGAACGATTTTCTTTTTATATCGATAAACTTCCTTTTTATAGCGAATTTTCGTAATTGTCCTTTGATCGATAATTTAAATTTTTGGTAAATTTCTTTTTGATAGGAAATTTTTGTAATTTTTCTTTGATAAGAAATTTTCGATAAATTTCCTTTTTTTAGAAAATTTTCGATAAACATCCTTTTTATAAAAAATTTCAATAAATTTCCTCTTTATAGAAAATTTTCGATAAATTTCCTTTTTACAAAATTTTCGATAAATTTTCTTTTTATAAGAAATTTTCGTAAAATTTGTTTTATAAGAAATGTTTGTTAAATTTTCTTTTATAGAAAATATTCATTAAAATTTCTTTATAAAGGAAATTTTCGATAAATGTTCTTTTGTAGCAAAATTTTCGATATATTTTCTTTTTATAGGATATTGTCGAACATTTTTTTTATATCGATAAATTTCCTTTTTATAGCGAGTTTTCGTAATTGTCCTTTGATAGGAAATTTTCGATAATTTAAATTTTTGGTAAATTTCTTTTTGATAGGAAATTTTTTTAACTATTCTTTGATAGAAAATTTTCGTTAAAATATCCTTTTATAGCAAATTTTCGATAAATTTCCTTTTTATAGAAAATTTTCGATAAATTTCCTTTTTATATAAAATTTTTGATATATTTCCTTTTTGTAGGAAATTTTTGATAAATTTCCTTTTTATAGAAAATATTCGATAAATTTCCTTTTTATAGAAAATTTTCGATAAGTTTTCTTTTTATAGGAAATTTTCAATAAATTTCCTTTTTATAGGAAATTTTCAATAAATTTCCTTTTTATAGGAAATTTTTGATAAATTTCCTTTTTATAGGAAATGTTTGATAAATTTCCTTTTTATAGGAAATTTTTGATAAATTTTTTATTGGAAATTTTCGATAAATTGACTTTTTATTGGAAATTTTCGATAAATTGACTTTATTGGAAATTTTCGATAAATTGACTTTTTATTGGAAATTTTCGATAAATTGACTGTTTATAGGAAATTTTCGATAAATTGACTGTTTATAGGAAATTTTCGATAAATTGACTGTTTATAGGAAATTTTCGATAAATTGACTGTTTATAGGAAATTTTCGATAAATTAACTTTTTTAGAAAATTTCCGATAAATTGCCTTTTCATGCGAAATTTTCGATAAATTGCCTTTTTATATGAAATTTTCAATAAATTTCCTTTTTATGCAAAATTTTCGATAAATTGTCATTTTATAGGAAATTTTCTATAAATTTCCTTTTTATAGAAAATTTTCGATAAATTTCCTTTTTATATAAAATTTTTGATATATTTCCTTTTTGTAGGAAATTTTTGATAAATTTCCTTTTTATAGAAAATATTCGATAAATTTCCTTTTTATAGAAAATTTTCGATAAGTTTTCTTTTTATAGGAAATTTTCAATATATTTTCTATACAAATTTTCGTTAAAATTTCTTTTTATAGAAAATTTTCATTAAAATTTCTTTTTATAGAAAATTTTCATAAAAATTTCTTTATATAGAAAATGTTCATTAAATTTTTTCTTTTATTTTTTTGTATAAAATTTTCATAAAATTTCTTTTTATAAATAATTTTTTCATAAAATTTGCGTTAAATTTCCTTTTAATAAAAATATTTCGTTAAATTTTCTTTTATTAGACAAGTTTTGTTAAAACCGTTTTATATAAAATTTTCTTTTTTTCTTAAAATTGACATTTCGAGATTAATTCTTAAAAGTGTTGCCCACTCTAGAGGTTCATAGATGTAATAAGCTTTTTTAAGCATTTTTTATTTTCGTTCCAGTGCTTTGTTTTACGGAAATGAAATGGGGAACATTGTGTGTTTGTTTAATTTGTATTGTTTTTCTCTATTTGTTCCTTTCTATCATTCCAATATCAATAAAATACAAAGAAAGCTAGTGTCATAAGGGTTTTAAGAATTTTTAAATTTTATTTTAATAAAAAATAGTGGACATCGAGCTTTAGTTTGGAGAAAAATTTGGAAAAATTTGTCTTTCAACAATATAGTATCTAATGAACAAAGGACTCTAATGAACAAAGTTATTTTTCTCTAATCGATGTCGGATTATGATCAGTTGCAGCATTTTAAAAACCTACCAAATTTTTAATAAAAATTAGCAATTAAAATTACGCTAATATTAAAAAGCACAATTTTGTAGGACAAAATACAAAAATTTAACCAATTAGTTTTGAAAGAAAATATTATCACACGGAAAAAAATATTTTCGAAAAAATTTTAATTAAATTGTTAATCAGAATTTTAAAATGATTTCAAGTATTTTTATTATTAAATAAATTTACTCAAAATCAAAGTATTCTAACAAATTGTATTAAAATTTCAATTACGAATAATACATATTTTAATAACTGAAACTCAATCTATTAAAAAAAATTTGTACTCAATTATTCAAATTATCACTTAGTTTTATTTATATTTGATTAATTTATTAATTGATACAATAAGGAAAATAATTGAAAGCCGATAAATTGTTTTATTTTTAGTAAAAAATATTAGAAAATTTTAATGTTTATAAACTGAATAATTAATACAAATAAAAAAGTAATTGGAATAGTTTTTATCTTTGATAAATCGTTTAATAGACCACATTTTGTCTGCGCAGAGAAAACATATTTTTTTTTTTCTTTTGAATTTCTAAATTATACAAATTTTTGTAGTTAAATTTTTTGTAGTATTAGTATTCCATTATGTAGAAATTTGTATTTAATATTATTATTTTTAAATCTAAATTCAAAATTAAATTGTTTATACATCAACTAATTAATATGATTATTTGTCTCTTTTAAAGGATTGGCTTACTCAACACTGTCACTATTCTCAACGGTTATATTTTTATTACTCTCAACCCATTTAAATGGCTGGAAATTAGATAAACGCCTGGGCATCATACTGATGGTGTGGTATTTATTATTTATAACTTTAGCCTCTCTATATGAACTTAACGTATTTGGTTACATGAATCCACCAGAATGTCCCAGTAAGTAGAAGAGTTATAAATGTTGATATTGTTTTTAGAAAATTTAAAAATTCTATCCACTTATTTATTTTATTTTGTTTCTTTTAGGTGAATATTAAATTGAAAATCATTTTAACCTCAACATAATGTATACCAGAGCATCCCACAAGTATTTAAATTATAAAAAAAGAATTCTTCATTTTCAATAATAGAAAAAAATCGAAATGAAACAGTAATAAATAGGAACAATTTGGAAGCTGTGTTTAAAATTTGCTTAAGAAAATACATATTAGATTTAATTTAAAGTTTTAAATTTAAGAATTATGAAATGAATTATTTATTGTTATTTAAAAAAAATCCAATTAAGTTTTAATTAAGTTAATGGGAAAAAAAACAAGGCACATAGAAAAATATTTATTATTTTTATTATTATTTTTTTTTGTAATTAAATTATAATTCATACATATATATAGTAAAATAACCATAATCATATTCACAATCATATTTAAAACAAAAGTTTAAAACCAAAAATGTTAAATGTTCAGTAATGTTCAAATAAGAAAAAAATAGAATCACCCCAACATTTCAAACACACCTGGCCCTGCATTTAAGGAAATGAAAAATTTTCAATTTAGAGAGTTAGAAAAACAAAAACAACAACCGTTATCAACATAGTAATTCATTTTATTTTTTAAATACCGAAAGTAGAGTATTTAAAAAAGAGTATTTAAAAAAAAATTGAAGAAAAAAGAAAACCAAATAATCGTAGCATATTTTACATTTTTACAACGCACCGTACAACAATAATAACAAAAATAATGTTATAAAAAAATATATAATAAACTAATAAAATAAAATAAAATAAATAAATAATTACTAAATAAAATGGTAGTTAGGTAAATTATTTATATTAAAAAATAAAATTCCCCTCGAACTTAAATTTTCAAAAAAAAAAAAAAAAAACAAAAGAAAATATAATTAAAATATTTATTATACAAAAATTATGCTTTTAATTATTTACTTAAAACAATTTATTTGTTATTCATAAAAAAATATTAAAAATCAAACAATTTTAAAATTATTTTAAATTTAAATTTTGAAAATTAAAAACATATTTATAAAGTTTTGTAATTAAAATATGTCAAAAAGAAGATTGAGAAAAAGAAATTATAGTTAATTACATTAGAAACAAATTATAAGCTTTAATATTTATATTACAAAACCCAATTATGAACAAAAATATATATTAAAAAATTTTAATATTATAAAGAAAATAAATTTAATAAATGGAAAAGAAGTTTAATTTAAAATTATTAAGATTAAAAAAAAAAATTATAGCTAAAAAAACAATGATTAGGAGTTTAAATTAAAAACAGATTTATTTGTATATATTTTAAATTTTTTTTATTAATTTTCTCTTTATTTTATAAGAAACTTTATTTAGTTTGTTTAGCAATTTTTCGATTTTCTTAAGGTTCTATATATTATATTTTTTATACTATGGAGATCAAAATCTTTTTAATAAAATTTTATTTTTAATGTAAATTATATTAACAAAAAAAAAGGATTTAAACATAACCTTTGGAACTTTATTCCTAGCAACATGTTGCTCAAGAATGTATATAACAATTTTAAACATTACTTTAATTAATATTTACAATTGTTTTATTTTTACAAGTATTTTCTTTCTTCTAAATTGTATGTTTCATATTGATAGAAAAAATATTGCCCATTAAAAGATTTATCAAAGATTAAGTCATTTATTTTATCAGAAACCTAATTTTTTTTTCTATTTTCTTAAGGTTGTACATTTTCTATTTTATTAAGATGTTAAATAGAAATACATTTTTAATTGCAATTTCAATTTTAACACAAATTTTTTAATGGTACCTTTGTCTAAAGAAACTATGTTTCTGGCAACATGTTGCTGAACAATGTATATATCAATATAAAACCATTCATTTAATTTCTATGCATTTCTATAAAATTAAGAGTTCTACATTATATACAATTGCAAACATAATTGACACTATTATTTGAATTCATTTTTATTAATATTTTAATTGAAGATATTTAATTTTTTTTTGTTCTTTTTGAATTACAATTAAACGTTTTAGAATTAAATGGCTTAAGAAAATCGAAAACTAAAAACAAATATTTGTAATTTGTAATATTCCCCTTCAGAGAACTTATTTTGCTTTAATTACATTAATTTTTTAAACTTTAATTTTTTTCTATTTTTCTAATTGAACAACAGCAAAATGGTTTCGTTTTAAGAGCATAAACAAAAATAAGCAAACATATAAAAGAAAAACTCAAACAAAATGCCCACAAACAACACAGTTTAACCCAGTGAACAATTAATTAACAACCAATAAAGAAAAACAAAATGCAACGAATTTTTTTGTTAACAATATAAGAAAAAAAAATATATTAAAAAATATAATTCTAAAATAAAATATATAAGAAAATATTCTCTAAATTTTTTTATAAATAATTATTTTAAAGTTTTTTTAATAATATAAAATAATTGTTTTTGTTAACTATTTTGTTAAAAAAAAAATGTAAGCAATATTTTATACTCTAAACAAATTTTGTTTAAAAAACTTCTTGGAAATTTAAAATTTTCTGAAATTAATAAAAAATTTAAAAAAAATGTTCTAAATGATATTTTTTAAACTTTTGTTACTTAAACATAAACTTAGTTCTCAGTTTTTAAACTTGGTTTAAATTTAGTTCAGTTAAAGTTTCATTACTCTATAAGGCCTCTAAAGTATTTAACCTTTTTCAAAACGTGAAATTAAGGTTTTTTAAATGTCAAAAATGTATGTTACGATTAACGTGTTTTAATTGGATGTAGCTTTTTTGTTTACTTCTTACTCTATATTTGAGCTATTCTATTCTATCAAATCTGTAGTAATTTAAACTTCGTTTAAGTAAACTGAACCAATCAAGAATTAATAAAAGTTTTAACTGACTTTTTTTAAAACATATTTTTTTTTTTTTTAAACATACTTTCAATTTGAAGTATCATTACCTTATTTACACCTTGTTCTTTGTATGAGGTTTTCTCAGCTTAAATTAAGCTTCGTTTAAATAACCATACAATAACTGAGCCAATTAATAATTAGTAAAAGTTTTAACTTATGTTTTCTTAAACAGACTTTCAATTTTAAATAACTTAAATCACAATATAGTTAAAGTCAATGTGATTTTAGTTGAGTATATAAAGAGTTGATAAATTCTAAATTAATGTCAAGTTAGTTTACATTTCATTAAACGCACTTTCAAGTAAAAAGAAAACCCTATTTTATTTTATCTTTCTCTTTATATGATCTCAGTTTAAGTCAGTGGAGATTTAAACTTCTTTGAATTAATCTAAACAATCATAAAGCTTTTCACAGTTAAAGACTGAAAAAAATTAAATTAAGTTTAAGAAATCTTAAATTACTTAAACTTTCGAAAATATAATTTTTTTGTTTTTTTTTAATTTAGAGTATAAAATATTGTTTTAAGTTTTTAACTATTTTAATTTATTTATAACATATTAAACATTAAGTAAATATTATAAAAATTTTCAGTCAATTTTTCTTAACTAAAACATGTTAAATTTTTATTCAATTAATGTCAATTTTGTATTTTTTTAAATAAAAAAATAATTAAATAAAAATTAATACTTTTTTTCCCACAAAATTAAGTAGAAAAAAATTGTGTATGTTAAAGACCATAAAAATTAAATGTTAAATTGTTATAATTTTTATTTATAGAACAAGAAAAAAATTAAAACAAAAATTTTCTATGTCTATAAATATTTTTGAAAATAAGTAACTTAAAAAAAAAAAATGATTAAACTGTTATATAAATTAAACTGGCAACAATAATTACTCTTAAAAAACTTACTTATTAATATATTTAAACAACTATATTTAATGAAACTTAATTTAATGTGTTAAACTAAAAAATTAATACTCTAATTAAAAGAAAAATTAAAAAAATTTTTTTTGTCAATAATTATTTTTAAATATATTACCTAGATATTAGCTATTAAGTTATTTAATTTGCTCATAAATATTATTAATAATAATACAAAAAAATTGTAAAATTATTTATTTTATTTTAGTATTTAAAAAAACCCCATCAAAAGGGAAATTAAAATGCATTTTTTGTTATATATTCTCCACAAGTCTTTCTCATATATTCTACCAAAAAAAGAAAAACAATAACAATCGTTAAAGTTATACAAAAACTTTTGAAACTACCTACCAATTAATAAATAACTACTTAACTAAATAATTTATTCCAGTAATATTGAATTTAAACTTCCCTCTGTTACAATAATTAAATTGTCTTATACATACAGTCTTTAACAAAATTAAATAATATACAAACAAAAGAAAGAGTATAAAGAATTATTATAAAAGAAAATTAACAAAAAACGAAATGTATTAAATTACAAAATTCCATCGGTCAATTTATAGTTTCAATTAATAATTTAGCAATAAAAATAAATTAAAATATAACATAATGTACAATATATTAAATATATTTAACCATAAAATAAATAAATAAAATTAAAGGAGAATTTGCACTTCATAAACATTTATACAAAATACCAAAAACAGCAATAAAAACATATAATTCATATACTATACATAAAAATAATAATATTTATATATACCTACAAAAAGAATAATAATAACAATAATAATAATAATCAAAACAAAAAGAACTTAATGAAAATAAACAAAATATACCAGTTACATGTTAAATGAAAATGTTTTTATAATTTATTTACTTTTTACTTTACTGTATATGAGAGCTTTACTTAGTTTAAACTTAAAGAAAGAAATAAATTTCGTTTAAGTAACCTAAACATTAGAAATTTGCTGAGAGATTTAATTTTGTTAAATTAAAAAGAGCATTAAATCCAAGAGTAGTTAAGTTATTTACTCTGTATATGAACTCTTCTCAGTTTAAGTTTGTAGAGTAAACTAAACTTCGTTTAAATAACTCAAACAATACGATTCATTTATTTAATTTATATAAGAATTCCTCTCAGTTTAAAACCAAGTATAATTAAATTATTTACTCTCTATATGAACTCTTCTCTATTAAAGTTTGTAGAGAGATTTAATAAATTTTTTATCAGCGTTGCCAATAAAACTTCACCTCAATCCTGAAACTAAAGCTCCTGAGACCAAAGCTCCCCAAAAAAACCCAACTTTAAAGTATAAATCCCCAATTTGTCCCCAGATTAATAAACTATAGAATTGAAGATATTTATACAAAAAATTAGCAAAAATTATTAAATTTATCAAAAATTTTTAACAAAAAAAAAAATAATAATAATAAAATAAAAAATTATTAAAAATTACCTATAAATATTAAAATTATCGAAAATACCTTATAAAAATTTGTCGAAAATTTCCCATAAAAAGAAATTTTATCGAAAATTTTCAATAAAAGATACTTTATGAAAAATTTTCAATAAGAAAATTTTGTGAAAATTTTCTAGAAAAGGAAAAATGTGTGAAAATTTTCTATAAAAAGAATATAATATAATAAGAAAATTTTGTGAAAATTGTCTATAAAAGAAAATTTTTTAAAAATTTTCTATAAAAAGGAATTTATCGAAAATTTCCAATAAAATGAAATTTCATAAAAAATTTCCCATAAAAAGAAATTTTATGGAAAATTTCCTATAAAAAGAAATTTTGTTGAAAATTTTCTATAAAAGAAAATTTATTGAAAATTTTCTGTAAAAAAAACAATTTTTTCTATAAAGAAATTTTATCGGAAATATCCTATAAAAAGAAAATTTATCGGAAATTTCTTATAAAAAGAAAATTCGTCGAAAATTTCCTATAAAAAGAATTTTTATCGAAAATTACCTACAAAAGAAATTTTATCGAAAATTACCTATAAATAGAAATTTTATCGAAAACTTCCTATGAAAAAAATTTATCGAAAATCAACTTAAAAAAGGAAATTTTATCGAAAATTTCCTATAAAAATTAAATTTATCGAAAATTTCCTGTAAATAGAAATTTTATTGAAAATTTTCTGTAAATAGAAATTTTATTGAAAATTTTATATAAAAAGAAATTTTATCAAAAATTTCCTATAAAGAAATTTTATCGAAAACTTCCTGTAAAAAACATTTATCGAAAATCTCCTATAAAAGAAATTTTATCGAATATTTCCTGTAAAAAGAAATTTTATTGAAAATTTTCTGTAAAAAGGAATTTGATTGAAAATTTTATATAAAAATAAATTTTATCGAAAATTTCCTATAAAGAATCTTCTATAAAAGAAAATCTTATCGAAAATTTCCTATAAAAAAAAATTATCGAAAATTTCCTATAAAAAAAATTAACGAAAATTTCCTTTAAAAGAAATTTTATCAAAAATATTCTATAAAAAGAAATTTTTTCAAAAATTTCATATTAAAAGAAATTTTATCGAAAATTTCCTATAAAAAAAAAAATTATCGAAAATTTCCTGTAAAAAATATTTGTCGAAAATCTATAAAAGAAATTTTATCGAAAGTCCTGTAAAAAAAAAATTATCGAAAATTTCCTGCAAAAGAAATTTTATCAAAAATTTAAAAAAAAAGAACTTTTTTCAAAAATTTCCTATAAAAATAACATCAAAAATTACCTATAAAAGGAAATGTTATCAAATATTTCCTATAAAAAAATGTTATTAAAAATTTCATATAAAAAGAAGTTTTATCAAAACTTTCGTACAAAAAGAAATTTTACCAAAATTTTCCAAAAATAAAACATCAAAAATTTCCTATAAAAAGAAATTTTTTCAAAAATTACCTATAAAAAAAAATTTTATCAGAAATTTCCTATGAAAAGAAATTTTATCAAAAATTTCCTATAAAAAGAAATTTTATCAAAAATTTCCTATAAAAGAAATTTTATTAAAAATTTCCTATAAAAAGAAATTTTATCAAAAATTTCCTATAAAAAGAAATTTTATCAAAAATTTCCTATGAAAAGAAATTTTATCAAAAATTTCCTATAAAAAAAAATTATTGAAAATTTCCTGTAAAAAGAAATTTTATTGAAAATTTTTTAGAAAAAAATTTATCGAAAATTTCCTATAAAAAGAAATTTTCTATAAAAAAAATTATGCAAAATTTTATGTAAAAAAAAGAATTGTTTATAAAAAGAAAATGTATCGAAAATTTCCTATAAAAAAATATAGACATTTTTTCTCAAAATTAAAAATCTGTCCTCAAATAAAATTTTAAATCCCCAATTTTGAGACAAATCACCTATCTGGCAAAAGAGCTTTAGTCTTTTCAATTTAAGTTTGAAGAGTGATTTATCTGTGCAAGAAGAATATTGTTAATTTTTTAATTATGGCCCACTGCCTTTCAGGCCAATTTTCTCTTGCTCTGATCTTAGGTTACAAAAGGATCTGATTATGGCTATGACGTAAATATCTTCATCGAATTTGAGTTACAATACGAGTTTTATAGATATAAGATCATAGCAACACCAAAAAAAATACAATTTTTCAAGAATTAATCTTTTTGAATCATAAAATCAATTTCAAAATTGATTATATTTAAAATTTGTAATACAGTTATTGAAGAAAAACAAATACCTCTTAAACGTGATTTTTTTTTTTCTTCTTATATTTCTGATATCGGTTTTTATATTAATTCATCGCCATATAAAATTTTCTGAGTTTTGGTAATAACATTCGTATATAGCAGAGAAGAAAATACTGCAAACAATAAAAATGTTACATGAAAATTAAAACTGTGCTACATTTTTGTCATATTTGTTATAAAGGTTATTGTCTGGGCTAAATAATTTCCCTTAAACGATTCGAATCTTGGCTAAATACATAAAAAATCTCCCAAAAAATTAATAAAAATTATAAAATAAAAATTATTTTTATATACTCCCCCCCTCCCATTATGCCAGACACCATAATACATACTTACATAAAAATAACAAAAAATACGTATATATACATATACATAAATTTTCCCTAAAGTACATACATATGTATTTATAGTTAAAAATCAAAACATAGAAAAAATAATAAAAAAATTTATATAATTTTTAAATATTTTTCCTAAAAACAAAATAATAATATAATTGTTACTTTTACCTGATAATTAATACTGAACTTAAGATATAAACTATTTAAAATTTAATGTAATTCTGTTTTTTAGTTTATAACTTACACAATATACAACAATAAATAAAACATTTTATATACATACTTGCTATATACATAAATGTATTTATATAAAAATACATTTGCATACATTATATATATTAAACCACAACAATAACAAAAAAAAAAACAAAGAAAAACAAAGAAACCATAAACAAATTAAAAATGTATGTATAAAGAAATATAAAAAGAAATAAAAAAATAAATAAAATTATAATCAATCATAAAAAAGTAAACGGAAAACTGCAACCAAATAAAATAATTAAGATAAACAAAAAATAATAAAAATAAACTAAAAAAATAAAAATGAATAAATAATATTGTACAATGTTTACTGTTGATGTTAATAATAATAAAAAAAAACATTAAGGAAATAAACACTATATACAAATACTTACACATACATACATAATTATACATATTAAATAACAACAATAATAATAAAAATATAACAAAATAATAAACCATAAATAAAAAAATAAATAAAATGAATTACAAAAAAATAAAAATAAAAAAAAGATAAAAAATATTCCATCATTGCAGCTTACACTTGACAACATATAGAAAATGTGGTTTTATTTATATTAAAAAAAAAAAAAAATATTTAAATATTTTTTAGATTTTTTAAATATTCCTAGGATCGATCACCCTTTTGAAAATTACAAGTACGATTATTGTGAGCAGGCATATTAACAATATGATCACAGAAATTTATTTTTTCGAATTCTTTGGATCAAAAACACCCTATACAAAATAGAATAACACTTTTTATTTTCCTTCGAAAAACGACCTTTGTGGTCTTAAGGACGACATAATTTTCAAAAACTTCAAAACACGCTGTCAATTTTAAGATCCCAGCAAAAACTTTTTGGTTTTCGGTAATAACAACTACTTATTAAAGTAGTTTCTTGGTAATGAGGCGTCATTATTATTTGCCTACTCTGTATTACATTAATAAGTACTCAATAGTATAATAGCGCAGTAATACTGCAATCACGTGGATGAATTGGCTAGAGCGCCGGATTAACAACCAAAAGGTTGTTGGTTCAACCCCATTCTGAAGCCGTTAGTTTTTTATAACAAAATGTCTAAAAAGATATTTTAAACTAAATAGAGTTTTTGTCGCTTAGGATGCTATGTGCGAGATGGTGTACTGAGTAAGACGTTAGTCAGTAAAAACGAATGGTTAGTGTGTGTCCAAGTTCGAGTCTCACTGACGGCAAAATTTTTTTGTTTTTTTTTTATATTTGTTTTCGTTTAGGTACATATTTTTGAGTACCCCTAGAGTCAAAAAATAACTACATGAATTTGTGGACAACTCGAACAATAGAATAAAATGTTATATTACTCATTAAATTCGCTTTTATAATAAAATATGCATGATATTTGTTCGAGATCAGCCGCCTAGAAGCAATGTAAATGGATTTTAATGCTTCTCCGAAGCACTATTGTAAGAAAGAGTACCTTCTGCACTCAGTCAATAACTTACGCTATTACATTCTTGAAAGCTAAAGCGTGATCCATTTCGAGGTTCCCTACTTTTTTTAAAGAAAAAAACACGGAAAATTCAAATTTAATGGGGAATGTTTATTATCATTTGAAAGAACATTCTTTGGCATTTATTACGAGTCATCGAAATTTTCGATGACTCATTCGAGCATTTCGACTGGTAACTGGCGAATGATACGCGTGATGTTTTCCTCCAAGGCCTGAATCGAAGCGGGTTTGTCCGCATAAACTTAAAACTTTACAATCGGCCGGCCCAAAACGTGATTGGTACGTTGTGTGGGAAGTGGCGTCGTCTTGCTGAAACCAAATGTCGCCTAGATCACGAGCTTCAATTTCAGGCCTCAAACAGTCGGTTATCATGGCACGATAACGGTCGCCTTTGACGGTTACTTTCGCACCGGCATCATTTTTAAAGAAATATGGACCGATGATTCCACCGACCCACAAACCACACCAAACCGTTGTTTTTTCTGGATGAAGTGGCAGTTCTTGAATCTCTTCAGGTTGCTCTTCGTCCCAAATGCGGCAATTTTGTTTGTTTACATACCCATTGAGACAGAAATGGGCCTCATCACTGAACAAAATTTGCCTCAAAAACGTCGGATCTTCTTGGAACTTTTCAAGAGCAAATAGAGCGAAGCGATGTCGCTTGGGAAGGTCGAGCGGCTTCAGTTGTTGCACAAGCTGTATTTTGTACGCTTTCAATTTAATATCTCGACATAAAATGCGCCAAGTCTTTCCATACGTCAATCCGAGTTGCTGCGAACGGCGCCGAATCGACTCTCCACGGTCTTCGTGTACACTCTCAGCTACGGCCGCTATATTTTCTTCACAGCGTGCTGGTCGTGGTCTATTCGGTCGAATATTATCCAATAATGAATGCTGGATCTCAAAATGGGTGATGGTGTTGCGAATAGTACGTTCAGTAGGCCGATTATGTTGACCATAAGTTGAGCGAAGTGCACGAAACACATTCCTCATAGAACGTGAATTTTCGTAATAAAGTTGAACGATTTGTAAACGTTGTTCAGGCGTAAGTCTTTCCATTATGAAATGCCAAACAATACTAAACAAAAATAACATGACAGTATGACATGACTCACACGTGATCTGTCAAAAAAAAGACTATTGAAAAAAGTATCTCTACTTGAATCACCCATTATATGCAAGCTATATGCAATTTAAGTAAGCAATCTATTGCTTCCACCAGTTATTATTGCTTTCAAATATGTTAATTTTTTTCCTGGGTTTTGTTATAATTTCATAGAAAGTCCTTATTTTAAAGCATATTTAAGCTATTTAAATGATATATTTTACACTTAACAGCATTATTTTTAATATATTATATTAAAGAGCATAATTTTGCATATTTTTCCCCCGGTAGAATTTTTTACCAAATTTGGCCTTAGTTTTGGAAATAAGATTCCCTAATAATTTTCATCGTAAAAATTTATACAAATTTTCTAATTTTCTGATGCAATGTATTATTAGACGTTCGGGACGCAGATCTTGTAGACGTCACAGGTTTCGTCATGGGAATCGACTGCTTAAGGGAGAATCAGGGTTAGAACCCTAGGGGGATTGGTAACATTGCTAATCCCCCTATATGATTCGTTCACATTCCTACCCTTTTATCTTCTACTTCTACTCTCCTATTTTCTGCATTCTATACTCTATATTTCACAGCTATTTCAACGAAGGGACTCACAATGGACCGGGATCGGTCTCTGGGTGGAGATGTGGTACTATCTGGTATCACATCAACCTTCTCTATCTATCTATCTTCGTATCCCTAGAATGTCCTGCTTTCAACAGAAAGGCAGATAGACGGACATAGTTAGATCGTCTTAGATTTTATGGGATCTAAGATAATCATTTTGTGATGGTGGGTGAAGAGACGGGTTTAGGGGCAAGGGACTAGTTCCTATAACGGCATTTATTTATGTATATAAAAAAAAACACCAATTTCCAAAACGTTATAATCTATTTTTATTAAACGACAGTAAATTATTTTTTTGTATATTTGAGAGTAATTTTACAAGGGTAAGTCACAAAGGTAAATATTTTATATAAATTATAAACTTAAGGTAAGTATTATTTTCACTTAATACCTTGAATATCTTTCTTTTTATATTTGGGTTTAACTCTTACGGTGACTCCAATTTTGATGTGAACGCTCGGCTGTTGCTTTACGAAGAAAAAAAAATGAACTTTTTGTATATTGTGGCTGAAGTTGGCTGTGGTTTGGGGGCATTAATAATTGGCTTCAGGGCTGGGTATTTTGTTGTTCATTGAAATGAACAGTGGGTATAAAAATCAAATTCTTTTTAGCATGAATAGTTAATATTTTAAAATTTAGCAAAAAAAAAAAAAAAGAGTAACACGCTACTACAGTAAAAAATTACCCGAAAATTGATATAGCGTACGTTATAGTTCTTATTGAGAACATCATAAATCAATGCAATACACCCCAAAATGTTGAGTTATGTTCAAAATACTGTTTTTGGGTAGGTTTCTATAAAAATGATCTACTTCCGTTATTCTTTCGTTAGTTTTCTATTTTTAAGCTCTTTTGGAAAGTACTTTCAACCGCACAGCAAAAACTTTTTGGTTCTCGGTAATAACAACTACTTATTAAAGTAGTTTCTTGGTAATGAGGCGTCATTATTATATGCCTACTCTGTATTACATTAATAAGTATTCAATAGTATAATAGCGCATCAATTCTGCAATCACGTAGATGAGTTGGCTAGAGCGCCGGATTAATAACCAGAAGGTTGTTGGTTCAACCCCATTCTGAAGCTGTTAGTTTTTTATAACAAAATGTCTAAAAAGATATTTTAAACTAAATAGAGTTTTTGTCGCTTAGGATGCTATGTGCGAGATGGTATACTGAGTAAGACGTTAGTCAGTAAAAACTAATGGTTAGTGTGTGTCCAAGTTCGAGTCTCACTGAAAGCAAAATTTTTTTCTTTTCGTTTTAGTACCCCTAGAGTCAAAAAATAACTACTTGAATTTGTGAACAAGTCGAACAAAAATAACTAGTTATTCAGGCAAAAAATAACTAGTTTATTTTTGTTTCTAATTATACCTGCTAGCTTACCAGGAAAGCAAAGTTTTTGCTGGGCGTGTACCATTTTTATATTTTCATTAAATTAAAAGCAAATTTTTAAATCATCTAAAAAAAAATTCCAAACTTTTGCGAGTTTAACTGCGATTTATTACAAATTTTTGTATAAAAGTCTATGTAAAGAGGCAATAATTTTTAAAGGGATTTTTGTTGTAAATATTGTAGAACATATTCGATTTTATCTGTAATAACTTACTAAAACTTTCCATAAATTTTTAATTTTTTCCTCAAAACGAAAAAACTATATAAAAAAATACATATAAAAAAAATATTTTGTCTTTTTTAATAAAGTTTAGATTTCATATAGGGATGTCTCATTTAATTCCAAATAATATTACATTTTAAAGTTTGTAAACAAATATAATATATAGCCTTGAAAAAAGAAATCAGAAAAATTTACATCAAAGTCAAAATTTTAAATCAATTTCAAAATCTTAAATTGCCCTGATTATTGAACATTTTCTAAAATGTCTTAATAAATTGTTGAGATATTTTAAGACAAAGTATTTTATTTTATATTTTATTTAATGCATATTTTTGAGGCAAAATGAAAATTGTATGGAAAATTTTAGAAAGTTATTCTAGATGATATCAAATAAGTTGTACAGTTTTTATCCAATTAAACTTAATCTTGTTATTTTTGTATACAAAAATGTATTTAAAAATGAATATATCGTTGTATATACTTTTATAGGCAATGTTATAATAAACAAACTTTTATTAAAATTTTATTTTAGCTCTAAGTATCCCAAAAATTATGGAACATATTTTCTTTAAATAAATTCTATTGTTTATATGTTAAAAATAGTATTCATGCCAATATCTTTTGCAGAACTAAAACTACGCCACTTCTAAGTTTAATGAACAACAATTCCTTTGATGCTCCTGTGTAAAATTTTGTGTAAATCCAATAAGCCTTAAAAGTTCCAGATTCATTTAAAAAAAAAAAAAATGTTCAATGTGCCCCACTGAAAATGTTATTTGAAAAATGTTAGAATAGAATGGGAACTATTCGCCAAAGGGACACATCTGCCATTGCCATTTATTTTGAATATGAAAAGTTGTCTTTTCTGCAGCATTAATCGCATTTCTTATTCTTTTATCAATGATCTTTCATCAATCAAACTTTTAGATTTTCAATTTACATATGACCGGAATCGGATGTGATTAATTATTTTTTCGGAAAATCCCAAAAATCCCAAAAATTACTAATTTTTGGTACTTATAATAGATATTGTACTGTGTTATAACTCCAAAATGCATCGTTTATTGAAATTTTATTCAATGAGTTATTTGGCGAATTATTTGTGAAAATGCTTCTCCTTTTGAAAAAAAAAAAAAAAAAATTATCTTGGTTTTTATTAATCGATTTTGGTGATTCTATGTAACAACAAAGCCTGTAGCTTATTTAGGGATTTCAAGATGCTGTTTCTAAAAAAGTTTTACAACGATTTGCTTATAACAAGGCTTTCTATTTTGACGATTTTGATAACTTTCATGAATATTCCCAATAAGTTAATGAATAACATATGTTAAGTTATCGGTGGTATACGAAAAGTTGTTTTCAATAAGCAGATTAACATCGTTATTTCGACTGCTTTATCAAGAATATGAGAGATTCTTAATAATGAAGTCTATTTATCAGCACAAAAGACGGACGTTCAAATTTTAGGATAATGAAAAGTGTGATTAAAATTTAAATTTACCATTTTTAAGAAGTATATACACATTTATAAACATCAGCTTAAGAAATTTAATTTGATTAGCAGGAATTCGAGATAAAAATTTTTAAATCCAACTACCAATTTTTAGGATATGTCGAAAATTCTAAAAATGGTATAATAATCTACTCACCCACATATACAAACTACAATATGTTACATTCCAAGTGTTTTTTTTTCACTGTAGCACAGTGTAATTATTGTTGAAATTTACAAACAACTAAAATATAAATAAAGGCAATTTTAAAGTAAGTACTATTTAAGGTAATTTAAAAAAAAAAAATTGCATTATTCACCCCGAAATTTTTCTTAGTGTATCCAAAAATCGTGAAAACAATAAACTTCTTTCACATAAAATATCTTCTATTAATGCTTTTTTTTTTCTTTTTGTTTGTATCTAAAAGTATTCACTCAATTGTTTGTTAAAATTTTCCATAAAATTCCCTACTCAGCACTCTCTGCTTTAACAGTTCTGCTCAAAAAATCTCCTACCCTTCGAAATACTCAAATATTGATAAGAAAATGAGTAGGAAACAGGCAGCAAAAACGAGTGGACAATTGTTGTTGGGAAAAAAACAACCACCAATTTTTTATTTGTTGTTTTCTATTCATAATTATTAATGATTAAAAATTTAAATGTATAGTTTACTGTTGCCAGATCAATTTTTGATGAAGATTCCTATCTAGATATATTTAGATTTATATATATATTTTATAGATTTTAATTTCAAATTTTATATTTGAAGACGTATTCTAAAGATAAAAATTACTAGCAAAAAATATATAATATTTAACAGAGTACCGTACAACCTTTAATTAAAGTTTAAAAATTTTAAATACTTTTTTAGAAACAAATACGATGTTTTAGTACAAAATTAATTGATAAAAATCTGGTGGAACACATTTAGTTATGGTAAGCAAACTCAAATTGTAGTAACTATATATAAAAAAATATAATTTTAACGGTTATTTAAAATTTATATTTATATGTAAGCCTCAGTATATTTCATCCAGGAAGAAATGTTTAAGATTTGAGTCATGAGTTCTCTTCGTTTTAGTTTACAAGGGTCGCTCACTGTAAAAGTAATAGTCACGCGAAGAATTCGAAAAACATAGACTAATCATGACTGAACTTCCTGCTATGAAGTCTCGCTATTCATGTTGTTGTAGTATTTTTGAAAAACCTAACCAGATCATCTATATTTCCAATTATACAGTTCCATGTAAATAAAGTCTAATAAAGAATAATAATGTTTCTGTATTTTTCCGCATATCAACTTAACTTAATGATGTTTTAGTTGTACCCGATAGTATATACAGTCATTCACACATATTGACCTTATCATATTATAATTTAAAGCATTGATCATGTTTATGTTTAGAAATTAAATTACTGGATTTTCTTTACTGCCATTTTGATATCATAAATTTCGGTCTGGAAGGCTGTTTGGTAACCTGAGAGATATAAAAAGGCCTTAATCATCAGAAATTTCTCGAACCAGTGCCAGTTTCTATCTTCCATTCAGAAGATGGTATTTCCCACACTATTCTTTCTTTATCTACTATGGAAGTTACTACTCCAACTGTGTGGACGGTAGGAGGTCCTCCTAGTCGGAGTTCTTATTTACATCATTACCTAAAGCTCGGAAAGTGGGTTATTATGAGTAGTTCCAAGGTTTCAGTACTACCTCTCGTAAAACTGTCATCTAGATTTATAAGGAAATATGACGTGAAGAGATCTTTGGATAGTACAATACGTAATCTATCCTAATCTCCGCAGAAACGCTCCCAAAATTCCTACTTCGCACTTCTGGTTTTCTTGTTGAAGGTGTTAAATAATTTTCCTTCTTCCCTTATTAAAAAGTTTCCTGTATTATTTCCTCAGTTGTATAAATCTGGGGTTCTAACATGATTGCTGAAGTTTCCTAATATCATGCTGTACCTTACATGAATCTTCCTTAGCTCTAATACAAACTTCTTTTGAAATATTTAAAAATAGGCCCAATATTAGTCCTACACAAGAAATTATTTTTAACTCACTTTGAAAACTAAACTCCAAAAATATTTAGCATCAATTAATTTTTATTGACAATTCTGGAATAATTCAAGTCTGACTTAAGATTGTGAAATACTTGACTTCTGTATTCACCGGTATTATTTAAATACAATTTTCAACAGCTAAATATGTTTAAACTCGGATCAAAGGTCAAATGATTAAAACAACTTGATATAAAGTTTAACATAAACAATTTCAATGAAATCTTGAATAAACTTAATATGATTACATCCAAAACTAATTCTAGATCCAAAGTGTTTGTATAGGTTCTTTTATAAATAATTGTTTCCCATTTAAGGGAGCCACTTTTCCCCTCCATCTGGCTACTCTAAACCTAAATAGTAATATTATTTTCATGAGAGAGTATGTTTAACAATCAAAGAGCCCCAACAATAACACTCCACTAATTTTAAGCTTTTTCCTCAAAATAAAAAAAAAAAACAGAACAACAACAGTAAGCATAACGACATTTTAGTTGTACTTAGTTTAGCTTTCTGTTAAGAGTGAAGCAGTTAATTTGCTTTCAGGCTAAAATCAGTTTTCACTCTACTGCCAAACCGGTCGAAACTGTATTCAAAAAACAAAAAATAAAACGGCGCGTGCAAAATAAAAGTTTCAGTTTAGTTGTGTGAATAGAAGAAAAAGAAGGTAAAAATTCTACTAAAAAAAAAATGAGAAAGAAACTTGAGACATATTTTATGTAAATGTGTGCATGAATATGTTTGAATATTAATGGAATCTAAAGGTTTATTTACAAAAAAAAATATTAGACAGCTGGTTTTCTTAAGTTCGTAAATGTTGAAGTTGTTACGCGAAATAGAGAGTACAAAAATAAAAAATTTGGATAGAAAAGAGAAGTAATTCCACAAAAGTTTATAATTCATTAAAATAAGAAAATGTTGTCTTAATAATTAAAAGAAAGCATGTTATTAAATTAAATAATATTTTATTATGTAACAAGTGATTTCTTTTGACATCTGAAAATTTTGTGATAAGAATAATTTAATGATTGACAGACGCTCTACCCGCCTGTGTGCCTGCAAACAACTTTCAATTAAAAAAATTTAACAAATAATTGAAAGAAAACAACAACAACAACTATAACTGCTACTTAATAATACAACAAACATTTTTTTTCTATTAAATAAAATACATAAAACTATTAAGAAAATACGAAAATCAGCATTTACTGCTTATAATCATTAAATAGTTACTACAAGTGATTGTTGTTGTTGTTGTTGCTTTCTCATATGTTGTTGCTTTTTTATTTATATGTTTAGCCAATAATTTGACGGCTTCTGTGTAGTCAGCTGAATTCTATGTTAAAACATTAAAAATATTTTTGAAAAATCGTTATCAGTTTATGAATGGTTCTGCACGCCCTTCTTGCTCCCTGTGCGCGTTTGGTTTTATGCTTATAGAAATAGCAACAACAACAACAACAACCACCACTAAAAATATACATATGTATGTATACATTTTTATTAAACAAAATCTTTATTTACGTTTAAATCCAAAGTACGAAAGAACTGGAAAGTGAATAATAAAAACTCCAAAAAATCAATGAACTTTTTACTAACTTGCATATCTTTATTACATTTGTTTAACCCTATAAGGGGTTAAGGGTTTCATTAATTAAGGCAAAATAATAGTTTCAGTTAATGGTTTTCGGTTCCGAATATGGAAATTTTTATTTTCAGACAAAATCTCGTCAAATCGAATTGTTAAGCATGTAAACGACCATTTTTTTACATTTTAAATTGCAAATATTAAAGACACTGTACATAATATTTGAAAAGGCTTAAAGAATTTATGATTCTATAAAGTCTTAAGAATATATATACATTTACATTTTGAGTTTCAAGAGATCAGTCAACGAAATATCTTACAAATTTTAAAACATCAGAAAAAAAATGTTGACAAATTTCTTTAAAAAATTAGTAAACGGTAAATTTTTACGCTTTAAAACGCCAATATTTCAGTCCCCGTAAGCAATATTATATAGATCGGATACTATTCTAAATTTGTGAAGGCGGAAGATTATTAACATGTTATATATTTTTTTTTTTTTTTTTATTAAATCTAAACCTTTTATTCATAAAATTGAAAATTAAAATATAACACAAAAATAATTTTGGGCGATTTTTTTTAACCTTTCATTAACCACCTTCAAATTGAAAAAAAATTAGTTCAACAAAGACAAATTCGTCAAACGATGTAAGATGGTTCAGATTAGAAACTGTAAAACACACTGAATATGTGTGTCACAATTAATAAGGATTGAACCCAGTTAAAAAAAATTTACAACTATTGTCGATGCAGTGTCAAAAAAAGAAACAAGTAAACAAAAATTCTTAAAAAATGGCGTGAAAAACTTGTTCAAAATAATTTGTCTCAATTTTTTCAAATTGTATATTATTTTCGCATCAGCTTTACAACCCCCTTGAGACATTACAACTCGTAAGCGACGCATCAAAGTTTTTGTAAAATAATTAAATACCAAGACAAAGATTTTAAATATGTACAATTTTAATGTGTGATACATTAAACATGAACATTAACATTTAAGAAATTTTGGAAAATATAAAACTTTAAACTTATTGATGACTTATATAAAAAATATTAATCCTATATATTACTAATATTTAATGACATTAAAAAATATAAACTTAAAACTAATATTTGTCTTGATATTTTGCACAATTTTCAGTATTTCTGAATGAACCCTCTAAATCTGACTATGTTTGAGAGCCACATTTGAAATATACATACGAGGGCGTATCAATAAGTCCATGATTTTTCGAACTTCCCTCATAGTTATATGAAATGCAACAGTATTCCCATCAAGTACCTCCTGTTAATAGACTGCTGTCAAATTTTGAGCAAGTGTCGTCATTTACTTTGCTTAAAAAATAGGATTTTTCGAGGTCCTTAAAATAGGCATTTGTCTAAACAATTTCATCGTTGGAGCTGAATCTCTTTCCACCGAGCCATTTCTTTAGGTTTGGAAATAGGAAGTAGTCACTTGGGGTCAAATCCGGAGAATATGGCGGATAAGGTACCAATTCGTGGCCCAATTCATAGAGTTTTGCCATTGAGACTACACACGTGTGCACCCGTGCATTATCTTGATGAAAAATAACTTTTTTCTTAGCCTTAATGGGGTCGTTTTCTTTTTAAATCCTCATTAAATCGGTCTAATAAGTTGGCATAATATTCGCCGTTTATTGTTTTTCCCTTTTGCAGGTAATCGATGTGGATTATCTTGCGTTCATTCCAAAAAACTATTGCCATCACCTTATTGGCCGACAAACTTACTTTGGCCTTCTTCGGAGCAGGTTCACCCGGAGAAACCCATTGTTTAGACTGATGCTTGGCCTCCGGAGTACAGTAATGGATGCATGTTTTATTCACAGTTACAAAACGCCGCAAAAACTCATTCGAATTGCGGTTAAACTACTCCAAACAATCCTTTGAAGTTGTCACACGATTACGTTTGTGGTCAATTGAGAGCAAATGCGGCACCCATCTTGCAAATAACTTTCTTAAACCCAGCTGATCATTTAACATCGAAACCACAATGCCATATGAAATGCCTATGGCATCAACAATCTCACGCACTTTTACTCTTCGGTCGGCCAACACCATATCGTGGATTTTTTTCAAAGTTTTCGAGTGTACTGGCCTCAATTGGCCGTCCAGAACGTTCAGCGTCATTTGTACTTGTGCGACCACAACGAAAGTCAGTGAACCACTTTTTTACCATTGAAATCGATAGTGCAGAGTCCCCATAGTATTTATCGAGCTTTTCCTTGGTTAGATTGACGCGTTTTTTTTTTCGCAAAAAATAATGTTCTGACCTCAATTGACCGTCCAGAACGTTCAGCGTCATTTGTACTTGTGCGACCACAACGAAAGTCAGTGAACCACTTTTTTACCATTGAAATCGATAGTGCAGAGTCCCCATAGTATTTATCGAGCTTTTCCTTGGTTAGATTGACGCGTTTTTTTTCGCAAAAAATAATGTTCTGACCTCAATTGACCGCCCAGAACGTTCAGCGTCATTTGTACTTGTGCGACCACAACGAAAGTCAGTAAACCACTTTTTTACCATTGAAATCGATGGTGCAGAGTCCCCATAGTATTTATCGAGCTTTTCCTTGGTTAGATTGACGAGTTTTTTTCGCAAAAAATAATGTTTAATGAGCACTCGAAATTCACTTTTTTCCATTTTTAGGAAAATATACGAGGTTGTATATTTTGAAAAGCTGTTAAACGCAAAATAAATGACAACACTTGCTCAAAATTTGACAGGTGGTACTTGATGAGAATAGTGTTGCATTTCATATAACTACGAGAGAAGTTCGAAAATTCACGGACTTATTGATCCGCCCTCGTATCTAAGAGTTAGGTTTTACTTATGGATGTGTTTATGCGAGAGACACTTCGAACTAAATTTTCAAAAAAATTACTCATTTTTTCCAAAACACAAAAACAAAATGTATGTGACGACTACATGTATTTTGTTGTTGCATGATTTAGGATTTTGACAATCGAATCGAAAGTTTTTTTTTTCTCTCACATGAATATCTAGTTATTAATCTATGTTGCTTAATTTATAAATAAAGTAATATTTTTATTTACAAAGTTTTTATTTATTTTGCGATCTTTTTACATTCGATAAGTTTAATTTTATATCATTCTCTATCTGAGATCGAACTTTCGTATTAAAAAACATAAAATATAAAAAATGTGAATAAAGTATGTGACTGTCCTGTTTTCTGGAACTAAAAATAGACCAAAATTTTAAAGGAAATGGTGAAAACTGGAACGTTTAACCTTAATTGATTTAATCTCTTATAATTACAATTTTGAATACTTTCGACCACTATTTTTTAAAAGAAATGAATTTGTATTTTTGACCATTAAATAAAAAAAAATGCTTTAAATTTTGCATTTAAGAAAATGGCCTTCGCGACCTCTCTAAAATGTTTTACGGAACAATTGTGGGTGGCGACCTGCATTTAAGAATCGTTGCTTTAAAGAAAAACAACAAACACATTTGTATTCTTTAGAGCCTCTAGTTTTATAAAAGTTTACAACTTTTCTAATACTTTCTGTAGTTACTTAAATATTTGCATTTGAAAATGTAAAAAACAATTTATTACATTTTCTTTTATATAATTGATATCTTATGGGGCATTTATTTTATAATAAAATCTGAATATCTAACAATAAAATATTTAATTACACGCTTTTCGATGACGACATATAAATTATTTACCGCAAAAAAAATTTATATATAAAAAGTAAACAAATCGTCAATGCATTTGCATAAAGGTTTATATGTTTTTTTTTTTTTAACAACTCTTAAAAAAAATAAATTATTTTTTTATTTAAATTTATTTAATTTTGGCAATAGATTGAACGACAAAGCTTTCATTAAATAAAACAAAAAAAATTCAAGAATTATACATAAGTAATTTTAAAGGCACAACGATGAATTGACTATGAAACAATAAAACGACTAAACTGACTATAAATAAATAAATGTTAAATATAAGAATTGAATTCAAAACGAGCTAAAATGTGTTAATACTTGAACACTTGAAAATAAACAATTATCAACTTGTTTGTTACTTAAAATAAATTTAAATAAATAATTTTAAACCATATCGTAGGACCCATTGTGTTTAAGATTTTAAAAATTTTAATCAGTTACTAAACAAAGAAGATCGAAGTCCTCCATTAAGTATCATTAAGAAATTCAAATATTTATAAATGTGTTAAAACAACTCAGACATGCTGAATGTTTTTTTTATAATTAAGATTACAAATATTTTATAAAATTATTTTTAAGATTATTACTATAACGTAAAAGAATATACTAATGTCTTAAAAATATACTGATAACCAGGGCAACCAAAATTAAATTCAAAATGTTTGTGCAATATTTTTCAGTATCGGAGATCTACTAAATACTGATTTATTTGGAGCATAAAATGTGTTTAAATGGTTTAGTTATCAGCGTTGTCAACTATTTGTAAACAAAACGCGCAGGGAAAAATCAAAAAAAAACGCGCTAAATTGAACCAAAATTAAAGGAATTGGTTCAATTTAGCGCTCTTCTTAGCTAATTTTTTAAATTAAAATCTGATTTTTATTAAAAGTAACAACTCAAACATTACAAGGTCCATGTATTTATTTCATTATTTTTTAAATATTTTAACTTCAGCAAAAATACTGAACTATCCCAGCAAAAACTTTTTGGTTTTCGGTAATAACAACTACTTATTAAAGTAGTTTCTTGGTAATGAGGCGTCATTATTATTTGCCTACTCTGTATTACATTAATAAGTACTCAATAGTATAATAGCACACTAATACTAACATCATGTGGATGAGTTGGCTAGAGCGCCGGATTAACAATCAGAAGGTTGTTGGTTCAACCCCATTCTGAAGCTGTTAGTTTTTTATAACAAAATGTCTAAAAAGATATTTTAAACTAAATAGAGTTTTTGTCGCTTAGGATGCTATGTGCGAGATGGTGTACTGAGTAAAACATGAGTCAGTAAAAACGAATCAAATTTAAAATTGGTGTTTTTTTTTTTACAGAAGTGGTAAAATTTTTTATACTTTTGAAATTCCAGATTCATAACAGCTTTTTTCCAAGAATTTATATTCATAAAACTGATATTTTTGTTTAGATTTTTAAAAAATTTTATTGCAAAATGTTTGATTTAATCAGTCTAAATTTTTTCCAAAAAAGACAATTTCTAAAATACTAATAAATCCTTTATTCGTTGGAATTGGAGAAAGGGATATACATCTCAAATGACCACTTTAAACAAAATAATTCCGAAAGTATATTTTGGCATTTCGAAATGAAATGAAAAAATCGTTTTAATTTTTGGTGAACAATAAAATTAATAAAAATATTAATAATGTTCTATGGTAGAAAATGTTTTTTCTCTGGTTAGAAAAATTCTTATTTCTCTTGTGCGAAATGAAAACTTTATAAAATATTTACAAATTAAAATTTTAACATTTAAAAATTAAAAATGTGTTTACCGAAAAAAACTAGATATATGAATGAAAAAATGTTGAAGGTTTTGATTCCATTTTAAATCCATTCAGAAAGCCACACTCAATTTGGGAATGGACATTTCATAATGAATTTATAAGACTTATTTAGTGTTAATATTCTATGTACATAAATATTTTACAACATTTAGTTTTTTTTATCAATTTTAAAACGTCGAAAATTTACATACTTTTGTTAAAAATTCTGCTAGCCTTATGAGCTAGTAAAATTTTGTTCAGATCAGAGTTGTCTATAATTTACTAAATATAATAATTTTCTAGCGTTTCACACAGGCCCTAAGATATTATTTTTTATTAGTTAATAGGGACCTAAAAACATGTTCCTAATGGACGTATCACTAAAGAAAAACGCGCCAATTTAGCACCTTTCTTTAAAAAAAAGCGCCAACAGAAAAAAATGCGACTTTTGGGCTGTTAAAAAGCGCTAAATCTAGCGCGAAAACCTCTAAATTGGTAACGCTGTTAGTTATAGCGAAAACATATCTCAACATCTTTAGTATCAAAACTACACTAATTGAACTTTGGGAACGTATAACCCTTATAATACAAAAACTAATCGCCAGATATAGCTAAATAAATTAAATACTTGATAATCCTTACCATCATACAATTTTAGTTAGTTCTTGCTATATTAATTGGAGCAAATTAAGGGTGTTCGGATGTTCGGTAACATACCAGCAAATAACCAACCGAAAGGATATTAGCATTTCAAGTAATTTAGAAAAATTTATGTCCAAATAAATCTTGAGACTTGAATTGCTCTAAATAATACAAAATCTTTCTGTGCACCAGGTTTTACAATACTTTATAATTTATTGATCAATTACGAGTATGTTCAGTATTTAGAAGGCATTCAAATGATCATTTATTATTATACAAATGTATACAATTTTTAAAATAATTTACTCTTATTTGTATTATAGTGATCTCGTTTTTAGTTTTAGTTCAATTTTATGCAAAAATATTTTGCAACCCTTAATTTCCTAACAATGTCGTTGAAAAAATATAAGAAATTCTACATAAATTCTATAAAATTGTATAATCAATTACACAAATACAGAATTAGATAGAACTAACTTCTCTTTTCCATTTAAAATTCAAATTTGTTGCAAATTTAAAATATATAATTCTTTCTCCCAAATGTACATGAAAACATTATAATTGGCCACATTTAAAATTAAACCCTAATTTTTACCCAAAATGTCCTAATTTTTTTTTTTTTTTTTTTTTTTGTTCTCCTTTTTTCTTATACTTCCCAGCAAAAACTTTGCTTTCCTGGTAAGCTAGCAGGTATAATTGGAAACAAAAATAAACTACTTATTTTTTGCCTGAAACACTAGTTATTTTTGTTCGACTTGTCCACAAATTCTTGTAATTTTTTTTGTCTCTAGGGGTACTCAAAAATATGTGCCTAAACGAAAACAAAAATAAAAAAAAAACAAAAAAAATTTTGCCGTCAGTGAGACTCGAACTTGGACACACACTAACCATTCGTTTTTACTGACTAAAGTCTTACTCATTACACCATCTCGCACATAGCTTCCCAAGCGACAAAAACTCTATTTAGTTTAAAATATCTTTTTAGACATTTCGTTATAAAAAACTAACGGCTTCAGTATGGGGTTGAACCAACAACCTTCTGGTTGTTAATCCGGCGCTCTAGCCAACTCATCCACATGATGTTAGTATTAGTGTGCTATTATACTATTGAGTACTTATTAATGTAATACAGAGTGGGCAAATAATAATGACGCCTCATTACCAAGAAACTACTTTAATAAGTAGTTGTTATTACCGAAAACAAAAAAGTTTTTGCTGGTTTAGTAAATACAAATCTCACCAATATAATATTTTACACACATATTGTTTGGACTTATAACAGTGAGGTTGTGAAAAAATTATGAATATATATTTATTAGATTCTGAGTTATTGCATTTTGAAAATGAAAAAAAAAACACTTCGGATCACCCTTTATGCTCTTAAAATATTTTTTCCAACTAAATTTTAAATTATTTACTATTCATGCCAAAAATAACTTGATTTTTTTGGCAATTCCTAAAAAAATTTTCTTTTCACACTTAAAAACATTCAAAGGTAATACATTTTAAGATGAATATTACTAGGGAATCGGGTTTGAAAAACCCGAAATTTTCACTAATGGCATATTATGTAAACAATTCCATTGTGTGCAAAATATATAAAAATTGTCTCTTAAGTATAAAATATGCAAAAATATGCCATTTAAATTGTTAAAATATACTCTAAATAAGGATTTTCTATGAAAATATGACGAAATATGTTTCTAAGTCCAAAATATGCAAAAATATACTGTTATGACCAAAATATGCTATAACAAATCGATGCCAAAACTCTTAAAATTTGTCTACAACGGAAAAATAGCTAAAAGTTTGGTTCTTTTGAAATCCCAGAAAAAAATATGATTTTGCATATTTTTGGTTGTCCTGCTGATAACTAAAATACTGATTACACGTATTACTCGTGGTTGCAGATAAGAGAATTAATCTTAAAGTAAATACAAAAAACACAAAATAACTATAAACAAAAAAAAACAACTTAATCATTCTATGCATTAAATTTGCGATAAACTTACTTATATAATCTATAGGGAATATTTTAAAGACCCCCCATGAACTCGGCAGCAAAATTATATAAAATAGTATTTATAATTATTATAATTATTTTCTATTTTTTTTTTTTTCTACAAGTTCTAAATCTTATCAAAAAGTCCACTAAATATTGATAATAATTGTCATTAAATGAGTACGAGTAATTTTATTGTTTTCAATAAAAATGATAAAATTAATAATATAAAAATATTAATTTTTTTCTTTGCTTTATTTTTAAAGGTTAAGTGCGTTTTTTGGCGTTACGTTTTTATCAGCAACTTCAAAGTATATTGTTTAAATAGAAAACAAATTTAATAACATGACAACACTACCAAAAGTTGACATAGATCAGCCCAAATATGATCAAAGCACTTATATAAACCGTGCTAAACACTTTTTCCTCTTAACCAACCCTCTGAACTTATTGGCCACAAATGCTGATTTGGAGAGAGCAAAGAGAATTGTTAACGATTATCGGGCTGGTAAACCTGTGTCAGATGTTAAGACCGTTGAAGAATTATGGCGTGCCAAATATTTGTATGATTCTGCTTTCCATCCTGAGACTGGAGAGAAATCATTGATTATTGGTCGTATGTCGGCTCAGGTTCCTATGAATACCTTGATTACTGGATGTAAGTACAAAAATTTATTTTTATATAATAATATTAAATTTAATTAATAATATTATTATTATTAAATGTAAAAAAATCATATCTTTAAAACTAATTTTAAATTTGATTTCAATAGATTTTTAACAAAATTTAAAATTCCTATTTGAGGGTTTTTACGAGAAGAAAATTATTAATTAAAATTTCTATTCAAATATTAATTCCTTTCAGTATGAATGTATTAAAATATTTTATAATATTCAAAATATTTTTATTTACAATGAATAATTAGACTTTGTATTCGAAATTCAAACTCTTTATTTTGAATTTAAAATTTCGAGTTAAAGAATTTCTGTTTGAAGTTCATAATATTTTTTTTAATTCGACAGACTGAAATTTGATATTAAAAAGACTAATTCAGAATTAGATTTTTAAATTTTAATTATAATTTCAAATTTTAATTAAAATTTAATTTGTTTTTTTTTCGAATCTCAAATTTATTATTTGAAAACTACAATTCATATTAAAAATTTTTAATTTATGTTCCAAATTCAATTAAAAATTTGCATATATTCTACTCGAATTTGTAATACAAAACTTTGAAATGAATAATATATTCCTCCCAAAATTAGACTTTTTTATTAAAAATTGCAAATTTCTTTTCAATATTTATTATTTCTTTTGTTCGAAATTTAAATTATTTTTTACAAATTTAACATTTTTAAAAAACTAAAATATAAAAAATTTTTTAAAAATTTTCGAACCAATTCGAAATTTTAAAATTATACAAAAAATTAAAAATTTGAATTTAAAATTGAATATTTCTATTCAAAATAGAAACAAAAATCTATTTTTCGAAATCAAAATTTCGAATTTATATTTAAAATTAAGAAAATCTGAATTTTCGAAATTAGAATTTTTTTAATTTTAGTTAAATTAAAAATTTCAAATTTCGAAGTTGGAAATTTGAAATGTTTTTTTTATAAAAATTAACTTTTTGCAATTGTTTAATTCAAAATTTGTACTTAAAATATTTTTAATTTTTTTAATCAAAATTAGGAATTTGAATTATGAATAATTTTTAAAAATAAACTTTCGACATTAAACACTTTTAAAATTTCTATTGAATAATCAAAATTACTACTTAAAACTTCTTTTAAAAACTAAAATGTCTATTAAAATCTTTATTTCGAGATCAAAATAAAAATTAGTTAATAAAATTGATTTTTTTTTTAATTTCTATTCTAATTATAAATTTTAAATAAAAGCTAAACGAAACTAAACGAAATTACAATTGTCTACTCTAAATTGAAATTTCTCTTTTAGATTGAAAATTTCCTTTAAAAATTATTAATAGAAATATAAAATTCCAGCAAAAATCGAATTTCGAAATAAGTAATCTTTATGCTTTCTTTTTAATTTAATTTTTCCGAATTTTTAATTTTATATTGAAAATTTTAAATTGTTTTCAAAATTTAAATTAAAATTTTTTATTCAAAATAAAAATATCAAATAATTTTTAATGGTTTTAATTTAATTTAATTTAATTTTTATTCGATTTTTAAATTTAATTAACTTTTTTTTAATTCAGTATGTTTTTTTTAATTTAAAAATTAAGAAAAAAAGCTTTTAAAAAATCTATATTTAAAACTTTAAATCTCTACTCAAAATTTAAATTTTTGTTCTAAATTTAACAGTTTTATTTCAAATTGAAGTTTTGTGATATATTTTTTGAACGAAAATTAATAAGCGAAATAAATTTTTTTAAATGAAGATAAAATTGTTTTCAAATTTCAAAATTTTATAACTTCTATTCGATTTAAAAATTTAACTCTTTGAAATTGAAAATCTATATTTGAAACTTTAAATGTCTATTAAAAATTTAATAATGGTCTAAATAGAACATTTGTTTTTAATTATAAATTAGTGATAAATTTATTTAATTAAAATTTATTTGCGAAAAAAAATTATTTTCAAATTCTATTTAAAACTTAATATTTTATTTAAAATTAAAAAAATCAAAATTAATTTAATTGAAATTAAAAATTTTTAAAATTTATATTCGATTTAAGAGTGTAATTTTTCGAAATTAAAAATCTATATTCGAAACTTTAAATATGTATTCAAAAATTTGTTTGCCTAAGTTGAACATTTTCATTTTACATTAAAAATTAATTAATTAATTTGGGAAATTATTTTGAAAAAACTTCTATAAAAAAAAATATCCGCAATGTAAAATTTAATTTATTTTTTTTTTTTTTTTTGAAATTTATTTTTTTTTTTTAGTTCTTCCAAAGCCTGAAGGCCAAAACTGCTAGTTCTTCTATTTAATTAATTTAATTTCCTTTACATTGAAATTATAGAAAGATACTCGTATGTTAGAAATTGAAATCTTTTGCTAAAATTATCTCTTTCCAAATGAACCCAGGGTTTTAATTTAAGATTGCACAAAAAAATTCCAAGTAAGTAAAAATTTTAAGTTTCCCATAAAAATTCTTCTACGTACCTTCCTCCATCCTTTTTCTAACACTTCACCACACTTTGAATAAGATTTCATAAAAATTGTTTTCGTTTTTCAAAAATATATATAGAAAAGTTTAAAACAGTTGTGAAGCGTTTTAAGGTAGAAGAATTTTTATTGAAAATTTGAAATTTTTACTTGGATTTTTTTTTTTTTGCAATCTTAAAATTAAAAATGTCTGTCCTGATGTAAACTATTTAAAGTGTTTAAAATATCGGAAAGAATCATAATTTAAAACTTCTAATTGAAATTAAAAAGTTTACTTTTAAATTTAAAGAAACTACTCTTTGAAATTATCAAAATTCCATATAAAATATTAAAAATTCTAACACAATATTCTACAACAAAACAACAACGTCATCAATTTAAATTGAGAAAATAAAATAAAATGCATATTCACATACATCACACATTTTCCTTCTGCTATGTAAAAGACGTATAAATGACACAAATAAACAAATAAAAATTATATATTCGACTTGGCCGAATCTATTATACCTAACATCTGCAATGGTTTTTGTGTTACCCAAATTTAAAATTTCACCTTACATAGGAAGGTGGACTGTAAAGTGAGTGAGATCAATTATGGTTTCCGAATTTATATCGATTCTTGAATTACGCTATGCAACAGTCAAAATCGGGATGAGATGAAACCAACGGGAAATGTTATATCGGTAAAAAAGAAGTTATACGTGTCCCGGCGTTTCGCTGGGTCACGTCTAGGAATCGAGATATATCGATTTGAAGTTAGTAACTATCATATAGGGGAAATTGTGACCTTTGGTGGTCTTTTTTTTGACATAACTCGAGAACCACCAGTCCGATTTTGCTGAAACAAATTAAAAAAAAATTAGGAATTACAATTCCTTTAATCTGTTCATACAACGTTTCGCTACATAAGCAACAGTTTCGCAGTTATAAATAAATGTATGAAAAAAAAACTATTTTTTGTCTAAAAAATTGAATTTTTTTATTTTTAATTCATAAAAAATCCAAAACGGTAAAGAAAGTTTCAAGTCCTATTACTTTCACGTAAAGTCACATAACCTTTAAACAAAATGAGAAATAGATCATGAAAATAGATGGACGCGTTTCGCTTTTATTCACAATTAAGTGAAGGTATCTCATTTTGACAAGAATATTGATTTTATGTTTCAATGAATTTGGATAATATTTATTATATATTATTTTTTATAATTATTAACACGTAAAATTAAAAATTATTACAGGTAATTATTAGGTTATTACACAGATACATAGGTTATAAAAATCGATGAACGCAAAACTTATTTTCGTTTGTTTGCGCCCTTTACTTTCTTGCGTGGGCGAACTTGTTCAGAGTCTGTATCGGATGAGGATCTGTCTTCATCTGGAAAAAATCAATTGTTTTTAATCAGTCAGTTAACTTCATTTTTGTGACTTACCCTCGGAGGAAACTCCCATTGTATATTCTTCTACTTCATCTTCATTGTCGGGATCGTACGTCTTTTGCGACCACCAACAAATTTCAGCCACCAACGAATCGAGCCTTTTGCCTTTATGTCGCGTTTCCATTGGCATTGCCACTTGATGGAAGCGCTCGCCATGTTCATCCGACTCTGAGGCTAGCTGCTTGCTGAAGTATTCGAGATGGTGATGCAAGATGTGAATTTTGAAGGACATATTCACTCCAATTTTCTGGAAGTAGTGCAACATCTTGGTCACAAGAGCGGGATAATTGTGTGCTCGCGTACTTCCCAAAAAATATCGTATGACTTTCTTCACTGCCCTCCACGCAAAGTAATCATTACCGTCTAAAGCAACTTTAAATTCCTTTGATTTCATGAGCTTTCGTATAATAATTATTTATACAAATTTTCGTAGTCATACATGCTTTTGTTTAAGAGATATCGGCGGAAAAGTATGAATTGGAGTTATGAAGGACACAAATTTTTTCTGATATTTGGCCCTTAACTTTTTCGTTTATTAACTGATTTTGGCATAAATCAAGATTACCAGCACACTTGATTTTTAAATAATTTTAATAATGATTCAGTAGTATTTTTATTCGCTTTAAGTTATGATTAAAGAATGCAATTTTCTTCTTCTTACTTTAATGAAAATTAACAATATGGATATCATTAGAAAGGTCTTGAGAAGGGCTATATATATAAAATATATAAAACGTCCAAGTCATTAACCCATGGTGAGACAATGTAATATTTTATTACTTTTTATTTTGCTTTTATTGACAAAAGTACCGTTATCTCAAAACTATATCGATATAACGGTACTCACGTATACATCAAATCATTTAGAGAATATTTCAAGCTTTCATATAATCCTCATATCCCATTAAATAACAAAAATATAGCACTTTAAAAATTAATATTTAGAAAAATTAATCGATTTTTACTACTAATATATTTGTTATTATTATAATTTAAAAATATATAATAAGTCTTATTTTTTTTATCACTTTTATAATTTTGTGAAAAATTATTAAAAAAAAAAAATCCAAAAAATGTTTATTCAGCAAAGCCGGTGTTCGACATATATAAAGGAGAAAACCTTAATTAACATTAAGGTTTAAATCTTTCTCAATGCTCCTAGGCATTTCCGTTTATGTTAACAGCAGTTAACATATCTGTAAAAAATTATTAACATAGTTCTAAACGTACAACATTGAATAAAAGCTTTCACCATTGTTTTTAAGTATGGCAACACTAAATGTTTAAGCTGCTAACATTAACATCAAAAGCTCTAGTTTGTCCGTTAAGAACATTGTTCAAGAAACATCTAGTAGGTAATACAGTGTATATAAATTGGCCGTGAGAACACCATTGAGTAAGTCTAATTGGAAGCGTCGTTAAGTAAAGACAAATTAACTGCCTTGGCTGTATAATCTTGAACATTATTAAAGTGTGTTGTATAGTGTGTAATTTAAGTGTGTGTTTATATTAGAACGCAAGTGACTATTTAAACTGTTACTGTTGTATATTTTTTTAAATAAAATAAAGAGTCGTTACAACTTGTAAACTACTAAACTGCTGTTATTTGCAATCAAAGTACAGGTTTATTTAAAGGAAATAAACGACCGTTTTTAAAAGGTGAAAACGTAACAATATATATATTTTAATTTCAACTGTGCTCGTAATTTTGATTTGTTCACGTTTTTTAACAAAAATCAACAGTTTCGGTAATCTTGATTTGCTCCAAGATTTTAACCATTTTTAATATCAAAGAAATAATACCAAAGGAAACCATTTGAGCCTCCCTGTCCGTCAGTGTATCTTTCAGCAAACACACTGAGGGAGAGACGTTCATTTCTAGATCGTCTTAGATTTTCTCGAGACCGATTATTTCAACATGTTACAAACGGAATGACAAACCCAATATTCTCGCCATTTTTTTTTTTTTTTTTTTTGATGCTATTTATAAAAATACAATAATAAAAACAATTTAATAATGAATGTCAAGTTCATTGTACGATCGATCGAACTGATTGTTACACGTGTTAATTGACACTTACAAATTGTAACTGCAAATAGTGTAAAGTAAAAAAGAAAATGTTTTTATAAAAAAAAACTTTCATTTTTAGTTTTATAATGTTTATGTAAATTGTGTGATTAATAATTTATTATTTTTTTTTACTCACTTTAGGTATGCTTTCATTCTATAAAACTACACCTGCTGTTATTTTCTGGCAGTGGGTCAATCAAACATTTAACGCAGTGGTCAACTATACAAATCGTTCTGGTTCAACACCCCTCTCCAAAGAGTAAGTTTTTTGTGTATGTTTTTTGTTGTTATTTATTAATTAATTTTATTAATTTATTTAATAGAATTGAGTTAAATTTAATTTGATTATATTTTGTTTGTTTAGGCAATTGTTGACTTCATACGTTTTGGCTACTGGTGGTGCCTTGACCACAGCTTTATCTTTAAATAGAATAGTTAAGGTGATATATATATATATTTTTTTTAAGTAAATAACCTTGTGGAAATTTTTAAATTTCTATCTAATTTTGAATAAAACTATTTTATTTTAATTTCAGAATTTAAATCCTTTGATTGGCCGTTTGGTACCTTTGGCAGCTGTGGCTGCTGCTAATTGCATCAATGTACCCATGATGCGTTTGCAGTAAGTTATTGAAACTTTTAAACAAAAATATTACAAATTTTAATTAATATTTTTTTTTTTTTTAATTACAGAGAATTAAAGAATGGTGTCACCTTATTGGATGAACAAAACAATGAAATGGGTGTATCCAAGAAAGCAGCAGCTGTAGGTATTACTGCAGTAGTAGCTAGTAGAATAGCTATGGCCACTCCTGGCATGGGTAATTAGAACATTTCTTTAAAATACTAATAATTTTATATAAAAAAAATTTAATTCTTCTTTGCAGTTTTAACTCCTTTGTTGATAAACAAATTGGAAAGGGGTGGTTTCTTGAAACGCTTCCCTAAGGCTAGTGCTCCCATACAAACTTTGTTTTGTGGTTTTGTTTTAATCTTTGCCACACCTTTAGGCTGTGCTTTCTTCAGTCAAAGAGCTGCCATAGATGTAAGTATTTAAAAACATATTTTAAAATTAAATTTATAACTATTTCTTAAAACGTCTCTTAATAGGTTAAGAGCTTAGAACCTGAGGTACAAGAATCTATTAAAAAGAAGAACTCGGAATTAACACAAGTTTGGTTTAACAAGGGCTTATAAATGTCTCCCAATAAAAATATCTTCCAAACTTAATGTCAGCCATTATTAATGCAAACAAGAGCTTAGCAATCTTAAAAGAAAAAATTAAAAATTACAAATGAATAGTTTAATTCACCCACACACACACAAAACTAAATGTGTCTTGACAATAATTTGAATGAAATAATAATAATAATAATACTTTTATATTATTTAATTAATTTTAGGTGTGAGTAGTAACAAAAAAAAATCTAATATATTTTAGATGTTTTATATATTTTTCCAATTCGTTTGCATTTATTTGTTGTGTTCTTCCTAAGTTCCATAAGACAAACAGACAACACATTTACACACAGTGTATTCCAAGCTATTACGAAACATAAAAATACCTCAAACAAATTATACATATTTAATAGAAAATTAAAATTAAAAAAACAATGTCTTAATTAAGTAAGGATTATTAAATAATTAATAATATTGTATTAAGACAGTAAGTAGTAGTTGGTTGTTTATTTAGTTTCTCATTATGTCCTTTTAATTTAGTTTCGTTTTAAGAAAACTAAAATATTGTAAACATTTTGTTAAATTAAATATGTAATATTCTATTTGTAATATATAATAAATAAATAAAAAAAAATAAATAATTAATTGTTGATACGTCGTATAGGGAAGAACTGGGGTCTAAATTGTACACATCGGTTGTGAGACCCATACTCATTTATGGATGTTCGGTATGGTGGGAGACTTTAAGAAAAGGGAAGTATAGAAACCTTCTTTCTAAAGTTCAGAGATATGCTTTAATTGGCATTACGGGTGCCATGAGAAGTACACCTCAGGCAGCACTGGACATCATTCTAAACCTTCTTCCAATTGAGGAGTTCGTTAAAGGAATGGCTGTGGGGAGCTTATTTAGACTGAAGGAAATGGGAGTAATAAGGAGCTTTACAGCGGGGCATGTTAGCATACTTAATGAAGTTAAGTTTGATAGTCGAACATTATCCTCGGCCGCCCAAACGGATTATGTCGGTACTATACTTGACTTCGAGGCTACTACCGCTATTGAAATCCCTAGTAGGGACTGGAGCGGAAAAGCTCCTTGGAGGATGTGGTATCTTCACAGATGGATGTAGACACACAGGCGGATGTTTACTTCATGGGTACAAATATTAGATGATCTTTTAGATTGCCTAATAGTTGCAGCGTTTTACAAGCAGAAATTCTAGGCATTTACAAGGCCCTAGGATTACTGGAGGAAAATGTTGAGGGGGACACTGAGGTTACTATCTATGTGGATAGTCAGGCAGCACTAATGGCAATGACAAGTTATTGTGTCAGGTCCAGATTGGTGCTTGAGTGCAGGAAGGAATTTAGAAGGCTAATGGATGCCTACAGAATAAAACTCTGTTGGGTTCCTAGTCACTGTGATATTCTCGGCAATGAAATAGCCGATGAGCTAGCTCTTAAGGGCTCGGTGCTGGACAGGAGGTCTTTTGTGGAGGTATCGGTTAGGATTCTAATTGGGACATATTTCATGGCCACAAGGGAATGGACTGTAGTAAGAACGAATCATGCTTCGAGGAGTAAAATGGACTGCAGAGTATCTAGAGCGTTATGGTCTAGTCTTAAACCAGCAAATTTGATGCATCTTTTGGGCATGAGTCGTGAGAATCTAAGGGTCATTGTTGGTATGATTACCGGTCACCTAGCAATAGGGAATATGACAAGTAAGTGGAACACTGGCACGTCAGACTTTTGTAGGACGAGCGATGATGTGGAGAAGGGTTTCAGACTGAAGTGATTTGGAAGCCATATTCTACACGTACTGGAGGAGGTTGCGGGTAGTGAACTCGACAACCTTATAGGGTTCATAATGGGGATAAAGTGGCTTAGAGGTAGTCGGTAGTTGATTAATGGGTCTTGAGTTCTACAATTTTATTTTCTTATATTTCTTTTTCTTCTTTCTACTTTCTTTCTACTCTTGTGCCTTATTCTCTTTCTTCGTTTTATTAGCTTTCTCTGGTATTTACAAAGGGATCACAATGGACCAGATGGTCTCTAGCATAACCTACGTCGAACAAAAATGTTAACTGTTTTCACTGTTTCAAAGAAAATTATTAAAAATAACTTATTTTTATTTTATTCTTTCTTATAAAAACTGAAATTTTAAAGCAGGGGTTCTCACAAGCATCAGCTTCATGACCTCCTTCCGACATTACAACTCAATAATGACCCACCATTATTTTTATGTAGTAATTTCACACATGTCAAAAATTTGAAATACGATTTTATTATTTGACATCAAATATGTTTTGGAAACAATGTTGCAACATAGACCAAAGTTTAAGTTTAATTCTCGTTTAAGAAAAAAAAAACTTAAAATGAAAGACAATTTCTAATTTTGATATCAAATTTTAATAATGCATACATGTGCAAGCAAATAAGAATATTCAAAAAATGTAGTTTTTTTAAGTTGACATATTTTTAAGAGAATATATTCAAAAAATGGTACTTGATATCTCATATTAATCTTAAATCAGTCTTAAACATAAAGACAAAACTTAATTTAGAAAAATATAAAACTTACACTCATAAAAAATTTATTAGCTTAGAACTAAGTAATATTCCAGAATTAGCCAGATTTAATTTTTTTAGTCTGAAAATGTTCTCGGAATTGTTTTCTATTTAATGGATTTTCTGACTAAGACCAGAGTTGTCAGATTTTTTTGAGCCTCTGTCGTCAAATTGCTAATCAGAAATCGCCTAAATTTTATTTGTTTTTTTTTTTTTTTTAAGAAATATTAAAAAGTTAACCAACGATAATTGCAATAGAATAATAGAATAAAAAAATATATCACTTAAAATACACTTTTCTGATATAAAGCTCCATTTTAGATCAACATCTTTTAAAATTTATTGAAATTTTTTATATTTTTTAAAAGAATAATTCTAACATTATATGACAATATTGGTGCAATTTAAATTATAAATTGTTTCAAAGAATTCATTTATTCGTTTTGATTTCATTGTGACCGAAATCATTAATATTCTTAATATATTTGAAAGATGAAGGAAAACAAATTATCAAACATTTATTACTTAAGTATTGTAAAATATATTTGTTGAGGATAAAATTTCCTCAATTATCTGAGGGTATTTAGAAATTAAGGCTCTTAATTTTGCTAGATAGGCAAATACTAAAAATAGTCGATTTTTGGAAAAGAAAATTTAATAGTCTTTCTCCACGAATGCCTATTTAAATCTAATTAAAACTTATACTAGTTGAAACTTCAAATAAATAAAACACAAATTAAAAATACACCAACAACGGCTAATAAGAATCCTGCCGCCATCGAGCATCAGTCATTTGCCACTGGTCACTCATCCAACGCTGGAGAAGCTGCATAGCACACCCACGCCAGGGGTGCTAGGTAAAAGGTTTTCGACCATTAAGTGACTGAACATCCCTAAAATAAAAAATAATAAATAAAATAATTAAAAAAAAAAATCAGGTAGAACATTTAGACCGGGAAAGAAAATTATAATCCGTTTTGTTAGTTTTGTAGGCAAAACGAGCGCGGTTAGGGTTGAGCTCAGGCCTATAAATTCGTCGCGATAGTAATCCTAAAATGAGGCATTAGCGTTCTAAATGTTTGACCTATAGAAAAAAATAATCTGAAAAAAAAGGATCCCTGATAAAAAAATACAAATAAATAAAACCTAAAATAAAAAAAAGGGAAAACAAAAATAAAAAAAGGGGAATAATAAAACACTTACAAGGAAAAACTAGGACATAGGACAACAGACGGACGGACAGAAAACCTTAGGAAGTGTCAGGAAGCGTCACAATCCTTGAAGCCAGCCAACGAAAGTAGCAACCTGTAAAATAGAGAAGAAAAAAAAACGAAAACGAGTAGAACCAGCAGCTTGCACAGAGCCGATAAGAAGAAAATTCACCTGTGTTAATTTGAAACCTGAAAATAGAAATAGAAAATACCTATTAAAACTCTTAAAAAATAAAATAAAATTTGTTTGGAAATAAAAAATTGCATAGCAGCAAAATATAATTTTTAATTAACAATTAAAATTATATTTTTCTACTTTTTTTTATGTAATTCATTTTTCTTTTTGTAATTTATTTGAGAAAGCTAAATAGAAAGCTTCAAAAATTGTTTTAAAATTTCAAAAATAAAAGACACCAGACCTGATTATAATGTTTAAATGAAATTTTGTGAGTTTTGTCATTTAGAATGATGTGGTAGGCAAATTCAAAAGCGGTGAGTAAACGAAGAGAATTATATAAGAATGTAATGGTGAGAGTTAGCTAGCTCTGGGAGGGAAGAGAGTGGTTTGGCAAAGACACCGGCCAAATCCGTATTTCTAGGTATGTGAGTATCAGGGAGTTTGCTTGAAATCAAACTTACTTCGGGCCTCAACATATATAATATTTTATTTTTTTTTTTTTTTTTTTTTTTTTTTATAAGCTCCTACAGCTGGTATGATTCTTTTGTAGGTGGACAGTTACCCAGCTCTGGCGGCAAGAACCACCCCATCCGGCGAGCTTCAGCCCGGCATAAGCGAGCATACCAGCGCCGCCGTCAGTCTGGCCACTTCATGTGCTGGTAAACAGCCAGCTGTTTTATTTTGTCCCGTTCACTCACTACATATGTTGCTCAGATTAGGGTCTTCGTTTATTTCTAATAAATTCTATCACTAAAACTTTATATTTTAATTTTATTTAAAATGCATCAGACTTCCATACTACCAAAGACAGTCATATACTTATACTTGGATAGTTCAATTAAAACCAGAAAGAAAGATATTGTCGGTGAAGACCGACTATATGATACCCTACATTGTTGTGTACGAGCATAAAAATTCGGAAAGGGGACTTATATTACACCTGTGACAAATTTTTCTAAATGTAAAATAAAATATGCAAATACAGAATAATGCATTGATACTAACATTTAGATGATTTTATGCACTTTTAGGCGATTCCTGAAAGTGGGTTTATATGGGAGCTATGATAAATTATGGACCGATTCTCATAAATTTTATCAATATTGTTTCTACTTATATAAAACTTATTTGTGTCGAATATTAACTTCATACTAATATTAGTATTTGATTTATGCACGTTAAAATGATTTTCGGAAGAGTGGTTTATATGGAAGCTATAGTCAGCTGTGGACCGATCTTCATAAAATTTGGTACAAAGATTTATACTTGTACAGAACTTCTTTGCACCGAATTTCATTCAAATATTCTTATTTTTAAGACATTTCTGAGTGTTTAAACTTTATTCCGGGGGGACATTTGTATGGGGACTAGGTGAAATAATGGACCGATCATAACTAATTTTAATAGGCTTCATCCTTGCATCATAAAAGTCCCAAATTTCATTTAATTATCTTTAAAATTGCGACCTGTACTTTGTGTAGCAGGTTTACATGGACAGCCAGCCAGCCAGACGGACATCGTTAGATCGATTTAAAAAGTGTTGGATAACTTTTTCTATGTGTTACAAACATCAGCACAAACGGATAATAACCCAACCACCTATGGTGGTGTAGGGTATAAAAAGTTAACTG
Source organism: Protocalliphora azurea (assembly GCA_932274085.1). NCBI lineage: Eukaryota > Metazoa > Arthropoda > Insecta > Diptera > Calliphoridae > Protocalliphora > Protocalliphora azurea. Next base: position 202,408,904 of record OW026519.1, on the reverse strand, counting down.
GCAGGGGTTCAAATACTTCTAATTTGTATTTAAAATGTATATGAATGGCAATTTGAAGGTTTTTGAAGCTGATGAAGCAGCGTAATATACGATGCAATAGCGCACAAGAATTTCCAATCAGAAAAAATCATTTCAAAAAATAGGAAAGGCAAAGAAACAACTCAACCAAATTGGATTTTGTGAGAACGTTTTTGGTTATTTTTTGCTTAAAATATTAAAATGGGTGCCCTCGAGCCTCAAGGGAACCGTACGAAGTTTGTAAGGGGGACGAGTAGACTTTTTGTTTGAACATAGAATATAATATATAAAAATAAAATTAAAATTGCAGAGTATTCAAAGATATTCATATAGAGTAAAACTCGATAATTGTTTTTTGTATTTGAGTTTTACTATCATCTTTTTCATTTTTGTCAAAAGTTTGTCAAAGTTTTGTCAAAGATACAATCGAGTTATAAATATTTCGATTTAAATTTAATAATAAATTTTTCAAAAAATACATAAAATCTCGAATCTAGTCAATTCCGATTTCGGACTTTAAATATAAGTAAAAAATTTAAACTTTATCGTAATATATTTTCAGAAATTTGTTTATAATATAAAACAACTTTCCGTACAACTTTTTATCTGGTTACCCATTAAAAAAATGTTTGGCATCAAATTATTGCCAAATAATTTTCGTTTTTCACTATTTTTTAAAAAGCATTTAATGTTTATTCATTAAAATATGAAATTCGAAAGAAAATAACTTTTATCTTAACGGCCTTTTTCACATCCCGAAATCTTTAACTCACTGTTGCAGCTTTCCTATTTTGGGCAGAAAAATAAGCAATTAAATTTTGATTAGGCTTAATTTTGTTATTATATATAGTTCAAAAATCCTGAGTTTTACAACAATTATATTATATTGTTTATATTCTTTCTCCTTTCTCAATGCTTCTCAACCTTTCTATTTATGTTAACAGCAGTTAACATATCTGTAGAAATTATTAACATAGCTGTAAACATACAACATTGAATGAAAAGCTTTCACCATTGTTTGTAAGAATGTCAACACTAAGGTAATGCAGTGTATATAAATTGGCCGTGAGAACACCATTCAGTCAGTCTAGTTGGAAACATCGTTAAGTAAAGGTAAATTAACTGCCTTGAAGTTGGCCTTGTACATTATTAAAGTGTGTTGTATAAAGTGTGTAATTTAAGTATGTGTGGGTATTAGAACATAGTGACTATTTAAACTGTTGTTGTTGTACTTTTTAAATAATATAAAGAGTTGTTACAATTTTTAAACTACTAAACTGCTTTTATTTGCAATCAAACGTATCCGGTTTAATTAAAAGGAAATAAACCACCGTTTTTAAAAGGTAAAAATGTAACAATATTAAGTAAATTATTACAATGACGAGAAAGTCATAATCTAACCCAAAGCTACTTTGTAAATGACTTAATTATTTTATTTATATTAATGCAATTCGTTAATTTTAAAATTTGTATCGTAAAACAGCTTGTCATCTCTGATCCGGCGGGCAAGGATGGTTACAGGGTAACTGGTTATTTAACACGTAACTAAATATGTAAGATTTTTCCGTCAGAGAATGTCAAATTCGCTCTATGGGAGAATTATATTTTGGAAATTGCTTGGTTGGTTGGTTGGTTTACGTGGTAGCCCGTAGCCTTACGGGCAATCAATTAGACTCGTTAGAATCCGTTTTGATGGAACCACACTACTCGCCAGGTGAATAAGTTGTATTGAGTCTGTAATGAAATAGAAGTGTAGGGAAGAACAATGAGAACATAAATTAATTAGATCCAGCGTGTAGCATTGAGATATTTAATGATATCACTGGGTCTAGTATCAGATATCTCACACAGGTTGTCTAATTGGCACCCTCCCAGAAATTTATGTCTGCTTGCGTTCAAGGCTGGACATTCACATAGAAGATGAAATACTGTCTCCTCCTTCCCGCTATTGCCACAACTACGACAATATTCGTTGTAAGGAAGACCAAGTCTGCTTGCATGTTTTCCGATCATCCAGTGACCTGTAAACAATGCTATTAGTCTCGAGATGTCTTTGCGTTTGTAGCCAATGAGTTGCATTGAGCGTTTTTCGTTGTAGGTCGTGACATTGTTAAAGGCGCCTTCTATGTCCAGAAAGGTAGCCATAGCGTATTGTTTAAATTCAATGGATCTCTCGATGACCCTTACGACCTCATGAAGAGCCGACTCCGTGGAGCGACCTTTAATGTAGGCATGCTGACTTCCTGAGAGTCGAGTTGTACCCTCTAGACGCTGCCTTATATGTAAATCAATGAGTCTCTCCAGAGTTTTCAACTGAAAAGATGAGAGACTAATCGGACGGAAGTCCTTTGCATTCTCATGACTTCTTTTTCCGGTTTTTGGAATGAACACTACCTTCACTCTTCTCCAATTCCGGGGAACATAGTTGAGGGTTAGGCAGAGTTTAAATATTCTATGTAACCAGGGTATGATGTATACCTTTGCACTTTGTAGCATCCGTGGTATAATACCATCAGGCCCTGCAGATTTCTACGGAGAGAAGCTATCCATTGCATATGAAATTTTCTCAACGGACATTATGTCATCCTCGATTCCTTGCGAGGATTTAATATGCCCCATCTCCTGGTCTGTGACATCTGTACAGCCAGGAAAATGAGTATTAAGTAAAATGTCCAAAGATTCCGCCGACGATTCTGACCATTTGCCAAAACCTTACTGAGTCTAGATTCGCAGAAGCCTTTCCATGAATCTCTTTTTGCGATCTTCATTGCTTTCTTATATTCCCTATGCTTATCGTGATACAACTGCCACGATTTTGTTATGTAGCCAATATTGAAAGCATTGCGTGCCTCCTTGCGTAGCTTCGAGAGTTCCTTGTTCCACCAGGGAGGGAAACTCGTTTTAGCCTTCGTCATTGGACAGGATATATTAAAAGCTTTAACAATTTCCTTGCTTAATGAGCTCTCAATTTGGTCAAGACCCTCAGTCGTTGCTTCGACTGGAGGTATTTTTTTCAGTTTGTGCATGAGAATCCCATTGAACTTAGTCCAGTTCGTTCGTCTTGGGTTTCTGAAAGTTGACGCTGTTTCTTTGCAGACGAGTCCAATGTCGAAAAATATCCAGTAATGATCCGAAAAGGATTTCTCTTTGGATACTCTTCACTTATCAACTGATAAATTAGACCTGTCTTTCGTAAATGTAATGTCTAGCACCTCTTACCATCCATTACGGTTCACCGAGCTCGGAAAAACGAATGTGGGGTCGTTGCCAGAGTTGCATATGGTCAGGTGGTTAGTATTAATGAAATCAAATATACACTCACCTCTGTTGTTGATTTCAGTGCTACCCCATATTGTATGCCTTGAGTTTGCATCACAGCCAAGGATAATCTCGTCTTGAGCCTCTATACAGGCCAGAAACTCCTTCACTGCCATATAGCTGGAGGCGATCAGGAAACTCCTGTTTCGCACTAATTCGACCCTTTCGACTGTCAAGTCTGCTGAGGTATACTGTGAGCTTAAAAAACAGTGTTTTTGTAAAATTTTGTTAATGGTTATTTTACATTTAAAAGAAATAGTTTTATAAAAATTGTGCAAGAAAGTGCGAATTTCTCAAATAAAAAGTATGTGTTTACTCTATGACTGATTGAAAATAATGATATAAGATTTATTAGAATACGTGTACCACTTTTTTAACATTTAACATAATATACATAAAAAGGTTACTCTCTTCTTACATAGTGTCTATATTAGACAATTTTTTAGCAAGACAAACGTCAAAATTAAGGTGAATTTATGGAAGGTGTCAAGAATTGCACAAAAAAGAACAATAAGGCTAATTAATGTTTTTTATATATGCAGTTTGACGACTGTAACAAGCAAAAATAATAAGCATCTGTTTAACTGAGGTAACCTTGTATACATTTGTACTGATTTTGACGTTTGTCTTGATTAAAATTTATCTAATATAGATACTACGTAATGGTAAATAAATTAGCGTTAATATCAGATGTAGTCCTGGGATGATGAACACCACAGCCAACAAGTGGTGTTCATTATATTATAGTTGTTACTAGGATCCATTACTCTACGTCTACACGAAGTAATTTTTATTTTCTAACAAGAAATAACGTCGGCCGAATAACGGAAACAAATTTTTATTTTCAACTTTATGTTAAGGGGTAGAGAATACGTATAGGAGAAATTTTAATTTTAAAATGGATTTTTACCGAAAATTTTATTTTTTTTTTTCGTTTTTATTTTTATTTGTCTTTTTAAAGCAATATTAATAGTTTGCAGCTATATTTTGTTAAAAAGAGTATAATATTAAAAAAAAAAACAATAAATTTGACATCTTATGTTAAACACTATTGCTCAATTTTATGTTTAAACAATCATTGCGAACACGTAACATTTCAAAGAGAGAGAGAGACAAAATTTGACAATTGCCAACATAAAAATGTCTTCGTGCAGACTAGGAATAAAATCAGCTTTCAAACAATCGACATTTTATATAATTTATATTTTTAGGTTTTTATAAGACAAATAACAAAAATAGTCAAAAGAGGAAGAAATCTCGAATATATCGTATAAAATCCAAAAAAGTCAGAAAAAGTTAAAAATGGTCGAAAATTGTTGGAAAAAGTCGAACAAGTCAAAAAGTCGACTATTCCAAAATTTAAAAAAGACATGAAATCTTCTATTTAAATATTGATAGTCGAAAAATCGATTATTTAAAAAAGTCGAAAAGTCGACTTTTTGTTCTCACTATAAAAGTAGTAACACGTGTCGAAACTAGAAACACGTGTAGATCCTACATAATTTACATAGGATCTACACGAAAAAATGTTCTATCAAAACAAATGGCAAAACGTCAGCAGAGCTACGGCATTTTTTTATATGGGAACACATAGATAAAATTTTATTATAATAAATCACTTTTTTTCGTCGAGGTATGATATCTAAATTTAATGATAATCAATTCTATTAGTGATAAATTCTTAAGATGGTAAGATTTTGGCGTTGTCATGATTTTTCTATAATTGTTCATATCTCGTGTAGACCTTACGTTAAAAAAATATCGATAAATAATTTAGCTAAAATTCCAGCGATTTTTCATTAAATTGTTTTGTTAAAAATACAAATGGTTGGCAGCACTGCACCCACTGCTGCACAAAAAGTTACTATTCAGTGTAAAGTGATATCAAAATTATGAGGATTTATTTATTTTCAATGCGATAACTGTCAAAATCCATAGAAAAAAATAAATTTCTCTTGGCAAAAGGTTGCTCATAACGTTTAACTACAATTATAAAAAATCAAAAAATCGTCTTAGCTTTGGAACTACTTATAAATCCATGTTGACTTCAAAAATCATTCACGTTGTTTTTTCAACTTCGTCGTAGAAAACGAATAGGAGTAGATGAGAAGAATACTTGGGTTTTTTTGTGTAACAATTTAGATTCACTATCTACGCGTGTTCGTCTTTTTCTACTTAAATGAGAAATTAAGTGTTATTTTAAATTGAAAGTAAAATTTTTAAAGTAGTTAAGTAGACTTTTTTGGTAAATAATATAGAGACAAAAAATAAATTTGGAAAACGTGTAAAAGCTTTTTCTTATATAGACAGTAAGGTGCATAAAAATTAAAAAAAGCAAAAAAACTTGCTAAGCTGCTGAATTCAAACTTTTGGAAACAAAAACGCCAGCAACAATAACAACAAAACCTATTTAGTTTTAATTACAATTAAACTTCTATGGTTATAATTACTAGCTGTTGTGTGCATTCTTTTAGTTTATATGGCGTGCGGCTGTGTGTTCGCATTTTAATTAACTAGAAACAAGTTGAAGTTTTATAAAAAAAAAAATAATATAAGCGGCAAAACGAACTTTGGTCCTTGAATTATAAAATCAAAGGGCTAAAAGGAAGAAATTTAAACCTACAAGAAAGAAAACAAATGTGGTCAACACAGGAATTAAACAACGCCGTTTTTTATTTCCTTATCAATCATTAGAAAAAGAAAACAACGAAAAACCATACACAACGATTTAAGATAAAATTCCCACTACAGTAAAAACAAAATAATTAAAAAAAACTGAAAGCAAGAAAAGAGAAAATTTGCTAAACGTCATAATAGAAATAAAAATCTAGATAGAAGAGAGTCGTACTGTCAGAGCCTCATAAGCAGAGTGGGAGAAAGCAAGTAGCGGAAACGCAGTTGGAGCAACAAAACACTGGCATTTTGCAAAACTTTTTCAGTAGTAAAACATTAGGCAGTCTATAAAAAACACCTCCAACAACTAGCCGTGTTGGGAGCTGCCAGCTAGAAAGTAAATAGTTCTAACAAGAAAAGCCACATATATTCCATAAACAAAACGTAGCAGCAGCAAATAAAATAATTATAATTTCATGAAATTTATAAAATAAAATAATTGTTAATTAAAAAGCCCTAAGGAAAAGAGAATTTCAAGAAATTTTGTGTGTTTTAGGAAATCAGCTGTTTCTTTTTAGAAAACTAAATTCCAAAAGTAAGAACAGAGCGAGAAGAAAACTTACTGCAAAATGAATATAGACGACTATGAATCTTTGCCCACCACAAGTGTGAGTGTAAATATGACGGCCGGAGCTATAGCCGGCATATTGGAACACATTATCATGTATCCCATGGATTCAGTAAAGGTATGATTTGTGTGACTAAAATATTTACTTGAAATATTGTTATTTTTGCAATTACCTAACCTAAAATTTAAGTGTGAAGTGCGTTTAGTGATGTAATTCACCTTTTTTTTTCATGTACTTTTAACACTATTACTCTTTCTCGCGTGCTCATTCTCCTTTATGTATAAAAAAGTGTTTACTTTTTATTTTCTATGCTCTCTTTTTGGCATAATTTTTATTTTTTGATGTTTTGTTTTTATTCATTAATTTCTTTAATATCTTCTTTTTCTTGTCCACATGTGACACCTGCATACAAAAAAATTAATTTTCATCACAAAGCCATTTAGAAAAGTTTTTTTAGAATCTAAAAATATCTGAAAGTACTTTTTTTATATTTATTACACATGTTACAACACAACATATTGTTGCTCAGCTGTTTTTAATAATTTTTGGGTTTCTTTTTTGATTTGTCATTCGCTTAGGAAATTGTAAATAGATAAAGTGTGTTGTTGAGTGTTTATTTATACTTCATCACTTTAATTGAAAAAAAATTCTTATCAGCTTTTATATCTTATAAGATTTTTTTTTATTTTATTATTTATATTGCGCTTTAAATCAAGATTACCAGCACATTTTTATAATGATTTAGTAGCATTTTAATTCGGGATTAAAGTAATGTAAAAAATTTTGCCTCTAAAGTCTTGATATATTTTTCTAAGTATATATTTATTAATAAATATGTGATTTTATTTATATTAAACCCATTTAAAACTACGTGTTAATACCTTTCCATGACATATAACATGACCATATTTAATTCCTTGAGAGGAAAATTTTATTTTATTTATTTGTTTTATATATATATATATATATATATATATATATATATATATATATATATATATATATATATATATATATATATAATTTTTGATTTCTAAAAAGAAGCCAGTGTTCGACATATATAGAGGAGAAAGTCTTTGAGATTGGACGAAGGCCGGCTACATAGATACATATTTATTAACATTAAAAAATATATTTTCATTTCAACTGTGCTGTAATCTTGATTTGTTCCAACATTTATTTTCCAAGAAGATTGTTCAAATATTAAAAAAAAAAGTGGAAGGAGAAAAATTAATAATGATTAAACAAACATCTTGTGAAATATTTTAAATATTTAGTCTATACAATAGTTTGCCAAAATATATATATTTTTTCTTTGAAATATAAATGGTTTTTTATTTGTTTCCTAAATGCAAGAGACAAAATAAAAATAATTTAAATAATTATTCAATATTATTTACATATGTATATTCTCTATAAGTTATTTGTTTGATATTTTACAATTGACATTAAAATCAAAAATTGCTAAAGACGGTTCTTAGCGGGTTAGATAATGCATTCATAAATATATTTTTCACAACATTCTTCATTAATAACACTGGTCGGCAAAGAAATCCTTCAAAGAAAAATATGTTGACTAAATGGAATTTTAATTTTTTTTCTATCACATACTGATATTTCAATAGTTAGTCAAAAATTAGTATCAGATTTTTTTTCATTCAAAATTAAAAAAAAAAATGTTTCTTAACCTTAGTCAAAAAACTGAGTATATTATGAACAAATATCAATTTTGTTCACAATTAACTAAAGACATCAATATCAAAAAATGTTTGTATTTACAGGCATTATATTACGTATACGTCGTGTATGCCACACTATTTGTGTACAGATTTTACTATAGGTTTTACTGCACTCAATTCTAAATAAGGTCAAGGTTTTCTCATCAATTTGTGTTATATAAAACTTCTTTTATTCGTAGCTTTGCTAGCAGTATGATTCGGTGAAAACTGCAAGAAAAACGGTTTTCCGAAACTTATTTTTGAATAACTTCAAAAGTATTGAGATAAAAATATACATGTAGAGCAAATCTTCTACTGTGGGACCGATCGCCCCACTGTAGAACATTTGTATCTCCTAAACTACTGGACGGGTCGCATTGAAATGTATGGGAAATTTGTAGATGAGCATCTATTGTTTCAGAAATATCATCTTATAGTCACCTGTAATAATACGAGATAAAGCTATAGGGTACAAAATTGACCACCTCGAAAAAGTTAAAAAAAATCGTAGATTTAAAAACCTTAGCAAAGAACTTGATGAGGTAAAAAATGTACTTACTCACTTATAATATCTCTAATGGTTAAAAAGATATTTGTGCTCGAATTTGGAAACTTCGATTTTTTGCATTGACTTTTTTGGCTTTTCTCAAACAATTTCCGTAATATAGGAGTGATTATCTCAAAATTTCATTACATTCAGAAATAATGTGTTAAATTTTTTTTAATTATTTCATCTGTCATAAAAAATTATCAGTATAAACTTTAAAATGAGTAGGAAAAAATGTTTTTTCCCAAAGAGGGTCTGATTCTTTCACTTTTTTCTCAAAAGAGAATTCTTCAATTATAGGAAAGTCAATTGGAAGACCAACTCTCACTAACTCTTTATACAACTTTTTATTTGATTGAGAGTTGCACCCTATATACACGATTGGTTGATATAGGAAATTTTTTAATGAAATTTCAAGTTCATCATATATATATATATTTCATTATAACCTTTTTTTCAATCAACTAATTTTTCTTAAACATTTTATTATTTTTTTTTTTTTTTAAGAAAAACTTTTTTCAATATCTAATTACATAAAAAACTAGATATGTGTATTTTATTTATATTGTCACATACCATCCCAAAATTTTTTGGAAATTGTACAAATGAATTAATTATCATAGTTAATTAAGACAGTACATTGTTTAAAATATTATTTTTATTTATAATTTATAATTATAACTAATAAATTATAAAAGATCTTAAATTGGCTCCTTTTGCCACTCCCCTAATTAAGCTCTTCAGTAAACTAAGTAGGTATACAGCTAAACAATTTTAAAAGTATATAATGCCAAATGTACACAGTATAGGCCTGCAATTGTGTAACCGCATTTACAATTCAATATACATTTGAAAATTAAATTGAAAAATAAAAAACCGTATGACATGTTATTCCACTTATGGAAACTATTGTATTTCAAATGACATGAAAACAATTTTAAAAAAGAATTTGCAATGATGTCATCGTACTCGGTATTAAAGTTAAATATTTTCTTTTTTAAAATTTATACATATATGAGGGTCAAAGGGATCAACATTAGGAAATATTGTTGAGGCTTTTATTCGCCATATAAATAGATATATTAAAAATATTGATTTGAAAAATATTTCATTTAAATAAGGATCTAGAATCCCCTAGAATCGTTGATTGGGTTGTAAAAAGATATTGTGTGAAACATTAGTGAAATTGCATATCGTTAACCCCCCGTGCCGTATAGGACCTGAAGTTTGTATGGTACGTTTATATGGTGAAAATGTGGCTTCTTTACAGGTTTTAGAAAAAATTACCTATTAATCGTAATATACATATCATTATCTATTAAAAAAGACTTACTTAATAAATAAAAGGAAAAACACAAAAAATGCCTTTGTGATGAAATCCGCAAAATTCAAATTCAAAATCTGTTTAATAAAATTTTTAAAAGTTTGAAATTGGAATTTTGAAACAGTTTTTGAAAAAATCAACTTTTTAAACCCAGCATAGAAAGGGGTTTGAATTATCCTGCAGAAACAAAAACATTTTTCTCAGTAATTATATTTCAAATTTAAATAAAAACAGCAATTTATTTATGAATTGCTCAAAAAATTAAAAATTTTTTTGTACACTCCTTACACAAGTGGTCAAAAATATATTAATGGTTTGGGGAATTCTTAATAACTTGAACATTTTTTAACCGATTTGTTCCTTTTATAACTTGTTTTATAGATAATTATGTTTAGATTACGATTTTAAACATTTTGTTACGATTTTTTAACATTTTGTAAAGCGAAGCATTTAATAGCTAAATATCCGATTTTATTATTATTTCACGCAATATCTTTTTACAACCCAGTGAACGAGGGGAGTTGCGGTCAAAGTTCAAAAGCCGGTGAATTTTGGTGCAGTCTAATGTTTATGTATACGTCTTAAAAAAAAAAAAAAAAAAAAAAAAACGGTTTTATCGTTAAACACAAAAATTTGAATTGTTTTTTCATATATTTGAATGATTAAAAAACTTCTCAATTTGAAATGTTAAATTATATAACACACAAAAAACATGATAACTTTCGTAAAGGGAAGAAATTTGTAGTATTTTTTGTACATTGGAATATGTTAAACATACCCAAAGTCAAAAGTAACAAAACAATTATAAATAAAAATTATAAATTTTTAAGTAAAATTTATGTTTCTCTTAAGTATACCACACTTTTAAATGTATAGTTTTGTGAAATAAAAGGTATCCGAGTGCATAATTTGCGTTTTATTTTAAGATTTGTGAAAAAATGTGGCAACTGAAAAACATCTCACCCAAAAGTGATATGTTTATGAACATTAGTGTTTAAACACATCGTGTTAAAAATAAAAACATTTTTTTTTTTAAACAAAATTTTAATATTAAATTCTGTAAATATTTGAAAAAAAAAAAATTAAATAAAAAGGACCTTTTTTTGGTATTTTATGATGTATTTAAAGCAAAGATTTTTTTCTTTGTTATGCCATTTATTGAATATTATTATATCTGTTTATTGGTCATAGACTTGAAAACGAAAAAATACCCACAAATACATATTGTTAATTACTGTAAATACCAAAATAAAACTTTTAAATTTTCTATGTCATTCTATATTATGCAACAAATATGGTGTGATTTCTAAAAAGAAAACATTACAAATTGTTGGTCTAAATAAAACAAATTATTTTAAATTTAATATTATAAGATAAATTAATTAAATTAATAACTTTAAACATAAATAAAAATTAACAAATATTTAATTTTATTTTTCAATTTATTAGTTTATACTTAAATTCATAAATTGAAAACTATAGCATCTTATTTACATTTCATATTCTTTTAATAATAATTGAGATATTTTCAACAACAATAACATCTGCTTTATATAAAAAAAAAAAACTTGATCATATTACGTTTTGAGTACGTTATTCCTGGAAGCAATAAAGATAAGATTACTGAACAATACTCATATATCTACTACTTTTTTCCACATGTTATTTAAAGATGACATAGAAAAAATTAAAAACAACTAAATGGCAAACTAACAAATATTTGAATATGTATTATAAATTATTTTGCTACATTTAGGGAATTTACCCTCATTTAGAGGAGGGGGCTATGGAAAAGATGTTATTTTCTATTTAAAATTATATTTTTCAAAACAGGAAAATACCAAGTTTTATCAGGCTGCTATAAATAAATATATTTCATATTTGAAAATTATTTTTCATATTGATGAAATTGAAGAAAAAAAAAACACTATTTTGTATTAAAATAAAAGGCAATATACGAGGGTTAATATGAAGATATAAATAAAATTTGTATTTTTTATAAAAAAAATTCAAAAAGATTTCACAAAAAAGTACAATACATTTTTATTATTTTTGAATATATTAATATACATTTCATACTATAATTATGTATTTTAAAATATAATTTTATGTTTATAATAATTTTAATTTTATCTTTACACAGAGGAAAAAAGTACATACATTTTAAATTTTTTTTCATAAATATGAATCGAACATGACTTTTTTTCCAAACTTTTTTCATAAAAAATAAAATTTTGTTCATAGATATTATTAAATTCTTCATAATGAAAATTTTAGGAATTTTGTTAAATTTTTGATTTAATATTATTAGATTTTATTGCAAATGGTAAATGTAAATGATTATGCATGAAAAGAATCTGTAAAAAAAACAATGTTTGCATAATTTCGCTCGCATTCTGCAGCACATCATTTTGTTAAAAAGCGCTTCTGTTTTGTTTCCAAAATGTAGCTAAAAATCATCAAAAACTTGAAATTTTCTAAAATTGAAAATATAAATTAAAATTTAAACAATTTTTTCAGTCTTCTTGACTTTTGATTCATTTGGAAAAATATAAAAAAAGTTTTAATGTTTAAGAAATTATGCTTAAATACTATGAACTGAAATCAATTAAAGTAAATTTTTATATTTATGAACAAACTTTTTCCTGTGTAATAAATAAAAATTAAAATAATTGAAATTCTTTGGTTCATTTTGATATATTAATATGAGATTTTTTAATTTTTTTTTATTACTCTATTTTTTTTTTATTTTCTTTGACCTCATTTTAAATCGTTCTCATATTATTTTATAACATTTTTCAATTATTTTATTTTCATGTTTTTCTTTTATGCCTCGCATCTTAAATACTATGTATTGCTATACGATTTAATAGTTATACCATTTTAAAGTGAGAGTGTAATGAATAAAAATATAAATAAAAAAAAAAAACAAATTACTCACACAAAAATATGCTTAATAATGCTGACTGCCTAAGAAAAAAATTAATAACAGATTAACAAAACATGTTGTAGATTAAAATAGCAATAAACAAAATTGATCCAAAATATTTGTTATAAGTTCTTAACATTTTTTCCGTAGTTTTAAAAATGTTTGCATAAATTTATTTATTTTTATTTATTTTATTATTTTAGAGGAGTAAAAGCCAAAAAAGAAACAAATATGAGAAAAATTACATAATTTTTAATAGTATTAGCAGAGCAGCCAAAAATATATAAAATCGTATTTGTTTTGGGCTTCGAACGAACTAAACTGTTAGTTATTTAGCCGTTTCATTTCAAGGATCTTGGCACCGACTTTTAGCATTTTTTGCGTATTTTGGTCATAAAAGCAAATTTTGAGCTTAGCAGTGTATTTTGTTATATTTTCATAGAACATGTAATTTTAGAGCATATTTTAGCAATTTAAATGGCATATTTTTGCATATTTTATACTTTTGCATATATTACATTAAAGAGCATAATTTTAAATATTTTACTCCCAAGATAAAAATTTTGTATATTTTGCAACCAATAGAATTTTTTACATAACATTACGTTTAACAAATCAGACTTCCTAATAAATTTCAACTTATATATTGAAAGAAATGTTGTATTTTCCTAATACAATATATTTGCTTTGAATATTTTTAAGAAAATATTTTTTTAGTAACGTTTTAAAACATATTTTTGGATTTCCTAATTATTAGCTTTCAATCTTACTGTGTAATATTGTTTGAAGATTAACCCTTTTTATGATTACAATAGAATAAACAATGCATGACCAATTTTGTAATTGTGTTATTTGTTATAAAGTATTTGTAAGAATAAATTTAATCAAAGGAAATCAGATTTCTGGGGTAAATTTTAAAATTTTGGCGAAATTTTGCATTTTTTGTAAAATCTCAGATTTTTTGATAAAATTTTGGATTTCAGTAAAATTTTTAATGTCATTAAAATTTTGGATTTTTGTTAAATTTTAGAACTTTCAGATTTTTTTTGCAATTAAAATTTTTTTTATTCCGATTTTTGGTGAATTTTTTAGTTTTGATAAAATTTCGTATAATTTTGTAATTATTGGTGGAATTTTGGTGAATTAACTGTCTTTTTTATGAAATTATAATTTTGGTGAATTTTAGAATTTTTTGTGGAATTTCGAAATTTTTTGTGAAATTTTGGATTTTTTTTGACGAATTTTCGTTTTTTTTTTTTTTTTTTTTTTGTGAAGTTTTGTAGCAAAAAAATATTGAAAATTTTAAAAGTAAAACATGTAATTAATTTAAGGACAATAGTACTATAAGAAAAGAACATCTGAACCATTTACATTATTACACTTTTTTCAGAATAGAACAAACAAGATGGTAAAGGCAAAATAAAGACGACACTTTAGTCACAAAGGAATACGTCATTATGAAAAAAGTGCGCATGAAGTAAATAGTGCATATAAATCTACTTGTAAACATGAAACCAATGATCCAAACTAGAGTATCCAAAACCGAAAACCGGTTAACCGATTTCCGGTTTTTTTACAAACGCTGTTTAAGTTTTTTTCTTAATTTCGGTTTTATTTGAAACCGTTTTTTTAAAGGCGATTATCCGGTTTTTAAAACAGCATTTTATATCCAGAATTTTATGTACTAGTTTTTTCATGCTCATTTATTAGTATTTCAATCACAAAATAAATTTTATTTTATTTATTTTTTTTTAATATTTTATTTTTTTTTTTAAATATCAGGAATAGGAATTAAATATAAATTAAATTTAATAATGAAAGGCAATTAAATAAAATTGATAAATAAAAACGATGTCCATTTTAAATTAAATATATATATATATATATATATATATTAGAAAACCTTAATTTTGAAATTTTACGCATCAAAATTTATTATTTTTTAAGAGCAAAAATTATATGCTCGCATAAATTTAAGGCTCTGTTTTAAAAAAAATTAAAAGTTCAAAAGACTAAAAACCGGTTAAACAGTTTTTTCAAGAGTCCAAACCGGTCAGCCGGTTTTTTTCTTAAATGAGATTTATTCCGTTAAACCGAAACCCGGTTTTCGAAAAATTTAGGCTTTTTGAATACTCTAGGTCAAACCCAGTTTTAATATTTAAAGGAAAAATTAATTATTATTATTTTTTTTTTTTTTTTTTTTTTTTATTTTTCAATTAAAAAAAATTCATTCGAAAATGTTTTAAAACAGAATATTAAACGTTTAAATGTTTCAGAGCCCATTAAAAAATTTTTAATGTCTCACTACTTATAAAACTGATTTACATTTTTTTTTTTAATTTTCTTGGAATTTAACAAATTTCTTGGAATTTTAAAATAAATTCAAATGAACAAAGTTGCAATTAAAAGCAAAAAAAAAAACTGCATAAACAACCAATTAATATTCTATCTGTAAAATTTATTTAACAACTATTCACGTGTGAATTGAAATTACTACCAAAACTACAAAAAAATACCATGTTTGCTATTATTTAATAAAACTAAAAATATAACAAATTATAGCTATAACTTTATAAAATATTATTCAATTTAGTATTTATTATTTACTTTTTTGACTGCCGTACATAATCAACAAAGAAAATAGAGTAGTAGTAATAGTAGTAAGCAAAGTAAGTACACAATAACAATAAAAAACTGTTATAATTTCATAGACTCATATAACCCTGCAAGAATTTAGTGGTCTTTTTCGAAATAGCTCACTTCTTCGCCACTCTTAGAAGTGCAATAGAAGATTTCTTTCAATTTTCCAACAACAAAATATATTAGTATACGAATTGAATCTTCTAAACGTAGCTTTTTTAATCACTATTAGAAGTTGTTTAGATAACAGTTACAGTTATCCAAAAACGAAAACACTATTTTTCAACATCTATGCAAGCGTTTGGAAGATTGTCTTTTATCAATCCACATAATCTGTCGAATTTAGTACTCTAAGATGATTAGTAGTAGAACGTGCAAAACTTTACAAAAACAACACACATTAGGTTCGAAATTTTATCATAAAATCATGATTTTGGTAATTGTTTATATTTCATAATAGGGAAAAGACCAAGTAGAAAGAATATAATTTTGCTTAGTAAAAATTTAAATTTTGAAGTGATTAGAATGAAAAAATATTGACATTAACTAAAATTATTTATGTAAGCTCATATTGAAACAAAAAATTCGTAAGTTTTACTTATAAAAGGAAAATTAAGAAAATAAGGTAAGCGTTTATCATAATTTAAAAGAAATTATCAATATTTCAACTATTTCTGGGCAAGCGAATACATTTAGGAAAACATTTTCATTTTCTATATAATTATAATATGTTATTAACAATTTGAGGGCCAGAACATGGACAGAAAATTTTGTTTGATATAAAATTCTTAATAACCTAAACAACATTTTTTAAAAGTGTGGGAGTTTGACTTATATATGACAGGCCCGCAGCACATGTCGCTAATTTTCAGAATAATTTTCTATAGAACAAAAAATTAAAAATATATTAAAAATTCGATTTTACAAGTCTATTCTGAGGAAGATTAAAATTTGTAGATACAGCAATCAAAATTTTGGCAATGCATCGTTTTAGAGTATCCGAAAAATATTTTAGCAGAGCTGAATTTTTGTATTTTAAATTTGAAAAGGAATTTATTATTTTCAAAATTTTATTTATTATTTTCAAAAATTTAAATCAAATTTTTGAAAAGTTTGAAAAAAAAACGTTGTTGTTATTAAATATTTTGAAGAAATTGTTTTGAGTTTTGAGTTTAAAAAATCTTAAATATTGTTAAAAATGATTGAAAAAACTTACATGGCCAAGATGAGATTTAAATAATGATTTAAAAAGGTACATCAGCATTAAAATTTGTAATAGAGCATGGAAATGGTTAATAATAATAATAAAGAGAATAATAAAGAGAATCCCTTTTATAAAAATAGAAACATTTGAAAGAGAAATTAAAGGAAATTTGTTATAAATAATTGTAGTCAGCTGTTTGTTCAGCGAGAAAGTAATATTTTAAGAAAGTATATGGTGTTCGCCTTATAACAAGTGTAATTGTTTTTCTGTAGCAAAACTGGTGATTTTAGAAAAAAAATTAACTAAAAAAATTTTATTTATTTTAGTTACATAGAAAATTCAATACAAAATTAAAATAAATAATAATGTAGTCTTGTAATATTTAGAAATCGTATATTATATTACTGAAAAACATGGTGGAAATATTGAATTACACTTTTTATAATGCGAACATCATAACCTTTCTAAAAATCATACATTGTCGCCGAACATACTAATAATTGCAGAAAATTTTTTAAATATTCTAATAGATGTTAAATGTTAATTTGAATTCAAAATCTTTTTGTGCAATTAATTTCATTGTTTTCTGTAATAAATACAAGAAAATGTTATTTTTGTTATTTAAAAAATAAATTAGAATATTAATAATTATTCTTATTTTATTTATATACCTACTTCATTAAATTTGAAAGAAACAAATATTCTTTTCTAATTTTGTACTTAAAATATTTCTTAGTATTCTTTTTTAATTTAATTATTTTTTTATGTTATGTTATGTTATACTGTTGTGCAATTAATTTAATTTTAAAATGTAAGTGATACTGGCACTATTATTTCAAAAATATTATGCAAAATAGTTTTAAAATTCTTTATATATGTAACTACATCGGCACACCGGGAAATTGATATGTATCGCTTTTACTATCGAATTCTGATATAGTTAGAGATAGCATCTCTTGAGTAATGCTTTAGTGGAGATTGCAAGATTTGAATTAGGATTTTTTATTAGACACTTTCACTAAAGCGTTACGAATTCTGATCTACTTAGTAACACTGTTCGGGAAGAAATGTACCACTAAGAGATAGTTCCTTTTGAGTAACTCTTTAGTGGGAATTTGAAGAGTCGAATTAGCACCTTTCATTATATGCGTTTTACGTGACTTTCAGTACTGACTAAAGGGTTACTCAAAAGGAACTATCGCTTAGTGGCACAGTTCTTCCCGAACGGTGTTACTAAGTAGATCAGAATTCGATAGTAAAAGCGACGCATATCAACTTCACGGTGTGTTGATATAGTTACGCTTTCGATAGAAAATGTTTGCAGGGTAATATTGATACAAATACATATAAATGAGAGTAGTACATATGTAGGTGGTATCACATGAAATTATATTATTAAATCCCTACTTAAATCTCTCTAGACATTTAAGTGCAATTTAAATAATAACTAGGGAATTTATTTATAAATAACTAAAATCAAAGTATATTTTTGTCTATTTAGTTAGTTTGATTTGATTATTTTTAGAACATCTCTTTCATTTAAATTTTGTTTAATATTTATTACCTTGCGGTTAATATATATATATAATATAAATGTCGCGTGCTTGTCATGATTGTAGCCAATACAACTGACAGAACCTCCATATTTATTTTTTTTTTTTTTTTTTTTTTGCTAAAATCATATTGACGTTATAGTTTTGCACAATTAAGTTGTTCATTTCTTATCTATTTTTATTCAATATAAAGTTGTTTCTTTTAATTTTTCACAAACTCCTCTTCTATCTGTTTAACACTTTATCACATAATTAATATTTGTGATTAAATGTTAATGATATTTATGACAACACCAACAGAACAAATATGTATTTGTTTACTTATTAAACAAAAACATAAAAATAAGAAAGAATAAACGCAACTGAATGTTGGAATTGGAAGACTTTTTTTAATCAGGGTATTTATTTATTATACATTTGTACATTCCGAAATGTCTGAATGAATTTCTTAAGGTGTTTTGGTGTTTTTTCTAATTTTAATGAGTTTTATTGTTTTCTTTTTGCAATAGCTGTTTTAGACTTTATACTTTTGTTTAATATTAAATAAATATAGTTAGAGACTTATTTTAAAACTTTTGATATTTCAATAAAAAATACTTCGAATAATTTATAATAAAATTTTAAATTTGTAAATGTTTAATAAAATAAATTTTCCATACAAAATAGGTTTTACTAAAATTTAATATTTTTAAAATTTAATTATGAATCTAAATTTAATAAAGAAAATTAATAAAGAAATTTTATCATTATTTTTTTTTTAATCAAATATATATTTTTTTTAGATTTTCTTTATATGAAAATGATTTTGAATGTATATTTTTCTACAATAATTTTTTTTAACATTTACATTTTTATTTTTTAATAAAAATAATTTTTTTATTTTGTGGAAAAATTAATTATGTAATCAGCAATAAAGTACATAGAAAATTTGTTTAAATTTACAAAACACTTGTCAACAATTATATCGTTCATCATTTTAATTAAGTACTTTTTTTCATTATCTATAAACCAAAGTAATAATAATTTTAACTAAACCTTTCCAGACCAGAATTAGCTGTCGTATGAATAGTATAATATTTTGCACTTAAATTATTTTCTAATACATAATAAAGATTTTTTTAAGGTTTTTTTTTTTAATAAAAATTGCTAATTTTGAAAAAATATATAAGACGATGACTTTGAGATCTTAGTGTCTATGTAGAAAATTTTAAACCACTAAAGGAAGGTTTTCTTTTACTCTGCAAATTTATTACTGTTCGAAAATGATACCCCAAACGTATGAGCTGAATTAAAAAAGTTTTATAAAAAGCTTCGAAAGAATTAATTAAATAATGTTAAAATTCCTTTAAATCCCAATTCAGAATATTTCACAATACCATTCCCAAAAAAAAAAAATTTGAAAATTAAAATATTTTATATTTGTGTTCTGGAAATAAGAAATATTTTCTAGATATTGAACAAACATCATGCAAACGCATGATGTTTTTTTTTTACATTTAGAAACATTCAAAGGAAATACATACCAGGCCGAAAAATACCATTATGAAAACACTCTGATAGTGGTTTTCGTGTTCATGATAACCCTGTTCGACGGTCCTATGTTGGTTATTTATAGTGCTATGATGTAGCGCTTTCATAACGCTCTCATAATGGTTGTTATGGCGCTATCAAATTCCGTAAATGATAACCCTATTAGACGTTCTCATGATGGTTTTTTTTACAACGTTTGATGGTTTGAATACTACTTTAAAAGTTTATTTTAAAAATGCAAAAAATTCTTTATTATTAAAATTATATATTTAAATATAAATTTAATAAACAATAAATAAATACATATTAATAAATAAATTTAAATTTTTTTTTTTTTTTTAAAATATGTAAAATATAATTATCTACCTACCTGAAATATAATTTAAATGTAAAATTGATTAATGAATGTTAAATGTTCAAAAATGATCTATTCTTTGCTGTGGAGAACCATCGACTTGTTTTTGTTCAATTGGGCCTTCAATTTCAATTAGAAATTGTATGCAGTGTTGCCAAAACTTAAATGGGAAAAGAATTTACAAAGAAAAATGTTAGAAAGAGCTAAAAATGGAAAAAAGGTGTTAGAAAAAAATGCTAAGAAAACAGAAACTGTTTGTATTTGTTAAAAATAAAAAAGAAATATATTATTTATTTCCAGGGCTGAAACTAAAAGAACGTCAAAGAAAATAATAAAAACACATTCTGAAATTGATTCTTTAGAAATTAAACAAAATTTATGAGTGGATTTTTCAAAATTCTAATTTTATCATAAGGTATCCAAGTATGCGTTATCTGAATTATATTGTTATACGTATTCCAAATAACATATAGGTTAACATTATGCGAACTAAAATCTTATTTCTTTTACCGAAAATTTGATTTTTAAAATCGAATTTATTATTAAAAACCAGACACAGTATAAACTCGAGTATCTGGATAATTATTGCAGAAACCAATCCAGATTGTCGAATTATCTTGATTATCGAGTTTTTTTCTGGTCCAATTTTGTTAAAAAAACTATTAAAATATATCTTTTATTTTATATATGAAACACTTAGTGCCAATTTAAAATTTTTCGTCAAATAACATTTAAGTTTTTTATCTAAAAGAAAGAAATTTGTTTAGAAACTTTTTACTGAAGAATTTTTGGAAGAAACATTAATTGAAAATAAAGGAGTTTTACTAAAGTTATACTAAAATTTTAATAAGAAAAGACTTTTTATTATTTAATCCGGATTATAGAGTTATGGAATGGAAAGTTAGGATATGCCGTCCGGATTACCGAATAATCTGGATTATCGAGTTTATATTATATTCATGAAATTCGTTAAAGAAATTTTCTCTTTAAATGAGCCAAATCAAATTTTTATTAAAATTCGAAATTTTTACAGAGAAAATGATATTTAAATTATATTAAAAATAATTAAACAGATTTTTACCCAGAAACCGTAATTTAGCAAAAAATAAAAAATGTCTTCAAAAAAATTATTTAAAAATTCAACAAAATACTCACAATAATATTTCAAAAAATAAAATGAAGCACCATAGGACTGTTAACGTATCAAATTTTAAGCAAGTGTTAAAGCAAATCATATATAAAATGAAATTCTTTTCACACAAACTAATCATTTTATGTACAACTAGGCTTTAACTTTGGGTTAAAATTTAATAAGTTAACGAACCATAATATCATATTCTGGTATGTGACGAAATGAATTGATATCGAAAAAATGTGTTATGTATTTATTTTTTCGTTTTCTTTATTGATGAAAATTACATTAAACTCATTTTTTATCAGATTTTATAATAAAATTTTAAGGGTTCCGCGAAAATTATTTCCTTGGTTTTCAATAGTGCTGTACCTTATAAAGAAAAAATTAAGCATTTTTCCATCACATACCTGATTATAATATTTTAAATTAAATAAAAAATTGTTTAATTATGTATAAATATTTTAATTTTCAAGAAGATTTGAAATTAATTAAAATTTTGTTTTATTTTAATTTAGGATATCAATTCAGTTAAGTTCACTACCAAATTGCAAACTATATTTAAAAATTAATATGTTATTTTATCATAATTATTTCTTACAACAGAAGAATTACAGTTTACTTAATTGCTAAATTTTTATTTGATAGGTTAACTGTTTGTAATTATTTTGGTTTTTACAAAGTTCGTTTTGCTAAACGCATTCTTTAAATATCGCATTAGTTACCATAATTAAAAACACTAAATTTTAGTTGCAGCTTTAAATTAAAAAACTCATGTTTTTTGCAAAATTACAAATGGTGTGTTTTGTTGCTTCCATTGAGTGTTTAACATTGATAGTTAGCAAAAAAAAATACCCGGCCTGGTATCGCGTAATATTCAAACAAAAGTTGGACAAATAAATAAATCTTTATATTTTATGTTAAAAAAGTGTTAATAAAAATTTGTTATCAATCTATTTATTTGTATTAAAAAATTAACATATATAATTTTACACGATAACTCCTAACGTAAATTAAATTTAAATTTTGTATGAAATTGCCTACAAATGTTAGCAACAAAACATAGCTAAATTAATTAAAAAAATAAGCCAAAAGTGCTAAAAATGCCACAAATAATTCGAAAAGTGCTAGAAAAAATGTCATGTGCTAGATTAATTTTTTTCATGCTAAATGAGTTTAAAAAAATGCAAGATCTAGCAGTAAAAGTGCTAAATTGGCAACACTGATCGCAAAATATGCAACATTTTTCTCTTAAGTAAGATATGTTCTTAAGTATAAAATATGCAAAAAAATAAAATTGCTAAAATATGCATTAAAATTAGGATTTTCTATGAAAATATGCTGCGAGGCCCAAAATTTGCCAAAATATGCAGTTATGGCCAAAATATGCTGCAACAAATCGATGCAAAAATTTCTAAAATTTTCTGAAATGGATTAATAAATAACTAACCGTTTGTTTTATTTGAAGCCCAAGAAAAAATGTGATTTTGCATATTTTTAGTTGACCTGCTCACAACTAATAGCTCCATTAACACTGAAATATAATTGAATGATTACGTTTGGATTTTTTTTTTTTTCATTAGAAAACATAAATTATATGTTTTCTGGCCTGATCGAACTTCTTGTCATTACAGTGAAAAAGCAATTGAGTGGTAGCAAAAAAATGTTAATATTTACCAAAGGAGAACAATTCACGAAACTGCCCTGTCTATTTAAAAAGTATTGGGCCTTAGTAAAAATGAAGGTATTCTAGAAAATATTAAATATTTTATCAAAAATTTATTTAAAAAAATGTTTTTTTTTTTTTGTGTGCACTATTTTTTTACGCAGTTTTTATAAATTTTTTTGTTATGATTGCCCTCAGTAATTCAATTTTGAAAAATGAATTGAATAATTAAGTCTTTCGAACCTCTTCTTTCATAAGTAATAAAAATGAAACCTAGCTTTATTTCCAAAATATTAAAAACACATATTTTGTTTTTGTTTTATGAACAACTTAATGTAAATAAACACAAATCAATTTTATTTAATTATGTAAGTGTATATGAATATTAGAAAGATCCCTACATGAATGGAAATATATAAAGCACAAATTAATAAACTTAAAAATTATAAAAATTGAAGTGAGATACTTTGCAATACATATATTACCAAAAAAAAATCATAATATTTGGAATTTTATATTGAAGCCATTATCAGATGTACACACATAATATACTTTGAAAAAACAAAAATATTCTATCTATCAGCGTGAGGCGTTGTTATATCATCATTAACGACCACAAAAAAATGTAAAGAAAATTTTGCAAAGATTTGCAAAATAATTTTTCATTAGATCTATAATGACGAAAATAAATTGATCTTATACTAAATCATTTTACTTTAAATGAATTTATAATTAATACAGTTAACAATTAAATTGTTTTTAAAACATGTTTAGAATATTTAATTAAATAATTGGAAAGCTAAAACTTTTATTTATACTTTCATCTTAATAGAATATGAGCATTTAGAAATTTCTGTATAAATAAATTAACATTAATTTTAAAATTAAAAGTAGTAGTAGTAGTAGTAGTATTAATAAAAAAAGTTAAAATGTTTACAAACATTTTCTCATTACACTTGTAAAACCGAACAAAAATAAAACTCCTCTTTAAATAAAAAAATTGCAAAGAAAATAAAAATTATTACTTTTTTATGACTTTTTATGTACATATTAAAAAATTTACATGCTTATAGAAATAATATTACTATATCTATCGTATGTTTACATGTATAATGTATAATGATTTCGTGATATACCATATAGTCAGTCAACAATATTGATTTTTTTTATACATTTTTCTTATTGTGTAAATAAATGTATATAAAAATATACTATAGTATATATAATATACTTATCACAATTATGGGTATAATTGTTTATAATTTTTATTTTTGTCTTTATATTTAAATTGAATTATTTTATTGTATATCTTATACAATGGATAAAAAAAAAGATTTAAATTGTTAAAAAAATAAACAAAAATTTGCTATCTTTCATATTCGTATATAACTTTGAAGACCTTGACTCTTTAAATGCCATCCATTCATCGAGTGTATTCGTATAAACAAATTTTGGGGTAAAATCAATAACTTGCTAGACAGACATTTTTTTATTACTAAACTTTTTTACCACTAGCCGATTTTATATTTCATTTAATAGAGCGTGATAAGAAATTCTTCGGCTTTTAAGTTAATGGTAACAAATAAAGAATTTTCTTTGATAACCTTAAACGGTTCATATGGCTTTTTTATTTAATTATAAAGCAAAATTATGCCTGCTTAAGGCATTCTTAGAGTTTATAATAAATATATAATTTAAGGAGAGATTCTTATTATAAATGAGACAATAAAGTTTATAAAAGGAGTTACTAAAAATTTCATTATTTTGTCTATCATAATATTACTCCTATGCTTCAAAATTAAATTACATTGCAAAAAATGAATTTTTTAATGTTAAAAAGAATATTAATTTTTAATGCGTTGTTATAATTGATGATAAGACAAAAGAAATATTCAGGTAGATTATTTGATCTACATTTTTGTATATAATAATTTTTTTTAGACCCCTTTAAATATTTGTTTTTTCTTTTTCGAGATAATCAGCTTTTTATATTTTTTTTTTTTTTTTTTTTTTCATTTAAACAAAAGAATTTCATTCATAGAATTTTTTTTTCTACCTGAAAAAAAGTAAGTTTTTTTATTTATTTCGTTTTATTCGATCTTTGTTAATAAATAATAGTCCCCAAGAATGAATCATTTTATATAAGCATTTTACATATATTTTGTGCAAAATCAATAAGTTGTCGTTGTACCCTTCGTAAGCATATAACCAATTTGTCGGATGCCACAACTTAAAAGAGAACGAGGACGAATTGTTAAGTTATTACAAAAGCTTAACTATTACTCCTAATTTGTCTAACATTCAACAAAACATTTCTATTTGTTTAACTAAATACAAACAAACGATTAAGTGGGGCCCACGACAAAATTAATACATGCAAATTTGGATATTTTCCGGAATACTTTCCTGAGCCGTCAATGTTCCTTAAATATTTTTTATTAGGGTTCAATACCTTTTCAACTTTT
Source organism: Protocalliphora azurea (assembly GCA_932274085.1). Classification (NCBI taxonomy): domain Eukaryota; kingdom Metazoa; phylum Arthropoda; class Insecta; order Diptera; family Calliphoridae; genus Protocalliphora; species Protocalliphora azurea. Next base: position 202,383,263 of record OW026519.1, on the reverse strand, counting down.
TTATCAACTCTTCATGCTAAATATAACTACTTTTATTTGCACTTGCTAAAAAATATTTTTTAAAACATTCAAAACTAATACATCAGGAAATAACAAAATTTCTATAAATTTATATGATGAAATTATTAGGGCATCGGATTTGAAAAAAGTATGTGACAGTAGAAAGAAAATTTCACTAAAGGCAAATTAAGTTAAAAATTCTATCTATGTTCTGTATATTTCTTTTCTATCTTTATTTATTATATTCTTATTTATAAAATATTCATAAATATGCAAAAATATGTCATATAAAGTTAAAATATGCTGTAAAATAAGAATTTTCTATAAAAACATATACAAATATGCAGTAATAAATCAGTCAAAAGTCTTAAAATTGCCTAAAACAGATAAATAACTAACGGTTTAGTTCATTTGAAGGCCAGGAAATATATAATTTTGCATATTTTTTTTCCCCCTCCAAAAATTGCTTGTTCGACCAAAATTGTTTTGGACAATTTTAATTTTTTACACGATATTTATCTCCTACATTTCCCATGACATCTGCGACATAGAATTATTAAAGTCGACTTGTACGTAAATTTTAGCGTCCTTTAAGCAGTATTCATTATTTTGTAAGAAATTCATATTAATATTTTTCGTCCTCTTTTTTCCCTTTGTATTTTAAAATTTTTCTGTTGAAAGATACAGAGCAATTTAATAAATTTGCAGCTTTTCACTTTAAATTCAGGGATAACCTGTATTGAGCGATATATCTACATTCCCAACAATTGTTTTTTATGGTAGGCATGGGGTTTCATTATAAATTTTTATTATTCGTTTCCATTTTAACAAAAAAATTCCATTAAACAAAATTTATCACATAGTTACTGAGAATAATGACAAATGTAAGCAATTTAATGGCACTATTTTTTACGTATAGTAAAAGATATGTGTGCTTCTTCACTCTCCTTATATCGATTTGTTAAAGATTTTTTTTTTTTTATTTTTAATTATTGAAGGCTCTGGTACTTTTAAAGAGTTTTATTTTTAACTATCTTAAATGCCCCTACGTGGCATGGCATCTAATAAAGGTTAATAAAAAAAAACTTGAAAAAACGTATATATACGTATATATGCAGCTTTGTCCAATTATTTTCAAACACTGATGTTTCCCGTAATATTTCTTTTATTAAAACTCTCAGTAAATATTATCAAAAAAATGAAAAATTAAATAAAATGAAGTGCAAAAAATCGCAATATTTCTGCCAATTTTATTAATATAAAATTAGTTTGTATCCTATAGCTCCTTCCACATTAAAATACATCTATATTTAAAATTTAAAATCGGTTCAGCATTTTAGGCGTGATTGCGTCACAAACAAACAAACACGCACTTGATTTTATAATATTAATATGGATAATGGCTCAGTATTTTTCTATAGAACATAATTGTAATACCCTTCCCTACTCAGATTTGCATAGTGACAGGACACTATAACTTTTTTTTTTAAGAAATCTTCATACGTTCTTTTAATTATAAATTGCCCAATTCACTACTTCCGTTGTATCGATTTCAATAGTTTTATTTTAAAAAAAATTTACAACATAAAACGATACGACGACAGAGGTTGTGAATTATAGTAGATATTATCGTAGATAATATAAATCATTACCAGTTTTTTTTTATCTGTATTCTAAGAAAACTTTATTTGAGAAGCCCAAGATAATATTACATTTAACTAATTTTTAAAGATTTTTCTTTTATTTTAAAAGCAATGACTAAATTTTAATAATAACTAAATTTTAATAATTATTATTATCTATTATCTTATTTTCATTGTGCGCATTATTGTAAATTATATTTGCATTCAACGAAAATAAAAAAGTAAACTTGTAGTTTTATCTGTTTAAACTTAAATATTACTGGTAATTATTTAAAATTAAATAAAAATTATTATATATCATACACACACAGATATGATTAATTTATTTATAAAAGCTTAGTAATTGCAAAAATACAACAACAAAAAATAAACAATTTATAAAACTAGAATAAATTATATAAAATAAAAATAAAATTATTTATTATTTTTTTATATTACAGACACGTATGCAAAGTTTATCACCAGCCACATCAAAATACAACATCACAGCCACATTTACAAATATGATTAAAAAGGAGGGTATCCTGAGGTAATGTTTTATAAACAAAAAATACAAAATAACAAACAATTTAAAAAAATAGCAAACACACATATCCAACACAAATCCTGAAACTCTTACACACTTGAAACAAATAAAATATTTTTGTTAGAAACCAACACAAAAATATCATGTTATCATTTTAGACCCATACGAGGTGTTACAGCTGTAGTGGCTGGTGCTGGTCCAGCACATGCTTTATACTTTGGTTCCTATGAAATTTCCAAAGAGCTGATGACCAAAGTAACCACACACAGTCATGTAAATTATGGTAAGTGTTTATAATTTTATCAAAATATAAAAAAAAAAAAATAAAGTGAATTATTTGTATTTAAAATTTTAGTGGCTTCTGGTGTTATTGCTACTCTTATACACGATGCCGTTTCAAATCCTGCTGAGGTTATAAAACAACGTTTACAAATGTATAATTCTCCCTATAAGTCGGTGGTGGCTTGCATGCGTGGCGTTTATCAAAAGGAGGGTATTAAGGCTTTTTATCGCTCATATTCAACTCAATTGGTAATGAATATACCAAATCAGACAATACATTTTTCAACCTATGAGTTTTTCCAAAACATGGTTAGTTAGATGGTTTTATTTGAATTGTTTTAAAACTAATTTACTTTTATATTTTTGTGTTTAGCTCAATCATGAACGCAAATATAATCCTCCGGTTCATGTTATAGCTGGCGGTGCTGCAGGTGCTTGTGCGGCTGCGATTACTACACCTTTAGATGTTGTGAAAACCCTATTGAATACTCAGGAAACTGGTTTGGTTAAAGGCATGATGGAAGCCATTAAACAGGTAAGTTTTAAGAGGCCAATTTTCTGTAACAATCCAATAATTTACAGAGGCTTGGGCAAAGTTTTTAAAATTTTTAAAGGGTATATATTTTAGAATTTAATACCTATTTTTTCAAAAAAAAAAAAAGAGATAAAATTTCAAGCAAAAAATATTTGCATTCAAAAGATACAATTAAAAAAAAAAAAAAATACCAGATTGAAAAAATAAAAAAAAACCTAAAAACGAATAATTTTTCAAATGATTCAATATAAAAATATTCAAAATTTTGAAAAAACTACCAAATTTAAAAAATGTAAAAAAAGATATAATTTTTCCAATGATTTAATTTAAAAATTCAAAATTTTCAATGTTTCAGTGGCATTTTTAAAAAAGTGCTAGCTTTCAAAAAAAAAAAAAAAAGTTGTGTGTATATTAAAAAATATTTATTATCAAAAAATAAAACTTTAAATGAAAAATTGCAATTTTTAAAAAAGTGCCAAATTTAGAAACAAAATCCCGACTTTCCAAAAAACAAGCCATATTTTATAAATTTAAAAAAAATTAAAAAAGAAAAAAACATCTTTAAAAAACTTACGTTTTTTTAACGCATCAATTTAAAAAAGGACGAATTTGAAAAAAATGAAAAGCTTTAAAAAATATTACTTTCGAATAAAAATTTTAAAATGCTCTCCCTAAACCGGCTAAAAAATCAAATTTTAACCAAAAAAAATGTTTGCTACAAAGTACCAATTCTCCAAAAAGTACAAAATTAAAAAATTTTGAATTTTCATAAAGTTCATATTTAAAAATAATCCCAATTTTCAGAAAGTACCAATTTTCAAAAAAAAAATAGAAAATTTTAAAAAGTACCAAATGTCAAAAAACTTCAAAAAAATACTAATTAAATAGAAATTTTCAAAAGTATCAAATGTAAAAATAAAATCCCAATTTTCCAAAAGAAAGTATGAACTATTAGACTGCACCAAAATTTACTAACTTTTGAAATTTTACCGTAGCACCCCCTAAAATCATTCATTTAGTGAAATCGAATATCGTTAACCCATGCCCCATCGGGCCAGAAGTTTGTATGGTGCGTTTATAAGAGGAAAATATGTTTTTTTACAGTGTTTTAAAAAACTTAGCTATTAACTAGTTTGCTTTGTAACAAAATGTTAAAAAAGTTGTAATCGTAATAGGAATTATTAATTTTATATTGATTTGCATTTGATATTTTTTTATATTGTAGATTTATATATTAATATGATCATTACTATGTAATAAGTTTGTTTGGCCCTATGGTCATTTTATTATGAAATGAAGAATACGAATTTCCAAAAAGTTTTCAAGAAAGTACGAATTTGTAAAGAATTAATATAAGAATTTGCTTTAGTTATTAGCAGCTTAAAGACTATTATGCTTCGATTTACAAAATGAAATATCAAAAATATATAAACTTTATTTCATTTTTAGATATATGCAGTGGCTGGTCCGCTCGGTTTCTTTAAGGGTTTAACAGCTCGTGTCCTTTATTCAATGCCAGCAAATGCCATTTGTTGGTCCACTTATGAATTTTTCAAATTCTATTTATGTGGCATCGATCGCGATCTTTACAAATCGACAATAACGGGCAAAAATATGCTGCAACCACGAAAAACCTCCACTTCCGATGTCGTCGATGATATACACATACCTAATACATATCTAATGGTATCAGTCCCCGAAACTAGTGAAGAATTCAAGAATCCCAAAGAATCATCATCAACGACAACGGCGACAACACCACATCCTCCCACACCACCACCAGCCATAGCAACTGGTCCCATTAAAACAGTTTGTGAACTGTCCACCAGCGTTACATCACCCACCCTTAATCTGACCACTAGACATACAGATGTTAAAAGCCCCTTCGACAGAGGATTCTCAAGTCCATAAGCACAAAAAATATATATTGAACAAAAACAATAAAAATCTATTCTCAACGTTAGTTTTTAAGATTGTTCGCGCCTTTAATACCCACAAGCACACATATGCCCAACATCAACAACAACCAATCACTAGAGAACAAACAAAAACAAAAATGTTATAAAAATCAACGAAAACATTTGCTCATTTTTAGCGTCAAGATGACTCGCCTGTGAGTTCCAGCAGCATCTTGTTGAAACGCTAGTTCTGATTGTTAGGCCACCGCAGCAATTTAACGTTAAGAAAATAAAATGAGCGTTCGCTGGATGTGATGTGATGTGTGTTTTTTTTTTTTTTTTTTTTTTTTTTAAATGTGTAAAGAAAGAAAGATCTAAAATCGTGTATTTATTGTAATATATTTAAGATGATGAACATAAGAAAAAAAATGTATTGCAAAACCTAGTTTTGCCCTAAAAAAACAACCCTCGTAACCTTTGGCTTTGCATTTCAAAGAATTTTTTAAATAATAAAAACTGCTTTCTCCATCCCAGTCCCATTTTAAACTTTCGAATGCATAGTCACAAGTGTAAAAATTTTTATTATTAAATATTTTTAATAATCAAAAACTATTTTTTCCATTGTAATATAGTATATTAAACAAAATGAAATCCTTCGTTATTATTTCTTTAATTCATATACTATATACAAATATAAACAGTTTATGTATATGTTTGTTATAATTAGAGAATAAATAAAAATAATACTAAAAAAAACTCAATTTTGTAATTTAATTACACCATAAAATTAAATAAAGCAAAACGTGAAATCGTTAAAACAACAAAATTTACTTCTTTTTTTTTATTTTGTTAATTTTATAGCTGTAATACTTATTAAACTAATTGTATGTATTTATTTTATTATAACACATTTTTCATAAGTTTAAAATTGTTTAGTTTGAGAGTGAATAGTAAACAGTAAGAGTTTCACTTGAAATAATATTTAATATTTTTACTATAGTTTTAAGGCTGTTATACATATTCTATTAATTTTTACTTATTTCTTTTATAACAGTTTAAAAATATTTGAGGACGGTATTTACTGTTAGTTTTTAGATATATGTATTTCAAAAAATCCACTTTATAACAGTTAGTATAACAATTTTGTAATGAATATTTTGTTATAATTAATTTACGCGAAAATATGTAAATTTCTATTTTAAATACAAAACATTTATTTTTATAGTTGGTATAATAGTAGTATAACAGTTTCAAAATTATTATATTTTTTGCAAAGATATGTAAATTTCTACAAGATATATATTTTAAATTCAATTCATTTATATAAATGGTAAACAGTTTTCAACCACTGTTATAACAGTTTTAAAACTTATATTTTTTGCAAAAGTATGCAAATTTCTGCAAAATATACATTTCAGATTAAAAAAATAATTTTTATAATTAAAACTGTTATATTTTTTCAAAAATATGAAATTTCCAAAAAAAATCAAAACATTTATTTTTACAATTAGTATACAACAACATTGCAATAGTTTTAATTTTTGCAAAAGTATGTAAATTTCTATTAAATTCAAAGCATTTATTTTTACAGTTGGTATAACAGTTTAATGACAGTATAAAAGTGTCAAAATTGTTATATTTTTGGAATAAAATATGTAAATTTCTACAAAATGCACATTTTAAATCCAAAACATTTATTTTTATTGTTGGTATAACAATTTTCCGGCAGTATTACAGCTTTAAAACTGTTATATTTTTTATGAAAATATGAAATTTCTACAAAATATTGATTTTAAATAGAAAACATTTACTTCGCATAAATATGAATTTTTTTTACAAAATATAGATTTTAAATCAAAAATATATATATATATATTTTTTTTTTCTGCAAATGGTATAACCGTTTTCAGTCAGTCAGCACTACATTTTCGAAATATATATTTTAATTTCAAAACATTTAGTCTTATGTTTTTCTAAAATATTTATTTTTTTAATTGTATAACAGTTTTCTAGCACTATAACATTTTCAAAACTTTTACATTTTTTTGCGAAATTTTTCGAAAATTTTTACCTTTAATCAATTTATCTTAAAAAGAACTGTTATATTTTAAATTCGATTACTTTTTATTTTTCAAAATTATCGACTTCTATTTCGAAAACTGTTGTATTCTTAAATTCCTTAATTATTAGCAGTATAACTGTTTAAAATTTTTTAACATTTCTACAAAAAATTTTAAAAATATAATAGTTTGTATAACAATTTAAAAACTGTTTAATTAAACTATTTATTTTTATTGGTTTTGTTTTAATAATAAAATTGTTATTGTTGTCTTAATATCGTTCTAAACTGTTATATTCTGTTTATTTTAAATGTATTGTTTAATTACAATATTCTTGTTAGCAATTAGTCTTTTAATAATAGCAATTAGTCTTTAATAATAGTTTTGAAACTTTTGTACTCTACAAAAGAAATTAATGAATTTAATTTTTTAATAAAAACTATTATAACATGAAATTTTGAAAAATAATTATTACAAAAAATTATATTTTGTCACTTTTATAATTTGGGCTTATCAACAACTTAAGTTTTTTTAACAGTAGCTCTGTTCCAGTACTTGCCAAAGCGTATCATAATAAGAATTTATGTGTATTTTGTTCTTTTCTGATTAATTCTAACTAAAATCTGAAAAGTAGTGGAACAGAGCTATTTATTATATTTTAGGATTTTTTAGTATTACAAAAAAGTTAACAGTTTCAAAACTGTTATACATTTTTAATTAATAAAAGAATATAATTTCATATACATATATTAATTGTGTTTTTTGTGAAAAATGTTTATTAGTTACTGCTTTATTATCTCTTTAAGTATTTTTTTAATAATTGACAAATTTAATTCTAAAATAGTTTATGTCTTTTAAAATTACGAAGAAAACATTTGAAATATCAATAAGTTCATAATATCTTTTTTAAAGAATTTAAACTAATTATTATAAAGAATTTTGAAAATTTCACTTTGGAATTAACACCGAAAGAAAATTGACCAATATATTTAAGGAGTTTTTTAATCTAAACTAATACTAAATTTAAAATCAAATAATATTTTTATGTAAAAATTCATTAGTAAATCATTATTAAAAATAAAAAACACTCCCAAAACCAGCATAATAAAATTGGCAAACCTACCAAGCCCAATTGAAAATTTTATAATTAAACAATATACGAATAATAACAAATAATAGAAAGTATATAAATTAATCAAATATCCAATAATTTCAAATTGTCAACCATAAAATCATGTATTATTTGAAGTTCTAAACAACAATAATTTAATCTCTGGTTATTGTTTATCCTTAAGAATATATTATAGTTTATCCAGGAGTTTATTTCTGTACTATAAATCTATTGGCCTTGAAAATCTTTTTATATCACTCTGAAATTAATGAAATAAAAACAAAATAAAGAAATAAGATATACTTTCAGTATATCGCTACGTTAAGGGCAATTGTGTTATTTTTTCCTTAAACGAAAAATTATATTGAAATTAAATTTCCTTAAAGGAAATTCGTAGTCATTCAGGCGAAATGTTTTTATTACATATTAAAAAAATCTGTTTAATATATCTACATACAAAAATGTCAGCCATAATAAATAATCTATCTATATATTTTTATTCTAATTTACTAAAATTAAACCAATAATTTTGTTTAAATGTATTTAAAAGATATTTTATTGTATTAAAATTAATAATAAAAATTGAAAGAAACACTTGTTATTTATTATTATTTAGAACTACTTACTATATATAAAATTACTACCTTTTAACAATAATATTATTAATAATAAATGATAGTAATAAAAAATAAAAAAATAATAAATTTAAACCTATTAAATTGTTATCGTAAAACGAACACAGACCCTAAAAGTAAACACTAAATACAAGAGAAAGAAAATGATTAACGAAAATAAAATAAAATTGTTTTTATGTCAATTATAAGTAAAGTAATATTTTAAAAAGTGTTTTACTAAAAGTAATATTTTAAAAAGTGTTTTACTAAAATTTATGCAAATTTTATATTTATCAAATTGGCATATTTTATGGGCTGCCTAAAGTTTTTATTTATCTACACGTAACATAGTGTCTGGTTGGTTGGTTGGTTGGTTAACATAGTGTCTACATTTCACAATTTTTTATCAAGACAAACGTCAAACTTAACGCGTTTTCGTGGAAGGGAACAGTTGCACAAATATTAGTATTATAAGAAGTATTATGAGAGTGTTGCGATGAGATTTCTCTACACAACCATCTTTGAACATGAACTGTCAAAAAAAATACACATATACGAAAGTTTGCTTGCGTGTATTTTGTGTATGAGTATTTTAGAAATTACTGAAAAGAACAATGTTTTTTGTAAAATTGTTTCCTTTTAATGATTGTTTTACATTTTGAAAAACATTTTTATAAAAATTGTGCTAAAAAAGTGCGAATTTCTCAAATAAAAGGACATGTTTACTATGTGACTGATTGAATTGAGAATTTATTAGAATACGTGTACCCCTTATTTAATATTTAACATAATATAAATGGATACCATTTTCTGCCTGCGTTATCTCACATATTATATCAGTGTTAATCTCAATTGTTGACCGTGTTTATCCCAGGTCTACAACTAATAAATCCTATAAGATATCATTATTTTCAATCGGTCACAGAGTAAACATGTCCTTTTTACTTAAACAATTTTTACAAAATAAAACATTGTTTTTCAGTAATTTCCAAAATACACATGCACAAACACAAACTTTCTTATATGTGTATTTTTTTTACAGTTCATCTTATAAGATTGTTGTGTAGAGAAATCTCAACACAACAGTCTCATAATACTTATGATACTAATATTTGAATCTATACGTGAGATAATTCTCTCAGAGAGCGAATTTGACACAAAAATCTTACATATTACGTTACGTCAAAAAACTAACATTAGCATCAACTTGGACGGTCTACATTTACTATTAACATAATGTTAGTGTTAATATTAAATATTTTATGTCAGGTGAGGACCACGAGTTATATACAAACATATTTACTCGCTTTTCATTTACTTTCAATGTACAACATTCGACTTTTGAGTGGTTACGGCCTTTTGCATTTTAGTTGACGATATAATGGTTCCTAAACCTTAATGTAAAACGAAAATGAAAGAGGAGATAAAAAGGCTTTTTCTAAATTAATTTTTTTTTTTTAATTTTGAGTTTTACTTTTTTGGGTTTAAGAGGTAAATAATTTTTTCCAAAAGTTTGATTTTTTTTAAAAAAAAAACATATTTTTCATAAAAAATATGATTCTTTAACAAACATTTTTTTTCTAAAATTATATATATATATATTCACCGAAAATTCAATTTTTCACTTAAAAAAAACTACGAAAAAAATACCAAATATTCAATATTTCACTAAAAATTCGAGTTTTCACGAAAAATTCAATATTGCACTAAAACTCAGAAACTCAGTTTGTAATATCAGGCGTTTTGGGGCAAGCTATGGATCCGGTTGTATCGTCAATCGACATCCGGCTTGAAGGACTTGTTGCAATCGTAAATTACCTTAGCGTTTTTGTTCAGCGGATCCAAAGCAGATTTTGTGAATTTTCTGTGTAGCATCATCAGCATTTTTGGTTTCTTATCCATTTGGGTTTCGCTAAAATCTAAACAATCGTTACTTTTGAGCGTACACAAATTTATTTATTTATTAACTTTTAAATAACTTGTTTGAAATTTACATTGCGTGCATAATTCATATTTATTTAACTTCCTAACTATATATAAATACAGTAATGTATTTGCTTAATAATTCAAGAAAACTAAATTCATTAACAATTAAATTAATTGAATACAAAAAATAATTAGAAAAATTAATTGAACAACTTATTTATTGTAAACAATAAATGAAATAAATACTTAAACCAAAGAATCCATGCCTCTACGACGTGAACGTTGACCTAAAATAGGTCTAGGTTTGTATAAATCTTCACTGGAATAACGTTGCTGTTGGTTTAATTTTTGTACGGCTTTATTACGATCCACTAATAATTTCTTTGCATAATCTAAGGAAAAAAAATATATAAACTCAAAATAATCTTATGAAGACATAGAGTTTTTTTAGAAATAGAACTAAAGTAGTACTAATAGTAATTAGAGTATAAAGTTTATAATAATTAAAACATATTGTAAATTGCTTACCCCAATTTAAAGTTTCTTGTTTGTTTTGACATATACTATTTTTTATAAAATTTGATTTTTCTTTAATAATAACTCTATTATTATTAGATGATGTATGAAGTTGTGATTGAATTTGTTTTGTTTTATGGTTTATTATTTGAACGAGTTTTTTAGTTTTTACAACGCTAAGCATCTTAGTTAATTAAAATGCTAAAACATGTTCGTAATGATGATTTTGATTGAAATTGACATTTTTGAATTTTTGTAATCGTTAAGCTAAAAGAGGGAAAGTTAAGATTGTATGCAGTTCAAATTTACATTTAAGGTCAATATTAACACAATGATTTATTACAAATAAAATCCACCAAAATAAAAAAAATAATAATGAAATTTTGTGAAAACAATAATAGAGTATCGAACTTAAGTTTATAAATATAAAATTAAAATGAAATAAACAACTCTACAAAATGTTAAATTTTTAATAGTGTTTTTAATTTATTTAAACTGCATTTATTCGAAATTGTTTAATTTTTTTAAATTACATATTTAATAATTCTTTCTGTAAAGTTGTTTTTTAAACAAAAATCATATAGAACATAAAATTTAAATGAAAAATTCTCGAAAAATATAACTTCATTAAATACTTACCAGTATTCTTATGAATTTCCTCATTTTCCTTCGAGTTAACGCTACTAGTGTCTGAGGGTGTGGGTGATGTTTTCAATTGAAAACCTTCACTTTCATGTGAGATAACACGTTTTCGTGGTGTCATCTCAAATTCTTTATAAATGAAATCCGTTTTTCTTTTTAAGGTTTCCGTTAACAAATTTGTTTTTTTATTATCGCTATTTATATCCTCCTCGTTAGATAATTCAATACCTTCGTCGCTCAGTGAATCAAAACGTAAACTGTTGACAGCACTGCGACACAAATCCATGGTAGCATTGAGTTGTTTAAGACGTTCTGAGATATTAAGTTGAATTTCTTCAAAATATAATAAATCCAAAGAACATATTTCTTGTTCGGCGGGCTTTTGTTCTTCCTTATATGGAAAAGGTTCAATGTTGTTGTTAAATTCAGCTGTAGCTGGTTTGTGGGATTCTTCAGGTATTGTAGGAGGTGTTTCTACTAAATGGATTGTATGATTGAGTTTGTGGGATTCTTCAGCTAGTGTAGGTTGTAGCTGATGTAAAGGTGTTTCTACTAAGTGACCTGTTTGATGGAGCTGTATAAATTGTGTTTGGGGATTTTCCAAAATATCATTTAAAATCACCACATTGTTATGATATTGAAATTTGCAAGTAGAATCTTCATTAATTTCTTGCGCTTCCATTTGATCTTTTGGCACACCTAAATTCATTTTGTGAAAACAAAATTCGTATCTTCGAAATGTTTGCTAATTTTTTTACTTACCATTGCCTTTATTACTCCCACCAGTATTATATTTTGTTTTAGATGACTTTGAGCCTGACGACGAGGAATAACTGTTGGGTTTATATTGGGAGCTCGATTTACCGCCACCCATGCTTTTACCTCCTTCATCATCATTTGAATCGGTCGATTTACGTCTTTGTGTTTTATGTTTAGCCTCACCATGATCATCTTTTCTTTCGCTGCGTTTCGATGAAGAAGACGAGGAAGAATGATGTTTTCTGCTGTCGGAGTCGCGTTTGGACTTCTTAGAGTCCTGATTTTCATTTGATGATGAAGAGGAATGTGAGTGTGAATGTTTTGTATGTTTTGAAGAGAAATGCATAGAGGATGAGGAAGATTTTTCTATGTCTTTTTCTGTGGATTTATTGTGGGACGAATAATATTTACTGGAGGATGATGATGAAGAATGTTTGTTGCTACTTTTTGTACCACTGCTGGAATGGTATTTGGTTGTATCTCTAGAATCTTTACTAAAACGATGACGATCTCTACTACTATCTTTATCCTTTTCGCGTTCATAAGATCTACGACGTTCTTTCGAGTGTTTCTTGTGTTTCGAAGAGGAGTAAGATGAATGCCTACTCTGATGTTCTTTGGCGGTTTTTTGTGATAGCGTTACAGGTGATGGTGTTGCCGTAGGTGTGGGTAAGGGAGGTGTGGGTATGAGTGTGTTGGTTGGTGTATTAGGACGTATAGTTTGCTTTGGTGTTTGCATTTGTGGTGATTCATCTTTTTCTTTATTTGGTGCAACAAATTTTGGTGTTTGGTTGAGCGGCATAGAGGAAGAATCTTCTATACTTGAACCAAAACTTAATTCTTGAGCATTAGGAGTACGTTCACAGTCTTCTTCTTTAGGCTCCAAATTTAATTTGTTTGTATTAAATTTAAAATCATCAGTCTTAGTTTCTAAACTGGTTGCTTCTTCAGCAGATAAATAAGCTCTAACTTCAGATTTAATAGCCGCGGGTTCAGGTGTTTCTAGACCAGTTTTTCGTTCAGTGCCTTCGAATTTAATTTCATCTTTTTTAATATCAAAGTGAAATTCGGACTTTGGTAATATCTTTTCATTTGCATTGCCATTTGTGACACTAGGCTCACAAGAGTTTTCACTGAATTTTGGCATTTGAGCCTCTTCTGAGATATTGGCTGCAACGGCTTCTTGGGAACTGCTTTGCAAAGAATCTTCTTTGCCATTTACTGACAAACGAGAATCACTAGATACACTAGATAATTGAGAATCTTGAGAAATTCGAGCATCTATTGACTGACTAGCCTCTTTGTATATTTCTGCTAAATTGCTAGCTTCCTGACTATCATTGTCGGTGACCACATTTTCTGTCTTAATAACTGCCTCATTGCTTTCCTCATATTTATGTATTTTAACGTCCAAGGAAGTATCGCATTGTTGTTTGATGTTTGCTTTATCCTCTTTATATTCCTCCTTTACTTCCCGTTTACTTTCTTCTATTTCTTGCTTTACCAAAGGTTCAAATGGCGGAGATTCATCTTCGTCTTCCATAAGTTTTTCCTCGGTGTCCATATCAACTATAGTTCTGTCATCTTTTCCCTCAGAATTAACGGTACCCTTATCCGAGTCGGGACTTACCTGTTCTAAATCGGTAGGTAATAAACTGCTAGTCTCCACTTTAAGAGGCGGTGCATTCAAAGGTAAAGGCGGCAATGGATGCATAAGAGGTGGAGGCGGTGGCTCAAATTTTTTGGGAGGCGGTGGTAAACCTAAATATTTATAAGCTATCTCTTCTATGCGAGGCTGAAAAACACTACCTATCTTAGGATTTACTACTTGATCCACTATGCGTTCAACTCCCACATCTAAAAAACCAGATCTATAAAAAAGTTAGTAAGATAAAATTGTACCTTTCTTTTAGCAACGCCTAACTTACTCTGTTATATGTCTCCTTAACTTTTCCCTCAATTGATTTTTATTAGTTTCCGGGGTCCATTTTTGTTCAGATAAGAACCTTTTTACTGTATTTTCCACACGTTGTCTGAGATTTTGATAGGCTGGTTTAGTGTCTACATCAGCCATTGAATCTTTGCGAAATTCATCGAAAACTCCTTGGGATTTTACTTCATGGACAATCTTCTCCACCAGTTGTGTATCCATCGTTGCTAATAAATGGACTTTTAAAGTTTTTTATGAACTTTTCTGTGAAATACAAAAATCTTCCAAAACAAAAATTAATTATTCTATCTGCGTTTGTTTTGATTTTGTCAGGGTTCGAAAACAGAACACAAAATGAAACACAATTAAAGATGCCAGACTAACAGAATTAGTGGGTGCATCAAAATATAATTAATCGAATAGTTAACAATTAATCTCTAACATAGTGTCTACATTACACAATTTTTTATCAAGACAAACGTCAAATTTAACACGAATTTGTGGAAGGTGGCAACAGTTGCACAAAAACAACAATATGACGTTTTCATTATTGTTTTTCTATATATGCAGTTTGGCAACTGTAACAACCAAATAATAATAATCAGCTGTTAAACTAAGGTTACCTTGTATTTATTCGCACGATTTTGACGTTTGTTTTAATAAAAATTTGCCTAATGTAGACACTAGGTAATAGAAGAATAACAAAGAACACTAATGTTTAACCCCAGGTCTACAACTGAGATTAGCTCTGATATAATATGTGAATTAACGCCGGCAGAAGAGAGTAAAAGTTTTGTTTATATTATGTTAAATCTTACACGTATTCTAATAAATCTTAAAAAATATCACTATTTCAATCGCACTTTTTTTCCACAATTTTAATAAAAATGTTTTTTAAAATGTAAAACAATCATTAAAAGGAAACAATTTTACAAAAAACATTGTTTTTTTCAGTAATTTCCAAAATACACATGAACATATGAACACACACAAATAACACAGTTCATCTTATAAGATTGTTCTGTAGAGAAATCTCACACTATAGTCTCATAACAGCCCATCTACACGTAACAGAATATGTAAGATTTTTCTGTCAGAGTTATCAAATTCACTCTCTGAGAGAATTGTTTCACGTGTAGATTCAAATGTTAGTATTATAAGAAGTATTATGAGACTGTTGTGATGAGATTTCTCTACACAACTACCTTATAAGATGAACTGTCAAAAAATACACATATACGAAAATTTGTTTGTGTGTGTGAATGTGTATTTTGGTAATTACTAAAAAACAATGTTTTTTGTAGAATTGTTTCCTTTTAATGGTTGTTTTACATTTTAGAAAATACTCGTGAAATAATTCTCTCAGAGAGCGAATTTGACACTCTCTGACAGAAAAACATTACATATAATGTTACATGTAGATGGGCTGTATTGAGCGTCTATGAGAATATGCAATACCAGGGTTCCAATTTTCTTTCAAATGAATTTGAAATACACGTCACGTATGTATGAATCATGTTGGAAGCAAAATTGGATAATGAGCTAACTTGGTAAAACTGCTATAGCTAGCAGTGCTACCAAGTCGAATTGTCAGAGAACTAAGCCGACATAAAATTTTCGGCGGCGGCTGCGTGGTTATCGGAGGCGACATACTTTCTTTTATTATATAAAAATAGTTAAAAAATAGGACTAATGTTATGATATTAAAAATAACTAAGGTAAGTTTATATATTCACAAAAAAATAATAAAAATAATAGTAAAATATGCGCTTGAAAAAGCACGAAGAATGGGACAATATGTACTGAAACATGCAAAAGTAACATAAGCATGCATAAATATAGTTATATAATTTTAAA
Source organism: Protocalliphora azurea (assembly GCA_932274085.1). Lineage (NCBI taxonomy): Eukaryota > Metazoa > Arthropoda > Insecta > Diptera > Calliphoridae > Protocalliphora > Protocalliphora azurea. The sequence goes on along the minus strand of OW026519.1, from coordinate 202,366,964 downwards.
ATTTGGATAATTTTCGATTTTGTATGAATAAAACGAAATAATAATAAATAAATAAAATATTCGAAGATAGACTTTGGTAGTCATATTTGATACTTCAATTATATACGAAGAATTCAAAAAAAATACAAAATAATTTATATTAATCAGTTAACAAAACTCCAAAAATCACAAAAAAAATGTTGGTTTAGTTAAGAAAACTAATTTTTGTATTTATTCATTATATGCAAATTTATGTTAAAAGTTGAAAAAAGGGATTTTTTGTAAAATGCTTGTGAAATATGAAAAGCTTGAAAAAGTTGCCCAGAAAATTGTTCTAGCAAAAACGAACTTTTTGTGGACGCAAAAAAAAAAGAGAAAAATAGTTTAAACACTATAGTAAGGTTTACACATGTACAGGGCGCCATGTTGTATTTTGGTATAGCATTTTTGCATGAAATAAAAGTAAGAATTGTTACATAATAAAATGGTGCAATTAATTTTGCCAAAGGAATTTTTATATAGGTTTTAACAAATAAAATTTTTGAATTTAAACAAATGAAAACTTTTGAATTTGTGAACACATTGTGGAATTTATGTAAAGATTATTTGGAAAAATGTCATTCAAAAATAAAAGAGGAAAAATTATAAAATCTTTATTTTTTAAACAGTTAAAAAAACCAAATATGATATAGTTTATTGTTGTTGTTGTTTTGCAGTGCCCATAAAAACAAAAACTATACGGAAAGCAGATATTAAATGACTCGGTTGTTTATATACCGAATAGATTGATTCAAAAAAACGAAATTTGAGAAAAATATTTGCTTATATAGGAGCTTCAAAAATACTATTACAATTATGAATCATTATATAATTTTTAATCGTTTACAAAAATTGTCGTTGTCGAAAATTTTGCATGTTATCAAAAATATTTTTAACGACAAAGACTTAAAGAATGTTTGTAATACGACAATGACACTCGTAATAAGGGTGATTATCTTTAATACTCTCTAACTTTTATTCGTAACTTCGAGACATTTTATAAATACAAGAAATGCTAAAATTTGTGTTATACATTTTTTAAGAAATACATATATTTCATGCTCACACAAACGGTCTTTATCGCCCTTTATACATAAGGCGACGTGGACCCTCATTTATGAGTCGTTGCTTTATAAGATGATGCGAAAACAAGAAAATAAAAAGTTCTTACGTGGGGTCTACACGAGAGATTTTTCTATCATAACAAGTAACAAAACGTCGGTGGAATTTTTTATATATCAGCATACACGTAGTTAAAATTTTATTATAATAAATCACTTTTTATTGACGTTTTGATACATAATGTCTACATTAGAGATTCTTTTATCAAGACAAACTTCAAACTTAACGCGAATTTGTGGAAGGTGGCAACAGTTGCACAAAAACAACAATATGGCGTATTCAATATTGCTTTTTATATATGCAGTTTGACAACTGTAACAACTAAAATTTTAATCAGCTGTTTAACTAAGGTTACCTTGTATATATTCGCATTGATTTTGACGTTTGTTTTGATAAAATTTTGACTAATGTAGACACTAGGTTACTTATTATTAACGTTGCAATAAATTATGTTTACTTTTCAGCTGATCATGAGTCGCCGCTGACAATTTTTAAAAAAGCCGCCGCCGTTAAAATTGTTGGGCTCAGATCTCTGATTTTGGCGCGGGCATTATATTGCCAAAAATGCTGATTGATATTATTGTAAAAGTGGCGTTGAACGCAAAAAAAAATATATAATCTCTTAATGATATAATTTTAAATAATAATATTGTTAAATTGTATTAAAAATCAACATAAGTATGATAATTTGTCAGTGTGCTAGTGAAAACATAAAAATATTTGTATAAAAAGCCCACAAAACAAAAGAGAACGAAAAGAACTTTCACGCACAACAGACACGCTTTGCACTCATTAAAAACTAACAAATAGCTACTTATACAGCCATGGAAACTTTTGGTGGCGAAACGGAAAATCCAATAGAAAATTTTAGTCGTAGCAGTAGACGTATTAAAAACAATAATAACAACATTAATAATAATAACAATAAAAGTATTACAACAAACTTGAATGAATCTAAGGACCAAGAATGTGTAAATAATATCGGTTTAGGGCAAAGTGAAGCGGATACTTCTATAAAAGATGAGGTCACAAAAAATAATACTACACTAGATAAAGTTAATGCCACTACGGCAAGCTTGAATTCATCAACACCTAGAAGTAAGTTAAGAGATTTTAATCAATTTGATTTTTTTTTTTTTTACTTCAAAGAATTTATTTTGTAATTTTTTTTTACATTTTTTTCATATATAACTTTGTTAGGGAAAAAAGATCCTCTAGCAAATCTCCACTCCAATCTAAGCCCCAAATATATTGGTTTCACAACACCACCAAATAAACTGAACAGCAGTAAAGAAGAAAGAATCCGAAGTTTGAGAAGACGCCATAACAATAGCACTCATAACGCTGATACTTCAGTGGATATAGACAAAGAGGTTGACGTTTCTATAGGTACAACATTTACACCAAATAACGATTCAACAGTGGGCTTTGTACGACGCACACCAAGAAATAAAGATCCTCAGGTTACACCTGATAAAAGTACAAAAAGAAAAGATTTTGTTAGTCCTATAGATAAATTGTTAATAAAAAATGGTGCCGTAATGGATAGTAATAATTTGCCTTTAGAAGATAAAAATGAAGTAAGAATGAAAGATAAATTAACTCAACAGAAGAATAGAAAAAGTAAGAATAATAACAGATCCAAAGAAGAAGTCGAGGAGGAAGAATTGGAGGATTTAGGTATTAAACGACTTGAAAACGGCGATGAAACAATTGATCACAGTAAAGAGTATAAAGTAATTATTTCTTTATCTAATGAAAACTGTGATAATGAAATGAAGGAAGACGAAGAAAGCGAAGAAACTTTTTCTGAATCTAGTGAAAATGTCAGACAAATAGATTATGATGAAATCGAAGTAGAGGCTGAAAAAGAACAAAATGAAGATAAATCAAATTTAGAGAAAGAAGAAAATGCTGAAGCAAATAAACCCGACTTAAATGAACCTCAGATAAGTAATGAAAACCAAGAAGATTTTGAAAAAGAAATTAAAACACAAGCAAATGTAAAAAAATCAAAAATAAATGAAAGTTCTGATCATGAGGAAAAAGATGTAGCGGAATCGAATACAGATCATGAGGAAGAAGATATTCCAGAATCGAATATATCTTTTCCGAAAGAAACATCTGCAGACAAATCAATTCAAAATGTGTCAGAAGGTGAAGAAAACGTTCAAACTTCATCAAATATAGATAAACCAAGCTTAGAAGAAAACTCAGAAAATAAAATGGAAGTCACAATATCCGGTACCCCTGGCAATGAATCTGTTATAGAATATCCCGAAACTGAAGAACAAAAGGATAAAGTACAAGTCAAAATTGAATTGGAATCCGTAGAAACTGAAAGTAGTAATGAGTTTGCAGTGGATGCAACAACATCAGCTAATTCTCCCTCAGCTGTTAGTATGGATAGTGCTAAAGGATCATCGGTAGTCACTGAGGGATCTTGGATGTCTTTCTCTACGGGCGATTTGTTTTGGGGTCAAATATATAACTATTGCTATTGGCCTTGTATGGTTTGTCCAGATCCCGATGGTAAAACCATAACCACCGAAGAAGTTGGTCGTTCAGGCGATCAAAGTGTTCTAGTACATGTACGATTTTTTGCTGACAATGGTCGGCGTAATTGGGTTAAACGGGAAAATCTTTTAATTTATAATGGCATAGAAAGCTACCAGGAACGTATCGATGAAGTGCGTGAAAAATATGGTCCAAAAAGTGCAAAATACAGACTGTATGTGCCGACGAAGCGAAAGGAACAAGTTTGGTATGAGGCGGTTAATGAGGCTAATATTGTAGCCGAAGTTGCTTTTCCCGACAGACTTGAGAAATTTTATGAAATTTTTGAAAAATCAAAGTAAGTATTTTCAACAATATTTTATTTAGGTATTATTTTAATTGGTAATAAAAAATTAACTTTAATTGATGATTGAAGACTATCACCGAAACCACTTAAGAATCATATCATATCATTTAGCGATTTTTTCATTTTAACGTTTTTTATTTTGGCCAATTTTGTCCTTTTTAGAATTTTTTTATTTCGACGTTTTTTCATCATTTTGGCAATTTTTTCCGGTTAGAATTTTTTTGTATTTTGCGTTTTTTGTTTAATTTCAGCTATTTTTTAAAGAAAAATTTGAAATTATCTGTTTTATTATTAGAAAAAAATCTGTTCGAAATTTGACAATTTTTAATTTAAGCGATTATTTTTTATTTTAGCATTTTTTTATATTGGCAATTTTTTTCGATTATATTATTTTATATATACGAGTAAAAAATTAAAAAATTGCTGAAATTAAACAAAAAAACGCAAAATACAAAAAATCGCCAAAATGAAAAAACGCCGAAATAAAAAAATTCTAAAATGATAAAATTGGCCAAAATAAAAAAACGCTAAAATGAAACAATCGCTAAATGATTTTTTTCGAGCATTATTTTTTTCTAATATAAAATATATATTCCGATTTTTTTTTTAATTGCTAGAATTGAAAAAAACAAAATACAAAAATGCTCCAAAATCGCTAAACGGATAAAATTACCAAACTAAAAAATCGTCTAAGTAACTTTTCAAAACTAAAAGAATCGTCGAACGAAAAAAAACAAAACGAAAAAATCTAAACCGGGAAAAATTCCAAAAGAAAATTTCCAAAACGAAAAAAGGCTACAATTAAAAAAAAAAAAACGTCAAAACTAAAAAATTTTCAGAATGAAAAAACGGCAAAATTAATTTTTTTTTTAAGTTTGTTTTTGGAGAGAAACGAGAATTACAGGTACTCGAGAGTTTTAACCTCTACACTTTAAAGAATTTTAGGAGTGAAAGAGAGTCGAATTATTAATTTTTTTTTAATAATTTTTATTTGATTGTGTTAATAATCGGGTTGGATTTTCTGATGGAAAATATTGTATACCAAAAATAAACTTTATTTATACAAAACTTTTTTCTTTCAATACCATAGCGGAGCACCCCAGATATAACCTGGTTAACATTAATTGACCACACAAGAAGGAAGAATTACATGCAAAATATGCCTTACTAAATTATATTAATAATGTTAATTAATAGCTTATAGGAACATCCGCCTAATTACTTTTATTTTACTCATATTTTACAGAGCTTTTCATAAACTTGAAAAACAACGACGAAAATCTATGTATATATCAGTAAATCGTGGATCTATCTCAGATATAGACAGTTTTTATGGGTCAAATGATAACATCAATAGTTTACCTGTACCAGCAGCGATAAAACAGAAACGTGAGCGTTCCATATCACCATATAGTCCAGCCTATTCACCTATTAAACCAGTTGCAGCAAAGCGACGAAAATTGAGTGGTGAGCAAGAGTTGGCCACAACAACAGCAACTAATGAACCTCTTGTTGTCAATAAAACTAAAGAAAATCAAAACAATACAACAGACCTCAATTTAAGTCAAACAAATTCAGTTGCATCTACCAGTTCAAATCCGAATTCGCTAAATGATTTTGATATTTACAATGGTTTAGAATTTAGAAGATTTTATGCAGTCATGAAAAACTATGTTATGGAACAAAATGATAATGAGAAATTAGAAAAGAGTCTAGTAGTGGCAGTACGTAATATTTGGGCACTTAAGCAATTAAGCCGCCACCAAATGGAGCGTAAACTACGGGATTCAATAAATGAAACAGATATGACGTCAACATCAGCGGTAGCTAGTAGTACACGCCCAACTGGCGAAGAATCTATTAAACGTTTATCATCACGCTTGAAAACTTTAATGGTAAGAAAATCTTTAATGGCCCAACAAACTCCCGAGTCTACACCCGAAAGATCTATGACACCGAAACCGCTATCAGCAAAAGAAACACAAACTATCAAAAAACCTTTAAATCGTCCAATTTTAGAGGTTATCGATGATATATTCGAATTGGATAGTAAATATCTCTTCAAAGGCATGAGTCGTGATCCGGTGTGTAAATATTGTTTCAAACCTGGTGGCAATCTTAAAAGATGTGCCAAAAATTGCAGTTATTGGTTACATAACGATTGTCTTAACAAAGATTTCAGTCAAAGTAACAAAATACGACGTGGTCCCAAAATGTTGAATGGCACGAAAATCAACAACGATACCTTGAATGGCAGTCGTAGTTCTTCAATTAACAGTCTAAATGAAGTGGGTACATTAGCTCATGTGACTGGAGATACGGAAATGTCAGTCACCGAAGTCATTTGTAAAGAATGTGCAAATAACGAACCGACAAAGTGTATGGTTTGTAAATGTACCGAATCACAAAAAGACGACGATCCTTTAGTCAAATGTAGCATGGCCCAATGTGATCGTGCTTTTCATCCAGCTTGCTGTAAATATTGGCCACAAGCCAAAATCACAATATCGAAAAATCATATAGAATCATTTCGTTGTCCATCCCACGTTTGTCACACTTGTGTTTCCGATGATCCTAAGGGAAAATTTCAACACCTGAGCAATGCCAAACTGACCAAATGTGTTAAATGCCCAGCTACATTTCATACTGACTCGACTTGTATACCAGCCGGTTCTCAGATTCTAACGGCAGCCCATATCATTTGTCCGCGCCACTCGAGCATAAAACACGATATGACGGTCAATGTTAATTGGTGTTTTATTTGTGTGGGTGGAGGCCAAGTAATATGTTGTGAAACTTGCCCCACTGCTGTACATGCACAATGTCTAAAAATTCCCATTGCTGCCAATGAAGGCTATATATGCGAAGAGTGTGAATCGGGCCGTATGCCCCTGTATGGAGAAATGGTATGGGCCAAATTTAATAATTTCCGCTGGTGGCCAGCCATTATTTTGCCTCCCACTGAAATACCAAAAAATATTGCACGTAAAACTCACAATCCCTCCGATTTTGTGGTGAGATTTTTTGGAACGCACGATCACGGTTGGATTTCAAGACGTCGTGTATATTTGTATTTAGAAGGTGATAGTTCCGAACCTCCAAAATCAAAGTCAAGTAAGTAATATATAATTAGAAGAATTTCCTCATTATTATTATTTTTATAATTGAAACGTCTTTTTTTAGGTCTGGATGTTAGTTATAATAAAGGTGTCGAGGAGGCCAAAGAAGTTTATGAAATTATCAAAGCCAAAAAACTTCAACAACGCAATTCAAATGAGAATAAAGAGAAATTACATCCTCAACCTTATGTACGTATTAAGGCCAATCGTCCTGTGCCCCCAGTCAAATTGCACGTTGACATTGAAAGTGTTAGTAAGTGTGAGTGTGATCCTCGTGAAGAGAATCCGTGTGGTCCCGATACGAATTGCTTAAATCGTGTTCTGTATCACGAATGCAATCCAAAACTCTGTCCGGCCGGAGAACGTTGCCAAAATCAAATGTTCGAATCACGTAAATCACCGCGTTTAGATGTGGTGTATATGAAGGAGAGAGGTTTCGGTTTGGTCTGTCGAGAACCCATTGAAGCGGGAACTTTTATAATCGAATATGTGGGTGAGATTATAAACGATGATGAGTTTCAGGCACGCATGCGACAAAAATCACAGGATCGTGATGAAAATTTCTATTTTCTATTAGTGGAAAAGGATTATATAATCGATGCTGGTCCCAAGGGTAATTTGGCTAGATTTATGAATCATTCTTGTGATCCTAATTGTGAGACCCAAAAGTGGTCCGTTAATTCTTTAAATCGTGTGGGTCTATTTGCCATTAAAGATATACCAGAGGTAGGCGGGAATGATCTAGAGTTTTTGTGGTGGTTTTAATATAGTAATTAAATTGTTGTGTTATTGCCTTTTAGAACACCGAATTAACATTCAATTATCATTGGGATGATTTGTTGGGTAATGAAAAGAAAACCTGTTTCTGTGGATCTAAAAAGTGTGCTGGGCAAATTGGAGCCAAAATTAAGGATTTAGAAACCGTTAAAGTAAGCATGATTTGAAATTATTTCAACAAAAATCTTTAAACAAATTTAAATATTTTACTTTAAAGGAACCTACTTCCACCATTGGAACCAGTAAAAATAAAACAAAAACAAAATCTAAACCCGTTAAAAAACTAATGAATGGGGCACTTAAAAATAAACTGACATCAAAACTTAAATTTAGTGGTAAAACCAAAATTAATACTAAAAAAGTATCAACTAATGCTGCAGTTTCTGCTTTACTTGAAGCTAATGAAAAGAGTACAAAAACTACAAAAGGCGAGAATGAAACCGAAGAACCTAAAGAAACTGAGGAGGCCTCCACCAGCTTACGTTTAGGATCACCCGATTTATTTTGTTAACAAGCATTTAATACATTTTTTAATACCTGTAAATGATGATAGTTTTATTTATATGCAAATGTATTTTTATATTTCCATTATTTTTATTTTATTTAAATTTCATCTAAAACTGCACGCATATTTTGTTTATACCTTTTGGGAATTTTGTTTAAAAATATATTAAATTATACTTTAACTTGTATTTAAGCTCAGTTCATTAATATTATTATATACCAGATTATGTTAAATTTTATATACTCCTGTTACAGTCAACAGTTATTTGTATGTTTTTATTTTTTCCTCCCTTTTCAAAAAGATTTAGCTGTAGAAAATGATTAAGATTAATGTGAACACATATAATTTTAACTTTATCTAGTTGAAGTAAGTGAATTTATATGTTTATTATTTATATATTATATATACTATATGAATCTACTTATAGAGATGTTTGAAAATTAGTATTTCATATTTGATATATTCAAAAAATTTGAAAAAATACAAACAATTCATTCGTTTGAAGTGTGTCTCTCTCCTTCTCTAACTTTTTCTGTTCTCCATAATCTTTTCCTTTTTTTTTTTTAGTAAGTCTACAGAAGTAAATAAATAAAACACAAATATATTTTTCCAAAAATAACAAATTTTTAAATATTTCCTTTCATTTCTAGGGGGAATAAAACATTTTTATGAAAAATATTATTTTCAGTATCTCTATAAATCAATACTAAATTATATCTGGGGTGCTCCGCTATCCCTATCATACTGAAATATATATATATATATATATATTTGTCGATATATATATATATATATATATATATATATATATATATTTGTCGATATATATATATATATATATATATTTGTCGATATATATATATATATATATATATATTTGACGATATATATATATATATATATATATATATTTGTCGATATATATATATATATATATATATATATATTTCGCGATATATATATATATATATATTTGTCGATATATATATATATATATATATATATATATTTGTCGATATATATATATATATATATATATATATATATATTTGTCGATATATATATATATATATATATATATATATATATATTTGTCGATATATATATATATATATATATATATATATATATTTGTCGATATATATATATATATATATATATATTTGTCGATATATATATATATATATATATATATATATATATTTGTCGATATATATATATATATATATATATATATATATATATTTGTCGATATATATATATATATATATTTGTCGATATATATATATATATATTTGTCGATATATATATATATATATTTGTCGATATATATATATATATATTTGTCGATATATATATATATATATTTGTCGATATATATATATATATATATATATATATTTGTCGATATATATATATATATATATATATATATTTGTCGATATATATATATATATATATTATTTCAGTAACTAATTTTTTATCTATTAAAGAATGTTATAGATCCTGGGTTTTCAAAAAAAAAAAAAAAAAAAAAAAAAACCAAAATTTGTGAAAAATTAAATATGCAACATAAAAATATCAGTTACGGGATAGTTTGTTTTGGTGATTTTTTTAGATTTGTCTTATTTTCGTTTTTGCCTTTTTTCATATCGGTGATTTTTCCATTTTGGCGAAACGAAAAAATCTTGAAAAAAGCAAAAATAAAATAAATCGCCAAAATTTTTTTGTTTGACGATTGTTTTATTTTGATGATTTTTATTAGTTTCTTTTTATTTTGGTGATTTTTTCCGTTTTTTTTTTTCAAAGATTTTTCTATTTTAGTTATTTATTTTGGCTTTTTTTCGTTTTTTCCGTTCCCCGATTGTTTTATTTTGGTGATTTCTTTTAGATTTGTCTTGTTTTCTTTTTTTCATTTCAGCGATTTTTTGTTTTGTTTTGGCGATTTCCTTTGGTATTTTGGTAAGTTTTTTCGTTTTGGTGATTTCTTTTTAGGTTTGTCTTTTTTTCGTTTTAGCGTTTTTTTTTCATTTTGACGTATTTTCGATTTGGCTACTTTTCACGGTTTGGCGTTTTTTTCGCTATGGAGATTTTTTCGTTTCGGCAATATTATTGCCGTTTTGGCGATTTTTTTAGTTTTGGCTCTTTTTTTAACTTTAACTTTACTTTTATGATAAAAGTCTAAAGAAATAACAACAATGACAATGCTTTGAATTAAGAGAATTTTATAATTTAAGTCGCTCTTTTACCGCTTATAACTTTTAAAATACTGAACGGAATTTAATAAAATGACCTTTCAAATAAATAAATAGAGAATATACTTATTTTTTTCGAAATTGTTTTTTTTTTATTCATATGTTTTATACAAAATATCTAAGTTATAGAGTATTTCTTTACTTAAATCTTTCAAAGATTTATTATACATAAATCTATATAAAAAAGCATTTCAGTCGGAAAAAAAATTTCATAATTTTTGGATTAAGATTTTTTTTTTTTTTTTTGTAAATATACAAAACACCCAGTATAAATGTCCAGGATATTGAATTATTTTGGTCATAAATGTTTTGTATACAAACTTAAATAATTCTTTCTTTTCTTTTTTATAATAAATTGACTTTGGCATTTATAATTACATGTAGAATTCCTAAATAAACTGTTAAACAGCTCGCTTATATTATGTATTATAAAAAGTAATAATGAGTGAAAGTATAAATGAATATCTATGTATGTATGTATATAATGAGAAAAAAGCCGAAAATAAAACGTAATGCAATGAAAAATAAAAAGAATCAATTTACACTGTGATTTTATATGCCTCTTTAAAAAAGTGAAATAAATGAAAAAGAAAATGATTTTAAAACAAAATCGTTAGTTACGATTTAAAAGTAACCATTATTATATAGTGGCACAATATTTGTTAGACGTTGTACAATATTTTTCAAAGAATCACGTGATGTTTCATACAGCGTACCCAGGGCCAATAGACGTAAACCACATTGATTGCTTATATCAATGACATACCATTTTTCGAGAACTTTTAAGCAATTCCTTACTGAATCGGTTGATATGCTTTCAGCTAGAAATGAGTATAGAAATAAATAAATATATATATATATATATATATATATATATATATATTTAATAATTTGAAATATAAATAAAAAACAACAACTTACCATAAGGACATTTCTGTGTGTTAACTTTGTTGGTCATCTCTTTCATGACAAACTTAATAAAGTCTGTTTCTAGCATAGAGTTTTTGTAGAGTATGAACAAGGATTCAGCCACACAAAGATATGTTTGAGCAAAAGGTGCTAAAGCTTCACATAAAGACTTTTGTTGAATTATTGTATCGTTATTTAAAAATAGATCAGGTTCCTCCGGTTCCATATTAACGTAATCGTTTGCCATATTATCGCCTTCATCATCATAATCATCATCGTCCATGTCGTTACTTTCAATATAGGTAGCAATAGCACGAGCCATTCGTCGTGTTTCCACAGTACCTTCCATTTGTTCATCAATCTAAATGCGGATGAAACAGGAAGATATTCATTAAGTTTAAACTTTATAAACTATTAGCTTATAGCAATATTGGTGAATATTTTCGGCAGAAATTATTACAATTTTTTGTAGAAATATTACTTTGATTTGATTATTTCAACATGAATTACGTTTTTTTTTTATGGTAACAAAAACTTGTTTTTTACCAAAAGAAGCGAATTTTCACCAAAAAACAAATCAAATTAAAAAAAAAAAGAAAAAAACAAACTTTTAATAAAATTCGATTTTTTTTTTAATTAGGAATTTTGTGGAAAATTCATTTCTTGAAAACGAAATTTTTTTTATGAACATTTTTAATTAATAATAATTTATATTTTTATGTTTTTTCAGGTTAATTTAGTGAATTATTAAAGTTAGAGTAGATATCCCGCATTATGGTGAGAATTCGTTAAAAAAATATACATATGTTTTTTATTTATTAGTAAATTTTAGTTTTATTCGAACTTCGAAAATGTAAATTTTTAAATTTAATTTATGTCAGACTTGAGTTCATTCTCTTACTGCAATAATTAAATAAATAATATAAGCGAAAAGGAATATTCTGACACTAACCTACTGGAATGCATTTTTTTTATTAAAATATTAGTTTTGTTTTTGAAAAAAATCCGATTTTTCTGGCGAAAAATAGTTTTTATTTTATTTTCTTATAATTTTTTTATTTAATTTATTTATTTTTATTATTATTTGTAATTTTTGATAAAATTTCAGAACATTTGGTGAATTTCTTAGTTTTTTTAAATAAGTTTAATATTCCTTCTACAAGAAGAACTCTTAAAACCAGGAAATACTACGTTCATTTTGTAAAAAATTTTACAAAATTCTCGTTCGATTTCAATTCCACTTCATTTCGATTTCTAGAACTGCCCTTATATTTTTAAGAAAAAATTATATTTTCTTGTAGGTGAAGTTTCGTCTTGGGACTCGAGTTTTTTTTTTTTTTTTTTTGGTAAAAATTTGGTTAGAACACCGCCATTTAAATTCTTGTATAACATCTATTACAGTTCTTCACAAATCGATAAAACAAATTGTTGTTTGTTCCTAAAATGACCCATTCTATGTTTACATATTTTACGGCATCCAAGATATTGCAGATATGATTTGTTACTCAAATTTAACTTACCTGTGCTGGTTTAATTAAATTCTGCATTAATAATTCATCTAAGGCTATTTCGAGCATATTTTCCAAATTTTGTGTAGGTTTATTCAATATATATTCATAACGATAAACTTCACAATTTTCTAAAGCAGTTTCTATTAATTTTTTACGAGATACACCAGGTCCACTCTAAACGTAAAAGAAACTTTGTTTTTAATTTAACTTTAATTAAACTTCTTGCGCACATACCTTATTCAAAAGATCCTCCTTAAATTGTGATTTCTTTGGCAACAAAGCATGGAACGTGGTCAACACAATGGACTGCAGAGCAAAGTGTGGCGTTAGCATATTCGAATAATAGGCCAATTCTATCCAACTTTCTATAGTACCCTTGGGACGTATAATCACTTCACCAATGTCATTTTTAGATCTTTGCACTAGCTGATCGCCTAATAAATCGGTGGCATAATTAATGATATGTAAAGAGTCACCTGAGAAACCAATATCTTTGCGTCCCTTTAAAGTGCTACGCAAATCATCTAAACCTTTGGCAATTTCGTGCGGTGTAGCTCCATTGCGATAGCGTGTTAATAATAAAAATGCTAAAGCATTAGTAGACATTACTGAGGTAGCGGCAGCACAATCGAAAACGACTTGTCGTGAAATACTGTCAATAAGGTTACGATGTTCTTCACACACGACATCGGTACCGTAAAGTGAAGAGGTAGATTGGTTATGTTGTAGGGTACGAGCGGATGGTTTGTAAATTTTTAAGGTGCCATCTTCTTTGGCTATTTTATTATAGGATTGTACTAGCTCCTTGATGGAGTAGGGTTCATTGAAATCGATCCGCATCAGACCGTATTTGGAGTTAAGGGCCTAAAAGAAGTGAAACAATTAAAATTATCATATGTAGCTGACATTTTCCAATCAGATCATAATTTAAAATTTTTAAACATCCTTTTAGAAGATTTACAGATTTTAGTCATAAGGGTTTCCATACTCATAATCTATTTGTATTTTGTCGTTTTTCTGACAATTTCTGAACAATTCTGAATAAGACCTATCAATCTAATAAGTACTGGAATATAGCTCATAACAGTTATCTACGTTAACTTATTACATACTGGTAACCCTCGATTTACGCAATACTTCATTTACGTGAAGTTTTTGAAATCGGCGTTTTAATTAACGTGAACTTGATACAATGCGTTTAAACAAAAGTGACAAAATTTAATTTTGTTCCTATTCTTAACCTTGCCCCAATGAACGTCGTAAATCGAGGGTTACTTGTACATACAAAACTTACCTTCCATATGCCCGATATGGCATTACCAAACGTCTCCGGTACTTTCTTTTCACCCCTTTGTTCGCGCACAAAATTGCCATCTACAATCTTTTCGTAATTCACAGACACCGGCACCAGCAGGGCATCTGGAATACTACGATCCATAAAAGCATTCACAATTACCGATAATATGCCACCCTTGGGCATACATGGTTTACCCGTACGCGTACGTCCACCCTCAATAAAGAACTCTACATTATGGCCCATTTTTAATGCATGTTGTAAATAAAGATGTAAAATTGCACGATACAGTATATCCTTTTTGCCTACCACTGGATCAATTTTGCGTTTAATGAAAAAGGCTCCCAGACCACGTAACAATTCACCGAAAACGGGAATTTGTAAATTATTGCCAGCGGCTACTAAAGGACTGCGTATGTCATTGTTAGTTAAGATAAAAGTGACCATAATATAATCTAAATGACTGCGATGTAAGGGCAAGAATATTAGGGGTATGCCAGGAGCTTTTTCGGAGGCAGCTTTTAACATTTCAATTTGTTGGGTGTGAGTCACTACACCGGAAAGAAAACATGGCAAGAGTTTGTATAGTAACCATGAAGTAAAAGCCAACAAAAAATTATTAAGAGTTGAACGCATATCCTTCAATATCTTTTTGGCTCTTCGTTGCTGACGATTTGTGATACTTTGGTAGTCTTGGGAATCATCATGATCCCTAGTTTTAGTGCTATTTGCACTGGATTTCTTATTATCATTGAAATCTTCATTTTCCGAACATTCTTTGAGTAACTGTTGTTCGCGTAAAATTTGTTCAGCTGCCTGTTTAATGGCTCTTTGCAATATGGGATCTTTTTGTACTAATGACGACACCTTTAAATGTAAACAAAAAAATCCACAAATTAGGTTTAAAGCATATTAAATAATTTAAACGTGTGCAAAAAAATAAACCACCTGTGGATATTGAAATTTTTTACTGCGCTTAGCTTGTGCCACAAAGGGGAAATAGACACCCCAATCAAAGATAGAATTGTATGGTTTCCGTCCGGAATGTGGTGTCAATTCTAACATATTTTGTGTACCAATGCCATGTGCCAATGCATTTTCCCTTTTTGGTTCCTAAAATAAATCAAAAATTAATAACCGCATTCAGTTTGTGATGTAATCATGTATACATTTGTGAATATTTTATGTATTAAAAAAAAACACTAGGCAAGTGTTCTTATTTATGCCATAAGAAGACAAAATTATGTATATATTTATATTTTTTACAAATAAAATATATACATAAATGCACTTATTTTAAGTACATATATTGCGAAAAATTATTATATTACAAAAAACCAACACACACCTCGAACCAACCCCGGGTACGTATAACTTGTTCGAGCATACTTTTATTATAATTATTTTTTTCTTTTACACTATTAAAATGTTTTTTTTTTTATAATGCTACTACTTTAAATCTAATTTATTATTATTTTAATTAACAACGACAAAACGTGCAAATTTTACCGCAAATTGCAAAACAAAAATAAACAATAAGAAAATGACGAAGTTATGCCAGATGCGCAAAGTGTTTTTGATAAAAAGTGGCAACATTAACAAATAAACCCAATTGGAAATTTAGTTCATAAAATGAGCATATTAATTTACTACATACAAATATAAACAAATTATATATAAAAAAATCGGTCAGAACATTTTGTTGCTTTTTTCATTTATTCACATCCAATGTTATGTTCACACACATTAGTTTTTGACTTGTTATTTGTAAAACACAATGTGTTTAAACATCACTGTTCCCATATCACTTCATTGTGGTTTTCCTCTTGATTTGTTTTTCGTTTGCCAAAATATTTAAAAAAATATTTTTGATTAAAAAAAAATTTCGCATATGAATACTTTCTAATTGAACAAAATATGAATAAATATAAATATCGTTCATAAGTTCTAATTTTTTATTTCTCACACGAATACTTTCTAACTCAAAAAATAAAAAAATTATGAATATATATATATATATATATATACCTTTTTTGGAACGCGATTTCTAAAGTGATTTCTTTAATATATATTATAATATATATTGTTTCAATATTCATAAAAAGTTTTAAGTATTTTAATGGTAGAACTTAGATATTACGTTTGTATCAAAATCACTTTATTTTGTTGTCTTTCACCTAAACAAGAACATTTTTTTGATATAGTCAAATATTCAGAAGAAAATTACTTAGGACTTATCGATAATATAAAAATCTGACTGAGAACTAATTTAAGATATTTTTGCATATATTCCGGATGCATCATATATATATATAAATAAATATATATATATATATATATATATATATATATATATATATATATATATAAATTCCTTTCTTTATAAGTTTTCTATTAGCATAGCGATTATTATTTTAACTTTCTTAACGATTGCGAAAAATCTATATCATGTTTCTTTATACCTTTCCATGCTCTATAAGACTTTGCTATGGTATTTTGGATAGTTGTAAAAATTGCAAAAAGTATAATGTATTGTAGAACGTATTTATATTAGGTCGTATTTATCTACAGACCCTTATAAAAGAAATGTAAATCTTAAGCATTTAAATTTTTATGTTCTCTCTTTGTGCCGAACGCTAAACTATAACATTAAAAAATTTATCAATTAATTCTTGAGTCCGACCGAAACCTATTTTATAATAACTAAACTAAACCTAAACTAATATTCGGCCGAATCTGAAACTAGCCGAAACTATTTAATTTATTTAATCTATGAGTAAACGTAAAATAAAAATTACAAATAAATATGATCTTCTTGGAACTTAACATGCATTTGGCTTTTGATCCTCATCTTTCAAACTACAACCAAATTGGAAACTATCAACAGCAATGTTTATAAGTCGGGGTTCATACAGCAATTTTTCTTGCAGCTATTCCGAGTTCATAAAAGAGGGAGAAGAAGAGATTACTAACGATTAGGTTATATTTACCTCTCTCGCCTACTAAGTCATAATTGCGGCAAGAAAAATTTTTACTCATACAAATATATTAATATGTGTCGAATAGTAACTACTTACTAGAGCAATTTTGCAAGCTTTTCGCTTGGAAAGTAAGCTTTTGCATATTTAACAAATGTTTTATAAAAAATGAATATTTTTAAAGTCTTTGCATAAATTTGCATATAATGAGTATCAAAATTAGTTTTCTTAACAAAAACGTTATTTTTGTGATTTTTTGGAGTTTGATTAACTTATCTGTATAAATAATTTTTTAAATTTTTTAAATACTTCGTACATAATTGTAAAGAAAAAATATTTCTCTGCATATTATCTAATTTTGTCATGCTTTTTCAAGCGCATATTTTATTTTTTATTTATTTTTTTTTAACTTACCTTGATAATTACTATTTAGCAATTTTTATAAAATGATACAAGTGGAAAGAAACATACAGAAAAAACCGTTCTACCATATTATTAATTTAGAAAGATTTTAACGTATTTATCTAAAAAGTTTTGGTTTCAGTATTCGGATAAAATTTAACTGAAAACGATTTTTGGCTTAATCCGAAACCGAATATTCGGTCGTTCTCTAATTAATTGCAAAAAGTAAATTTTTATATCGTCATTTCCACACATGAATAAATCGATATATATATATATATATATATATATATATATATATATATACAAATGCTTACTCATTTTTCATCAAATATTTACAAGTGTGATCATATCTTACGACAGAAGTAGATAATACCAAGGATGATGAAAAATAACTTTTCCCAGGGATTTTTTTCTCTTTGTAATGAAGGTCTATATATATTTTTTAAAAGAATATTGTTTTAATTATATGTATTCACAGAATATAGATAATGTCGTACACTTTTTTGTTTCATTAATAATTTAAAAAATATTTTAATAAAAAATACTTACAGTTTTAGAACCACTTCTTATGGTTATAAGAAAATCATTCAACAATGATGACCTATAATAGTTCAGGTTTAAATTAAGATTCGGAAAAATACCAGCAATTATGGCGGGTGCTCTAAAAAGATAAACAAAATTAAAATATAATCAATTAATAATTTTATATTATTGTCCTTAGTATGAATTATAAAACAAAAGGTTTTTGAACATTAAATGCAAGAGTAAAGTTTATTGAAATGATTACCAAATGCCTAATAATAATTTCTCTTAATCTATTGATAATCATTATCTAAGTACATGTGTTTTGAACTTTAATATTTGTGTTCAGTCATTATTTTATATTTTTACGCTCAGCAAAGAGAAGTAATAAAAACAATAAAAACAAACAAATAAAAATATTTTTAAATAAAACTTTATGATTCAATATACTAATTAGGACATTTATATTAGAAGAACTACTTAATACATATTATAATAATTGTAATCGAAAAAAGATAATTTAAATTTAATTTTTAAAACATTTAACTAAGTCCCTAATCACATAATAAATTTTTGCAAATAAAATTCACTAATCAAAATTTTAATCATAATTATTTGTGAGATAACATTTAAAATGGGTGAAATGTCATTAACCCCAACATGGTGCTCATCTACACGTAACGGAATATTTATGATTTTTCTGTCAGAGAGTGGCAAATTCGCTCTGCTCTGAGAGAATTATTTCAAATATTAGTATTATTATAAATATTATGAGACTGTTGTGATGAGATTTCCCTGAAGATGAACTGTCAAAAAAAAAAATACACATATACGAAAGTTTGTTTATGTGTATGTATGTGTATTTAGGAAATTGCTAAAAAAAAACAATGGTCTTTGTAAAATTGTTTTCTTTTAATGATTGTTTTGCATTAAAACAAAATATTTTTATAAAAATTGTGCTAAAAAAGTGCGAATTTCTTAAATAAAAAGGACATGTTTACTTTGCGACTGATTGCAAATAAGTATATCTTACAGGATTTATTGGAATATTTAATATTAAATGTCAGTTGTAGACCTGGGGTTACTAATTTGGCATTTTTTGCTCCCATGTACAGTGTCACTTTTGACAGTTTTATAGCGATAAAAATCTAGTTTTGAAGATATTGAACTGAAATTTTATGTTTTCTTAGTAGACAAGGCCGTAAACATTCTCAATAAAAATGGGCGGCTAGAGTCACTGCCACTCCCATACAGAAAATAAATATATATATATATATATATATATATATATATATATATATTTTTTTTTTTTTTTTTTTTTTTTGTTTGAATTTCGGACATATTTTTATCAATATTTTTCGCATTTACTAGTAAAAATATCATATATTATGGAAAACACTTAAAATATTGAAAAATAACCTACCTATAGCGCGTATTATGCCTTTTCAAAGTTGCATCTTTTAAAAATATTTTAATTTTATTTAAAATTTTTGTAATGAAGTATGTTGACTTTAACTGCATATATCTCAGTAAATACTGCAGATATTTGTATGATCATTTTATTATAATATTCTAGGTTAAAAAAATCAACATTGAAAGTATTTTATTATTTAAAAGAAATCCTAATGAAGTTATATTTTTAAAGGACAAGAACTAGAAAGTTCCATCGAGTTCCAAATTAAAAATACAATTGGTATACAAAAGTACATCCATAAAATTATATTTGAGAATATTGTTTGCGACATTTTCGATCTTTTAAAATATTGGAAAAAACATGTTTGAACATGTTTCTTTTTTAAATTCTTTATTTCTTATTGGTTTCATTGTTTCTTATTGATCCTGTAGATTTAAAATACAAATCATAACTGATTTTTAGGATGTATTTCATGAAAAAAAGTGTTCTACAGATGGGTCCAGCCAGACAGGAACACTTTCGCCTTTCTTCTGGTAGTAAATTTTTTTAGCCCTTTTGACCCTCAAAAGTTATAGTCCACTAAAATTAAAGTTTGTCTAAAATATAGCACCTGATAAAACATTTAATAACACAGCAGGTATAAATGGTACAGTGACACGTCATACCATTTCTTAAAGACTATTATCCTCCCAACATAACAGAAAAAATGCAACCAATTATCGATAATAGTTTGCGAGTAATAATAATTTACTTCTGATCAAAATTACAAAAATCATATTTTTTTTATAAAAAAATATAAAATATTTGTCTTTAAATATTTTTTATTGTTTTAAATATTTTTTTTTTTTTTTTGTCTGCCATTTTCAAAGGATTCGATTTTAGAGATATTATTGTTCGAAATTTGTACACCTGTCTTGAAACATAAAGACAATTATATCTTGCAATTTATTATTGCAAAGTGGATATTCTTATCTTAATGATAACAATTATTTAAACTTTTGAAATCAATATTTTAAAACAAAATCGCCCAAATAACAAAATTCCTATTAAAAGTAATGTTTGCACCAATTTTTTTATTTTGTCTATTTTCTTAATAATTTAACCACTTTTTTAATCTTGATAAACTTTGTACTTTAAATTTAAAATTACAAAATTTTATATTGTACTTGTATTGTTTTTTTATTTAATTCCTCTTTATTATATTGTGATTAATTTAATCTAAACAGTTGATTATAAAGTATCGATAAATAATTTGAATTAATTTGAATGAAAAAAATAACACAGAGCCATGAGTTTTTTTTTTTTTTTTTTGTTTCTCGAGCTAAGCGTATTTACAAGATAATATCATTAGCCCAGCTGATTATTTATTTTGATTTGTTAAAGTGTTAAACTCCATATAAAATAATAAAATATAAAATAAAAAATAAAATAAAAATAAATAAATAGTAAAAAATCTTGTTAATAGCTCTGAGTTTTAGATTTTTAACGATTTTAGAAAAACATAAATTTTCGAAAATCGCATTTTTTCCAAACTGTTTTTTAATATATTTAAAAATATTGAGCAGATTATGGTGTAATTCAAAATCAAATTTTTGGATATTTTTCAATAGTAAATTGACATAGAAATCGAGAAGACGAAAACGACTTTTTGGTTTCGAAATTGTCGAGAAATCGACTTTCTTTTTGCCAGATAGTCAAAAAGTCAAATAAAGTTGGAAAAAGTCGAAAGTAGTCGAAAAGTCGAAAATAGTTGGAAAAAAGGAATAGTTTCTCAGCAATTTTTATTTCAATAACATCATCTAGTTGTTTTAAAAAGTATTGTAAAATATATTTTTTTGGATAACCACCCAGCAAAAACTTTTTGGTTATCGGTAATGGCAACAACTTATTAAAGTAGTTTCTTGGTAATTAGGCGTCATTATTATTTGCCTACTCTGTATTACATTAATAAGTACTCAATAGTAGCACAGTAATACTGCAATCACGTGGATGAGTTGGCTAGAGCGCCGGATTGGTTCAACCCCATTCTGAAGCTGTTAGTTTTTTATAACAAAATGTCTAAAAAGATATTTTGAACTAAATAGAGTTTTTGTCGCTTAGGATACTATGTGCGAGATGGTGTGCTGAGTAAGACGTCAGTCAGTAAAAACGAATGGTTAGTGTGTGTCCAAGTTCGAGTCTCACTGACGGCAAAATTTTTTTGTTTTTTTTTTTATTTTTGTTTTCGTTTAGGTACATATTTTTGAGTACCCCTAGAGTCAAAAAATTACATGAATTTGTGGACAAGTCGAACAAAAATAACTAGTTATTCAGGCAAAAAATAAGTAGTTTATTTTTGTTTCCAATTATATCTGCTAGCTTACCAGGAAAGCAAAGTTTTTGCTGGGCAGCACTTTCAGTACATAGATTGCTTTCTAATTTATTAATATATTTGATTGCGTTGTATATTTTTATACGATAAATAATAAAAAATAGTTTTTACAAGGTAATAATAAAAAAGATACTTTTTATAAGATAATAATAAAAAAAAAATCAAAAAGTTGAAAATAGTCGAAAAATCGGAAAAAAGTTGATTATACCAAAATCAACTATTTAAAAATTTAAGAAAGTTGAAATGTCGAAAAATATACTTTTTGTTCCAACTATAAAACCCTAATTACGTGTATTCAAATCATTTACCACAGAATCAATGTTGATCTATGTAACTTATGGCTACACCATTTCCTTAAATCAAATCCAATATTTAAATAGGAAAAATATTCGTTTTGTTTTGGAATTGAACCTAAGAGTCAAAAAGCTGTATACGGATATAACAAAATCATATGAAACCTCAGATAGTCTATGATCGCTTTTGAGTTCAAAAATTCAAAAATCAAATATATTTTAACTTGTTTTTATATTATAATCATATGATATAACAGTTGATATAATAAATATAGACCTTAAATGCTCCAAAAATTTTACACTAATTATTTTTTAAATTCAATTAAGATCCATAAATTGATTTAATAAATTTTTGCTCCGATCTTTAGAAGGTTAAGTGTTAAATAGCTTAACATGTTTATTATAATCTAATTAAGTTTAATCGAAAAATTAAATTAAATTTTAAATTAATATTTGAGTAAAGTTCACGTGTGTTATCAACTTTTTTATTATAGGCATATTTGCTATTATAAATGGTGTATTGCGAAAGTAAATTTTATTACTAAAGAATATTATAAAACAATAAAATGTTTATTAAAATCAGATTAATAATATTTGCATTCACATCTACTTATAAATTTAAATCAACAGTTATTCATAAAATTTTCATAATTAATTCTTAATTGAAGAAATAGTTATAATTGTTTTATAAAATAAAACTACATTAAACAGGAATATTTTAAAACGCCATTATTTGTAAAAAAATATTAAATTAAATATACAATATATATATATATATATATATATATATTAATATTAATTAAATATACAATATATAAATATCCATAAATAAGCCCTAAATATTTATTTAACACTTTGGGTACCATATTTTTTTTAAATTATAATCATAGTTCTTATCATCAATAGTTTGATTCCTAGAATTAAATGTTGTTAGCAGACAAATTATCAGTATATACACATGTATGTATGTACCTTATAGTAAGCAGTTTTTTAAATCACTATTTAATCATACTTAATATTTCAATGTTTAATTTATTTATTTTTAAAATAATATTTACATTTCTATAAGAAAAATTCATTCACTTTTTTATATATTTTGTTTTGTATAATTAATTGTCAATTAAAAAGTGGTATCTTATGTTATCGCCTTTAATTTATACATAAGTAAATTCAATTAAAAAATGTAAAAAAAAACTAATTACATAATGGTGCTAAAAATAGTATGTCTTCTTTTTAAAAATTAAATTAAATTTAATAATATGCTATAAAAAAATAAATAACAGGGGCATTAGACTTGATTTACAACTGGGCAATAAAATACAAACAATATTTATAAGTACTTTGAGTATATGGATTATAATAATAAAATACTTAATAAATTAACTAACAAAAAAAAAAAAAAAAATTATAAAAACATAAATTCGTCGTCAGAGTTAAACAATGGCACAAAAAGGCTCTTATAAATACGTGTATTTATAAATAAAGTTATATATAATAAATAACATTTTATAAATATTTTAAGAAATATATTAAGGAAACATTTATTAAAAAAAAAGAGAAAGCTCATTATTTTAATTCGGAACTTTTGTTATTTAGTTTAATGTACACTTTACAATATTTAATAAATAATTTCAGATATTGTAGTTCCTCTCGTTATATACAAATTCATATAACCAATATACGCAAAAAATATTAAAAATTCAAGAAATTCTAAATTAGGCTAAGCCGAATTTTATATACCCTCCACCACTTCAAAATTTTTTAATTAGAAATAATTCTTTGGAAAATAATATATTACTAATTTACTTATAGCCCATCTAGACGTAACAGAATATGTAAGATTTTTGTGTCAGAGAGTGACTCCCTTAGAGAATTATTTCACATGCAGGTTCAAATATTAATATTATAAGATGTATTATGAGCACTGTTGCCAGATTTGCCGATTTATCTGCATTTTGGCGATTTTTATTGTAAAAATTCCAAATGCGATTTGACGATTTTTGTTCAAAAAATTACGATTTCACGAAATGTCCATACAAGCCAATTTTTCTTGTTTAAATCTGATTATACCCTGCACTTGTGCTGATGTTTGTAACGCATAGAAAAATTTATCCAACACCCACCTTAAAGTATACCAATCAACTCAGAATCACTTTCTAAATTGAACTAACGATGTCCGTCCGTCCGTCTGACTGGCTGGACGGCTGGCTTTCCATGTAAAACTTGTGCAGAAAGTACAGGTCGCAATTTTAATGATAATTCAATGAAAATCGGCAAGTGATACAAGGACGAAGCCTATTGAAAATGGTTATGATCGGTTCATTATTTCACCTAGCCCCCATACAAATGTCCTCCCGGAATAAGTGTTTAACGATTATAAATGTCTTAAATATAGCAAAATTTTAATGAAATTCAGTACAATAAAGTTTTGTATAAGTGTCAATATTTGTGCTAAATTTTATGGAGATCGGTCCATAATTAACCATAGCTCCCATATAAACTCCTCTTCTGAAAATCACTTTAACGTGGATAAATCTCATACAAATAAGAAACAACATTGTCAAATTTTATAACTCCCATATAAACCCACTTCCAGGAATCGCCCTAAAGTGCACAAAATCATGCTTGTACACAATGGTATAGGGTATCCTATAGTCGGTATAGACGAATATATCTTTCTTTCTCGTTTTTTATTTTAGTAGATAGAGAGAGAAAGGACTATAAGAAGTTTAAACTTTTACTTTGAAATTCGTTTGCAATTTAATAAGTATTGGTGAAACTAATTTTTTGTGTGAAAAGAAAAATGTTATTTTATATAAATTTACAGAACTATCCCAGCAAAAACTTTCCTTTCCTGGTAAGCTAGCAGGAATAATTGGAAACAAAACATAAACTACTTATTTTTTGCCTGAATAACAAGTTATTTTTGTTCGAGTTGTCCACAAATTCATGTAGTTATTTTTTGACTCTAGGGGTACTCAAAAATATGTACCTAAACGAAAACAAAAATAAAAATAAAAACAAAAAAATTTTGCAGTCAGTGAGACTGGAACTTGGACACATACTAAACATTCGTTTTTACTGACTAACGTCTTACACCATCTCGCACATAGTATCCTAAGCGAAAAAACCTAAATTTAGTTAAGAAAATATCTTTTTAGACATTTTGTTATAAAAAACTAACAGCTTCAGAATGGGGTTGAACAACAACCTTCTGGTTGTTAATCCGGCGCTCTAGGCAACTCATCCACGTGATTGCAATATTACTGCGCTATTATACTATTGAGTACTTATTAATGTAATACAGAGTAGGCAAATAATAATGACGCCTTATTACCAAGAAACTACTTTAATAAGTAGTTGCCATTACCGATAACCAAAAAGTTTTTGCTGGGATCTTATAACATAAACTGTCAAAAAAATACTCGTGCACACGAAAGTTTGTATTTGTGTGTGCATGTATATTTTGGTAATTACTGAAAAAAACTTTTATTTAAAATTGTTTTCTTTTTATGATTGTTTTACATTTTAAAAAATATTTTTATAAAAATTCTGCTAAAAAAGTGCGAATTTCTTAAATAAAATATTTACTCTGTGACTGATTGAAAATAATGATATCTTATAGAATTTATTATTTAAGAATTAACATAATATAAATAAAATTATTACTCTCTTCTGCCGGCATTATCTCACATATTGTATCAGCGTTAAAGTCAGTTGTAGATCTAGGGTTATTCTTTTTTAACGTCCACAATAGTATAGTGATATAAACTTGATTCTAATAAAGATTTTGTATTGAATATATGTTAAGATATTACAACGATTTTTTCGGCGAATAAAGTGTAAAAGGTAAAAGTTACAAAAAATTCATATTCCATATTCCATAACAAATTTAAGAAAATAAAAATAAAAAAATGTAAAGGAACTAAAATCTATGAATCTATTTCTTTACAAAAAGTCGATAATTGATTCGCTTTGACCTTACAATCTACCAGTAATTTAAAAGCTCTTAATCCTTAAATACTTTTTGATACAAATATTAATTAAATTAATGATTATCAAGGATTTTATCTTTACTTAGAGTTTACAAAATTTAAGAAAATTTTGAAGAATTTACTGCTGACCCTATTGTTTTGACTATCTGCATTTTAGACGTTTTAAGATTATTGGTATTATATTGAAAGATATTCCTTTTGAACAATTTTATAGTGCAACTAGTTTATGAGCCTGAACATTCCATTCAAAACTATATTAAATAATAGAAAAATGGTGTGTAAAAAATCAAAAAATATTCAGCATTCTCCGGAGAGGATTTGAAGAGCACACATTGACTGACTGTTTCACGTAATAAAAAAATGTAAATCCGCGTATCTCTACTCCCTGATCGAAATTTAAAAATTTGGTTCCGTTAGGTTTTGTAGAGTAACTAAATTTTTAATTAAAATTTTTCTTATCTTATTTTACTGGAATATAGTTTTTTTTTTTAATTTTTAGCCAAACCTTGTATTTTTACCTAAAAAATTGAGCTTACTGTACAAACCACCATATTAGCTAATAATTTAATAACTGCTATAAATTTAATACTAAAAAAAAAATCGAAAACAATCTTTGATGTTTATAAAATAATAAAAATTTATCATATTTTGATCGAAATAAAAAATTTAAATATCATTTGTGATGTTTATCATAAAAGTTGCAAATTATTTTCAACTTTTACATCGGATGAAAAAAAAAAAAAAATCTAAACAACAACATTTTCATTAATACCCAATTTACACTTGCACTTGAAATCTCGTTTGAATGTTTACATTACCTTATTGTAGATTTTGATTGACAACTGGATTTTGAAAATATTGTAAACAATCACGAAACATCGGAAAACTATTTTCACGTTTTATAAAACCTTTTTTATTTCAATTTTACATAATAGTTTTAGGCCTCATTCGTTTTATGATGGAAAAACTACATAAATTTCTTTAGTTTTCCCATACAAATCAAAAACCATTTTCAACCTGTTTTTATAAAACAAATAAAAACTACACGAATAACTATTTATGAAACATCCTGTTCAACTGATTTCGCAACATAAAGCTTTTATATAGATCAAAAATAAAAAAATTTGTAATTTTTTTAAGCATTTAATTTGTTTTATAAATTTTTTACATAAATTATGGATGAATGTTGTCAAAAAACATTTTAAAAACAAAATAAAGCCAAATAAAAATTAAATAAAAATTTTGCAAGAATTATATACGTCAACAAAAACTACATAGGGAAGAAAACAGGTATGTAAACGATTTGGTTTTTAAAATTTGGTTTTCGCCAAAATCAGTTGGTTTTATTTTAGTGTAAACCTGTTATAATTGAAATTGAAATTTTCTTTATTCACAGTTTTATTTTAATTTTAACAATACTTACAAATACATATATTTACATTCAAAAGTCATTTTTATTTAGAACATTCCCTACAAACATTTTTAAGATATCTTCCTAGAAGAAATTTACGCAATATCTTCTTTTTATTATTTGGACGAAAATCGCCAAAACAATATTTTTCTAATATTGTATTTTTATCACTTTAAAAAAATTAGGCAATTAGAACAAAAAAAAAAAAAAAAATTACATAAAATTTTATTTTTTTTTTTTTTAATTATTTTTATCCCCAAAATATCAGCCTTTTTTCATTAAGGTGGTTATCACCTCCGCAATAATTTGACGATATCCCATTGAGATCATCTGGAAGAAATTAATGCAATACTTTTATTTTTCAATTACAATTTTTTCAGTCGTCGAAAAATTTTTCAAAAATGAAAAAATGTTGAAGAAATTCGTTTGTCTTTTAGCAACAAAATGGATATTTTATGTGAGCGTTTTAGTTTTCGTGCTATATGATGTTAAGATTTATGTGCATGCATGCTTTACAAGATGCAAAAGTTTTCATTATTATATTATTTCGAGATTTATTTAATGATAATTTTTTTATATATATATTACATCTTCCAGAAAATTATCTGGCGGTATCTTCTTTTTCACAAAAATGATTATCTAGCAATATTTCCTATTTTTCTTCCTGGCGTATTGATTTCTTATTGCTTAGATGTATAGCCTGTGACGCACAATCTCTCCCGATGGGGAAAACCTCTAAGCACTTTCGTATAATCCCAGCAAACACGATGTCAAACGTTTGAAATATGATGATTTTAACGTTTGATATCAAACTTGTTTCAAATGTAGGTAGATGTTTGAATTTTAAGTTTGATTTCAAATTGAGAATCATTTGAGAAAAAATGTTTAAAAAACCATACATTCTCAAATTGATGTCAAATGTTATTATTGAATCATTCTCAAACCTAAAGATAACTTTAAAAATATTTCAAAAAATAGTATATTCTTAATTTGATATTTAATGTTATTATCAAATCAATCATAAATCTAAAGAGAAAACTTAACAAATATTAGAAAAATGGTATTTTTCTCAATTCGATACCAAATGTTATTATCAAATCGTTAAAAAATAAAAATTTATTAAATATTAAAAATATTTCAAACAATATATTTAAAAAAAATATTTGAAATATATACAAATAAATAAATTAATAAATACAATTATTTAATTAAATATTTTCCAATTAATAAATACCTATATTGATAAGACAAAATTATAAGTCTATACTTTACACGAAATTAAAAATGTAAATTACCTTTATAAATAGGTTTGATAATTACATTAAACAATGACTTAATGATAGCATTTCTCAATTTGACAATTAATTGAGAAAGCTATTATTTTCAAATTATTCTCAAACGTTTGACGTTTGAGAAAAGACTTGATTTCAAATCACTCTCAATTTGATATCAAACATTTGTGTTTACTGGGATTTTGCTTATAGAACTGTTGTCAGAGCTGTAAATGAATCATTCATTTTTGAATTCATTTTCAAATCATTCATGCACTGAATTGGCAAATTTATTAAATATTAAAAATATTTCAAACAACATATTTAAAAAAAAAATATTTTAAATATATACAAACAAATAAATTAATAAATAAAATTATTTAATTAAATATATTCCAATTAATAAATACCTATATTGATAGGACAAAATTATAAGTCTATACAAAACAAAACTTTACACAAAATTAAAAATGTAAATTACCTTTATAAAAAGGGTTGATAATTACATTAAACAATGACTTAATGATAGCATTTCTCAATTTGACAATTAATTGAGAAAGCTATTATTTTCAAATAATTCTCAAACGTTTGACATTTGAGAAAAGACTTGATTTCAAATCACTCTCAATTTGATATCAAACATTTGTGTTTGCTGGGATTTTGCTTATAGAGCTGTTGTCAGAGCTGTAAATGAATCATTCATTTTTGAATTAATTCTCAAATCATTCATGCACTGAATTAGCAAATTTTGAATTGATTCTTTTCACACAAAAAAATAAATTGAATGAAATTTGAGTCAATTGAAATGAATTTGGTAAAAATGAATTGCAATTAATTTTCAATTCAAATTAATTTGTCAAACGAATTGCAATTCGTTTCCAATTCAAATGAATTTGTAGAATGAATTGCACTTCCTTTCTAATTCAAATGAATTTGTCAAATTGAATTGCAATTCATTTTCAATTAATTTGAATTGAATTGATTTTTAATAAATTCAAATGAATTAGAAAAAATAATTGCATTATTGTTCTAATTCATTCGAATGAATTCAAAATCATTTCAATTTAAACGAATTTGAAATGAATTGCAATTCACTTTAACAAATTCATTTGAATTGGAAACGAATTGCAATTCATTTTACAGATTCATTTGAATTGAAAACGAATTGCAACTCATTTTACAAATTCATTTGAATTGGAAGCGAATTGAAATTCATTTCTGTCTAATTCGTTTGAATTTATTCAAATTTCATTCAATTCTTTTTTGTTGTAAAATGAATTAATTCAAAATTTATCTAATTCGTAACGAATTAAAATCAAAAAAGAATGATTCATTTACAGCTATGGCTGTTGTATTTAACTAATACACTGAAAGAAAAACAGTGTTGGATAACAATATTTTTCAAAATCTAGTAATACTTTATGAGACTGGCAAAATCTCATTAAAAACTAGATTTTGATTTGTATGAGGAATCTAAATAAAATTATGTAGATTTTAATTGAAATTGCATTTAAATTAGATTTTGGTGCAGATGTTAATGGGTACCCCATTTATAAATAAAAAAAATATTTAAAATGTATTCAGACAATAAACCTACAAAATTCAAGTAAATACCCTACAAACATTTGGAAGATATCTTAAAAAAAATAAACAATAAACAACAAAAAATACATCAAATTTTTATTTTCATTTTCATAGTACATTTTATCTTCAAAATATCACCCCTTTTTTTCAGTAATATGATTATCACCTCCGGAATAAATTGATGATGGAAGAAATTAATGCAATATTTTTATTTTTCAGTCACAATTTTTTCAGTTGTAGAAAAATTATTAAAAACCGAAAAAAAAATATTGAAGAAAATAATTTGTTTTTTTAGCAAAAAATTTATATTATATGTGAGCGTTTTAGTTTTACGTAGTTTATGATGTTAAAATATATTTGCGTACTTTAAATAATGTAAAACTGTTCCTTATTATATTGTTTTTAGATTGATTAACTGATAATTTTGTTATATTATCTAGCAATATTGCCTATTTTTCATCCAGACATAATGATTTCTTCTTCCGCAATGCGAATATGATTACTGCGGCAATAAAATTTTTCTTCAAAGCAATACGAATTCGAATAATCTTCGTATTATTTTGCTTGTAGGGTAAAATAGTAGAAAATATTTTTTGAAACAAAAACAAAAGTATGAGTAAGAAAAAATAATAAAATGAAAAATTTTCCATACTGATATTTATTTTTTCATCATGATGGATATTTATATTAAAAAATAAAAATCATTCACATATTTTTTCAACAAATGAAAACACATTTTGAACAGTAAAGATATTTTTATTAATTGAAAAATAAAAAAGTTTTCCAATATTGTTAGAAAAATTATTTACACAATTTATAAATGCTTACGCTTCAACTTTAATGTGTAAATTAATTCGTAAACTTTTATTTATGAAAAGTCAAATTTGAAAAAGGAAAACAATGCAATTTTTAATTTTTTTGTATATTCAAATGGAGAGAAAACAAAATTTGAAAACCTAACTAATTTCAAGATTTTTCTTAAGATCAATTTCTTACAAGAGGCGTTCATGCAACACGTGAGTAAAACGTAGAAATTTGCGATTTGTGTGAATTCATTCGTTTAAATGAAAATACTTTTTTATTGTAGAATATTTGCTAATGTAATAAACAACTTAATGTATAAACACAACAAGTCCGGATTGCTTTACACAGCCCGCATTGTTAAAAAAACTTAGACGGCAACGGAAAATAAACAACAATTTTGTTTATTTTCTTTTCATTTCTTTTTTTACTTCAAATTTTTTTCAATTTTGTGTACGAAATTCATATACATTTTTAAAAAAATATGGTAATATTTTTTGTGAGAAAATAAAAGCAACAAAAAATACGGAGAGAATTTAAAATAAAATTTATTTTTTAACAAAGCCGCAATGCACATTTTTCATACAAATATGTGTTTATGCATCTAAATTACTTTTTATTTTTGCTATTAATATTATAAGTTACAAAATATTAAAAAAAAAAAAAAAATAAAAATAATAATAATAAAAATATGTACAAATCTTACCTGGTTTTGGCATAAAGTAAATAAAGTAGAAAAGCTAAAGAGGCTGCTTCAACACAACCCAGCAGAGAGAATTCTACAGCTCCTTGTAGGAAATTAAACACAGTTGTTATCATGTTGGTATCTCAGTAGGAGGTGTGAAGGTGAGGAAATGGTGTAAAGGGGCGTTGAAAGTATAAAGGATATTAAAACATGAACTTTGTTCTTTAATAAGGGTAGAAAGTATTTAAATGAATAAAGGAATTGAAAGAATTATGAATAAAAGGAAGTTTATGATAAAGAATTGTTTTTTTATTGTTGGTTTTTTATGCTGCCGCCGGTAGTTGTTGTTTTTATTGTCACGTCTCTTTCTGCTGCTTTATGATTACTGTTGTTTTTTTTTTTTCTTCTCTATGCACTTTGTACCATAAACTTATTTATTTTATAATTTTTGTTGTGCTTTATTTATTTAGTAAGTTTTATATAGTTTTATTTTTTTGTAATGACTGATTTGTATTATTGTTGTTATTATATCTGTTGTGTTTTTGTTTATTTTTTTCTTTTTAATGTAAATGTTGATAAAACTTTTTATTTTCAAATGTTAAGGTCACTTTTTTTGCCAGCCATTGCCGCAGTGATTAAAAGATGTTTGTTAAGGGAATGTTTTAGTATTTTTTATACGTATTTAATTTTATTAAATAATTTGATTTTTTTCTAGTTAATGATAAGTTTCAGTATTTCTTTGTGTCGTAATTGTTATCACTATAAAAAATCAGAATGAAACAAATTGAGATGCTACTGGATTTATTTTAACTTAGAAATGCAACAAAAAATGCACATACTACATTTCGTAAAATTATTTTAAATGCACTTAATTTTTAATGCACTTAGTTTTTTTTTTTAGAAATGCACGCTTCTTATATATATATATATATATATATATATATATATATATATATATATCGAAACCTTAATAAGTTTAGGTGATACTCATAGGCTTATTGAAATATTAAGCAAGAGATATAAATTTAAATTTTTATTACATATTACTTTTGAAAGAGATTTCACAAAGTAAATTTAACCGTTTCTTGTAAATTATGCTCTGATTTTAATTAATGCAGACATATTTTTGAAGTTTTCAAACAACAAAACTGTTCATTGCTACTTAATAATTGGATAAACAATAACAATTATACATTGCTTGATTTACTACCTAACTGGTAGCTTTAAGTGTATAAAAAACAATAATTAAAAAAGGACCATTCGTCTTATTTAATAACATATAGGGAAAATAAGTTACGTATTCCATTTCCCGAAAAGTTGTAAATTAAGTTTTCGAAAATGTTTATATTTTATTAAAATTGTATAAAAATATTCTTTTTAATGAAACACTAAAACAAGACAGAACGCTTGATTTATTTGTTGAAAAACATTGGAAAAACGAAAAAAAATTGATTTTAATTTATTCATATAACTTGAGTAACTTAAAAACTCTACTCGATTAATTAGAGGGACAATTTTTCTGAAAATTGTGTAAAAGGGATTTTTTAATTTTATCTCTGATTTCTTCACACTAGGGTTTTTGGTCCGGGAATTCCCGGGGGAATCACGGGATTTACGACATTAATGCAAAGACCAAAGGATAAGTTTTTATTTCTTATTCAAAGATATGAAAGTACGATTATTCATATTGCATTATGTCATTTTTGATACACTTTTTTCAACTTTTAAACAATTAATTATTGAAGGCTTTTAAATTCTTGATTATTATTGCAGAACAATAATAGAGCATCAATTGCTCATACATAACCATTACAGCCAATTTATACAACAATCATCTTGTCGCAGAGATTTTAATTAAGTTTTTATTTTTATATTATCGTGTTCAGTATTACAGTTATTTTTTATTGCCTGCGGTGCATTGTTGTTGAAATAAATAAAAATTACAAAACTTTGCAAAACATCCCCAATAAATCCCTAAACTAAATTTGCCATCCCCATTTCCAAAAAGAAATCATTAATTTGGGTATTAATCTCCTAATCTGATAACATTGCTTCTTGTGACTACTAAATTTATATACATAAGTTTATATGTAGATACATGCTTATACAAAAAAAAAAAAAAAAAAAAAAAACAAAAAACACCTACTCATTGCAATACTTCCATTTTCAACACATAAAAATGATTGTGTGTATGTATCAACAACCAGGGCTGTTAGATGTAGCAATTTTTCGCCAAACGTAGGATTACAGTCGAAAATTCAACAATGCAAAAACAAGTCAAGACAGTGGAAACGCTTTTAACAAATGTTGCTATACAATGAAAGAATTATTATTATTATTATTATTATTATTATTTAAATTTCAATAACTTTTAATTTAAAGTTTAAAGTTGTTACCCTAAAATGGAGATATATGTGTGTATGGCAGCAAAATGCATTTTAAAATATAATTCAATTTTTTATTCAATTACTATTAGCTACTGCAATTATCACTGGCTAAATATTTTTTTGTTAATTTTTTTATTTTTTCTTTTGTGTGTATATTTAAAATTTGTTCTCACATTTTTGCCTATAACTCGGTTGTTTATAGACCGATATGGTTAATTCAAAAAACCGAAAAATATTTATGACCTATCTACATATATAAAAACGAAATCCGTAGCTTAAACAAGGGCTTCAAATTGAGTTCATTCAATTTTTAATCTTTTACAAAATGAATTAAGAAATATTTCTTAATAATTGTAATTGATTTCATTAAAGAAAATTTGAATGATTGAATTATGTTAAGCTTGATATTTTTTAATTGATTGTAAATTTTTTACTCGCGGTCCTCGCCTAACATAAAACATTTAACATTAACACTAACATAATGTTAATAATAAATGTAGACTGTTCGAGTTGATGTTAATGTTAATTTATCGGATATTAACTGTCTGTTTTTATAACACGAGCGCAAAAACGACTCGTCCTATTTACATTTAAAACAAAAACAAAATTTCAAAATTTGTTTTTGTTTTAACATAGTGTCTACATTAGAAAATTTTTTATCAAGACAAACGTCAAATTAACGCGAATTTATGGAAGGAGGCAACAGTTGCACAAAAACAGCAATATGGCGTATTCCTTATTGTTTTTTGTATATGCACTTTGACAAATGTAACAACCAAAATAATAATCTGCTGTTTAACTAAGGTTGCCTTGTATATATTCGCACTAATTTTGACGTTTGTTTTGATAAAAATTTGCCTAATGTAGACACTAGGTAAATGTAAGTTAGACAAGTCGTTATAGCGCTCGTGTTATAAAAACAGGCAGTTAAACATGGTTGTTAAAGCATATGTTAAAAAAACTATGCTTTTTCTAACACAAACAAAGAAGGAAGGCAAAACAAAGCAATGAGAAAAAAAATTAACATGAATGTATATACGCTATAATGAAAACATTGAAATTTTACCGTAAACTTTTAACATGATGTTTTAAACCCATCTCAACTCCAATGAAGACTACCCGTTAAGGAATTACATCTATACAAAATGTATAGAAAATTAATTCAATAAATGTGAAGTACAAAGAAAGTAAATTATTATTTAAAGGAATTATTAGGATAGGGTTAAATTTAATTCGATTTTGAAAAGTGAATTTTAAAGAATTAAGCCTATCGAATTGTATTATAATTTCACAAATATTTCTATGTAAAAAAAAGTAATTTAAAATTTTGGATATATTCGGATGTGGACAAAATACCGTAAAAATTACATTTTTTTATACTTTAATCCTACCTACGAAGGAAGAACACCAGGATAAAAATATTAATGTCTACCATTAACATTTTTTTTTTTTTAAACAGTTGAAACAATCCTGAATCTATAATTTAAATAACATCCTTAAAAGGACTTAACAATTTAAATCAGTTTAAAAATGTGTATGTACAATAAAATCACTAAATTGTATTTCAAACAAATTCCACTGACTGTATGTTTGAAGACGCCACAAAAAAGACAAATCTGTCAACTATATACTTTCTACTTTTTTGTTATACATTTGCGTTTTATTTAACAGAAATAAGATAAATAAAATATTGAGAATAAGAAAACCGTAGTAGTAGAACAAACTTAAAATAAAAACAAAATATAAAAATATCGTATGATCGGTAAAATGTTTTTGTTTTGTTTTCATTTTGAAGATGTTTTGTCTTTTGCTGTTTTTATTATTACTTTTTGTATTTATATTATTTGTTTCTGTATTGCAGTAAATTGCATGTATAGTGCACACATACACACACCCATGCATACATACAACATAAAGCAACAACAATAACTGCTCATAACATTTATACAACTTTTTTGTTTTTATTGTTTTTTCTTTTTTGCAGAAAAGTTTATCAAGTTAAAGATGTGATTGTTTTTGTTTTTATTGTATGTTATTTCTCTTACTATTTTTTTTATTAAACCAACCGGCGAATATGAAAACAAAGACATTAAAGTAAAAAAAATATATATATTTTTTAAACCACCAACATCATTCTTTTGAATGTACTTTACATAAATTTTTTTTCTTTTCTTAGTCTATTTGCCAAAATTTTTTTGGTTAAATAATTTGTTATACATTCATTTACATCACTTATTTTCTGTTAAGTACAAAAATTAAAAATTAAAGATTCACACACAATATCGTTTTAATTTATTAATTTTTTTTTTTGGCCTGCCTGTCTGCTTTTCAGTCAGACACATTAACACCGTTCCAGACAAGCTTTACGCTTAAAATGTTTGATTTAGCTCAATAACTCTTGTTTATTAATTAAATTTCAATTAGAATTTTTTATTTATATACTTATTTCGCTATTTTTGCTTTGCACTACAAGTGTAGAAAAATAATAAAACACATTGTTGTGTGTTCTACGTCTGATTTACTTCAATTCAATTATATTTAATACAACGAAGAGAACAACAGCGAAAAAACCATCCATAATAACAATAAATACATATTATGTATAAAGGAGATCCCAAACACAAAGAGCGCAAAAAAATACAAAACCACTTTCTTTGCATATCAGCCAGCAGCGACAGCAGTAATGATAATTGTGGTTTAAAGTACTTTTTGCATTTACGTACGTTCAGATAAATGTACCATAGAAATTTTTAGACAAAATCGCTTTTAAGTAGGAAAGATATAGTTAGTTAAGCTTGACCATATATTTAATACGACGATCATATGATACCTTACAGCATTGCGTATGTGCATAAAAATTCGGTGAGGTGTCTTGTAAGGTACTTGTGTTCAATTGTGGACCGATATATATATTGCATTATTCTATAAAACATACATGTGCATTATATTATGTTGATAGTAATATTTATATGAGATTTATATACTTAAGGATGATTCCCAGAAGTGAGCCTCAGTGAGAACTAAGGTCAAAAATTTGTTATTGATGTTTCTACTTGTGTATAACTTATTAGAATCAAATATAAGATATTAAAATTTTTGTGGGATTTATTCATGTTTAAGTGATTTCCGAAACTGGGGTTTGTATGGAAACTATGACAATTTTGAACCGATCTTAATGAAATTTAATAATGAATAAATAAAAGTTATTTGCTATAAAACTTATATTGCTATATTTAAGGTATTTTTTCTATTTAAACGCGGCTTCGTCCTTGTACCAAAAAAAAAAAAAAATGACAAATTTCTTCACAAAGTTTACTTGGACAGACAAACAGATGAACATCGTACACTTTAAGGTGAAGGTCCCAAGATTTTTCTGTTCATTACAAATATTAGTACAAATGCATAATACTCCAACCAACCAGGGCATAAAAATCTTATACTCGTCTGGGTCTAGCTTTAAAGTTTAAAAAATTGTTGCCTTTATTTTGGGATATGAAAGAGGTACTTTAAATATATAAAAATACCATTTTAACGAAGTACCAGGGCAACCAAAAATATGCGCATAAAAATGTCCATAAATTGGAAAATATGTCTTAAAATTAAAAAATATGCTCTTAAAATATTATCTTTCTGGCTACATTTTAATTATTTAGAAATCATGCTAAAAATAACTTGACCTTTATTAGTTATTAAAACTATTTTCTCTTGGCACTATAAAATATTAAAAGTAAATACATTGTATCAAGAAATTGCAAAATTTATATAAATTTCTATAATGAGAATTATTAGAAAATTGGATTTGAAAAACAGTAAAAAAAGAAAATGTCACATGTCAAATTATGTAAAAAATATAATATATCCTAAAAAAAAAAAATAAATTTAAATTGCTAAAATATGCTCTAATGAAGATATGACAATATATGATGCTAAGCCAAAAATATGCTATTAGGATTAAAATATCCAAATAATCGATGCCAAATTATTAAAACTGTCTGAAACGAATAAATAACAAGAGTTTGGTTCGTTTGAAGTCCTGGAAAAAAATATAATTTTGCATATTTTTGGTTGCCCTGATTAACACTATGATTTATGTAGTTGTGAAATCTTCATTTCACCATTTATGAATGGGAAAATAAAGATGTTCCCAACTAAGATTAAAGCTTACATCATTTTAAGATACCGGATAAAAATGCTCCTGTTTGGATTTTTTTTCTTAAAAAAACAATAGGAAATAATTATATCATATGAAAGCACTTTAGGAGGCGCTTTTAATGTTTTTCTTCAGTTTTTGGTAGTGCGAATTTTATTACTTTTTCGGAATCTATTTTTCAACTTGATATTTTGTATATAATAATGAAATATAAAATGTTATACTGCAATAGAAAGTTTATAAAAATACTCGTGTTTTGATATTAATATTATTTAACTTCTAATAAAATTGGAATATATCATTAGGGTTGAACGTTTATATTTCACTTTTTATTTGTAATAAAAAAAACATGTACCCTTTTTAGTATCTATCATCTCTAACCTAATATCTCTTTTCATTCTCACTATATATTTAGCTCTCTTTTTAACGTTATTAAGCTCTTTTATTATTCACTCATTTTTTTTTAATAATTAATATTATTTCGTACGAGTAATTTAAGGTAACTTGGGATGTATAGAATAAAATTTATTTTTGCACGAGTTTTGCTTCGTGTTGTCTTTATTTTTAATACTTTCATTATCATTTACACACGACAACATAAAATCAAATTAAAACGAGAAAGAAAGATATAGTCGGTCAAGCCCGACTATATGATACCCTACACCATTGTGTACGAGCATAAAAATTCGGGAAGGGGACTAATATAAGTACCTGTGGCCAATTTTACTAAATGTAAAATAATATATACAAATACAGAATAACTCGTTGATACTAATATCTATGTGATTTTATGCACTTTAGGGAGATTCCTGGAAGTGGGTTTATATGGGAGCTATGGTAAATTATGGACCTATTCTTATAAAATTTGGCAATATTGTTTCTATTTACATAACACTTTTATTTTTAAGGCATCTTTGATTGTTTAAACTCTATTCCAGGGGAACATTTGTATCACAATCAATTTCAATAGGCTTCGCCTTTGTATCATAGAAGTCCCACGTGCGAAATTTCATTGAATTATCATTAAAATTGCGACCAGTACCTTGTGCACAAGGTTTACATGGACAGCCAGCCAGACAAGATATCGGTAGACCGCTTTAAAAAGTGATTCTGAGTCGATTGGTATACTTTAAGGTGGGTGTTAGATAGCTTTTTCTATGCGTTACAAACATCAGCACAAACGCATAATACTTCAACCACCTACGGTGGTGTAGGGTACAAAAAGAAGCAGACCACTTACTACATTTCTGATTTTGATAAGAAAAATTGATAATGAAAAATATTCATATATGGAACGAACTTATAAGTTAATACTAAGAAGTACGAGCGTGTTAATTCATATTCTTTCTTTATAATTATGATTTGTTATTGTTATTGCAAAAAAACAAAATAAATTAAATAAAAAAAAAAAAAATAAAATAAAATGTTATTTTAGCACAGCTTCTCTATTTTGTATGGTTTCTTGTTATCTCTATATACGGTATTATACTTTTTCTCTTCTCTCAGTTTATTTTTTATGGAAAATTACTTTAACATTTTTAATGGGTGTTGAAGATCGTGGTGATGCTGAGATTGCGGTTGCATTAAAAATCGTACAAGAAATTAAAAAAGAAAACTAATATTGTTTAGCACGTTGATGATCAATCGAATTTTTTGCTTCGCCATGGAGTTTTTTGTATAAAATTAATTTCTTCAATAAAAACAATAGATAAAGGTCCTTGATTTGCCTATTATCTATTAAATATTAATTGAACGTATACTTTATATTCTATGTTTATTATAATTAATCATACGCTTTGTATGACATATGGCCTGTAATTTTTGGAAATTTTCCAAATATATTTCAATGTGTAATCTTTATATTTGTTTGTACATATGATTCGTATAAGGCCTTCAGAGCTTTTATTATTTAAAATAATTATTCCTAAATAGCTAAATAGTTTTTTTTACCAAAAGTTCGATTTCTGTACCAAAAATTCGATTTTTTCACAAAGTTTAATTTTTCAATAAAATTTGAATTTTTTATCACGAATTAAATTTCCCAACAAAAATTCGATTTTTCCCAAAAAATATTTATACAAAAGTTAACTGGTATAGGTTACAATTATGAATGGTTTTTTTTTATAGATTTATTACGTGTAACAATAAAGGATAAATAATTTTGGTTAGTTGTTATTTTGTGTGCTTTTTTTGAGATTTTTTTCTGTTTCGGCGATTTTTTCCGTTTTGTCAAGTTTTTTCGTTTAGTCGATTTTTTGCTTGATTATATGATTTTT
This sequence comes from Protocalliphora azurea, assembly GCA_932274085.1. Taxonomy (NCBI): domain Eukaryota; kingdom Metazoa; phylum Arthropoda; class Insecta; order Diptera; family Calliphoridae; genus Protocalliphora; species Protocalliphora azurea. The sequence continues at coordinate 202,326,048 of OW026519.1, read as the reverse complement.
TGCAATTTTTTTGTATTTATTTTTAGTTTTGGAGCTTTTTTCTGCTTTTTTAAGATTTTTTTCCGTTTTGTCGATCTTTTTCGGGTTACTCGATTTTTTTATATTTTTGGATCTTTTCCGTTTTGGCGAATTTTTACGTTTAGGCAATCTTTGTTCGCATTTTTTTCCCGTTTTGGCATTTTTTACGATTCTAAATGTTACAATATTATTAATAAAATCAGTAAATAACTTTTATAGGTATTATTTAGAAAAAGAAAAAGTGAAAAAATAATCCTCTGACTTTTATGATAAAAGTCATCACAGTTATGTTTCATGGTTTTAAATATCCAAAAATAAATGAATAATAAAATAAGCTTCTCTTGATAACCCAAGTAAAATAATTAATTATACGTAAAAATAAAAAGATATGGTATAAAAACAAAAAATAACTCTAACTAATTACTTTCTCTACTTTGTTTCTCATTATGTATAAGACATATTCCTTACAACTCTCGCAATTAAAAATGACAACAAAAAAATCTAACTCATCCTTGATATTTTATCTATCACATCTATGAGAAAATACCTCTCTATTCCAATAAGTGCTCTTTTATAAAGAAAATTATTTTCAAATTAAATTATTCTTCAAATTTCTCTATTTTAATGTAATACCTGCATCAAACGTGGTGCTGTATTATTAATTCGATTGTATTTTGCCTAACTTTTTTGAAACCAACTGTGCACTTGTGTTTATAATTTGTCAACGTTTTGGGCGCAGCATTAGTGTTCCTCAACTCCCTTTTGACAAGGGACCAATATCTTTCAATTGGCCGAAGTTTTGGGCAGTTTGGAGGGTTGGCATTTTTCGGAACAAAATTAACATTATGTTTACTGTACCGTTCTAAAGTACATTTACCGTAATGGCACGATGCCAAATCAGGTCAAGAGAGTGTTGAGAAACTATGTTTTCTTATAAATGGAAGCAGTCTTCTTTGTAGACACTTTTTGATATAAGTATCCGAATTTATTTTTCCCGAAATTACACACGATTCACTACTTTTACCACAGCTGCATATAGCTTGCCAAACAAGAAACTTTTTGGGAAATTTTGATTGTTTTTTGATACGGTATTCTACTGGAACATTTCCTCTAACATCTGCTACATAAAACGTTTGTCTAGAAAGCTGTGAGAACAACATTTAAAATATAAAATAAATAGGAGCTCTACTCTCTTTTAAGTCCAATATTGGCTTTAACTTCACGCACATAGCGTTCAGAACATTTGACACGTCTAGCCACTTCGCGTCCAGAAATGTTTGGAATAGTTCTTACGAACTACTCAACCTTTTTGGCTTTGTTTTCGTTTCGTGGTCTTTTATTTTTTTTTTCTGTTCCAGGTTGTCTGCTGACACGTAGCTTCTTTCCAATTTGTTTGTAAGTCAAATTTGGATGAGTTTTAATAGATTCAAAAAATGTTTTATGTGTTTCCATTTGACTTTGCTTTATGAAGCAAGCACACAAAATATTTTAAAATTAAACATTATTTAATAAGCGGTTCCTTCAGTAGAGACCACTGAAGGTATCTTGCTTAAAGTTAATTAGAACATGTTAATTCTACTGATCGGCAAAAAAAAAAAAAAAACAAATTGATCTGCTGAATTACAACACGGTGCTACAGCAAAAAAAAAACTTGAAATGTAACATAGTGTAGGTATGGATGAGTAGATTATTATACCATTTTAAGAAATTTTTTGAAAATTTGGATTTTTAGTAAAAGTTTTTGTTTTTTCAGAAAATTAGGATATCGTCACCTAAAATCCAAAAGGCCGTAGCCACTAAAAAATCAAATTTTGGTTTTTACTGGATTATAATTTACTGACCAAAACTAGATCTACACAAAAAAATTCATACTCGTATCTTCTAAAATGACATTAATATTTTCAAAAGTCAAAAGACCGTAATGTCAACTTCATAAACGAAACAGTCGTAAAATTTGTTCCATTTAAGAAAAATTTTGGTTTGAAGAGTGTATCAAGCTTTATCTATTCTTGCTTTAAGTGAATGATTAAAAACTGTTGCTTAACTGCTTAATTTTAAATTAAAAAACTAAAAATTGTGGTTAAATCCTTTTAGATCTGCTGTAAAAAACTAAAAACTTTTTAGTAAAAATTTAATTTTTTAAGTCAAAATTGGAATTTTTTGTTAAAAATTTGAATTTTTAGAGAAAATTTTGAATTGTAGTGATTTTTTTTACAAAAAAAAAAAAAAGAGAATATTTGATGAGTTTTTTTGAGTGAAAAATATTCTTTAGGAATTTTTAAAAATAAGTCACATCGTTACATTATTTATAATTTTAACACATTAATAATAAATATTTAACAGAAAATTAATTTCACAAATATTTGCCATACATATAATCATATTGGTATGTTGCTGGTAGACAATCTCCTCCCTTTTATGCAATATTTACGCTTTTTTCACATTTTCTCAAGAAAATAGTTTTATTTTTAAATAAAAAACCAATTTTAATTTTTTGTTTTATTTTTTTAAATAATGACTTGACGATATTCGAGAAAAAAATCGTTAACTTATAGTAGAAAATAGCAAAATCGTTTCGTTAGTTAATCATATTGGTAGTTAATGAAAAAAAGTTGCGGAATTGCGGTAATGAAAGCTATTCAAAATTTTAGAAGTTATGAAAAATAAAAATTTTCTTGTTACAAAGTTATTAAAACAAATATCTCTTTTTACAGAAAATAATGATAGTATACAAAAAATAATAATAACCATGGAAATGAAAAACTTAGAATTCTTCAATACTTCATTTCATAACAAGAAAACATCAAAATTTGGTTAATTATATTTTTTGCTTAAATTTGTATTGATGTCTTTTTGTTTTTAGAAAATACACATCAAAAAAAATATAACCTGAATGAATAATATTTAACACAAATAAAAATATTCTTCACCAATATATTTATAGCACAATTCTTATTTTAGTTTTTCGTTCCACATATAGATGATATGTACTTATTATAATAAGTCTTTCAGTTAGTAATATTAAGTACAACTCACCTCTTTTTGATTTCAAATCTAAATCGTTTTCAGAAGTTTTATTAAATACTGAACATCAGTTTCTGTTCCTTAATTGAACTATCCAAGATAGAATTAGTTATAAATCAAAAGTTAATTAAAAAAATGTAAATATTTGCATATTAATATAAAATCTGCACACAAAACCTTAATTAAAAAATAGAATTACTATTAGCCAAAAATAACAAGAAAAAAAAAAAAAAAAAACTTTTATTAAGTGTTTTACTAATACAATGCTTTACTGCCGAAAAATTCATCACTCTACCACCCGCAACAACAAATACTATTACTTGTTTTAACTTAAAAACAACAGTGTGAAAACTATTTATTAAAAATAAACTTAAATTTTAAGTTGGATTTTTTAACGATTTTTTTTTAATTATGAAAAAAATTCATATACATGTTTCTTTTGTGTAGCATAAGAATTATTAAAAAATACACCCACTTTCCCTAGGTCAAATTAAAACTTATCAAAAGTTCACTTTTTCTTGGGAGCGACTGCAGCCTTCTTCTTCTTTCTGGCCTCGAAAGCAGCCTTCAACATCTTAGCGCGGTTAGCGGCAGCTTTGCTGGCAACAACGGCAAAGTGGTCTTTGGCCAATTCAACGTTGTTTTTCTTGGCCTTAGCTAAGGTCTTGGCAACGGTGCGTTGTTCAGCAGCCAAGGCAGCACGACGACGAAGAACTTCGGCGTATGGGTTCAACTTGATGAGTTGACGTACGTTGGACAAAGGATTGAGACGACGTACACGACGGAACACCTTCTTGCGAGGATCACGGAGAACCTTGCGGATTTCTTCAGATTTAAGAAGACGGGTCAAATCGGTGTTGGCCATTTTGGGTTGGGGAAGGTTGTAGCCTTTCTTCAAGGTGGAACCAGATTTCCAGGTGCCGAAAAGTTCGTTCAAACGAGCGAAAGCAGATTCGGTCCAGATGACGAAACGACCAACATGACCGCCAGGAGCCAACTTCAACAAGTTCATCCTGTCGACGGACATGGTTTCAATGCCGGGGATATTACGGAAGGCACGACGAAGACCTTCATCCTTGTAGTAAACGATTAGGGGACCACGACGAGCAATGCGGCGACGATCGCGCATGGTACCACGACCGGCACGGAAACGTTGGGATTTGTACACCTAAAAAGTAAAGAAAATTTCAGAACATATTAAATTACGAATATGAAAATAAGTAAAACAGACAATATATAAAATGTATATAAAAATGTTGATTTAAGTTACCCCGTTAATAAGTATTGAACACTTGTTAACGGAACGCCTACCGAAACCAATGTTTACTTTAGCAGCTACTTATAAGATTGAAGTAGATTTTATCATAATTCTATATAAATGTATTTTGACAAAATTCTACAGCAACTGCCACATACAAATTTGTTTACTATTTAGGTTTTGTTTACCTTTTGGATGTCAGCCCAGATCTTCATGCGTCTAAGAAAGACGACAGCTTGCTTGGTCTTTTGCAATTTTTGTACTTCATCGGAGACAACCAAGGGGAATTCAGAGACGCCGTCGATGATGTGACCCTTAGATTGGACCAGGGCTGGGACGCCAGAGGCAGCAATAGCGGAAACCAAAGCATAACGACGTTGGTTTACATTGATCTTGCGGTGCCAGCGACGGTAGGTTTTGGTGGGGGCGAACATACGACCACCACGACACATGTTACCGAAAGCACCCTGGCCGGAACGATGAGTACCACCACCACGGACACGGGGAATACGGGCAACAGCACGACCAGTACCCCAAGATTCAGCAGAGGTTTGATGACCTAAACAACAATACAAATAATATATTTTCCGGACACTATAGTTTTTTTTTTTATTTCAATACATACCGGCTTGTTCACTGACAGCGTAAGGTTGACGCTTGTTACGACGCATCAATTGGTGAACATCGTTGACCACATCGGGACGGATGGGCGCCTTGAAGACAGCTGGCAAACAGATGTTCTTGTCTTTGATTTGTTCATTTTTATCCGAATAAACGGAGACCAGAGGTCTGGCATTAGCTAAACTCTATAAAAAGGAATAAAAATTAAATACATTAAACACTTAAATCACTTTTTTTCTTCACACGATTACTCTTCCGCTTTAAAGTGGGTTAGAAATTCACAAACGAAACACGTGTGACTTGTCAAAATCTCATTTCACAATATTTACAACTTATTTATGAGATTTTTCTTTCAACTTTCATATTCACACTATTGTCGTTAATAAACGTTTCAATTTCAAACACTTCTTACCATTTTTATTGGCAAATAATCCCAAAATTACTAAATTACTTTATTCTGCTACGGCAGAAACGTCCTCCATTTACCAATAGTGGACCGAAAAGAAAAAGGAAGAAAACAAGAAGAGGAAAGAAAGCTAAATAACGAAAAACTTGACGAAATTCAATATGGCTACTCACAATTAGAGTTGAAACTAAACGACAAAACAGTGTTGCATTTAATATTCAAGCGTTTTTTCGCGTTTACTAATTTTGACGATAGGTGACTCTGTGCTACACGAATGACTGCTAAGGAAAAGAATGTAAAATAAAAAGATTACTGTCAAAAGCTGGACGCAGAGCCGCCAGATTTATAGTTTTAACCCCAAATTAAGGGAATTTTTGTAGCAGAAAAGGATGAAAATTTTGGTTTGGGGATTGGGGAATTTATTGGAGAAATTTAAAATATTTTGGAGATTTTTCAGGGAAATTATGTATTGTGTCTTTTGTTAAGTTAATGAAATTGGAATTTTGGACGAAAAATATATATAACTTCAAAGATGCTGCAGGTGCATGTCATTATAAAGAACTTGCGCAAGAGTCTTAATATGCTAATGATCGAACGGTGTGTATAATGCATATTTTCGGTTGTGTAAGCTTCGGGAGGTACCTTAGCTCATTAATATCCACAACTCTTGATTGAGTAAAGTTAAATTGTCTGCTGTTATTTTTGAAGTTTAAAAAATTGCAGTCTTTTTCATTCTTATTTAAAGAAGTGTCAAAAAGCAAATTAAAATATTAAAAAATTTGTGGGCTACATTATTCATAGATAGATATCAGAAAGTTAATTGTGAACTTTCACCATTTCAGGAAAAGAACAAAATAATTCATTTGGCAATTTCCTAATGTTTCGTTTTTCCCAATGTTCCTTTCGAATTTGACTTAACCCTGCAAGGCTACACTTTGTGGAATCGGCGATGCATTTTTCAATGTTGCCCTTTTTTTTTAATAAAGCATCATTTTGAAACTTAAGTTTATAGCATCAAAATATATAACATAAATAATTCAAAAACCTTAATTTTTCCATTATTTTTTCAGAAAATTTTCTATATTATTAGCTTTTTCGTCATAAAAGTAAGTGTAGCCATTCAGGGTTAATATGATGATGTATTTGTAAAATACAATTCCATGTCTTATATTTGTAAAAACTCGTCTTGGAAAATCTCAATATAAAACTAATGCTATGTTCAACTAATGTTTTTTGCAAAACGAGCCGTCATATATATCAAAGCCAAAAACATATCGATATTGATTCGAGTTGTTTAATTATTTAATACACAAAAATCATACTAAATTTCGATACAGGAAAGAAAAAAAAAACAAAATAATTATGAATGAAATTTATATTTGCTCATAAATTTTATAAATATTGTATTTTTTAATATATGAACAGAGATGCTTAAACTCATTGTGTTTTTAAAAACATATTAATATATATATATATATATATATATATATATATATATATATATTGTAGCTTTTTGATTTACAAGATGGCATGAAGTTTAATATATCTTGTATTTTTTGAAATATGCACAGAGACTAAACATTATTATTTATTTTGAATGATAAAACGTCTTTTTTCGTTGAGTGGGATTTTTCGGGATCTTTTTTAAATTTTGGGGTTGGCCATAAAAAGGATTTGGCATCCCTGGCTATACGAAAAAAACTAACAAGCCGGAGTAGTGTAAAAATACATAAAATATAGAGTTTAATTATTAAATATAATTTTTATTAAAAAATCTTAAGAAAGAATGGCTGGAGAAGTTACTGTAGATGCTCTACCGTATATTGATCAGGGTTATGATGATCCTGGTGTTAGAGAATCGGTAAGTAATTTTGTTTATTTTGCCAAAAGTAAAGTGAAATGTGTCTCAAAAACAACAGAGTAACATGTAATAAAAGGTAGATTATTAAAAAGCTCGGTATGGCAAATACCGATATAGTGAAAATTCGTTGTAACTAATGAGTAAATCAACATATTTTTTAACGTTAATAAGAAGTTTTCTATGTAACCGACTGGGTTTAAGGATTTTCTCCTCTATGTATGTCGAAGACCGCATAGTGGGGCCAATCGCAAAAATTTTGATAATAAATCTAAGCTACTTGACGGACGGAATTGCAATCTATGTAAAGAAAGAACTTGATAAGATGAAGAAAAAATATGCTTACTCACTTATGATCTCTTATGGTTAAGAAGATATCTGCGCTTAAATTTGGAAATTTCCATTTTTTGCTTTGACTATGGGAGCCTTATATTATGTATTAGTTTTTGACTTGTTTTTTAAAAAACACAATGAGTATAAAATCACTTTTCACATATAATTTTATTGTGTTTTTCCTTTTGACTTGTTTTTCGTTTGCCATAATATTTGCACAAATTTTTGACACACAAAAATTTTTTAATTAAAAAAATATAATTTTTAAACATATAAAATTTATGAACAAATATAAATTTCATTCATAATTTTTGATTTTTTGTTTTTAAACTGTTTAACAATTTGCAAAAATTCTCTTTTCAACAAATTTTTATGTACTAAAAATACCAAAATTTTCTTTCCTGTATGAAAATTTAGTGTGTTTTTTGTGTGTTAAATAATTAGCTCGAATCGAGTTGTTTTTTGGCTTTGAAATATGTGAAAAACAAATTAATTTGTATTTTTTGAGAAAACGATTCGTTTTTCAAAAAACCTCTATATGTGAACATAGCATAAGATTTCCAATACATTCCAAAATAATGTGCTGAAATTTTTTTGGGTTATCTCAATTCGTCTAGTCATGAGAAATTATCAGTGAAGCCTTTAAATTTACACTTCTTTATGCCAAATTTCTTCAAAATTTTTAAGAATGTAAAAAATATAAATATTATATAAAAATTTACATAATTACCTATCCCCTATATATATATATATAAAACACATTATCTACATACCTTTCCAAATGAAACAAATATAACGATATCAATCCAGATATATTGATTTATGCCAACGAAAGGATTTTACATTATATCATACGTTAAATCGAGCTTCAGCTATACATACTTCTTTTTAATCAATAATTTTTAAATTTCATTTCAACTTTACAGGCTTTGGCCATGGTAGAAGAAGAATGTCGTCGTTATAGACCCACCAAAAACTATTTAGAACATTTACCTACCCTCAATTCAACAGCATTCGAAACAAAACTAATGGCTCAAGAATTTGAACGCATACAGAATCGAGTACCCATGGAGACATTAAGTATGAAACGTTACGAATTACCACCACCAGCCGCTGGACGTTTATCGGAAGTTTCTGCCTGGGAAGAAGCCATTGATAATTCAAAAGCTCAACTTGAACATCAATGGGTAAGAACAATGAATTTAGAACTTATGCTCGACTATGGTATTGAGGCTTGGAAAGCATATCTGGAAGTATTTGTTGCTCTACAAGCTAAAGCCCAAAATCAGTTGCAAGCTTTAAAAAAAGAAATTCAAGATGTTAACTGGCAAAGAAAACAAGCTCAAACTCAGGCAGGTGAAAAATTGCGTACACTTGAAGCGAATTGGGTATTGTTAGTATCGAAAAATTATGAAATCGAACAACAATGTGTCGAATTGGAAAAACAAATACATACTTTACGGTCACTTATAGCTGAGCAAGAAAAGGCCAAAGAGAACGAAGACAAAGAAAAAAATGAACAAGTTGAACAAGTCAATGGCTTTAATGAAATAAGAGAAGAAGAAAACAGTAGTAATAATAGTTCAGAAAACAATTCTGGAAATAGTAATGAATCTTCAAACGAAGGAGAACAAGAAAATCATCAACCAGCTCAAGAGGATGAAGATCAAGAAATGAGATCAGTGGAGACATAATTTATTTAATTTAATTATTAGAATTTAATGTTGATAAGATATAATTTTAAGAAGTGACTAGAAATATTCTTGCGATTATCTATCCCACTGGCTAATACGAGTACGCTGAATATAATGTTGGCAGCCATTTTTTGAAGTTAACGTTCGTATTCGCGATATTTGAGCTTAAACTTAATTATGGAAGTACCACAAATTATAGAAAATTATAAATAAGTGGACATAATATATGTATATTAAACTATATATATACTCCAATCATAAATTAAATCAATTTCAGTCAGATTTTTTTTTTTGTTTTTATATCTTTGTTTGACAACTTGCTCATTGGTAACACTGGTTAGCTTACTTATGGGATTGTAATAATATTTTTTTTAGTTTAGTGTTTTTATTTAGGGTTTAAATAATATTTTATAATAAATATTGGGCCTATACTTCAATAGGATTTTAATTGTTTATTTTGTTTAAAGTTTAACAATTAATTATTAAATTTAAGCAAAAAAAAAAAAAACTTAATTTTTCTAACACCTTTTTTAGCACGATGGGTGCTCATCTTGTTAAAAAATAAGTCATTTTCGAGCAGTGTTATATTTTAGGGGTATTATCTGTTATATTTTCATCTTTGTATATACATAATTGAATTTTATTTCACATGAATTCTGGATATATTACTCGATATATGGGCAAAAAACCTTTAAAAAAAAATAATCATTTTTGAATCAAGTACAATTTTTACATAAATGAGCCAAATTAAAAAGAAAAATAAAACAACTAAAAAATACTAACTTTTTGAAAAGGCACTGAATTTACATAACGCTTCAATTAAAAAATAATTAAATTTCAAATTTAGGTTCAATTTTTGAAAATTTATAGAAAAACAACAAATAAATTTGAATTTACATAATTATTTGTCAAATAAATAAAATATCAAATAATAATCGAAAAATCTACGTGTGCAAATTAAAAATAAAAAAATTATAAATATTTTTTGGAAATGCTATTAGCAACTCACCTTTAAATTTTACTTCGGAACAAATTAAGATCACCGGCCAGTTGAAATAATAATATTTTCTTTTTAACGTCCCTGAGCGACTTTCTCCTCTATATATGTCGAACATTGGCTTCGATGAATAAAATTTTTATGAAAATACAAAGAGTTTGTAAGTTCCGGTATATCAATAAAAAAAAAGTGCATTTTCTCCTCTCAAGGCTTCAATGGTCATATTATATAACATTAGAAAGGCATTTGAACGTACTTTTAAGTGCTTTTCATATAATCTAAATCGCATGTTTAAAAGATATTCAGACAAATATGTTAAAACTTTAGAGGCCCATTACTCGTAAACTAAGAGCAGGCGGGCAAAAATTTTTACAATACATTAATCACAAGTAAAAGTACTACTGAATCATTATAAAAATTTTTTAAAAAACAAGTGGCCGGTGATCTTAATTTTTTCTTCTTCCTTCATAGACACAATGTGTCAAAGTCACAAGAGTTTAAAAAGCTGACCCGAGACACTTGGTCTTCATCGCCAGCTTGTGTGGATATCGATCCAAGCGGATTCCCAGATAACCTATATCTTCATATAGAAAGCTTGACCGCCTAGATCTTTTTATCTAGGCGGTTTGTTAATTCATATAGGAAGTCGGATAAAAGCAGGCGGTCAATATAATTGATACATAACTTTTACAGTTATGCGTTATAATTAGGGACCACAATTTCCCAGGAGAACGGGAAAAATTTTTCAATTTCCCGGATTAAAAGCTATAATTATCACTATACCATTAGTTGAACAATTGATCCCAAATAGGATGAGTCTTTGCATTAGCAGATTTAAAACAGGATTATCATTTTACTGACTCAGGGACATTTGATCAATTGCTTAAAATACTGATTAGTAAATATATGCCGTGAAAGAGTTTTTGGATATCGACACAATATTAAGCAACATTGATATTATTATTTAAAATGAATGTACTATACAACAATGTCATATTTGCGATAGAAAATGGATATATCAGAAATTACATTACAAAATATTTACTCAGTGATATTATTCAAAAATTTTTTAAGGAAATTTCGTAAATATCTTTAAAAAATTAAATTTATAAAAAATTTAGAATTTAATAATTCTAAAAGTATTGGCTGATGATCGCCTTTTTCAAAATCCTTCGGGGTCGGTATTACATTGTTTGTAGCTTCAAAAGGATGGTCCAACATTGTACGAAAATAACCAAAGGGTATCGCACATTTAAACGTGCCTAAAATTAACATCATATGTATATAATATATTAGCCAAATTTCAACTTTATACGAAGACTTTTGATATTTTTATGAAATTTAAACCAAAAGCGCTAGATGCTAGTGCTCTTTTATTTTTTTATAATATTTATTACAACTAAATAAATAAAATTTTATAAAATCGGAAACCAATTAAGATTTTTCTCTTTAATGCCTATACTACTGGCAAAATAATAACGTATATTTAAAATGCCTACAAGATTCTTTAATCAGTTGTACTTTTCCACATGCTAGTGCTGATATTTTATTAAGATGTTTAATTGAATTCATCCCATATAAATCATCTAATAAGTTCTAAATACAAATTTTCTGATGAAATGTTTTTAAGATATAGTGCTCATCTAAATTTTTAGCTTAATTTAATTTTTCTATTTTTTCTATTTACAATTCCCGGGAATATCGTCCGGGAACGTTTCATCAGAAAATTTATATTTAGAACTTATTAGATGATTTATATGGGATCAATTCAATTAAACATCTTAACAAAATATCAGCACCAGCAAAGCGGGACATGAAAAATTGCGAATTTCCCGGGATGCATTCCTTAGTTATAATACATTGCACCGGTGCGAGCGAGGCGCAAAATTCTCGAACGCCAAACAACAAAAAACCGACTGACTGCACTTAAGAAATAATTACAAGATTACCAGCACACTTGATTTTTAAATAATTTTGATAATGATTCAGTAGAATTAAAGAGGCATTTCGATTGATATATAAAATGTGCCAAATCATTAACCCATGGTGAGACAATATGATATTTTTTTACTTTTTATTTTGACCTTTTTTACAAAAGTACCATTATATCAAAAACATATCGATATAACGGCACTCTCCTATATATCAAATTATTTAGGGAACATTTCAAGCTTTCATATGATCCCCATGTCACACCCCTAGCCCATTAAATAACAAAAATATAGCACTTTAAAAATTAATATTTAGAAAAATTAATCGATTTTTACTAGTAATATATTTGTTAGTATAATTTAAATGTATAATAAGCCTTATTTCTTTATCATTTTTACAATTTTGTGAAAAATTATTTAAAAAGAATATCAGCACTTACAAAAAATTTTTGATTTTCAAAAAAAGTTTATTCATCGAAGCCGGTGTTCGACATACAAGAAGAGAAAGTAGTTAAGGCCGGCCGAAGGCCGGCTACGCAGAAATACCTTTATTAACATTAAAAAAATATATTTTAATTCCAACTGTGCTGGTAAGCTTGACTTGTTCCAAACATTTTTTAAACTCTTGATTCAATTTTTTATCTATAATTCAAATAAAAATGTAAATTAAATAATATTTACTAAGTATTTTTTTATTTATTTATTTTTATTTTTGAGATTTATATACGTATTATATATATGACTATAGGCTTTTTCAATACCTTTCTAATGATATCCGTATATCATATTGTCTCATCATGGGTTAATGATTTGACACATTTTATATATCCATAGAAAGGCCTTCTCAAGACCTTTCCAATGATACCCATTGTTCATTTTCATTAAAGGAGGAAGAAGAAAATTGCATTCTTACATCATAATTTAAAGTACCTATAATTCGAAAACTAACAGAGAGCGGAAAAGATTTTTATGTAACTTTTTTAAACCAAAAATAGTGCTTTTGCCGAAAAGAAAATTTGTTAAAAATTCAACGGTGCCGGTAATCTTAATTTGTTCCTGAGCCGTTCTCCAACCCAGAGCTATTTTTCGACTCCGTGGTCTTAATTTAAGACCAAACATTAAAAAAAGTGTGACACCAGATCAAAAATCTTAATTCTTTAACACCGGCAGCTCTATTTCTGAATTTCTTTTAATCATTTCTTCTGATGAAATCAAATATGGCAACGCCTGCCATTAATTTTAATAAAATAGGAAGAGTCGACGATAGAGGTTGTGACGGAATTTTTTTTATTTTTTTTCGTATCGATATCGATGGAAAAATTCTTAATTTTTTTGTATCAATAAAACAAAGCAAAATTATCTTTTGAATTCGATAAAAAATATATAAATAAAGTAAAGAAAAACGTATGAAAATTAACAGTGTAAAGCATAATTGAAAGCAATAAAAAAATAACACATACATACAAAGAAACCGTAAAAAAGGAACAGGAGGTAACACGTCAGTTAACAAGTGTTTAGTTAGAGTAAGAGAGACAAAAAGCAGGAGACGAAGTATAGTGTAAAAGGAAAACGTAATCAAAACAAGAAAAAAAAAAATTATAAATAAAAGAAAATAAATAGAAATTGCTAATAACAGTATACTTTTACATCATAAGCTTGGCGTTTAATTAGTGGAAAGAGAAAAATATTTAAAATCTAAAAGGTCGACTGGGCAATAACAAAAGAATATAGAATTTGCTATTTTAAAACATATAAAAGTATATTATATATATTGTAAAATACATATATAAATATAAAATTTTTTCTCGAAAGACAAGTTGTAAATACAAGGAAAATGGTTAGTATGGATGAAACTAGTACAGCTAATTCATCTTCGGCAGCTGCAGTGGCTGATGGAGCTAGTGCTGCTGCTCACACCAAGACCGTTGGAGCGGCACCTATAAAATCTGCCTCTCATGTAAAACTTTTGATTAAGTCATCTAATCAGCAATATGAAGATCATGTGATTGAAAGTGATTTGTTGTGGACCGTCAAACGGTTAAAGTCTCATTTGTCGGTGGTTTATCCTAGCAAACCGGTGAGTAGTTATTGACATTAAGAAAATAAATAAGTGGGGATAGTTTTTGTTAAAGGCACAGTGTTGTAGTTCTTTATGTTTATGTGGTTAAAATTATTTAATTTAAAAGAGAGTTAATAGTTATAAGTATGTGGCATTTTTATCAATCTTTTCTAGATAGTAGGTATTTCTTTTTGGAATTTCGAGAGTAAAACATTCTTATCAGGCCTTTTGAATAATTGCGCATTTTATATTGTTATAATTTATAAGTTTAATATATATTAAATTTAGGTTTTATTTATTTAAAGAATGTGTTATTGTAAATTAACTCTTTAAAAATTATAAACTTTTGTAGAAACAAACATATGCCCTATCATAATTTTGGTAAATTTCTTAAAATGTCAGCCCGAATACATATTTTCATTTTTATTAATAATCTTTTAGTAATAATTTTTTAAAAAATACAATTTTTAATAATATTTGTAATCTATTGATTTATAACTGAAAACTTTATTTAGACCAAGTCGTTTATTTATTAAATTAAATTAATTGCTAACGTCTGCAGCCTCTACACATCGCAACCTGTAGTGTTATCATTTAAAAAATAAACAAATATTTTGAATGTATATACTATATACTTTATACAGATCATTTTATAATATTCAGGAGCATAAAAACAGCTGCATATTTAACTTAATATATATATCTTTTGAAGACATACACGTCATTTAATATACATGGATGACGTGTTCTTTATTAAATTGGATTTTACGGAAAAAGATTTGTATTTTTCAGAAAAATGTAGTTCGCTAGCATTGGAATAACAGCTTTAAAAATAAATAAATGAGTGCTATGCAAATCGTTTTTCGAACATGTAAAAGTCAAACTGCACATATTCCTGTTAAATTATTAAATTTGTTTTTCTGGAAAAAGCGGAATATGTCGGAGAGTATAAGTAGCCAGTAATATGCCAATAAAAGATATTTTTTGCTGACAATCATATTTCAGCAATATCAATTATGCTTAATAAACAAACGGATATTTAACTAATATAGGATAGCGCAAGCTAATTGTTTTTTTTTATTTGAATAAAATTTTACATTACCAGAGCTGATGTGTTTTGGAGTAGATTTGTAGGAGCACAGATCCCTAGCAGGTGAGGGAGTAGTCAGGGGATGTCCAAACTTGGTCACCTCGGGTATGTAATATTTTTTTTAATCGCCAAAAATTCATTTAAGATTTGATTTAAAATCTTTTATATCTTTACGAGCATAAGTTATCTCCTTAAGTTTAAGAGTTGTTTAGGTCGAAAAAATGTTTTATCTTATTATTGGCCTCGTTTTTCTATTTTTTTTTCCTAACTTGGCGAACTTAATTTAGATCCTTTTTTTGGAAAATATTCACTAGATTCCTTATAAAATTCTAAATAATATTGCTGTAAAGATCATATAAATATATCTAACCGATGAGAAGTTATAATATTTTGGTTGAAATTTTAAAAAATATTTTTCGTTTTTCCCGTATTGGGATTTTGGGTATTTTGGTACAAAAAGAAGTGATTTGAAGATAAGTTTTTCTATATTAACCCAAAAATTCAATAGGATTTCTTTATTCGTTCAAAGTTTATTTCAGATCAAATATTACCATTATTTCTCATAGATCTTAAAATAAAATAAAATAAATTTAAAATTTTTCGGGTCAATCTCAAGAAATTTGATCGCATTTAATTTATTTTCGTTAATCATAATTCTCCAGCTCTGGGCATGTAAAATTTTGTTCGGGTATTTTGAACAGAATTATTTCCAAAAATAACGTTTTGAAACCACTGTGTTTTGTAATAGTTCAGCTGCTTTAATAGTAATAATAATAAGAATTCTTTGGAAAATTTCAAGATCTATATTTTTTAGAAAATCGTTCGAAATAAAAAAAAGCCAGAAATGCTTATTTTTCTTTTTTTTTATCATAGTGATGGATATCTTATAAATAAAATGAGATATTTTTCAATAATGAATAAATGTAGACTTTATTTTAATAAGAGTTAGAAAAATTGATTTTGCAATGAGATCATTCCTTTCAATACATTAGAGCAACAAAAATATATATAAGTAAATAAATTTTTCCAAGTTAATCATTAGAAATAAATTTTTTTTGTCAATTTCTTTTTCAAACTTTTCAAAGCCATACACTTTTCATAATACATTGAAAGTCTGAAAATTAGAACTAAAATTTTTAAAACTATAACAAAACTTTCGAAAAATGAATACAAAGAGTGTGTGCCAAACGGTAGAAAAGTTTGTAAGAAAATAATATTTTGACAAATTTGAGGTGAATAAAATTTCACTAGCTAATAGGGCTACATAAATTTTGGAAAAACGATTAAAAATTTTTGATAATAAAAAATAAAAAATTATGAAATAAATACTTGCAAAATATTTTACTATTTTTCGGGAATTTTAGGCCCGGTTTTATATTGTTCCCTTAGTGTATACTTAAGTGCAAACTTAGTTAAGAAACATTGAAGTTAAAGCTCAAACTTAAGTAATGTTTCATTTTACAGTTTAAAACTTAAGTTGACAACAGTGTTGCCAGAATCGATAGTTTATAATACACAACCAAAACCTTCAAATTATCCAAAATTTAAAAAATTACACAAAAATATAAATAAAAAGTCTCAATTTCAATAAAAATAGTAAAAGGTTTAGATTTATTTTCTCTAAACTACGATTCTGCATTGTTACCCCTATACTGAAACGTCTTAATTCGACTTAGTTTAATTTTATGATTTGTACAATTTTGAATTATTTGTGTGTTAACTGAGACTCTACAAATTTTTGTGATGATCGGACCATCCAATCAGAATTTAATGCCGAAATATTTTAACTGTTTCGGCTTTTTGCACATTTTCACTGTTTACGCACATGGAAATCACAAGTTACACATTTTAGATTTTTTCTTTTGTTGCATTATATATTAGATAAGTACGTTATTTTTGAACTTAAATTTTTTTGAAATTCAGTTTTTCGTTTGCACAATATAAAATGTCTAAATTTGAACACTTTTATTTTACAGAAAATATGCATTACAGATTTTTTATGAACAATTAATTTATTAATTTGTGAACTGAAGTTCCATTGAAATTACATAAAAATTACTCAGAGGTTTTATTATTCAAAAATCATCTAAGAAATTTTAAATTGTCCAATTTTTGAATAATTACACAGAAATCGGCCACACTGGTTGACAAGAAAATAAACAAAGAGCTTTAAGCAATAGGGTGGTCCCAACTTTCCAAATATTTTTGCCTAATTAAAAATCATAGATATATTTTATTTATACTAAAATGTTTTATATTAGTTATGTTAATTTTTTAATGAATATCCTATAGTTTGTATTACTATTTGCCAAAAATCATTATAAATATCAAACCTAATGTGTCACCAAAAATAAATACGAGGACGGATCAATAATTCCGTGACTTTTTGAATGAAACAGTTTTTTTTTTTTTGCAAAACAAAAATTTATTTTTCAACATAATCTCCTTTTAACTCAATACACTTAGTCCAACGTTTCTCCAGTTTTTGTAGCCCTTCCAAAAAATAGGATTTTTCGAGGTCCTTAAAATAGGCATTTGTTTGGTCAATAATTTCATCGTTGGAGCTGAATCTCTTTCCACCGAGCCATTTCTTTAGGTTTGGAAATAGGAAGTAGTTTGGAAATAGGAAGTGCATTATCTTGACGAAAAAGAACTTTTTCTTGGCCATATGGGGTCGTTTTCTTTTTAAATCCTCATTAAATCGGTCTAATAAGTTGGCATAATATTCGCCGTTTATTGTTTTTCCCTTTTGAAGGTAATCGATGTGGATTATCCTGCGTGCCATCACCTTATTGGACTTCTTCGGAGCAGATTCACCCGGAGAAACCCATTGTTTGGATTGCTGCATGGTCTTCGGAGTACAGTAATGGATCCATGTTTCATCACAGTTACAAAACGACGCAAAAACTCATTCGGATTGCGGTTAAACAACTCCAAACAATCCTTTGAAGTTGTCACACGTTTACGTTTATGGTCAATTGAGAGCAAACGCGGCACCCATCTTGCAAATAACTTTCTTCAACCCAGCTGATCATTTAAAATCGAAAGCACACTGTATATGAAATGCCTATGGCATAAACAATTTCACGAACTTTTACTCTTCGGTCGTCCAACACCATATCGTGGATTTTTTCGACACTCAGTTGGCCGTCCAGAACGTTCAGCGTCATTTGTACATGTGCGACCACAGCAAACCACTTTTTTACCATTGAAATCGATGGTGCAGAGTCCCCATAGTATTTATCGACCTTTTCCTTGGTTTGATTTACGGTTTAGTGAACACTCGAAATTAAATTTTTATCCATTTTAAGAAAAATTCACGAAGTTGTATTTTTTGAACAGCTGTTAAACGCAAAGTAAATGACGACACTTGCTCAAAATTTGACAGTGGTCTAATTAACAGGTGGTACTTGATGAAAATAGTGTTGCATTTCATATAACTACGAGGGAAGTTCGAAAAGTCATGGAAATATTGATCTGCCCTCGTAAAAAAACAATAATTTTGAAAAATTTGAAATACCTTTAAAGATGTAAAGAAAACTTAACCATAAAGAAAAAATAAATTTAGGGCGTATTTTGAAAACTTTAAAATTTAAAATAATTTTATTAGATTTTGTATTTTTATTTATTTTCAATAAATATTTTTTAAGACGTCAAACAATTTTCATACTTAGGATGGAATAAGAATACTTAAGTTTTCAACCATAAAATAATTTTAAGAACTAAAGGTATTTCTACACGGTAATATTTTGTATTACGATTTATCAAAAATTCGAATATCATATTAGAATTTTATCGTCTAAACACAAATTGTTTGATTATGAAAAAAATATTTATGATATTTTTTTTTTTTTTCGAAATACCAATGGTATTTTTCATTATTCAAAAACATTTGGTTTTCAATATTTTTTTGTACATGCATCAATAATATTTTTGTACATGCATAAAAATATAAATAAAAAAGTTTACATTGAAAAATAAATAAAAAGTATTGAAAACAAAAAAAAAAAAAAAAAAAGAAAACAAAATTAAATATAAAATATTTGTATTACCGTTTGCAGTAGTTAAGTATTTTTCTATCGGATTTTTTGACATCCAAAAAAATACGTAATATTTTATTTTTGAAAAATGTTAATATTTTGTGTGATCACCTAGAAATATCTTAAGTGAGCAGTATAATTTATTTAAATTTTGTTTTCTTAACTATACGTCCTAATAAGAAATAACGTCGGAAGTATAACGGGAACAAATTTTTATTTCCAACTTTATGTTAACGGGGTGGAGAACACGTACATGACAAATTTAAATTTTAAATTACCTTTTTTTACCGAAATTTTTAAGTTTTTTTTTCGTTTTTATTTGTCTTTTTAAAACAATATTTATTTATTCATTTTGACCTTTTTTTTTTTGTTAAAAAAAAATCAAAATATTAAAAAAGAACAATACATTTGACAGCTTATGTTAAACATTGTGGTCAACTTTGTGTTTAAACATTTATTTCGAAATAAATTGCGCAATAGATTTCTTAATGGTCCACACGTAACATTTTAAGGAGAGAGATAGAATTTGACAATTGCCAAAATAAAAATGTCTACGTGATTAAAAAAAGTAAAATATTTACTAAAATTGTTAAAGGTTTTGTCAAAATTTATTATGCAAAATGTTTTCATTTGACATACCGAAATTGTTCAATTTTTTCACAACAGGAAAATTTAAATTTTCCACAGAACTCTTTGAGCGTGTGAAAAACGTCAGCAAAATATGTATATAGAAAAGTAATTTTTTTGCGTATGAGAGAGTTGAATAATATTTATCCCCAAATAGAAAAACTGCTTATATTATTCCTAAAAATTCCCATTAAAATAATGGTGTCTATTCTTGAAAACGCGTCGAAGAAGTGAATTTTACATTAAAATAGAAACAGAGTTTAAAAAAATAGTTTTTAACTTTATGGTATTATAACTAGTATAACTATATACATGCATAACTAGTATAACAGTTATTTGAATAAATAATAGACTTTACGATTGAAAACTTTTCCACCACTTAAGCATCCCGCAGACACATACTGCATAAGAGATAGATTTAGAATGTGTGCGTCACACTGACAACGCAGTATGAAAAATCAAAATCGTTTTGATTTTCAAATGAACTCATACTGCAGATGAATGTGTAGCAAATTCGTCAATCAAACACGTACAGGAGGGCTCATCGGCAGTATCTCTCTGCTGTATGTGTTTATGGACAACTTTAAGTTTTTCCTAAGTATGAAAATTGTTGATGGCTTAAAATATATTTATTGAAAATAAACGAAACAAATAAAAATACAATAACTGATAAAATTATTTTAAATTCTGAAATTCTAAAAAGATTTTGAAATACGCTGTAATTTATAATTTCTTTGTGGGAATATATTTTGCACCAACACTCATAACCTTTTTTCCATCTTTCAAGTTATTTAAATTTTTTTGAAATTGTTGCTTTTTAACCATATATATATATATATATATATATATATATATATGGTATATATATATATATATATATATATATACATATATATATATATATATATATATATACATATATATATATATATATATATATATATATATATATATATATATATATAAATTTCAACATAGAAAAAGTAATGGCAAACATATATATGTATGTTTGCCATTTCTTTTTCTATGTTGTCAATATAATTGTGATGATTTATATTTAATAATTCATATGATGTGTGGTAAAAGTTTTTTCATCACTAATACATATAAATAAAATTCGACTAAACAATTTTAGTGATTTTTTTTTTTTTTTTTTTGATAATATAGTTAGGTTTTTTGACAAGCGTTCCATTCTTTGTATTCCTTGCTTTCGAACATAAATTTTACTTATTGAAAAGTTAGTATTGTTAACTTTTGAGCATGAATATTCAATAAAATTGATCGTTGCACATAAATTTTTTAAATAAAATTCTATATTTTTTTATAAAAGTTCTCACCATATAAATACAAAATAGTTAAAAAAGCATACACTTTAAAATTGAGATGCTATTAATTAAAATTCAAGGCCAAATAAAATAAAAAAGTAAAAACAAAATGAAAATATCTTACTAAATTTAATACTAACTATTAAAAAATAAAAAAAAGTCTAGTCAAAAACTAAATTTACATAATACGGAACTTGAAACAGAAATTGCACAGGTTATTGAACTTTAGTATAAAATAAAAATTATATTAAAATAAAAATGAACTTCGATCATTTTAATTAATCATTAATCGATAAAAAATAAAATAAACACCTAAGGTTCATGGTTAGAAAAATGTTAAAAACTATTAGGCTCTCTTTTAGTAAAACGAAAATTTATTCCGAAATTTTATAAAGAAAAAAAGAAATAAATTTGAATTTATTTGATGTTTTCAATACAAATTGTCGAACGAATTTTCGTTTCGTTTGTAATAAAAAAAAAAAAAAAAAAAAATAGAAAAAGAGTGCATAATGAGAAACTAAGGGCCTGATTCAGTATGACAATTAAATTGTTTGAAAATAAAATTTGTATGAAAACTACTCAAAAAACATTTGAAAAAATGAGTAATTTTCATACAAATTTTATTTTCAAACAAGACATAAAAAATTAAAAGTTTAATAATGACAGGGAACCAAAAGTATCAGTCTGTAGAGGTAAAAAGCATTTCAGAAATTATAAAATTAATAACTAAAATCATACTAAATAATAACAAAAACAAATTGTATATAATCTATATTTACTATCATTAATAATAAATAAGACATCATAATAAAATATAAAAAAATAAAGCAATTTAGAATACCACAACAACCAAACTTAACGGTATAAAAAGAACTGAAAAGGAGTTTATAAAAATTATATTCCCACTAAATTTGGTTGCAATATATTTCAGTAAATCCTATTGTAAAATACGTAATTAAGTGTTCATTACAAAAGAGCAGTGCACCACGAGTACCTCCTTGCCATCACTTATTAAAGTCAGTTTGGCTTTCAATTTATCAGTGTTTAAAATCTGAATTTCATAATAACTTTTAAGCGAAGTTTTTTATTATTCATATGACACATGGTTCAAGTTATACGCAGAAAAGTCATCAATATAATTTGCAAATAGATATTGCAATGAATATTAGATCGTTTAGACCAAACGGTAACCCACTCACTACAATATCTTCACGATTTAGATGACGATGTAAGGTATTGTTTTCAGCTTTTAACGCAGAAATTTTGGTATTAATCTAGGTATTAATATTATGAATCAACTAACTGCAGTTAACTATATCGGATTTCATTTCCTTAATACACGACGACATTTCATTCTCGATTTCTAAAACTTGCATCATTGTATTTTTAAAAGCTGTATTGTAATCGTTGCTAGCATTAACAAAATCATCAAAATTATTTCTTAAAGCTCTCAGATCTTCACGAACAGAGCTATTATAGACAGAAACATCAAAACAGCAGAACAAGTAAAAGAAAAATAAGGCAAGATGCTTCGCAATTAAAGCACAGTTAATAATTCAACAAAGTTACAACAGCAGCAGTAGCAAACAAAAGTCTAATTTTTAATGGAAAGAAACGTCAAAATAAAAAAGATCTCATAAAATAAAAAAAACTCGCCCAAAACGACCGAAAAACCGCCAAAACGGGAAAAAATTACGAAAAACGCAAAAAAACATCGCCAAAATGTCAAAACCTTCATAATGAAAAAAAGAACGCCAAAATAATCAAAAATAGCCAGGATAAAAAAAACAAAATAAAAATCTCATAAACTAAAAAAATCCTAAAATACAATATCGAAGAAACAAGAAATCGAGAAAAAATTGCATAATTGGAAAAAATCCCCAGAACGGAAAAAATCATCCTGACGAAAAAAACATCAAAATAAACAAAAAATTTTCAGAATGAAAAACCGCAAAAAAATGTCAAAATAAAAAATCTACAAAACCGGAAAAAAATTGCCAAAACGACAAGAATTTTAGGAGAGAGAATTCTTTAAACTCCTAAGTGTTTTATTTTTGTATTTAACGGTTGTTTTTATGTTGGTTATTGTATTTTTTACGAATTTTGGCGAATTTTCGTAAATTTTTAGTAGAAAAACCAGGATCTTTAATATTTTTAAATTGTTAAAAAATATTTTGCAAAATGACAAGAAACCGCCATAAAAAAAAATATTACGATTTTGGTGGAATAAAATATTATCAGTGGATTTGTTTAATAACCATTAGGCTTTAATTTGTTTCATTTATTTCTTTATTTCTCAATTCCACTTCTTTATTTTTACGTTTAGTATTAAATAAAATATTTAGTATATTCAAGTGTTTTTTAATAACAAACAAACATATATCAAAAGAAGCATTTGATGTCAAACTTATCAGTTTACACATACATTAACAGACAGACAACAGAGCAACAAGTGTTTATTTGTTATTTGCTTGAATTTCCATTAAACCCTCGATACTCCTCCAAAGCTCTTCACATCTAGAATAATAATAAATAATTTTATAAATAATAATAGAATTTTATTAAATTGAGAGAAAATTTATAATAAAAGCTTTAGTTTTGTTGGGTAAAAGCGCTATATTTAAAAGAATTTTAATTTCAATTCTGGATGTTTTCAACAGAAATAAAAACCAGGGAACATTTTTTGTACGTGTTTGAATCTATCTTTTCTTCAGTTCAAGATAAAGTAAATATTTATTTTTATTTTATATATCAATTATCGTTTCGTTATTATCGTTGTTTCTACTTTGTTGGAAATTTCCACGTATATTTATAAATTTTATTTCTCTTACTTTTAGCCTGCCGCTGATCAAAAACTCATTTATTCTGGACAACTTTTAAGTGACAATCTTCAATTGAAGGATGTTATACGCAGTTATAAAGACGTTTATACACACAATCATATAATCCATTTGGTTTATACACCCAAAAATTTACCCCCAACACCAGCTTCTACAGCTAGTAAAACAAAAACGTCTACAACTCTAAACTCCTCAACGGCAAATGGTGTAAGTGGAGGAGGAGGTAATAGTAGTGGAGTAGAAGCAGCTAATAATATGTCTATAATAGATGGTTTACGTCAAAGACACACTTCTGGTAATAATGACAATAACCAGCAGTCCTCAAACGCCAACATGCAACAACAGCGGTCCCCTTTATTTCATCAACAAATGCATTCTTACTTTATGACACCCCAATTAATGTCTATGGCTGGTATGTCTTGTCCACAGTTTCCCCAAAATTTTGCCACTGGTTTTGGTGGTCCTTATAATGTACAGGCCATGTTAACACAACAGACTGCCATGTACAATTGGATGCAACAAGTTTATTCACAATATATGGAACAATGTTTACGATTATCAAATACTGTGAGTGGAGTTGGAGTTGAAGCTGGTGCTACTAGTGCCACAGCCAACAGTAGCTATCCCTCAGCATTTCCTACAATACCACCAAATTTTCAACATTTATTTCAACAACAATTTCCCTCAACTGTGATGACACCAGTAGCAGCAGATAATACAGCTACAGTAGCAGCTCCAGCCGCTGCCAATAATGGTGCTGAAAGACAGGACCAGCAACCAGCGCAGGCGCAGGTTGCTGCAGGACGTTTTCCTAATTTGCCACAAGAAGAACAGGAAAATCGTGATTGGTTGGATAACTTTTTCTCAATAACACGTTTGGCTTTGTTTTTAACTTTACTCTATTTCAATTCATCGCCACTCAGATGTTTGGTGGTTGTGATTATAGCTGGTGGAATTTATTTGTAAGTTGAGTTGTCTTTTAATAATTTATTTAAACAAAATTGTTTGTTGTAACAAAAATAATACTAAAAATGTTGGGTCATATTTGCGATTAACTTAATATGTAAAGAAATTAGTTAAAGTGCTAAATGAATTTGAATTATTTTAGATCGCTATATATAGACCAATCAGCTATTAATGTATAGTTTGTTTTTATTATAGACAAAGTATTTTCTTACAGATCAATGCATCTTCTAATTTTATTTAGGTAGCAGCTTCTAAAAATTGATGATTAATTATTAAAAAAATCTTTTTCAGGTACCACATCGGTGTATTCCGTTTACGTCATGAGCGCAACAATAATAATTTGAATCGCAACAATAATGCAGCCCAAAATGCTGCTGTTGATCAGATACGACAGGGTGTAGATCAACAACAAAATGCTGCTGCTGCACCCGAGGGTCAAGAAAATAATGCAGATGGCAGTGAACAGCAACAACAGGCTGAAACTACAACAGATGTGCCTGATAATGCCAACAATGAGTCAATGATGTCCACAATACGAACATTTGTTGTAACATTCTTCACTTCACTATTGCCCGAAACGCCGGCACTTTAATTTCGTTAATCCAAAAATGGATGTAAAATCCAAAAAAGGATGTAAAAGATAGAAAAAATATTGTTATTTGTTTTATTGCTTTAATTCCACACAAAACGCCCTAGTTCCCTCTCTAAAGAAAAAAAAATATGTATACCTTAATATAATATACCTTCTTAAATATTTATGTTAATTATTATTACAAAAACAAACGATATATACAATATACAAAATTGGACCCATTATATAATATATCCCATATTATTTTTATGGTTTAAAAATGAACATTTTTTGAGTTTTTTTTAAGATAAGTTGCTATTGCTGCATATTATTTTAGAAATTAATTTATATTTTAAAGAAAATAATAACGGAAAAAACCCTATTTAAATTATCAGTTTTAAATTTGAATTGTCATATATATAATAATATATTTTTAATTCAAATGTTGTTTTGATTAAATTAATAGATACTGTGTATAGACAAAAAAGCTTTGAGATGAAATTCTAAAAATTATGTATGTTATTTAATTCACCCAAAAATATTTTTCGTTTAATTTAATACGTATGTATATGTTAGTTATTGTTTTCTGCTTAATTTTAGTTTAATTATGAGTAATAAAATACTGAAAAAAATATATAAAAATAAATAATTTTAATAAAATTGAATAATATGTAGTATTTTTAAACAAAAGAATTTAAGATACTGAGGGGAAATTTATATATATATATACTTAAGCTAACTGAATATTTTACAAATCACTACTAAATTTAAATGTTTCTAAATGTACAATAGTATTTAGTTACATTTTCTTATTTAAGTGAAGCCCTTAATAAAATCTCTTATTTTACTTAAATAATTCTCTTAGTAGATAAATAATCCCTTTTAAACTCTTTAACATCAGACAAAGACAAAGCTAAATATTTAAAATTACTCTATTTAATAACGCCAGGTCCTGGTAAACGTAATATTTTTAATGTTTCCATGTTTTAAAATCTCTGTACAGTGTTGGTAAACGTAAAAACTTGACACGGTTTTGCATTTCCTTTCGAGCTTTGCTAGCACCTCTGTTTTCGTTTTTTTTTTTCTGGATAAAAAACAAACCTGTTTTTTATATTGCTGTCAAATAAGTTCGCGGTTTTCTTTGTGACAAAGTAAAATTTTCGTAGAAGTTTTATTTTGTTTTTTAAATTGTTAATAGTCTTATTAGTATTAAATTATTTAGAATAATATAAATAAGTGTTTAATTTTTTGGAAATAATATTATAAAAAAATTTAAATATAATCTAAAAGAAGAGAAATTGTAGAAATGAAAATTTCCATATATGAAAAAAGCTATTTAAAAGTGAAAATTAAATATGTGATATTCAAAAGTAAGAAAAATATAAAGAAAAAGTATAGAAATTTATAACAAAAAAATTAACATTGATTAATTATGTGTGTGCAAATTATTTTAATTAAAAGGGCGAATACTCTACAAGAATCCCAAGTGGGTAGTTGTCTAACTGCTAAAGTGAGTAATTATTAAATTTTAAGTTTTTTCAAAAAATGGTTCTCTAAATGAGTGAAAAAAATTTAATTTTTATTGACCATAAATTTATTGGAAAAAATGGTTGTATAGATGATTATGTGGAGTATTATGGGGACATAAATTGGTGATGACTCTGTGTGTATGAGACTGAAGTTATTAAGGCTATAATTACTTAAATCTAAGAACAGCTTTTGTGATTACACTAGTTTGGGAAGACTTTTGGTCCGTATTTTAAGATCTGGGTGTTTGGAGAAAGTAGAATTCGTAAGCGTTTGCTGTTGTAAGTGTATGTATTGAAGATTCAAAACTTATCCATAAACGTAATGAGACCTTAGCCAAAGATGCTTGGGATAAGCTGCAAAAACAACATCAAAAGTGTACCTAATGCGAAAAATATGCAGTATGCTGTTAGGGTAAGGTTAGAATATGGGGACACACATAAATTCTATGATGGAATTATTTGACAAACTCTGGGCTCTCGGAAATCAAGATTTTTATGAAGATTGGTAAGTTTCCATTAGTTTAAGCAGTTTACCATCAAGCTATGATAGTTAAATTACTGCTTTTGAGGTAGAACCAAATAAAGATTTAACGTTAGAAACGGTCAAAAGCAAATTACTCGAAAAATATTAAAAAAAAATTATCTCGTGACGATTCGTCCAACGTTTCTGTATTAAAATCAAAAGCAGTAAAAAGTTTGATGCCAAATCCTGCTTTCTTTGTAAGAAAACTGGATACCTCAAGGAAGATTTTCATAAATATCAGAAATGGTGTAAGAATAACAAAAGATCTGTAAATATATTTGAAGAAATTAGTAGTAAAGATGATGATGCTGAATTTGTGTTGATGAATAATCTATAATTTTGGATAATAGATTCGTGTGCAAGTTGACATATTGCCCATGAAAAACAATTTCATAGGTAGTTGATTTGTGTAGCAAATGAAAACACTTTGCAAAATCTAGGTTGGGAGATATGTCCTTATTAGTGAATGACGTGTACTATGTTCGAGATTTCAATTCTAATTTGTTGTCTGTTATAAAAATGACTGAAAAAGGTTATATATCACATTTTTTTTATCACATTTTTTTAACTTTAATTAAGTATATCTCCTAAACTAAAGTTCAAAAAAAAATAATATTTTGCGCAACCATTTTCTTTAAAAACCTAAATTTTCACAATAAATATTTATTTTATTTATTTATTTATTTTGAATAATATTTCATAACCTAGCCTTTTGGCCATAATCGGTCACAAATTTCTACTTAACAGATAAATTTAAAATACAATTCATAAATAAAAATTTAATTATATAATAACATAAAATAAAAGGTAAAAAATACATTTAAAAAGTTATTCCTAATTAATAAAAACAGTTAAATTGCACAAGTCAACCCAACAAAGCCCCATCAACCAAAAAATAATAAAATCAAATGTTAGAAAGTGAAGTCAATCATGTATCTATATGAGCAAAAGCTTGGCAAAAAAAAAAAAAAAAAAACTAATTACTACAAAAGTGGTATATACCCAGAAAAACATGTCACACCAACGCATCGCACAGAAACTTGTATAAACTCTTTATATTCCAAAATGCAACAAGCATAAAGTAGCACACACAAGGTCAACCGGAAGTTTATTAGTACTAAAAGTCACTACAAATTAAGGATTTTTTCTATTTTTTATTTCAGTCCTTGAATAAGATACCCTTTGAAATTCCATAACATAAAGCAATCCCATGAACAACATGATCACAGTACAGGTAACAATTTCTCTCACAAAACCAATAAAACAAAACTTTAACAATATACCCTGAGTTATAATGCAAAGAAGCAACAAAAAAAAAAAAATTAAAATTTTCTTTAGAAAACCAAATTAAAAAAAAATAATAATAATTTTTCCGAAAATTTTGACCAAATAATTCAAATTTTCTTTAAAAAATCAAATTTTCGTCAAAAATATTTTTTCTAAAATAAAATATTTTTTCTAAAATAAATTTTATACCAAATTTTCTAAAAAAAAAAAGAATTTTTCTCCAAAAAATTTTTCCCCACAATTTCAAATTATATTTTATTTTTTTTTATACAAAAATTTAGTAGTATTTAAAATATTTTACAATATTCTTCTTAATATAATTTAAGTATAGTATTCAAAACCTCTCGAAGTTGTTATTTTTAATAAATGATATATAAATTTTTCTTCTACATATATTTTTATTTTCTTCTACTTTTATGTAAGTTGGAAGCATATTGTACATATGTAGTCCTTTATAGAAAAGTGACCGTTAATAGGGTTGCATATCACCTACATAATTTATTTTATCTATCAGATATTACGGCACGTTTCCCATTTTCATATTTTGTATAAATATGAGTGTATTAAATTCAAGTCTTTGTTTTATATTAAGCCATTTAAGTGTTTCTAGCATATATTCTATTGGTGTATAAATGTTACATTTTATGATTGATCTCATTGCTTTATTTTGTAATTTTTGTATTCTTTCTATTAGTGTAGTTGAATAGCAGGTATATAGTATTATTGAATCGAACTCAAAATGTTTACGGTTTTATCATCGTATATTAAATGTTTATAGCCTTTACTATTGATACTTTGTTTCTTATTCGTTTAAAAACCCCTATTTTTTTTACCAATTTTTTTGCATATATATTCGATGTGTTCTTTAAATTTTAGTTTTTTTGTCTATTATAAAGCCAAGATATTTAATTTGATTATCTCTTTCAATTACTTCGTTATTAATTCACTATTAGTATCGATAGATAGATAGATAGATAGATAGAGAAGGTTGATGTGACACCAGATAGTACCACATCTCCACCCAGAGACCGATCCCGGTCCATTGTGAGTCTCTTCAATAAAACAGCTGTGAAATATAGAGTATAGAATACAGAAAATAGAAAATACAGAAAATAGTAGAGTAGAAGATAAAAGGGGTAGAAATGTGAACGAATCATATAGGGGGATTAGCAATGTTACCAATCCCCCTAGGGTTATACCCCTGATTCTCCCTTAAGCAGCCGATTCCCATGACGAAGCCTATGACGTCTACAAGATCTACGTCCCGAACGTCACTTAGTCCGCTGAGGAATTGGCTACCCAGCCATTTCATCCTACGATGCTGCAATCGTGGACAATGGCACACAATGTGCTCGATAGACTCGGTCTCGTCGACGTCTCCACACATTCTACAAAAATCGGAACTGCTAGCGTCCCATCTACACCTCATCTTCCCTATCAAACAGTGACCCGTTATGACCCCTATCATGATCCTCAAGCTCTTCACTATTAGTATCACCTTCTGTAAAAATTAGTGTGTCATCAGCATATAGCACAATTTCGCATTTTTTCAATATGTTTGGCATGTCGTTTATGTATATAATAAAAAGTAGAGCACTTAATATTGATCCCATAATCATTATACATTTGCTTTCGATTTGTTATATACGATCTAAACCATTCCAATTTATTTCCGCGTATACCGTATTTATATAATTTCTATATTAATAAATCTCTATCTATAGTCTCAAAAGCTCTTTTAAAATCAAGGAAAATTGCCATTATTTCTTTGTTTTTGTCTATGTTTTTCCATCTATTTATGAAGTAGTTTACCGTTGTTTCGCATGAAAATTTTTTTCTGAACCCGGATTGGTATTTCGATAGTATGGCATTATCTTCAAAATATTTTTCAGTTATCATTAATTATTTCTATAGAAACTTTATTAAAATAAGGTATATTTTTAATAATTGTGCAGATATTTTTAAGTTCATGTAAATTTATAGCACTAAATTTAAATAGAGTATTTATCACAGGTATTCTGGTCGTATATTGCACTCGTTCTATTGAATCTCTAATTGTCTTAACACTATCTACAAAATAATTATTAAATTTATTTGCTATTTGGTATTTACCTTTATATACTATATTATTAAATATCACAGATTGTATCACGTTATGTTTCCTATTGAGCGCTAGGTTTTTTATCTCCTTCCACATTTGTTTTTGATCTTTGGCATTGATTATCTTTTTGTTAACGAATTCGTTCTTTTCATTTTCAATTTTTGTTTTATATATGTTTCTTATTATTTTATAATTTTGCCATGCTTCATTAGTGTTTTCATTTATTGCAATGTAATATTTAGCAATTTTTTCTCGTTTAAGTAATTTTAAGCTTTCACTGAACCATTTATTAACATTGTTCGTTTCTTTGTTTTCTTTTTTGTCAGTGTTTTCTATGATATTATCTATTTTCTCAGCATTCTTATCTACATTTTCATTTCGAAAGTCATTTATTAATTTACACAGTTTCTTGCTGAAAAACTATTTATCGTATCTAAAAACTTCAATTTCTTTTTTTATTGGATATTTATTACTTTCACTATCAAACGATATATCTATTGCCTCATGATCGGCTATTTTATTTGCATTTTTATTTCTTACAACTATATTATCATTATTTGTTATTACAAGGTCGATTAATGTTTTTGTATTTTCTGTAATTCTTGTGTATTCATTTACTATTTGTTTAAGCAAATTAAGTCCATTTTGATCAAACCGACCACCCCCCCCCCCAAAAAAAAAAAAAAAAAATTCTCAGAATACCACATTTATCCCAAAAAATTCAAATTTTCTAAAAAAACATTTTGAACAAAAATGAAATTTTCCCTATATATGTACATATATATAAAATTGATTTTTGACGAAAAATTAAAACTTTCTTAAAAAATCAAATTTTTCACAATATATAACGAATTTCTATGGAAAAATTTCCATATTCCTTCCATTATTCAATATTTTAGGCACACAAATTTACAAATTGTTTTGTTTGAACATTTCTACAACTGAAGAATTAATTTGCGACTTTATTAAGCTGCCGTAAAATATTCTTTTAATATACCTAATCAGCAATTTATAACAAAACTTATTTCATTTCTAATAAAATCAACTTAAAATCATATGTCTTAATGGCACAATCATTACAATTTAAGACTACTTAAAGGTCGATATCATTGAACTCATATCTACCACACAATAAATGCAAATGTTTACTATATTCGTTGGATTCCTTAAAGGTCAGGGACAAGGCACAATTTTCGGTCTTTAAATCTTCCACTTTATGTTATAAACAGTGAAATTCATCGTTCAAATGTTCCAAAATATCGATATTTTTCATATATTCCTCAAAGTTGTGTTACCATTCCCAGAATTAAAAAGAAAATTAACACACTTGTAAATTCCTTTAATTATATTTATCTTTTATATATAATAATTTTTTATTTGTTTATGTTTTTTTTTTTTTTTACAAAAAAAGCAAATACAAGCTGCATTTTTTGTCCCATCATATAAATTATTAATAATTTTTGTTTAACAACTCTGCTAAATGGCTAACATTGCTATTGATATTCATAGTGTAGTAATAATAATAATTATATAAATATATAATTTTTTTATTGTTTTTAATAAGTGTATGAGTAGTAAACTTGAATAATAATAAATTGTTTTGTTATTAATAATTATAAAAATAAACGAAAATAATTCGTTTAATTTATTAAGTTTTATTTTTATTTTTACAAAAAAAAGAAAAAACTTGAATGCTTAACAAATGGCACATCTGTGTTAATAAGTAATAAAATACTTGCATTTAATTTTATATATATAAAAAAGCCAAATTAATTATAAAAGAATATCAGTAAAAATTTGGCAGAAAATTAAAAGAAAAAAATATTATTGAGACTAATTAGTAAACTAAACTAAGTTTGTTAATTATACATAGGTATTATTAATAAATAAATACATATTTTTGTTTATAATTATTTATAATTTGTGGGCATAAAGAGTAGAATTTAGTAGTAGAGGAGAAAAGTGAAAAGTATAAAGATATGCAATAGAGAGTATTTAGTTTATTCACATCAGATCTTTTAGTTTAACATTTTTTTTTTTAATAAATTTCGTTAAATTATGTTAACATAATCAGTAGAAATTAAAAACAGTTTAAGGGAAATTGGAATTTTATAATACTTAAGTAGGTGGGAAGTTTTTTAAACAAACAAAAAAAAAAAAAAAAAAAAAAAATAGCAAAAATAATTTTTAGTAATCAGCAAAAGCTTTTAAATAAAAATTAAAAAAAATGCACAGTTTAATTTGCATTTTTTTAAACTGTTTTTAATTTCATTTATTAGTGCATTGATTTGAAAATTTTTCATTTAAAATATGAAAAAAATCTTTCGAAATTTAATTGCTAAAGTTGTTTATGATTTACTTTTTTTACTACAATGTTGTTTCGGGTACATTATCATGATGTGATTGCTGTTGCTGGTGATGATGTTGATGCTGATGAGGCCTAAAATGTGCTGTAGGTGGTTGTTGCTTATATTTATATTTATTAATATTAACCACATCCTGCTCCAATTGTTGGTGCTGTTGTTGGCGGCCAATCTCCAATGTGACATCCATGATTTTTTGTTCCAATTTACGTATTCGTGTTTGATATTTGCGCTTATTTTGCTCAATGATTTGTGTAAGGCTTCTGAAAAAGAGAGAAAATATTATTTTAAGAATTATTTTGATCCAAAATTATACTCACAAATTAGTTTTTTGTAATTCCCTAACATTATTGTGTAAATGTTCGTATTTTTCATCTGAGATTTTTTGAGATTCCGTTACCGATGCTATCAGCGTCTGTATACGTCCCTTTAGTTCGGACTCTCTCGATAATGCCTCTACTAATTGTTGTTCCGTTAAAGCTACGTGTTCGGCTTCGGAATAAGTTGAATTACGTTGGTCCATTATGTGTAACGGTCGTTGTTGTTGATGGTGAAATAATTCTGTGGTTTCATTATTCAATTGTAGTTGATGTTGTAATTGTTTGAGGGCTTCGTGTAGTACACCAATACGATCATTAGCATATTGTTTTTCACGCTCAGCTTGTTCGGCTTTAACTTTGAGTGCTATGTTTTCTTCACGTAAATTTAATAGTTCTTGCATAAGCACCGCCATTTCTAAATCGAGTGCCGTGGCTTTTTCCTTGTGGCCATTGCCGCTCAATTCTTTCTTGCTCTCAAGTGACAGACGGGATTTTTCATAAGAATCACTAAAGGGTGATTCGAGATTAACTATAGTGTTTTGTATAGTGGAACGTCGGCCTTTTAATTTGGAAACATGATAACGCAGACGATTGTCATCTTCGGATGTCCAGGGAGTAGGGGTGACTTTATCGGGGATGCTAAAACTGTAATTGAAAAAAAAAGATAAAATATATAAAGGATTAAATATTAAAAATTCTTAGATATTATTTTTTAATTACCTATTTTGCCAAGGACCTAAACTATTTTCACATGTATTCTTTTCACTTTCCAAACGATCTAGTAAATGCCTGGCAACCGACTCTACAGCTTTGCGACTTTCTTCAGCTGCCGTAGAATTCTCTTTGATTAGACCCAATCTGTTTTTTTAATAATAAGAAATTAAATATTTTTACCTTATCTAACATCACTAAAAAAACTTACTTGCTTTCCAATAAAGCCAACATAACATCATATGCTTCAATGGCACGATCACTACAATTTAAGGCTGCTTGTAGAGCAATAGCATTGGACTCATATTTACCACACAATAAATACAAATGTTCACAATGTTCCTTGGATTCATCAAGAGTTAGGGACAAAACAGTATTTTGCACCTTTAAATGCTCTACTTTACGCTGTAAACGTTGCAGCTCGTTGTCAAGCTGGGAAGGTTCAATAAAAGATTCCATAAGAGAGCTATTGTTTTGCTTGAGATCGGATACCAAATGTTCCACAATATTGGCATTTTTAATCTTTAATAGAAATATAATTTATATTATAAAAAAATTAATTTTTTATCATAAACAACATTACCTCATTATTCCTTAAATCCATGGCTGTTATATTATCACCCTCTATTTTACTGGCACATTTTAGTCTTACCCTTTCGGCCATTTTGGGTACGGCTGGTGTTTTATGGGGACTCGTTACATAAGTGTCTTCAGCTGTCAATGTTGAGGTATTATTTAGATCATTTAACACCTCATCATCAACATCTTTGTGCGTTAGTTGTAATGAGGGTTCCAAAGAGTCTAAACTTTGTGTGGCTTCCACATCGGCACCATAATGTTCAATACTGGCTGGTTCTTCTACCGCAGTACTTATACAACCATTATGACCATTTGCGTTGGCAATTTCTGATTGCAACAAAGCCATTTGAGCTTTTAAATGTAGAATTTCCTCTTGTAGAGCCTGCAAAATGAACAAAAATGAAATAAGTTTTTAGATTTTAATAAATTTTTTACTTACTTCAACTTGTGCTTTATAATTAGTATCGCATATTTTTAACTCTTCAGTAACTTCACTACACAAATTGTGCTCCACTTCATTGTGGGAATAATCAGCCTCTTCTAAAGGATCAGTTTGACACTCAGCATCTGGATTTGTTAAGTTTAGTTCGGAATTGTAAACAGAACCTTCTTGGTAACTTATTTCTAAAAAAGTAAGCAAATTAGCAATAATTTTATTCAATAATAAAAAAGTTGTATGTGTAATTTGTGTTTTGTTTTAGATTTACGTGACAATTCGTATTACTATATCAAAAACTAATCAAAATGCTTTCAAGGACATTTTTTCAAGATAAGCATATGACACGCAAACTTATTAGTTCATTTGAACTATAAATTTTAATTATTTCAGCTTCTTAAAAAACTTACCACTTCCTTCCGG
The DNA here is from genome assembly GCA_932274085.1 of Protocalliphora azurea. Taxonomy (NCBI): domain Eukaryota; kingdom Metazoa; phylum Arthropoda; class Insecta; order Diptera; family Calliphoridae; genus Protocalliphora; species Protocalliphora azurea. The sequence goes on along the minus strand of OW026519.1, from coordinate 202,290,118 downwards.
TTCCTGCTCCTCCAAAATTGTAGTTTCCTGTTTGTTGCGTAGTTTTTTACTCAATTCCGCAATAACACAGTGCATTTCTGTTATGCGACATTCATGGGCGGCACTTACGATTTCCAAACGTCTCAAACAAATTTCCTTTTCAGCATTACATTCTTGCAGTTGCTGTTGCACAGTGGTGCGTTGTTCTTCTGCCTGCTGGAGACGTTGTGACAATTCACGTACTTTATTTTCTAATTGTTGCAAGGAAAGATTATCAACCTTTAAAGAAAAAGAAATATAAACATTTATTATCCATAAATCATAAAATTGCGAAATTAAAAAATACATTAATAGGCCTTAACGGCATGGGTTGTGCCACTAAAGTATATTCCCAACTACGTCGCAACTCTTGACGTTTCAGCATAGATTCCTGTCTCTGTTGTTCTGAACAGCACATACAACTAAGACTGCGTCTTAACAGCTGTTCTGAGATCATTTTCCACCAAGTAATTTATACATTTTTATTTGTAATTATTAAGAAAATTTTTTGTAATAATAAGAAAAAATGGTGAATACCAGAAAATTGATTACGTCGTTGATGTTTGGAATTTTTCCTATAAATTGCTTCTATTATAATTTTGATTTTGTTCATAAAAGAAAACATAACAAAAATTTCGCAATAAATTTAAACGTCATATTCCTCTGACCCTTGTGACCAAAATGCACCTATAAAATATCGTGCAAATGCGTTTGTACGCAGCTGCGCACAAATAACAAATGACAACTAACCCTAGACCCCCTAGAATAAGACACCAACAAATTGACCTCCAATAATTAAACTCTTCTACTGCCTACTACATGCATTATTAGCATACTTTGTTAGGCTACTACTTACTTTATTGACAATATCCAGTGTTGAACAGGAACTTATATTATTGTCACTCTCGGTGGTATCACGTTGTGTATGATCCGGAGATTCTAAATCCCCGGGTAAATGTGCTATACCACCGCGTGGACTAATGCTGCCAAACAAATATTCTTCATCACATTGGCGCATATCATCCATTAGATCTGCGCTTTTGCCTGCCAAACGCAGACCAGCACAACGTCCGCGACTGTTGTTCATCATGGCTCCCTTGGCTGTTATATCGCTGCTGCGGTGTATCTTACTGACTTTGGCCAAGTGTACATCGTTAGACATTATTATAGTGCAGTTATTGTTGATTTCTTTTTCTTCGTTTTGTTTACAGGCGGCTTTTAATTGTTTACCTTTGTTGTTGTCTTATCAATAGTTTCCTTGTTTTTTTTTTGTCTTTCCTATTTTGCTTTCATGCAATTTTTTGCTATTTTACTGTCTGCGACCAATTTGTTTTTTCTTCTGCCAGTATGTCCATCCGTCTGTCAGCCATCCATCATCACTGTATTTATCAGGCTGCGTATTTAGTAGCCATTACGCCCAATTTTCTTTTTTAACATTTTCCCATTTAAATCACCTGCATTTTGTATAGGCTTTAAAACTTTTTCAATTGTTTTTTATTCAAATATATTTGCTTTTAAGGTGTATTTAATCAATTTTCAATTAAAATGTATATATTTTTTCACACATTACACCTTGTTTCATAAATGAAGAAAAAAGAATACAAATGACATTTCGTATTTGGTAAGTGTAGGGTTTTTGCTAAACTCACAAATTGAGAAATTGTGTGGCCATATTTTTAATGTTAGTGTTGGGTGAGTTAACAGCCCATCTACAATTACCATATGTAAGATTTTTCGCTCTCTGAGAGAATTATCTCACGTGTTGATTGAAATAGTAGTATTATAAGAAGTATTATGAGACTGTTGTAATGAAATTTCTCTACACAAGTATCTTATAAGAAAAACTGTCAAAAAAAAAAAAAAAAAAAAAAAGAAACATATACGAAAGTATGTAAATGTAAACTGTTAAGAATATATATTCATATTAAAAAGTCATTTTTATTGAGCACATTGTTGTACTTCACTAACAGGGCATTCGGACCGGCGCGAAATTACTTTCGTGATTTCGGCTAAAAATCAAGTTGAAATTACGTAATTTCCCACACATTTTGACAGTGACAAAATTACATCATTTTGAGTAATTTCCGCGAAATTACATTGAAGTTATGGTACCAATTTCCGAGCAACTCTGTACAACATATTTCAACAGGATGTAAAAACCAGCTGACAGATTTTTTTCACATAAATAAAAATTAATAAAATTGTAAAATTATTTTTATTTAATTATTTTTATTTTATTTTTAAGCAAAATATGGCAAAAGAACAAAAAAAGTGATTATAAACAAAAAACAATATTTTATTGACAAAAATAATATATTTTAATCGCTGTAGTCAACAAATGGATGTTAACAAAAAGTATCAGCTGTTCATGAAATTGCATTAAACGTCATTTAGCCAGTATATGCAGTCTAGATTTCCTTTGTAATTTCGGCATGAAATTACGTAATTTCTGACACTACGTCTATAATAGCCTTTTTCTTGTTCGCACATGAACAAAACGTAGGCAAAGCAATATAGACAATTTTTTCATTTTGTTTTAAGAGGGTAAATGTACTATACTTGCATTTGTACTTTACTGAAATTATTTTTAAAGCATTATGGCTGGGCAGCCAATTATGTTGTTAACTCTTATTTTTATGTTTATGAATCTTTTATTTTTATATTATTGTGCATGTATATGTTAAATTTTTACGTATATATGCTTATATATTTATTTGTTATTATATTATTATGTTATGTTATTATGTTATTATAATTGTTAACTAATTGTTCATTACTCAGGATCTTTATTACTATGTAATAAATAATTGTTCAATGTGTGAACAAGAAAAAGGCTAGTATAGGCTAGGGATGATAAATATATTTTTTTAAATATATATTTTTTAAAAATAAATGAAAAAATCGTTGTCACATTATAACAATTTGTATTTAGGAACTTGTTATAAAAATTGTGTAATTTGTTTTAAAAAATTTTGTCTTCCATATATTCCTCCCGCTAACCTATTAAATTACAGCAAATATATATTAAAAAGGTTATTTAAAATATTATTAATGGGAATTTGACTTTTGTATTACCTTAAACAAAAATAGTTAACATGTTACAGTAGCAGTATTTAGATACATTTAGGGCGATGAATATATCACTAAAATAATGACTACTAAGTCACTCAAGCATCGTATAATGGAGGATAAAGTAATAGATTATAAAAATGTTAATGGATGTGTAAATAATTTCTAAGATAAACATAAACTCTAAATTGAAATGCGTTTTCTTTCTTTTATTTCAATTCATTTACAAATTGATTAAAAAGATATAATTCTTTTAAAATTAATTTAAAACAAAAAATAAACAAAAAACTCGGATTTTTTGAAGAAGAATATAATAAATCGCTTAAAAGTCTGAAGCATATTATCAGCCCATCTAGACCTAACATAATATGTAAGATTTTTCCGTCAGAGAGTGTCAAATTCGTTGTCTGAGAGAATTATTTCACGTGTAGTTTCAAGTATTAGTATTATAAAATGTATTATGAGACTGATTTCTCTACACAACTATATTATAAGATGAACTGTCAAAAAAAAAAAAAAAAAAATACACAAACGAAAGTTTGTTTGTGTGTGTTTCCATAAAACTTTAATACTTTTTTCATTCGGGTAAAGGAAGTTATTAAAATTTTCAAAATTGTTCAGAGTTCTCAAAGTAAAAAGAGTAAATAAACGCAATAATCGATTGCAGTAGAAAATCGTTAACATAAATTCGATTGCAAGAAACTCATTTTACTTATTTTAAATCGATTTCGAAAACGTTTACCATTTCTAAATATAAACTTACATATATTAACAGATAGTGAATTTTTAGCACCTATGTTTGCCTTGGTAAAGAATTTATAATTTTATTTTTGATATAGGTATTATGTTGAGAAATGTTTTTAAAGATATTCTAAATTAATTGTTAAATTTCCGTTATTATTGTTACTCTTTTCCAATAAAGCTTTTTATTAAATCCTTATTTTATTTAGTTTCCATTATTCGAATAATTTTAAATACGTGATAAAATATTTCGAATAAACTGAAATGCCTTATAAGAATTATTCGTTTTATTCGAAAAAAAAAAAATCCAATAATTTGAATACCCTAATAACCATTAAAAAATTGTTTAAAAAATTTGATTTTTGGTGAAAATTTGGATTTTTGGTAAGTTTTTATTTTTTGAAAAATATTGGATTTATGGTGAAACATTTTGTAAAAAATGTTGGTTTTGAGTGGTAAATTATTATTATTATTATTGTTATTTTTGTAAGAATTTGTTTTTCTTTGAAAGATCAGAAAATAAAAAACAAAATAGTTTGATTACTTTTAAAATTTGATTTAAAAGTGAAAAGTAATAGAACTTCTACCGCTTTTTTACTGGGTAAGTTAAATTAGCTGATTACGGTATGATGGAAATTTCCTTTAATTTGTCTTTCAGAAACTATTCAGCAAGGAATTAAATTTTAAATAAAATATATATTTTGAATTATTTAAAAAAATATATGTATATACATGCATATATCGAGTTTTTTCAGAAAGGTATGTATATACAAAATTACATCAATTTGGAAGTGAAATAAGTTAGTAAATCCAAAACCGAAAACCGGTTATATACGCTGTCGGTTTCGGTTTTTTTTATTTTTGATTTTTTCAAAACCGGAGTTTTAAAGGCGGTTAACCGGTTTTTTAACAGTATTTTTTTAACTTTTTATTGAATTTTACTCAGAAAAAGAGTTCAAAAAAGAAAAAAGCGGAAATAAAAAAATATCCAAGAAATGTGAATGTCAACAAAAATACATTGGTAAGAAAGAAGAACGGCTTATAAAAGTTTTGCAGAAAACCCTACAGGTTTTGTTAAAGCCAATAAGAAATTATTTAAAATTTAAATCTTTTATTAAAAAAAAAAAAAAAATCAAAAAAATCGCATAGTTTTTATAACTAGAATTTTTTGCATTAGTTTTTTGAGCTCACTTATAAGTATTTCAATCACAGAATATATTTTATTTTGGAAATATATATTTTAAAATACCAAGATTAGGAATAAAATATTAAAGAAAGTTTATTAAGTAAATCAAATATATAAGAACAATTTCTAGTTAAAAAAAAAAATAATTTCTCTAAAGTTAGTAAGAAATTTAAATGACTGAAAACCGGTTAACCGGTTTTTTCTAAAATGGTATTTTTCGGTTTTCTAAAAAAGTCGGTTTTTTGGATTAAAATATCAAAACAAAGTTTTGGAGGATTATAGAACTACCTTAAAAAATTATTTAGTTATATATCATCATTTAAAGTGTATTTTATTTAGTACATCGTTTTTCAATAAAAAATTGTATTATATTTCTTAATCAAAATTCGATAATTCATTTTTGTGACCACCCTAATTTATCATGTAAGTATGTACATATTTAAATTTCTTATTTTTATGTATTCTTATTAACCGTTATTCATATTTTGTTTTTTAATTTTAACGTACTTTTTGTTTTGATTATTTAAATTCTTTAAAAATAAACCATGAGTATTTTGTTTATAAATATTTCTCTCTTACTCTAGCACTCTCCATTTGCTCATAGTGTTCTCTCTCTCTCTTATTTTTAGCTTAGCCTCCCTCATTAGGGCAGCAAACTGATAAGATCAAATGTATTCCACAATATTAAAAATAATAGTACTTTATCGATGCGGTTAGTACCAGTATTTTTGTTTAGTATTTATCATTAAGTAATTGATATAATATTCCATTAATTCACTTTTTAGAGCTTGTTATTTTTAAATTAACTTATATATATATATATATATATATATATATATATATATATATATATATATATACAGAAATTTTTTACTCTTCTGAAAAGTTCTTAAAAACTGTATGTAGGTCTTTCGATACACTAATGGGTTTTCGATATAGAAATATTGTATATTTTCTTGAGGCAGAAAATTCTAGAATTCAAAAAGAATTTTCTATTGGGTAAGAATTGCGTCTTGTAGCCCAATACTTGGACAGACTTGCGGACATCACTTGATTAACTCAGAGTGTGATTCACAGTTGATTACTATATTAAAGAGAGATTGAAAATAGTACTAAGCTTTCAAAACGCTGGTCCAGATGATTCTCTGAAGAACTTTGTTTTTATTATTATAGATTATAAAATTCAAAAGCTATGGTACTTTTTAGTTTGTATTAATAGAAATGTACTATTATTTGTACCATATTTTTCTTTCCTTAACCACATGACATCATTTTTAAATGTGTGAGACTTACTTAATGGATTGTTTGTTATTGCTGATGATTCCCCCAAAATATTCTCCCCCTAACAAAATTTTACAACAACTATTGTATTGATTTATTAGATATGTACATATGTAGGTATTTACTGTGCGAAATAAATACCCACTAGTAGTGTGTATAGTGTTTGTTAAACAAAATATACATACGAATAAACAGTAAACCAAAACAAAATAACATTAAATAAAAAAAAGAAAACAACAACAAAAAATTAAATTATTTCTACTTTAATACAATCTGCTAATAAAATATGTGTGTACAAGTCGAATAAATTCATTCGTATAGAGCAAAAGCAGTGAGTGCGTCCATCTGACCGTCTGTCCAAACATCTTTCTATTCATCCATCCACTAGTGCTTCGTATTAACTCATTAGTAACAACTTGAAATGCAGAGGTTGTATGTATGTATATACTATAGAGCAGCAAATGAAGGAAGGAAAGAAAGAAGAAACAGAACCGAACGACTGAGGGACTGACTGAATGACTGGCTCGCTGACTGCTTAATAATTAAACGAAATATTTTTGTCAAATACATTTTATTTGAATATTTTTGTATTCAGTTGTATTTTAACGTTGAGTGTTAAAAGACGTCTTTCTAAATATATATATATATATATACAAAATATTAAAAGTTCACTATTAATAAATATTAAATAAAAAATGGCTGATAATAATGATTCAAAATTCGGTTTCAAAAACAAAGAGAAGGCTGAGGAAACACTGGCCCTATTGGAGAGCCACGATATGCAATATCGTAAATTGACCGTGCGTGGTTTGCTGGGTAGAGCCAAAAGGGTATTATCAAGTATGTTATAAAAAAAAAAAGAAACAACGTTAAATTTTAAACTTTATTACAAAATTCAAAACAACACTCAAATCGTATTTCTATTGTAGTGACCAAAGCCGAAGATAAAGTTAAAAATATAAATGATGCTATAGAAGTATTTGAGAATTGGTTAGCAGAGAACGGTGGTGGCGCAGCCAATAAAAATGCAAAAACAGATAACGATGATAAAGTAGAAACTGTACCTGGTTTGGGTTTCAAGGATAAAGAATCGGCTGAAAAAACTCTGAAGTAAGTAAATAACGGTCAAAATTATATGCTTATCAAAAAACCTAAAACCTCACATAGTTGTATATTTTAGTACTTTTTAAGAAAAATATTCTTTCTACTTATATCTACATATGTAGTATATAATAGTATATATATAAACACAAATTGTCATCTTTTCATATGTATAACTAATCGTTTTTATTGACTTAATGGGCCCGCTGTTGCTCATGCTTGTTGTTGTTGTAATGTTCTTATATAGTTTGTTTTTGTTGCTTTTAGTTTCTATCGGTGTTTAATTCTGCATATTTATTTTAATACCATCGAGATACTCTATGTGAAGGTCGGCATTTGCAATGATGTCATTTTGGTAGTTTCTAAAGTATTTTATTTTCCTTTTTTGTGATGCCACTCACAAAACACGTTGTAACTAGTAAGAAAAAAAAAAAAACAACAAAATAATCGCTAAATTTAAAAATATATGTTCATGTTCATTTACTGGGGGGAATATCAATGAAATTATGTCAATATTATTGTTACTATTTATTGTAAATGATTAGTTTTGTTATATCGTGTGTATGTGTGTTTATGTGTGCTCATTTTTATATTGATTTATCGTTTTTTTTTGTGTATACACAATCAAATTCAAATTTCAATCAAATTATGCATACTGATAATACCGATTATACTGTAATGTCATGCTTGATACAGTGGTTTGACAGGTACTATTGTTTCAAAACAATTATTAATACTTCGTTTTTAAACAAATATTGTTTTTAAAACAAATATTATGGCGTAGTTGAGAAACTGAAATAAATAATTATAGCATGAGTTGGACCATTCCTTTTCACGAAAAACTATACTATACGATAATGTTGACTCCAAACCTGTACTGTCATCACTGCTTCTTAATTTTATTTGAAGAAGCCGGTTCTTCCTATTTTCCCTGTGGCTTCTGTTCGAAAGCTCATTTCTATTAAAAAGTTTCCACTGTTTTCCAATGTTAAAAAAATAACCTCTACATTTTGCGTTGTATTCTTATCGATTACTTTTTTAGTTATCTTTCATATAGTTTAAAATTTTCCATTGTTTTGCAAATATTGGAAAAATAGCATGTCCTTTCTTTTATATTTGCTATATTTTAATAGAAATCATTTTAAACTTAAATTTCATTTAGATGTATTAAAATTAATTTGGAAAAATGTCATGTTTTTGAAAATTTAAATTGTGGAACAGAGTTTTCAAAAAGTTGCCATTTTTCACTGTATATGAACACATTAGACTTAAAAACATTTACAACTGAAAACCACTTTTTAGGAATTACAATCCAATTAAAATAAAACATATTTATATTAAAACAAAACATATTTATTTATTTTTATTTATCCAATCAAAGTAATATTAAAGCCTTCAAGGCCAATAAACAATATTACATAGCTAAAAAATTCCTGAATAGAATATTCTAAGTATAAAAATAAAACTAAATCTGAATTAAATTTAAATTTCTTGGCTCCCCAGACACAAAGAATTTTAAAAATAAAAAAAAAAAAAATAAATCAAATCCCATACTTGTATCAAATCTATATTTATAAATTTTTTTAATAAAAGTATGGTTTTAGTTTTGTTAATAGATAATAAAAATACTTCAATTTGTAAAATTTTTATTTTTTTTTTTAGAAATTATTCACATTTTTTCTCGCTAAAAATACATTTATTTACACTTTTTTGGAAGTAATTTTTATTAACTTCCAAAAAAGTGCAAAATATGCATTTAGTTTTACTTTTGAAGTGGTAAAAAAGTTCTTTTTTGGAAGTACTTGTTTCTAATCATTTTTTATATTGTTTCAATTAGAAAGATTGAATTTCGGTTATAGTATTAAATAGTTATTTTTTATTGCTGTAAGTTTATGGAATGAGTTCTTTTTTACTTGTAAAACACAAAAGAAAGAACAATTATTAAACATTAGAAATATAAAAAACAAATATTTGGAGAGAAAGTGAAATATCATCTCAGTTCCAAATGTTTTCATCACTATCGTATAAACGAATTAAAAAAAAAAACAAAATAAATAAATAAATTAGTTTTAATTTTATTATTTGATCATTATGTAAAAATAAGATGTCTTAAATAACCATAGAATAGAGATATTTACCACAATTGACGTAAAGATTAAAAAACGAGTTATAAATATAATTTCTTTAAATAACTAAAGGTATGATATCACCTTTCAATAATGATCATAATTAATAATTTTATATATAAATATGTATATATATATATATATATATATATATATATATATATATATATATATATATATAAACAATTGTTTTAAACTTGTTTTTAACTTAATTTAATTTAAATTACATTGACCCCTTTTTAGCACAATTCATAATAACCAAAAATTAAAATAATTTAAAATTTACACATTCTTGTGAAATTCAATAAAACTTTCAATAAATTATATTCTTAACAAACCACTGTCTTACAAAATGCTCATGATTTTTAAACATCATTATAACCAGCTTAATTAGGTTTATCATAATTACCAGGTGCTCAGTAAAAAAATATACACTCAAATTCTCTAGGGAAGATGAAACGAAAGAGAAGAAAATTATTTTAAACGTAGAGTGTAAAGAACAAATGCAAATATTTTAACATAAAACTACATTTTAACAAATGCCTAATATTATAAAAATGTATTTTATTGTAATACAAGATATTTTAAATATTTTTTATCGTTTTATTTAAAAAATAAATTTGATTATGGAACACAAAATTTTACGATTTTTTTTCTAATTGTTGTTGTTGTTTGGTTGTACAAAGAGAAATCTTGATCTACGGAATACTAATTAATAATACATTTTACATTTTGTGTTTTTGTTCTAATAATTGAAATTGTTGTGCTGAGCTGTTGAAATATTTTTAAACTGTGACGTATAACTCTCGTTCTAAATTTGAGTTTACACTGTTGCCTTTTATAAATTTTTTATAAATTACTACTTTGAGAAATACTTTAACGATTGGCTTGTTGGTACGTGTATATTTGTAGTAGTTTAATTTCGGTACATTTTTTTTATTTCTTAAATTTTGGAATACTATTTTCTTCCCATTGAATACAATTTGTAGATTTATAAGATTTCAGGCGATTTTCTAATAAGAATTTTAAGAATAGAAAGATGTTTTAAAGATTCTAAAACATTTTTTGATAATATTGGGTCATATAAAAGTATCCGCGGTTCATTGGAAAAGTTTTTGAACTAAAATTTTCTTTATTGAAAATAAATTTTAATCAAGTACATATTCGCCATTATTATCTATTACCTCTTGTATTCATAATTCCATCGCTGTAGAACTTCTTTGGTTTATCAGCAAAAAATTTAGCCAAATGATTTTCAGCAGCTCTTTAGTAGGCCAATTCTTTTTACCATCAAGAGAGTTTTGCAGAGACTGAATTAACTGATAGTCAGACGGTGCAAGGTCCAGGTTATACGGTGGGTGCATCAAAACTTCCCATCCAAGTGCAGTAAATTTTCGGCGAGTCATCAAAGACGTGTGAGGCCTGGCTTTGTCATGATGGAACACAATACCTTTTTTGTTGGTCAATTATGGTCGCGCTTTCTTGAGTGTTTCGCCAGGTTGGAAAGGCTCATAATGGACAATTCCCTTCCAATACCACCGAACACTGAATATAACCTGGTTTGCCGGCTTTGAACCATGATTTTTCGCTTGATATTCTCTTAATGAACCCATCTTTCATCGCCCTTAATGATCCGTTTCAAAAATGTTTCGATTTCGTTGCGCTGTTGTAGTTTCACTGATGACAAACATCGAGCCAGCCTCTTTTGAATGACTCCAAATTGCCTCGTGATTGATGCACTAAACATCCGCTTTATTCTGATAGTTTGCATAGCGTTCTTGCTTCACCAGTTTTTTATTGATTTTATCCACTTTTTTAGTGACTGGCCCTCAAGATAGTGCACCCGGCGTTCTCTCACAGAATTCTTACCGTACACTAAAAATTTGTCGTCATGTTTTTGCTGCGTTTTTTCGTTTTTTATGTTAAAAATGCATCGCATATCGCATCTCTTCCGATCTTTTACTCATTTTCAAATTAATATAACTTTTTACACGAGCGACGAACTAAAGAACTGTCTTTACAAAAAATGTAATTTGAAATGTCACCTTTCAAACACGTGTTTGTTGTCATGATCTAATTAGTCTTAGCTGATATACCTGCATCAAAAACATCTAGTGACAGAAAACCGCGGTTACTTTTTATATGTCCCAATATTAAATTATTAAATTATTTAAATAAATTTAATGAATTAACTTTCAGTGGACATATAAAATTATGGAAATTTCAAAATAAATATTTATGTGTCATTAAAGTAATCTGACATTTTTGGAAATAAATCTGTAGCATTTGGCTCTATAAAAGATATTATTGACCTTAATCTTTCCGTTGTAATTAAGACTTACGTCAGCTAGAAAATAGAGTTTATTTGAAAAAATTGTAGCCCATAGTTTTTTTGATTTTTGGATTTAAAGTAAATTTTTTGTAAAAATTTTTTGTAATAATTAGTGTATCTGAAATAAAATTTTTGTTAGTTAAGACAGGGACTCCTAAATGGATGTTCGTGTATCCCTAGGGTTCCGTAGCAACGTTTTCCACTTACTACTAACTTTTTATATATTAAATTATTTTATAATATTTTTTAGAACTCAAAGCTACTCTCATTTATTTTATTCAGACCATTTTAAAGTTGTAATTAGTATTGTATTTTTCTACAACATTAACTAATAATAATTCCTCTGTTCCTCCATTGTAGAATCTTAGAAGACCGTGATCCAGAATATCAAAAACTTGCCGTTAAGGGACTTATTGGCAGTTCAAAACGTGTTCTTTCTGGCACTAAAAATGAAGAAAAAATTCAATCCATTAAAGAAGGTGTTAAAATTCTTGAAGATTTTCTTGAAAAATTCGAAACTGAAAATCTCATCAAAAATAATAGAGCCTATCTTGCATATAATATTATTGAACAATTGCCCCAACCAAAAGATGCTTTACAATTGGAATTCCTACAGGCATATGGTGGCCCTAAGGCCAAGGGTAATTACAAACATTTACGTACTATGTTCCCTGCCGATGATGATTCAACTTCCTGGGATATTATACGTAATAGAAATATAGCCAAATTATTGACTCAACTTAAGGAACAAGATGCCAAATTATTCGATGATGCTGGTAAACCTTCAGAAATACATTTACAATTAATACATTGGGCCTACAGTCCACAACCCGATAAGGTTAAAAGCTATGTGGGTACCTTAAAGAAGGATAGTCCTGAACCACCCGCTAAAAAGGCTGAGAAACGTAAATGTGAAGAATCGGCTTCTTCAGGTTCTGCTACAGGATCTGGCTCCGAGGGCAGTGAAAAAGAAGAAGAAAATGGTGAATCTCCTGAAAAAAAGGCCAAAACCTCCTAATTTTTTTTAATGTAATTGAGTTCCATACAAAGCCATTTACTCAAGTAGTACTTACAAATTAATAGTTTTAATTTAAAAAGAATCTTAAGCTAAAGGGAATCTTCTCCAAAAAGGGAGACAAAAATAGAACAATAAAAATACAATGCAAAATTTTAACATATCTGACTGTTAAGTTATAGAACTAAGGATTATTTTCTAATTAAAATGAAAATCCTAAAACTTGAGTCAATAAACTGTTTAATAAAATAAAAGGTATCACTGTTAAGCCTACACTCAGAGAAGTTTTATAAAAATAAAAACATTTTGGAAAAAATAAGTTATAAAGCAATTTATACTTTGCATATATATTGCATTTTGCTTTATAACTTGCATATCTCCAACTAAATTGTATATGTATGTATCTCGTATGTATTGTTTTGCATATTGAATTTATGAATAATGTTTATAATTAACTACATATGCTCGTACATTTTTTGTAAGAGTTTTTACATAATTATTAAATATATATACAATGTTACATTTTCTAAAATACAATTACAAATACATTACAACACTATCAATTGTTAGTCATATAAATCTATAATTTAACATTTGTTTTATTTATTTTTTCAATTAAAATTTACCATAAAATAATTGCTCATGATGTTTCGGCCCCGTTACGTGACTCAGCGCTGTTCTCTCTCTATTTGCTTCCTCTTCTAAAGATGAGGTGGTGATAACATCTCTTGCTATTAGACTAGAATCTATATTGTTTTTATTTGTTGTGGTGGGTGATGCTAATAGATGATGAGGATGATGGTGGTGAAGATGTTGCTGCTGATGATGATGCTGTTGGTGATCACTTTTGTTCGCCGCTGCTGCTGTAGTTGTGTTACTTAAATGTCCATAGGCCATATTGAAAAGGGCCTCGGGATCACAGACAAAACGATATACGTATCGTTCGCCATTGACCTTTTGCATTATGCCTTTTTCGTAATAGTAACGTAGACTGCGTGATAATTTATCATAATTCATGGCCGGCCGATTTTTTTGTATACCCCAACGTCGAGCCACCTCTTCGGGTTCGATTAGTTTGAATTCCATGCCGCGACCAGTCCAGGCAATGCAACTAGAACTGAAGGAAAGATAAAGTAATAGAAAAAAAGCAAGAGCAAAATATATGTGGCAAAGCTGGTTTCAAATGCTTTTTAGAAATAATTCTGTAACTTGTGAACCGTTAGAGATATATAAGTAAAATATCACGTGACTATAGCTGAGGTGTTTAGAAGTTGATATGGAGGTCCCTAGTGGGTTAGGGGCTTGGTGGGCATAATTTGTGTCCAATATTTTTCTTAAATGTCTATTGGATTTCTGGTAAACCCTCGAAAGATTTATTTGCATTTCATACATGGGGTCTACAGTCTTTACTTCGGGTGTATTATTAAAAAAATAACATAATTTATAATTTACAAAAAATACGCTTATACAAGATTTTTTTATATAGGAGACTTTTAGGCCGTAACTATTGTTTCATTAATTTTTTGTTTTTATATAGTTTTTCAAATTTAGAAGGCTTAATTTCGGTTCTAATTTTCGTTTGTTAAATATCCCCTGGATTTCTTAAAAAATTCTAAATAATATTGTAGAAATAAATCGTAAAAATATATCGTTTCAATAAAAAGATATATTGGCCTGAAGTTGAAACTTTTTGGCTTTTTTCCAAAAAGATGGTAATAAAGACTTTAGCAATTTTGGCCGATATATCAAAATTTCACCATTTACGACCACTGCTGGATGTGGGGTGCAACTCTCAATCAAATAAAAATGTCTTTATTATCCATTCTTGAAACCTTGTCTATTGAAATACATGAACAATATATTTTTAATTAAATAAATTTTGAAAAAAAAAGTGAAAGAACTCAATTTAATGTCTTGACTTTGATAATTTTTCACGGCTGGAGGAATTAAAATAATTCAAACAAATTTTCAACACATTATTTTGGAATGTATTGGGAATCTTAAAATATTAAAAAATATGTTCACTCCTATATTACGGAAATTATTTGAGAAAAACTAAGAAAAATAAAGGCAAATAATCGAAATATCCAAATTCAAGCGCAAATATCTTTTTAACCATAAGAGACCATGATGTCTCATCAAGTTCTTTGCAAAGATTTTTAAATCTTTAAAATCGGATTATCTCGTATTATAACAGGGTGACTACAAGATCATTTTTTGAAAGCTTAGGTTCTCATCTACAACTCTCCCATACATTTCAATTCGATACGTGCAGTAGTTTAAGAGATCCAGATTTATTTTTGCTATCGGCGCCATTGCGCAACGGTCTTTCCGCAAGACCTGTCCAAACATTTTCAAATCTTAAGATTTTTTTAAAATTGGGTTTTTGGGATTTTGATGTAAAAAGTGGGTTTTTTTTTTATTCTATTAAATATATATTATATCAAAATTTCAATATGATATCCCTATTCGCTAAAATTTGATTCTAGTCAAAATATTACAATTATTTTTCAAGTTACATAATTATTAAAAATATAGGAGTTTGGAAAGTGGTTCCATTAAAAACACAAATTTGGGAATTAAACTCACTTCGTGGTCGGTTCATCCAGCAATGCCACCAAAAATTGCCACAGCTGCAGTGAACCCCTTCTTTGACTAACCGTATGACTTGTTGTAATACTATTATTGGTTGCATATAAACTTTCTAATTTAAAATCCGAATCCGTCGATGAAACTGCTGTTGAAGAATCTACACCACTTCCAGGCCTTAGTGCATATGTAGATGATATTGCTGAATTATAAGGATTTTCATATTTTATATCAACTTCGCTAGTAGTCGAGACAGGAGCCAATGTTAGGGAGGGTGTTATGTCCGCTGTTGATCTTATACCATATGCTGTCGTTGTTTGACCATTATATTGATGATGGTAAACTGAAGGTGAATGACTAAATTTGAACGCTGAAGAATGCGGACTTAAATGGGCATGTTGATGATGTAAATTTGTGCTTTGAGCATGTGAATGATGATGGTGATGATGAGGATGATGGACATGAGGATGTGTAGTATGAGGATGATGATTAGTTAGATGTGTAGTGGTTGAATCAGGATGTTCAGTTTTGCTATTATGATAATGTTGACCAAATTGTAGGGAAGACGAAACTCCATTATTATTACAAAAGGTGGGATCTAGTAAATAGAATGGAAGAAGAGGAAAAGAGTTATAAATTATAATTTTGAAGTTTATTGGGCATTAAATCTGTGTCAGATTATAAAACAAAACATTTCTTCGTAGTATTTAATTGTGAGTTTTATGTACAGTGTGAAAAATATTTAAAGGTACAAATAGGCTTTCATAACACTAGTCGGTAGAAAAATCCTCCCTTAAACAAGAATAGGTGAACTAAATGGAATTTGAAGTGCTGAACACGAATCTGCTTACAGTTTTTTTCTAACAGGTCTTGATTTTTTTTACAAAATATACTCGAGTAATTGCCTTATTAATGGGGAAATATTAGACATGCCCATAAGAACCTGATACAAAAAAATTGAAAACGGATTCGTATTCAGCACGTTAAATTTCAACTAGTTCACCTTTTATTGTTTAAAGGAGGACAAAAAATGTTTTTTCGCCTAACAGTGTAATACAAAATAGCAATAAAATATAGTTGTTTGATTCCCTGTCATACTGTCTAAAGTTTAAATTACATAAACTTTTTGTTTGACTTAATTATTTTAAATTTAATGAAATTGTTCTCTTATTTGTTTGTTCATTATTGTTGTTATTCACACATCCGACCTTTTATGTCTTTTGTTAACAAACATGATGATAATACTAC
Organism: Protocalliphora azurea; assembly: GCA_932274085.1. Lineage (NCBI taxonomy): Eukaryota > Metazoa > Arthropoda > Insecta > Diptera > Calliphoridae > Protocalliphora > Protocalliphora azurea. The sequence goes on along the minus strand of OW026519.1, from coordinate 202,273,412 downwards.
TTGTAACAAAACGTTAATATCCTTAAAGCTAAATGGCCAAAAACCCCCTTATGAAGGCATTTTAAAGAACATCATAGCAATGGATATAAATTAAATATAAACGTTATTTTAATTCCCACAACATTAACATCCATTTAACAATAACAACAAAAATCCCACTGTTCCACAAAAAAAGGATGCACCATAATATTCTTCTCATCAGTCATCGTATTTTGTATGTAAAAACTTCATTGAATGTAATAAAATTCACTCAACAATGTTTAAATATTTAACGGTGTACCTGCATAATCTATGAACAAGCAAAGTAGTTGTGGGTGGGAGGGTGAAAAACAAGAACAACAATTATTAATAAAAACAATAACAACTACATTAATATCAAGAATCAAAACAACATACTGTTTGTTAATGATACTTAGGTGAGAGGGGAGCCAAAAGAAAAAACTCTCTAAGTACCATAAAGAGCGAAAGAAAGAGTGGGTGAAGGAGATTTGGTGTTTTTTTGCAAATGAAATTGAAAATAAGGTTAAATATTGCGTAAATATTCCCATAGGATTATTAACAGTATATAAATAGTGTATATTTGTTTCAGAGTGTCTGATAGTAACGTTGGTGTGGGTGAGAAACAAGGGGTTGCCTTTGCCAGTGATGCTAACTTAGCCCTTTTTGGGCTAGATTTAGTGCATTTTTAGTAGTCCAAATTAAAAAAACGCGTAAATTTAGCATTTTTAACAATTTTCTTTTAGTCCCTTTTTGCTCTTTTTTACTTTTTTTAATGGAAATTAATTTTAATGTAGTAAAATTAATTTTAATGTAGTAAAATTATTTTATTTGATAATTTTTGTACTAAGTTCTCAATATATTTTTTTGAGCAGTGTGGAAAGTCCCTATTTTTCCAAAGATTTTAACAATTCGTAAAGAACAATTAAAATTGTTTGAGTGGAATAGTGTAAAAAGAAATGAAAAATTTTGAATCTAGGTCCTTAATAATAAACTGCATTTAAATTTACCCAGTTTGCCATTAATATTTTGAGGAGTACTTTTCAGAAGAAATTTTCCTTTTAGCACATTTTTTCCCTTTTTCTCAAAACTTTTCTTGATTGTACCACAAAACTGTTATCTTTTTAAATTTAGCCATTTTTAGCACTTTTTTCTAACATTTCTATGCGTTTATGTTCGTAATAGTTGGCATCATTGGTTTTTGCTAGAAAATTAAGTATATTCATTGGTATGGTTTATTAGTAGATTTAAAGGTGGGTTTGTTGTTGCGACTACTGTCTGTTTATACAAATATACAATTATATGTACAGTGGTACAATCAGTAAAAATATGTGGTACTGACAAATAAATTTGCATAAATTTATATTATGTCTACTATTTATTGCGTCTTAAAAAAGTACACTTTTTTCCTCTCGTTTTAATTAAACGTACTTAATAAAGTACAGTAGTAGAAAAAACATTTGAAACTGATATGATATTTCATCTTTATATGTATACTTATTTTTTTGCTCCCTAAATACTTTTTATACATATTTTTTTGGTAGTTTTTAGTTTATTAATTGGATTTTGTTTAAAAACTAAAAAAATGTGTACAAAACATTTCCAATTTTTTTTTCGTGGCCACCGGATTGATGACATGTGAATGATTACAAAACATAAAAACGGCAAAAATATTACGAAATGGTTATGAACTTTTCGTAGAATTTGAGAAGCACTGGAATGCTATTTCTAATGTCTATATATTGAAAAGCATGTAGTGTCTATACCTAAGAGATGTTCGAAACTGATAAAAAAATGTATTTTGTATATTTTCTCGTAATGCTGTTAAGAGTTGCAAATGTTTTGAATCAGGAATGAAAAATGAAAATATTTTTTGGTATCAAAATAAATTTCAAATAGTACTTTTTCACCCTAGAGACCTACAAATCAAATGTTTCTATAATGTAGTTTTCCCTATATATTACATTTTTACAATTTAATTACTACTTTTGAACTCCAATTATAAATCTAAATCAAAGGTGCTAAAAAAACAGATTTCTATTCGAAAATTATATATCCCCAAAATATATTTTCATTTAAAAATTTTTAATTCGACTTGTGGAATATCTAACTAGTCGTTTGACAGTATCAAATAACTCGAGGGAGTATTTCGGTACTTTTGAATGTTAAATAGTTTCAAAAAAAGTACTATAGTATCAACTTTTCGTTCCTGTTTTTAATACTTGAATTTTAACTTGTTTCATTAAAAAGTTTTTCGATAATTTTTACTTAATAATATGTATTTCTTTACTTAGATAATAAAATAAACATTTAAAATTCTTAAAACAAAAGGTAATAGTTTAATATAATATTTTTATCAAAAATCTATATGATTTCTAGTACATTGTGGGTCCTTATAGGTATGTATAGAATCGAAATGTCCATCTAATTTATGTTACTAATTAAAAAAATTAAAAATAAATGGTAAATTTTCCAAAACGTATCAATTTTCCTAAAAGTACTAATTTGAAGAAAAGAATTAAATAAAAAAAATCGAAATATCCATATAATTTTTAAAGAAAAGAGCAAAATTTTCGAAAAATGGAGGCAATTTTTTAATTTCTTAAAATAAAGATAAATTTTCCAAAAAGTAACATTATGACTTTTAGGAAAATTGTTACTTTTATTTGAAGAAAAGAAACAATTAAAAAAAGAATTAAATAGAAATAATAATGATTGTTAAAAATTTGTTTTCAGTTGCAAATGTTTAGGTTATTATTGTTTGTGGGTCTTTATGGATAGGGCAGGACATTCGAAATGTCCGTCTAATTTTTATTAGTAAATTAAAGAAAGTTGAAAGTTTTGTTTATTCAAATTAGGACTTTATGGAAATTGTTCCTTTTTGCAAAATTTATATTTATTCATTTATTTATTATTTATTTATTTTTTTTGAAAATTGCCTTTTTTCGAAAAAAACTTTTTCTTTTCTTTAAATTAATTAAAAAAAAATAATTAAATAAAAATAATGATTGCTAAATATTGGTTTTCAGTTGCTAATGTTTTGACAAACACTTTTTGTGGGCCTTTTAGGTAGGAGAGTTGAAGTGTCCGCCTATTTTTATAATTAATTTAAAAAATTTTTTCAAGTAAAATAAAAATTAAGGAGAATAAATGAAATTTGAAAATTATTGCAAACTATAAACAAACAAATTAAATATTTATAAAAATTATAAATTGTCCTACAAGTACCAAAATACTGATTTAAAGAAAGAACACGATTATAAACAAAGATTTTTGTTTTTTTAAAGTAGCTATTAAAGCAAAGTATAATAAATAAAAAAGTTCAAAGTCAATATAAAAAAAGTACTTTTTTTCAAAAAGTATAAATTTTCAATTTTAAAAAAAATTTAAGTTTTTGAACAAAGTAAAAATATTTGAAATTGAATTGAATTGTACGAACAATCAAAAAGAATCGACATGATTCCGTTCTGATGGGATCACTCACTAGGAATTCTTATTCTTAGTTAAAAATTAGATATCTACTAGTGAGGTGAGAGACTACATCCAATATGGGGCTTTAAAACACTCAGTAAAATCACAAAGTTTTACCAAAAATGTTTGGTGGTAAGTGTTTTTCGAGAAATTTGTGTCCGATTGCGTTCAGAGCTGAGCTTTCGTATGAAGAACTGCCCAGCAAAAACTTTGCTTTCCTGGTAAGCTAGCAGGTATAATTGGAAACAAAAATAAACTACTTATTTTTTGCCTGAATAACTAGTTATTTTTGTTGGACTTGTCCACAAATTCATTTTTTTATTTTTGACTCTAGGGGTACTCAAAAATATGTACCTAAATGAAAACAAAAATAAAAAAAAAAAAACCAAAAAATTTGGCCGTCAATGCGACTCGAACTTGGACACACACTAACCATTCGTTATTACTGATTAACGTCTTACTCAGTACACCATCTCGCACATAGCATCCTAAGCGACAAAAACTCTATTTAGTTTAAAATATCTTTTTAGAAATTTTATTATAAAAAACTAACAGCTTCAGAATGGGGTTGAACCAACAACCTTCTGGTTGTTAATCCGGCGCTCTAGCCAACTCATCCACATGATTGCAGTATTACTGTGCTATTATACTATTGAGTACTTATTACTGTAATACAGAGTAGGCAAATAATAATGACGCCTCATTACCAAGAAACTACTTTAATAAGTAGTTGCCATTACCGATAACCAAAAAGTTTTTGCTGGGTGTTTCCTCCTATGTGTGCTCTCGCAGCTACCATTGCATCTACTGTTGTAATACTTGTATGCTAACAGAATCGAAATATCTTTCCAATTGCAGTTTGTATTAGTTATATTTCTTGTGATATGTGGGTCACTTTTCTTGATAATCATATTCGAGAAATTTGGAAGACTGATTTATACAGTTATAAAACTTGCTTATATCAAATATTATCTTGATACTAACATTTATACGCTCCTTATATGAGAGCTATTGTAAATTATTGTAAAAATTTTCATACCATATCGTGATATATTTAAGGCATTTACTGGCGTTATTCCGGTAACACACTTATATGGAGTCATTGTGAAATAATAGACCGATTTAAATAGTTTCAATCCTTATATTACACGTGTTAAATTAAATATTCTTAAAAAAAAAACGATTACTCCAGACGGACGGATATCAATAAATCGACTTAGAAAGTAATTCTGAATCGAACGGTAGATTTTTTCTGTGCGTTATAAACATTAACACAAACACTTAATACCCCAATATCAAGTCCAAACAGCAAAAATATCATGCAAAAATAAGTGCAGAACACAAAACTTCATAGAAGAAGCACTTTTGTGTTTATTTACACATTGTTATGTTGTACATACGAGTATATGGAAAATGTCACTTAAGTTATGTATAGTTGCTTTTGCTATAGATCCTAAACGGTTCTTGGTAGATCGATAACAATTTTACAGACAATGTAGATGATTTTGAATTATATATTTTTTTCAAGAAACGAATTTCGACAATGTCAGTTACGACATTTTGGCGGTTAAGGCTCGATATGTTAGAAAAAATTATACCGAAATTCTCGTATTATTAAATGTATTATTAAAATTATGCCACAATTCTTGTATTATTATTCCACTGTATTTATAAATACTTCATATTGATGTGATTTTACATTTGTTACTACTAAATACATTTAAAAAACATTTAAAATTCATAACGCTGATTCCTACTTCATTTTTTACTAAAAAATATAATTTTATATTTAAATTCTCCGCATTTTATCATTAATATACAATGATTGTTTAAAAAATTTAAATTTTCTTAGAAATATCTTACTCTAAGCAAAATTTTCCTTTTTTCTTTTTCTACCAAGGAAAAAGAAGCTAAAGTATAAAAATAAGATTTGATTATCATCTGTTACTTGTTGATAATAATAAATAGATTTTAAGATAAATGTATTTTTTTCCTCCAGTAGTTAGTGGTTTATTATGATAACACGGTGTGTGTTCAATAAGGCTATTGATGATATTGCTCCTGTGTTGTGATGAAGGGAGGGGGGAGGGGGGGGTTGGTAGTTAGGAATATATTCATAACCAACATGTCAATTGGATTAGTATAAGAAATAAATTGTGCGCGATATTTTTATTTAATTTACTTTTACAATTTTTCATTTTTTCATTTGCATACAAGAACGTTTTGTTTAAATTTTATATTTTTTTTTATTCAAAACAAGCAAATATTAAAATTTAATAAAAACAAATTGAATTACTGGCTTACGTTTTTTATTCGCGATTTAGGGGAGGAGTTTTTTAGAGTTTTATTATAAAAGTGTTTTCAAAAAAGCCTCAAATATTTTTATTTGTATCTGGAATTGATTTTTTATTATTTTATTTTTTATTATTTTTTATTTTTTGTCATGTAACGGCTAAAAAATAATTTTTCAAACCTTCAGTCCTTTGTTAATATATTTTAAACATTTCTTTAAAAATTAAAATAAATGAACAAATATCAACTTTAATCAAATTATGCATTTAGTTTTTATTTAATATTTAATTTAATAATTTTTTTTGATTATTATTCATTGATGTTTTTTTTTTTAATTTAAACCACTTAAAATCTTACCATCATCGTTTTTCTTTAAAATCCCTGCAGGTGGTGATGATGGAAATCTAGCAGCCACAAAAGGGGGAAGCATACAGATTATGTGAAGAAATATGAAAAATACTTTGTTAAAAATTCATACAATATAAAAACAGTATGTTTATAATTTTAAACAAAATAATAAAAAAGTGTGCAACTTTTTTCAAAATCAAATACACAAAATATCTTAAGGATTTTTTTTATTAAACAGATATAAGAAAATTAAAGGTTAAATTATAAGTCAATAGCTCCAAACATCTATTGGGTTTCCCCTTTAAAATTATCAATGATGAAAAAAAAAAAAAATAAATAAATAAATAAAAACTTACCTGTAACAGTATGGGTGCGTCACAGCTGGAATGTCGAAAAAAGATGATGCTCTTTCATGACGCACTCCTTTGACATTTACTGCAAAATAAAATAGATTTTTACAAATAATTTTCTTTTCATATATTTCTTCTATTAAAACAAATTTTTTGGGGGAAAATTGTAGTGAAATTATATTTTAACCTCATAGATAATCTAGTCTACTATTAAAAATCTTTAGAAAAAAATTACATATTAAAACACAACAGGAGTCATAAATATTCACAGGATAAGAAAAAGGAAACTCTAACTACTCTTGCAACAACTACATTAAACATTTTGCTTTTTATAATAAACCACTTTATTGCTACAAGTGAATTTTAGTAATAATAATTTTCTTTTTCCATAATAAACATCTATTGTTTGAAGGTGGTTGTGGGAACAATTCATATGAGAGGAAGTTTTGTTGTTTCGATAATATTTCAATAACAGTGAACGAATGCCAATATTTACCGAGTATCTTAAATACAAAAAAAAAAAAAAAAAAAAAAAATAAAAAAAGAAAGGGAAACATGAAGTCTGTCTGTGTTTATTGTAAAAGTCAATAAGCTTTAGGTCATGGGGCGTATGTTAAACAAATTGTTTTGAACAAGTATTATTAAATTTAGAAAGATAAACAAAATGAAAAAAGAATAAATTTTCAATATGCTTAAAGACTTTTGAAATTAATCTGTGTATGGTGTTGAACAGTTCATCTTTAAAATCTACATTATAGCTGCATTTTTCATGCTATTTATTTACTAAAAATTTCTTAAAAGTTACTATCCGCTATGCAAAATATTAAAGGTCAAAGATCACTAAAATTATTTTAATACATTAATGTGGTAATTTCTCAAATAAATCTATTACATATATTTACTATGAAATTAAGCCTCCGTCAAATCCTAATGGAGCCAAATTTTAGAATCCCAGTCAGGAAGATACGTGACGATTTTGGTGTTTTTTTTTACTGTTAATAAAACTAATTGTTTTTACATGGACATGCTTAGCGGTTATGCGAGGATTTATTTCTTTTTAAATCCTAAAAAATTTTCAATACTTATTGTTTGCTTTTCGGAAAACCGATTTTTTATTTCGATCAGGGTGCGGAAAATCATGAGAAAGATTTTAGTTTATTTTTTATAGCAATTTTTTATTATTATAATATTTGAGTTTTGCTTATAATTTAATAATTTTGTATATCAATTTTTAAGTCCTGCTTAGACCCAGAAAGATGAAATTATACTATAGGGTGATCAATTTCGAGGTTCCCTACTTTTTTTTTTAAAGAAAAAAACACAGAAGATTCAAATTTAATGGGGAATGTTTATTATCATTTGAAAGAACATTCTTTGGCATTTGTTTTTTAAAGATTATGTCTATCAAATGTTGGCCGTTGCTACGTCGCAGATGGTCCATCCGTTGAGTCCAATTTTCGATGACTCGTTCGAGCATTTCTACTGGTAACTGGCGAATGACACGCGTAATGTTTTCCTCCAAGGTCTGAATCGTAGCGGGTTTGTCCGCATAAACTTTAGACTTTACATATCCCCACAGGAAAAAGTCTAACGGTGTGATATCACACGATTTTGGTGGCCAATCGACCGGCCCAAAACGTGAAATTATGTGCTCACCGAAGTGTTCTTCCAATAAATCCATTGATTGATGCTATGTGTGGGAAGTGGCATCATCTTGCTGAAACCAAATGTCGCCGAGAGCACGAGCTTCAATTTCAGGCATCCAATAGTCGGTTATCATGGCCATTGACGGTTACGTTCGTACCGGCATCATTTTTAAAGAAATATGGATCGATGATTCCACCGGCCCACAAACCATATAAAACCGTTGCTTTTTTGGATGAAGTGGCAGTTCTTGAATCACTTCAGGTTGCTTAAATGCGATAATTTTGTTTGTTTACATACCCATTGAGCCAGAAATGGGCCTCATCGCTGAACAAAATTTGCCTCGAAAACGTCGGATCTTCTTGGAACTTTTCAAGAGCCCATAGAGCGAAGCGATGTCGCTTTGGAAGGTCGAGCGGCTTCAGATGTTACACAAGCTGTATTTTGTATTTTAAGATCTCGACGTAAAATGCTCCAAGTCGCTCCATACGTCAGTTCGAGTTACTGCGAACGGCGCCGAATCGACTCTCCACGGTCTTCGTGTACACTCTCAACTACGGCCGCTATATTTTCTTTACAGCATGCTGGACATGGTCTATTCGATCGAATATTATCCAATAATGAATGCTGGGTCTCAAAATGGGTGATGGTGTTGCGAATAGTACGCTCAGTGGGCCGATTATGTTGACCATAAGTTGAGCGAAGTGCATGAAACACATTCCTCACAGAACGTTAATTTTCGTAATAAAGTTGAAGGATTTGTAAATGTTGTTCAGGTGTAAGTCTTGAAATGCCAAACAATACTAAACAAAAGTAACATGACAGCATGACACGACTCACACGTGATCTGTCAAAAAAAAAAGGCTATTGAAAAAAGTATCTCTACTTGAATCACCCATTAATTGTTTGCTCTGCAAATTAAAAAATTTGAATTTTGACCTCTACTTTTTCGTCGATTTACTTGTTTTAATACCTTACGCCACCATAAAGTATTATGCGTTTGTGCTGATATAACGAAGACTGTTAGTCAGTCTGTGTGGCTGTACAGCTATCGATATAAATCTTTTTAAAGATAATTTGTAGAAATTGCTATATACATTTATTTTGGCATAGTGGCGAATTCTATTGTAGTTTTTTATAATCAGTCCATTATTTCAATTAGCCCCAATACAAATGTTTTTCCCAGAATAGAGTTATAAAACTAACCATAGCTCCCATATAAGGCCCACTTTCGAAGATCATTTTAACGCTCTTATATCCCACATAAATATTAGTATCAAAATGAAAAATGTAAAAAATTGAGTTTTAAGATTATAAGCAAAAATCATTTTACCAAATTTCATAAGGATCGAAGGATATCAAGCGGTCGGGTTTGACCTACTGTTTTTCTTTCAAATGGAAGAAGTTATGTATAATTTGGTTGACTGGCCTACTTAGGTATACAACAATCTTTGTTTGATACATCTCAATGGTTTTATTGCTGTGATTACAACTGGTAAGATCAGGCCTGAAAAATTAGAATACTCTATATTTTTTTATGAAAGGAATAAATCATTTGAAAAGCTACTAATTTACTTAAGGATGTCACTGTATGAATGAAGGCAAATTATAGTGGAAGGCTCATGTTGTTTGGTAATGTAATTTGATAACATTATCATAATTTTAATCCAGCTATGTTGTGAGAAGTGGCCGAGCGTCAAAGTTGAATTTGTTTTAACTTTTTTATATGCACCGCTCGTCCGCGTGAGAAAACAAGATCAGCTGATACAAGCCCATCGCCGCGTGTCGCGTATATTGGCCTTCCTCCATACGTACAAAGCAAATATTTGTATATAAATATAGATTTTTTACACCATATTTTTATGTTATATTTCCTTTAACATCTGCGACTGGAATTCCAGTACGAACGTCTTATCGTCCGTGATTATCCATTATTGATGATTTTTTACTCTCAAATTTTTACTAACATTCTTATCAGAAACGTTTTGTACTTTATAGGACAAAAGATTCTGAGCTAATTACTTTTTGAGACGCTTTCCTTTAGGAAATGTTGGATTATTCTCTTTCTTATTATTTTATCAGCTGTCTTATAGTCTGAAAATTCACTTTTTTCCATTACAAGTGTTCCTTTTGCTGGTCAGAGGGCTTTACATTTTGTTAAGATCCGATATATTGTATTTTGCGCCACATCTGAATTTTTACAATTGTTTTATTAAATAACCATTTTAGGAAAAGCAAACAAAATTTACTGAGAATGTAATTTTTGTTACTGGTACTAATTTTTTTCAAATAAGTACAGTAAAAGTAATAGTTATATGCCTTAAAGTGTGCGCCAATTTTTTTGTTCACATCCCTTAAAAATGTACCATCTATATATCTATATATACAAAAATGAATCTGTGTTTATTTATAGAAAGTTTAATAGTTTTCTTGAAATTTTTAGACCATCATTCTGTAAGCCCCGAAATTATTTACCTTAATTTTCGATCGAAGCAGGTGGAATTGTATGTCACATACAAACCAAACATTTTCTTTCAAACCTAATCAAACATTATCTATCATTATCAAAAGCTTATCTAAAGAGCTTTTATTTATAAATTAAATAAATAAATTTTATGAAAGCTTTATGTTGTTGTGGGAATAATTCCTCATTAAGTTACACAACTCAAATGAAAATAGACGGGTAGGTCCAGGGGTAGTGGTAGCCCCCACACAAATTAAATATTAATTATTACAACCTTTTTGTGGGAATAATTCTATTATCAAGTTTCACTACGGAGCATTTTGTGTAAATAATTTTCTTATCGAATTGCGCAGTTGAAATGATAATAAATCGGGTAGGACCAGGTATTAGTCCCCATATAAAGTAAATATTAGTTATAATATTGCAATAAGTACTTACCATTATATCTTGAATTTAAATAACTTTCCGTTGTACTTTCAATGCCAAATTTACCAATGGAAGAACTGGCACTACTCGTTGACAAAGCAGGAGCATACATAACAAATTCATCGGCCAACTGTTGATGGGTATGTGTGGGTGTATGGTGAGCATGATGGACATACCATTGTTCTCTAGCCAAATCTACAAGATAATTATTAAAATAAATATAACAACATTTTTTAAAAAAATTGTGCAAAAAATTCTACCCGTAGATGATGGTAATGCTGTAACTGCTGCACTGGAAGACACTGAGGATGATATTGATATGGGCGGCATACAACAATGTGTTTTCTGTAAATCACCATTTAAATGCAACTCATCATGATTATTATCGGCGGTGTTGGTTGTGGGGTCCATTAGATTATTATGACTATTGGTATTGTTGTTATTGTTATTGTTCGATGTTTGCAAATCAATGCATTTCTTTTTCTCCTGTGAACTGTGGTGATGTTGTTGCTGTTGTTGTTGTTGGCTGTCTGCTGTGGAGCACATATTTTTATTAGCTGAAGCGGATGCTGCAGAGACATCACTTGTGGTACTTGATGAAAGGGTTGTTGCCGCTGATGCTGATGATGGTAACGACGTTGATGATGAAGTATAGGAGGCGGTGATGGGATTTACATTGTCAATGTGACGATTAAGGGATTGATGTAAATTTTCCAGCACCAAATTGTTGTGACTTGAATTTGCGTAATCGGTCTGTTAAAAGTTAAGTTTTCTTTTTATATATTTTTTTTTTTATATTTTAAACTTTAAAATTATTGATTTTTTTAGTTTTTTTTTTTCTAACAATTATTTAGCAATTTTGATGTGTTTTTAGGTTTAGAATTGAAAGGAAACAACTCAATTCGTAACAGGATGTAATCATAAATATAATATTTTCTTAAAGGATGTTGTGGAATACCAAAATATTTTGTTTATTTTTTATGTTGGCAATTTGTATGCAAGTAATTTTGTTTTAGCGGAAAACAACCTTTGGTAATAAATTAACACCAAAAACAAAATATTGATTTGAAATTATGGTTAAGGTTGAAAATTGAAGTTAATTATCAAAAAATAAAACCTAAAATAGATTAATACCTAAGCAGGAAGTTAGAAAAAAAAAGATCAAAAATTTCTAATCATTTTAATATGAAAAATTTGAAAATCTATTTTGTAGCTAAATCAAGACAGATAGTGCTATTTAGAGGAACATCTGTTACAACTCACACTTGCAACCAAAAACTGATTTTAATTTCTTTTATTTATTTTAGTTTAAAAATCAATTTTATAACTAAACTAAGGCAGATGCAGCAAAAGGGAAGAAAATCTTTGATCACTCATATTTCTTAACAAAAATCGATTTTTTAGCTAAACCAGGGCAGGTAGAACAAAAAGGGCGAAAATCTGCGATCATTCATATCTTCTTCAAAAATAGATTTTTATATAAAAAAACCTAAAAATTGATTTTTTAGCTAAACCAGAGTAGATAGAGCGAAAATTTATGATTTCCTTCTAAAAAAAATATTTTATTGTTAAACCAGGGCAAAAGGATGAAAATCTGTGACACTCATAGTAATCGAACCAAAAATCGATTTTTATATGAAAATTTTTTTTTTTTGGCAATTAAGCATTCTGAAATGGCTATTAACTTTTCGTGGAATGCTATTAATTGCTATTATATCCCAGCAAAAACTTTTTAGTTTTCGGTTATAACAACTACTTATTAAAGTAGTTTCTTGGTAATGAGGCGTCATTATTATTTGCCTACTCTGTATTACATTAATAAGTACTCAATAGTATAATAGCGCATTAATACTGCAATCACGTGGATGAGTTGACTAGATCGCCGGATTAACAAGGTTGTTGGTTCAACCCCATTCTGAGGCTGTTAGTTTTTTATAACAAAATATCTAAAAAGATATTATGAACTAAATAGAGTTTTTGTCGCTTAGGATGCCATGTGCGAGATGGTGTACTGAGTAAGATATTAGTCAGTAAAAACGAATGGTTAGCGAGTGTCCAAGTTCTCGAATCTCACTGACGGCAAAATTTTTTTGTTTTTTTTTTTTTTTTTTTGTTTTCGTTTAGGTACATATTTTTGAGTACCCCTAGAGTCAAAAAATAACTACATGAATTTGTGGACAAGTCGAACAAAAATAACTAATTATTCAGGCAAAAAATAAGTAGTTTATTTTTGTTTACAATTATACCTGCTAGCTTACCAGGAAAGCAAAGTTTTTGCTGGGATTGAAAGCTTATTGTCTCAATGACTAAGGAATAAAATCCCCAAATTTCTATAATCCGAATTAAAATTTTCATATTATGAACTCTTGAACTTTGGATATTTGGGAGCACTTTTTCCATTATGTGTGAAAATAAAAAACATTTAAATTAGTAAATTTCAATGTTTAATAGAGCGTAAAACTGCTCTCAACTATTATGCAAGATTTTTTAATGCCCCTCCCCTTTTACGACTAATTTTAATAGTTAAATTGTTTGAAATATATAAGTATTCCATTATTCATTATACTGACAATTTACACATTTGTATATCGTGCATCCTCTAAGAGGAAATATGGGATATATTATTATTAAAAATGTCACGCCTACTTTTCGAAGACAATTATTTTTGTGAAAATTCAAATGAAATTTTGTACATATATCTAGCATCTTTTGGAGAAATCTACTATTGCGGGCTATCAGTAAAAAAAACAATTTGTTACTTCTTGATGCTATTGAATGAATTTCCATTAAATTTAATATACATAAGAAGCTGAAAATACTACTTATAGGTTATAAATTGTAATCTGGATTGCTGCCGCTCCTATTCATCGCCTAATTTATATATAATATTGGCTTAATCCGGTGTGTTTCGCTATTTTTATTGATGCGTATAGGGTCCAACCCTATTCCCATTACATCTGCGAAATGTAATAAAATTTTAAGACTTTGTCTATAACATTTTTTAGATATGCGATAATAAAGATTTAATTTTTATGGGGGCTACCATTCCCCTTATACCTAGCCGTACTATTTTAATCCCAATTGTGAAACTTGATAAAAAAATTTTATCCCACAAAATCTTTAGATATGCGTTAATTAATATTTTTCTTTGTAATGGGGTTACATTTCCCCCTGCTTCGATCGTAAAATATAGCAGCTTATTTCAATTTCGCGGCTTGCAGGATGATGCTTCAAGATGTTTTTTTCACCATTCTCATCAATATTTTAATGAAATTTGACCCATCGTGCGCCACTATTGAAATGAAAAATTATGCTATATTTATATAAAATCACAAGTTTTTTATAAGTCTAGTTTTTGTAACTAACCGCCCTTTTCTTTTAATACTTTGATTGAAGCAGATAAAACTATTCTACACCTTGTGCTTCAAATTTGATGTACTTCGAATTTTTTTTTATAAAAATGACTTAAACGGGGCATATCATCCAATCAATGGTCTTTACATTCACAAAATTTGATTTCAATTTCAAAAAAGGGCGCATCAGCATTTCATTAGTATATTAAAGAGCCTCTCGAAAAAAAGTTGCAAATGTACCCCTCTAAAAATGGAGATTGGTCTGTTCTTATGTGATTTCGAATATATTACAACTGAATGTTTAAATTTACGTGAGCTGAACCATTTTTAAAACCCCTCTCAAAAAAAAATATTTCTTTCAATATCATTATCAAAATTTTCGTCAAAAGAAAATTAGCATCAAATTGTAATACTAATTGAATACTTAGGTCTGGAATATTCATTGAAATAATTGTCGCGTCCTTTCAGTCGCGCAATATTTAGATTTTACTAACGTTTTTCAACACGTTTTCTTCATTTAAGCATATAATTTTATTTTATTGTACCACTGGAATGGTCTATCCTGATACTATTCAAGATTACACGTAATTAACCCTTTAAAAGTAATGTATTTAGTTCCCAAAATTTTAAATTAGTCACATGGAAGTATTTACTATACTTAAATATAGATGAATTTTGCATTTGCAACAAATTTTGCCTCTATACACAAGTCAATGCACTTTAATGTTTATGTGCCAAATTTTATTTAAATTGGTTCTATAGTATAAATCCCCAGCAAAAACTTTGCTTTCCTGGTAAGCTAGCAGGTATAATTGGAAACAAAAATAAACTACTTATTTTTTGCCTGAATAATTAGTTATTTTTGTTCGACTTGTCCACAAATTTATGTAGTTATTTTTTGACTCTAGGTGTGCTCGAAAATATGTATCTAAACGAAAACAAAAATAAAAAAAAAAACAAAAAAATTTTACCGTCAGTGAGACTCGAACTTGGACACATACTAACCATTCGTTTTTACTGAATAACGTCTTACTCAGTACACCATCTCGAACATAGCATCCTGAGCGACAAAAACTCTATTTAGTTTAAAATACCTTTTTAGACATTTTGTTATAAAAAACTATTAGGTTCAGAATGGGGTTGAACCCATAACCTTCTAGTTGTTAAACCGGCGCTCTAGCCAACTCAACCACGCGATTGCAGTATTACTGCGCTATTATACTATTGAGTACTTATTAATGTAATACAGAGTAGGCAAATAATAATGACGCCTCATTACCAAGAAACTACTTTAATAAGTAGTTGTTATTACCGAAAACCAAAAACTTTTTGCTAGGTCATGGTACAACAACTTAACAAGGTATATGAATAATGGCAACAAATACAATAATAGCAGCCATTTTGTTTCGTTTTAAATAAGATTGAAATGTCAAACTAAAGAAAAAAAAAAAAAAAAACAATGGTTGTTGAAATTGAAAAATAATAAGAATAAATTGTAAAAAATTTGTTTCTTTATTAAAAATAGAAATTTCACCATCGAAAAAATTTACCTTTGTTTGTAAACAAACCAACAAACAAACATGCAAACGTCAAAAAATAATCAGCAGCTTAAAATGTTACTTTGTAATGGTTATACTATGGTTTAAACATAATTTCAAGTCAAATAAAACAAACAATATTATGACGAAAATAGGCGAAAAAAGGGTATGGCATCCCAGCAAAAACTTTTTAGTTTTCGGTAATAACAACTACTTATTAAAGTAGTTTCTTGGAAATGAGGCGTCATTATTATTTGCCTACTCTGTATTATATTAATAAGTGCTAAGTAGTATAATAGCACAGTAATACTGCAATCACGTGGATGAGTTGGCTAGAGCGCCAGATTAACAACCAGAAGGTTGTTGGTTCAATCCCATTCTGATTCTGTTAGTTTTTTATAACAAAATGTCTAAAAAGATATTTTAAACTAAATAGAGTTTTTGTCGTTTAGGATGCGAGATGGTGTACTGAGTAAGACGTTAGTCAGTAAAAACGAATGGTTAGTGTGTTTCCAAGTTCGAGTCTCACCGACGGTAAAATTTTTTTATTTTTTTTCTTATTTTTGTTTTCGTTTAGGTACATATTTTTGAGTACCTCTAGAGTCACAAAATAACTATATGAATTTGTGGACAAGTCGAACAAAAATATCTAGTTATTCAGGCAAAAAATAAGTAGTTTATTTTTGTTTCCAATTATACCTGCTAGCTTACCAGGAAAGCAAAGTTTTTGCTGGGATCCAGTAAAATTCTGGTATGACGATAGAAATACTATGTCTTCTTACAATTGCGTTATCTAAAACAACAACTACACATAATAACATTTAGATTAAATAATTTAAATGTTTTTTTTCCAATCAAATTGAAAAAAGTGCTCCAAAAATTTCGAACTTCGAGTAGCTATAAAATCGAAATATAAATTGACATTGAAAAATGCCTTAAGGATTTTTTTAACAAAACAAGTACACTTTTATTTTGTGTTGCAATTATTGTTAAAAGTTATTCTTCCATTACTTTTATTGGTTAGTAAATAAATAAATAAATAAATAAATAAATATATATATATATATATATATATATATATATATATTAATTTGATATGTATTAAAATAAATATTTTAAATTATTAAAACAAAAAAATATTCTTTTACGTTTACCAGTCCTTTTCATGCTGTATTTTTATATTTTTAATATTCTTAGGTTCTCCATAGGTGTAGGGTATTTTATAGCCGTTCTTACCCTTTCATACTTTCCTACACTTTTTGCAAAGAATCTAAGTACTCTAATTTTTTTTTACTTGTATTACATTTGTATTCAATTAATTAGCCCAACTTTTATTTTTATTATTTTTATTTTTAGTTCTTCATTTCTTTATACTCTCTTCATCAGCTGTGTCGAAACAATGAAGGGTCACTAGATCACCTGGTGTGTGAACTAGTGTAAACTTACTGACAACCGAAACACACATTTATATGAAGTCTTATAAACCTTCTTCTATCGCTGTTTGGGTGAAATTGAAGAAAACGTGTACTAGAATTACATACACGTAAATAAAATAAAATTGACTTAATTAGTTTAACAGCTTTTTTTTTAGATTTTCTAGAACACTTGCAGTATTAAACAAATACTTTTTGTTTATTGTTGTCAATGGAACATAAAACAATTGTTTTTCATTTGTATTAAAGTGACAAAAGGCCAAAGTGTTGATGCCATGTTTCTTTTGTTGGGACCTGTTGACGAAGAGTTGGACAATTAAGTAATGAACCTTAAAACAAACAATCAAGTTTAGAGTTATTTTTTTTTTTTTTTTTTTGATATCAAGTGGTGATAATATGAGCATGAGTGTATAAGTGTTCTTGACAATACATGATGTAGCTTGTACGAATAGAGAATGGTTGTATTAAGAGTGTCATTTTTAGTTTTAATTGTGTCAATTTTATTGTTTTGATAGATGATATTGTGGTTTTAATATCATTGCAAATATTAATATGTTTTAGTAGTAATCAGGGCCGAAAGAAAATAAAGATATTACAGTAGTATTAAAGTTTAAAATTAATAAAAATGTATGAAATATAAACGAGAGAGTGAAAAAAAATTAACAGTTAATAGCTAAGGGCGTTGTGTTATTGAGAGCAATTATTCATATAAAATGAAACATATAACTAATGTTAATATGTTTCATGCTAATAAGTGATTTTTTGAAAATTTGCTTAGTTATTTTAATAATTTATAGTTACTAGGGTTCCAAATTGTTCGATTTTTTTCATTGTTCGAATAACTCGAATAAAATATTTTGGTTTATTCGAATTATTAAAAATTATTCGAATAATTTAAAATATAAAATAATGTAGTATTGGTAGTAAAGTTTTAAAAAAATTTATTGTATATACAAATATGAAACTCAAAAAAACTCAATTGAAAAAAAATTACTCAAAAAACACATGTACTAGATTTGTTTTCGTTTTTAATAAATTTTTTACTAACACATTTTGAGACTTATCCCAAGTTTTTTTTTTGATAAAACAAAAAACAAAATTTTTGTTTCGAAAATTTATATAGAAAACAACAAATAAATTTCAAATTCACAACAAATAAATTTAAAATTTATTTGTTGCTTTTCATACAATTTGTCGAAACGAATTTTTCGTTCGTTCTTTTTGACAATCGACTTAGATTTTTGATAATAGAGCTGCATATCTATGTTAGTCTACGTGTGTGTCAAACATAAAAACAAAAAATAAAATAAAATTAACAATTATTTTAAAAATATATAAATAGAGATTGGCTTGTCTTAGTAAAAAAATAAATACATATACATATATATTTAAGGAAATTTAATATTAAATAATAGCATTTAAATAACTTGATTTAAACAGATTTCGCTCTTTAGTTTTTATAAAATTTAATTTTGAAAAATATTTTTTTTTTACACTTTTAATTGTTGCATTCAGCTCCGACAGCAAATCACCATTAGGTGCTTCAAAAGATTTCTCCATCTTCATAGGTTCATGCGATTCATTTTTCACAGTTTTTCTACCGAATAATCTTCCAAATATCTCATTTCCAAACTCTTTACTTTTGTTTTGGGTTTATACTTTAAATGTTTGGAGCTGGTTGGACATGTGTCAGAGTTTAAATATAATAATGTAACATAATATAATATAATATAATATAATATAATATAATATAATATAATATAATATAAGAGTATTTTCATGAACGCGATGTTCTAAATGTGCGACTAGTTGTTTAGAAAAAGAATTGTTTACCTTTTTTTAATTTTTGTTTATTAAAAATATTATAATGCCTTCAAACTCAATTAATGTTGACGAATATTTATTCAAGTCTTTAATGGCCACATTAAATGGCTTCAAAGTGTTACATACATAAGTCGCGCAAAAGTTGTGTATCACTATCCGAGAGTGTTAGCAACTGTAATCAAATAATACATGATTGACGTATATATTTATAAATTATCAGAAACTTGAGACCAAAAATATCTATCGATGTTTAACATCATATGTAAGTCTTTCTTGATGCAAAACATAAGACTTCAGTGATAAGATCTATTCAACATTTTACAATATTTACTTACGTCGTACGCATCAATAACATCACTTATAAAACAATTTCAGTTTCTATGTTGATTCCAAAATCTTTGAGTCTTTTTTTTAATATCTAACAAGTTTTAGAAGTAGTTTCTTTTATTTTTAATTGTTAAAGTCCGAAATTAAAATGTTTAATTGATTCGTTTTTAAAATTATAACTTTTCTGTTACTTCTATGTATTTATAAAGAGTTATAAGACCTCTTATTTGCTGTCATTGAATGGCAACCTTTAATATATTTTTTTTGCTTTTCAGAATAAAAATTGTCAATATAATTCCTTATTTAATTGTTTAAATTGAAAAAAAAAAACATGAAAATAAAATATAATTATATTTATTTGTAACAATAGTTAAAAATATGCTAAAAGAAGTATAATATTAAAAGAAATTGTTCGTTTTATTCGAATATTTGTCATAAAAATATTCGAACTATTTGTTATTCGAAAAAGACCATTTTTAAATTCTTCGAATTATTATTCTTATCAAATTGTTTGAATTATTCGAACGTACATTATTCGAATGCATATCCCAATAGTTACTTTTGTAGACCTGACTTGCTTTTTCCATTTCCATGCTAAAATTACTCTTTAACAGTTAAAATCTAAGGGGGCGTGCTATTATTGAGGAAAATTATTCTTAAAAATAATAAATTGTGCTAATTTTAAAATTTAATTAATATTAATGACTACTTTACTAAAAGTTTATTACAAGCTTATTATAAATTAATTAAAGCTATTATTTTCATTAAAACACAAATTGCAATAAATATGCTGTCTCTTACATTAAGTTATAATAAGTCCATGACAAATTTTATTTTCGTCTTAAAACCAATTCAACCGACCAAAACTAATTCGTGTTGTCACTTGATGCTTGGTTAAATTTATTTTATTTTTTTTTGCTGTAACCAAATCTTTTTTAAATTGTAATAAATAACTGTTGCAAAAATGCTAAAATGCTAAAATAAAGTTGGATTTTGAATAATGATCAATGTTGCATATTGACATTAAAGCTAATCAACATTCAATTTTTAAACTCATGTCACAAAACATAACAATCATATGTATATTAAAAAAAAAAAAAAAAACTCTCTAAATGTTTTAAAGACAATTTGACGCTATTTGCTTTTCAAACGTAATTTATTTATGTAGTTAGTTAACAACAAAATTACAAATAAATACAGGTAATGTAATAAATAATGTTATACGATAATACGATTCATACTCTTGACAGTCTCTTTACTGCAATTTAACAGTTACAACATAATTTCTAGTTTATTGCTTTTTTATTTGAAATAAAAGCCATTTAAATATTTTTTATGGAAAATACTAACAAGTAGATATTTTCGTATGTATATAAAAAAAGGTCATTTTCTCAGATGGTTAAAGTTGAAAATCTAACCCAGTTTTTACTAAAGAAGAGAAAGACTTTAAATACCCTACATTACCATAAATAAATTATGGTTAGCCGCACAGTGGAACTGGTCGTAAAAATACTAAATGCGTATCTTTTAAATTGGTGGTCCGATTGAAAATTAATAAGTAGAAAAGATTAGAATAGAGGAGTTAGTAAGCTTTCAGAGATATGATTTTATAATTAGTCTGAACTTCCGCAGCATAAATAGTAAAAAATCTGAATATTCTGCTGGAATTATCTTGATCTTGGGACATCGACATATAGTAAGAATTAATCTCTAGTCTAAAGTCTGAAAATAAAGCATAGATGGCTCTATAATGTAAAAACATAAGGAGAGCTTGTAAATTTTACTATTATGTACTGATTTTAAATATTTTTATATTTCTAAATTTCTGAATCTTCTAAACTGCTTCACTGATATGGATAGAAATTGATATATCAATGTTAAGCTCTCAGCACAGACACTATACAAACTTTGGTTACATGGCCCCAAAGTTTATCACCTGGAGTCGCAAAAATATCGGAGCTTATTTTTCGATTTCTGAATTCTAATAAGCAAGAAAAAAAATAAGTAAGCTTATGCTTTTTATTTTTTAAAAGTTATTTGACTTTAAAAATTTATCTTCTTTTTTTGTCTTTTTTTAATTTGTGCCCATAAGTTTTATAATAAAAAAATCAAAAAATAAAAAAATAAGAACAAATTCCTGGTAATTTTCTGAATTACGCAAAAATAAATTTTGAATTATTTCAATTCGATAAAAAGAAAAAAACATTAAAGCAAAAACTTTGAAACAGGTCTAAAAAAAAGCATTTTTGTTGGAATTCAAGTATAAAAAAAGTTCAATTCCAGTCATAAATTCAAATTTCAAGTGTTGAAATACACTTTTATCACACTTTGTTTCAGTAGCATACTGAAAAGGAAACTTGAATTTACATCGAACAAAACACTGTTAAGATAGTTAATTTCAACCCTTGAATCAAAGTGTAATTCAAGTCGAAAAAGTAATTTAATTCAAGCTTGTAAATAAAGTTTAATTTAAGGCAAATAAATTTAAATCCAAAT
The DNA here is from genome assembly GCA_932274085.1 of Protocalliphora azurea. NCBI lineage: Eukaryota > Metazoa > Arthropoda > Insecta > Diptera > Calliphoridae > Protocalliphora > Protocalliphora azurea. The sequence continues at coordinate 202,251,449 of OW026519.1, read as the reverse complement.
TAAATATATATATTAAATAAGTATTTATATAATTACAAAAAAGAAAATAAACAACACACAAAGAATACAAATAATTTCTTCCGATTCTTGAATTTTTTCTAGATAAATTATTTTTTTTTTTCATCTCAAATGGGGTTTTTTAACGTTAATTTGATTTGAAAAATTTCTGCAGAATTTGATTGCAATTCTTTTTGTTTTTTTAATCTGGAAAAGATGAATTTTTAAAATTAAAATGTTTCATTTAAATATCTACTGTTTATTAACCTTTGTTTTCTTACACATTCATTTCCATTAACCCGTGCAAATTAAGTATATCTCGAAGTCTATTTATCGATGTGGATTTATTTATTTTGAGTATATTGAAATTATTTTACGTTAATTTGAAACTTTATAAGTAAATTTTACTTAAAAAATGCTGGAATGAAGGACTGTAATTCAAGTTGAATTCCAATTAAATTTCAAGTACTTGAATTTAAATTTTTTATGTGCCTATTATATTTAAATTAAAAAAAAATGTTAAAAACTATCAGTATTTTCCAACATTAACTGAAGGACTACACCTTAAGAATGTATATAAGTGCAACTATGGATAGTTTTAAACATGATCTAAAACTACCAATTTTTAAACAAAAGTTCAACTCTTTGAGTCTGTATATAATTTTTATTATTGATTTCGGATTTTTTTTTTTTGAATTAGCGAGCTAATTTTTAAAAATTATTTGAAAATTTTCTCACACGAAAGAATTTTCTCACAAAACTCATATTTTGAATAATAAAAATTTTGATGTTTAAATGTTTAAAGTAAAATTATTTATATTTGTCTCAACTTGGTACTTCAGAATTCTTAATAGATCATACTAGAATTACAATTATATTTTTTATATTATGTTCTATAATTATTCCAATATTTTTAATCGTTTTGAAGTTATTCCTATTTTAATTTAAGAAATATTTTGCTGTAAATATGATTTGCATTTTTTCTTGTTTTTTTTTTTTTAACAAAAGTCTTTTATAAATTATGAAATAGTAAAAAGTTTTGTACATTATTTTAAAAAAGACACAATTTCCTTTCAAATGATATATAATATGTTTATTTTAAATTTGCAACGCTGCTATTTGAGCTTGAATTTTGAAATTTTTGTTATTATTATTTAAACATACCCAGCCAAAACTTTGCTTTCCTGATAAGCTGGCAGGTATAGTTGGAAACAAAAATAAACTACTTATTTTTTGCCTGAATAACTAGTTATTTTTGTTCGACTTGTCCACAAATTCATGTAGTTATTTTTTGACTCTAGGAGTACTCAAAAATATGTACCTAAACAAAAACAAAAATAAAAAAAACAAAAACATTTTGCCGTCATTGAGACTCGAACTTGGACACACACTAACCATTAGTTTTTACTGACTAACGTCTTACTCAGTACACCATCTCGCACATAGCAGCCTAAGCGACAAAAACTCTATTTAGTTTAAAATATCTTTTTAGACATTTTATTATAAAAAACTAACAGCTTCAGAATGGGGTTGAACCAACAACCTTCTGGTTGTTAATCCGGCACTCTAGTCAACTCATCCACGTGATTGCAGTATTAATGTGCTATTATACTATTGAGTACTTATTAATGTGATACAGAGTAGGCAAATAATAATGACGCCTCATTACCAAGAAACTACTTTAATAAGTAGTTGTTATTACCGAAAACCAAAAAGTTTTTGCTGGATAGTTTAAATAATTTCTTATATAGGTACATTAAGATAGCTCTCTTTTATATGGAGAAAATTTGTATATTAGAAATTTACCTATAGTCTAAAAACTAAGGAAAACAAATTTTTGGCTCAATGCAGTCGAAATTTGTAAAAAAATGATTTTTGTAAAATTTTATCGTGAATTTCTCTCGTATATCACATGTGATTATGATGTTTAAGATACCACGACTAAACTTTTTGCTGAGTTTCGTTCCTCTCCCTCAACTTTTGGTTCAACTCTTATTCTACTGGGATATATTTGGTTAGAAATTACGTATTTTACTTAAAATTTATTTTACTACATACTTCATTATTGATAGTTAATATTTTTTTTTTTTTTTTGGATTTTGGCCATTTTAGAAAGATAATAAACTATAGAATTCAAAAAGATATAAACCAGGATTATTTCAGTTGTAATAATTTATTTATGGCTGAAGACAGTGAACGAATTTTAAAAAATTATAATTTTTAAGATTTCGATCGCTTTGAGCAACCTCTAAATTTTTTCAATCAGTCTAAAAGTTTATATTTCTTAGTTTTTAGGCTGCTCGCAAATTTCTAGGGGTGAGACTGAGAATTTGAACACCTTCATCAAAAAGCGGGCCACCCTAATGTATATAGATCGATATGTAAAAGAACTAATTCTCACTGGACTGAAAATATGGATAGGGGGACATATTTTACGAAAATAGTAAACATTTTTAGAACCACAACATTTCCTAAGTGGACAAAAATATAATTTTTTATGTTATTTTTTAATGCAGATAAAAATCTTTATGTATTTGAAAACACATTTAGATAACTTAAACGAGCAATTTTTAACTTTTCTTCAAATCTAAATTTTTAAATTTTATTTAGAAAAACCCTTACTACAGAATATTAAGGATATTAAGAAAATAAATATCTACAGAATATTCAAAAAATATCTATTTACCTATCCCATGATATACTTAACGTCTATAAAGCTTTTTATATAAATCAAATTTAGCAGTTTGTAACCCCACATCTAAGAAAAAATTGCTAAAAATTCATTCATTGATTTTACTTTTTCTGAAATAAAATTCTTACAGATAATTTGTTGTTTTTCTAAATCGTTTGCTATTTAAAATCAGTTAAATCGGTTATAGATCAAAATTTGAAGCAACTTTTGAGAAATTTCGATTTTTTTGATATATGACAATAATTATGAAATTTTAAAAATTGTATTTTGAGGTTTTCAGAAAGAATTAAATACAAAATGAGTTAAAATTTACTAAATTACTTTCAAAAAACACTTTTATTTTTTTTTTCTTAATAGACGAAATTGTTTTTAAACAAGTGTATAAAAATTTGTGACTCACTTTCATGAATTTAAACAATTAAGGGTTTTTCTTTTTAAATGTGTTGAAAAGCGCGTGTGCAAAACTATTAAATTTTATTTAGCACTCACTGTAACTAGAGATCTTTGTATGTATTTTAAATTTTCATTTTTTCCTACATGAGAAATTTACCATCTTATATTTAGATATAAAAAAGTATATTTTTAAGTTAAGTTACATTTTCTCTCTTGAATTGTATTTAATTGAATTCATTACACTTTGAAATTCGTGCTTAAATTTGCAGATTTTCCTTTTTTGGCAAAGATTTAAAGATTAAGAAGATTTCTCTGGAAATAAAACAGAGAAATTATTGTATGATAAATACATTTTTTTGTTTTAATTTAGTTAGATAAAGTTAAATACAATTTAAAGGAAATGAATACACAGAAAAAAGTTTGTGTATAAATCAAGGTTGGAAACCGAAACGAATAACGGTATCGGTATTCAATTTATTTTTATTTCGGTAACGGTATCGGTAACGGTATTTTAAATTATATCGGTATCGGTATACCGGTACCGAAACTAAAATACCGGTATATACCGTTATTATTAAAGACAGAGCAGAGACATTAAAGAGTTAAATCTTCTATTTATTTTCAATTAAATTTCATTAAATAAAACTTTGAATTGAATATTTTTATATTATATATCACTTTAAGACATGAATATTCTTTGCAGTTTGATTTTTGTGGCGGTTCAAAGTATACATTTTTCTGATTTTCTAAATACATGAAATTTAACACCATATATCTTCGGACCTAGTTTCAATTCAAATAAACTCAATAAAATTTTATAATTTTCGCCTAATAGCTTAAATGGCATAGCTATCTGCTAACATATTGCCAGGTCGTTAATTCCAGAAGAAGATTCCTTCGCAAATCATCCACTCGATCAATATCTTTGTATAGAAGGCTAAAGTTTCCGAATTAAGTTCCCCGAGTAATGTTAAAATCGATTGCATGTGACAAATGTAAAAGCCTCGACAAACTGTAACGCAGCTGTATTTAAGACATAATTGACTTGTTCCCCAACTCAGAGCGACTTTACGACTCATATCATGAACGTATAAGAATTACACTATAAAAGAACGTGTAGATTAGATTAGTAGATTAAAATATAAATAAATTTAAATTTATAAAATAGGGATAAGAATGGGCAGAATTTTTTGTTAACATTTTAGAGACCTCACGTCCAGGGAAAATTACAGAAAATTACCGCCCACATTTAAAGGATATTTAAATGCATTGTCCTGGCTGTAACTTTCCGAACAAAACGTTTCATTCTCTTAAAGAATTCTAAGAAAAGAACCAAATCTAAACGATATAGGAAAAGAAGCCAGAATAACGTAATAGTTTTTAAGCCTAATATAAGTAGTTAAAATTTATGCGTAAAAGTTGTTAAAAATAGATCAAAATTAAGGGTCGTTGTCTCAAAAAACGGAGACGTCTCTATATACTCGAGAGTATTTACAAATTTACACTCCCAAATCGTAGAAAGTTCTCAAAAACTGGGGAACGCTAAAAAGAAAATGAATAAATAAATAAATTGTGACCCAAAAACATTCCAGAATGAGGTCTTTCTGTTTTGAGCGCGTTTGGATAACTTTGGGTAACTTAGGCAAGTTCGTCAAACTCACCTACCATATCTAGCACAAAGGATATGAATTACGTAAAATTATTTGCCACTTTTGACACTCTACCACTTTATTGAATTGTGTTAAGAATTTTTAGAAATCTATATACAAAAAAAAAAACCCTTAACATATTTTAGACGAAATAAAGTAAAGAACTGAAGATATATATTTTTTAATATTCTTCCTGCACGGATCGTTTTAGGAATTCTATTGAAACAAAAGATATAAATAATAAAAGGACCTTAAAAACAAAATTCAAAAAATATTACTTTAAATAACCTCTTATTATTAAAATTAATTTCATCTTTCTTAAAGCAAGTAAATTTATATGAGAAATAATTTTACAAAACATATTACATAGAAAATAGAATATTTTAAAATACCGAAACTAAAATACCGGTATTGAGGGAAACGGTATGTGAATACTGGTATTTTTAGAAAATAATAATTTCGGTAACGGTATCGGTTACGGTAACTCATTTTAAACGGTATTTAATCGGTATCGGTATTTATAACGGTTCAGTTCATAATATCTAAGAATAATGTCTTAAATATTAACACTTTTTTACATTTTTTGAAATGAATCGAAAGTCAAGAAGACTTAAAATAAATTATTTAAATTTTCATTTATATTTTTAATTTGTAAAAAAATGTTTTGAAATTTTCTTCGGAAAATTTTAGGTTTTTAATGATTTTTAGCTACATTGTAGGAAGAGAAGAGAAGCGCTTTTTATCAAAATGATGTGCTGCAGAATGCGAGCGCAATTATGTAAATTTCTAAACATTATTTTTTTGGCAGATTTTCCTTGGAATTTTGCCATTTTAAGGCGTTTGTTGTTATTATTTTCATTAATAACTATTTTCAAAAATTTTGCAAAATTACTAAAATTTTCATTATGAACATAGTTTGGGAAAAAAGTCATGTTCGATTCATAATATTTATGAAAAAAATTTTCAAATATATGAATTTTTTTCTGTGTAGTCTTTAAAATATTTGTTAATAAATTAAATAAGAAATAAAATTATTTGAAAAGTGAAAAGGGTAATAAGAAAAACCAATTATGGTGTCAATAATATATATATTACACTGATTTACTTTTACAGCTTCTAATACAACACTTTGATATTTGTTAAGTCATTATTTTATACATTACTTAGTAATACATAAGAATTATTCTTTTCATTACCTTTAACTACAAACAGCTTAAACTAATATTTTAAAAGCTACAAACAAACATTTAAGCATTTTTCTACATATTGAATGAACTAACAATATTAATTATATTAATATTAATAACATTTTCAAGAATATTCTAAGTAAAATTTTTAGCTATTTTCAGTCACACGTCTTAAAAAAATTTAAAACATTTGTCCAGCTACTATTTTAAGTTCAACTTCAAACCAAAAACCAAGTCAACCAAATGCTATAAATGTCAATAACGTATGTGCTACAAAGAGAAACTCCGCACGTTTTCCGTTTTACGAATGGGAACTCAACAAATATTTTATCATAATTTTTGTGTATGTGTGTAGTACTATTATGTAGTACTTGAGCTCATATTTAGATATATATTCGCATTGATTACAAAATTCATCACCTTAAAGTTATAAAATAAAAAAATATATATATTTATGAGAGAGTACTACAAACTAATTGTGATTTTGTATCTTACACACGACTACAATAACATTTTTATTATTTTCACATGGAATAATTATTAAGAAAAATATATAAAGAAAACAAATGCGAAATAATGTTAAATTTAAATTTTCATGATTATAATAAGGGTTAGCAGTAGAAAATTTAAAGAAAAATTTAGATTCGAATTTAAATTAGTTCTTCAAAAAATTTTTTAAAAAAATTTAAATAAAACAATAAAATTATTATTGGGAAAAATATATCTTTAGGTTATTTTTCGATTTTTTTTATGAATTTTTGAAAAAAAAATTAAATTTTTTTCTTAATATCACCGAAACTGTTGAGCAGATTAAACGTCATGTAGGCATAACTTTGAGGTATTTTGAATGAGAATTTTTTGGTATTTTATTGAACCAAATCAGATAAGAGATACTACAAGTCGTTCTCGAAATACTACTACTAGATCTAATTCAAAAATCATGGTCTGATAAATTCTGCACAGCAAAAAAAAAATCCCTCGTATTGTTTAACTTTGGAAATCATAAAAAGTGCATATAACTGAATCATTTTAGGAAGGATTCCGTTTGTTTGTAGGTCCTTCTATTGTATTTAATTTTGGATAATGTGTAAATACATTGGGAATAGTTCTGAGAACTTTAATATTGAACATCAATCTCTTAGAATTTTTTTTTATATTCTATATTAAAAACGATCTTTTTCAACTAAAAACAGTTTTTCACTAAAAAATCTACTTTTCGCTAAAAACTCGATTTTTACTTATTTTATACTAAAAACAAGAGTTTTTACTAAAGCTTTTTCCCTTAAAAAGTAGAAACAAAACTTCTCTTAAAGAGATTTTATTTCAAAATTTTATTTTATAAAGGATTTTTCACTATAAAAAAAAGAAAAACGATTTTTTACTCCAAAAACTAATTTGGCTTAAAAACCTTTTTTAATAACAAAAAATATTTTTCACTTTATGTAGAGGCAATATTTTAATTAAAAATTTATTTTTCCAAAAAATAAATTATCTTCACTCAAAATCGACTTTTCATAAAACATTATTTTTTGCCAAAAAAAAAAAAATAATTCATAAAAAAATTTTCTAAAATATTACTACTTTTATAGACACCTCTTACTCGCATTTAAAAATATTGCGAAACGAAAATTTTGCCGTATAAATGGTGAGTTAATATTTTATTAGTTTTAGTAACTCTCGAAAACTAATCGTGATTAGATAAACTGATTTTACCCATACGGAAGGACAAATAAGGAAAAATATTTATTTATGCAATTTGTGTATAAACAGTGAGTTATTTAATTGCAAGTTATTTTTATTTGCAAAAATCGTGCGTATAAACGTAATATATGTTAATATTTCATTATTATTTTTGCATCGATGATAATAATTGCATTTTTCCCATACGGAAGGACAAATAAGGAAATATATTTATTTATGCAATTTGTGTATAAACAGTGAGTTATTTAATTGCAAGTTATTTTTATTTGCAATAATCGTATATGTTAATATTTCATTATTATTTTTGCATTTTTTTCACCAACATAATTTATTTTAATTCACATTACCAAATTTAAATAAATTATAAAACATTTATTTGATATAAAAAAGAAAAATTTCTTTCCGAACACCCTTTGGCAATCACTCATGTGTGGAAAACACTTTCACTGGCAAACATTGAAATGACACGCTGGGGTTCACCAACAAAAACAGGTGAAAAAGAAAAGAAGACAAAGTACTAAAACATCTTCTACATTTGTAAAGTAAAACAAACGTTAAAAAGATTCAACCAAAAATACAGAAAAACTACAAAAAGAAAAACGTATGATCGTTGTTTGGCTGGCTGGCTCATCAACGGTGAGTGGTTGATCACTGTCATTATGGCTGACAGTGATGATCCACTTTGAGGCAATGGTGTTACAATAATTTCGTACCTAAACATTCAAACAATAGATGCAGTTGAAGACGGTTTAACTTTTAGTTGAATTTTAAAGCCGCTAAAAAATTAATTAATAAAAGAAGTAAAGAAAAAGTAAAAAACAAATTGTATTAAATTTATTTACGGATTATTCTTTTAAATATTTTGTTGTATATGGAAAATGTTTTGTTTAAAAGAATTTCGAAAAAATTGTTCTTTCGCAATTAAAACTTGCAATGTGAAACGTGTGTATTTAATATTGTATTTAATTATAATTGATGTGTTTAAAGGTAAAAATAATGAAATAAATTGTAATTTTTAATTTTTGTTATATATGATATATTTATTATTATTTTCTTTTTTAATATTATGCAGTGAAAGTTGTTGTTTTTAAAATAAATAAAAAATATGTTAAATATTGAATTGTCCTTTTAAAAAGGGTCATAGCAAAATAAAAAAATAAATAAATAAAACTGTGATCATTTATAAAAAAATATATATGTAATGGCATAAAATGCTTATTCATTTTTGACGAAAAATTTAAGAAACCCGTAATAGTTTTTTAATTAATCTATTCAAAAAAATTTGTTATTTAAAAAAAAAAATTTCTTTATCTAAATATAAAAAAAAAAGATTCTACATTTTAGCGTAAAATGTGTTTATTACTTAAATTTTTTCTAAACCCGATAATTTATTAATCAAAATATAGAACTGAATTTTTTACTTATAAATATTTAATTAAAATGAAAGAAAGCTCTCTCAAAGGAATGAAAGACTGTGAAGCAAAATTATATTATATGTGATGGATGGCGTTAATCATTTTTCTTAATGCGCGCAAAAGTTGTAAAGATTTAAATTTGAAACTTAAAAATATAGTTATTGTTTTATCGCCATCAAAATAATGTAATTTCATAAAACATCTGAAATTCTATTAGCACATGTTAAAACTATTACTAAATTTTTAATATTTATCGATGTACACTAAAATTAAAAATTTTTAATTTTATTTTTTTTCACAATCTTATAATAGCTTTGCTTTTATTGCTTAAAAATTTCTAAAAATAGTAGGTAATAATAAACATATTTTGGGATATTTTGCAGAAAAAATCAAATGAATATCGTTACTGGTTTAAAAAATATAGCCTTTTAAACCTTACTACTCACGAGAATATTCCTTACAAAAAGTGTGATTTTAGTCTTTTTTTTTTTAAGTAAATTCTCGCAAAATTTTAAACACATATCTTATTTAGTGATAAGTTTACATCGAAAATAGTTTTTATTATTTTAAAATTCGATTATAATATGAAATATGTGGCGCTGATTTTTAAGATTAAGAATATCTTTATTGGTCCTTAAAATATTTTGACGCCCCCTAAATTTTAATAATAAGCAAATAAAATGCAGAATAGAAAATATTGACGTAATTTATACTTCGCGGTAGTTGTCAGAAAGCGAAATGTGTTTGGAGAAGAATGCCGCTGTTTCTTTAAGTTTTTCACATTATCAATTTTAACCATTAAGATGATTTTTTACCAAGGTTGGAAACCGACACCATTATAAATACCGATACCGATTAAATACCGTTTAAAATGAGTTATCGTAACCGATACCGTTACCGAAATTATTATTTTCTAAAAATACCGGTATTCAAATACCGTTTCCCTCAATACCGGTATATATCAGTATTTTAGTTTCAGTATTTTAAAATATACTATTTTCTATGTAATATGTTTTGTAAAATTATTTCTCATATAAATTTAATTGCTTTAAGAAAGATGAAATTAATTTTAATAATAAGTGGTTATTTAAAGTAATATTTTTTGAATTTTGTTTTTAAGGTCCTTTTATTATTTATATCTTTTGTTTCAATAGAATTCCTAAAACGATCCGTACAGGAAGAATATTAAAAAAATATATCTTCAGTTCTTTACTTTATTTCGTCTAAAATATGTTAAGGTTTTTTTTTTGTATATAGATTTCTAAAAATTCTTAACACAAGTCAATAAGGTGGTAGAGTGGCAAAAGTGGCAAATAATTTTACGTAATTCATATCCTTTGTGCTAGATATGGTAGGTGAGTTTGACGAACTTGCCTAAGTTACCCAAAGTTATCCAAACGCGCTCAAAACAGAAAGACCTCATTCTGGAATGTTTTTGGATCACAATTTATTTATTTATTCATTTTCTTTTTAGCGTTCCCCAGTTTTTGAGAACTTTCTACGATTTGGGAGTGTAAATTTATAAATACTCTCGAGTATATAGAGAAATAAAAATTTTCCATGACCCTTAATTTTTATCTATTTTTAACAACTTTTACGCATAAATTTTAACTACTTATATTAGGCTTAAAAACTATTACGTTATTCTGGCTTCTTTTCCTATATCGTTTAGATTTGGTTCTTTTCTTAGAATTCTCTAAGAGAATGAAACGTTTTGTTCGGAAAGTTACAGCCAGGACAATTCATTTAAATATCCTTTAAATGTGGGAGGTAATATTCTGTAATTTTCCCTGGACGTGGGGTCTCTAAAATGTTAACAAACAATTCTGCCCATTCTTATCCCTCTTTTATAAATTTAAATTTATTTATATTTTATTCTACTAATCTAATCTACACGTTCTTTTATAGTGTAATTCTTATACGATCATGATATGAGTCGTAAAGTCGCTCTGGGTTGGGAAACAAGTCAATTATGTCTTAAATACAGCTGCGTTACAGTTTATCGAAGCTTTTACATTTGTCACATGCAATCGATTTTAACATTACTCGGGGAACTTAATTCGGAAACTTTAGCCTTCTATACAAAGATATTGATCGAGTGGATGATTTGCGAAGGAATCTTCTTCTGGAATGAACGACCTGGCAATATGTTAGCAGATAGCTACACCATTTAAACCGCCACAAAAATCAAACTGCAAAGAATATTCATGTCTTAAAGTGATATATAATATAAAAATATTCAATTCAAAGTTTTATTTAATGAAATTTAATTGAAAATAAATAGAAGATTTAACTCTTTAATGTCTCTGCTCTGTCTTTAATAATAACGGTATATACCGGTATTTTAGTTTCGGTACCGGTATACCGATACCGCTATAATTTAAAATACCGTTACCGATACTGTTACCGAAATAAAAATAAATTGAATACCGATACCGTTATTCGTTTCGGTTTCCAACCTTGTTTTTTACAGATACTTTTCGATGATCTGAAGTCGTTTCTGGTCTTAAAAAACTGCGGAATAAAATTTCAAAATTTGGTGAAAATTTTAAAAAGTGCATAAAATTTTTTTAACGCCCCTTTTACTCGAAAGTGTCATTTATTAAAGTAATTCTGTTTACACGATATTTTGGGCAATTTACTTATATAAGTTGACCAAAATATTTGTCAGTAGCGAAATACATAAATTTTACAGAAAAATTATGTCAATTATATTGAAGTTTGTGATGATGATATTCCATGCATGATTTCCTGAAATCAAATTGTAGAGAATCACTTCGTCTTTAAAATTATGTGCTTTAAATTTAATTTCACTTATGCGTGTAAAATTTAAAAAAAAATCTTTAAGCTTTGGTTTCATTTTTTATAAACGCATAACTTTTCACCAGCTAGAAAATGGTTACTTATTATATAACATCTGAATTTCTTAAGTGTTGTTTCTCGACTGGTTAATAGTTTGAGTCTAAAATATGTAAATTGTCAGTTAGGTTTAAATGGCTATATTCTCTTGAGATTTTAGGTGAATGTTTTAAAATTTTTGATTTCTTAGTTATTTTGTTAGATATTCTTTTCTACTAAGATGCATTAACGGTATTCTTGTTTTTAAAACAAACTTTAGAAATACAAGACATATAAAGCCGGTTTCAAAGAGTTATGAAAATATTTGAAACTTCTCATATATGTGGGAAATGAGGGGAAAGGTAGGAGAAGATCACCTAGGTTGACAGTTTAGGGATTGACTTTTAGTGGGTTGGGTTTAAGACGAACGGAACATGACGGAATCGGGACAGGGATATAAAAGACTGACTTTACGAACAGATCATGCATTCAATCAATCAATCAATTGTCAAAGAGATCAAGTGACAAAGGATCATCAAGTGTCGTACAGTTTGGTTTAACTTCTTATTTTGAAAGTGTTAAGTTTAAGTTATTAAATGTGTAAATAGTTTCTTAATATATAAATAAATATTATAATGAATTGAGAGCGCATCTGTGTTTTAAATTGAAGATCAAAGCAGCAAAAATTAGAAGTAGCGAAAGTGTTATCAAAAATACTTTAAATCTACAATTGGGCGCTCGTCTTGGAAGATCTCACGGAGACAGGATATTCATCAAAATACCCCTTACAATACTACATATATATCTCGCATATTTGGAGTTGTACATACTTAAAGGTTTTAGAACAATCAATAGAATAAAAGCGTAATCACAAATTAAAAAAAAAATAATAATAATAAATTTTGCAGAATAGAAATTTTCCTAGTCTGAACGAACGCTTTCATTAATCGTTGAAATCGTTCGTTAATTCGGCGAATTGTAATTAATATTTTGGACTTAACGACATATTTTTTAATATTAGATTGAACATATTTTACTCCTTAACATAGTCAATTCAAATTTTCAAAGACCTTCGATATTTTATTGACATGTATGATAAGAATATAGCGTAAATACTGCAGTACTTTAGAAAAATTTAGGAAAATTTACTGATTGGAATTTTTCATATAATTTTAATTAAAGATTTTTTTTTTATTTTCTGATCATAAGTTTGCAACATTTAAACCTTTGATTATAAATGAAAAAAATTATTAGAAATTTTACACCAACAGCCTTGGGAATATTTTCCATTATTGTTGTATATGAGCTAATTCTATTCGCGGATTGCTCGATAATCATTAAATGAATTTGATGTTTTGTGTTTATATTAAGAAAATTATTATATTTCAAAAGTTTATTAAATTTTAGATGAGTTTTTTAGCAATTGGCTCAAGGTATCAGAAGAGTTAATTTAATTAATTTGAAGAATGCTAAGTAATAGGGCACTCAAGGATAAATTTTACAGGTAGACATCCGGACGGCCACAATGAAATCATCTTCTATAATGGTCCGTAATAAATAATATTGTGCTTAGTAATGTCATATATTAGTCCCCCACAATTTTAGTTTTTAAATTGCCCAAGTGAGATGCTTTTAAAATCGTTCTAAATAGTTTTATTAATTGTTTAATTTAATGAAACTATTTTTTTAAGTTTTAGTTTTAGATTTATTTTAAATTGATTTTACTCTATTATATAGTCGGGAGCAAACATTGAAAATTCTTTGAACAAAGATAAATTTATTTCAATGTATTCTTATCCCATAACCACATCTGCAGATATTCGAAATAAAATCTGATAGTGACTAATTTAAACAAAAATATTTACAAGCAGATAGCATTCTAGCATTTCCCACAGTGGTGCGGCTTAGAAATACAAATCTAATTTAATTCTGTTCTAATGGATGATTCAAGTAGAGATACTTTTTTCAATAGCCTTTTTTTTTTGACAGATCACGTTTGAGTCGTGCCATGCTGTCATGTTAGTTTTGTTTAGTATTGTTTGGCATTTCATAATGGAAAGACTTACGCCTGAATAACGTTTACAAATCGTTCAACTTTATTACGAAAATTCACATTCTGTGAAGAATGTGTTTCATGTACTTCGCTCAACTTATGGTCAACATAATCGGCCTACTGAGCGTACTATTCGCAACACCATCACCCATTTTGAGACCCAGCATTCAGTGCTTTGTGGGCCGGTTGAATCATCGGTCCATATTTCTTTAAAAATAATGCCGGTGCGAACGTAACCGTCAATGGCGACCGTTATCGTGTCATGTTAACCGACTATTTGATGCCTGAAATTGAAGCTCGTGATCTCGGCGACATTTGGTTTCAGCAAGACGACGTCACTTCCCACACATCGCATCAATCAATGGATTTATTGAGAGAACACTTCGGTGAGCACATAATTTCACGTTTTGGGCCGGTCGATTGGCCACCAAGATCGTGTGATATCACACCGCTAGACTTTTTCCTGTGGGGATATGTAAAGTCTAAAGTTTATGCGGACAAACCCGCTTCGATTCAGGCCTTGGAGGAAAACATCACGCGTGTCATTCGCCAGTTACCAGTCGAAATGCTCGAACGAGTCATCGAAAATTGGACTCAACGGATGGACCATCTGCGACGTAGCAACAGCCATCATTTGATAGACATAATCTTCAAAAAGTAAATGCCAAAGAATGTTCTTTCAAATGATAATAAACATTCCCCATTAAATTTGAATTTTCTGTGTTTTTTCTTTAAAAAAGTAGCGAACCTCGAAATGGATCACGCTTTGGAAATTTTGCTTGAGTTTGTTTAATTTAGAACTTTTTCGTTTTCAACTGACTTAAAATTTTATTTTTGACAAATAAAACATTTGCAAAATACAAAATGAAAATTGCTCTATTTTATTCGCAGTTCCTTTAATTTAATTAACGTTCTTGAATTCCGTTTTAATCATTTTGTTAAAATATTTATTTAACCTTCACTTAAAATAGAAATTTCTCTTTTAAATTACATTAGATTGTACCTGGGTGCTCCGCTACCCCCATCGTATTGAAATAAAACAGTTTTGTGTAAAGAAATTAATTTTTGCTAAACAATACATTTCAGAAAATACAACCCCCTAATTCTCTTCCTTTTTGGGGATTTTTCTAGTTTGAAGATTTTTTTGTACCATAGTTTTTCTCGATTTGCCATTTCTTTTGTTTTAGCATTTTTTCCGTTTTAGCGTTTTTTCTTCGTTTTGCGATTTTTTCATTTTGGCGGTTTTTTCTGTTTTAGTGATATTTATTGTTTTGTTGTTTTTTTCGTTTTTTCATTTTTTTGGCGTTTTTCCGCATTAGGTTTTTAACATTTTTTACTTTTTCGTTATTTTTTTATTTAACGTTTTTTCCTTTTAACGATTTTTTTTCCTTTCGGCGACTTTTCTTCTATTTTCTTAATTTATTGTGTTTTTGTTTTTGCAACTTTTTTACTTAAGCGTTTTGTTTTCGTTTTGGCGATTTCTTTTATTTTTTTTCGAATTTATTCATTTTGGCGATTTATTTGAGTTTTACAATAAAAGTCGGAAAAAACTTTTATATTCCTTTGAAAAAATAAAAATCAACAAATAACTGTTGTTTTGTTATTTTGTCTCAAAAAATATTATAGCGAAAATCCTCTTCCATCAAAATCCTCCGACTTTTATAATAAGTCATAATTGTTACGGACCATATACATAAATATAAAAAATTATGTTAATCTGAAAGAAATTCACATATTTGGGGTGTTTTATTTTTCCACTTCTAAACTTTTTTTTCTGCATTCATTTAATTTTTTTCAAAATAAAACTTTACGTAAATACGTGTAGCGTGAAATTGGAGGCGTTCTGGGCAACGGTCACCCCTCAAACTCCATTCAGACTTTGTCGATTTTCTATACTTCTTTTATTATTTATTAGTAAAATACTCTATAGGCCGATCTTCAATATTTTTTTATTAATTATTAGTAAAATTCTCAGTAGGCAGAGCTGGGGTCAAAATATAAAAAAATTATTTTTTGATCTCTGCTTTTATAACAAAGTACATTTTTGAAACATGTTCTTCCCGGTTTGGGATTCTTGGTAAACAAAAAGTGTGATTTTTTCAATTCTTTGATATTATGTTTAGTAATATAGATATTATGCGAAAAACAATTTTTTATATTGATAAAAAAATTTTTTGTTAAAACCACTTTGAAATAAATCAAGTTTTAATTTTTCTACTAAAAATTATTTATTTCAATTCACAGTTACTTTAGCACAACCCTATCGTCCCACCCAAACACAACGTTGTTCACATCGTTTGGAAAATGCTCTCGAACACATGAGACGTCGTAGCATACAAACGAAATCTTCACGTTCATATGTACCCCAAACACCCTACAGTCTTTATCACTCACTATACGGACAACCCGATGATCCCGAAGAGGATTTCTATCATCCCTATAATGATCGTGGTTATTATGCCAAAAATATCAATCGTAATTATAAAACTCATTCGAGACTAGATTTTGGTGCGGCCCTAACACATACACAAAGTCCTTACCAAAATCAAAGACAACCTCATCGATTGCCTACAGTGGCGCGGGTGGATGTAGAAGATTTAAAAGTGAGACTACCAAATGAAAATGCTGCTCGCTGGGTCGAGGTGGATAAATGTAATTTTAGTTCGGAAAATTCTACTCTAGATACCAGACTAATTTTTCCCGATTTGACTTTAAGTGGTAAAGTAGTGTTGCAGCCAACGGGTGGTAAATGTAATATGATTTTACGTTTAAGACGTGCGGGTATAGAATTTCGTACTATACCCATAGGTTTTGAGAAAATAAGTGACGAAGAGTCGAGGCGTGTAGGAGCGGCCTCGGTGAGAACGGATTCACATTTTGCAGAGCCGGGATTTATATCGGTGTTTGCTCATGGTTGTCAAGGTGGGCTATTTCATTATATTTTCAAGAGTTTTTATTTCTAATAAAATTTTTAGGACCTACAGGTATTAAACTAAGACAAAATTCCAAAAGACGTTACTCATTTGTGGATGAGCAACAGCAATCAGAATATTCACCACCTACCCCTATACCTCCTGAAGTATTATTTGATATACGTAGTGAAGGTTATATTCCACCCAATATGCGTGACCAAGAATTGGATTGGACTGATACCAATTCCCAGGAATTTTTCGATCCTAATGGAGATAATTTTTATCGACAACAATTCCGTTATAAACGTAGCAATCCCTATCGTCATGGTCGTCAAACCCTAAATCCTGAGCATTTCAATGATGAAATGAATTTCGATGATGACATCCTTAATGTATCGTATGATAGTCTGCAAGATATAGTGCAACCTGATGCTAGAGCTTTTGCAGATATATTTTCAGCCAATACAGGCACCGGCGGTAATATGTATAACGATCATGAGGAGGTTAATGATGCCATGCGAAATGAATTGGAGAAATTATTTTCCATGGGTGTAAGAGGTCTATTGACCACTTATATGCAAAGAGCTTTACAACCAGCCATCAAAGAAACTTTAATGGAAAATATGGGTTACACTATAAGTTATGGTTAAATTTGATGCATTCAAGTTTTATTTTTTTGTAAAATGTATTTGTAAATTTATTTTTAATAACAATTATTTATTTTAAAATAACTAATAAAAACTCTAACCAAAAACCACTGTAAAACAAACCGTACCATTTTCTTTATTTTTTGTAATTATTTACAAAATATTTTTAATTTAATTAATTTTTTTTTTTATAAATTTCACTATTTTCTTTTCAAACTAGTAATTTAACTTCGTACCGTTATAAGGAAAATTCACGCCGCTACTAAAATCCTTTTGGAAAATCTTTTGATGTTTGGCCAATTTAAGATTTATTGCATACCTTTGGTTGTTCAAGATTTATTACATACTTTACGGGAGGCGTTAACATTTGCACACAATTTTTTTAATGCGCATGTGCTTAAAAGTTTTCAAAAATTTCCATTGGCTGAAAAGATTTTAAATGGAAGGAGTTAGAAGTATATAACGCATTATATACTTTTATAGGTATACTTTTTAGTTTTGGTTATTTATTTACCTTACCCTGTCTAAAGTTATTTAAATTTCTCTCATTTTATTTTTGTTTAAAAAACATTTTAATTAAATTTACGATTTAAATTTAACAAAATCATATTTTTAAGACAAAAAATATTGTTTACA
Source organism: Protocalliphora azurea (assembly GCA_932274085.1). Classification (NCBI taxonomy): domain Eukaryota; kingdom Metazoa; phylum Arthropoda; class Insecta; order Diptera; family Calliphoridae; genus Protocalliphora; species Protocalliphora azurea. The sequence continues at coordinate 202,233,329 of OW026519.1, read as the reverse complement.
ATGTGTGTGAGTATAAATTTATCATTGATTTTTTCTTTGATTTTTGTGAAACCAAGTGGCCTGGACTGCCACTTATTCAAGGTCAGTGTTCAATGTTCAATCCAAAATCTACGGATATCCGTTTCCGCTGCAAAAATAGGTTAGTCACAGATACAGTTACAGCTGCAGTTATTGTGGTTGTTGTAATTTAAATTTTGTTTGGAATTAAAGTAAATATGAGATGGTTTGAAATTGAATTAAATTTTCTAAATGTTTATTGTTTGATAGAATAAAAATTTTGCATAAAATTTTATGTGTTTACAAATGAGAGATAAAAAATCTTTGGCATCATTATGTTAAGGGCAAACTGCTAATAAATAATTCACAAGATTTTTAATATTCTAGTTGTTGAAACTTTCAAGATCATTAGATCCATAACGTTACAATAAAAACGAGAAAGAAAGATATAGTCGATCAATATCGATTATATGATACCCTACACAATTGTGTACGAGCATAAAAATTCGGGAGGGGTATTTATATTACAATTTTACTAAATGTAAAATAAAATATACAAATACAGAATAATGCATTGATAATAACATCTAAATGATTTTATGCACTTTAGGGCGATTCCTGGAAGTGGGTTTATATGGGAGCTATGGTAAATTGTGGACCGATTCTCATAAAATTTGGTATAAAGATTGATATTTGTACTGAACTTTTTTGCACCGAAATCTATTAAAATATTCTTATTTTTAAGGTATTTTTGAGTGTTTAAACTCTATTCCGGGGGGACATTTATATGGAGGCTAGGTGAAATAATGGATCGATCGCAACCAAATTCAATAGGCTTCGTCCTTGTGTCATAAAAGTCCCACGTGAAAATTTCAAATTGCGACCCATACTTTATGCACAAAGTTTACATGGACAACCAGCCAGCCGTCTATTCAGACGGACGAACGGACATTGTTAAATCGATTTCAAAAGTGATTCTGAGTCGATTGATATACTTTAAGGTGGGTGTTGGATAATTATGTGTAGGGTATAATTATGTGAATAAATTTATAAACTTCCAAAAAATGTTAATAGATAAGAGATAAATACATCTTTGAGGCAGTAAAATATACTAATGATTACTGATAACGAGATATATTTTTTGTTCTCTTCTTTGTCCAAAATTAAGTTTTGTTTCGAAATCCGCAGAATTGATTGACTTAATTCATTTTAAATTTTATTGTTTGTTGTGTCCTATATATATTAAAGAGCATCGATTTGTATGAAGACAAAAAATTTTACAAATGTAATCTCCCCCTAAAATTAAAGATTAATTAGTTATAAACTAATCCTCATAATATTTCCGTTCAATTATTTTATTCTAGTGATCTGGACGATTTTTAAAATACCTCCAAAAATATAGTTTTCGATCAACATATACACAATTTTTAATTTTTGATCAAAATAAAAATTATAACATATAATAGACACATGTCGATCATGATCTAAATTTTTTATAAATTAAGATTTTAGTAAAATTTTCTATGAATTTTGTTAAATAGTATTTTATGAAAGTATGAATATATCACACATTTTCCATAATAATTTAGATTTTAAGGCATCATGGGTACCACTGATATACAATTCATTTAACCCTTTTTGGGATCACCGGTCCATAATAGGTTAAGTAAATTTTTATGGAAAAAATTAATGGTTAAAAAAATTAATGTCACCATAAAAATCAATTCTTAAAAAACTTTAATTCATGTAAAGTAGCAACAAAATTACAAACACTCTATTTTATACGATTTTTGTGCGATTTTAAAATAATTAATTTTATTTTTCATAAATTGATTGACATTTAAGTATAATAGAGACTTCTATACAACTTAGTTGCAAAAATTGCTGATTGACAACTAAACGTATAAAATTTTCCATTTTGCTGTTAAAGGGCTAATTTCCTGTAGTCTACAATAGTATAAGAATAGATCTTTCCAATGATACCTTAACCCTCTAACGATCAAGGCTTCTTCAGGGCATCTTTTCTTGATCTAATCATTTGGTTAATTAGTTGACATAATAAATTAAATCCCCAAAAAAATTTTGCACCAATCATATGTAAATTTTTTTTATATATTTTTGCTCCGACCGTTGGAGGGTTAAAACCTAATATATGCTGAAAATTTTCTGAAATGTATACAATTATATGTTTAAATACAGAAAATATGACAACAATTTTAATAAAATCTTAATATTTCGCCAATGAAAAGAGATGTAACAATTGTTTGAATAGATATTTCAGGTGTTAGTATGTATCATTTATATTTTTAAGTTAATTTCAAAACTGGTCCAGCTCACGTAAATCCAAATATTCAGAATAATCTTCATTTCTAGAGGGGCACATTTCTAACATTTTTTCGTGATATACTTTAAGGTAAGTAATGATTTATTCATCATTTTTAAATTTATTTTTCTTTTTTTTTTTTTAATTAACATTAGTTATGATTATTTTTATGTTAATATTTTTTACATACTTAAAAAATGAAAGGAGTTTAGCTAAAAAATTTAAATTTTAGTATTAATAATTTTTAAGAAAGTTTGTTTAAGATTTGAAAATGTATAAAAGATTAACCGCCAAAGTATTCAAAATGATAATACATTACATTAAAAACAAATTCAAAAATATTAATTTTAATATATTTTTTGTGAACTTAAAAAACGTCATTCTAAAAATTTGATCATTTTCATAAAATATGCTTTCTGCCCACATTTTTGATCGGGCTGGATCTAGTTTAGTGTTAGATCTATCAATACTTCTAAAATTCAGCTTAAATTTTTTTCGGTATTTTTTTCTGCGTTTAAAATCCGTTGGCGTGAATAACTTTCTCTAGGGGGCCCAAAAGTTATTGCGGTTATAGTTGAAAATTTAAAAAATCTCCAAAATTTTGAATTTTTTCTTATTTACATTAAAATTTCACACATTAATAAATCTTGTGAAAAACTAAAGGGTGATTCAAGTAGAGATACTTTTTTCAATAGCCTTTTTTTGACAGATCACGTGTGAGTCGTTTCATATGTTATTTTTGTTTAGTAGAGTCGTAGAGAGTCGATTCGGCGCCGTTAGCAGCAACTCGGACTGACGTATGGCGACTAGACCGCTCGACCTTCCCAAGCGACAACGCTTCGCTCTATGGGCTTTTGAAAAGTTACAAGAAGATCCGACGTTTTCGAGGCAAATTTTGTTCAGCGATGAGGCCCATTTCTGGCTCAATTGGTATGTAAACAAACAAAATTGCCGCATTTGGGACGAAGAGCCACCTGAAGAGATTCAAGAACTGCCACTTCATCAAGAAAAAACAACGGTTTGGTGTGGCTTGTAGGCCGGTGGAATCATCGGTCCATATTTCTTTAAAAATGATGCCGGTGCGAAAGTAACCGTCAATGGCGACCGTTATCGTGCCATGATAACCGACTATTTGATGCCTGAAATTGAAGCTCGTAATATCGGCGACATTTGGTTTCAGCAAGACGACGCCACTTCCCACACATCGCATCAATCAATGGATTTATTGAGAGAACACTTCGTTGAGCACATAATTTCACGTTTTGGGCCGGTCGACTGGCCACCAAGATCGTGTGATATCACACCGTTAGACTTTTTCCTGTGGGGATATGTAAAGTCTAAAGTTTATGCGGACAAACCCGCTTCGATTCAGGCCTTGGAGAGAAACATCACGCGTGTCATTCGCCAGTTATCAGTCGAAATGCTCGAACGATTCATCGAAAATTGGACTCAACGGATGGACCATTTGCGACGTAGCAACGGCCAAGATTTGATAGACATAATCTTCAAAAAATAAATGCCAAAGAATGTTCTTTCAAATGATAATAAACATTCCCCATTAAATTTGAATTTTCTGTGTTTTTTTCTTTAAAAAAAGTAGGGAACCTCGAAATGGATCACTCTTTATTACAAAATGCAAAAAAAAAACTGACAATATTATCATTATTAGTTGAGCTACGCAGTAAAATTATTAAATATATCAGGTGCAAGTTTAATATATATATATATATATATTACCGAAAAAACAAAGTTAATATAATTAATGGTTTAAAAGTTACAGGGGTTAAAATCATTCAAACCCTTAATTTTTACTCAACGTCTTTTACATTTTTTTTTAATAACTTAAATATGATTATTTTTTGATCACAGCTTCCATATAAACCCCTGTTCTGAAAATAATTTTAACGTGTATAATATGGAATTTATATAAAGTTATGTATAAAGAATGTATAAAGTTAATATTCGATACAAATAAGTTTTATCTAAGTAGAAAGAACATTGACAATTTTATGAGAATCGGTCCACAATTTACCATAGCTCCCATATAAACCCAGTTCCAGGAATCGCCCTAAAGTGCATAAAATCATGTAGATGTTAGTACCAACGCATTAGTCTGTATTTGTATATTTTATTTTACATTTAGTAAAATTGGCCACAGGTGTAATATTCCTAAATTTTTATGCTCTTACACAATGGTGTAGGGTATCATATTTTTTCTCGTTTTAATATGTTACTTGATGAACGTTCAGCATCCTTTTTAAGTTCTACATGATGTACGTATTTGTAAAACTATTTTCGGATTAAACTATATAAAAATAACCGGACATTTTAGAAATATTTTAGATCACTCTATAATCTGTTTTAAAGAAGATTTTATAACGTTATGATTTTTGAGATTACGAAAATGCATTTCTGTCCATACATTCTAAAAATTTTTTATTTTTTTTTTTAAGGCGCCCTTGGTTTTATGATAAATCTTGAAAAAACCTATTGAGTCACAGGGTGTTGCATGCGCCCAAGCAAAAGACATTTAGATAAAATTGTCTCGTTTTCCATCAAACTGATTTATTTTGACACATTAAAAAAATAATCATTCAGATAAACTGCAGCAAGTTTCCCAATGTTTTTGCAAAATGCTGAATTAAAATCTGAAAATTTTGCTAAATTTTCAAAAAGTCTTTAGAATTGCAATTAAATATTTTGATGCGATGTTAAAGTCACAAAAAAACTCAATTAACGCAGTCAACCGATTTTCTGAAGTAGTACTTAGAGTAAGCCTGGCGAAAAGCTCTACTTTCTTCAAAATGCATTTAGAGCACATTAATGGAATACGTCACAAACGAAGCACAATTGGCTCATTTTTAAATATATGATAACATCTACATGTAATAAAAATTTTGGTTTAATAATAAAATAATCTAATTTTATAAGAAAAATAGAGGCGTTACAGAAATCGACTTTTTCATATGAAAATCTAAAACCTTTTTTTTTATAAGGATCTGTCTGTTATCACTTATATTTTTATACAATAAAAGAAAAAAAAAACGATTTTTTTTAGAAAAATCTAAAATCTCATTTTGTAAAGAAACTAAAGGTGCTACGGCAAAAAGGATGATAATTTGTGAGCACCTGTATTACTGAACAAAAATCGATTTTTTTTTACAAAAAAATCTATTATTTCATTTTATAAGGAAACTGGAGGCGTTAAAGCAAAAAGAATGAAAATTTGTGATCACTTCTATTTCTCACCAAAAATCCATTTTTTTTATAAAAAAATTTTTTATAAAAAATATTTTGTTATACTAAAATTATGCATTTATTTAAAGACATGTATTTCTGTGGTACTTTTTCATGTGTCACTTGAATAAGGAATATTTTAAAACTAAGCAAACTGTAATTTATTTTTAAATTTTAGGTTATAAAAATAAAAGTTATTATCTTCTAACATTCAATTAGTAATGAGTACTGCCGCCGTTTTTAGAAATAACCTCAAAAATGCGATTTGGCATCGACTTGTATAATGACTCTAAGTAATTTAGCGAAATTGAACTCCATACTTTCGTTATTGCATCCTTTAAGGATTCTATCGTCTCAAATTGTTTTCCTCCTTCATAAACTTTTCTTGCAAGCCAACCCCAGACACTTTCCATTGGATTCAGGTCTGGTGAATATGGGAGCCAATCCAAAAGTCGAACACCTTGTTGATTAATCCATTGGTTTACTGCTTTGGCGATATGAATCATAGCGTTGTCGTATTGGTACGTCCAAGGTATGTGTCCAAAGAAATCATTAAATTTTGGAAATGCTTCCTTCAGAATGTTTTTGTAAGTCGTTACAGTCATTTTGTTGGATACAAAAACCAATTCTATGGTACCATAATACGAAATGGCAAACCATATCATTATTCCGCTTTCTCGGCTGTGTCTGCGGCTTAAAAATAATTCCTCGTTATTTAGGTCATGGAAGTAATAGTTATACCATTCGGGACCATCAATATTAAACTTTTTTTCATCGGAAAATACAATTTTAAACCATTTGTCGCACCATGTCATTGTATTTTTGGCAAACTGTAGACGTTGTGATTTAAGTTTTTCATTAAGTGGTATTTTTTTGCAGTTTTCGTCGGACTATGTATGGGCACGACTTTAAAATACGATGTACTGTTCTTAGACTGGCACTGACACCACTTTTTTCACATATTTTTGATACCGACATGGCAGAATTTGATGCAATTCTAAGAATTTTTCATCTTTCTTTTGGAGTTGTTGCCATTTTCTTCCGCCCTGTCAAGTATTTTCCATATCTTGCCACGTTATTTAAATAATTGTACACAACTGTCTTTCCTCTATTAATGTTTTTGGCTAATTGGACCGGATTCTGATCCTGAGATTTCAAAATCAGAATTTTCTTTTTCAGAGTTATTAAGACCTTTACCACGTCCCATTTTGAATAAAAACTATTTAAAAACTATCAAATTAAAAATTCTCTAGCCGTTTATATTGAAAGAAATTCAAATCATAGCCTTCCTGATTAATATTAAAAGAATTCCTTATTCAAGTGACACACGAAATAGTACCACAGAAATAAATGTCTTTAAATAAATGCATAATTTTAGTATAGCAACCCAGCAAAAACTTTGCTTTCCTGGTAAGCTAGCAGGTATAATTGGAAACAAAAATAAACTACTTATTTTTTGCCTGAATAACTAGTTATTTTTGTTGGACTTGTCCACAAATTCATTTTTTTATTTTTTGACTCTAGGGGTACTCAAAAATATGTACCTAAATGAAAACAAAAATAAAAAAAAAACAAAAAAAAATTTGCCGTCAGTGAGACTCGAACTTGGACACACACTAACCATTCGTTTTTACTGACTAACGTCTTACTCATTACACCATCTCGTACATAACATCCTAAGCAACAAAAACTCTTTTTAATTTAAAATATCTTTTTAGACATCTTGTTATAAAAAACTAACAGCTTCAGAATGGGGTTGAACCAACAACCTTCTGGTTGTTAATCCGGCGCTCTAGCCAACTCATCCACGTGATTTCAGTATTACTGTGCTATTATACTATTGAGTACTTATTAATGTAATACAGAGTAGGAAAATAATAATGAGGCCTCATTACCAAGTAACTACTTTAATAAGTAGTTGTTATTACCGAAAACTAAAAAGTTTTTGCTGGGAAAATATGTATATTTTTTATTTCTTCAGGAAACTAAATCCAACACTTTGAAGTTTGGTTGCGCAAAAAATTATTTTTTTCTGAACTGTAGTTTGGGAGATATACTTAATTAAAGTTAAAAAAATGTGATTCCTTATTCAAATGGCAGGCAGTGTATAAGATGAAAATTATTGGAGAATCAAATTTGAAAAACGTTCTAAAACGAAAATTTCACTAATGGCAAATTATGTAAAAATTCTACTGGTGCAAAATATGCAAAAATATGCCACTTAAATGTCATAGTGTAAAGTGGAAAAAAATACTGAATACCAAATATACCTCTGGTCTATATAGAAGTCCCGAAAAAATCCCCTAACGCAGTAGCGGTTTAAAGGCCAGCTCTTAATAAAACTCTTGCTTTTTTTTCGTTATTTTTTTATATTTTAACACTTTATTTTTTCTTTATAATATTTTTAGGTTAGTACATATTTTGTTTATTTTTTATCATTTTCATTTTGTTGTATAATAAATATGATTATTCGAAATTTCTTTTTGTAATAAGATAAATTCAAATCAAAATATTTTTTTTTTTAAATAGCAAAAAATGATAATGTGTATAAATAACATGTTTATAAATTTAAAAGAAAAGCTTAATATGCAAATTTTTAAATAATTAGTTGCAAATGTTTTTGCATAATTCCATATCTATCAAATTTTATTGAAAATACAAAAAACTAAATAAAATCATCACCATGTGTGGCTTTAATTGAGTGGGTAGAGTAGAACATCAGGAAGAGTGTTAAACATTGATTTAATTTCAAAAAATTTCTTGGAAGTAGAAAATAGTGCCAACTAAGCTTTTCTTTTTGAAATGAAGTGAGTCATGTATTTAATAGAATATATATGTATGTGTTAGAGAGTCTGGTTTCAATTAAAGTTCTGTTACGATTAATAATGATAATTGTTACGAGTAATAATAATAATAATGATTATGTATGATTTTCATTTTTTTTTTTTTTTTTGTGAGAGTAGATCGATTTGTTGGTCAATGATATAAATTATTCAAGTAATAATCATAATGATGAGGATAAAAACTTTGGTTTTAATTTGTATATATATTTATTCGGTCTCTTCTTGTCTTTCGTTTTGTAATTTTTTCCATTCAGCAAGAATTTTGCATTTTTATTTTGTGTTTTGCTTTTATATTAAGAACAATCAACATAGATTTTTAGTAGAAGATAAACATTAAAAAGTTTATATTTTTAAATATAAATATAATAGTTTGTTAGTTACATATAATTTTATTATTATTTTTATTTTGTATGTATACGATCTATATTAATATACATATATATATATATAATATTATGTATGTTTTTTATATAATATAATATAATATATTAATTTATTTTGTTTATAACATTTCATATCTAAATATTTATGTATATAATAAATTATTATTTTGTTAATATTTAAAATAATTTATTTAAAAAATTTAACTAAGCAAAACTTTGTAAACATAATAAACAACATAACAAAAATTATTTTATCAAATAAATTATAAGATATTTAATGAATATGTTTGTATTGTATGTCTGTATTGTTTCATATGTGTGCTTTATTTTATTTTATTTGTTTTTTTTTTATATACTTATAACTTAATTCTTAATTCTTAATTATTTAATTTTTGAGATAGTTTACTTTGTTTTTATTAATTTATTAGCATATTTTTATGAAAAACAATAATTTTAAGCATCGTTTTAAGTATTAGAAGCATTTCGTTGTCATTATGATGCTATTGCTTTTAATTTCAATTTTTTAAATTTAATTTGACAGGATTTTAATGGAGAGTTTTAATGGAAATTATTTAAAGTTGGATAATAAATTTTATTTTTTAATACAATCGAGAGATCTAAAGATCATTAGATGATTTAATCAGAGTTGAGTTTAGTTTAAGTAGTTTGGTAGGTTTTTTTTTAATTTGATTTTCTATTTTTCAAGCATACAGCAAGGGCTTATAGAATTTATTGCTATGAATTATTTCTGCCTTTTTATAATATTACTTGGACCTTTAAAAATCTAATAGAACCTAACTTGAATTCCTAAAAGAGGGAGAGAAATTCCTTGAAGAGGAAAATCATTAAAATTCTCATGAAGATCGGTTATCGATATTTAATCACAGCACAAATTATGCTCCAATTTTAGTAAAGCCGAAGCAAGTTTTTTTTTACAAGATTGAATTTTCTAGTACTAGCAGTCATAACACTGGATGATCTGATAAAAGTTTTACGATCATTATATGATAAACCTTTACTAAAAGAGGCAAAAAAGTATTTTTTTTTAACAAGATCACTTTATCTAGCAATTATTGTAAAGGATGATCTGAAACGTTTGATAAAAAGCTCGATTACTATATTGCAAAACATTACATAAGCAAACAAACATGACCAACAAGATTGACTCTTAGTCTTCAAATTTAGGAAAGATAGCACAGATCTTTTTTAACAAAGATCACTTTATCTATTCATTACAAAAAATCATCTGAACCGTCTGATAAAAGGTACTGACCACTATATGAAAAGCCTTTACCTAAACAGACAAACATAACCAATAAAATTGTTTTTAAGTTGCCACAAGTTTTCATTTAAAAGGCGAAAATCTAACAAAAAAAAAAAAAAAATCTGTAGATCAGCTATTTAAAACACCACAAAATTTTTGAGCAAAATATTGCTAAATTTGTTAGCATTTTTTTTTTAGAGAAATATAAAAACTTTTAAAATTATTAACCTTACCTAAAAGCCTTTAATGCCTTTGTTGGCCTTAAAAGCAGAAGACACATAGAACTTTTTGTCTTAATTACACATTAATCCCACAAAATTATTTTGTTTAGGTTTCAATAAAACAAAATAGAAAAGACACCATGACTGCTACCGAAGTGAGTTGAGACAAAAAAATTCCTCCAAAAATTGTGTTTAGGTTTTCCCCTAGTGTCTATGTATAGTTCACAAACTATGTTTTTGTACCTCTTAATGAAGACAACAAGAGCAATTATCGATTACAACTGGCTAATGGTCCTTCGAATCGGATTTAGCGTACTAGATTTCACCATTAACCAACTTGAAAAGGCATTATGAATGGTGAAGCTGATGAAATGTGTTGCTTTACATTATCCCTGTTTTGATACACCCAAATAGAGAAAACAAGAGCAATTATCTATTTCATCATCTTTAAATTTTTCTTACAAAATAACTTCTTCCTGTAAAGCATTTTAATGTTAAAAAATCAGTATTAAGCATTTAGGGTTAAAATGATTTTGAACGAATTTGCAACTTTTAAAATTTTAAAAATCATTAAAATTTGTAAATGAAAAAAATCTCCAGTTCAATCCTGTTTTAACACCAATTTGAGTATATTTAAAAATTATTGTATTATATTTTAACAAATTTGTTATATGTATGACTTAAGTGATAATTTTAGTTATTCTTTTTGTTAATTAAAATTAAGCTGAGGAAAATATTTTGCTAATAAATAGTAATAACAAAGAAACAATTACAACACATATCAGTGTTATTTATTTATAATAATTATTAATGGAATATAATATAATATGTATACATAATTAATTGTAATATGAACTATATAACTAAAAATTAGTTACTTCTTTTCTTTTTCCTTGGATTCGATACTTTTCTTATTTCTTTCTTTTTGGAAATTGTTTAAACATTGCTTCGGTAATTTATATTTTAATTAATAATTTTATTTTTTAATTAATATTATTATTGTTGGTTTAGTATATAATTTATTTGTTAATTAATAAGTTTAAATTTTGTTTGTGTTTTTTATATTGTTTATTCATTCTTCAGCATGTTCCTTTTAATTTTCTTCATCTTAATTTTTTATTTCTTTCATTTAGCATTTTAATATTTAATTGTTTGTTGTTTTTTCTAGAGTATATTGTCATGGTATTTTTTTTTTTTTTTTAATTTAAATAGTGTCTCATGTTGGAGTATATTTTTTGTTGTTTTTGTAACAATAAATGTTTGTATATAATAAGTTTTACAATATATTTTATGTATATTTACTTAAGTTTATAAGTATTTATTTATATATGTATTATTGTATATAAGTATGTATGCATGTAGTTTGTTATATATTATATTTAATCATATAATAATTATAATAATAATTTTCATGGAAAAGGGGGCTTAATTAAACAATTCATAAAATGAAGCATACTTTTAGGCGATTATAATTTTCATCTTAAATTTGTTTAAATTCATTTAAATTCAAAAATGCTTAACATTGAAAAGTCATGATATATAATATGATTAAAAATAGAACGAATATTTTAGATTTAAATTAATTGATTTTTAGCAGTTTTTTTTTCCTGTAATTGGCAATTTAATTATAAATTTTTGTAAAACACTACTTTTTGCTTGTACTTTGGCTTTTAAACATTTTTATTGAAAACTTTTTAAAGTGAGTTGGAGCGTTTTACCAAATAAAGGAATACATTTTAAAATATTTTAAAGTGTTTTGATTTATTTATTATATGCAAAGTTAAGTGGTCTCTATAAATTCCATTAATTCTTGCTTTAATTTATTTATCTCAATGAGAGGCCTTCCAGACCTTTAAAATATAATAGTTTGAAATAAGGGGCCAAATTTTGTAAAACCTCACCTCATTTGAAAATATTTTCACATAAATTGAAGCGAAGAGATGTCAAATTCTGACAATTTTATTTTAAAAGTTGCAAATTAAAATTTTAATCAATTTCGTTTACAGTTAAGTTGCCGTTACAAATTCAAATTATTCTTGTTTTAAATTATTGGAATCCTTGAATTTAATTTTAAATATTTCAGTTTTTCTTTTAGATTATATTCCAAAAAAACTTTTCAGTGTTCAGTAATTTTACTTTATGAATTCTTTAATTATTAATTTGTTTTTTTATAAGTGTCTTTAAATTATAATTTTGGTTTAATATTGAAAAATATTTAAGGAAATTATTTGGTTTAAAAATTTATTCATATTTTTATAAATTGTAATAAATTAATGGGTTAATTTTATATAATGGATTTTTTTGCTTAACACAAATTTATTTTATTCTCAACATATTTATCGCAGAATTTTTTAATATTTGTGCAATTTGTTCTAAGTGCGTTTACATTTTACAATTGGTGATGTTTGAACACAATAAAAGCGACAAGCGATGAATATTAAAACTGGTTACGTTAACATAAAAATTATAAGAATAACCTTTTAGAAATGTTCCTGCTTCTTAAACAATTCAATGAAGTTTTCTTGCAACATATTTGAATTAAACTTGACAGTAAAAAAAAAAAAACAATAAAGGGTCCTTCTAAAATGATATATTTTGCATTCATAAAATCTCCTTATCGAATTGCAAAGTCGTTTTCATTTTAAGCATCGTTTCATTGAAAGAATGGACTTTCCAATAGAAGAGAATAGAGAAGCACTTGCTGAATTAGTAATGGATCTTTTAGAAAAAGAAGCTGAGTTTTTTTTTTTTTTTTGGGAATTTTATTTTGAAAGGAGGATGAAAGTAATTAAAAAATCAACAAACAGTACCCAACTATAATTTTTTTACCACTGGGAAACAATATTAAATACTAAAATGGTTAGAATGTCAAAAAAAAAAAAAAAAAAAAAAAAAATACTTTAAAAATGTTTTTTTGCCATCGCTTGTAGCCTTAATTGTGCTTTTAGCGCGGAGGGGTTTTCTTTATAAGCAAACATTTACTTTGTGTTACATACGCTTTTAACGAACACTTTTATATAAAATTCATATATTTTTAGCACAATGATTCCCATTTTAAGCCAAGATTCTATAATAAAATATAAAATCCTTAACATTTACGCTTTTTCAATTATATTTTTTTCGCTATTGTATAACAATTATAAAGTGTAATATTTAACTAAGTTTTTGTTGTCTTTTAATAACATTTAACTATTTTTTTATATTTAAATTAATTAATATTAACATAAAGTTTTTTCTTTTTGTTTTATTTAGCATGAAAAAATGTTTCATGAAACCAGGAAACTTTAGAGGCGATGAAATGCTTCTATATGAGTGATTTAGTTAGTGAGATTAAGTAATTTAAAGTTGCTATAAAGTAGGTAACAAACATGAAATTGTATACTCTTAAACAAACACAATTACATTATGAATATAAATATGTAAAGGAGTATAACAGTTAAACTAAAGTCTCTTAAAGGAAAAATATAGATTTTTGTTTTATTTCCTTAAAAGACTTTAGTTTTTAGAGAGATTTTCAAGGGAGTAAGTAGAAATATATGTTTTAGTATGAGATGTCTATGTATTATGTAATTTGTAGTATGACAGTTCTTATGTTTTATAAATGACATTAACAATAACAATAAAATTTTTTGTTTATTATCTTTTAAATACGGTTATTTTTTTTTGTTTGTGTTTAGATGTAACATGTTATCTAGTTAATTAATTAATTATTATTTTTTAATATTTTTAATTTTCTTTAGTTTATTTTAAATCTAAATCTTCTTCTTCCTCTAATTGTTTGTTGCTATTTTTCCAACTGTTATACGATGGTATACTGCTATTGCTGTCACTTTTCTTCGAATCACTAAAATCACTAAAGGCGGCATTTTGTATGCCTTCATAGATTTTATAATTGCTAGCACTGCTATTTTTTTGGCCATAACTGCTGCGATCAGATGTTACACTCATACTCTTGGAAGTACCAAAACGATCGGTCTTATAGGCGGAGCTGGGAGTGCCGAAAATCAATTCAGCATCAGAGAGGGAACCGCCCGAACGGGTAAATTTGCCACTGCCCAAATGAGGAGGTTGGCTATCACCAAATATTATATCCAAATCTGAGCTTTTATTCATAGTAGTGGAACCTTAAACAAATAAACAAAAAAATTTTAATAAATTTATATTTTTTTGTAATTAAAAATACATTTAAAACATGCTTGTTGGTGCATAGCTTTTATTTCGTATTTGATTTAAAATGTTGAAATAAACTTTATTGGAAAGAAATTACAAAAAATGCCTGATTTTGTATTTTAAATAGAGCGTTAGGTGAATGAAAATGAGTGAGTGATGGCGTGATAAATTTTTGAAAAGTAAAATTATAAAATAAAAAAAGTACGGCAGAACGTTTTTTTTTGAAAAACTGCTATAGTGTTTATTTTAATTAGCAAGAGTTTGTATTTAGTAGTTGTAGTTGTTGTAAAGGTGCAAATTTTCAATACTCTTTAATTTATTTGTATTGTAAGCTTTTAAGCTCTTACAGTAAAAGCTCTCATATCAGGACCATGTACTTACATATCGTACATTTTTTATGGTTTAAGAGCGTGGTGTGTGTAAGTCTATATACATCTATCTGGCAGCCATCAACATTTGAAGTTTCTTGTTTTGGTTTTATTTGTTACTATAAGAAATTGTCTTGTTATGAGAGCTTTCACTGTAGGAATATGAATGCATTCAACATAGATACAAGTAAACACGCATACATACACACAACTGTAAGTAGTCAGAGGTTTCGGTTTTTTTATATTAAGAAATTTAATTTTATTGAAGTTATATACAAAGAAGTTCAGTTAGATTTTTTTTTTTTTGATATAAATGAAATCTGCAAATAGCTTTAATATTATATTAGAAAAAGAAGAAGGAAGAACTGTAGTATATGTGTGTTTTTTTTAATAAAAAAATCAGTGGAAAAAACTTTCACAAAGTATAGATTAAGCAAATTTTAATAATCCTGAGATATAAAAATGTTCTTAAAACATTCCGATTAATTTATCCATATCTCATTTATTTAAGTACAAATTGATTTGATTTTAAATACTAATTTTTTCTATATCCTAAAGAATGTGCATAATCAACAAAAAAATTAATAAGTTATAATTTTGTGGTGAAAATTATGGTTCCACATACATATAGACAGACAAAGCATTAACAAGTATGTTGTTTATTTCCTTAAATGTTATTTATTTGTTATATCTCAAATTATTTTTGAAATACTAAGGAACATTAGCTGCATTCTCTAAAACTGAACTTCAATGCATATAAGGACAATTAAATTGTTGAATTATTAAATATTAGTATTTGTATTGAGGTAGATAAATTATCCTTAGTAGACACCAAATTTATTTAAACGTATATTCTTTTAATTGACACAATTAGCATGCATCCATAATTTGTACTTATGTTTATATAAATATCAGATATTCTTATGTAAACACAGACATTCTTAAGCTATGAGAGGGATGCCGCTTAATGATTTCAAAAAGGCAACACACATACATATATTAAAATGATAATGGAATCTCACAATTTGATAGTTTTAAAAGCTTTTGTTTTCAGAAAGTTTTTTAATACAATGACTTTTCTACTACATAAAGTAACTTAATAAAGGATTAACAAATCCATCAAATTTTGGTTAACTTTAAATAATTTTTGAGAATGAAAATCAATATGTTGCCACCTTTTACTGCTAATATGCGGAACTTAATCATGGATGCTGTTGGCTCCAGGACGATTTTTGTGAAGGCTTTTCAAAAACGTTTGTTTTATAGAAAACATTAATGATTAATGATATGATTTTAAATTCTCATTCGAATTGAGAATGTTAAGAAAACGATATTTAATATATTTTTCTTTTTATACAAAATTTTTGATAAATATTTATCTTATAAAAAAATTGATCGACAATTTGCTTTTGAATAAAAAAGTTTTTATTTTTATAGAAAATTTTCGATCAACTTTTATATTAAGAAAATTTTCAGTCAATTTTTATTTTATAGAAAATTTTCGACAAATCTTGTTTTTCTTTTGCAGAAAATTTTCTATTTACAGAAAATTTTAGATAAAATTTCATTTTTTGAAAAATTTCCATAAATTTTATTTTTATATGAAATATTCAATATGTTTTTCTTTTCATATAAAATTTTTGATAAATCTTCTTCTTATAAAAAATTTTAGATCAATTTGCTTTTGAATAAAAAAATTTTCAATAACTTTTCTTTTTATAGAAAATTTTCGACAAATCTTGTTTTTATAGGAAAGTGCGATCAATATTCTTTTACAGAAAATTTTCTATTTACAGAAAATTTTAGATAAAATTTCATTTTTTGAAAATTTTCCATAAATTTTATTTTTATATGAAATATTCAATATTTTTTTCTTTTTATACAAAATTTTTGATAAATCTTCTTCTTATAAAAAATTTTCGATCAATTTGCTTTTGAATAAAAAAATTTTCAATAACTTTTTAATTTTATAGAAAATTTTCGACAAATCTTGTTTTTATAGGAAAGTGCGATCAATTTTCTTTTACAGAAAATTTTAGATGCATTTTCTTTTTCTGAAAATTTTCGACAAATTGTCATTTATTTTTTTTTAGGATATTTTCGTTAAATTATCTTTTAATACGAAATTTTCGAAAAATTTTCTTTTTATTTTTAAGTTTTTTTTTAAGAAATTTTAGAAAAATATTCGTTTTATAGAAATTTTAAGAATTTTTTTAGGAGATTTATTTCAAAAATTCAAAAAATTTTGAGAATTAAAATATATTTTAAAATGGCGATTTTTGGAGACATCGATCTTTATTTTTTTTGGACATTAGGAACATTTTTCTGGCAACGCTGCGTGTAGGAAAATTTCGAATATCATTCTGAATTTAAGAAAAGGAGAAATTGTACAAAATTTTTTCAAAAAATACTTTCAATTGACCTTAACTTAGTACTATTTCTAATTAGATGGTGTCGCAATTTCTAAGCCAATTTGTGTATTTGTGAAAATATTTTGATTTTATAATATAAGTGCATATAAAAATACAAAAGCTTAAAAAAATTATAAAAATACTGAGATGAGATAAAAGCTATTGTGTGAATGGGCGGTGAAAGATAAAAATAAAAATAAAAGCAATTGAAATAAATTTAAATTAAAATTCCTAAACAGATTTTATTGTTTAAATATGAGATAATAATACTAATACAGTGAACAAGTAATTCAAGTTCAAGACAAATTATAGGACTTTATATAAATATTTCTTTAGTTTAAGTCCACTTATTGCCACTTTTGTATATTTTAAAAAATATTTTTATTTAATGCTTGCGAGTTTCCCTTATGAAATTTTAAAAAAGGATCTCCAGAGATCTCTTATATCAGGCATATATTTTGAAATTATTAAATTAATTTCATAGCTGTAGCTTCTGTCAATATTCTCTGAATCATTTTACACACATGACCGTAGAGAATATACGAAATTTATAATATATGTATTCGTAATAATGACATTACAAAATTATTTGTGGTACAATTGTCAAAAATAGTTTTGAATTTTATATTCGATATCGTTCTAAGTAATAAGATTTTTAAGATATTTTATAAATACAAATACATATGTAAGTATATTTTAATACATTAAAAGCAGTGGTGATTTTGTGTGAGTTCTCATCTCAACGTGCATGTTTGCAATTGTATGTTTAATATTTATTTATTTGTAAGTACTATTTTGCTGTTGTATTTATTGTATATAAATACATACTTTGTTTTTGTTAAAATGGATGCAATAATTTTGTATTTGTTAATGCTGTTTTGATTGCTTTTTTTTGAAAAAAAAAAAAAAATTATAGAGCAATTGTAAAAAAAAATCATTGAACTTACAAAAAATTGAACTAAAGAGTGGATCATCGTTTCACCACTTGTACGAGTATTGTCTGTCTATTGGTCTTATTTATTTCTTTCTTTTAAATATTCAATAAGTGACACTTGACCTTCTATTTATACTTGTTCTATATTACACACAAGTATTTAAACTCTTTACAAAAAAATAATTATTTAAAAATACAAGACAATATTACAAAATAACGACGAACTCATTGACAATTTAACGAAAACATAGAATTCAAATGGGGAGTAACAGAGTGATGATGAATGTCAGACAGGCAGGCTGGCTGGTTTGTTGGTTGTTTGTTTGGTTAATTGACACCATTAAATAATTAATTGATTTAATATTTAGTAACGCGTTTTGGGAATTTTCTTTAATACATTTGAATTTCATGCGATTTTATAAAGAAAAACACATTCTTTTGTTTCGAAAATATTTTCAAGGTTCATGCTTTGGATTTATATTGTAACGATGACTTTTTAAAGGGAATCGATTTTTTAGGTACGCGTTTTTATCTTTTCTTTCTGGTTTGAATAATTCAGGCTATTATATCGTTTAGAAAGCAAAAAAAGTAACAGTATGAATGGATTTCATTTATGGATCAATGCGTTTTATGTAGAATGATGGTGGTGGTGATGATGTTGATGATAATGGTTGATACGCTGGTTGAGGATTGAAATGAAGATATGGACCTATATATTTGAAGTTATGGGTGAACATTTAGGATTTACGTAGTGTAAGGCTGACCAGCAATACACCCACGGCTAGATAATTACCATTGCTTTCGGATCTTGAGTATGAGGGTCGTGTATACGACGGCAAGTCCGTAGTTGCATTATAGCCATTCGAGGCGGCTGCTGTTGATTGAGCATCTTCACTGCCGGTGGCTGGTACAGTGACCGCTGCAGGGGCACTATAAACACTGGCCGATCGTGTGCCAGTGTTCAAGGGAGCTGTTATAGCTGTTCTCCAATCATTGCTGGTGTTGGCTGTTTCATTTCTCAACTTAGTGTTTGTGGTACTCTGGCTGCCCAGACTTGTAGAAGCTGTGGCATTGCTTACTGTATTACCGGTAGCTGTTGTAGTATCCATACGTGTTATGGTTTCGATGGAAGTAGAACTACCATAGATGTAGCTGGTTTTGTCTTTGTTAGAAGCAGTCGAACTCTGATAGGTGGTACTGGAATTAGTAGCAATCGATGCATTTTGAGGAGGTGGTGGCGGTGGTCTAGATGGTGGTGGCGGTGATTTGAAATTGCTATCTGTACGAGCATTTATGCGTGAAGAAATCGACGATGAAGAAATCGAAGATGAAGATGTAGTAGAAACACCTCCTATGGTTGTGGTGGTAGTGCTGGTTTTCATGGCACCCTTATCAAAGGGATTAACACGTTCTTGTGGTTCAAAATTGGTGACTGGTTTATATTTAGACTCTTGTTCATAGTTGTCTAAAACGCTGGAAGAAGGCTTGCTGCTGGAACTCACACTACCGGCGGTGAGTGTTGAAGTGGACGAAGTGTCCGAACGAGCATCAACTGGTTTTTCGGCGGGCTTGGGAGTGGGTTGTGTAGAGACCACAGAATCACCCAGACCCGAAGAAGCTGAAGTGCTCGATTTACCAGATGTAAATGAAAATTGTTTGCCCAAGAACGAGCTACCGGCACTGGTGAGACCACTGACGCTTATGCCACCCACGCCACTGGTAGGGGCACTACCACCACCACCACCGCTCTCACCAGTTATGCTATGACCCGATTCACTCGCTGTTCTTCCGCGTTTTTTGTTGGCTAATTCCTACATGTCACCAAATATGCCCGCAAAGGTCTTTCTAAGGTTCTTCATGGTGTCCTCCGCATCCTCGACTACTGAGCTTTGAGTTTGCGGAGGACGTTGAGCGGTCCTGGAAGCTGAAGAAATATTCGAAGCCTGTGAAGTTTGCGAATCGCGTCGTGGCAGACCACCAGCCGGAGCACTGGTCGTGGATGTACTATTTTCTTCGGGTACCTCGGAGATGCTACTGCGACTGCTGAGACGTCCAATAGAGCCCACAGCTGGTGAAGTACGTTCGGGTATAGGTGGTGGACCACCCATGGGTGCTGGTCTTGGACCAGTGGGTGCTACAGGTGGAGGACCCATTTCATCGGTAGGGCTTTGACCACGTGAGGACACCGATGAACGTGATGGTAATTTACCATAATTACCTGAAGCCGATTGTTGTTGATGCATGCCAGGGCGACAGACATTCTAGATAAAATTTGGAAAGGGGTTAATCAAAATTTTTGTTGTTTTGAGGTGATTGCCTTACCTGCATACGAGAAGTTACTAGATCAGCAATTTGTCTACGATCATCTTCTTGTGTGTCGCCCATTAAAGCGAAAGTACTATCGGATGCTTTGATTATATACTCACGACCATCTTTACCCACAACAACAGAAACTCCGCATACCTCCATGCCGCCAAAGAGTTCAGAGATCTGGTAGAGGAAAATGATAAAAAATATGTATTAATGCTATCTTTTAACATAACTTTTCAGTTGATAGGTTATGAGGGAGGTAAAACGAATACGAAAAACCTAACCGAACGAATTTGATCGTTTGACAATTATAAGAATTATAAGAAGGTACAATAAATAAATAAATAAATGTAGATTAAATTAAATAAAATAAAAAGAGCATTGCACAGCGAGGCTCAATCGAAAATTTTTGGAAATATATCTGTAAATTCTAATCGACATATTGGATTTTTATACAGGCATAGCAGAGGAGTATTCAATTTTAAATTTGGAAGGGCTCCCACATACCCCTCAGGAGTGTTGCTATCGGAGTTAAAAGTTGGGTATCACTGACATGGACAATTTTTAACCTCTTGCCAAATTTTTGTTTCTTATCCTATTTCAAATATTTTTCATTTTAACAAAGCCTTAGATAAGGCCCATGCTTGCATGTTTCAATTTATCTTTGTTTATTCATTTGAAATTTCAACTCAATTTTTGCAAAGGTTTTGGTCCAGTTTTCTCAATATATAGCCCAATATTTTCGACCGATTTAATTAGATCTTTTTGTAATCACCTAAATAATAAAAATACATTTCGAATAAAAAAAACTTGTATGACGATATCTTTGTGGAGTTCAAAAATATACGAATTTAAAAATGAAATCTGACTTTTTATATTTCTAAAATGTTCTAAAATACCAAAGCATGGATCTACAAACATAATGTAGTTTCGGAAACTTTGATGTGTTATTACAAGTTTGCCGGCGGCTTTTTCCAAACCTACAATGTAGACTTTATAGCAAAATTAAAAAAATCCATTTTTGCGATTTTCGCCGGTTTTTTAGGAATTTCGGGATTACGTATTGTTTCGTTCAACTTTTAATGATTATTCTTGATTTTTATTTTTTTGCTCACAAAATAAAACTTATACCTCATGAAATGATTTTTAGTAAAAAATATGTTTCTTATCTCTAATTTTTATTTATATTTTTTTTAAATCAAATTTTACAAAAGTTATATTTTTTACCTATTTTACAAAAAAAAAAAAAACAAATTTTTAGTGAAAAATAAAATTTTTACTAAAATCTGATTTAAAAAAAAAAAGATTTTTATAAAAAAAATTAAAAAAAAACTTGAATTTAAGTTCTTGCAACTGTAAAAAGAGTTGATTTAATGGGTTTGTGCCTTAACTAATTTAAATCGAGAATCAAAAAACTGTTTGGTTCTCGGTAATGGCAACTACTTATTAAAATAGTTTTTTGGTAATGAGGCATCATTATTATTTATTATTGGCCAATAAATACCGAAGGTATGTCCATTATTTTATGTGATATGTTTTTGCTGAAGTCAATATATTTTAGGTGTTACAAAAGTATTTATTTTGACAAGTTACTCATAATCCTTGATACATTCAATTTTGCAACTCAAACTATTCCATAAATCTGTAATTTCACGATGGTACTCCAATGGACATAAAATGGTAAACTATATTTAATTTTTGTTTTATATAAACAATTTGCAAATCATTATCTCTTTTTTAAATTTAGATTATGCCGTCAGTAATCCTGATTAATGGTCTATGGCGTCATGTTTCGTAGCTCTAAATAAGAAGTTAAAGAACCAGTTTTTTATGTGCGGCTAACTTAGCAGTCCTTAAAAGGAAATGTTCCAGTAAACTGATCCAACATTAAAATTGTAAATATTCAATAAAAATAAAGCAAAAGAATAATAGATGTCCCAAACGATACTTTCTATACCCTCAATAGAATAGTTTTTTTGAAACAATTGTGAATACCATAAAGCCAGCAGTAGAATAGTACTTCTAATCGAATATATGCGAGTATATGCAACCGACAAAATTCGATTGGCTAAAAATTCGGTTGCCATAACGAATCTGTTTTCTCTGTGTGGGGATAAGCTAGTTCCGATGCTGATTTCGTTGGTTGCTTAAGCCAGCTCATCAGGAAACCTTTTCCAAATTTTAGAAAGGCTTAAAGTTTCTTATATATAAAAACTTATTTAAACTCAATGAGAATTAAATACATTTTAAGTACAAACATCAAAGCTTTGACAAAATACAATAATAAACCAAGATTTTATTTTTTCTTACATTCATTTTTACACTAGGTCAATTTTTTTTCCGACTCTGAATGCAAAATTTACTAAAAACTATTTTAGAAATTATGTATATTCCCATAATTTAAAACTCTAAAGAAATTGCAAGCGCCTGTGCAGAAAAAAAATTAATTTTTAGTAAAAATTTTGATCCCTTTGCTTTAATGAAAAATTTTACTTCGCGTACAAATTTTGATTTTTTAGTAAAAATTGTAATTTCCCAGCAAAAACGTTGCTTTCCTGGTAAGCTAGCAGGTATAATTGGAAACAAAAATAAACTACTTATTTTTTGCCTGAATAACTAGTTATTTTTATTCGACTTGTCCTCAAATTCATGTAGTTATTTTTTGACTCTAGGTGTACTCAAAAATATGTACCTAAACGAAAACAAAAATAAAAAAAAAAAAATTTTGCCGTCAGTGAGACTCGAACTTGGACACACACTAACCATTCGTTTTTACTGACTAACGTCTTACTCAGTACACCATCTCGCACATAGCATCCTGGGCGACAAAAACTCTATTTAGTTTACAATATCTTTTTAGACATTTTGTTATAAAAAACTAGCAGCTTCAGAATGGGGTTGAACCGACAACCTTCTGGTTGTTAATCCGGCGCTCTACTACTTTAATAAGTAGTTGTTATTACCGAAAACCAAAAAGTTTTTGCTGGGTTTTAGTAAAAGTTTTGATCTTTAGTAACAATTTTGATTTTTAGTAAAAATTTTGATTTTATTGGGAATTTTATATATTTTTGAGCAAAAAAAATAATACTCACAAATAATCACTATTTTTTGAATTTTATTTTAAAACTCATAGTCATCACGGTCCTTGAGAAGGACTATGGACACCAATTTTTTTCAAATAAATTCTATTGTCTAGCCGATGTAATTTTTATTTATATGCAAAAAGATCGAAATCAATATTTTTTAAACAACCAAAATTTAGAATAAAATACAATGTATCCTTATCTTGGAATTGTTCATTAAAAAACGATGGGAATTAATACATACATCTAATATTTTGTTCATATTGTAGAAAAACTTCCAGCGTTATTTATTTAGCAGATATTATTAAATTTTTACTTACCTCATCTACCCAGGTTTTATATTTTTCAGTTAGAGTAATTTGTTCCAGCATAGCTGAACCCTGATTAGTTTTCCAATTGCCAGTAATAGATTTGCGCCTATAAAATTAAAAATTATTATTTAAACAAGTTTAAAACTGAATAAATTAAAATTTACATTAACATAGAAATTTGCATTAAAAAATTCTAAAGGGAGAAGAAGTAATTTCCCTCTAAGATTTTTTAATTTGTAATAAAAATATTTTAACTTCAATATTTGATACAAATCTGATCAAATTGTTATTAGATACAAATTATTTTACTTATTTTACATAAAAAAGACCACACAATATTTGGGGATTAATTGAAAGACATTAGATGAGAATTTAATGAAATGTCAACAGTTTGTCAGTACTTCTGATAACTGGCAAATATTGCGATACTGACATAAAGGTCTTACAGCAGTAATTAACCTGTCCTGGACATAATTAATTAAGATATCTTTTTCTGAATGTTCAATTAGTATAATATCTATTGACATTGTCTATTTGCCTCATTAGATTTCGAATCTCAACCAAAAACACAAATACAAATATTTTGATAATAAAACCATAAATTTTTTTTTATCAAATCCAAAGAGAGAGCTTAAATTGTAAACGAGTATAGGATATCTGTGTTCTCTTTAGTGATTACTTACATAAATGCCTTGTAATTGTTGCCAATCTTTTGAATATGCACATCGAACTTTGCATCAATGTATGGTTCAATAGTGCAATAGCAATGACCTTCAAAACCGGTGCCAGTTACAAGGCCGGCTGCATCTTGCAGACCCATTTGATTTTCAAAACGTGCCGTAGCCATACCACCATGACAATGGCCTGCCTTCAAAACACACGGGAATTTTGTCCAATTAAGCTGGAAATAGATAAAAGAAATAAAATATTTTGTTGGTAAAATAAATAAAATATAAGTATTTAATGTTATTTGCTGATAAAGGGGAGCAATTAGTTCAATTTTTGTTTTTAAAACAAACTTACTCTTACTTATGACTGCGAATGTATGTGTGCAATTTGTTTGTCAGTAATGTGTGTGTATTTTATGGTTATTAATATTTTGGCTAAAAGCCAAAATATAAAGACCAAGTTGCAAGTGCAACAAAATATAAACAAGAAAACCCAATAACAGCTAAAATAATCGTACAATAATAAGTACATCATCATTATTGAATGAGCTGGTTGCTACCAAGAAATTGTATTGTTAATTATTCACCATTGAATGGCATACGATGGACGGATGAATATTGAGGCAAGGAAAAAAGTGTTTGTTTGCCAATAATAAAAATTATTATAATAACATTATTTCTATTTTGGTAAAATTCCCTAAACGTTACTGGGGTCCAATTATTTTGCACAAGTGTTTTACAAAGTGGGATTAAGTAAAGGTTTAAGTGGAGATTATTTAATAAAATGTTGTGATTGTTTTGGTTTCAATAAGATCACAAGTATAGAGTGTATATATTAATTACAATCTGCTACAAAATGGTCTTTTTTATTTTCACTCGAAAAACGACCTAATGTACAGTGGTTGAAATAAAAATTCTAACGGCATTAAATTCGCTACTGGATAATAACAAAGTCTAGTATTGAATTTTGTATTGAATTGCTTAAATAACTAATTTATACACAACTTGTGCTTTGTTAAAGCTTGATTGAAAGTCACGCCCACATTTTACGCCCACTTTTTAAAAACAGATATTATTTACGTTATTGATGAAGAGAATTACATCAAATTCTACTCACGAATTACACGAAATATGATCTATGATTAAAACGGTTTATTTACTGAGAACTACGCCCCATTACGCCCACAACTATGTTGCCATATTTACGACAATGTTTCTTTCTAATTTTAAAACCTATAAATATGATATTTAGGCCGTATGTAGTACATATTATTGAATTAGTAATAAGATATGACAGAACTTTTCGGTTCAGCTCCTTTTAATATATTTGAGTC
The DNA here is from genome assembly GCA_932274085.1 of Protocalliphora azurea. Taxonomy (NCBI): domain Eukaryota; kingdom Metazoa; phylum Arthropoda; class Insecta; order Diptera; family Calliphoridae; genus Protocalliphora; species Protocalliphora azurea. Next base: position 202,207,472 of record OW026519.1, on the reverse strand, counting down.
ATAATATTATGTTGATACTGCATACATACCCTTTAGAGTGATTTCCGAATGTCGGCTTTATATGGGAGCTATACCTAATTATGGATCGATACTCATAAAATTCCCCACTTTGCTTTTTACTTATATAAAAGTTGTTTGTATCAAATATAATCGTAATACTAACGTTTATATGGGATTTATATACGTTAAAGTGATTTTCGGCTGAAGGGTTTATTGATAATTTATATTGATATACACATATTGATAATTAAATAAAATTTATTTATTATTTTATATTATAAGCATTTATGAGTATTAAACCTCTATTTCGGGATGACATTTATATGGGGGCTAGGTGAAATAATGAACCGATCATAACCAATTTCAGTAATCTTCGTCCTTGTACCAAAATAATTATTCATGGCAAATTTCATCGAGATATTTATAAAAAAGCGAACTGCACTTTGATAAAAGAAGGGTGCATTTGGAATCAGTTACTGTGTATAATAATAAACCAAATTAATAAACGAAAAAAACACTTTAAATATGCTATCACAATTGCTACTTTATAATTATTTATAAAACTAGATAAACATAGACAATAAACATTCATTCTTTAATTAATATATACCTATTAATATATACCTTAATTAAAAAAAAACACTCACTGAGTAAATAGGCACCTATTCTTTCAATACACTTGCAAAACTAAAATAAAAATATATCAATTTACTCTGTGGAGTATTGGTAATCATACACTATAAAATATTTATCGATTTAAAGCTTCCAAGATTTGAATTAAATGGAGCTGAATCAGTGATTTCGATCACTGAGTAATGTAGGCTATAGATCTTCTTGATGCATAGAAAACCAAGTAAAAAATTCAAAAGACACTTTGAGATATTTTGAGATATTTCGAAAAAACCGTATATCTGCACTAAAAACTTCCAGCCGGAAGATCAATTCTTAGTAGATAAAGACATCCCTAACAGAAATAATAATATTTACTCGGATAGCAAAGGTACTATTAAGGTCTTTAGGAACAAAAATTTTTCATCCAGAGTCCTCCGTAATTGCAACAGATCACTGATGGAGATTAGCCTGTACTACAATTTGCACTTCATTTGGCCATCATAGCAGAACCTGAAGTGTGTCGTCGAAACTGTCCTCCATACTGGCATACAACCCAGGGCAGCAATTCTCTGACACGATAGGACCTGTTTCTGCTAGCAACAGACATGATTGTCTTGTACTATATAGGTGCACCAAATGCTGCGCTATCCAGCCCGCCTGCTGAGACTTCAGTCACTCCTAAGTATACGTTTAACATTTCTTACAACAGCAGTTAACTTGTCGCTGACATGAGTAAGATGAAACAGAAAGTTGATTATCTTCCATATCGCATATCTGAGGCTAATATTGCCAGATCGAATGAGCGGAGGACGACTTTGAGATAACCTGCCCTTAAGCAGTATTATCTCAGTTTTATTCATCGCCATTTCTCCTGAACGATCGGCCCACATGATAGTTTGACCGCATATGCATACACCTTGAATGAATGGCCGATATACCTCAACAGAGGATCCATCATAATGTTCCATATAAAAGGATCACAGATAGAACTCTGTGGACAGACATGAGAAACATCCCTTCGAGCTGTAAGTGTTGCTGGCGACAACCACACAAGCCTTTCTGCCGCTGAAAGGCTAACTCCCGGAAGCCCACTTTTTCTAACCTACGAAGGCCACTACCTCACGAGATTAGTCAATCGTACACTTAAAGTTTAAAAATATGCAGACGACTCACTAACACTACTACTAAGATGTAACCAGACTCCTGGGCACTCCTACCTTCTCGACCCAGAATTGGAACTTAGAAGTTCTCTCATTGGCGTCTTCCTTCAGTCGATTCATCATGACTCTTTCCAGCATTTCTGCAAGTATTGGAAGCAGTTGATGCTCCGATAAGAACGATGATTACTCCCCATTCATCATAAGCCTTCAAGAGCAAGACAAGGAGAGCACATTTCCAAGCCCCAGGAATGTAGCCCTCACTAACACACTTACCAAATATTATCTGCAGACACTCAGAATGGCTTTTACACATCTCTCCAGTCATACCGTCCATACCCAGCGACTCTGCTTCTGACCCGGAAAATACCATTCATGATTTTCGCTCTTTAAAAGACTGGAGGACCATCTGCCTGATTAGGAGAAAATCATTAGCAGTATAAGCACTTGGAAAAAAAAATCCCTCAAAGTTTGTCAGTACTTTCTCTCCAAGTCGACAATGTAACATCGCCAACTTGGAGAGATACGATAAATCTTACCCCAGTGGTCATCCCTATTGTCCCGTACGAAACTCCTTCAATCGTCCGCTTTAACTGGTATATTCTAAAGTTGGGCCGATAGTCAGTTCAAAGCTGAGTAAGATCATCATCGTTAGCATGTCCTGCCCTCTGGAAACGAATTCGGAGTTGTCTGACGGTGATATAGAAGGCAATAGTTCAACAGACATGCTTAACAGAGAAAGTGCTATCACAGTGTTCAGTTCAAGCCGATCTAAAATGATATCGTCTCTCTCTATCTCTAGATAGTTAAATTTTTTCTATTGGTGACTAGTCTCACTGTCACTGGGGTTATGCATAACGATTTTTGTACCACTCACTTTCTTTGCTCTATCGGAGAGAAGGAGACGGTTCCTAGGTGTACTCTTCCTTGATAATCTGAATGATCTATATAGTCTGGATGTTAAGTTAATCTTGGACTTGTATAAATAGTTTGGGTCGCTTCATGGCATTTATTTGGCATTATCTAGTTTTGTACTTATGATACCACAAAGGGACGAGCTGTTGGCCTAATTGAATTTGGAGCTCGGTTCAATGGTCATTACAACCTAGCCTTCCGAAAGCACTAGCTGGAAGAATTCGTTTCTGGCCTCAAAAGCAGAGAGAAGTGGTTTTGGGATGGAATCCATTAATGGAAAGAATTATTGTTTCCGATGGAAAATAATTTAAATAAAATACATTGTATTTTTATCATGAAATGAACATTGATTTTTCATTAAAAACTGTGGCAATTAATGTATATATCTAATGGAAAAGATAGTATGAAGCAGAAAAACTGATACAATAAGGGAAATGTTATGGTGATTCGAATCGGATACTGGGTTACTACGCTAAATTATTTAACCGACAACAAATGTCTAATGCACCTAAAAATTGTGTCAGTTCAAGACGGGCGTCATATTTAGGTTTCAAAATAACGCAGACAGAAAAGTCTATGAGGACTTTTCCCTATTCCCTATTGTATAATTATAGTCCACAAAATTTACCAATCTCCAAACAGAAACTAAAAGAACAATTTCTGATTGCAACTTGTTTATGGTCCTGCAAATCGAATGCTGATAATGATACGAGTATGTTCCCTAACGTTCCCCAAAGGGTAATTAAGTTTTTAGAATATCATTTGCAGGAATGATTTTTATGTCATTTGGTATTCTTATTAGGTTATGCAATTTTTGTAATAAAAATATAGATCCAAAGCATAAAAGGCTTATAATTTAGTAAATCGGTAATAATTTACTTAAGTAAAAGCTGTTAAGTTTTTATGTTTCAAATATATTGTTCTCCTCAATAGATTAATATGTATTTTGTTGAGCTTCCAATGAAAATGTTATTTAACCATTTTGGCCAACAGCATATTTTTAAATTTTTTTCTTTTAAAAACATATACTGGGATATTTTTTATTTTAGTGTATTTTAAGGCATATTTTACTCTTAAGGGCATAATTAACTATTATTATATATATTAACTATTCTCTATTTTTTATTATTATCGTATTAATTTTCTTATCTAACTGAGAATTATTTTCATATTTGAAGTTAAACGAAATTTGTTAATTTTCTGATGAAATATAGCAGCTATTAAATTATTATATAATATAGCAGCTATTAAATACTAAATAATTACATTTAGACCATTTGTTTTGTCACCTTTAAGTGCACACCCATAATGTCTCTAAAAACGTGTGAAACAACTATAAATTTTTATAATTTTAATTAGATGGCTTTCTCGGAATGTGTCGGTGTTATGCGCCGCCACTTAATAATTTTAAAATTGTGTATCAATTAATTATTCAAAACATTTTATTGATTTAGTTAAGTGCTGAAAATATATTTTAACATATTTTCAACTCATAAATGTCTTTCCTTTTTCTTAAGTATTTATTTAATTGTTATTTTCTTTTCATTTCAATAGAATTTCTTCGAAACAAAATTGATTCATTTTTCAAAAATAACGTCAGTGTGTAAAATTAAAACTGATATTATATTTTTATATTTTTATTTTTTTGCTTTTAAACACACATTTTCGCTAAAGTATACACAGATGTAAAAATGTTTTTCAATGAATAGTAGTGCATAACAAAAAAGGAAATTTTCTGTATATTTTCTTTAATTCATCATATTTGTTTAAATGCATAAAAATACAATGTGTAGGTATTCCTACGATCTTGGCAATGAATTAGCACTTAGATTAAATTAAATGAATATATAATATTTAGACATTTTTAAAATGTTCAAAATTAAACCTTAATGGGAAAAGTGATAGATAAGAGATTAAGAATTAAAAAGAAAAAAATCGAACTTTGAATGAAAAGTGACCAATATATATGTTTGAAGGAGAATTATAAACTTCTATACACTTGCTAATTTCTGCTGCGAGGCAAATATATTTAAATTTTTTTTTTTTTTATAAGAGAAATAGCTTTTACTTGAGACAAATCCCCTGATATGTGCGTGTCTTAATATTTAGTTTAATTTTATTTGACACTGTTCACACTTATTTAAAATAATAGTCACGCTTGTGAATTTATTTGAAAATAAGTTAAATCTCAATTAACTCAAAGATTTTACACCTTTTTTCATTTAAATATAAACTAAAATTATTACTCCTTTAATTGAATATATTGATAATGTATTGTGCACCCTTTTATTCATTTGTGGTTTAATTTCAAATACACACATTCCTTTAAGTCATACGACAAACGCATTTGTCATTTTTTTTTTGCTTTTGCCCACATTCATAATCTAAATTCCTATTTATAAGAGTACAGATGAGAGGAGGGTCTAACCGACTGACTGACTGATATGTATGTGTTACGTTTCAGTTTTATTTTCATATTTGATGATGTCATTAAATTGCTAATAAAAGGCAGGCATTTTTGATATCAATAAGTAAATTGTGACGCTTAGACAATGGGACCAAAGTAAGAAAAATATGGGGAAATATCCAAAGTAATTAATATAATTTATTTTATTTAAATGTTTTACAACAAAGGATGCAATTGATAAAACATTAGTTTATCATTCCATTTGTAATTTCTTTCATATTCATTTAGCTGTGTCTGTTGAAATCAACTTTCCGAAGGCCTTTGATAACTTAGACTTATGAAAGATGCATCTTTATACGGTTGAAGTCATCGGAAATTTGGTATTAAAAATTTTTAAAATCGTATAATATTTATTAATGAGATAAAAAAAACATTTTTTTTCAGAACATGTTGAATTTTAAAACCCACATTTAAACTACGGTTTTCAATCTTTTAAATACGTTACAAAGTTCTTCAAACAAAAATGTCAGCAAAAAGGTATATTTCCACCAACAATCTAAATTTTCAAGAAAAGATTGAATTTCTACCACAATTTATAAAAAAAAAAGAAATTACGCACAAATTTTATTTCAACTAAAAATCAGAATTTTCATCAAAAATTAGATTTTAAAATTTATTCATCATAATAACATGAAGTGTAGATAAGCACTCCAACTACTTATTATTTAAAATTCTTTAACATCTATTCTTGAATTAATCTTAACTAACATTAAAATCCTAAGCAGAAACACTATGAAATTTTATCCAATTATCCTCAAGCAACAGGTCTCTAATTATTTTTTAAATCTTAATTTCCAAAAAAAAAAAAAAAAAAAAAAAAAAATAATAATAATAATTTTTATTTAGGAATAAATTACAGTTTATTAAGAATCATAATTGACTATGGTGCCAAAATTTTAATCCCAAAACTCACTCAAATTCTTTAAGATATGTTGCAAATATTAGTATTTTTTGTGATATTTTCTCTGCAAATACAAATTTTCAAAATCATTTCATAACTTATTTTAGCATTCATGAAAGACCCATTGCTGAAGGGTAGAACTGATAGTACTTTTTTACTTATACATTTTAGTTTATAATACTGTTGAAGTTGTAGATAAAAATAAAGTAAAATTAAAAAAATGTTTTAAAATTAAACAAGTAAGAAAAGCAAGAGACATCATGAAGATAAGATTCCCAAGAAATTATTTTAAATTGAAACTGTTGATGTTAGTAATGAATCAAATATGAATGATTCTTGCACTGAATCACACACACCTTATGGAGTTAAACTTGTCAATAAATATTGAATTTTCCTGTGGTTCCAATGGTTATTGGAAGCAGACAGGATTTATGTTAGCTGTAGAGTGTGAATAAGTCTAGCAGATTTCAGAAATATATGTTCTATGTCCAGATACAATCTGGAATCGGAGATATATAATTTAAAAAAACGTATTTTTTTCATATGAAACTATGGGAAAATATGTACTTTATTAATGGCTCCAATTGGTATCGAAAGCAGGTATGAATCAGAATTAATTTATATCTAGATTAATTGTGAGATCACAGATTTCGAAAAATGTATTTTCTCTAATGAAAAACTGGAAAAATATAGAATTTTCAAGTTTCTCCAATGGGTATTGGGGTCAGACAGGAATTGGGTCAGCGGGAGAGAGGTCCATACTCAATCTAGAATCGGAAATGTATAATTTTGTTTTTTTACGCTGCGATTATAAGCAAAAATATGCATTTTTAAAATGGCTCCAAAAGGTATTGGGAAAAGACATGAATCAGGTAAGCGGCAGTGTGGGAATAACCTCGAAGATTCCTGAAATATATGACCTGTTTTCGGATTCAATCAGGGATCGGAGAAATATAGAAATATAGTTCTAAAAATGTGTTTTTCACTATAAAAATATGAAAACATTTGGAATTTTTAAATGGCTCCAATGGGTATTAGGAACAGACATGAAGCGGATCAGAGACAGAGTGGAAACAGCCTAGGACTATTACATTCCAGAAATATTTTGAAATTAGTGTTTATCACAATATGGAATTTTCAGGTTGGTTTTCACTATGAAAATATAAAATTTTTAGTGGCTCTAATAGATATGGGGGCAGACATTAATCGGGTCAGTGGCAAAAGGGAAATAATCTAGGAGTTGTAAATTCCAGAAATAAATGTTCCATGTGCAGATTAAAACTTAGGTCGGAGGTATATACACATTGAAAAAAATCAGTTGGAAATTCGGTACTATTCAAAAAAACAAAAAAAAAATAATATAGAAATTCAAAATTTAATGATTGATTGTTAGTGAAATATTGTAAAAATTTTTCATATGATGAATAAAAAAATCATAATTGTAACCAAATTGAGGTTTTTATAATTACAATATTAGGTAATTCAATGAGAACTAACCTGTATTGGTTTTTATATCGCAAGTATAGGTCTTTGCAATCGAAAATTTATTTAAAATAAATTTTTAAAGCCAAAAAGAAAAAAGAATTTTAATCACGGTGATCAATAACAGAATTTAAAAATAAAAAAAAATCTTTTGGGATCACAGATTTGTTAATTATTATTGGGGTATAAAATGTCCATATTCGCAACAGAAAAATATGTAAGTATGTATGTACATAAACATTAAATTATTTCTTGATACCATAACAGAACCGATATCCATGGATGTTAATGGGTAAGAAAGTCAGTGCATATGTTGAATTATATAAATATGAATGAGAAATTAAAATGTCTTGTATTGATTTGCTGATAGTATCCTACTGATGATCTGAACAAAAAAAAAAAAAAAAATATCTATGCATTGATCGGCCTCAGCATTTGCAAACACCCTGGATAGACCACGGAAATCAAATTTAAATCCAATTTCGCTAGCTATATGCAGATTTAACGTTGTACTTATACAAAATTGTGTTTAACGAATTCTTTCGCAATAGAAATCAAGACTGTCAAATTATTTGAAGACAAGGTGATACCAATTTGACACAAAATTTCAAAATAAAAGCGTCTGTAATGCATTTTTGGTTTTTTGTTTCCTAAATAATTGTATTTGTTTTTATTATATTGTTTTTAAATAAAACCCAATAAGCATTTTTCTTGGAATTAAGATATAAGAAAAGTTTAATTCCAGTTATAAATACAAATTTCAAGTATTGAAATACAGTTCTAATACACTTTTATTCAACAGCATACACCAGTGAAAAGGAAGCTTGAATTCAATCACATTAACATTACAATTTTAATACTTTCAAGTATTCAATCACAGTGAAATTCAAGCCAAATAGATAATTGATTTCAAGCTTGAAAATACAATATAAATCAAGCCTTTGGTAACAGTGCAAATCAAGTAGACAACATAATAGAATTCAAGCTAAATTTTTGTTAATTGCTATAAACTCAAAAGAAACAAAAAAATAATAATAATGCTCTGAATTTTTTATTTTACAAACCTACAGCACAGGATTGTAAAAATTAATTTATTAAACATCTTAAAACAAAATTTAATACATTAGCACTATTTATTTATGTTTATTGGGATATGTATTTACCCTGGAGCATCAATATTATGTATATTCTTGAATAAAAGCATATGTCTTCAATGGATGTGATATCTTCGATGGGTTTAAAAAAGACTTGTTGTTTCGTCATTGTAATGAACATACTTTGTTAATATTAAGTTTATTAAAAACTATATATATTGAAAAATGTAACAATGTATTTTTCTTCTACAAAATTATATTTTTAATTTTTTTGACGGGAGATAAAAAGTTTGAAGAAAATTTAAAGCAAATACTTAAGAAATGGGTTGAAATTACAATTGAATTCAAATAAAATTTCAAGTACTTGAATTTAAATTTTTTGAGTGCTTATTGGGAATACATAAATTAAAAATGCCAAATTATTTTTATTATAATAATTCACAACTGGAAATAAAATCCTTTCACCGAACTGATGTTAAAACGATTGTGATATAAAATAAATTCAATTATTGTAATCGAATTAACAAATATTTCTTGGTTATCACAACAAATCAGTATTTCCTATATATGAATATATGAAAGAATACGGAATTTTGAAGTGGCTTCAGTGGGTATTAGGAACAGATATGAAGCGGATCAGATACAGACTGAAAGAGAGCTAGGATTATTATATTATAGAAATATATATTTTATGTCCATTTTTAATCTAGGATCGAAGATACATAAATTTGATAAATGTGTTTTTTTTTTCATAATAAAAATATGGAAAAAATATAGAATTTTAGATAAGTTCCAATGGTTATTGAGAGCAGACAAGAATCGGGTAAGCGATAGAGAGGGAGTAGTTTAGGACTAGTAGATTCTAGAAATGTATGCTCTATTTTCAAATTAAATCTGGGAAAAAATTTGTTTTTTTTTTTTTTTTAAGAAAAAAATGTAAGTTGTCGATATAGTAAATATTGATTGTGAATTTGAAAAATAAATTTCAATGGCAAATAAACTGGACCAACTGCTATAGTTGTTACCGAGTTCAATGTTTGTTATCTTAAGAACTTCATTAATTTCCCCACTATTAAAAAAATCAACAATAATTAAATTAACTTAAAAATTAGTAATAATTTTGAATCTAATTGCCAATGACAAAAGAACTCAGTTTCCCCTTCCCCCATCTAACCCACTGTAGCCGGTATGTGCACTTCGTTCATAACAATAACATAAAAGTGACGATGACAGCAAAACGTTATTCATACAAATTATTGGCCATAAAAATAAAGCAAAATAAAAAAAAAAAAAAAAACTCAGCAAATCCGCTTAATGCGACAACACATGAACAAAGTTGGCAAAATTTAGCTAAATACGACAACAAACATACGATGAATAAACACAAATATAATATTAAATGCATAATGATCGCGATCATCGGTATCGGAGTCACAATCCTAAGATAGACTGACAGACAGTCACTTTGGAGGCAGTTGTGTTTACAAACAATTTTATTTTGCTCACGAAATGAGAGTGAATGTTTATTGTCGTTAATACGTGTGTGTGTAAATGCAAAATGTTGTTTATATCTGTTTTTGTTTGTTAGATACAAGTGCAATTTGTTGTATACGCGGTAAATGTGCTACGAATAATTATACAATCAGAGAAATAGTTAAGAGGATTTTTAAAAAATGTTAATGCCATATCATTTACTTTATGTATTAAAGATCACATTATCAGAAATCAATCGCACAGAAAAAAATATAAAAAAATTAAAATACTTAACTTGAAAATACAGTTGATATCATAAATCGTTGGATTATTTCCTTAGTAATAAGGACACTGGTTTTTTAGTCTAAGATAGGATTGTCATTTGAACAGAAATTGTTTGAGTATTGGAGGAACAAATTTGTTTTTCTTTTCGAACGAACGAAATATTTCAATTTAAAACAAAAGATTATTCAATTAATTTTTACGATTAATCGATTAATCAAATTATTTCTTAAAACGAATTTTTGTTAAATATTCATGTTGAACACAAAAACCTTTTTGAAATTATGAGTGTAAAAAGTTTAGTTTAGTTGGACATGATTGAAAAATTCGTTAGGATATATAAATTTTCTATTATCAAGCTTAAATAAAACATTAAAACCTCTCGATATAGATATTAAAGAATTAGAAAAAGATAATGTATCTCTACAGTACTGGAAGGTATTTTAATTTTTTTAATTTTAATAATTTAATCGTTTTGATGTTAAAAGCATTTTAAAAAATATTAAACAATAAGTAAAACAAGGGAATATAAATGCTTTCATTTTGAGATTATTTCATGTAAAAAATTATTTTAATAAATAAGGAAATAGGCGAAGATTCTGAAATGTATGAGGATATTTTATTCACTGAATTCAATCGATCAATAAATAATATTAACAATTTTAAAAATAGACACGATTTTAGCAATATTTATTATGATTTGCTTTATTTTGAAAAATCTAAAAAAAAACATAAAAACCAGATCAATAGTAAGTGAAAGGGCTTTCTCCACATCTGCTTTAGAAAAAAAAAAAAACAATAATCGTTTAAAAGAAATTAAATTTCAATATATAATTTGTATTTTATTTGAATATGGTCCCAATTTTTGTATATTTTTTGTTTCATGTTAAAGAATTGTTATTATATCCTACACTACTATAGGTGGTTAGGATATTATGCGTTTGTATTGGTGTTTATAACACCCAACAATATTGGCCTAAGACCAACCTTAATGTATACCAATCAGCTTAGAATCACTTTCTGAGTTAATTTAACAAGGTCCGTCCATGTAAACAATGTCATCAAACTGTTAGTCCCAATTTTAAGAATAATTGAATAAAATTTGACACACATGTCTTTTGTAGTCCAAGGACGAAGCCTATTGAAATTGGTTATGATCGGTTAATTTTTTCACCTGGCCCCCACATAAATGTTCCCCTGAATAGAGCTTTAACGATCATAAATGCATTAAATATAGCAATATTTAACTGAAATTTAGCATAAATAAGTTTTTTATAATTTCATGAATTTCGGTCTAAATTGACTACAGCTCCCATATAAACCCCTCTTCCAAAAATCACTTTAACGTGCGTAAATTCCTTACAAGTTAACATTTGACACAAAATAAGTAAAAAAAAACAGTGCCAAGTTTTATCATAATCGGTCCATAATTAACCAAAGGCCACATCCTAAAACGCATAAATAACATAATATGTTTCATAGAAATATACAATGCTCTTAATACAAGTATCGGTCAACAATTTGCCTCAGGTCCCATTAAAGACCCCTCCCCGAACTTTGATGTACTTACATAATGGTGTAGGGTATCATAAGTCAGACTCGACCGACTATGTTTTTTTACTTGTTTTTAAAATTGTTTAAAAAAATACAAGTTTTTGCATTTTTTTAAATTGTAATTAATTATTCAAACAATATAATTTATTCTTTATTTGTTCGAATAATCGAAGAAAAGTCAAATTTTATTCGATTAAACGAATAATGATAAAAATTATGAAATTTTGTTCGATTAACTTCAATATCGAATAACCCAACTTCAATATCGAAAAACCTTAGTCTAAGGGCTAAAAGATCATTTTAGTGTTTAAAATCGTTTGATCAAAGTTAAAAGTTTACGAAAATATAGTTTTGTTTTTTTAAAAACTTAATTTTTTATCATTACCGATCTTAGCAAAACATGTTCCTTATTTTTCAGTGTATTTGCTTAGAGATCATAAGAATAAAAAAAAAAAAAAATGTAAAACCCAACATTAACAACAATACAAAAATTGCATCTATTAACCATTAGAGCATTTATGCATATTTGTTGTTTAGTTACATATTTATGTTTTCATTTGCTCAAAGTAGCAAATCAACTATTAGTTTCACTCACTTAAATCGGCATATTTTGTTTGTATTTTTGCCGATTTCTATTTAATAACAAATCGTTTTATATCGTGTTTGATGACGACAACAACAACGATGATCATGATGATTAACATCATAATAATCTTCGGTGATTTTGTCGCCGCCGCTCAATTAAAAAAAAAAAAATAATAATAAAGACGAACATATCGAACGGCGAGCATTTGAAAATTTATAATTTTCTTACTTACGTTATGCTCTGTCTGTGCTCTGATCAGCTCAATCATTCGTATTCGTAGAAGTGATTTTATATGTGTGGCAGTGAGAAAAGAAATCATTTAATTGCGTACGCTGCGAGATGTCAGATGGAAGTGTGTTTGTTGTTTCCCCTTTTACGGGGAGAATAAGTGGGAGGCCATTCTCAAAAGTCAGTTAAAAATTTAAGAATTTTTTACTAGAAATTTTAGGAATATAAAAGTTATGGCCTGATATTTGCTGAGTGTATGCGATACATTTTTTTGGGCAGTTCTAATATCAGTGGTAGTGAGGAAATAGCCTAGGACTAGTAGATTCTAGAAAAATATGTTCTATGTCTAGATTCAACCTAAGATTGGAGATGTATAATTTTGAAAATTTGTTCTTTTTTACTAAGAAAATGTAATTTTCCAGTGGCTCCAATGGTTATTGGGAGCAGACATGAATTGGATCAGAAGCAGAATGGAAGTAGCCTATGATAGGGATTCTAGAAATATATGTTCTATGTCTAAATTCGAACTGGGCTCAGAGATATTTAATTCTGAAAAAATGTATTTTTCACTATAAAAATATGGAAAAATATGAAATAATTAAATGGCTCTAGTAGGTATTAGGAGCAGACATTAATCAAGACGGCGGTAAAGTGGAAATAGGCTAGGACTAGTACATTCTAGAAATTGGAGATATATAATTTTCAAAATTGTATTTTTTTTTTCACTATGAAAATACAAGTATGGGCCAGCGCAGATCAAAAGCGGCTTAGGACTAGTAAATTACACACATATATGCACTATATCCATATTCTATTTGAGATCGAAGATATATAATTTTGAAAAATCTCTATTTTATTACTATGAAAATACGAAAAAATATGAAATTTTTAAATAGTTCCAGGTGATATTGGAAGCAAACATGAATCGGGACAGTGACAGGGTGTAAGTATAACAGAACTAGTAGATTACAAAAGTATATGTTCTATGTCCAGATTTAATTTGGAACTGGAGATATATTATTTTAAAAAACTTTTTATTACTATGATAATATGAAAAAAATATTAAATTTTTAAGTAGCTTTAATTGTAAATAGTAGCAGACATGAAATGGGTCGACGCAAATTGGAGGCGGCCTAGGACTTATAGAATCCAGAAATATATGTTCAGATTGAATCTGAGATCAGAGGTATTTAATTTTGAAAAATATTTATTCACTAAAAAAATATGAAAAAATATATAATTTTCACATGACTCCAACGAGTATTGGGAGCATACATGAATCAACACAGCAGCAAAGTCGGAGTAGTTTAGACTTGTAGATTCTAGAAACGTATGTTCTATGTCCAGATTCGATAAATGTAGGATTGGAGATTTCTTAATATGAAAATATGCAAAAAATAAGCAATTTTCAAGTATCTCCAATTGATATTGAGAGCAGACAAGAATCGGTTCAGAGGCAGAGTGGAAGTAACCTGGGACTAGTACAGATGTCTTTGTCCGGATTCAAGTTGGAATCTAACCCTATAAATGAAATTTTTTTAATGCTTTTTAATTTACTGAAACATTTTCAAAAGAGACTTCATAATAATAGGTAGATTTTAAAAATGTTAATTCTTTTTTAAAAATACTTTTCATTCTGCCCTCATAAATATGAGCAAATAAATATTGTCTTTAGATTTTGTTTGTTGTTATTGGTTTTGAGGCTTGTAAGAATTTTCGTTTTTCAATTACTACTCGTAGTATAAACAATGAAACAGTTCATAATTTCATTCAGTTGTGAATTTCTTATAAAACGGTCAAGTCTTCGCAAACACAGCAGCATTCAACGTTGTTGCTGCTGCCGTAGTTTTCTTAATACACATTTCGCTCTTAATATTTTTTTCTAAAACAGTTTTCCTCCGTCTAAGTGTGCTGCGTGTGTGTTTTTTAAAAATCTAGAAAATTTATTAGATTTTCTTTTAAATATTGAATATTGTCTATTTTATATCTATTTCAAAGTGAGTGCAGTGTTGTGTCTTATCGTTTTGATGTATTTTTTTTTTATTTTTGGGGAATTAAATGGAATTTTGCTTTTTTGTTGTATGGATTTAAATGGAATTAAGTTTGATTTAAAAATAAACTTAAGCACAAAACAAAACTGTTAGATTCAAAATTAAAAAAGAATATCAATAATATTAACTACAAAATAATAAATTGAAAACTATTAATTTTGTTTGATTGGGGTAAGTTGTTGCAAACAAAAACACTCATATTTTATGTGTAAATATTGCATGTGTTTTTTTCTTTTCTTTGGTTTGAAGTAGAAACTGAAAGTGTTATTTGTTTTATGTTCGAGTGTTTGTTGAGATGATTTAAAGGAATGTTTTCAATTTTAGGAAATGATCAAATTGGACATTTTAACAATTGGATTAAGTTGTGAAGTATTTTAAGATCATTTACATTTTTGTGATTATTTGAAATTTAAAATTCAAATTCCCGTGACATAAACAGAAATCAGAAAAGAAGTTCCATCTTCTGTTAATAGCTGTAAAGTTTTTAATTTGAATGATATTAGCAAACAGTTAATAACTGATTTTCAAGAAATAATTGAATAAATATTTAAAAATAAAATTAAAAAAAATAAGATAAAGCACATATTTTATTTGGTGCATACTTTCTGGGATATATAAGAAAAATGTATGGAAGTTGACCATATATATATATATATATATATATATATATATATAGTGAATTCCATAAGATACCAAATATGAAAAATCTTTGACTTTCCGATTTGGTTCATATTTGTCATACACACTTTATACTACACAAAAAAATAATTAAATAATTTTTTTCTATTAACAGATAATTTGCGGTTTATTCATGATTCTAATTCTATAAAAAATCAAAACATTTCATTATTTCACATCATTATCCACATATTTTGAAGCTGAAGTTCAATTTCACTAACTTTAACGGCACTAGAAAGGAAATATAGTCCTCTTTAAATATCACATAATATATAAAAATATTTGCGTATGCATTTTTTTGATGCACTTTTGAAAGCGTTCCTCCTCCTACGATTTTTAATTTATTCAAATAAACTTAAAAATTGGTAAATTAACTGAATAATTAAGTTTAAGTTTTTCTGTGACGGAAAGTTCTAGTATTTTTAATAATTTTTTATAAAAAACGCTAACAAATTGTTCAATACAAAAACTCATTTATTGTAAAAAAATTGTTTTTATGACTTATAATATGTTCACACACAGTATTTTTTGAAAAACACAATGAGTTTAAACATCAGTGTTCACATATAATTTTATTGTGTTTTTCTTTTTGGTCTGTTTTTCGTTTGCCAAAATATTTTCTCAAATGTTTTATTTAAATAAAAATTTTACACACAAACACTTTTTAAGTCAAAAAATACAATTTTTAAACATATAAAATTTATGAACAAATATATATTTCATTCATAATTATTAATATTTTGTTTTTAAACTGTTTGACAATTTTTACAAATTCTTTTTCCAATAAATTTCTATATAATAAAAATACTAAAAATTTCTTCCCTGTATGGAAACTTAATATGTTTTTTATGTTTTATTTAATTAAACAATTCGAATCGAGATGTTTTTTGGCTTTGAAATATAATTAAAAAAGAAATCAATATATTTGTGTTTTTTTGAGAAAACAACTCGTTTTGGAAAAAAAAACTCTATATAGCATTAAAGCATAAAATTTTTTTATAAGTTATTTTTTGGTTTATTTCTAAAAAATGGAGGAAATATATTTATGAGTAATTAGAAAAACTGTAAAATTTTAGTAGCTATCATTTTTTAATTTTTTGGCAAAGAAATTCTACAAAAGACGCACTTAAAATTATGCGAATGCAATAATGCATCTAATGCATTTTTAACAAATCTTGCATTTTTTATTAACTTAGCCTAAAGCACAGTTTAAATGTTCTTTAAATCAAGAAAATCGGGTATCTATGCATTTGGATAAAACGTAGAAAAGCTTAAATATTAAAAAAAATAATAATAGGGGTCCTCATGAAAATGCGCAAAACCCTAGCAAAATGTGCAATGTGTGCAAGTTTGCACACTCTCAAATGAACTTTCAAAAATTTTATGCAAAATCATTTGCACAACACTTATAAGTTTACGCAACTATTTAGTCTCGCAAACTTACGCTGTTCAATAGTGCATTTATAAATCAGCTATATTTTATTTGTATTTAAAAATTATCAATAACTGTGGTGTAAAAAATATAGTTACGTTAATTATAATAAAATCATTGCATGATTCTCTAATTTTAACATAATTGTTTAATTATTTGCAATGCTTTCCTATTTTCTTATCCTTAATAATGCGTAACATTTGAAAAGGGGGTTCATGAAACATGTCGCGTAAATTTGAGTAAATGAAAACTTAATATTTTAATGAGAACCCTTAGTATTTTGTATGGGAAAAAGTATGTATGGGGAAAAAACCTAAATTGAGTTGTTGAACTAATAGATCACATTTTAAGATGAAATGAAAAAATTAAAAATCGAAGGGAAAGAACGTTTTCAAAAATGCATTTGAAAAAAGCAGTTGCATTATAAGACATTTTTTTTTAAACAGCATTAGTTTTTTTTTTTAAATTATGGTATTTAAAGCAGACATAAGTTCTTCTCGTTCGTTTTTTATTTCAGTGAAATCGGATTGCAACATAAAAAGTTAGGAATACTTAAACCTTGATACTTTGTATATTTTTGACCATTTTCTATAAACAAAAATCGCAAATAAAATCGGGAGTTTTTCGAAATTTAAAAAAGCAAAAATTGGATATATTTATCTTGTTCCCTAGCGTCGTAAATGTCTGAGAAAATAAAGTCAAAAATCGGGATTGTTTCATCGACTTCTTCTGGAATTCATGATATACAACTATGAACCATTTAAATACTTTTGTTAATACTTTTGTTATTTGATTTAAAAAATTTAATTGCTCATTTTTGGTCTTATACAATGAAAATTCCAAAAGTTTGTTAAAAATATGATGAAGTTCCTTAAAATTTTCTGAATTATACTAAAGAAATATGTAAATAATTATCTCAATTCGTTAAGTAGAGAAAAATATTTTAAATCGTTTTGGAAAAAAATTTTGTTAAAAAAGTTTAAAATTTTGTGAAAAATTAAAAAACCTGTTATCGAAAATGATTAATTTATGAACAAAAGTTAAAATGTTTTAATCTGTTGAGAATTGCTGACTTTGGAAAAAAAAATTGTGACAACTTACCAGTAAATTAAGTCACAGTAGTTGATTTGGTAGAAAAACCTTTGTTTTTCAACAATAAAATAGTTTATCTTAAAAAGTATATATTTAGATGTATAGATTTATAATTCTATATTCTTAATAAATCATTTTATGTTTAAAAAAAATATTCTAATACCTATAACCGTTTCGAATATATTCGGACTCAAATTTATGAAATATGTTTCTCTAAATATGATTTCCAATTTTTTTTGTTTAATTTTAACACAAGTCTTCTGTAAATTATCAAATAGTTAAATATTTTATACAAAATTTTAAATTTGTGTCGTTTCGAATAAATAAATTTAAAATAAGCTAAACTTTGCAAATTTCCAAATCTTTTTTTCCATAAAAGACTATACAATGATGTAATAATTTTTAAAGACATTTTTATTGTAAGCATAATAAGATTTTACATTTCTCAAATTGAACAAAAACTGTAGAGCGTATGTAATTTTATCTGGAACAACTAAATTAAATCTTCAATACATTTTTTACCCCAAAAAGTATGCACCAAATAATATATAAAATTAAATACTTCGTCTTAAAATATAGAAACAAATTATGTATGGATAAAATTTAGAAAATGTGTGATAACTTTTTGATCTTATAACCGATTTTAAAGAGAGATATCTTCATTTGTTCTAAACAAAATAGTAAAAATTCAAAATTTTGAAAAAAAATTAAAATATTTTTAAAAAAGTTATATGTTTTTCTGGGCTTCAATTTATGCGTTTCAGACAATTTTAAGAATTTTGACATCGATTTGTTATAGTATATTTTGGGCTTATCAGCATATTTTGTTATATTTTCATATAAATTGTTAAAATATGATCTATAAGATATTTTAACAATTTAAATGACATTTTTTTTAATATTTTACTCTTAAGATGAAAATTTTGTATGTAATACACTAAGGAGCATAATTTTGCATATTTTACATTTAAGGTGAAAAAATGGCATATTTTGCACCCAGTAGAATTTTTGACATAATTTGCTATTGGTGACATTTTGTTTTTACTGTTTTTCAAATCTAATTCTCTGGTAATTTTCATATTAGAAAATTTGTAATGTTCACAATTAATTAGTTTTGAATATTTTTAAGTGCCCAGAGAAAAATCGACCATATACGTATAGAAAATGACACCACTCAGTGTCAATAGTGAATCTACACCGTATTTACTTAAATTCAACACTGCGTGTTCGTATCTTAACGATAATTTCAGTTCAGTATCGAATTATTAAATTACATTATGTTTAATAAATTGTGTATTTAAAATTTGTAAACGAATGGTATCAAAAAGCCGTTATCAAAAATTGCCAATTTGATCTCAAACGTGATGAATTTTGAATTATAGTTTTTTCCCTTAGTGTAATTGTTTGGAATGTATTTAAACAATTTTAAAATATTAAAGAAGAATGTATTCTCCAGCTTTCTAAATTACTTCAAAATCTAAAATTTTGAAAGCTACGAGATCTTTAGTGTAATAACTACCCTAAAGACTTTTTTCTGGAATATCTATTACTAAATAAATTTAAAAATCTAAAATCAACTTAAAATTTGGGCTACTACGAGATCTTTCTTTCAAAATATCTCAAAAATTTGAAGGCTGTTTCGAAATTTTCAAAAATTGTATGTGAAGTCCTCAATAAGATTCTACAATCCACATTTTCATAATTAAAATTGTTTTGAATGCTCATAAAATTTTGTCCATAACTGTATAACACACTTAGATTTCTAAGAGGCTTCAAGCTGTATAATTTTGCAATGCACTTGTTGCAATTTTCATAACGAAACGATAGAACTCTATTAGACACTGATTACACATGCTACATTACATATGTATGTCTATATGTATTATGAAATACATGTATCCGTGAGTGTATTTATCTAATGTGTGTGAATAAACATATGTCAATGGTCACTGAAATTGTTGTTGTAATTTGTTACTCATCTTATTTGTTTCTTCTTCATCTGCTTATTTATATTTTGAGTGATTAGTCGTCAAACTAAAATGTTCGTACAGGCGAGCATACAAAGGGCGGTTGTTGACGTTGTATTTGAAATGTTGTTGTTGCTACTGGTGTTTCTTGTATACATTTCTGTTTTACATCATGTGTCTGTCTATTTTTTTTTTCTATATACTTTTGTTGTTGTCCAAATTCAAAACAGAAGACAACCTCGAAATGGCTCATAAATTTGCCACTCAAACAAATGTGTTGCTGCTATTTGGTTTATTTCATTATGTATATGAATATGATTGTATTTTATTCTATGGGATTCTTAAAAATTATTTGTACATGTAGTATTTTATATCATGTTTTTTTTTTTATTTTTTTTGTTATTTCTAATATATAAACTTACAGTGATGGATATTGCATCTATCAATTATAAATTTTTTACTTTAAGCATTTAAAAAGTTTAATTTTTTTTTATTAAATCAATATGTCTTGCGAAAAAAAAAAATTCAACCTGTTTGTTTTATTTTGTTTGCCACTGTAGGTACCATAAAGATACGAAATAAGCTGCCAATAATTAATTCTCTATTTTTAGTAAACTTATATTGTTGCTGTTGTTGTGTTTTGTAGGATTAAAAACAAATCATATAAAATGTATTTGTGTTGTTTATTTATTTTTTTTTTGCTACGACAATATTTTGGTTTTGTTTGTATTTTTTTTTTCTTTTTTTTTTTTTTGACATTTGTATGTTTTTTCGGCATAAATAAAAGAAATGACAGCGAAAATAAAGTAAATATAAAATATTTTTTATTTAATTTGAATTATAAAAAGAAAATTATTATAGCAAAATAAAAATAAATATTTAAACAAGCAAAAACCACCAAAAATTATTACATGCGTAATGTGGAACTTTCGTGTGTTACTCATACGCCTGAGTGGCGTTTATTTTAAAATATTCAAATATTTCTATAGAAATATTGTGTTTTAATACATATATTTGGTGTTGGCTTTATTTTGTTGCCAATTTTTAATATATTATTAAGTTTATTATGATTTTTGTTTTTCCTCACGTTTTGTTTTTATTTGGAACGATTTGTAATATTTTTGCGTTTTTTTCCTTTGCCATTTGTTTATTTGTCTAAATGTTATTTATTCATTTATTTTTTCAAGTGTTTTTTTTTTTTATCATTGCCAGCTAGTAGTAGTCATTATTGGCAATTTGTTTTTATTATTTTTTACGGTTGTCTTGGTTATTGGGTTTTTATATTCTTATTTATTAACTTTTTTCCTTCTATTATAGCCAGTGCAATAATAAATCATATTTATAAATATTAAAACTTTAATTGCGTGGTGCTTAAACAATTTATTACGTAAAATTGTATTTGTAAGACAAATGAGCAGAAGAAGGTATATACATAATTTAAATTAAAAAAGGCACATGTACTTTAAATGTCTGGATCGAATACATATTTCTTTGAAAATTTGTAACAAATTTTTGGGTGAATCATAATAATTAAAATAAGAATTTTCTTATTATTTTCTATGAATTTCACGATTTTAAGAATTTTTTTTTAAGAAAAAGCCGATAAACTTATTTGATTTTAGTTAGGACCTTGTTCATGTATTTTTAAACAAAGTATTGTTGCATACTTTTTGGGACCAAAAATTAATAACGTATGGAAAGTTTAAATAAGTTATTAAAGCTAAAACTAAATAAGTTCTACAGTTTTTGCCCAATTAGAAAGAACTAAATGTTGCTACATTTACAATAAAAATGTCTTTAAAAATTATTATATTTTATATGCTTTTGTAGAAAATTTTATAATAAACTAGCGGACCCGTCGAACTTCGCCTTGCCCCAATTTTAAGCCTTCAGACAAACTTTAGAGTAATAATACAACACAAATATTTAAATTTTCAATGTGATTTACTTGAATGGAATCAGTAGAGAGCGATTTGAATGTTTTTCGATTTGTTTCAATCAATTTTGGATTTTTCCAATTTTCCGACTTTTGCGGAGAGATTTTCCAATTTTCCGCATTTCGCATTTTCCACAATTTTCCATGATTTACACTAAGAACTTTCTATTGTTTGATCTGGAAAGCCATTAAGTAATAATTTCACACAAAAAAACTTTCTCCTCGAAAATAAGAACAACTGACAAAAAATATTACAGAAATCGGCCCAGCCGTTCTCATTTTATGAATTACTATACATTTTTTACACCATTTATATATATATATATATATAGATTGCATTTAAACTCGAAAAATTGTGAGAAAAATATTATTTTTTTTTTAAATTTGTTTAAGAATTCGCTTTTAATATTTTAACAAAACATGTTTAAAATTAAAAAGTCAATTAAGTAATAATAGAATTAGGAATACATTTATATGGAAATCTATTCAAATGTTTTTTGAGCATAATTCAAAATTTTGAGGATGTATTAGAAATTTAAAAAATACATGGACAATTTATTTAACTTTAGAAAATTTTTAATAATTTTTTGAGTTTTTGAATGATTCTGAAGAGAGATATTTTGTTTTATTTTAAACAAAATAGCATTTAAAACGTTGTATACAAATATGTTTAGTCTTAAATAATAAAAATCAAAAAATCTACTTCAAAGTGGAAATAAAAGAAAAAAGAAAATAAATTTAAAAGAGTTGAATACTCTATATTCTCAATATAATAGATACACCTAAGTTCGCTTAATACAAAGAAGAAAAAAGCACGTTTTCATTTATTAGAAATAAAAAATTGGTCCATACTTATTTTTATCAATTAAGAGTGTAAAAAGAAAGCTAAAACAAATTATAAATAATACTGCATTATATGTTAATTTGACAATTCCATTACTATGTAAGAAATTTTGATGCTCATAATATACATAAATTAAAAACTAGTTAAACTAGTTAAGTTTTTATTAAAAATTATTAGGTAATTTTAAATAAAGACTAATATCCTGTATATCCATCCTTATTTTGAACAACTTTCTGCATTCGTCACAATGCGATAAATAGGACCAACACTATTCTATTAAAGACAACCTTTATTTTTCCTTTATTTTCCCTACTTCCCGTTAAACAGTCTCTTTGTGAATTTTTTTTCTTTAGGGCGGCGGACACTTCTTTTGTCGTTTCCAAACAAATTAGTTGTAATTTCGTCACTAAATAATATGTTTCTCTATTTTGTTTTTCGCCTTCACATTCAGACTAAAGTAAATGTTCTTAAACAAATTCTAACAGTATCTTTAAATTTGTTACACGCATTAATGGAAATTTTCTGGCAATTCTTCCTGAAAATTTGTCTTGAACAAGAAGACGAACTGTTTGTGTACTTAATTCAATAAAATTTTCAGCCGAAATAGTCTTCATAGAAACGAAGGAGTTCTTTTTTGCTAATACTAGGATTATTGTACCCGTTTTTGGGCTTATTTTACGAGGTATACCACGGGCAAAATGTAGAGATCTTCCTAAGCCCCTGTTTGGTATTTCAAGCAACGGCTTTCCATTTTTTCTCTTGGTTTGAACCAATTTCCTCTCCTAGTTGGCACAATGATTGTTTTCTCCTATTTGCTATAATATTTCTTTATAATATTTTCAACCAAGAGACAATTTTCCTTACCCTCTTACGTGAAAGCAATCAAAAAACGACAATAGAATTTGATTTAATACAAAAAAAAAAAAAAAAAAAAAAAAAAAAAATACAAATTAATTACCTATAGCTAATGTGATGAGCAAAAATTTTTGATATTTAAATCGGGAACGTATATATAAATCAAGCATATACTTGCCATATTTTTTGTTGAAGTGGCATTGCCAGATAAAATTGTTTACTGAAAGAAAAATACTCTGAAGAATTTTCCAGAGTTATCGCCACTTTAATATCATCCTATAAGGTGTATCTATTATTTTGAGCAGATGTGTATATAAAATATGTTAATATAGTTACGTTCTTCTGCTATCTAAATGAATTTTAAAATCTAAAATTGACCTAAAATTTAGGGTGATACCATATCTTTAGTGCAGGAATATATATAGAGTTTGTCATTCCGTTTGTATCGAAATATTCATCTAAGACCACATATATATTTTTGGTTTTCATAAAATTCTAAGACGATTTAGTTAAATTCGTCCGTCTGCATGTTGAAATCAGGATGGGGCTCAGGTCGGACCACATAAGGGGAAGAAATTTGGCTTAAACATTTCCCTTTTATATGAGGAAAATGAGCAAAATCGGTTCATGAAGAAATCTATGGAACAAATACTAGAAAAACTTGGTATCCATCGTATCTATTAAACTTGGAAATTGAAAATGGACATGATCCGCTCACTTAACTGCCCACCTCCCATATAAGTCGAATACTACAATTTTACTTATTTTTATCACATTATGTAGTTTTTTGAATGAAAATAAAAAGTGTTTTTTTCTTTTAGCAGAGTAATTTTACTCTTTTTAGAAAACAGTTTTCTTTTAATTATACTCTAATTTAAAATTGATCTATTTTAGACATTTTTATTTTTAAAAAACTGATACTATTTGGAAATAAAATTTTTCTTTTCTTTTTTTTGGTAATGTGCGCTCATAAAGTTTAAATATATGCTCTTAAAATATTTTTTTCTGGATTAATTTTAAACCATAGAAAACAACTAAAAGTCCAACTCTTTTAATTCACTCAGCAAAAAAAATAAATAAATAAAAAATAGAAAATTAATCTCTTCACACGTATAAATTAGTTCTATGGAAAATTCTACTAACACATACAAAGAGATAGGCTTTTTTTACAGTTGAGTTAGATTTTTGAGAGCAAGTTTGGCTTTTAGCTGTTTTTTATATAAAATAAAATTACTTAATTTTTATCAATTGCAAAATAATAGTTTGATTTTGCACTTAAAAATGTCCAAAGCCAATACTATAATGTATTGCAGGCAGTTTCAAAATTTCTAGCAATTTATAATGAATTAAGTAAAAATAATTTTATTATAAAATATGCAACATTTCTTTCTTAAGCTTAAAAATGTGCAAAATTATATTTTTATTTATAAAATATGCCATTTAAATTGTTAAACGATTTTCTGGGAAAATATGATAAAATTTGCTACTAAGCCTAAAATATGCAAAAATATGTTATAACAAATCGAAGCCAAAATTTTCAAAATTCTCTGAAACAGATAACTAATTAATAGTTTGGTTCATTTGAAGGAGTTTATTATGTATTTGTGCTGATGTTTGTAACAGCCAAAAATATTGGTCAATCTTAGTGTATAGCAATCGGCTTAGAAACACTTTCTGATTCGATTTAATGATGTCCGTCTGTCTATATGTCTGTCCATACAAAATTTGTAGTCAGACTACAGATCGCAATTTTGAAGATAATTTTATGAAACTTAGGCCTGGGCTTATACTACTCTATTGAATTTGATTTAAATCGGTCTACGTGCTTTCGGAATAGGAATCATAAATCTTTTTAATATAAATATACTTTTACAGAATTCAGCCTAAACAAATATTTTGTAATACTAATAAGCGATAAATAGCGATAATAAGCTATCCTAATGACATTCATTAGGATCGGTCTATAGTTAACCATAGCTTTCATACAAGACACCTTTTAAAAATTATTTAACTAAACGTTTCCTCGAAAATTTTAGTATATCAGAACAAATAAATTTAATTAACTGTAAATCAGTCCACTGAATTTCAAAAGGATCGATTAATAATTTGCCATAATTTCTATACAAAACCTCCTTCCGAAAATCTCTTAAATGATCAAAACTCCCTCACAAATATAAATCTATCTTTGTGGCTAATATATATATATATAAAATTAGCCACTAATACATTTTATTTATATATAAATCACACTAACAAATTTTATGAGTTTCCATAATAAACTATAGATCCCACATACGACTCACTTTCGAAAATTACTGAATTGTGTATGAATCTCATATAACAATTACTACTAAATATAAATAATTTTTAAATTATATATTTTTTTTAAAATATTAAAAATAAAAAAAAATATTTTTTGTAAACTTTAACGTTTTAATTTAATTTTTCAATTGCTAGTGGGGAACTGAAGACCAATTTGGTTTTTTTAATATTTTTCCTGTATTGAGCTCATAAATCTTTTGGGTCTTTCTACATCAAGGCCCAAAAGATTTATGAGCTGAAGACAGGAAAAATATTAAAAAAAAAAAAATCAAAATTGGTCTTCAGTTCCCTACCAGCAAGCAATTGAAAAATCATATTTTCCATACATTTAGGCTAAAAAAATTTAGATTTTTTTCAAAATGGGTGTCAAAAATTCTTTAATTTTGAACTGGTTGTGAAAAAATATTTTAAAATTTTTCCCCATTTTTGTGAAAAAAATTTTTCAGATGGACGATAATTACTACTTTTCAATATTTTAACAACAAAAGGAACAAAAGTGTATATATATATATATATATATATATATATATATATATATATATATATATATATATATTGCAAAAATTATATCGAAAATTTTTTTCTGATCATGTAAGAAAGTGACCGCTTATGGACCGAATTTAGAAAAAAATATAAGATATTTTTTTCATAACAAGCTCAAAATTAAGAACTTTTTGATACCCATTTTGAAAGAAAAGTCGAAACTTTTTTGAGTAAAATGTACTAGAACCGTGATTTTCAATCATTGCTAGGTAACTAAAGATAAATTTTTAATTTTATTTTTATAATTTCTTCCCTAATCTGCTCATCAATGCGCATCGTTTAAGTGGTCTTTCTACAAATTTTTTTTTTCAACAAGACACTATATTATACATACACTTTGCTTATCGGAGATTGTCTGAGATATCAGACTAACGAACATAATTTTAACAATTGTCCTACTTATAAGAATGCGGAATTCTTATACTTTATAGGACTTCAGATTTTAAGTGTTTTTTATTTTAGTTAATGCATTTATTTCAAATTAATCAAATATTTACCAAAGCACTTAAAAAATTACTTTATTTTCTTCTCATTAAATTTTTACCTAACCTTAATCTCAAATCTCATTAGTTTCGTTCTCCATATTAGATTAAAACAATTTATTTAATTAAAAACTGCTTTAATAACGTTTACATTTTATCTAATTGCCTATGATATTTAATAATATTAAAAGTCAAATTTCAACCACCACCCACAAAACTTTCGCCAACAATTAGGACTTTGCCTTAATTTAATATTAAAATATATATAATAGGGTATATAATTTATAATAACCAACAACAACAATTCGTTCATTCACAGTACAAACTATAAAAATAAAAAGCAAACACGAACCTTAAAGTTAACATTTACACAATTATATTATAAATTTATTAAGAATATTAAACAAATAGCAAGCGAAATATGACTCTGAATGAAACCAAAAATACTTGATAAGAATCATGCATAATTATTGATTAAAAAAACAAATTAAGATTAAACAAAACTAAGACTAGCCCTTTAAAAGAAACTTATATTTAAATTTAGCTTGACAGGAACAACAAATAAGCAAATAAGGAAAAAAAAAAACAAAAGTATCGTATGGCGCTTTAATGTCCATATTTGTGGTTAAATAGTCTCGATGTTAATGCTTAAATTTATTTTATGCTAGCGGACAATATTTAAACATTAACACATTTATACATACGAACATACATATTCATATAATGGCAATTTGTTTATAATAAAATTTTTGCCAATTTCACATAATTGTAAATTTTTATATTTTTTTTTTTTGTCTGAAATTAAACCCTTTTTTATGGATTTTCGTTAAAAAAAAATCAGCTGCCAAAATAAAAGAGTAAACAACACGTTTTATCATAAAATCTGTCATAAAACGTGGAAATTTTGGCAATTTAAACAGATTTTTGCTTTAAGATTTTATTATTATTTTTTTTTTCGGGGGACTGCAACACATTATTATTATTCTTAATAAAGTTTATTGTTAAGGAACTTTTCAATTCAAATGATTTCATCTGTTTAAATAAACTTTTGTTTGTATAATGTAAAAAAACAACCTTTTTATATAAATTGTTTAAATTATGCTTATTCACACTGTCTTATCATTTGTTATAATAAAAATTATTAAACAAAAAACTATTTTAATCCATTTTCTAGTTAGTTTAGACATTGCACATTTTAAATTCTTAATAATAAAAAAATGACATCATATATTTAAATGTTAAAGTTTATTTTATTGCAATTTGTTTTAGTTGAAAATATTAGTAACATATTTTCATAATTTTAATTTTTTTGTGGAAATATTGCAGAAGTTAATTTTTATTATTTATTTACCACATTAATCATACAAAATAACATATTTAAATCAGAAATAATAAAAAACAAAAAACAAAAAAAAAAAAAAAAACAAAAAAGAACAAAATCTTACAAATTGTTTACATGTCAGTGTCATAATTTTAATTTTAATTCTTATAATCTTTAGCTTTTGTAAAAAATTTATCATTTGACTTGTTTCACTCTTTTTCTGCCTCTCTGTTTGCTCTTACAATTCAGGGGGAAAAAAAAAACAAAAAATAAGTTTATAGTGGGTGGTTGTGATATTTGTGTATATTAAACAGATTTACACTTTTTTTAAATTGCTTTTGACTATATTATCTTTAAATCTGATTTATAGTAAAAATACCTTTATAGATTAAAATAATTAAATCTGTCTGAAATTTAATAAACGGATAAAAAATAGGATTTGAGGTAGAATTTCATTCTTTGAAAAATTTTATTCACAAAAAAAAAAAAAAAATGTTTGAATATGTTTCTTTTTATATAACAATTTTGAGTAGTTTTCTTTTTATGTAAAAATTTCGAAAAATTTTAAATAAATTTTCTTTTTATAAAAAATTCGTAATACATTTCCGAAAACTTTTCTCTTTATCAGAATTTTCCAATAAATTTTATTTTTATGCAAAATTTTCAATAAATTTTCTTTTTATAGGAATTTTTTGATAAATTTCCGTTTTTAGGAAATTTTTGAAAATTTTCTGTTTATAAAAAATTTTCGATAAATTTTCTTTTTATAGGAAATTTTAGATACATTTTCTTTTTATAGGAAATTTCAGATACATTTTCTATTTATAGGAAATTATCGATAAATTTTCTTTTTATGGGAAATTTTCGGTAATTTTCTTTTTATAGGAAATTTTCGATAATTTTCTTTTTATAGGAAATTTTCGATAATTTTCTTTTTATAGGAAATTTTCGATAATTTTCTTTTTATAGGAAATTTTCGATAAATTTTCTTTTGATAGGAAATTTTCGATAAATTTTCCTTTCATAGGAAATTTTCGATAAATTTTCTTTTTATAGGAAATTTTCCATAAATTTTCTTTTTATACGAAATTTTCGATAAATTTTCTTTTTATAGGAAATTTTCGATAAATTTTCTTTTTATAGGAAATTTTCGATAAATTTTCTTTTTATAGGAAATTTTCGATAAATTTTCTTTTTATAGGAAATTTTCGATAAATTTTCTTTTTATAGGAAATTCTCGATAAATTTTCTTTTTATAGGAAATTCTCAATAAATTTTCTTTTTATAGGAAATTCTCAATAAATTTTCTTTTTATAGGAAAT
Organism: Protocalliphora azurea; assembly: GCA_932274085.1. NCBI lineage: Eukaryota > Metazoa > Arthropoda > Insecta > Diptera > Calliphoridae > Protocalliphora > Protocalliphora azurea. Next base: position 202,177,876 of record OW026519.1, on the reverse strand, counting down.
TCTCAATAAATTTTCTTTTTATAGGAAATTCTCTATTCATTCTGTTTTTATAGGAATTTTCGATAAATTCTATTTTATAGGAATTCTCAATAAATTCTGTTTTTTACATGAAATTTTCGATAAATGCTGTTTATAGAAAATTTTCAATAAATTTTCTTTTTATAGAAACTCTTCGATAAATTCTCTCTTTATAGGAAATCTTCGATAAAATTTCTTTTTATAGAAAATTCTCGATAATTTTCTATAGAATTTCCTTTTATAGAAAACTTGATAAAAGTTTCTTTTTGTAAATTTTCCATAGAATTTCCTTTTATAGAAAAGTTGATAAAAATTTCTTTTTGAAGGAAATTTTCGATAAATCTCCATTTCATAGAAAATCTTCGATAAATTTCCATTTTATATAAAATTTTCGAAAAAATTTGCATTTTACAGAAAATCTTCGATAAATTTTACAGAAGATTTTCAATAAAACTTTGACAGATTTGCGATGAGTTGCTTTTTATAGGAAATTTTCGATAAATTTTCTTTTTATAGGAAATTTTCGATAAATTTTCTTTTTATATGAAATTTTCGATAAATTTTCTTTTTATATGAAATTTTCGATAAATTTTCTTTTTATAGGAAATTTTCGATAAATTTTCTTTTTATAGGAAATTTTCGATAAATTTTCTTTTTATAAGAAATTTTCGATAAATTTTCTTTTTATAGGAAATTTTCGATAAATTTTCTTTTTATAGGAAATTTTCGATAAATTTTCTTTTTATAGGAAATTTACGATAAATTTTCTTTTTATAGGAAATTTTCGATACATTTTCTTTTTATAGACAATTTTCTTATTCTAGAAAATTTTCGATAAATTTCCTTTTTATAGAAAATTTTCAATCAACTTTCTATTTATTATTTACGATAAGAATTCTTTTTATAGCAATAAAATTTCTTTTTACACGCAATTTGAGATAAAATTTCTTTTAATAGAAAATTTTTGTTAAATTTTATTTTCATAAAAAAATTTTAAATAAATATACTTTTTTTTAGAAAGTTATAAATAGATTTTATATTTATAGCAAATAACGGAAACACTCAAAACTCAAATACTTTTCAAATGTAATATTATCGTTACACTGTGCCCTACTAAAATTCCAAAGCCACACGTGAATTTCTCAAAAATATTAAAAAATCGAAAATATTTTCCGTCATTTGGTTTTTTATCATTTACAAAAGTGTCACAATTCTAATATTAAGTATTTTAACAGTTTTCTGTTAAGTCGTGAGATAGAAGATGTTTTAAAGTAAACAACAAATAAATAAATGAAATAAAACTAAATGTATTTTAGTTATTAAGTGCAAAATACGACAAAAATCTTATCAAGGTTATTAAATTGTGGTTTTCGTTTTAAACAAACAGATACAAATACATACATATACATAAACATACACGTCGTTCGCAGGTAAAACTACGACATACTTGTATAATTTTTTTAATCAGTTAATAATTCAGAGACTTTTCTTTCAACCAGTTGTGGGTTTAGTTGATATTAAATTTCGATACAGTTAAATAACATTTTCCTATAGGTATTAAATTTATTGGAAAAAAAGTAAAAATATGTAGTGATGAGTTAAAATATTTATCATTTTTATTAAAGTAAAATTGTTTATTTACTTGTCTTCTTTTCAAAAAGTACATATTTAATCGATATGTTTTTATTTTTAAATTAAATTAATTAATTTTGTTTATATTTAAAAAATTCTCTCAATATGTTGTGTGAACAATTATTATTTTTTATTATCTTTTTATTGTTTCATTTCAGTTTTTTTGTCTTTTCCATCATGCAGGCCACCAAATATTTGAGCTTTTTAACTTTGGCCTGTCTGACCGTTTTAATATTTTATTCTACACCATCCTCGGCCTGCTCCTGTATGCGGAGTCATCCACAGACCAGCTATTGCAGGGCAGATTATGGTAAGTTATATTTAATTGAAGTATTTTTTATATTTTTAAAGTTCTACAATTTTATATTGATTACTTTATATTAATACCTTCAGGACCATTCTGTTCTGCATGTCAAAACAGACATGTTTTATTCTCAATTGAAATAAAAAATAAACTTCATAACTTTTTTTATGATCCTTCATAAATGTCAAAAAACTTTTTGTGTCTATAAGCAAAGATAAACAAGATAGGAAAGTGGTTCTCTTTTATTCAGTAATAACAATATTTTTTCTTATGTGAGAGATTTAAATGAATTTTTTTTAAATATACAAATATAATTGAGAGAAAATTACTTATTATTCCTTTCTTATTAATCTTTGTGTAAAAGTTTAAGTTTATTATCTCTTCTTTTTGTCTATTTATTTTCAGTTATAGTTATACGTGTCTTGCGCAAATCTACACGTTTGGTTAAAAATCAAGTCGCCTATAAAGTTGAAATAAAGAAATCCTATAAGGTATTGTATATTAAAAGAAGAAACCAAAAAGGTTATTGCTCTTTTCTTTCTCCATGTTCGTTTATATTTTTAATAGGAAAAAAATTAATAAATTATTGAAAAAAACTCATACTTTCCTATTTGTAAAACTATAATACCACTGATAATTTCTTTCTCTATTTGTTATATTTAATGTCTCCCTTATAAAAACAGATGACACCTGAAGGTCATAAAATATTGAGACATGGTCGTTTGCTTACACCACTCGAGGAGAGCATGTGTGGTGTAAATTTGACATTGGGCAAATTATATGTAATTGCCGGCCAGGGATCACAATTGAATTTATGCAATTATGTTAAAGAGTATCAAAAGATGAGCATTATTGAGAGAAGAGGTTTCTCCGGAGTCTATCGTAAGGCTTGTAGTTGTGAGGTAAAATAACAACAATTTATAAAAAAAAACAACAAAACTTAAAAAATAAAAATTAAATTTTGAAATCATTTTACTATCCAAAACTTGTCAAAATTGGAAATTTATTATTGTTTGCTAATTTATATATTTTCTTTCTTATTTAAATTTCTTTTCAGGTTAAACCCTGTTATGGTAACAGTTGTCTTAAATATATCGAAAGTGCTAGTGGCTGTAAATGGTCACCATTAGCTAAATGTGAAACTAATTTTAGTGCCTGTATGCCCTGGACCTATCATACACCTGAAGGACCAATTAGACAGTGTCATTGGAGAAGAACGCCTCTATACGAAGAATGCAAATCAAATCCATAAACATTCTGTTTAAAAAAAATGTATCATATACAATGAATAGTTTTGTAAAATATCAAGTTTTAGTTTTTTAAATTTTTATTTAATTTATGTTAATTATGTAAGTTATATATACAATTAAATGTTAAAGTAGTTGTTAAATTTAATTATATTAATTTTTCCTTATTGTTTTTAATTTTTTAGTAAGTAAAACATATAAATATATCGTTATTTAGAACAAAAAAGGCTATAAATAAAATTTCGAGATGATTAACCTAAATCTCCTCTGTCAAAGTTCCAAATTTCACAAATGAAAGCTAAAGTTTAGATTATCTGTATTTACGAAGTTTTGTTAATTTTAAATTTTAATTAACTTCATTGGGTAATTTGCATTTTGTAATCGCTATTTTAATAATGTGGATGCAGATTTTGTTGCACATATAACTTTTTTCAACAGAACTGATTTTGCTGACTTTAAATAGCAAACTGCTTAGGAAAGCTAGAAAGGAATATTGCTTAGAAAACTACGTATTAGAAATTTGGATGTTAGTATGTTTTCCAGGAACTGAAGGACATAAGAATTTCATGTAGACCAAAAACATATATTTTTCTAAATGTGTACACACTTCGCATTATGTACTTTTTTCACCAATAGAGGTTTATGTACCTCTAAATTAAAATGAAAACTAAATCTCTTGCAAATTTTAATATGAATAAAATCTTTTAAATTATCAAAAGATTACTTGGAAATCTTATTATTATTATTATAAAGAGATATTTAGAATAAGTTTGAAAAATTTCAACTTACCAAATATTTGGGTGAGGGAAAGAAGGATTGTTCTATTAAAGGAAAAGCATCTTTGCCCATGCGACGTTGCAGTTGTTGCAAGTGTGCAAAAACCCAAGGTTTATCCTGTAATAAGATTTTAATATGTTGAAAATTTGAAGAAAAAAAAATTTTTTAATTTTAGTCACACTTGGCAAATATTTGAACAAAAATGCGACATTACATTTTAAGAAAATAATGTTTAAAGTTTTTTGATATTGCAAGTGTTTTTGTAAGATCAAACAATTTCAAATGAAATTCACTTAAATGTCAGCTTATGATTTATTTACACTTGTCAAATATTTGATCATAAATGTATTTGTGAGAAAAAAATTTTGCAGGAAATGTTTTCGTCAAATATTTGCCTAGTGTGACTATAATTTTAATATGTTTATTTTGTCATACCTGAAATTGATAAATGGAATGTAAAGAATTAATACTAGGCACACCACCATATTTCAAGCCTAAAATGGTGGAACGATAATCATTGGAACCATCACGGGGAGGTTGACGTATGAGCACAAAATCTGGTCGGAACATGCGAGGAATCTATATTAAAAATAAAATGTTTATTAAAAGGTAAGTTTTAAGAAATTATAAGAAATTAAATATAAATTTTATGAATAAAGTAGTGTGTTTAAACTTACCCTTGAATCACCTCTATAAACTTCCATTGTTACTACGGGACCAGATTCTGCACTGGCATGCAAAGTAATATCCTTTACAAAAAAACAAAATAATAATAATAAAATTAATATATTAAAACTATTGCTGACTTATTCATAATATATATTTTTTTTATTATACTCCAGACTATAAAGCGCATTATAGGCTAGGCAATATATACTATAATTCAGCCACGACTAGGCTATAGTCCAGACTATAGACTCGGCTATTATCCAGACTATAGTCTTGTCTATAGTCCACACAATAGTCTCGGCTATAGTCCAGATTATAGAATAAGCTATAGCACAGATTATAGAATAAGCTACAGTCATAATAGGCTACTCTATAGTCCACATGATAGACTAGGCTATAGTCCAGAAAATAGACTAGGCTATAATCCAAACTATAAGCTAGGCTATAGTCCACATTATAGACTAGGCTATAGTTCAGACCATAGACTAGGCTATAGTTCAGACTATAAACTAGGCTATAGTTCAGACTATAAACTATAGTCCACATTATAGACTAGATTATAATCCAAACTATAAACTAGACTACAATCTTAAACATTTTGAAATTAAAAATTGTACTATGAGTAATGGTTTCAAAAAAATATTTAAATTTAATTTTTCTTAAAATATGTATTTCTATTACTTATAGTAAATATAAATAGAACATCTGCCATAAATTTCCATTTTTCATTTACTAACCAAATATGTAACTATTACAACTTACCCTAAATTCAGCTTGTTCGACACGTATGTCATAATCCCCATGCAAACGTTTGCCACGGAAATATTTCGACCAGTCTGTATTGTGGTCATCCAGTACCAACAAAGTAAAATATTTATCTTTGTTAAATGCCGGCGAACGTGTGGCACTTTGAACAGCGGCACCTTTTGTTTCAAGTTGTTTTTTTTTATGATTTTATGTTTTTGTAATTTTCATTTTAGATGTTGTTATTGTTGTAGAAAAAAAGAAAATTTTCGTTAAACATTTGATTTTTTAACATGAATATGAAAAGAAGCTCTTGTTAATTTGTTTGCGCGCATTCAAACGATAATTTTGTATTAATTTGTTAGTAGTAAAAAAAAAAACGAATACTAAACAGTTGTGTTTAAGATAATAGCAGTAATTTTATTAAATTTCTTTAAACAAATGGCGGGAAATGTTAGTGAGGGAATTTTTTTAAAACTACTAAAGGAATTTCTAGAGATATAATGAAAAAATTATTCAGTGTTTTAGACATTTTCAAGAAAATATCATGAAATATGTGATAATTAAAATTATATTGATATTGTAATGGATAAAGTAAATATTCTAGGTAGCAAGCTAAAGCCAGATCTAAGATTCTTTAAAATTTTATCTTTATTTTAACGGGCAAATCTTATAATTCTTGTATACGAGTGAATTTTTATTATTATGCTTTTGGGATTCTCTTGTTCGATATCGAATAAATATATATTTCTAATAAAATTCGATAATGAGCTATCATTCGAAATCAAGCTCGGAATATGTCGCAGTGGAATATTAATATAAAATTTTTTTTTTAGTTTTGAGATTCTCTTCATTTTGAGATTCTCTTCATCAGAGTTGAAAGGTGAGCAATAATAAGGAAAATTTTGCTTATCTTCATGTTTTATATAATTTTATTTACTTAGCATATTTTGTTTTTTAATTCACTTACTTTATAGCTACTGTAACGTAATTAGAGAATTTAGTTTGAATTCGCAATTTATCTCGATTGCGAAAATTGCGCCTGGTCCCCCCTCTTGACTTAAGATATATTATATTATTTATCTTCATTTTAATTTGAAAAGCTTTTATTTGAATGCAATTGATTCGTTATCGAGTTAATTCATAAAAAATTATGATTATTTTATTAATAATAAAAGTCTCAAACATTTTGAAAGTTAAAAATTGTACTATGAAAATGGTTAAAAACAAATTATTTAAATTTAATTTTTCTTAAAATATGTATAAAAAGAACATCTGCCATAAATTTCCATTTTTCATTTACTAACTAACTTAAATTATTTTTATATTTATTTTCATATTCTCTTGGTTTTTATTCTTGTTTTTTTCTTTAACTTGTTTACTTTGTAGTAAAATCATTAGAAAATTTAGTACTATTAAAATTATTTATTTCGATCGAAATATTAAGGAAATATTTGCTTTAAGGAATGCCTTAAAACTATCAAAAAAAATATTATTATATTTGAATCTTATTTGGATAAATTTTATTATTTATTAAAATCATTCATAACGAATCTTCAAATATTTTAAAAATTCAAACACACTCCAAATTGAATAAAAATAGTTCTGTTTCGTTTAATTTGTAAATATTTTCTTTTACGAAATGAACTAAAAAATATTTTTTAAAGCAAAAAGAAAATTTTATTTATTTAATTTACTTTGAATTCTATAAGGAAATAATTCTCAATAGAAATATTTCAAAACTTTAGAATTATAAATAAAAAAAGGCCAGAAGAAAATTATTTTATATTCTAACACTGTATTTCAGCCATTTTAGATATACATGATCATGGTAATATAAGTCTATAAACCACATTTTTTGAATAGATTCTACTTAACGAAATAAACCGTTACATATATAATTAATTGAATCGCATCATATATTACCACATATCTAGGGAACGAATTGTCTGAATTGGTTTATTAAAATACAAAAATATTTTAAATCAAATTATCTTCAAATTATATCTACATAATTTTTTAAACTGTTCAATTTATAAATTCAAAAAATTTTTGTTTTTCAAAAAAACATTTAAAATCGCAAACAACCGAAAATTTTACTGTTTTTTTCTCTGTTATAAAGGTAAATATGTTATAAATTAAATGCCTTAAATTATATGCCTAACTAATTATAACAACTAAGCGGGGATCTCATTTAAATATTATACAAAAAGTAATAAAATTAAATTCTGCTACAAAATGACACTTTTTATTTTTACTCAAAAAATAATGTAATGTAGGCTTTAGATCTTCTTGAGCATATCATAACAATTTCAAAGCATCATGTAAATCTTGAGATATTCCAAAAAAAGGACGTTTTTGGTGTAGTTCCCCCAATGAAAATACCGTAGCTGAATAAATTTTCAATTTATTTAACTTCTCTTTTTAAATATTTTGGATTTTGAAGTAATTTTTTTGGATTAGTTTTTTAAGACTAAACATATTTGTGCATAATATTTAAATTACTTTTTTGTTTAAAATAAAATGTGATATCTCTCTTTAAAATCGCTTAAAAATTCAAAAAAATATTAAAAATTTTCTTAAGCATATCAATAAATTGTTCATGTATTAAAAGACAAAGTATTTTATATTATGTATTATTTGTAGCATACTTTTTGGGGAAAAAAAAGTTTAAGATCTCCACATAAAATCGAATAAATTCTACAGTTTATGTTCAATATGAAAAAGGTAAAACTAAATATAAAATATAATATGTTTACAACAAAAATGTCTTTAAATAAATTTTAGTTAAACTTGGAAAATTATTTTTAATATTTGAGAAAATATAAAAAATGTATACGGTTGAAAAGCCTTTCTTTCTTTTACTTGCCAAAAAACTTAAGAAAGAAAAATGTTAATTGAAGATTAACTGAATTAGTTATACATTTATACAGGAACCTGAACATAACTTTGAGGGTGTATTGGATATTTGCAAAATAATTATGATGCCTTTAAGAAGGCTTAAGCTATATCATTTATCGAGTGATTTTTCACTGCAGCAGAGTGTAATTGTATAGTTTTAATAAGCTCTTGAATATTTAGAAGTTTATGAGACCTTACTTCAAGGCCAGTTTTACAAAAAATTAATGTCCCTAATTAAATGTATAGTTGTTCATAATATAAATATTTTTACTTCACAACTTGATTTATTAAGAAATTGTCATAATTCTTTCATATATGTAATTCCACATTAAGTCAAATTGATTCCTATAACCTAAAATTCTTTACAATTATAGATGATTTATTTCCCAGAAATGTTATAAATAAAATCATAGTAAACACTTTATTAAACAATATTTTAATTGATGCTAATGTTTACTAATGTTTACCATATAATTTTATCAATATAAATAATCATTTTTTTTTAATTGTTTTTGTATTTTTAGCATTACAAAATATATTTAATGATGTGTTGAATGCTATTACAGACTTTGTGTGTAAAAAATATAATATTTTAATATTTTCATAATCATACGAGCGCAAGTATTTAATATAAATTGAACACCACATTAGCATAAAATGCAGATATTAATATTTATTAAGTTTTTTTTTTTTATTACTATTAGCTGCAGCAAACACTATAATATTTAGATAAATTCTAAAAAAGAAAAATCGTGACAAAATCATTTTGCTTTTAAAAGATAAAAAAATATTTTACATTTCAATTAGTAATGCTATATATATTAGAAGAGATTAAGGTGGGTTTGGATAAAAGTTTTGCGACACTTTAATGATTTTTTAAAGGGGATAAAATTGAGAAAGATAGAAAAAGTTTTCTTTTAGAATGGTGTTAGAAATTTAAATACATATGCAATATAGTGCAAAATTTTGTTATATATATTTTCTATTTTGGTCAAATACTAAAAGCAAGTTTTAAAAAGACATAAAAATTTTTTTGCCCTTAAAAATATGCTCCCTATATAACATAAAATAATACAGATAATATATGCAATATGAATTTTTTTGAATAAACTTAAGAAAATTTGTAATAACTTTTTTAGTTTTTTTTAACGATTTTAAAGATTGATATCTTGTTTTATTCCAAATAAATTTGCGCTTAAAACTTTGTATGCAAATATGTCTAAACTTAAAGAAAAAAATGTAAAAAATTACATCAAAGTTGATATTTTTAAAAAGAAATAGTATATAAATTTCAAAATGTTTAAATATATCATTATTTATTTGAAGCATATTTAAAAGATTTTTCTGATTTCTAAATTAATTTGTTAATCTAAAGTAGACTTAAAATTTTAAAAACTGCGAGAACTTTAGTGAAGGAACTACCCTTAAGAACGGTTTTTCGGAAAATCTCAAAGCATAGAAGGTATTGCAAAGGTCACATTAGATCAGTTTTCGAGTGAAAATAAAAAAAAAAGGAATTTTAGCAGAGAGTAATTAAAAGACTATCTTCAAACAAGAGGATCAAATCATGCATTTCATTAATCCTTAGCATCTGAGTACCTTTTCACGTCTGCGCGTCAACAAAGACATTGTAACGTGTGAAGGACTTCTTTGAAAGACTGTTATAATCAGGGCAAGTTTAAATATGCACGAAAAAAAAAAATAAAATATGTGCTTGAAAAAACACGAAAAAATGGGATAATATGCACAGAAATATGCATACAAAATGGACAAATTCACGTGCTTTCTTGTATAAATATGATTTTTTCCTAACTTTAAAATTTTAATAGTTTTCGACTTTTTATAAAAAATAAAAATATATTAAAAATACACATCAATAGACCATGACAGTCATACTTGATACGTCCGAATTTTTTCTTTACAATTATGTACGGGTATTAAAGAAAATATAAAATAATTTATACTAATTTGTTAGTCAAACTCCAAAAAAATCACAAAAAATAGCGTTTTTGTTAAGAAACCTAATTTTTTTATTCATTATATGCAAATTTATGCAAAGATTAGAAAAAAGAAAATGAGTTTTTGATAAAATACTTTTAAAATGTGCAAAAACTTATTTTTCAAGCGAAAAGCTTGAAAAACTTGCCCTGGTTATAATATTTAACACTAAATATTATCTTATAGAAAATTTCTAGCAACAAATTTATAATCTTTAGTTGTATATTTCCTTAGCACAATTTTCAATTTTGATGTTGTTTTTATGAATGACTAGAAATCACGCTGCTATTATTTTCAACACAACTGTTTCACTTTTTAAAGCATGCTTATAAAGTTTAAAATGAGTCTAAAAATGTATATACCCAATATCGAAGCGCCTTGGTCTCGTGCTGCCCCTGTCAAACTTTGAACACGTTGCAACAAGCTCTCACGTGACTTAGCTGGACTAGTGGGAGCACTTACGCCACGTGGTGGTACCGCTGTTCCTGCTGCAGTTGTGGCCGCAGCAGTACCTGTATTTTTGCCAAAACTCAATGAGAAATCGGGTGCCGCACCTTGAGGCTGTGGTGGTATATTCGCTGCTCCCGGTGCCTGTGGTGGTGGCATATTTGGTGGTCCACCGCCAGCTGCAGCCGCCACAGGTTTTGTTGGTTGCTCCTGTATGGGACGTGCTGCTGGCGGTAAGTCATTGGGATCGATATCATCATGCTCGGAAGACAAATCTCCCGAGCTAAATCTATTTTTTTATCGTGAATTATTTTACATTGATAACAAAAGTTTTTTTTTTTTTTTTGAAGTTAAAGATGTTTTACAGGTGAAAACAACGTGTAAGCAAAGTGAATTCACGAGAGATAGTTAGGGCGGGGTGAAGAAAGAGAGAAAGATAAGAACAAAAAGAAAACAAGAACGAAAAAACAAAAAGGGAGAAATGGAAAACCATATGAAATTTTAAATTAGTGCTTTACAATTCAGCTGATGGTTTGGTCAAATTTATTTTAAACGTTTTTACCTTCTCTTCAGGAAATTAACATTGGAAGTAAAACTGCTTTTGAACGATGAGAAATTCAGGGTGCCGGTTTTAGTTTCCTTCTTTTTAAAGTGATTTTTTTTTCAAACACAAGAAATATAAAACAAATCAAAAATAACAAAAAAGTTGAAGTGATACAAAAAACAATCAAAATTTTGGGAACATTTTTATTTAAACCGACGTAGAAAGCAAAAGAGAAAAACGAGACAGAAATAGAATAGATATAAACGATTTTATAATTTTTGTTCTCTTCTTTTTTTTTTTTTTTGTTTGTTTGTTTTTAAAATATAAATTTAAAAATAGTGTGTTAATTATAATTTATATAAATTTATTTATTTTGCCATAATAATAGTTTATTATAAGTGCAGTTTGCTTGCATATAACAAAACGGAAAAAGGAAATTTAACTTAAAATTTTAAAAGAAACAGAAAAATAAATTAAAATTTATTTAACTTTATAGATAAAGTAGTAGATAAAGCAAAAGAAAGGAAATTATTTGCAAATCATTTTGCAGGAAAAAAAGCGATTTGTATTGTATCATTGAATACTCCAAATGAAAATTTACACCAGCAAAGATGGTAAAAATTATTAAAAATCGAAAGCTTAAGAGTTAAATTAAAAAAACTCCTAATTAGCTTTCTTTATCGGGCGAGTCAGGGTGGAGGAAAAGCTTTAAAATTTCATATGCTTTTCATTCTTTTTTTGAGTTGAATTAGTAGAGTTTTATATGATTTGGTTTTCTAAATACTTAAAGTAGATTTTTAATTAAAATTTCCACTAAACTGGAAAACACTTTATTCTTAAGATTAAAATGTCAGTAATGTTAGGTGAAATGTTATACGCTTAAGGGTTTAAGTGATGTTAAGTTATCGATTTTGTTTTTAAAAGTTATTAGGATTATTTAATTAATGTTTAAATTAGAATTAGGCTTTAAAATAAAATGATACATATGAATAAAAAATTATTTCATCCTTTCAAAGAGAAATATAAGAAAATTTTTTAAATGAAATGAGACATTAGATTTATTTTATTTTGTGATTTTTTAATCTGAACGTTTGCGATTCGAAATATATTAATACTATATCCAATACTCCTTGAAGATTGCAGTCAAATGAAAATCAATATTGCCTGATAGAATATGGACAAACATAATTATATCATCATGGAGTTTTATAATAACTCAGAAGAGATGTACATTTTTAAGTTTTATTCTCTAAAAAAAGGGAAATTTATTAAGAATTTCCTAAAAAGAGGAAAATTTTCGAAAATTTCTTACAAATGGAATATTTAAGGAAGATTTTATATAACCGAAAATTTATCAAAGATTTTCTATAACAGAAAATTTTACGAAAATTTTCTATAAAAAAAAAATTAAATAAAAATTTTCCATAAATAGAAAATTTATCTAAAATTTGCTTTTAAAATAAAATTAAACGAAAAATTTCTATTAAAATAAAATTAAGCAAAAATCTTCTACAAAAAGAAAATTAAACAAAAAATTTCTACAAAAAGAAACTTTAACGAAAATATTCTATAAAATAAAACAACAAAATTTATACTATAAAAGAAAATTTAACAAAAATTTTCTATAAAAGTAAATTCAACGAAAAAAAATTTTACGAAAATTCCTATAAAAAGAAAAATTTTAATTTAAGGAAAAATATTTTTAAATAGAAATTTTTCTATAAAAAGAAAATTTAAGAAAAATATTCTAATAAAAGAAAATTTAACGAAAATTTTATATTAAAGGAAAATTTAACGAGAACTTTCTATAAAAAGAAAATTAAACAAAAAATTTCCACAAAAAGAAAATTTAATAAATTTTTTCTATAAAAGAAAATACAACGAAAATTTTCTATCAAAAGAAAAATTTTACCAAAGTTCCTATAAAAAGAAAACTAAATTAAACGAAAAATATTTTTAAAAAGAAATTTTTCTGTAAAAAGAAAATTTATGGAAAATGTTCTATCAAAAGAAAATTTAACGAAAACTTTCTATAAAAAGGAAATTTTTTATAAAAGTAAAATTAATCAAAAATTTTCTATACAAAGAATATGTATCGAACTTTCTATAGAAAGAAAATGTATCGAACATTTTCTATAAAAAGAAAATGTATCGAGCATTTTCTATAGAAAGAAAATGTAACGAACATTTTCTATACAGAGGAAATTTATCGAAAATTTTCTATAAAAAGAAAATTTATGGAAAATGTTCTATCAAAAGAAAATTTATCGTATAAAAATTAAATTCAGCAAAAATTGTGTGTAAAAAGAAACATTTATACTGCTAATTCTGGGGTTTTTTATATGATGCCTCTAAAGAATCCTTTATCAACTTGAAACAAATCTTTATAATAAAATAATCGATAACTTATCATGTCTAAACATTTAATGAAAATATAATTAAAAAAAAATAGTTTCCTATAATTGTAATTGTATTAAAGTTATCGTCCTTTAGAAACAATAATGACATTTTGGTTTTTATGTCAACTTCACCTTCTATTTATAGTTTTTATAAAAACATCCGGTATTCTTATTACATTTCCGGTAACCTGTAGATTTTATTAACTTTAAACACAATTAACTTAAAAGTTTTCAAAAGAAAAATATAATTTTTCCAGTACAATAATAAAATGGCATAAAAAAAAAATATTTAAAATTAATTTCAACACAAAATTATATGATTATAAAAAGTGCAATATATTAAGCCAGATATATTTAATATATTTATATAAAGGAGCAGTTTTTATTTAAGTTAAAAAACGAATACAGTTAAACTAGAATGTTAAATTTAAAAAATTATATTTCAGCTGAAATTTATATTATCTTAAGAATATTTGTCTTAACCAAGTTTTACTGTATATTGTACAATGCCAAACAGCTGTGTCCCCTACAGCTGAATTTTGCAAAAACCCAAATAAAAAAAAACTGCCCCTAATTACTTGTATATATGTATATATGTAAAATAGTTAAACAAAAAAACTTCATTGAAAAACAAAAAAAAAAAAAACTGTAAGTATGTGAATCAAACCAAAATCATAAAAAAAAACATAAAACAAAACACGCACAGACATTTAACTTTAGTTTATTGCTCTGTAGTTGTGTTAAAATAAGTGAAACAAAAAATTAAATCTTAAAAAAAGAATAAAAAAAAAAACAAAATAATTGAAAGGATTAAATATTGTATCTTACCGGTGGCGGGGCGCAAATTCGCCCACACCCAGCAGTTGCTATTGTACTTATATTGACCGTGAAAACGCAAGCTCACTCTTTTAGTGGCGTGCTTTAGTTTATTTTTTTCTCGCTTTTTAAATCACTTGTGTTGTTTTTAAAAAATTAAACAGTACAATTTAGCGGCCTAGTTTTTAATATTCTGCAGTCAGTGGCAGTTGCAACAGCGACAGCAATTAATGCAGCACAGTAGAGCTCAGCACTTATTAAGTTTCAGGCCAATCGCTAATCCCAAATTTGCAAAAAAACAAATCGCCTGTTGCTTTTTACGGTGCTGAAATTGATTACAAAATTGAAACAAAAAGTAAATAAATATAAATATAACATTGAATGCGTATTTACTTATGTATGCATATATATATTTTTTTTATTTTTATGCTAATGAACCTATTGACTGACGTACAGTTAGAGAAAAATATTAGTAGAAATGGGTTTTGTTTAAATTAAATAATTATGAACAAAAATATTTCTTTATGTTAAAAGTGTATTTTGTTTAAAAAAATAAACGAAGTAATTTTTTAAAATCGTTTTCAATTTTAATCCCTACAAGCAAAATAATACGAAAGTGATTCGAATTCGTATAGCTTAGAAGAAAAATTTTATTGCCGCAACAATCACATTCGTATTGCGAAAGTTTCCCTCATTGGAAGAGATTGCGCGTCAAAATCAATCAATATGACTGAAAGAAAAATAGGAAATATTGCTAGATAATCATCTAGGTGAAAAAAAGAAGATACCGCCAGATAATCTTCTGGAAGATGTATTAAATATATAGAAGAATTATCTCTAAATAAATCTTTAAAAAATATAATAAAGAAATCTTTTACATCTTGTAATGCATGCATGTATTTATTTATCCGTTTTTCTTCATTTTTAAACACTTTTTGACAACAGAAAAAAATTGTGATTGAAAAATAAAAGTATTGCATTATTTTCTTCCAGATGATGTTAATGGGATATCAGCAATTTATTGCGGAGGTGATAAACACCTTACTGAAAAAACGGTGATATTTTGGAGATAAAAATAATAAAAAAATTTTTAATTTTATATAGTTTTTGTTGTTTATTATATTCGTCCAAATAATAAAAAGAAGATATTGCTTAAATTTCTTCCAGGAACATATCTTCCAAATGTTTATAGGGATAAATATTAAACTTTCTCTAGTTTTTTTTTTAATAAATTTTTCATAGTTCTTAAATTTAATGTTTTATTTTCTGTTCTATTTTAGAGCATACTTTCAGGGACAGCAATGAAAAATTGAGGGAATAAAGATGCTAGAAATAAAGTTTGCAATTCAGACCTAATAAAACGTATATGAGTACTAGAAAGTATGATTTCTTCCTTCCTTAAAACGGGTTTAAAACCGGGTTACAGAAGCATTTTTATTCAGCATCTTTACTAATATTTGGTTTAAGAAAATACGAAAAAGTTAAAGTCAATTATTTTGTTCAATAGTTTCGGAGATATTAAAAAAATTGTGACGGTAAAAATAAAATTTCTTAAAAAATTTAACAATTTTTGTTTTTGCAAAAAATTCAAAAAAAATCGGAAACGATCAAAAATGCTTCGTTTTCCTCTTGAATTATTAAGCTGGATATGTTTCAAATAAAACAAGCCGTATTCAATTAAATGGATGCAGAAATTTTATTCACAATTAAGTGATAGTATCATAGAAGTTCTCATTTAGATCTTATTTGACTTAATCATATATCATTGAAAAGGTAAAATTTATGTATAACTATTTTTTGGAATTGTTGGACCTTATAATCAAATATCTTATCATGTTTATAGGGAAACTCATTCCAACTCAGGTCACTTGGATTATTATTATTATTATTTTTTTTTTTTTTTGATACATTTGAAAAACAGATGTAAAAATATCATATACTGCCAATTAATACGACGCTTTTGATTTGTGCTTATCATGCATAAATTAAATGTAACTTAATCATCTTCAAGTATTTAATTTTGAACTAAATAATTTAGTAAACCGATTCAACGGTGTCCGTCTTTTCGTGCACCCAATCGTTAATAATGTAAACAAAACCCATTTTTGCTGGGTAATCATAACTGGTTACAATTTGCAATATAGGGTAAGTGTAAGTGTATATTCGGCGACTACTAAATATTAATATAAGATAGATTTTGCAAAGAATTTTTTATTTTTCTAGTGCAAACGATTAAAATATGTGGCAATTTCCGGTCTTAAACAACATATATTTGATAGCACTTTTTAGAAAAAAACTTTTGAGGATAGATCAATTTTAAAGATGTTATTACCCAGCAAAAACTTTGCTTTCCTGGTAAGCTAGCAGGTATAATTGGAAACAAAAACAAACTACTTATTTTTTGCTTGCATAACTAGTTATTTTTGTTCGACTTGTCCACAAATTCATGTAGTTATTTTTTGACTCTAGGGGTACTCAAAAATATGTACCTAAACGAAAACAAAAAAAAAAAAAACAAAATTTTTGCCGCAGGTGAGACTCGAACTTGGACACACACTAACCATTCGTTTTTACTGACTAACGTCTTACTCAGTACACCATCTCGCACATAGCATCCTAAGCGACAAAAACTCTATTTAGTTTAAAATATGTTTTTAGACATTTTGTTATAAAAACAATAACAGCTTCAGAATGGGGTTGAACCAACAACCTTCTGGTTGTTAATCCGGCGCTCTATCATAAACATTTCCAATAAACTCTCAAAGTTATCAGTTATAATAAAAAACTATTAATATTATTATTTTTAATATGAATAAGGCATTTCAGCCTTCAATGAATAGAACGGACTGCAAGATATCTAGAGCGTTATGACATAGTCTTAAACTAGTCGATTCGAAACTTCTTCTGGGCATGAGTCGTAGGAATCTAAGGGTCATTGTGGGTATAATTACTGGTCACTTCGCAATAGGGAATATGTCTAGTAAGTGGGACATTGTTAGGTCAGACTTTTGTAGGACGTGCGATGATGTGGAGAAGCTAGAGACATATACTCTGTCATTGTGTAGAGCTTCAGCGTAGTAGACTGAAGTGGTTTGGAAGCCACATGCGACACGAACTTTAGGAGATTATGGGCCAAGGACTTAGTAACCTTATAGGGTTCGTAATGGGAAATAAAGTGGCTTAGAGATAATAGTTTTTGATTGATGGGTCTTAGGTTTCTCATTTTTCTTTTATTTTTATTTTATTGCCTTATCTTACTAAGGTCTCTCTTTTTTTCTTAGCCTTTCTTTGGCATTTATCCTTTATAAATTCACAATGGACCGAATGGTCTCTGAGTAGAGGCGTATAATTTTAATTACATATGTTTTGGTCAAATATTTAAGAAAACATAAAAATTTTACACTATTATCGAATTTAACTGAAAAGTAAATAATACTTTTTTATAAAATAATTTTAAGGTCATTTTTATTGTAAATATATCAAGATTTAGTTTTTTTTTTTAAATTGGACACAAACTTTAGAAATAGTTCGATTTTATCTCTGATGACTTCAACTTTACACACATTTTTAATTTTTGCTCCAGAAAGTATGCTCCAACATGACTGCCAGAATTGGGGTTTTGACCCCAAGTTTGGGAAATTTTTGTGGCATAAAAGATGAAAATGTTTGTTTAGGAATTTGGGAATTTATTGGGGATATTAAAACTATTTTGGGAATTTTTTCGGGGAAATTTTTTGTAATTGCATCTTTTGTTTAGTTAATAAAATTGCAATTTGGAACAAAAGTATATAATTTATAGTTTAACTTATATATCATTGTAAAGAACTTGTTCAAACAGTATTTAATATGCTAACGATCCCTAAAAGAAACGCATGTGTTTAAAGCGTATTTTTGGTTAAGGATTTAGAAAAAAAAAAACAAACCTGGTGTTAGCATATAGTATGAACTTCAGACGGCGTTTTAACTCATTAATGTTCACTGTACCTGATTGGGTACAGTTGAATTATCGGCTATTTTTGAAGTTTAAAGAGTTTCAGTTTTCTTATTTAAATAAGTGTCAAAGACCGATTTAAAAGTAATATTTTGCACAAATATCTGCTGGATATTGGCGATTAATGTATTAATATGTTGAATAATTTTAAAGTTATGTATAGTACTAATTTCTTTGATTTACAATATGGTATTTTTTCCAAAACATTTGTATTTATGTAAAAATATTCATCCAAAAATTATCTATATAAGATCATTTTTGGATCTTATATAGATCATAATAAAAGTAATTATTTTGAATAATAAAACGTCCAAATAAAACAAAAATTAAATAACCCAGCTGAAAATGGTCATATATTTTTATATATCACCCATGCATGACGATAGGATTGATATATGAAAGTGTGTGGATGTGGACATTGAATAGTTTGCAATATATGGATACATATATGGTAAATATATATAACAATTTTGTCATATATAAAAATATACTTGTAAATGTTTTATCATATATGGTTTCACATATGAAATAAATTTTCATATATAAAACCATATATCAAATAATAAATCAGACATAAAGTGCAATATAACTCTTGATCTAATAAAGATACATGAAAATGTATTTAAGGAAATTTGTAAGAAATGTTGTAATAACATCAAAACATGTACGATACTTTATTAGTGAGTTATATGCAAAAAACTGTTATTTTTAATTTAATTTTACTGTCTTAAATGTTTTCTGAGCAAAAATATTAATTTTTTGACATTTTAAAATAAATAGAAAAATAAAAATTCCAACAAACCATTACAATTTTATCAAAATTTAATAATTAAGAATTTTGTCAAATTAAGAAGTAATTTTGTCAATAAATAGCAAAGGTAAGTGTGTGAATATTATTGATAAGCTTTTAATTTTCTTATATATCAGCAGAATTTGTTAAATGAATTTAACTAGTTTCAGAAATAAAACAATCTGAATGATAG
This sequence comes from Protocalliphora azurea, assembly GCA_932274085.1. Taxonomy (NCBI): domain Eukaryota; kingdom Metazoa; phylum Arthropoda; class Insecta; order Diptera; family Calliphoridae; genus Protocalliphora; species Protocalliphora azurea. The sequence continues at coordinate 202,158,406 of OW026519.1, read as the reverse complement.
GAGGAGGCTCCAATACCAGGAAATTCAAGTAGAGGTAAAAATATATTAAATTAACTTTTTTTTTTGAAGATTTAACGAATGAAAATACTTTTCAGATAAGTTTACAAGCTGCAAACGTGAAGACATTTGAAGACAGATTTGAAAATTTGAACACATTATAAAATTTAATATTAATTGAACTCGAAAGCGATATTTTTATTAATTTTTTGATATTTTACTTAACAAAATCGGAAAAGGCGTTTTCGAGATATTTTGCAATATATAGACCAATGAACGTTATTTTACATTTTATAGACTTACAATTTCATGATTAGATGTATTTAAATTGATTGAGGAATTCCGAATCACAAAATCAGTGTTGCCCTGTGAAATTAATAAAAAAGAAAAAACTCTTGATCATAAATACCACAATTTTATTCCAAATAAGTTATGAAGTTGGGTGCATAGAAAACAACTAGAAGTCCAACTTGCTCTAAAAAACCTAATTCAGCTGTCAAAAAAAAAACTAAACTCTTTGTATGCAGGATTGTAAAATGTGGCGCCTTTTCGCCATACGTGGCGCTTTTTAATTGCTTGACATGGCGAAAATTTTTTTTTGACGATTTATAAAGTGGTGGCGATTTATTTGGCTAATTTTAATAATTTTATAAAATATATATTTGTGAAGAAATACGATTACGTATTCTTACTAGCAATCGACTATTTTCAGTATTTTCCTATCTAATAAAACGAAGGGCCTTAATTTATAAATTCAACTTCAACTTAGATTGAGAAATGTCAGGATTTCGATCGAATATTCAAGAATGCAAAAACAATTCAAGACAGTGGAAACGCCTTTAGGTGTTTTACTCAAAACTGATTGCTTTCAACTCAGTGGAAACAAGAGAACAAATGTTAAAAGCATTTTTTTTTAAATAAATATCAATAAATTTTTAAAGTTGTTATCCTAAAATGGTGATATATGTGTGTATGTCAGAAAAACGTATTTTAAGTTATAATTTAATTTTCTATTCAATTACTATTAACTACTGCAATTATCATAGGCTTTGTTGAAGTTGAATTTACATGTATAAATTATACGAAATTTGAATCATTAAAAATTATACGACACTAAAACTTTTTCGCTAATTTTTTATTTTTTCTTTAAAAAAACAAATAAAATTTAATTTTGGCGATTTTTGATTAGCAATTTGTGAAATTTTACTGTATAATTAATACCTTAATACAATTTATTTCTACTAAATTTCATCTTTATGCGCACATTTATATAGGAATTATGCCCGTGAAAGTGATTTTCCGAAAGGGGTCTTATATGGGAGCTATCGTCAATTATGGACTGATCCTCTTGATATTTGGTGGTATGATTTTTGCTTAGACAAAATTTTGCTGATGATGATGAATGATGAATTTTATGTAAATACAGACATATTTAAGACTTTTATAAGCGTTTGACCTATTTCCGGGAAAATTTTTATATGAGGGGTAAATGAAATAATGGTTTGATTATAACCAATTTAAATATGCTATATTATTGGCCAAAGAAAAAAATCATATAAAAAATTTTATTAAGTTATCTGGAAAACGGTGACGTACATATTAACTGAAATGTTGGTTTTTGATACACGGACAGCCGGACAGACAGTGGTTTAGGCTAAAACAAAAAAAATCTATATATATATATATATATATATATATATATATATATACAATTTAAGATAGTATTTCTTTGATATGCTTATTTAATAATAATTACAATAAAATTATAAATAAAGCCCTATACCCCTTCCCTGAATTAAGCGCAATTTATGACGTTTGTACCTAACTGTGAGACGTAGATTCATAAACATTATGAATCGAACATGACTTTCTTTCCCAAACTTATTTCATTTTCTATTTTTGTCCTATCGCTATATAGCAACAAAGCACTTTGCGACCGAAAGAAATCAATAATTTGAATAAAAATTATCATTATTTTTCAAAATAAGCTAATTGCATATAATTACATTGAAAAATCTAGTTATAACAACCCCCCCTATAGAGTTAAATTAACAGTAGCATAAAAGAGATTGTACACTTCATATAGTAAAAATTGATTTTCATCAGCCAAAATATATCAAAAACCACAATCTAATATTTTATGATTGATTATTTGACATTTTCATAAAACCTATAAATATTTTGAATGTGTGACGTTAAACACGTTACGAATAAAAAACACAATCGTTGTCACTATGATATTGCTAGTGTTAACTCTGACCTTTCATAAATAAGTAAACTAGTTGTTCATATGAGTTATTTTTAAATCTATCACAACCAGGAAAGCAACCAATTACTTAAGCAAGGAAAATAAAAGGATTTCATATTTTATTATCTTCTAATAAGGTTTTCATTTCATTACACTTCTTGGAAATGAATTAGAAATAAAAAATGAAATGAAAAATAATTTCTCTGGTTTTGCGTAAGTAAATGAAAAGCAAAGTATTGTAGTTAAGTTTTATTTACTAGAAATGAAATAATCATTTTGAAAATAGTCTAGTATAAGTAAACTTTTTCAAATAAAGAAGTTGTTTTATATTATTTTCTTTTCCGTTTATTTGAACAAACAGGAAAAAGGAAATAAAATAAAATCAATCCAATTAGAATTTTCTTGTTCAAACGCAATGAGGAAACAAAACAAATATTTATCTATTGGTCATCAAATAATGAAACCCCATAGAAATAGGTTAAATAATTAAACCTTAGTCTTTAAGAAGCGTAAGCAAAAATAAAACTACTTGACATTTTTCTTAGGATAAAACTGAAAAACTAGAATCATCTTCATTCTTTTTGCATTAGCATTTCGGTATGGTTCTATGACATACTAGTATCATGGGTCAATGAACTAAAGTTTGTATTGTATACTCATACACACACACCCTAAATACACATGGACTTGCATTCAAAAAATACTATCACAATGCAATATAAATACCCATACATTCACAATACATTGTATAAGTGTAAGGATATAAAATATGCAACTAAAAATTACAAAAGAGACAGAGACATATAGACGGCATGACGGAAAGACAGATGGAATGTAGATAAAAATACACATACACACGCAAACAGATAGACAGACAGAATGACGTCCAGTGGATCACCATACCATAAAACAAACATTTAACTTATTTTTGGTTGCTGTTATATAAGTTTATGTAACTTCAATCATAAACATTATGGAATTCATAATTTCAATTCTTTTTTTTTTCAGTTTTGCTACCAACCAACGTCCGTTTATTCTATAGCCAAGCAACCAGTATTACTGACATAATATGATGCTGATGATGCTGTAGTTCTTTCTCTAACTTTGCTAGTGATGATGATATCATATGTTAAGGGAGGGAAACAAAAAACGGACGGACAGACAGATAGAAAAACTACTGTATAATAAAAGAGTTTTGTATAACATACTCACCCTTTTAAGAAGGATTTTGCAGGAAATAGTTGTGTGTGGGTTGCTGCAGCGTAAATTATTCCAAAAATTGCAATGGAAGAAGGAAGGAACGCTAGTCTAGTGACATATAAAAATAAAAAATTGAAAACGCTGTTTGAATAAAGTATTCCTTTTTTTATTCTATTTAAATCATTTTATTATATTATTTTCCATTTCTTTCGTTGTGTGTATACATGTGAAACGTAATTTTTTTTTTGTTTTTGGGTTTTTGCTGGTTGTATTTATTGTTATCAGTGAAAAGGGAAATACTAATGCGCACTACTATAGAAACTAAACTCTCATATACACATACATATTAATATATGTAGAGACACTGATACACTTGCAAAGTCATAGACACTCGCACTTTTTTTTACTCACTCTATATACGGCTCCTTGAACAGAAATGCCAATGCAGCGCTTTTGGAAGTAGAATTTTATGTTTTATTACTTTTGAGATATTTAAAAACCAAATAAACTTTAGAGGTTGCCTCTCTTATTCTACAAAAAAATTTATAAAATTTGATTCTAAATCAAACTGGAAGATACATGAAAAATTCATTTTTCCCCTTCCAAAGAAAGATAAACTTTAGAAGTTTAATTTTTTCTTTTAAGTATTGAGTTAAGTCGAAATAATCAGAGGGAAATCTGAAAATCCAGTGAGTCGTGGATCAATTTTTTATATAGAAAAAATATGGAACTTCCAAACAAAAGTAACAAAGAAAGATAAACTTTAGAAGTTTAATTTTTTCTTTTAAGTATTGAGTTAAGTCGAAATAATCAGAGGGAAATCTGAAAATCCAGTGAGTCGTGGATCAATTTTTTATATAGAAAAAATATGGAACTGAAATTTCGCTAATTAAAAAAATCAAAATTTCAATAAAAATTTTCTATTGAATATAAATTTACCAAAAATTTTAATTTCACGAGAAATCAAAACTTAGATAATTTCTCAAAAGCTCCAAATTTCATTGAAAAAAAAAAATAATAATAAATAAATAAAGAATAAATTTTAAAAAATTTAAATAAAAAAACCCAATGAAGAATTAATGCTAAAAATGTTAAATATCTAAAAATTTTGAATGTCAAGATTTATCTAAAAATTCAACATTTTAACAAAAAAAAAAAAAAAAAAAAAAAAAAAATAACTTTATAAGATATTCAATATTTTATTGAAAATTCAAAATTAAAAAATTTTAAATTAAAAGTACGAAACACAAAAATCCAATATTTAATCAAGTACTCGTACTTTAAAATTTCCTAAAAAAGTTAAAAGGTTAAATTTAGAAAAAACAAGTAAGAAAGATGTAGTCGGTAAAGCCCGACCATTTGATACCCCACATCATTGTGTATGTTCTTAAAAATTTATGGAGGGGTCTTATATTAGACATGTGAACAATTGTGGACCGATACTTTTACCAAATGTAAAATAAAATATACGAATACTGAATATTACGTTAATACTAACATTTATATGAATTTAAGCACTTTAGGGTGATTCCCGAAAGTGGGCTTATATGGGAGCTATGGCAAATTATGGAGCGATCCTCATAAAATTTGTCACTGTGATTTTTACTTATATATACATATATATATATTATTTATGCACGTTAAAGTGATTTTCAGAAGAGGGTTTTATATGGGAGCTATGGTCAATTATGGACCGATCTTCATGAAATTTGGCACAAAGATTGGAACTTATACAAGTCTTTCTCACACTAAATTTTATTAAAATATTGTTATAGTTAAGACATTTATGATCGTTAAACCCCTATTCCGAGAGTACACTTGTATGGGGGCTAGGTGAAATAATGGACCGATGATGACCAATTTCAATAGGCTTCGTCCTTGTGTCATGAAAGTCCCATGTGCCAAATTTCATTGAATTATCTTCAAAATTGTGACCTGTACTTTGTGCACAAAGTTTACATGGACAGCTAGCCAGCCAGCCAGTCGGACGGACGGACATCGTTAGATCGACTCAAAAAGTAATTCTGAGTTGATTGGTATACTTTAAGGTGGGTATTGGATAACTTTTGCTATGCGTTGCAAACATAAGCACAAACTTAATAAATTTTATATATATATATATATATATATATATATATATATATAATTCTACATTGAAATATTTAAACAAACAATTTTATATTTTAATTAAAAACAATTCTATATATTAATTTAAAATCTAAAATTAAAAAAAAAAACGAAATTTTAATAAAAACTCGCAATATCTCAAGGAAACATAAATATTAATAAAATTCGAAATAACGTCAAAAAAAATTAAAATTTTCCTAATAAATCGAAATTTAGTAAAAATACAAAACATAAACGAATTAAAAAAATACTAAATAGCATTACAAAACTTATTAACATTTATATGGGATTAGCATTTCCCGGTATTCTTCGATACCCTTTTGATATCATAACTAGTGTTTACTTTGTATGGGGCTACTACCCCCCTTTACCTATGAGTATTATTCGAAATTTGGTATGAAAATTATTTCTACAAAATGTTAAAACTTTCCTTGTAATTCTCCTTTAAAAATGCGAAAATTATATTTTCATTGTATGGGAGCTATGGGTAATTATGAGGCCATCTTCGTAAAATTTTATATTCTAATTTATGCTTATATAAAATTTAATATTAATAAAATTCTTGTATATTAAAGGAATATATAAGCATTTGTATGGCGGCAGGGTGAAATAACGAACCGATAATAACTAATATCAATAGGTTTGGTTCATGCATTCAATTAAATGAAGTGCTACAGAGAATCGTCTGATTGGATCTTTGCTATTTAATTTTTCGCATTTAATTTCTAAAGTAAATCATGTACTCCATAAATATAGATTGGTATTTCCAAATTAATTTATTATGTCGGTAGTTAGATATTGAAGCACTTCTCAGACTAATCCACATGTTAAAATCAGTGTTGCCAATTTAGTCATTTACTGGCTAAATTTAGTATTTAGTCATTAGCTATATTTTTAGCCATTTTTTGTTATTTTTTATGCTAAAGTATAAATAATTTTTAAAAAAAATTTTCATTACATAAACTATATTCTGTACCTAATATTCTAAAATCTTTCAAAGAAAGCACATTAATTATTAAAACTTATCTAATCTTATCGTTAAAAATATAAGAACAATATTAGTTTTATAAAAAATTTTATATTTTCTTTAAAGTTATCTATTTCGCCAAATACATGTGTAATGTTTTTATTTAAATAAATCGTATTATTATTTAAGAATTTAAAATTTTTTTATTAAACAAATAAACACTATTGACTAAATTGTAAATATCAACAAATTTCATTCCCTGTAAATTTGAGCTCAAAATTTCTAACAAATAAAGCAATAAATAATTTAAAATCACAACTTAAATTAAAATAGTGATATGATAAAAACAGTAGAACCTTAATATTTTTTGAATATTTGAGTAATTTTGTGAAGAAATCTTCGTGAACATGAATATTTAAAAATAATTTAAAAGATTTTTACATAATATAACTTTTATATGATTATAAAGATTAATATTTAATAAGTCATTTCTGGTTTTTATTTAATTTTTTAGCCATTTTTGTTAGCCATTTTTTTAGCACATTTACCCATTTTTGATCACCAAGAATTGGCAACACTGGTTAAGATAATCACAAAATAAATTTAATTAAATTTTTGTTGGAAACGTTAATCTGAATGATGTTTATGATTCAAAGATCATTATTATCCTTATGTTTATGATTTTTATTTTTTGGTGCCTATACAAAATCTGCAAATATCATTTTTTGAAAAATAGTTGGATCGTAATCGATCGTGATCGTAATAGAAAAGATTTTATTAAGATATTGCTCTTAGCTTTGATTTACCTCATTCAACTTTTCATAATAATTTTATTTTACTTAGATTTGATCACGAATCATCTTGAATTTTCTATTCTATGTTCTGATAACGCCATTTTATTTATACTGTGAATTATGTAGCTATCGAGTTCCTCCCAATGACTTTTATTTACTTTCAAACTTTTCATAATAAATTTCTACTAAAGATGATACATATGTATGAAAATAATTTTTAAACAAAAATTAAAGATTATAATCTTTCAAATTACACTCTACTACAAAATTACATCTTTTATTTTCATTGGAAAAATTACCTAATGTGGGCTGTAGATCATCTTTAGAATAATAAATAAAAGTTATCAAATATTTTGTAACAATCTCTCAATTTTAAGATACTCCGAAAGAGCAGTTTTTTTTATTTTTTAAACATATTTTCCTTCTATATATTTCATTTTAATTTCGATTTTGAAGTAAATTTGTTTGATTTTTTATCCTTTGTTTGGAATTAAAGGAGATATTCCTCTTTAAAATCGCTTTAAAACTCAAAAAATTATTAAACATTTTCTAAAATTTATCAATAAATTGTTCATGTATTTTAAGACAAAGTAATTTATTTTATATTTTATTTGGTGCATACTTTTTGGGGCAAATATTAAAAACCATGAAAAATTTATGTTATTGCACATAAAACTTCTATAATTTTTGTCCAATTTGAAACAAGTACAACAAAAATATCTTTAGAAATTATTGCAGCGTTGTATAAGAATTTGCTGTTAAACTCGAAAAAAATATATATATTTTTTTTAAATGTTTAAAAATTTTCTTTTAATATTTGATCAAAACAAGAAATTTTCAAAAAAAGAAAATTAATAAAAGAATATCATAACTAGATATAGTCTTATATAGTAGAAACGTACCCAAAAAAATGCATTTTTTTTAATATTTTTGTTTTATAACTTAAAATTTTGAGGGTGTTTTGGAAATTTTTAGAACTGATTTATGATGTCCTCAAGAAGGGCTTTAAAATACATCATGTGATATCTCGAGTGATTTTTCACAGTGTGTTGTTATATAGCCTTAATACTCTCTAATTTTATATTTTATCCCCAAATTTTATGTTGGATAAAAAAATGATTTTAAGTTAATAAAAAATATTTGCAAAATCTATTTGCTAAATACATCATTTTTATTCTCTTTGCGTTCAGTTGGCATCTCTGTTATCCTACATGCATACATTTACTCACTTACTTCCTTTAAGTTCCTTTTGGGCAATACACACACAAATACAAAAATAATAAAAAAAATCCAAAAACGAAAAAATACAAATGTATCGTTATACCGATTATTACGATTTAATTTGTTAAGTGTGCGTGTAGTTTTTTTTTGTTCTTTAAGAATATTTTTTTTTCGATATACAAAAAAATCTTTTCTTCTTGCTTCCCTTTCTTTCAATCAAAAAAAAAAAAAAAAGAATATAAGAAAAAATCTAATTTATTACCGTGGGGGTTTCCTTAACAAAGACAAAATCGAATTTGTTTGTATAACTTTTTTCTATTGATTTTTTTTTTTTTTTTTTTTTGTGAAATTATATCTTTTATACTTCAGTTAATAATTTTCATTAAATTTTTAGGTTTAAAGGCCTAAAACACTTTTTATTAATTTTATAATTTTTTTTATTTAAAAAAATTTGTGCATAGCTATTTTTGCTATTTTATAATAATTTATTCTTTGTTAAATTTTCTTAAAAATTCACTTTTTTTGTCCGTTTTCTTTTAGAAAGTTATTTTCTTATTAGAGAGGAGAATTCAACTTGCTTCGTCGGTGATAAAATTTTCACTGAGTGAAATATTTCAACGAAATTTAACTGTTACACTGAATAGAATAAAAAAAAAAAATACATTGCGATACATTTAAGAGTCTTGTGCGGCGTAGAGAGTTAGGAATTTCCATTCATTCTCGTTGAAGAATAAAATTTTAAGGGTTGCTGCTGCTGTCACTTTAGTTCCAACTATGACACATTTGTTACACTTCGTTCAAGTGTTATTGTGGTAAAGACGTAGTGTCAGGACGTTCAATTGATTGACATTCGATTATTTTATTTTTGGTTTTTGTAAATAAATTGACATGTATAATTTCATCATTATTTGTTTGTTGGTTATTGTTCTGTTCATGTTGTGTGTGTGTGTGTAGTTGGTGTTTGTAATCTGTAAATTGGAAATTAAATTAAATAATATTTATTTCTAATATTGCATTCATTGTGTTAACTTTGCCCTTAAAAACAGGATAAAAGCTTATACGAATGTCTGGGTAGAATGAGATGATGTTAGTACAAGACTTTGTTGGTAAAAAGAGAGATAGGGTGAGATATATGGGAGAATCTCTGTGTGCCAGTGCGCATGATTGAAACAAGTAGTATCTTTTCAATTGTTGTATATAAAATCGATTCATATATTCAGTTGTTACCTTTATTATTTAAGGAACCTTAGGGGGTTCCTTAAGATATCGTTACAATTTCTTAAGCTGAGAAATTTGCTTTCTGACGTTTAACAGATAAAACTTCAAAAAATCTGTTAAAAGTCGTTGAAATTCCAGAATTGAAAATTTTCGATAAACTTTCCTTTTATATCAAAATTTCGATAAATTTTCGAAAAATTTTCTTTTCATTGAAAATGTTGATAAATTTTCTTTTCATAAAAATTTTGAATGAATTTTCTTTTTGTAGAAAATTTTCGATGAATTTTAATTTCCTTTTTATAGAAATTTTCGACGAATTTTTAATTTTATGGAACAATTTAGAACAAAATTTTTATAGCGAAAATTTTTAATAAATCTTCTTTTTGTAGAACAATTTGATAAATTTTATTTCTATAAAACAATTTTGATTATTTTCTTTTTGTAGAAAATTTTCGATTAACTTTCTTTTTATAGAAAATTTTCGATAAATTTTCGTTTTATAGGAAATTTTCGATAAATTTTCTTAATATAGGAAATTTTAGATAAATTTTCTTTTTATATAAAATTTTCGAAAAATTTTCGTTTTATAGGCAATTTTCGATAAATTTTCTTTTTAAAGTAAATTTTTGACAGATTTTCTTTTTATAAAAAATTTTCGATAAATTTTCTTTTTATAGAATTTTTATCGATAAATTTTCTTTTTATAGATTTTTTTCGATAAATTTTCCTTTTATACAACTTTTATTCGATAAATTACTTTTTACAGAATTTTTCTTTCGATAAATTTTCTTTTTATAGAATTTTTTTTCGACAAATTTTCTTTTTATAGAATTTTATTTCATTAAATTCTGTTTTATATATAAATTCTCTTTTTACAGATTTTTTTCTATAAATTTTTTTTATAGAATTTTTTTTTCGATAATTTTTACTTATTTATTTATTTTTTTATTTTATTATTATTATTTTTTTTTTAGAACAATTTCGATAAATTTTCTTTTTATAGAAATTTTTTGATATTTTTTTAGTAGAACTTTTTTTTTAATTTCTTTTTGTAGAGAATTTTCGATAATTTTTTGTGCAATAATTCTTTTATAGAAAATTTTCTTTCTATAGGAAATTTTTGATAACTTTTTGCTATAAATTTAACTATAACATGGTAAATTTTATATTTAAATAGCTGCACACACAGAGAAAAAAATGCATATATTTGAAAATTTTTTTCTTAAATATTATGAATCGAACATGACTTCCCAAACTTTTTTCATAAAAAATAAAATTTTGTTCATAGATATTATTAAATTGTACTTAATGATAATTTTGCGAATTTTGCAAAAATGCTACTTAAACTTTAATTTAGATTTATTACACTTGATTCAAATTCTAAATAAAAATACTTATTCATTAAAATATTAACAATAAATCCTTTTAAATGACAATTTTCCAATAAAAGGCTGTTAAATAGTAAGGATTAGAAATTTGCTGCCATATGCATCATTGTAATAAAAAACGCATCTGTTGTGTTCTACTGTTCCCAAAATGTGCCTAAAAATCATTAAAAACCAAAAATTCTGTAAAGAAAATTTCATACATACAAATTGAAAATATAAATGAAAATTAAAAAAAAAGTCTTCTTGACTTTTGATTCATTTCAAAAAATGTAAAAAAGTATTAATATTTAAGACATTATTCTTAAATATTACGAAGTAAAATCAATGCCCAAATTTTTTTTCTGTGCAAAGGCCGTTATTCAAACTTAGGTGTATTAATAATTTCAACAGTGCCCTCTAACGTTGACATTTAAAACAGCTATTGAGGTTTGTGACTACAATAGATACAGCCACAAATCCTTACTATCGAATTTGCTTCTATTGAAGTACATAAATGCCAATATGATGGTATTTGGCAAGTATGTGGCTAATATAAAACTTTATAATAACATTCTCTTTCAAACAACAACTGTCATAATCTTTAATTATCATAACAAAGCTACCAGATTGTTAACTCTTAAAATTTTTTCACAATCTGTCACAAAATTTCTTATGGGCAGCTCTAGGTGAACAAACAAAACCTAAAAACTTGGCTTAAACCCGCTACAACAAATACACATGAAAACAGTTTCATCGTGACAGTCAATCGCAAAGGTTACAAAACATTAAGTTAAAGGAAAAAAAATAAATAAAACAATCTTAAAGTCTTGCGAACGAAATTAAAGCTAAAAAAGTACGAAATTGAGAAAAATCTTCTGTATTTTATAAAATGAAGAAATTTTAAGAATTCTTAAACAATTTAACGAATATTTTTAATAAAAATACTTTTACGAAATTTAAAGAAAAGTAATTAAATTACAAAGTTTTTGTTAAAATATTAGACAATATTATAAAAAACATACATACGAGTATTTATTGTATTTCATTGCCATTTTGTAAATTGCCTTTAGTTGTTCGTTGTTGTTGGTATTTGTTCGAGTGTTTGTTGTTTACCCGACTGTATCTGCCAGAGTTGGGTTGTGGAGATTGAGAGTGTGTCTGTCTGTTTGTTATCTTTGTGTGTGTGAAATTGTGTTGGTGGTATATTAAGCTGAGTGTTTGTTGCTGTTGTTGGTGTGATGTGCATTCTCTTGTTGTTTTTGTTATAATTCAACTTAAAACGATGCTAATTTAGCTGTTTTTTTCAGGCAGCGTCAAAAATCGTAAAAGTTAAAAAAATCTTGAAAAATTATATAAAAATTTCTTTGAAAATTATGAAAAATGACAATAATAATACGTCCCAAACTTAACAATTGAAATGAATTTAATTAAATCCAAATACATACTAATTTTTAATTGAAGGTAATTATTAAATATTCAAAACCATCTAAAGGATATAGAAATATAGATAATTTTTAACAAATTGATTAATCAAAATTCATTTATTTATTTTGTTTAAATTTTCCTTTATATAAAATATTTTCGATAAATTACTTCTGTAGGAAATATTTTTAAAATTTTATTTTTATAGATATTTTTTTTATAAATTTCCAGAAAATATTCGAAAAAATTTCCGTTAAATAGAAAATTTTGGAAAAATTTTCCTTTTGAATAGAAAATATTCTATATATTTTTAATAGAACATGTTCAATGAGTTTTCTTTTTTTAATATAACATTTTCGATAAATTTTCTTTTTGTGCAGAATTCTCTATAAATTTTCTTTTCTTTTAGATAAATTTTTCTTCTATAGAAAATTTGCGACTAATTTTCTTTCAAAAATTTTCGATAAATTTTCTTTTTTTAGAAAATGTTCGATAAATTTCCACATTATAGCAAATTTTCGACAAATTTTCTTTTTTAGAAAATTTACGATAAATTTTTGTTTTTATACAAAATGGTCGATAAATTTTACTTTCTATGGAATACTTGCCATAAATTTTCATTCAATAGAAAATTTGCGATAAATTCTTTTTCAATCGAAAATTTTCGATACATTTCCTTTTTATTTTGCATTAAATTTTCTTTTTATAGAAAACTTTCAATAAATTTTATTTTTATAGAAACTTTTCGATAAATTTTCTTCTTATAGAAATTTTTCATAAGTTTTCCTCTTATAGAAAATTTTCGATAATTTTTTTTCTTATTAAAAATTATCAATAATTTTCTTTTTGTAGATATATTTTCGATAAATTTTCTTCTTATAGAAAATTTTCGATAAATTTTCTCTTATAGAAAATTTGCAATAAATTTTCTTCTTATATAAAGTTTTCAATAAATTTTCTTCTTATATAAAATTTTCGATAAATTTTCTTCTTATAGAAATTTTTTGATAAGTTTTCCTCTTATAGAAAATTTTCGATAAATTTTTTTCTTATTAAAAATTTTCAATAAATTTTCTTGTAGATATATTTTCAATAAATTTTCTTCTTATAGAAAATTTTCGATAAATTTTCTTCTTATAGAAAATTTTAGATAAATTTTCGACTTACATAAAGTTTTCGATAAATTTTCTTCTTATAGAAATTTTTCGATAAGTTTTCCTCTTATAGAAAATTTTCGATAAATTTTTTTCTTATTAAAAATTTTCAATAAATTTTCTTTTTGTAGATATATTTTCAATAAATTTTCTTCTTATAGAAAATTTTCGATAAATTTTCTTATAGAAAATTTTCGATAAATTTTCTTATAGAAAATTTTCGATAAATTTTCTTCTTATAGAAAATTTTCGATAAATTTTCTTCTTATAGAAAATTTTCGATAAATTTTTTTCTTATAGAAAATTTTCGATAAATTTTCTTCTTATAGAAAATTTTCAATAAATTTTCTTCTTATATAAAGTTTTCAATAAATTTTCTTCTTATAGAAAATTTTCGATAAATTTTCTTCTTATAGAAATTTTTCGATAAGTTTTCCTCTTATAGAAAATTTTCTTCTTGTAGATATATTTTCGATAAATTTTCTCCTTATAGAAAATTTTCGATAAATTTTCTTCTTATATAAAGTTTTCAATAAATTTTCTTCTTATAGAAAATTTTCGATATATTTTCTTCTTATAGAAAATTTTCGATAAATTTTCTTCTTATAGAAAATTTTCGATATATTTTCTTCTTATAGAAAATTTTCGATATATTTTCTTCTTATAGAAAATTTTCGATAAATTTTTTTCTTATTAAAAATTTTCAATAAATTTTCTTGTAGATATATTTTCAATTTATTTTTAAAAATTTTCAATAAATTTTCTTTTTGTAGATATATTTTCGATAAATTTTCTTGTAGATATATTTTCAATAAATTTTCTTCTTATAGAAAATTTTCGATAAATTTTCTTCTTATAGAAATTTTTCGATAAGTTTTCCTCTTATAGAAAATTTTCTTCTTGTAGATATATTTTCGATAAATTTTCTTCTTATAGAAAATTTTCGATAAATTTTCTTCTTATATAAAGTTTTCAATAAATTTTCTTCTTATAGAAAATTTTCGATATATTTTCTTCTTATAGAAAATTTTCGATAAATTTTCTTCTTATAGAAATTTTTCGATAAGTTTTCCTCTTATAGAAAATTTTTGATAAATTTTTTTCTTATTAAAAATTTTCAATAAATTTTCTTTTTGTAGATATATTTTCGATAAATTTTCTTCTTATAGAAAATTTTCGATAAATTTTCTTCTTATAGAAAATTTTCAATAAATTTTCCTCTTATAGAAAATTTTCAGTAAATTTTTTTTCTTATTAAAAATTTTATTCTTATTAAAAATTTTCAATAAATTTTCTTCTTATATAAAATTTTCAATAAATTTTCTTATATAAAATTTTCAATAAATTTTATTATAGAAAATTTTCGATAAATTTTCTTATAGAAAATTTTCGATAAATTTTCTTCTTATATAAAGTTTTCAATAAATTTTCTTCTTATAGAAAATTTTCGATATATTTTCTTCTTATAGAAATTTTTCGATAAGTTTTCCTCTTATAGAAAATTTTCGATAAATTTTTTTCTTATTAAAAATTTTCAATAAATTTTCTTGTAGATATATTTTCAATAAATTTTCTTCTTATAGAAAATTTTCGATAAATTTTCTTCTTATAGAAAATTTTCGATAAATTTTCTTCTTATAGAAAATTTTCGATAAATTTTCTTCTTATAGAAAATTTTCGATAAATTTTCTTCTTATAGAAAATTTTCGATAAATTTTCTTCTTATAGAAAATTTTCGATAAATTTTCTTCTTATAGAAAATTTTCGATAAATTTTCTTCTTATATAAAATTTTCAATAAATTTTATTATATAAATTTTCGATGTTTTGCTGTTATAGAAAATTTTCGATAAATTTTTTTTTTTTTTTTTGAAAATTTTTAAAAAGTTTCCTTTTTACATACAATTTTCGATCAAAATATTGTTTTTATATTTTTTGTTTTGTATAGAAATTTTTAATAAAATTTCTTTTTAGACGAGAAATTTTATTTTTTTTTTATTTTTATACGAAATTTGCGATAAATTGTATACAAAATTTTCAGTAGATTTTCTTTGTCGATAAATTACCATTTTATGTTCGATAGATTATCGTTTTATGAAATATTTTCAATAAATTTTTTTACAGAAATATGATTTTATAATCGAACCATTTTTTTATAATTTTGTTTTTATGAATTTCTTTTTTGAAAAAAAAAAATCGAAAAATTATCTTCATATATATACCTATTAGTTTTATTTTAGTATGTTTATTAATGTTAATAAATCACTAAAATTATAGTTATTAAAATTGAGATAGTATGCTATTCGAACTTGATTTTAATCAAAATTATTTTGCGTTATTATAATTTTGGTAAAAGATTTAGATAAAATAAAATCTAGGAAAAATGCCAAGAGAATTAAAATTATTTCAATCACTTTTTATTAAAAATTTAATTGTATTCAAAACTTTTAAAAGTTTTTTTTTTTTAATTTTTTTCTAATGTAGACATCACTTATATAACATCTCACTGGTGGCATATACTCTAAGTCTATGTTGTCGTTGATTTTTAGCTTTTTTTTTTTTTCTTCTAGCCAAGATCAAGTTTTGTAGATTTTTTTATTTATTTTCGCTATTCTTGTTGTTCATATTTGCTCAGTTAGTCATAGAGAACTTTATTTTTTGATGTAGCAATAAACTTTAGTTTGAAAATAGTTAAAAAAAACAGAAACTATTATACACACATGGTTTTTGAAATGAAACTATATAATTTATCTGATTTTTGTTCAAAAATAATTAAAAAAATAAATAAATAATTGTTTTCAAGAAAATAGAAATTTGTCATAAGAACATAAAATAAATAAAATTAAAAACCTAACAATTCTTATAAATCTTACATGTGTTGATAAAAGAGAGTGGGAGAAAAAAGAACAACCAACAAGAGTTGACCATATTTGTAAGAGTGGTTTATTTAAAATAAAAGTCTTATCAAATCAGAGAGTGTAAATGGGTGTATAGATGTTTAATAGTATATGTGAGTTTATTGATTTTGCTTGTGTTAAAATCTACATTTTTGTTTGCTTGAATAAATTTTTAAAAAATTAAAAAGGAAAACAAAATTCAATGTATTATGACATCAGATGTTAACAATAAAAATAATTAAAAAAAAACAAATCTTTAAAAAAATTTTATAATTTAGACAAAAGAAAAACCTAAATAAATTGCAAAACGCAATGAATTTAAATCATTTGTTAAATAAATTATTAAGTTTGTAAATATTTTTAAAAAATATTAGCTTTTAAAATTGCCTTGATATGTGTAGAATTTTTAATTTTTTTTTAAATTTTTAATGTTTATTGCGGTTACTACTTTATTACTCGTTTATTAGGCTTATAGCGTTATAAAGAAGAATTTGTCTCTGGTTTTATTTTATTTTATTCTAAATAAAGATTCACTTTTTGTTTTCATTACTTTTTTTTTCTAAGATTTAAACATGAGTCATGACTTAAACATGTTGAGCCTGGCAAATGTAATAAAAAAATGCATTCTCTCTTTTAAATGATTTGTTTTTTCCATTTTAACCAAGACTATATAATCATATATGAATAGATTTGTTATTGCAATTTACCGGAGCTGTTAGCAAATTTAATTATATATGATTATTTTATAAACAACAAATTTTTTATGCTTGTAATCATCAAAGTATTTAATTAGAATTTCGCTGGAATAAAATCAATTGTTTTTATTTTCGTTTTGATTTTTTTATTTGTTTTTTTTTTTAAGAAAACGTGAATATTTTTTATAAAATTTGTGAAAATATTTTTGGCATTCCACTTGATTGGATATGAATTTTTAAGTTTTTGGCATCATCATCATTGTGTTTGTTTAAATTATTGATTAATTAATTTAAGGCGAAATTTTTTGAATTTATATAACTTGATTTCAAGTTTACAACATATTTGGTTTTGTTATTAATTGAAATTTTTTATATGTTTTCAAATCAATTTGATATAAAAAATTTAACTTTAATTGCCAGTAGAAAATTTGCAAAACTTTGTTGGAATTTATTTAAATTTTGAGAGTAATTAATTTGAGTATTCATTTTAAAATTAAAATTTTAACAAAAACTTGCTTTAATTTAAAATAAACCGATTAATCTATTAGTTTATTTGGATGTAAATTCTTAAAAGTGAGAGTATTTTTCCAAATTTTAAGTTTATTCGAATATTCTAATCGAATAAATTAAAGTAGCACAATTTTAAGTTTAATCGAACAATTTCATTGAAAAGTTTATTCGAATAACTTAATCGAATAATTTAATCGAATAATTTAATCGAATAATTCAATCGAATAATTTAGTCGAATAAATAAACCTATCCCATAATTCTGTTCTTAAAATTTACTAAGAAAATTTAATCGAATAATTTTAAAATTTATTAAGAAAATTTCAATTTTAAAATTTTTAAAGAAAATTTAATCGAATATTTTCATCGCATAAATTAAAGTAGTAATTCTGTTTTTAAAATTTATTAAGAAATTGGAAATCGAAAATTTTTTGAATTTTGTAATCGAATAATTAATTCGAAAAATTTAATCCAATATTATATTAGAATAATTTAAACAATTTATTTGAGTAATTTGATATAATTTTTGTTCGAATAATTTATTATTTATTTATATGTAGCACATGAATTTGTTAAGAAAATTTTAGTTCCAAATGATCAAAAATTTATTTTCTATTATTCGATTAAAATGTATAGATTTTTATTTAATATGTAGTATTCGGATAACAAGTTTAGTGTAAAATATGTTTACAATGAATTTATAAGCTGATCTTATAAATTATTAAAACTAAGTAACGAGTATTCTATTCGAATACGCTAAACAAAATTATTACTATTTAAAAAGTACACTGTCGATCGTTGATCTGAGTTATTTAATCGTTTATTCGCGTAATTTTGAAAAGCTCATGCTTTTGTGTTGTATATGTTAAAAACTATACCTCTAATAAAAACTTTTTTAAATTTAGAATGGACCCATCGAAACGAATAATTTAATTTAACGAATAATGCAAATAATTTTATGGAATATTTTATCTTCAAATTGTTTTTATAATGAAGCATATAATTTATTTTTATTTTTTTAATTTATTAAGAAATTTAATAGTTAATTCACATTCAAATTGTAAAATCTGGGAATAATAAAACATTTTTGGTGATTTTAAGTTAAAACGATTAATCGAATAATCAAATAATTTAATCGAACCGAATAATTTCTTTGTTCAAAATTACCATTTTAATGAGGAATAAAATCAAATTTTTTAAATTTATTAAGAAAATTTTAACTAAAAATTAAAAGATAAAAAATTAAATTTCTATTTAATTAGTATTATTCGAATAATTGGTTTACTGTAAAATATAAGTACAAGAAATTTATTATTAAATTTTAAAAATTGTTAAAATTTTAAACCAACGATTGAAAATTTAAGTGAATTATTACAACTGAAAAGTTTATTCGAAAAATTTATTACTCGAATAACTATTATTTTTAAATTACTCGAATAACTATTATTTAAAATAAAGCTATTTTTAAATTCAAATAAATTCTCTTAATTTTATTTTCGAATATTGGAATAAATTGTACCAAATTTTTGTTAAATTATTTTATTTCGAAATTAGCATTATTCGAATAAAAAATTCTTACAATAAATTAATTAATTAATTTTGTTTTAAATTGGAATTTATAGGAATAATTCTAAAATTTTCAATTTTATTTCAATAATTTTTAAACTTTATTCTTCAAATATTCGATTAAAATATAACAAACTTTTGTTAAATTATTATTCGAAAATTTCTCACAAGATATTTATTACAAAGTTTTATTAAAATTTGTATCTATAGATTTTGAATTTATACGAATATTTGTGAAATTGAAAATTTTATTCGAATAATCAATAAAAACCTAAATGGTTAATTGATGAAATCTGTTTAATTAATTATCTATATAAAGTTTTGTTGTAAGTAAGTTACAACTTCATATAAAAACTTAAAAATGTAAGTTTAATTGTGTATTTTGATGGAATAATAGAAGATTGGATTCACAAACTTACAGGATGCTTAAAATAATAATCAATAAACTAAGTTTAAATTATTTCTGTTGTTAAATTCGGAGCAACATTAAATAAAAACTATTTTTTTCAATTAATATAATTTAAAATTTACTCAATATTGCTTATTTTAATTGGATAATTAAATATTTTATTCGAATAATTACAAATAATTAAAGGGATAATAAAATATTTCTTTAAATATTAGTAAAAATTTTCATTGTAAAATCGGGAGTAACATTAAATTAAAACGGAAGAACTTATACACATATTCGATTAGTAATATTTTTTAATCGAATAATCGAATATTTTATTCGAATAATCACAAAAATGTATAAATTTTTATTTTATTAAATTGGGATGAACATTAAATTCAAACATATTTAAATCGAATAATTGAAATTTTTAGTAAAATAATTACAAATACCTAAATGGATAACACAGGGTAATACTGGTTCTGAATTTTTGAACCAAGTATTAAATTTTTGTTGTCTCTATATAGTTACCGAGGTAATTTGTTGTATAAAAAATTAATGATTTGTTTAATAAACCACCAGCAAACTCTAATTCGAATTACCTACAAGTTATATCTACATCATTTTTTAATCTGTTAAATAGTTTCGGAGTGAGTTCCTTGAAAAATAATACAATTTTTAATAAAATTAAAAAAAAGTTTTCAAAAATCCTAAAGTCATAAAAGAACAAAAAAAAAAAAAAATAAATAAAAATAATAATAATAATAATTTGTATTTCCTTATTATAAAGTTGTATATATTATAAATAAAATTACTTATATTTCATTAAAATCGAACCATAAATGTCGACTTTATAAATTTTATAAACAATTATCTATTACAACTTGTTTATGGTCCTTCGAGCCCGATTCTATAACCTCAACGTTGTTCTCTAATTCACTAATTTTGCTCTTCTAACTTGCTTCAGAGCAAGTCATATGCAATTATGTTTTATGCAAAAAACTATAAATCTTCAAAATAAAATTTTATTTTTATATTTATCCGCATTTAATATAAAGGTAAATTATTTCAAAAATTCCATTCATCATTTTAAATATTTAATAGGGCACATAACAAAAATCATGTGAATGAAGTCAAACCAATTGGAAAAAATAATTTTAATGGCATTTGCTTTTTCATGTCTTAGCTAATGAGCTACAAAATTTTGAAACAAATTTTAAATTAAAAAGAAAATTAAGCATGATTTTATCAAAAAAAAAAAAAAAAAAAAAAAAAAAAAACTGCGTGTAATAATAGATATATGAACAATATATAAATACAATTTTTAATAAACGGAAATTATTAAGATTCTAGTAACCACAACATAAAAAAGATATTTTAAAACAAATAAATGAATTTGATACTAGGAAATAAAAATGTTGTTAAAACCAACACACACGCACCAAAACACCGGCTTACGAACATGTCTAGAGTAGATTTCAAAATGCAAAAAGAAACATTTTTTTAGAGTTTCCATAAATGAGCAATGCAATGAAATTCAAAAAATTAATGCAAAACGAATTTATAATTAAAACTTAGTTTTCCTATTATTGTTATTAAGTTATCATCATTGCCTATTGAAGTTGAAACAAATAAAAAACATAAAAATCATATTAAATATAAACGCATGTTTTGAATTAATAAATAAATCATATTTATTAAGCAAAACAATAATTATCATCAGAAATAAAAAAAAAAAACAAAATAAAGAATAAACAATATTACTCATTATTAAACAAAGTCAACTAGATTTTTTTCACAACAAGCAATTATTATAATATTAACAATCATATAAAAAATTGTAATTATTTAGTACGCTTTAGTAAACACAAGTCGTAACAACTTCTAAACGGATTTATTGTTTTAGTATTAAAAAAAATAAATAAATAAATAAATCATATATTTTAGCTAAGAATCACAAAAAGAAATAAAATCAACTAAAATAAAAAATAATAAAAAAAAACTTTAAGAAATAAAACAAAAGACTTAAGAAACAAACCTGCTGCTGCAATGCTGTGTCAACTACGGAGCAATCACCGCCACAACAACAACAACAATAGAAGGTGGCAGGTGGCCACAATTGTGCAACTGTTTTTAGTCACATTATTTATAAATGCGGTAAGTTTATTACTCTTTTTAGTTTTTTCTTTATTTGTAATTATTTCTTTAAGATTTTTCTATTGTTTTTTAATGTTGCTGTAACTTTGAAAAGTTTATTTTATAATTGACTTATTTTTTTTTCTATAATATATAATATATATAGTATTATGTTTATTTTTCTATATATATATATATATATATGTGTTTCTTTTTTTTTTGTTGATTTTTCCCATGCTTTCACAAAATGTAGTTAAACTGTTTAAAGAGGGAGAAATATGATTTAAAATTAATTTCGCTGTCAAAAAAAGAAAAAAAAAAATGAAAAAATATAATAAAAAATATGACTTATTTTCTGTAGGTTGGTAATTAAAATTACTTAAATTTGATATTTTATAAAAAAGTTAAAATAATAAATTTAAAAGGCAAAAACTTTCAGATGTAATTCGTTTCAAGAAAATAATAAAGGAACTAAGAGAAATAAATTTTTTTCTTAAATAACACAGAGCAGAGAAAAGGGGATTTTTCAAACAATTATTACACTCATGATCAGGAATTCTAAGCCTTTTTTTGTAATTGATTTTAGTTCTCGGAATAAACTTTTAAATCTAATATTAATGAGGTTACTTCACATATTGCAACATATCTCGAGAAGGAATTATCTGATTTGGTTTAACTAAATATCAAAAAATTATAATTTAAATTATCTTTATTTTATAAACATAATATTCCAATATATTATGTTCAATAGTTTCGAAGATATTTAAAAAATTATGTCAAAAAAATAAATTTTCTTTTTTTAACAAAATTGAAAAATAATTGTTTTTCAATAAATCGTAAAAAATTGAGAACAATTAAAAAATTTTTCTTTATCTACTTTATCATAATGCTGGATATGTTACAAATAAAACAAGCTATATCTCATTATAATCCAAGTATAAATGCCGATTTTATTCACAATTAAGTGTTAGTATCTCATTAAAAAAATATAATTTTTTTTAACAACTATTGAAATGTTTGTTGTTTGCTGAATTGAGAATTAGTTCGGCATTTATTTAAATCGATTTTGATGGAATATAGCTCTTTTTATTTGTATCATAATCGGCTTTATATTAAAGAAAACTAAAAAGGACATTTAGTTGTTTTCGATTTCTTAAGAGTTTTTGAAAAACAAGAATTTTTGAAATTTGTTAAAAAATTTATTTTTTTTTCATATATCTCCAAAACTATTGAATATAATAAAAAATTAAGTAGTTATAGATTAAAGATAATTTAAATTATAATTTTTGGAACCAGTTCAGATTATTCTTTAACGAGCTAAGTTGCAATATATGTTGCAATATCATTAACCTTCTTTATAATCGTTTATCACGAAAACTAAACTCAATTGAAAAGAAGTGTTTTTTTTTTGCTTTGAACTTCATGACCAGGTGTATTGAAAATTTTTGGGAAATGCTGTGCCGCAGAATCAGTGCTGCCCTGAGTAATTAATTACATATATGCCTAATTCACTACCTCTGTCGTATCATTGTATTGTTGTATGTCGTAAATATTTTTCGAACAAAATTTTCGAAGATAAAAACTTATAATTTAAAAAATTTTTACGATTTACATCAATACAACTGTGACTGTGTTTTTCTGTGATTTTAGAAAATTTTGTTAGATTTAGTTTTTGTTTAATAATTATGAGAACAAATAAAATCAAAAATCAAGTTAAACTATTTGCAAAATTTTTTTCTTCTTCTACTTTGAAATTTGACATATTTTTGAAAAAATCTAAGTTAAAATAAAAAAAAAAATGTATTTGGTAAAGTGGCATTTTTCTCTATTTTTTAGAAAATTTGGCAGATTCTCATTTTTGTATATAAAAGAATGCATTACTAGAATAAATAAAATAAAAAAATGAGAAAGAAACATGAATTTAAATTTTATAAATTTTACTTAAATTAATTAAAAAATTTAGTAAAAATATATGAAAAATCAAACGATCCGCAGCGTCCTTTTGTGGGCTTTGTAATAACTGAATTGTTTTTAAATTATTTGTTTAATCTGCTAGTATAACGTTTTGATCAAAATGACTTTCTAAATCGTTTTTACTATATCGCTCTATCAATCCTTCCATTGGGTTGAATGTGTAAATTTAGTTATCATGTGTAGTAAAGTTATTATTAATATTTATCAATTTTCAGTTGAAAGTTTTGTGATATTATTTTGGTTTTAAAAATTGAAGAAAATATAACCCACAAATAAAGAAAATTAATTCAAATAGAATTCTTAAATATGGCCAAATTTGGCCATTGTATAATTATTGTACTTTTTAAAGGCAGTTTTTTTTTATTATTATCTATTTTTTGTTTTGTTAAACAAAATATTGTGCTACTGACCAAATTTTGTTTGTGTCTCTATAACAGCAGAGAAAACAGCAATTTTATTAATAATATTTTTTTAGTCATTCTTTTCAATTTCAGCTAAAAAAAAATAATAATAATGAAAAACTATCATGTATATTTTTTAATTATTTTACATTTATATTTCAGAAACAAACATTTTCTATAATATTTAACTTTTTTTTGCGCACAACAAATTGAGAACAATAAGTTTAAATCATCATGATGAAAAACATCATCATCATCATCATAAATATGATCATATAGATTGTCAAATGATCAGCCATTCATACTGATATTGAGGCATTGTATTAATTTAGTTTAGTAGTCAGTCATAGTCATAGTTAAAGTCATATTTTTTTTATTGTTGAACTATTTAGAGTTTGTACCTGATGTATGATGATGTGATACTTTTATTTTATTATCCACTATTATTATTTGTGTTATTATTCTGTTTTTATTATTATTATTTTTTTTAAATAGCAGTAGTGTTCTTATTTTCACGCTAATCACAGCATTAATGTCACTTTCTCAAAAAGCTTGAGCTATAAAATAAAAAAAAAAAACATAATGTGTAAAATAATTAATCTCTATTTGAAAATATATACATATGTATGCATTTTATTTGAACTCTACCGTTTGTTACTTATATTTTAAAATAAAATTTAAAATCCCATAAAATACAAAGAATATTTTCTACATGATTTATTGTTTATTTTGAAAAGATTTTCTTGGAAATCAAAATGAATTGCCATCAATTTTTGTTTGTAGTATTTGAAAAAGAATTTTAATTTATTAACTGGTAAAATATGTTTATAAATGATACAAGTTTTTTGTTTAGAGAATTTTTTTTGAATACTCAGGCCCGGTTTTAAGCTGCTTATTTAGTGGCAAAATCATACTTAAGTTCTTAAAAATATTTTATGATTGAAAACTTAAGTATTCTTATTCCATCCCTTAAGGTTTTCCTAAGTATGAAAATTGTTTGACATCTTAAAAAATATTTATTGAAAATAAATAAAAATTCAAAATCTAATAAAATTATTTTAAATTTTAAAAAGAATTTTTGCATTTCGGCTTAAGTTCATTGAATAATTGTAGAAGAATACAGTATAAAAATTTAATTGGACACTCGGCAGAATGAAATGCATTTTCAAATCAAATCATAATAACAACAACATTGTTCATTGCTACTTAATAAGTGGCTAAACAATAACAAATATACATTGCCTGAATTTACTATCTAACTGGTGGCTTTAAGCATATAAATAATAATAATTGAAAAAGGAGAAAAAAAGCTTTATGGTAAATCTTTCGTCTTACTTAATAACATATAGGGAAATAAGTTACGGATTCCATTTCCCGAAAAAGTTGTAAGTTAAATAGATGATGTTTACAGAGAACATCATGGTGGGGCGCTCAAGAGTGCTGACGACGCTCGTGGCGGACTAGAAAATGCATTCTATTCTGCCGAGTGTCCAATAAAACTTTTACACTGTATTCTTCTACAATTATTCAATAAACTTAAGCCTAAATGCAAAAATTCTAAAAAAAGATATATGAAAAAAGTCCAACAAAAAACTATAGTTAATTTTGAAAAGATTTCAAAATACTCCCTAAATTGATATTTTCTTTGTGGATATATAATTTGCATCAACGCCTTTTTAATTTCACAGTTTACAAGCTTAAGATTCCTTTACATCTTTAAAGTTATTTACATTTTTTTTTAAATTGTTTGTTTTTTATTTAATTTTAGTGTCACATTAGGGTGGCATAAAAAAATGTTTTGCTCAAAAATGAAAGTTTGATATTTATAGAAAGGTTTTTGGTATTGCCATAAACAAATAGAAGTCTAAACTAAAGGATATTCAACAAAAAAAAATTACATAACCAGTATAAAGCATTTTAGTATAAATAAAATATATCTATGATTTTTAGTTAATGAAAAATATTTGGAAATTTAAGAACATCCTATGGAAAGTACAGAAAAGTTTAAAGCTCTTTGTTTATTTTCTTGTCAACTATAAAACAAAATATTACTTAAGTATGAACTTTTAACTTAAATGTTTCTTAACTAAGTTTGCACTTAAGTATACACTAAGGGAAAAGTATAAAACTGGGCCTGAGAAGAATTTCATTATTCATTGATCAACTATTAATTATGAACAGAATGCTTTTGATAATGTTAAAATTAACTATATTTATTTGCTAAACTTTTAAACTTAACTGTAGTGAAGAATGATATTTATTTTAATTTTCCAAAAAAAAAAAAAAAAAAAAAATATGGTAAAAAATTAAATATTATTACAGCAATACTGCCTGTTTTTATAACATGAGCGCAAAAACGACTCGTCTAACTTACATTTAAAACAAAAACAAAATTTCAAAAATTGTTTTTGTTTTAAATGTAACTTAGACGAGTCGTTTTTGCCCTTGTGTTAAAAAACAGGCAGATAAATTCATATTTGAAGAAATGAACAAATTTGTTAACAGCCAATTTTAAAAATATTTATTGTACTCTACAATGTCATAGAACGTAAAGTAAAAAGTAAGTTTTAATTCTGTACGTACTTCTGAGTATTTCAATCTAGTCAGAATTATCTTTTTCGAATCAATTTAACGATGTCCGTCCGCCTGTCTAGCTAAACATTTGTTTGACTCATAGAAGTCTGTAAATAATTATAATAAAATTTCTATATTTATGATTATTTTGTCAATAGCATAATGTCTCTTGAAATTTATATTATAATCGGTTTATTATTTCAAAATAAGAATCTCGGTATAGAAAATTCATAAATTCACAAAATATTAAAAGTTGTGTAATAGAAACTTCTAAAAACAAGTTCTTGAATTGAAAGCGGATCAACAAGTCCATGACTTTTCAAACTTTCCTCGTAGTTATATGAAATGCAACACCATTCCCATCGAGTACCACCTGTTACTAGACCACTGTCAAATTTTGAGCAAATGTCGTCATTTACTTTGCGTAAAAGATAGGATTTTTCGAGGTCCTTAAAATAGGCATTTGTTTGGTCAATAATTTCATCGTTGGAGCTGAATCTCTTCCCACCGAGCCATTTCCTTAGGTTTGGAAATAGGAAGTAATCACTAGGGGCTAAATCCGGAGAATATGCCGGATGAGGTACCAATTCGTAGCCCAATTCATAGAGTTTTGCCATTGAGCCTGCACACGTGTGCATCCGTGCATTATCTTGATGAAAAAGAACTTTTTTCTTGGCCATATGGGGTCGCTTTCTTTTTTAATCCTCATTAAATCCGTCTAATAAGTTGGCATAATATTCGCCATTTATTGCTTTTCCCTTTTGAAGGTAATCGATGTGGATTATCCCACGTGCATACCAAAAAACTGTTGCAATCACCTTATTGGCCGACAAACTTACCTTGGCCTTCTTCGGAGCAGCTTCACCCGGAGAAACCCATTTTTTTGTCTGCTGTTTGGTCTCCGGAGTACAGTAATGGATCCATGTTTCATCCACAGATACAAAACACCTCAAAAACTATTTCGGATTGCGGTTAAACAGCTCCAAACAATCCTTTGGAGTTGTCACACGTTTACGTTTATGGTCAATTGAGAGCAAACCCGGCACCCATCTTGAAGACAACTTTCTTAAACCCAGCTGATCATTTAAAATCGAAACCACACTGTCATATGAAATGCCTATGGCATCAACAATCTCACGCACATTTACTTTTCGGTCGGCCAACACCATATCGTGGATTTTTTTCGACTGATCTCAATTGGACGTCCAGAACGTTCAGCGTCATTTGTACTTGTGCGAACACAACGAAAGCCAGTAAACTACTTTTTTACCATTGAAATCGATGGTGCAGAGTCCCCATAGTATTTATCGAGCATTTTCTTGGTTTGATTGAAGGTTTTTTTTCGCAAAAAATAATGTTTAATGAGCACTCGAAATTCACTTTTTTTCCATTTGTTGATCAAAATTTTCAAATTTATTTCCCTTTACGTTTTTTTAAGTTTTGTATTTTTTATTTTAATTTTTCTTTACGACTAAATATATTTGTTTATAAAGTTTTAAATGTTATTCTTTTTAGAACAAAGTGAGATATAAATCTTTAAAATCGCTTAAAAACTCAAGATATCATTAAACATTTTAATTATACCGATCAAATTTGAAGAACTAAATTATAAAACAAATTTCATAAAAATTTCAAAATATGCTCTTGAAAAATTTAATATTGTCCAATGATAATAAAAAATGCTATAGAAGTCATTATATGCAATAATATGCCATTAGAGGTGAAATATGCTAAAATATACACTAATATATCGTTGTCAAAATGCTTTACTTTTCTAAAACAGATAAACATTTTATCGATTGCGTTATAAAATTTATTTTCCTTTTTTTTCAAAAATTTGATGTCATATTTAAAGTTTAGCTCTAAAAAAATTAAACATTTTCTCCAGTTTATCAAAGATCGTATATTTTAAGACAAAGAATTTTATTTTGCAAAAAAGAAAATTCATGGAAATTTTAAATAAGTTATTCTAGATAAAATCGTACAAGTTCTACAGTTTTTGTCCAATTTAAACAAACTAAATCTCGTTCTGTTTACAAGAAAAATATCATAAAAGATCGTTGCATTATTGTAAAGGATTTTATAGTAAAATTTATAATAAATTTCAGTTAAACTACAAAAAATGGAAAATTTATTTTAGACATAATTTAATTTATATGATTGAAAAGTCTGATTCTTCTAATATCAAAAAAAAGTAGAAAAGGAAAAATATATCATAAGGATAACAAAATTAGGGATATATTTATACAGCAACCTACACAAAAACAGTTTTTGAATAGAATTAAAAACTTTGAAAGTATATTCAAAATTTTTAAAGCTGATTTATGATGACCTCAAGAAGCTTGGGGTATTATGCGTCTGTGCGGATGTTTGTAACGTATAGAAAAAGTTATCCAACACCCACCTTAAAATATACCTGTTGACTCAGAATCACTTTTTAAATCGATCAAACGATATCCGTCCGTCCGTCTGGCTGGACGACTGGCTGGCTGTCCATGTAAACTTGTGCACAAAGTATAGGTCGTAATTTTAGAGATAATTCAATGAAATTTGGCACGTGGAACTTTTATGATACAAGAACGAAGGCTATAGAAATTGATTGTAATAGGTCCATTATTTCATCTAGCCGCCATACAAAAGTCCCCCCGGAATAGAGTTTAAACACTCAAAAATATCTTAAAAATAGGAAAATTTTAATGCAATTCTGTGCAAAGAAGTTCTGTACAAGTATCAATCTTTATACCAAATTTAATGAAGATCGGTCCACAATTAACCATATATAAACCTCTCTTCCGAAAGTACATAAATACCATACGAATCTTAGTATCAAGTTAATATTCGACACAAATAAATTTTATGTAAGTAGAAACAATATTGCCAAACTTTATGATAATCGGTTCATAATTTACCATAGCCCACTTCCGGGAATTACCTTAAAGTGTATAAAATCATCTAGATGTTAGTAACAATACATTATTCGTTACTTGTATATTTTATTTTACATTTAGTAAAATTAGCCGCAGGAGTAATATAAGTCCCCTTCCCGAATTTTTATGCTCGCACACAATGGTGTAGGGTATCATATAGTCGACCTTGACCGTTAATATTTTCAACAGTTTTTTTATTTTTATATTGACCTTGTTTGTAAGACATTTTTGTCACTCCCAATTTTGCCATATTAATGTAGGAGTCTTAAAAGTATTTTTTCCATTTATAAGCTGTAACTCCAAAAATTTTCATTACAAATGTTAATGACAATTTCATGTAGACAGTAAAGTAACTCAAGGCTTATAATTTTTGTAATATATTTTAATTTTTAAAAATCCTAAACTTACATTGTTGCGAATAAAATTAAACAAATAATTAATAATTTATAAAAAAAATAATAATTTTCTCTAAAGTTTAGTAAAGAGTTAATAAAACTCTTATATCTAAAAATGCCGCCTTTACAATTTTTTGAATTTTATTTATTTTGCGAGATTGGCGTATGTTTAAAACTACATCTTTAGTGAATAAAATTTATTATTAAATATTTTTTTATTATTAAAATAATAAAAATAAAAAATAAACGTGAATATTAATAAGTCTTTGTGTCTGTATTGTTTGAGCTTCGAGTTGTTTGGTTTTATTGTACTTGAGTTGTCTTAAAATATTACAGCACACGCTCGTAAATTCGAACCACTTTGTTTTTAGGGCGATTCGAATTTCCGAATTATTCGAATTTCTGGACGGTTTTTTTTATAAAAAAATTTAGGTAAATTTGACCATAAAGATATAAAAAACTATGTTTTTTTCACTTTAGTTTATTTAACATAAAAACTAGAAAAAACTTAACGAAATATAACAAAAAACTTTCCATTTTCGGATATTCAACACTATGTAAAGTTTTATTAGATACGTGTTGATAAGTGTTGGCAACAGCATCCAATATTCATTTTCTATTCGATTTAATATAGCTAATGGTAGAAGTAGTTACATTAAAGTCCAATGCTAAACGCTTCCTTGAACGCCTTTGTCAATCTTTTCCAATATTTTTAATTTGTCTTATAAAGACAAAGTATTTTTCTTACGTTTGTTTGGCATTTTTAGTCCGCTTTCTTATTTTAATAGATGTTAAACCGTATACATATACAAACACCAAAAAACTGATTTTTGAACTCTAAGAATATCAACAAGATCTGTAAATCATTAAAATAGGATTCCCCTTTTTACTTTGTATTTGGTTAAACTAAATTGTCAAAATTTTAGTGTTTACAATAAAAAAAAAAGAAAAAAACCGCTCAGAAATTCGAATTTTGGATTCTAATTTTAGAGCGCCAAATGTAATGAAATTACTGATTCGAGTTTCTGGAAATTCAAATTTCTGAGAGTTTGAATTTCTAAGGGTCTACTGTATTTTTATTTAAGAAAATATTATTTTTTACACCTTCGAGGTTGTTGTTGTTATTATAAAGCCACTTATATGGTTAATGGCAGGCGCAGTTAAAAGTTGCAACAACAGAAATTCAAAAGACAGTGATTTCATACCAAATTTAAAATAACAACAACGACAACAGAAACTAAACTTTTTCAATGTCAAATTTAATATGACGAGTATTTGTTAATTCTTTCTTTCTTTTTATTGTTGTTATTTTATTTAATTTGAATGGGTGAATGAATGAAACTTATGTGTGTATGTATTTTGTATAAAAAATATTTATGAGTTTAGTCGTAAGTATTTTTCAGATTTTTGTAAATTGATGTTTGGATGGATGAATGTATTTGTAAGTATTTTTAAGTACATGAAGAGCATACTTGTGGGTTTTTTTATTTAATAATTTATTTAAATTGTTGTTGTAGTTGTTAATATAATTATTATTTATTATTTTATTAGTTTTCTTTTGCATTTTAAACAAATTCTGAAATATTTATAAATAAAATAGTTATTAGCTAATTATGAGCTTTTGTTTTTAATGATTTCTTTGCATAATGTTTTGGAAAATTTAATTGTTTATTTCACCAAGATAGTTTTATGCTTTTAATAATTTATTACAAGGCGAAAAATGCTATTTTAACAAGGTAAAAAATATATATTTCTTAAGCTATAGAGATATGAAAGAGTTAAAATATTTTTTTTGAAATAATTAGATTATTTAGGGCTATTAACTACATAAAGGTTAAAGGAAAATTTAAGAAATTATTTAAAGTTTTGTTTGTACAATGCACAGTGGGGCAGAATCGAAATTTTTTGGAAATAAATCTGTAACTTCTGATCGGCTGGTTGGATTTTCATGAAATTTGGTATAGGCAATGTTAAGTTTGGAAGGGGGGCACAACAAACCCCTTAGGGGCGGAGCTAAGGGGGCTCAAATTAGGTACCTCTGACATAAAAAATTGTTAATCGCTTGCCAAATTTTTGTTTCTCGTCCGATTACAAATATTTTTATATATTGTTGTAGGCCCTGGTAAGGCCTATAAAAAACATGCTTACATGTCCTATTTATCTCTTATAGTTTTCAAGTTATTTGCGTTTGAATTTTTAAGCACCATAATTCTGTATGTTCTTGGTCCAGTTTTTTTCATATATATCCTAGTATTTCCGACCGTTTTTATTAGTTTTAGTTAGTTTCCTATCTGGTTAAAGAACAAAATTATCTATTGAATAAAAAAAATGAAATCGGTATCTTTACCGAGTCCAAAAATAAACGATTTTGAATTTGAAAATTGCAAAAAAGACGACTTTTTGTATTTTTTAGCAGAAAAAGTATCTACACTCTTTTTTATCTAAAATAAAATTTTCTTTAGCAACATATAATAATTTTACACTTTTCTGAAAGGCAATTTCACAGAGATGACTTTAAGATAAGAAACAAGACCAAATAACTCAATTGGTCATGGTACACACCCTCCCGAATTCCATCCATTTTATATGAAAGTTTTGGCTTTAGACCATTTTTTCTCAAATCCCAAAGCACGAATCGACAAGCGGAATATATTTTAAGAATCCTCAATATGTTGTTAAAAGTTTTAAATCAAAATCTACGGGCCTTCGAAAAAATGTGGATTCTATAGCCATAAATGTAAAAAATCCCATTTTTGGGAATTTTGATTATTTTTTTTGGGAATTCAGGAAAACCCTACCCCTGATTGAAATTTGGTTAACGCTACACTAATAAGATCACATTTCATTAAGATATCTTTATAAACAAATATGTTATTACAATTAAAAAAATTTTATTTTCTCCAAAAACCCCAAATTGGGCCTTCTGTTTGGTTTATTTCTAAATAGCGAAAGAAATTTTAAAAATATGTATTTCAAATTAAGCTTATCCTTTAGCATATATAATTTCCGATCTTTTGTAAAAAGATTCAAGTCAATATCATGCCTCATTTCAGAAATATGCGCGTTTAAACTTTTATATTTCTAATTTATTGTATATATGACTATATTTTTACAAACTTGCAACTTTTGCCTTTAGTTTTGCGTGAATAATTACTTAGAAAATTATGAACATTTCTGTATACTTTTAATAATATCTATACACAAAATATTTTTATAAAAATAATTAATAAAAATTTTTTATTTTTAATAGCGTTGCCACATTTCCCAAATTTAAGTAAATCTTTATCCTTTTCTAAGCATTCATATATTTCTATTAATGAATTTAAAATAACAAAACAAACAAAAAATGTCTATTTTAACAATAAGTATTTTATTAGTTTACATTTATGGTGTAAGTTCGCAAAGCTATTTATCTTGTTTGATAATATAAATAGTTAATAATATAAACTAGTTAATATTATAAACTAGTAGAAAAGAGCAAAACTAATTTAAGACATATTTTAATATATTTATTTTTAATTTACTAGTAAATTTCTATACTTATTGTTTAAATATTAAATAAAATTATTTTATATAAAAACATAAAATTTTTTAATCATATCTGTTAAATGATTTGTTTTTTTTATCTTATATAATAAAGCATTTCATGCTGCTTTAAAGAACATAAACTTTTAATTAAAAACATTTAAGTAATCATAAAATTGTTTAATAAAATTTTAAGGACTAACATAATCTTGTAAAACTGATAAAATGATCGCTAATGCCACCTCAAATGAAATTCCACTTTAAGTATCTTGCATTTCTCAAAATGATAGTTTTGAAGTTATTCCACGAGCTGAAACGTTTTTTTTTTTAAATTTCTTCTAAGGAAACAATAAGAAATGATGACGTCATATGGAAGAATTTAGAGAATTGTTTTAATGTCATAACATGATTTTCTCAACAAATTCGAATATAGCCTCAAATTTTTAATATTTGCACAAAAACAAACTTTAGTATGTTTTAATATTAAAAAATTTTTCAATATCTTTGTTTGAAAAATTAGTACCATTTTGAAAATTCGCAAAGTAAAAGTTGAAATTTTATTTTTAAAATATAAAAATTGTCATACTTTATTTTTTATTTTTTAAATTAGTCGGTACATTTTAAGAAAATTTATTAATATTTTTTCTGAAAAAATTGTGGAAAATAAAAAAATTAATACTTTTTTGAATATCAAATTTTTTTAAAATATTGTACTCTTTTAAAAACTGATCCTTTCAATAAAAATATTCCCTATTTTCAATATATTTTTTTTATTGTTTTTTTAATAATTGATTCCTTTTTTTTTTGAATATACGTACTTTTGAAAAAATTCTTTATCTTCTTTGAAAATTTACTCTTTTTAAATTTTGTTACATTTAATAATAATTAGTAATTTAGTACTTTTAAATGTAATTGAAAGTTTGTTTATTGAAAAATTAGCATTCATTTATTTTTTTAATTTGGTACTTTTATTGTACTTCTGATAAGTATCTTTGAAAATTTATAGATTTTTAAAATGAATTGAATTATTTTTTTATGCATTTTAAATATGATTCTTTTACTGTACTTATTTTTTGAAAATTAGTACTTTTTTAAATATTTTTTTTAATTAGAATTTTTTTAAAGAAAATTAATACTGTTTTTAATATTGTTTTTTTTTTTTTTTTTTTTTTTGAAAAATGTGTAATGTTTGGAAAATTGGTACGTTTTTAAAAAGTTTTTCCCTTTTTTGTAAATTACTGCAATTTTTCCTTTATATTTATTAAATAATTTTACTATTTAAAAATTTGGTACTTTTTTTGAAATTTTTGGAAAATGAAAAATTAATAATGTTTTGAATATGGAATTTTTTGAAAATATTGTACTTTTTTAAAAACTAATAATCTTTATGAAAATGTTCTTTTTTTGTAATATTCATAGGTACTTTTTTAAATTAATTTTATAATAACTGTTACTTTCTTTTGAAAATAATTACTATTCAAAAAAAATATATATATTTTCTTTGAGAGTTGGTAATTTCCCAGTAAAAAGTTCAGAAGTTGTGCTAAAATCATTAGTCCTAGAACTGGTTAAATCAGAACCACTTCAGATTTTTTAATAAAATCCATAGAACTAGTGGTGTCGAAACTTATTCTGACACTCATGGAGTACAACAATATTGTGATTCTAAATTTTTTTAAGAAATGTTTTAGAGAACTAGTTGTTTCCGTATTACTTCTACATAAATTATCAAAGCAAACTACTGGTTCCCAAATGACTTCTTTGAACTATTTAAAAAACTTAAAAAAAATCGAAAAAAATTGAAGAAAACAGACTTATTAGAATGAAAAATGAAATCAAAGAAAAATATAGATTCCTATAATTGGTTCTTGAAATGTCCCCTAAAGCTTCTATAGAACTAGATCTGAGTGTGACAATTTCGAACAAAAATCATTGATTAAAGAATCGTTCCATAGAAAGGGTACTGACTAAGTAACTCTTCCACAGAACTAACTTTGAGGGTGACAATTTCGATCAGAAATCATTAGTCGTAACGCCAAACTAGAACGTTTGTAGGCTATTTTGATGCGTTCTGGAACTAGTTGTAGAACTAATAAAGTTTTTCCTGAGTTCATACTTTTTTTCTAAATTGAAACTTAAAAAAAACGGATACTATTTTATAATTTGGTACTTTTATTATACATTTGGTACCTACCGAATTTCTTTGAAAATTATCCTGTTTTGAAGTTTATTAAAAATGCATTCTTCTTATAAAAACTTGTAAAGTATGTAATACTTTTTTTAAGAGATGTCCATTTTGAAAAATTGGTACTTTCTTTTTTTTATTTTCTTTGAAAATTCATCCTTTTTTAATTTTGTTACTTTTATTTGAAATTAATCCTTTAAAAAAGTGTATAATATTTTAAAATGTAGCGCTTTTACAGTACTTATTTGTTGAAAATTAGTACTTTTTTAATTATTATTTTGTCTAATTAGAACACTTTTGTAGAAAATGTGTACTTATTTTGATTGGACTTTTTGGAAAATGTTTAATTTTTGGATAATTAGTACGTTATTGGAAAGTTTTTTACTTTTTGTAATTTATTACAATTTTTCCTTTTTTTAATTGGTCATTTATTAAAAATTTAACTTTGTTTTTGAAGAGCTTGTTCTACTTCAAAATTTGCTACTTTGTTTAAAAATTTATACTTTTATTAATTTTATTAATTTTTTTTTATTTTTTCACTTTAGTAAAAATTAGTACCTACTACTTATACTTATATTTATTAAAATTGTTTGTACTTTGGGAAAAATTGATACTTTTTTGAAATTTGGTACATTCTTTAAAAAATCTTCCTTTTAGAATTTTGGTACATTTCCTTTTTAAAAATTAGTATTTTTAAGTTTATGACAAATGTTTGAGAAATTTTTCTCTTTTTAAATTTTGGTACTTTTCTTAAAAATTTTATATTTCCTTAGTTTTTTGTTTTTTTTTTTTTTTTGTTTTGAAGTTTGTAATTTTTTTTTTCACAATTGATACTTTTTTTTAGAAAATTAATAATTTCTTGAAAGCATCTTCTTTTTACTTTAAATTTCTTCACACATTTTTTGATAATATTTCTTTTATTGGTACTATTTTCCATAATTAATATTGTAGAAAAATCAGAGGTTCTCAAAAGATCTTGCTTCGCGACCCCCTTTTGACATTGTAATGGAAGCGCGACCCACTATAGTCTTGATCAGTTAAAAATTTGATAAAATGTTATGTAAAAAAGAAATAATTTTAAAATAATATTTATAATAATTAATTAATAATCTTATACTATTTTCTGAGTCCACAAATGATCGATTCTTTCTTCTGATGCAAAAAAGGAGCGAAAAAGATAGTTTCATATAAAAATGTATGTTGATGAACATTGTTCTAATAGTTTTAGGGCTTCGGAACCAACAAGCAGATAAATAAACTTTGCTATATATCAACTAAAATGCTTTGAAATCTATTAATTTAAAATTAAATTTAACACATGAGTTACAATTTATTTAACTGTTTTTGATATCCATATTGAAAGTATTTTTCCATCTTTAAATTACTTATCAAGTCATTTAAGCAAATTTTCTTTTTATGGACCGCAAACATCTCTACTTAGCATTGAGAGGTCGCACCATCCCAGCAAATTTTTACAATCCTATTCCACTGCATGTTACTTTAAAATTCGGAAAGCGCATTGAAACGACTTTCTTCTTGGCATAATATATTTACAAAAAATAAAAGTAGTGTTTCATGTAAGAAAATCGATAGTTTCAGCAAATTAAACTATTTACCTTTTTAATTGATTGTTTTTCCTGCCACATCCGAAAGTTTTCTTTATATTGCGTCATTGGACAGAATAACTTTCTTTATTTGATCATTGTTTTTCTTGCAGCTAGTTCTATTTGATTCTTAAAAGAACTCATTTAACGGAAAAAAACAACAAAAATATTTTTCTATAATTTATACAAATATATCTTTCCATTTTAAAATAGTTTCATGTGTGTTCAATAAAAGTTTTCAGGATCTTTTCGCGAACTCCACGAATAACCTTACGGACCCATTGTGGGTCGCGGACCCCTATTTGAGAATCGTTGCTTTAAGTTATCAATCCTCAACTCTACATAACCTATACTCCTCTTCCGTTATTTATTTTAATTTCCCTCTTCGCTGTTCACTTTCTTGGAAAAATAAACTTAATACTTATTCATAAAAATAAACAAAAAAGACAGTAATTAATGTTCCACTTATGATCTTGATCTTGGTGCAAAACTCTTTGTATACCAGAGACTTAGATGAAACAACAAAACAGAACAAAAGTAAAATAAGAAACAGTTAATCTTACTCCTTAGAAACAATTTTCAAAACAATCATTTTCATCTTTAACAAAATACAAATAATATTTATCACCATAAATTTGAACTAAAGTAAATTAATATGAAAACGAGTATATTAAATTACTTGTAGTCGAACACTAACTGAATATGCATATATTTATTCTAAAATTACAATATTTCAGACAACTATTTAGTATAATGAAACAAAGTTAGTGAGCCATTATTTTTAGTTTCTTTCCTGTAAAAAAAAAAAAAAATAAGTCTCCAGCGAGCAACCGACCGAAAATAAACCTAAATACTAGCAATTTAAACAGCAGCACTCTCGATTGTTGCTAACATACATACACATGTACATGTTGGCGTTTATCTTCTCTTTCATTATGGTCGCTGAAAACAAAGAACTGGAAGTATGTATGTAGTTAGCAGAAGTATTCCAAACAAATTGTATATACAATGTACAGTTGTTTTATCGTCTATAGATTATGTTCTTTCCACCTCATCCTAATCAATTTTGCACTACTAACCCAGTCATCAATTGAGAGCTAGTTGACGTTGTCGTCGCCGGTGCTGTCCTCGTCTTGAACAACAATCACGTTTATAATATTGTCTTAGTATTGGTTTCCACATGTCTAAATACCATATATATTTTCTTTACATGTGAGTGTGAGTGTGTGTGTGTGTGTTAAGGCGTCTGGTTGGATTACTTATTCACTTACGTTAGTTGGCTAAAACAATTACAATAGAACCTGGTAGGAATTTCCACAAATAAAATAAAATAGTCTGCTATATCCAATAAACTGGTTGCCATTCCAATTGTGCCATATTGACGCTGATGATCTCTTTTCATTTTGTTTTTTTTCTTGTTTTAGTTAAAAATTGTGGAAAATTTAAACTATTAAGACACTTACAGTTTTTCTTGCAGTATTTTTGCCATAAATATATAGAATAGTTTTAAATAATGTCAGGAAAAAGTAGTTTATGACTTTTTATTTTATTTTTTATTTTTTTCTTGCAAAGAAAGAATACAAACGTTCAATAATAATAAAAAGTGACTATTGAGTTTAATAATCTAATGATTTATTTGAGAGGAAAAATGAACACAATGAAATAAATTGTGTTTAATAATTTTTAATTGATTTTCTTGTTATCTGTTCCTCTCTCACAAAGGAAAATCATGATGACCGCAACTACAATAAGTTGTTAAAATTTGCTCTTTTTAAGTTAGAGTCTATGTTGCGGCATTTGCTAAAGAAATAATTCTAAGGATCATGATTTCTTTGTTGTAAACAAATTTCACCCAGACAAATTATTAATTACACCGTGTGACAGTAATTTTCACTCATGAAAAAATCGCCATAACTATGAAACTAGAGACCATACGTAGGAAAAATACGTACTGAGTTTTTCTCTCAAATTTCCTCTTAAGAGGACTTCAAAATTTCGTAAGATACTTATTAAAAAAAAAAAAATATTAAATATTTACGAATTTTATATTACTCCAATATGGGTGTCAAATGAAAGCTAAAAATCCCTTGCAATATAATAACATTTTTTATTTAAGTGATGCTGCACAAATACTTAAGAAAATATCCTTGAAAATGTTACCTTTTACAATTTAATTTTAAATACATTTTGGTATATCAAACTGGAACAATCATTCTCACACGTGAAAAAAATCTTTATATGGATAATAATATGGAGATCATCCAGGATGAAAAATTTCCTCTCAAAATAACTTCAAAATTCCGAAAGATGAGCGATTTTTAAAAATATTATAAAATATTTAAGAAGATTATATCGACCCAATATTAAATGTCAAATGAAAGCTACGAATCCCTGCAATATAATAATATTTTATATTTAAATGTTGCAGTACAAAAAGTTATTCTTTACTTTCATTTGGTATACATATTGGGTTGATATAAGTCTGATAAATATTCTATATATTTTTTAATATTGTATATTTTTCGGAATTTTAAAGTTGTTTTGAGAGAAAATTTGACGTTCTAGAGAAGAACTGAGTATTTATTTATAAAATGTATGGGGTTTAGTTTGAGGCATATATCAACTTTTTCATGTGCAATAAAATTTTTTGGTAAATTGTTATACGGTGTTATTTCGCTAGTTACTCCTTTCTTTATATTCGTTGCCTTGATCCTGATGGTTTCATTGCTGCTTTTAACTCAGAAACTTACATAAATATTTAAGGGAAGTTTATCTGAGCCCTGAGTAAGCTAATCTAGGTTTATAAATTTTCTAATGTTTATTAATTCGTGTTGTATTTCTTTATTATCTTCTCTTTTGAATTAAATCGTTCTTAATCCCCCAGGTCTACAACTGAGATTAACGTTGATATAATATGAAATATAACGCCAGCAGAAGAGAGCAACCATTTTGTTTATATTATGTTAAATTTAAAATAAGGTGTACACGTATTCTAATAAATCCTATAAAATATCATTATTTTTAATCAGTCACAGAATAAACATGTCCTTTTTATTTACGAAATTCGTACTTTTTTAAAACATTAATTAAAAGGAGACATTTTTACAAAAAAAAAAAACATTGTTTTTCAGTCATTTCTAAAATACACATGCACACACACAAACAAACTTTCTTATATGTGTATTTCTTGAGAGTTCATCTTATAAGATAGTTGTGTAAAGAAATCTCATTACAAGTCTCATAATACTTCTTATAATACTAATATTTGAGATAATTCTCTCAGAGAGCAAATTTAATTCTCTCTGATTGAAGATGGGCTGTTAGAATGTTTTAATAGCTTGACTTTAAACTTGTGAACTTTTAAATCTTTAAAGTTTATCACTGACAGGTAATTTTATGGTCATTAAATTTTATGTTTCCTACAGCATAACAAGATACACAGTCATAGAGTTAATTTCAGTAAAAAATTAAAATTATTTAAAAATGTTATATTAAACTTTTTGATGACCATACGTTATAGATCTTATTGATTACCTCATAAATTAGTTTTAAAAATTTTCAATACATCCTTAACATTTTAAATTATGCTTAAAAAATTACTTCTGACTGATTTTTTTCTTTTAAACTCTTTTGTTAAATAATAAAATCTAGATTTTCAACTGTATAACTTTCATTATATTTTGGTCAAATATTAAAAGTAAATTTTTAAACAATATTTGAAAATAAATTAAAAAAAATTTTCAGAATTTTTTGATTTTGACTCTAAATTAGTCTATAAAGTTCTGTATAAAAATGCAATAATTTTTAAAGACATTTTTATTGTGAAAATAACTGGATTTGTTTTTTTTTTTTTTAAATTAGACTGAAGCTGAGGGATATATTCAATTTTATCTGAAATAACTTATTTAAACTTTCTACACATTTTTCATTTTTGCCCCAAAAAGTATGCACCAAATAAAATATAAATAAAATACATGAACAATTTACTGATTAATTTTTGAGTTTTGAATTGAATTTAAAGTGATTGTCTCGTTTTATTCTAAACAAATAGTATTTAAAACCTTATATACAAATATGTTTAGTCTTAAAAAGTCAAAGTCGAAATTTTGGAAAATAAAAAAAAATATAAATTAAAGCATTTTGAATAATTACACTATGCTCGAAAATGAGACTTATGTTCTATTTACACAATTCAAAATTTTATCAAAATATTCTTTCCATATGTTTCAAAATCTTTTGATAAAAAGTTGATCAACATTTGTTGAAGCTAATTTACACTATTGGTAAACTTTTTATATTGAAAATATTGACTTTGATCAGCTGTTTTGCTTCTTTTTTGAAATAATTTATTATTAAAAAAAAATAATTTATTATTAAAAAAAAAAATCAATTAATAAGTATGAACGATGACACAATCATCATAGCATCAACATTTTTAATATTGGAGGAAGAAGTAGCTGATTTTCGAAATTTTTGAAAGATTGTTTTTTGATGTCCTCAACAAGACCTACTTTCCACATTAGATCGTTTTTCGAATAAATATAAAAAATAGCAAATATATTAAAAAATTACTGATAAATTCCATACCACAATATCAGCGTTTCCCTGTTCTTAGATAATTGCTGGCGCTTTTTAAAGAGTTAGAGCTTAAATTGAATTTTTTACATATTTAGCACTTTGCATTAGTTTTAATTGTGTACTGTTAAACTTTTTTATTTGTTACTTAATAAATTATCATATATTAGTAATTTATGAAACAATTTTATTCACATTGAATAGCAATATATTCGGTACTATTAACGACTTACAATTGCTATTAAAAATGAACAAAATTTAAAATTGTATTTAAAAAGTACTTACTGAGAGTATGGTTTATTTCATAAAAATCCCCCAAAAAATGTTTGTAGTTAAAGGAAATGAAATTCGTTTAATATCCTCAATTAAAAGTATTTAGTTTAAAAAAATTTAAGTCGTTTGTTGATACTAAAATAATTAATATTTATGCCT
This sequence comes from Protocalliphora azurea, assembly GCA_932274085.1. Classification (NCBI taxonomy): domain Eukaryota; kingdom Metazoa; phylum Arthropoda; class Insecta; order Diptera; family Calliphoridae; genus Protocalliphora; species Protocalliphora azurea. The sequence goes on along the minus strand of OW026519.1, from coordinate 202,115,907 downwards.
CTTATGCTTATCTAAATCTATTATTATTTAGATTTTTTTTCTTCCAACAAACTGTAAGTCATTTTAAAGAAGTTCGAAGTAGCTTAATAATAGTGTCGTTTTTTTTTTCTTTTTAATTCTACATCAAAATCTTGCTAATTATATCATTTGATCATCATTATCATAAACTAATATAATAATGGTGGCTGATCATTCTTTTTTTCTTTCTCTCTTTGGCTTTTTTCAAAGATAGTTTTTCTGCTGACCTGTACATTTATGTAGTTAATTAGAGCATTTTAAAAGTAAAGACTGGCTGCTTACTCAGTGGTGCTATTGGTAGTGGCGGTGATTTTATTATTAAGTAGAACCTCATTCCATAAACGTTATACTTGCTTTATGCTTTTTTTAATATAAAGTCTGTCATTTAAGGTTCTAGTTAAAGATGTTTTTTATTGCTTTTTTGTGGTAAATGTTAGCAAGAGTCATTTATTAACTTGAGGCCACATTTTTGTTTATTATTCTGGTTTTAGAAGAGTGTATCATTTTTTTTTTTTTTTTGCTATTCATCGATGTCTATCTGTGTCTATTGACTTTAAACTTTTTTTTTTTTTTTAGAGGAGAAACTTTGTGGTTTTAAGGTACAATTGTTATAATTTCTAATTGTAATTAGAGAATTCTATAGATTTATTTGCTTAGTAAAAACTGATATTGGAGTAAGTATCATTTTAAATAATGTTTGAGGTTTCTGAGGGTAATTTAAAAAAAAAAAACATGTTTTTATTGTTTAACAATATAATTATTTAAGTAGAACATTTTTAATTGAATATATTTTTTTATATGTATATTTTAAGATTACAAAAAATTTTAAATTTTTAAAAATTATTGTAACTTATTTGAATGTTGTGACAATTATACTGGTTTTAGGAAAAATTTTCAAAGAAATATAGTTAAAAAAATATGAAGATATGAATAATAAAACCTTAATATTTTGCTTTTTAGCCATATATGTATATAAATAAATAGCGTAGTCGTTACCCAATAAATAATTTAAACAAACATTAATTTGTAATTGTATTATAGACAAAAGCTTTTCTATTTTCTTGTTTGAGGTAATAATTTCATATTAGATTGTTTTAATTTTATAAAAATGTTAATATTATTGTAAATTAAAATAAAATGTTTTTTAATAATAATAAAATTGTTTAAAACTTTCAATTGAATTTTATTGCAAATAATTTGCTCATTATCTTCACTAGTTATTAGGGTTTCCCGGCAAAATGTTGTCGGAAGTTCCTGGAAATTTTTTAATTTTCCCCGGAAAACGGGAAATTTAATATTACTTTAATATGTAGTTTTAAAATCCTAAGGCAAAATTATGAAAAATTTACATTATTGTACACAAGCTACTTACTAAAGCCATTTTTAGATGGTAAAATTGAATATTAAGATTTGTCAAAAATTCGGTACAAAAAGCGTGTGTAACAAAGTATGTAGGAAAGTAAATTTTTGAAAGTTTTGAGTTGAATAAATAGGGCTAATGAAACTTTATTGACAAATGAATAAAAAAATTTTGACAATCATAAAATAAATAATAAAATAAAATATTTTAAAATTGTTGCACAATTTAATGTTTATTTTATAAAAATGTTATTTTTTTTAGTAAAAACAAATAATTATTAAAAATTTATTAAATTTTCTAATAATTTTTAAAGTTTTATTAAAAAAATAAATGAAAATTTAACATGGGAAAAGTTTTCATTTGGCATCATAGAAGAATTAGAATTTTACACAGAACTTTGCTGCCATTTGGCACACGCTCAAAAGTGATATTTTAAATTATTCAAAAATATTTGATTTTCATAAGTATCAATAAGGAATTTTTTCTTTATTATCAAAAATAAAATTATACAAAAATTAAAAAAAAAAATTAAAAATAAATTTAAAAACTAAAATATAAAATCATTATATTACCATCTGAAGCAAAGAATATAAAGAAAAGAAACTGACTCAATATCCTACATTTTCTCTCCTCAAAATACAAGTTCTGTGCGAATGAGAGAGAGAGAGGGAGAGTAAAACAACACAAAATAAACAAAACTTTCCTTTAAAATTTAAGGAAAATTACACTCACGACGCATTTTTTTTTTCACTAGCACTCAATATTTGTATTATTTTACATGCACATTTATTGCATTTTAACTCCTGTAACAAATATTTTCCACAAACCAAAAAAAAAAATGTTATTTTTTTATTTTTTTTATTTTTGACATTCCTTTTTTCTATCTTGAAACTTAAATTGAACGAACAAAGTTGCTGCTTTTGGTATTAAAAATAAAACAAAATTTAAAATAATTTTAAATTATTTACATATTCATCACCCAAAAAGCCAAAAAATGTTTGTGGATGTAATCCGCATCAAAAAGTGAACATTTATAAAAATCTGTGAATATAATTGTGATGAATTATATTTAATAATTTTTTAATACTATTTCGATCAACTATGATAAGTGGTTTAAGCACTAATACATATAAATAAAATTTTACTAATCAAATTTTAAAGTCAAGTTTTTTTGACAAGCCTTCCATTCTTTGTATTCTTCGGTCTGAAGTATTCGCTATCGAATCTTTTGACATACTGATAAAATACGAAATATTTTATTTTTCAAAAGTATTAATACTTCTTTTCACAGAATATCTTAAGAATTTAATGAAATTTCAAAATAATTTTACTTTTGACAAGTTAAATTTTTAATTTTTTAATTGTATTTATTATTGGTTTGTGGAAATGAATATTAAATAAGTTGCGCTTTAAAAATATTCATTATTATAAAAACATTGTTAAGTTGAGAGCTTTTTCACTGAAAACAAAACATATTTCAATTCTTTTGAGACATATGTCTTATACAAGCAATGAAACTGTTAAGAAATATACATATATAAATGTTAAAAAAATGGAAACGACTTTGCATTTGAAGAGCTACTATATATTTAGTGCTATGTGATCTCAAGATGATCTACCCACATTAGATCATTTTTCTAGTGAAAAAAAGGTGTAATTTTGAAAGAAAGAACTCAGTGCTTTTTTGTTATAATTTAAGTTTTTAAATATGAAAAAATTAAATTTTTCATTACCGTTTCCCGGGAAAAGAAAATGACGGGAAATCCCAAAACCAAATGCAAAGTCAATTTTAGATTTTCAAATTTATTTACAAATTTAAAGTATGTCGTTTTTTATTTATATTAAAAGCTTTTCTAAATGTAATAACTTCTGCTTTGGTGTCAATTTTTTATTTTTTTATTTTTTATTTTTTTCTTTAAGACTAATTACACTGGTCGTCAAAAATTTGTTTCGTTCTCTTTCAAAAAAAAAAAAAAAAAAAAAAAATGTGGACTGGATGGAATTTGACCTTTTAAATACGAATCTGCTTTCAGTTTCTTTCCCATCAGTTCGTATTTTTTTATGGGCCTATCTAATATCTCCTCTTTAATGGGGCGAATACAAGAGTATATTTTACCATAACTCGAGAATTAGTTGTACGCTTTAAACAACATAAACACCAGAAAATGCAAATGAAAATTATCTTTAAGTCACTTAAACATTATTTTTTTTTTAATCTTCTCAACAGTTTTAGAGTAATTAAAAAAAAAAACAAATTTTTATGCAGAATTCAAGTTTTTTTTTCCAAAATGAAACCGGAAAAATGTGCAGTTTTTAATCCTTTATCATAGAGCTGGTAATTCTATGAATAAAAAAAGTCATGTAAAAAATCTTCAATTTTGCAGTTGTTCGGGTGAAAAAAAAAATCGAAACCTACACAAAATTCAAAGAAAATTACCCTAAGAAACAAGGGGTGTAAAATTAATTTCCCGAAATGGTCAAAATTCGCAATTTTGAGCTTGGTATGAAAAATATGTTTTAAAATTTTCACCATGGGATTTGGTTTTCCAAAGGACTATTAGCACATTTTTGTGAATTTTTATGTCTCTCAACGGAAACAAGGATTTGATTTTAGACCCATAATTTCTTGGGGAAGTTTTCTTAGAAATCTTCGTAGATTACATTTTTGCTCCATGAATTTTGACAAAAACATTTCACCGACCCTACTAAACATATTTGTATATAAATTTTTAAATATTAAAAATTTTTCTTTAAAATAGCTTAAAAGCTAAAATAGTTATAAAACATTTTCTAAAATTGATCAGTAAAATTGTTCATGTATTTTTAAATAAATTATTTTATTTATATTTTATTTGGTGTATACTTTTAGGGGCAAAAATGAAAAATATATAGAATGTTTAAATAAGTTATCCCAGATAAAATCAAATCATTTTTGCATTAAATTAAAAGTTAAGTCTTATTATATTTACAACAAAAATGTCTTTTAGAAATGATTGCACCTCTGTAAAGGCGTTTACAGAAAAATTTATAATTAAACTGCAAAACTCAAAAAATGTTTGAAAAATTTATTTATTTATTTATTTTTTTTATTATATTTAATATTTAATTTATTTTAAATGTTGTTTAAACATTTGCTTTTAATATTTGATTTAAATATAAAAAAGTATACAGTTGAAAACCCTAATTGTTGTACTTTCCAAAAAAAGAAAAAAAAATAAATCAAGAAGAGAATATCTGTATTAGGCATACATTTAAACAGGAACCTACCAAAAAACAGTTTTTAGCACACTTCAACATTTTAAGGGTGTATTGGAAATTTTTGAAACTTATTTATTTATGTCCTCAAGGAGGGCTATAACATACAAAAGATATGTCATTGAACAAACCATTGTATTATTTATGGTAGTTAATTTGGAATAAATTCGACATTTATACATAGATTTTAATAAAATATATCTCCTTTTGTTTGTATTATATTAGGCTTTATGATAAAGAAGAAAAGAGAACACTTCGTTATAATTTTAGATTTTTACGAATTTTTTAAAAATATTTTCTTTCTCGATATATTTTTTATTACCTCTGAAACTATTCAGTAGATTAAAAAATTGTATAGGAGTGATTATAAAGTCATTTAAAATTAAATTTTTTTTGGCATTTTATTGAACTAAATTGGATTATTCGTCTTCAAGATATGTTGCAATAGTTTTTTCAACCTCATTAATTTTTTATATATTTTATTTATCTCTAGAGAACTAGAGTGAATTCGAAAAAATGATTTAAAATGATTTATAGGTTAAGAACTCTAGGATTATTTGTATCTAAATTGGCTGAAAATTCCCGCGGAATAAAAGTTCTTTATTTGTTATGAAGACATAAAAAAATTATAATAAAATTCGAACAAAATAATTGAAACTTTCTTTTGATTACAAATTTACTTAATGTAATGTTACATAAATTTACTTTTAAACCCTAAGTTCAGCAATAATAATTTACACTTAAAACTCATGATTTTTTTTTTTTTTTTTTATTTGGTTAGGATTTAATTTTTCTAGTAATTTTTTCATTTTTTTTTTTCAGTTCAATTTTGCATTAAAACAAAAATTGTATAGAAATACTTTGACAAGCTGCCTTTGATTCTAGAGACTGGTATTTCCAACATTTTTTGTTTAGTTAAATTTTGTTCGTTTATTTTTTTACATTTTTAAAAGTGCAATTGCATTTTGGTGCAAATAACTGTGCTGCTCTAAATATTTTTTCTATACTCAAAACAAATGCAACAAACAGTAATTTTTTTAATAGAAAAATGGAAAATATTTTAAAAAATGTATATATACATATATACAAACATACAAAATAAAATAAAGTTTTATAGTACAACGAGTACAAGTACTTGTACACATAATAAACAACATACTGATCATGACTAAATCATGTATAATTTTTGCACATATGTTCAGAAGCAGAGATTTAAACGAATGTACACATTAGTGAAATAAACAGAAAATAAAACTATCATTCAAAATTAGTTGTGAACTTAGTTTAAAAAAGGATATGATAAAAATTGTTGGTTAAAATATTAAAATTAAATTTTTAAAGAACATTTTGAAAAAGTATTTTTCTACAAGTAAATTTCTACAATTTTTGAAGTTTAATTGATGTTTATAATAAATTTCTCTACAAAAGTCTATGCTATAATTTTGGAAGACATTTTTGTTGTCAACATAACAAGATTAAAGTTTTGCAAATTATATAAAAAATGTAGAACTTATTCAATTTTATCTGAAATAACTTACTTAAACTTTCCATTTAGTTTTATAATTTTTTTACCCCCAAAAGTATGCACCAAATTGAATTAATTTGAAAGGGAACTTCAAGATTTTTGTTTTATTTAGTTTAGAGTTTTATTTTAAATTAAATTTAAAGATTTAATTCATTTATATTTTTATTTTTGCCACTCTGTTGATCTTTTGTTGCTCTTGTTCTAATAGTGTTGAAGGTAATTGCTGGCAACATAATGAAAAAAAAAAAACAATATAACAATGCAACACACTCTCACAGTTTAACAACAAGACTAAAGTATAAAATAGAAATTGACTTTACGGCTAAATGTAAATTAAAAAATAAATCCAAAACTAAAACAAGAAAGAAGTACAAATAAATTTTTACTATTTATCTAAATTTAAATTTATGCATGAAGTACGAATACATAAAAAAACAAAAATAAAACCAAACCAACCATCAAAGCTACTATCTCTTGTTTTATTAGAAAATAATTCTAACTCTTGTTGTTTTCTATTTTTTGCATTTAAAACAAAATTACGTGAAAATATGTAATCATAGCTATCTAGCTACTATATTCATACGCATAATACAGATAAAAATTTTTTTTTTATATTTAAAGCAAAGTACCGGCTGTAGTTTTTTTTTATTTTATGCTGGGGAAAGTTATTTTTTCCATTTTTTTCTATTCTTTTCTATTTTTTTTTTCTATTTTTGTTGTAATAAAAGGGCATCATGGTTTGGTTTTAAAGGTTTTATACTTTTTTAATTTCATTTTTTCTTTTTTTTTTTCTTACCTTATATTTATTTAATATTTAAAATTAATTATATTTTCTTAGAAATATTTATCTCAAGTTTAGTTAAGTTTACTTTAAGCTACAATTTATTTTTTTAAGCAGCTGCGGCTGTTGCTTTTAAAACGTAAATTTAATTGTTTTTATTTTATGGTAATTTTTTTAAGCCTAGATTTTTATTTGTTATGGTTTCATATATTTTTTTTTATAATGAAAATGAAACTCTTAAATAAAATCAATTTGTTTATGGTTTGAAAGTTGAATGTTTAGTTTATAAATTGTTTAAAAAATAGTTTAACATTAAATGCAAACTGCTATAAAATAAAACTTTTAATTTTCACTCGCAAATCTACTTAGATCTTTATACAGTATAAACTCGATAATCCGGATTATTTGGTAATACGGACAGCATATTTAAAATCATTAGGTACTCTATAATCCGGATTGTTTAAATTTTAATTTTTGTATTTAAATCATAGCTTGATTTGAAAGAATACAGTTAGATTTTTTTATTATGTAGATATTCCAATATGTATTCTAAGATTTTTTGAAGTTATTGGAATGTTTCACTATTGTTTTAAGTTCAGTATTGTTGTTGCAAGATTCCTCCCGTAAATAGAATACATAAAACATTATCTATTTTTAATAGAATTACGATTATTGAAGAAATTAATAAGTGCTTAAGTGGAAAAACATTAGTTGAAAAATATGGAGTTAGAACTTATACTATTTCAGAGATAAAAAAATGTTATATTCTTGCTTTGGAAAAAGAAATCATTTGACAAAAGGCTAAAGCACTATTTGACAAGAAATATGGATCCAGCAAAAAAATTTCTAGCTAATATCGGCTGGTTTCAAAATTTCGTTCAGTTCGAGATTTTAAAATTTTGTGGAAAAAAACTATCTAGCCGTCTTGATTTTTTACTACAATTCTAATTAGATTTGAACGGAATTATATAATCAGAAGAACTACTTGACTCACGAATTTATAATGCAGATGAATCAGCACTCTTTTATAAAATGCTTCCTAATAAAACCTTAGTTCAAGAAAAGGAAAAAATGCTACCGTTCAAAAAATGTGTAAAGAAAGAATCGCCTTTCTATGTTGTTACAATAAATATGGAGACCATACATTGGACACCGTTGTCATTGGTAAGTCTGGAAACCCAAAATCATTTAAAAAACATCTCTCCGTGGAATATTATTCTTTAAAAAATGGTTGGATGACAACAAATATATTTACGAAATGGTTTCATAACTCATTTGTACCAAAAGTAAAACATTTTCAATTAGATAATAATCTGTCACAGAAAGCTATTTTACTTATAGGCAATGTGCCTTCTCATGCAAAAGAGGTTCTTATTTCGGAATGTGGAAATTACAAAACAATTTTTCTTTCTTCCAGTACGATATACCTTGTCTAACCAATGGATCCCGTGCAATCAGACTTACAAAAATGTATTATAAAGAAATCTTTCTTAATCAAAATAGTTAATGCTGGAGAAGAAGATTATACAAAATTTTTGAAGTCATTTACTTAAAAGTGCTGTATAATGCTAAAAAAAACTCTGTAGGAATGCTGTTGGAAAGGACTATTTTCCGAAAAGTAGTAGCCTGAAAATGATTTGCCCTTATTCACTTTACGAGAAAGAATAAATACTAGACAATGTTTGAGGTGAACATGAATAGTAAAGAAGTTGGAATTGACGAGTGAATCAGTGAAGATAAAGATGATATAAGTACAATCCAAAAACCAGATTTTAAAGCAAAGGACACCATTAAGAGTTTAGACACATTTAAAGAGTGGGCGGAGCAAAATAATATGGATCTGGATAAGATATTAGTACTCCCTTAATTGCATGTTTTTAATGCTTTCTTATTTTATTGAATGTCCCTAGATGAAAGGGAACCGGTTTAAAGCTAGTCACGTGACAGGTTAGTGACCGGTTCCTGTTCCGAAACTTTATATGGAAAGAACCTGTCACTTTTACAGGTTCATTAGAGGTGTTTAATTAGCACCTAGGGATAGGTACAAGACTGGTTCAAGAGGACATGTTCAAAGTCGATTAATATAATTAAAATTTGTTAAAAAAAACGTTTACTTTTCGACATTGTTATGTTTTTCTTTTTTTAATTTTTTTTATTTTTATTTCATAATTTTTCGTTAATATCGATGGCACGTTCTTCTCACGTAACTTAAGTTTTATAGTCTTCAACACTAACCACTCAGCCACAGATTGTTATTGCGCGCGAGTTGCTATTTGCGCCCTTGTCAAACATGTTAGAAATTGACTCCAAACTAATATTTAGTGAGTGTGGTGGTTCTCAACTGAAACTTTGGTGACAAGTCCAGTGTCATTTGGTACTCAACCGATACTAAGGGACCGGTCCATTACTACAATTGCCACTGATTTTGTTTATTATTATTTTTCGAGTATATATCGAGTTTATACTGTATAACAATTTTCGACAATTTTCCAAAAAAAAAAAAAAAAATATTTTCTATTTCTTTTTCAAAATTTCGACTTCGATGTAAATTTTTTCACTTTTTTCCTTAAAACTCAACATATTTTTATATATAATTTTAAATGATATATATATATATATATTTTTTTTTTTGAATGAAACGAGATATCTTTCTTTAAAATCGCTTAAAAATTAAAAAAGTTAACAAAGTTTAAACAAAGTATTTATGACCTACTTCATGATAAATAATGGAGGATGTTTATAATGTTCAAAAGAATTGACCTAGGACTAACCTTAAAATATACCAATCCGCTTAAAATTCCTAGCTGAGTAGATTTAATAATGTCTGTCCTTCAGTCTGGCCGCCCATGTAATCAAACAACAGGTCGTAATTTTGAAGATAATTTGAATAAATTTAGTACATAGGCCTTACATTACCCAAGCAGGAACCCTATTGAAATTAGTCCCTTATGAATATGAATATATTTTTCTATAATTATCTTGTTAGTTTATTTTATGCCAGATTATAATTTTACTGAAAATAAAACTTTTTTTTGGTATAAAATATTTTTCAGAAAATTCAAACGAATTAAAAATGTTAGTAGAAATGTTAAACGATCTGTAAAGTAAATAAATATCAAAATTTATTTCTCTCTCTCTCTCTCTGTCTCTCTTAAAATTCTTTAAAGCAGAGAAGGCAAATAAAACTGAGTAATGTAATACTCACTTCCCTTTTGGCGATTTTTTACAATTTGATGATTTTTTTTTTAATTTTCCGTAATGAAAACAAAAACACCAAAGTGCAAATAACACTAAAATGAAAATTAGAAAAAAATCATCGATTTTAATTTCATTCCCAATTTTTTTTTTTCATTTTGGCAATTTGAAGTTTTGTTTTAGCAATTTTTTTCCGTTTTAGCAATTATTTTATTTTGGATTTTTTTATTTTTTCGTTTTTACCCGTTTGGCGCTTGTTTCCGATTTCGCAACTTTTTATTTTAGAGAATTTTTTTTTTACTTTTTGAAGTTTTTTTCGTTTTTTTCGTTTAACCAATTTTTTTTTTTGTTTTGGCGATTTTTTAATTTTAGCGTTTTTTCATTTTTCACGTGTTTTTTTTTTGACAAATTTTTAATTTTAGCGTTATTATTGGCGTTTGTTTTGTTTTAGTGCTTTTTTTTCGTTTTTGCTAGATTTTTATTTAGGCGTTTTTTTCAGTTTTGGTGTTTTAGAGACCTTTTAACTTTAAGCGTTTTTTAATCTTTTCGACTTTCTGAATTTTGGAGCTTCTTTTCGTGTTGGTTTGTCGTTTTAGTAAATTTTTTTTATTTTAGCGTCTTTTCCAGTTTTGGCAAAAGTAAAAATATGTATAATCCTCTGACTTTTATGATAAAAGTCATAACAGTTACGGATAACAGGAAATGACCTGTGACCTATTAATTAAATAGATATTATTAAAAATATGTGGAGTGTTCAAGTAAGTTATTCCAAATATATAAAAATAAATTTTCTCCTTTTCTTTTTTTTTTTTTTTTTGATAAATTTTCTTTTTATATACATTTTTTTGATAAAGTATATTTTTACAAAAATGTTTGAGTCAATTTTATTTGTATTGAAATTTTCTATTTATATAAATTTTGGGAGATTGGGATTTAAATATTAAAATGCATATTTTATTTAGAGCACACTGAGCTTTATTGTAAAAGTACTTATATCAAAGAAATTTCTGATCACTCTAAGCCATTTCTTTTTTCTTAGTTTATTTAGTGTAATCTTTAAAAATTATTAAAAACTTTTGATTTCATGTTAACTGTTTAATACAAATTAATGAACCTAGTAAATCTAAAATCATATTTTTAATTTTAGTTTAATTCATCAAGCTTTAAATATCATTTTAATCTCAAAATCATCAAATTTACTTTTAAAAACTTATCATAAATCATTAAATTTATAAATAATTATGACTACAATTCATTCAATTAAAATTCTCTTTCGTTCCAATTAAAACCCTATAGAAATTCTTCTTATTAATGTTATCTGTTTAAATTAATATGGTCTTTTCTAAATACCTTTAATATTTAATTTAACTTGTTTTCAACAAAATTATGAGAAATATTTTTATTTGACCTTAAAAATAAATTAAAAAAGCATTATGTTTTACTTTTGTTAAACGAAATTGGTCAGTTTAAAGCAGAATAAGTAAAAATGTTATATTCGGCTTGGCCGAATCTCTTATACCCACCATCTGCAACTTTATGTACCACCTTAATTTAAAATTTCACCTTATATGGGAGGGGGACGGTAAAGTGAACGGATCATGTTCACTTTTAGGTTTTCGAGTTTATAGCGGTTCTCGACCTATCCATTCGAAATTTCTTTGTCGTACATGCTTTTGTTTAAAAGATTTCTGCGAAAAATTATGCACCTGAGATAAAATGGGCACCCTGCTAGTATTTCGCCCATAACATTTTTGTTTATAACCGATCTTGCTCATTTTCAAACAAACTTTATATAAGAGAAATAATTGAGCCAAATTTTGTCCCCGTAGGATATCCGCCTCGAGACCTATCCTAATCTTACGGACGGATATAGCTAGATCGACATAGTTTTTTACGAGGATCCAGAATATATATACCTTAAGGTGTTTCAGATGATTATTTGGACATCTTACATATCGAATGATAAATCCAATATACCCCCCATCATTTTTCGATGGTGGGTATAAAAAACCATTGACACAGAAAAAAGAAAACTTTTGCTTTAATTGAAAAGTAAAACCTAAAACTATTATTCAATGACTAATGGAAAATTATCATAAACTTCAAATAAAAATGAATATAGAAAAACACAGAAATGAAAGAGAAAAAACAAAACAAAAAAGAAATGAAATAAAGAAAACATTAGTACTTAAATTTCGAAAGTAGTTGTAATCAAAGAGTTTTACAAGCTTCTATTTTTTTCCTCATTTATTTTTTCGTTTTTCTGGTTCTTTTAATACATTTGCTCCGAGTATCATGCAGCGTTACAGCTTTTGATAAACATAATCTTTTATACAAACAGACAGAAAGACAGACAGATACAAACATACACTCATTTTTTAGTTTAAATGTCAGCAAAAATAAGGCCACATATTAATTGTTGCCAACATATAGGAAAAGCATTAAAAATCAACATCTTGAAGAAAAAATAATCCCCAAAAACAATACATATTTACAAAAATATTTTTTCTGCTTTTGTACTTAACATGAAATTTCTAAAACTACATCATTAATATATATTTTTTTCTTTTCTTTTTGTTGGACAACATTTTTAAGGTAATTATTTATGTTTGCTTCTTAAGTCTTTTGTTTTTCTTTAATTTCTTTTGAAAAGTTCTTGTGGCTTTTTAACATTGCCGGTCATTAATTTATTAAAAATCATTTTCTTTTTAGGGTTCTCTTAAGATAATCATCGTATTTTTAGCAATTAATTAATAGCTTTTTTTTATTATTGGAATGCACCAACTTTGTCTGCCCTAAAAGCAAAAATTTTTAAAAAGGAATGCGGTTTTTATTTTCTATAACTATTAAAATTGCACTTAAAAAAAGTCTAGCCTAGGGAAAATTAAATAGGAACAACAAAACCAGCAACTTTGTGGTTATTTAAAAAAATAACTTTTTGTCTTTGGGAAAATTAAGACCGAATTTAAAATATTTAGAAAGAGAAGAAGAAATCAGTAACAAAAAATTGTATGTTATGCAAGTGAAATATGTTGAAGTAATTTTTTAAATATTTATATATATAATTGCAAAGCTTTGAATAATGACTTCAATATATTTCACTTGCACAACACAACAAATTTATTAAAAATTTTATATAAAAGAAAATTTATTAAAAAATTTCTACAGAAGAAAATTTATTAAAAATTTTTTATAGAAGAAAATTTATTACAAATTTTTATAAAATACTTTTTGAAAATTTATTACAAATTTTCTATGAAAGAAAATGTTTTTGATAATTTTCAATAAAAGAAAATTTATTAAAAATCTTCTATTAAAGGAAATTTATTACAAATTTTCTAAAAAAAAATTATTACAAATTTTATAAAAAACTTTCTTTAAAGAGATTTTAATAGATTTTCTATAAGAAGAATATTTGCTATACAAAGAAAATATATTGAAAATTTCCCATAAGAGGAAAATTAATGATTTGAAATTAAAATTTATTAAAAATTTTATACAGAAGAAAATTTTCTCAAAATTTTCAATAAAGAAAATTTATTACAAATTTTCTGTAAAAGAATATTTATTGCAAATTTTCTACAGAAGAAAATTTATTACTCTTATTTCAAATTTTTTATAGAAGACAATTTATTTCAAATTTTTTATAGAAGAAAATTTATAAGAAATTTTCTATAGAAAAAAATTTATTAGAAATTTATTAAAATTTTTTTATAAGAAATTTTATAAAAAATTTATTAAAAATTTCCTGCAAAAAGAAAATTTATCGAAAGTTCTATAAAGGAAAATTTATAGAAAATAAATTTTTGTAAAAAATATTCATTAAATAAATTTTTAATAAATTTTCTACAAAACGAACATTTCTATACAAAGAAAATTTATCGAAAATTTCTTATAAAAAGAAAATTTATTGAAAATTTTCTATAAAAAGAAAATTTATTGAAAATTTCCTGTAAAAAGAAAATTTATACAAAATTTTCTATAGAAGAAAACATATTAAAAAGAAATATAAAATTTCAAATTTCTTATAATTTTTTTTTTTTTTTTTTGACAAATTTATTGAAAAAGAAATTAATTGAAAATTTTCTATAAAAAGAAAAATTTATTGAAAATTTTCTATAATAGGAAAATTTATTGAAAATTTTCTATAGAAGAAAACATATTAAAAAGAAATATAAAATCTTTTATGTAAAATTTCTTATAATTTTTTTTTGACAAATTTATTGTAAAATAAATTAATGGAAAATTTTCTATAAAAAGAAAAATTTATTAAAAATTTTTATAAAAATTTGTTAAAAATGTATTGAATATTTTTTATAAAGTGAACTTTTATGAAATATTTCTTATAAATAAATAAATTGCAAAATTTTCTATAAAAAAATTAATGCGAAATTTTCTACAAAAAGAACAAAATTTTTAGAAAAATATCTATTTGGGAATTTAAAAGTTTTTCGGTTATTTTTTAAAATATTGTAGTTGTTATTCTTGTTTATAATTAAAATAGCCGCTACTTCTTTCTTGAGATTTAATTTAAATGTAATTAAAGCTTTCAAACGAGTTAAACAATCAAGTTCAAAGTTCTGACATTAATTACAAAACAAATAATAAATTCAATTAACTAAACAAATAAACTCTTAAGTTCTTTGCAACCGTTAGATTTTCTAAAGATTTATTTTAAGATATATTTGAAGAAAAAGAATTCCAAATAATTAGCAACTCACTGTAAATTTAAAAATTATGTAGACGTTTACTAAAACAGTTATAAATTAAACCAAAAATTTTGTAAAAGGCATGAATCAGCAAAAAAAATCTCAACATAAAATATTCAACACTTATAGCTACCTAAGTTATTACAGCTACAAACTACAACAACAAAACAATAATATTTAATTGATTTTTTTTCTTAGCTTAAGAAAGCTTTTATAAGTTTTAGCATAAATTAGGTTGTACTTTAATTAAAAATAGCAAGAAAGAAATAATCAAATAAACGTTACTTGCAGCATTATGGCCAGCATTATGAGCAGGGTTTTTACATATAATATATTTCAAGATGAAAGAATTATAAAAAAAACTTTGAGGCTTGCAGTTAATAATTTGTATTAATTAAAGCAACATGATTTGTTAGACTTTATAAACTTTTTTACTATCTTTTTTTTAACAAATAACTAATAATTTTCTTTTCTTTATAATATTTTTCAGATTTATGCACAAGAAACCTCTTCTCCCGAATTTGCTCCACATGTTTCGGCCACCTGTAAAGCGGGCACCATGAATATTAAAGTAAAATTAGATGGTCCCTATACGGGTGCAGTACATGCTCGAGATCATCGTACAGCAGCTTGTATGACCATGGGCGATGGCTCTGATTCAGTGGCTTTTAGTCTCAATCTATTGGCTAAACAGGGTGCGCCTGACTATTGTGGTGTATTGGTCAGCAACGTGAGTGGATACAATAATGTAAGAAACTAATATTGCTTTTACTAAAAATCTATTAATAAATTAATTTTTTATTTAAATGTGAAAAAAAGCAGTAAAAGGAAAACTTTAGAGGAAATATTAAACAATTACCTTATCAATTTGTTTGGCAAATGTTGTCTTAGCTACACAATTTCATAAACAAATACAAATAAGCAAAAAAAAATTATATTGAAAAGTTTGTATTACAATTATATAACTAAAAGAAAAATCACAGAGACTTTCAGTCAATGAACTGGTTTTTTGATCATTAAATTACAAAAAAAAAAAAAAAAAAAAAAACAGGGAAATTAAAACAAAAACATGGTTTATAACGCAAAAAGCAAAAAGAGTGAAATTTATGGGCTTTAAGTGTAATAAATGTAGGTACAAATTTTATATTTTTTCTCACATTTTTATAAACATTTTTGGCGCTAACATAAGACTTAATTTAGTTTAAAGTAAATTTTTATAAAATGAAAACAAAAGACTTGGACAACAAACTTGAACATGCGTACCTTAAAGTTTTCGTTTTCCTTTTATTAATGCATACGACTTTTGTTTAAACTTAAAAGGTATCAACGATTATATTTTCATGAGCAAAAAATAAAAACAAAAGACTTAGACAACAAACTTTATATTGCGTAAATTATTCAGTTTTTTTTTCTTTTTTTGCTCAAATAAAATTCACACCGGAAAACAGTGTAAATAACCTAACAAATATATTAGTTTTGTTTGTTGTTTGTTTTGTTTGTTTCATTAAGTTTGGTGTTAAAAAAAAATTCTGAATTAATTTGTCATTAATAAAAATAAAGCTGGTATTTTTTCACTTTATAATAATAACTGATTAATAAGAAATCCTTTAATAAATTTTTGCTAACAAATTCTTTAAAATGTTTTAATTAAGTGTAAAATCTTGAAAACAATTTTGTAAGAAGATTGTAGGAAAATTGTCAAAAGAAAGTAGCCACTTGATATTTGTATAACAATCATTTCTTTTATAAATTCAAAAAGAAATTTCTTAATAGATTTTTATTTATAAATTTTAAACAAATAACTTCTTTGTTACTTTACGTAATTAACTTAGATTTATGTACGTAGAAACATGAGATTTTTTCAAATATCGCACAAAAAGTTAAAGGAAGATATTGCGTATAAACTCTAATTACCATCTAGATTGTGTAAATAGTATTTTTTATGAGCAATCCATTTTTACAACTATGTCACATGAAAACACTGTCATAAAACATTCATTCAGACATTTAGTATGTGATAATTTATTGAAACATAAGCAGCAGATTTTTAAAGTTTTAATTATGGAAAGTTTCGTACCAAAACAAGAAGCATTTGTGAGATGTTCTACTTCATTCTTCTTTTTTAATAAAATATCCACAGAAAGCAATCGCAAGAGGTGATTTCGATGTACATGATAAGGAGCTTCCCGAACAGCTGAAAAAAATTAAAGATGAAGAATTAAAGGCTTTGCTTGGTCAAGGCTAAATGCAAGAACTAATTGCATAATCTTTAAGAGTAGTTCAAGCAATAATTTCCAGACATTTTAAAACACTTCAATTCATCCAACATCAAGAATTTATTGGGGGCCGCACTATATAAAGCCAAGAGATGTTGAAAAACGATTTTGTATATTTGAAATGCTGCCACAAGTTGCTTCTTCCATCCAATCGTTACACATGATGTAAAGTGGATACGTTATGATAATTCAGAGAGAAAATATTCATACGTGAAGCTCAGGCAAACAGGAAAATCTACATCAAGAACGAATATTCATGGCACCAAAGTAATGACCTATATTTGGTATCATGGCAGAACGCAACTGATCCATTTGAAGACAGTATTAAATGAAAAATGTATAGAATGTGCGAACATATGCCATTCCATAATTTTCCAAAAATTAGAAGTGGTTTTCGAATGAAATCCATAAATTAAAATAAAGATGGGAAAAAAGTATTAATTTCCACTGAACAATACTTGAAATAAAATATATTGATATTGTATCTTGAAATAAACATAAATTTATTTCTTATAAAACACAATAGGAATTAATAAATACAGTTAATAACCTTAGATAATTTTAATGCTAAGTTATACACTGTTATTAAGACAAGTTTTCGAATATTTTGAAAAATATTCTTAAACAAGTTGCACTCAGTTGTCTCTGTTTGTCAAAGAGAATGAAATACGTATTATTTCTATCACAATGCAAGTCATCAGCATTAATAGAGCATTTTCTACTTGGATTTAGATAAAAGCTAGTTATAACTAGTCATATTTAAAGCTTCAGTATTCAGCTCGAAGAACCACAAACAAAGGCAGAGTTCGTGGACAATAATTAAATACCAAGATAAAAGAATACAGAATTTCTGTGCCGTAATTTCACAACTGCTTGTGGAAATGGGTCTTTTTGAAAAACAGCACTTTATTGAAAAATTGTATAACAGAAGGGGGGCCACTTGCCTGCAACTGAATCTCTTTCCACCGAGCCATTTCTTTAGGTTTGGAAATAGGAAGTGTTAACTAGGGGCTAAATCAGGAGAGTATGGCGGATAAGGTACCAATTCGTAGCCCAAATCATAGAGTTTTGCCATTGAGACTGCACACATGTGCACCACTGCATTATCTTAATGAAAAATAACTTTTTTCTTAGCCATATGGGGACGTTTTCTTTTTAAATCCTCATTAAATCGGTTTAACAAGTTGGCATAATATTCGCCATTTATTGCTTTTCCCTTTTGAAGGTAATCGATGTGGATTATCTTGCGTGCATTCCAAAAAACTGTTGCCATCACCTTATTGGCCGACAAACTTACCTTGGCCTTCTTCCGAACAGGTTCACCTGGAGAAACCCATTGTTTAAACTGATGCTTGGCCTCCAGAGTACAGTAATGGATCCATGTTTCATCCACAGTTACAAAACGCCACAAAAGCTCATTCGGATTGCGGTTAAACAACTCCAAATAATCCTTTGAAGTTGTCACATGTTTACGTTTATGGTCAATTGAGAACAAACACGGCACTCATCTTTGCAGACAACTTTCTTAAACGCAACTGATCATTTAAAATCGAAACCACAATGCCATGTGAAATGACTATGGCATCAACAATCTCACGCACTTTTACTCTTCGGTCGACCAACACCATATCGTGGATTTTTTTGACATTTTCAGATGTACTGACCTCAATTGGCCATCCAGAACGTTCAGCGTCATTTGTACGAAAGTCAGTAAGTCAATTTTTTACCATTGAAATCGATGATACAGAGTCCCCATTGTATTTATCGAGCTTTTCCTTGGTTTGATTCACGGTTTTTTTTCACAAAAAATAATGTTTAATGAGCACTCGAAATTCACTTTTTTCCATTTTAAGAAAAATACACGAGGTTGTATATTTTGAACAGCTGTTAAACGCAAAGTAAATGACGACACTTGCTCAA
This sequence comes from Protocalliphora azurea, assembly GCA_932274085.1. Taxonomy (NCBI): domain Eukaryota; kingdom Metazoa; phylum Arthropoda; class Insecta; order Diptera; family Calliphoridae; genus Protocalliphora; species Protocalliphora azurea. The sequence continues at coordinate 202,096,868 of OW026519.1, read as the reverse complement.
AATTTGATAGCAGTTTATTAACAGGTGGTACTTGATGAGAGTAGTGTTGCATTTCATATAACTACGAGGGAAGTTCGAAAAGTCGCGGACTTATTGATGCACCCTCGTATTCATCAGACATTAATCCTCGCGAACATCACCAACAGCATTTTCATATCTTATGAAGGTATCAAAAATTGAGCCGATTCGAGGATAGTCTTAATATAATTGTTATTAAGTATTTGAATGACATATCCTTCAGCTGCCAGAAAGATGAAAGCCAATATTTTCCTATAAAATATTTTGAATGAAACGTAGGGTACCGTTCTTTCTTCACAAATGCTTAATTTTTAATAATAAACTACAGGAAACTTATTTTTACATCCAATAGAAAAAGTTTTTTTTCTTCTTGAAGATTAAAAAATATATTTCAATGTACAAGCATTAATAATACAGCAAAAAAAAAAAAATATTAGGAAAAGAACCTTATGGTTTACAAATATTGATATAATGCTTATATATATTATAGAAATGAGGTGTAAGTTTATTTGTTTGTGTATCAAACACGCCTTTATGGCTGAACCGATTTTCCACGAAATTTTACATTTTACATAGGCTATGTTGCTACGTTATTAATGATATATGACAAACAGATTTTGCTTGCATTGGAGAATGTTATAAGCTAAGTTGGATCTTGATCGGTTGTCACGCTAACATTTTACGCCCACTCCTTTAAAGCTCTCAAATGGCTTAAACGATTTGCTTAAAATTTTCACGCCCCTTAAATTCAATCATAATATTTTATTTTTTGAGCGGAATAGGGAAGTGATACCCCTATACCATACTTAGATGTATAGCTCCAGGGGGAGAGGTAGCCCTTCTACAAAACAAATATATATTTTCCCATATCTAAAGGATTGTCATTTTAAATTTCGAATAGGGCAGATAGGATTAGGGGGAGTAGTAGCTCCCATATAGTTATTGCATCAGAAGGGGTATAGAAGCGCACCGAGAAAAGCTAGCTTATGATAAAATTCTAAAAAAAAAATTGAACTACTGCTTATAATAAAATTGTTTTTTTTTTCTGACAACTCTGCCATATATGGACCAATTTTGATGATTTTCAATAGCGAAATTCTAAAAATGCAGGTACCTAAATTATCGGAGGATTTTGTATAGTATATTTCAACATAAAGATTGGTGAAAAAGTATTCTTGGTTTATGTAGAAAAAATATTGTAAAAATTCTAATCCGCTTGAAATAAAAATAGTTTTTTTTGTCATGTCCCTAAGATAACGTGGCCTCTCACAAAGTCTATTTCAATATACAGACACGTAGGCATTGCTGTTCAAGGAAACTGAATAACATACATTCACAGATGTTTATTTTAGAAACTACAAAGGCAGGAGTAACACACAGTGGGCCCAACTGCAAAAAAATTGGTAATAATATCTCCTAAGCTACTGGCCAAATTAAAACAAAATGTAATGAAATGTTACAGAGAAGTACCTGAGCTTTCAGAAAAATAATCTTGTAGTCACCCTGTTTTAAAATGAAAAGAGCTACATAGTGTCAAAGTTAAGCACCTCGAGCATGAAAAAGTTTACAAACTTTAAGTATTAAAAATAGTACTTTTGTTAGCAGGACAAAAATAGCAGGTTTAAAATTAAGCAAAAATATATTTACAATTAGGAGAAATTTGAAGGGGTGTCAAAAAGATATATATCCCAACTAGAGTAAAAGTTCTCACAGAATTGAATTCCAATAAGAATTTCAAAGTACTCTTTGCATATACAAAGAGTACTGTTTTAAAATTATTCTTTATTTATATAAATAAATCTCAAACTGACATTCATAATTATTTCATTTGTTTAAAAGAAAAACATTTATTTGTAAAGTAATTTTAAACATTTGGAAGATAAAAATCTCTAAGCGAACACTGTTAACACAAACAAATTAGCAATTTTTTTTTTAACAACAAAAATAAAGTTTTATATAACACGACAAAAAAAAATATACAAAAGACTTAAACAACAAACTACAATTTTTACGCCCTGATTTTTAACTCTAGTTAAATAAAGGCGGTATAGATATAGATATTTCCATGAAATAGCTACAAGGAACACAGAAACCTTAAAACAAAACAATTATTAACTAATAAATTTCATGATTTTATATTTTTTTTTACTTTTTTAATTCCAAAGAAAATAAATAAATGAAAACCATAATAATATTTGCATAGTTTTTCGTATGTCATACTTTCAAATAGAGCACATGAACTGGATAAAGTATTAGACAGACACACAGATGGACGGACGTTTGGACAAACTAAATATTTGACCAGCCAATACATATGTCTAATGGGGAACTTTTTGTAGCTGTTGTTTGCTTTCGGTTGAGTCTGTATAAACAAAACGACCTGAATATAAAGACTTTTAAGCGAACATAAACATGTTTTGAAAACATAAATGAAATAAAAATACGTTTAGCTCATTTGTTTAGTTTAGTTTATTTTATATTATTTTTTTTAAGAAAAATAAAAAACATTGTAGAAATGACACTCCCTTAAAACAAAACCCAACACTAAATGCATACCTCAAGTAGCCAACAAAAAATCTTGGAAATCTAGAAAACTTTATTTATTTAAAGTTGGATTTTTCTAGGTGCAACAATAAATTATTTAAAGTGGCATAAAGTCCCAATTGAAACACTAGGCTGTCTTTAAAAGTGGATTGTGAGTGAAATAGTAGTGGTCGGTTTGTGGCAACATATCAACATGTTTCTTTTACATTGTTCAGAGCTTAAGACGTGTCTATTGTATGTTGCAAAAAAAATCCTAACATTGTGGGTATAAGTGTATAACTTGTAGCTGCTGTTAATAACAATCAATACCTAGAGTTTGATTTTACTTTTTGCTTTATTTTTTGTTAAAATTTTAATTCTTTGTTTGTTAAATATACAAAGAAAACAAAACAAAAACAATTTGTAGTTTAACAAATTATTGAGTTAAACAAAGGAATAAGAACAGGGCTTATTTATATTGGATTAATACTCAACAAAATGTTTATTTTTATAAAAAGAAACATAACACTGAAATAGCTTTTTTTTAATTTTTGTTGGGATTTCTTAAACAAAAAATTCCCATAAAATTTTATGACTTCTTTTTTAATTTATCTCTACAAAATGTTATTTAATCTGTTCGTGCTAATTGCAACTATCTAATGATTTAAAGCCAAATTTGTTTGAAAAAAACATTACGGTCAAGCATCCCGCAGTGAAGAGTATGAATATTTTTAAAAAATTATTAAATGTATAATATTAATAAAATATAATATTGCCATTAACTTTTAAATTTAACACATGACAGCTGCTTTAGAAATATAATAAACCAAAACTAATAAATTAATTCAAAGAAATTTAAAAATTAATTTCAATTGTATAACATAAAAACTACCATTAATCCTTAAATAATAGTGCATTTCCAAAAAAATAAAAGTTTCTCATTGAAATTAGTTTCGCTTTTACTAGCATTAATTTTGCAATAGATTTTAAATTTATAATCCTCATTAAAGCTTCTTTTAATATTGTAGGAAAAAAAATAGTTGTTGTTATTTAATATTATTAATAGACACTAAATTTATTTTTATTACCTCTTTGTAATTAATTGTTGTTTAAATTCTTTACTTTTTTATTGTTTAGCGCACCGAAGAAAGATCTATACAACTGGCTGTAAGAGTTCATAAAACTTTGGAATTGGCCGATGATAAATTCTATGTAATAACTTGTGGCAAAGCGGGCTTTGGAAGGTGAGTAATGAGTTATGAAAGAATTAAAAAGCAAATAAATAATAGTGAAATAAAATAAGTTGTTCGAAGCTTATTATCTTTTTGTTTATGAGTTATTATGGAATTAAAAAGAAAAAAGGACATTTACGAAAACTGCTCTAGGTTTATTATATAAAAATAATACTTTTTTACATTGGCAAATCACTGGAAAATAATGTAAAGTTATAGACTTTCTAAAGGATATAATAAATCAGTTTTAAAAATTTCCTATCCCTATCTTTAAAATTTTAAATTACATTTATGTGCAGGTTCTTGTACAAATGTAGATATTCTTTTTTATTTTTTTCTTTTCAAACTTTTTTTAGAAATATAAAAATCAGGAATTTTTATTTTTTTTTTCAAAATTTTTCGAGTTTAACTGAAATTTATTAAAAAAATATTTTATGAAAACAATAATTTTTAAATGCGTTCTAATTGTAAGTATAACAAATTTTAGTTTCTTTTAAATTGAGCAAAAGCTGTAGAATCTATTCAAATTTATTTGAAATAATCTCTTTAATACTTTCGTACACTTTCATTTTTGCCCCAGAAAGTATGCACCAAATAAAACATAAAATAAAATGCTTAAATACATGAAAAAAAATTTTTTAATAACTTTTTGAGTTTTAAATTGTACTCTAAACAAATAATACGAAATGAATTTATGAACAAACATATCGTCGGTGCGCTGATAAAAAGTCCTACCCGTTTTTGTATGAAAGCCGTATAAAATTGTATGTTAATCGTTTTGATAACTTCGGAATTAATCCAAAAATTTTAAAATATATTAACTTTGAAAATGAATGTTGAATAAAGCTTTCGGAACATTCGTCAGCGCATTGACGATTGTAGTTGAAATTTTGAAAAATAAAAGAAAATTGATTTTAAAATAATTAATAAGTTATTATTTTTTTGGAATATATATAAAATATTTTAATACGGTTAAAAAGCTATTTCTTCTGCTTTCTAAAAAAATTTGAAAATCTAAAATGGGCTTAAAATTAAGAGAGCGCAGGAACTACCACAAAAACGGTTTTTCTTTCAAAATTGAATTTTAAAAATACAAGAATATTTATTATCAAGTTTTCTCGGGAAAATTAAAAAAATTCCTAGAGTATTTTGATGGGAAATCCGGGAATTTCCAGACCCCAAACCCTACTCCTAAATCACCTCAGCCTTCTGCGCTTAAGTCCTAAACAATGACAGATTATTTACTCTCTAGCTTCTCTACATCATCGCACATCCTACAGAACTCTGACGTGCCAATTTCCCATTTACTCGACATATTCCCTATTGAGGAGTAACCAGAAATCATACCCACAATGTCCCTTAAACTTTCCCGACTCATACCCAGAATTTGTTTCGAATGTGCTAGTTTAAAACTAGGCCATAACACTCTAGATACCTTGCAGTCCGTTCTAATCCTCCATTCATGATTTGTTCTGCCTAAAGTCCATTCCCTTATGACCCTAAAATAAGACGCTATTGGAATCCTAATTGATGCCTGCACAAAAGACTTATTTATCTCCGAGTCACTGCGAGCAATCTCATGAGCTATTTCATTGCCGAGAATATCACAGTGACCAAGAACCCAGTTCTTTCTTGCACTCAAGCATTAGCTTGGACCAAACAAAATGATTTGTCATTGCCAATAGTACTGCCTAACTATTCACATAGATAGTTACCTCAGAATCCCTTTCAAGGTTTTTCTCCAATAATCCTAAGGCTTTGTAAATGCCAAGAATTTCTGCCTGAAAAATTTTAAAGGAAAGTTTTGTTTATTTTGTGTTGTTTTTCTCTCTCACAAGTGTGTTGAATTCACACAGAACTTGTATGTGAGGAGAGAGAAACAAAAAATATTGGTGCTACGAGAGTTAAAATACAATAAATGTGCGTGAAAAAATAATAAAAATATTGTGTGCTATAATTTTCCTTAAATTTTAAAGGAAAGTTTTGCTTATTTTGTGTTGTTTTTCTCTCTCACAAGTGTGTTGAATTCACACAGAACTTGTATGTGAGGAGCTCTGCTGTTGTTGTAGGAAATGTGGTTAGTTTCTTTTCTTTGTATTCTTTGATTATTTATTTCAATTTAATATTTTGAACCTGAACGTGTTTTATATGTTGTACAGTTGAATAAAATGTATTTTTTCAACCATGTTCAGAGTTTCACGGAGTTGGGCATCCTAATTTCATTGTTACTGTCAAAATGTATGGCAAATTAAGTAATTTCTGTTTCATTCACCACGTGTGGAAATTGAAGATATATATTCTTTTATATTCTACTTCAGAACACTTTTGCACTAAACCCATTTAGTTGATTTTTCAACACATATTAGAATTCTTATGACAATGATAATAAATATTTCAGGTAAATTTTATTTATATTAATTTAGTATTTTAGTCATGAGCGTTTTTTATACAGACATGCGAACATTCAACGGAAGTTAATGAAGAATGAAATAATTAAAGGAATAATCTTTAAATTATTTAGAATTGAGAAAGATTGGATTTTTTTTAAATCAATAAATATCTAAAATTTAAAAGATTTGATCATTAATTTTAAAATTCTACATTTATAACAAATTATTTTGTAACCGGTTTAATTATAGTTTGCAAAATATATTAATGTTCCGGTCTTTGTTAGTTAAGAAAAAAAAAAAAAAATAAAGCTTTCATTTGCAATTTATTATTTATTATTTAAATATAAAATTTCTTGTTTTGCCTCCTCTGGCCATTAAGTGAATTTTAACTTAAATAAGTATTTCTTTTTTTCTCCGTTTGGTCTAAAATAATAATAAATGAAACACTTCATTGCCACTCAAAATCAGTTACAGAAAAAAAATTACTTCATAATATTCCAAACAAAATTACGTGGGTTTTGCATAATAAGTTTGGATAATAATGTTTTATATTTCTTTTACTCTTTTTTATTTTTTGTTAAATCATTGAACTCTTATAAGAGTTATTGTTGGTTGCATGTAGGAGTAAATCATGCATACTTTGGTATCTTAATAAATACTACATAATAACTAAACTAAAATTATTAACTATTTGTTAAGTTTCATAATATTATCAATTAAAATTGTTAATATTGAAAAAAATTGCTATTAATTAAAATAATAATAATAATAATAATAAAAATTTTCTCTACAAAATTGCTAACCATAAGCAATTAAAATTATTTTGCTCAGCTATTTACGCATTTGGAAAATTGGACATTTTTTAAAAACAACAAATTATTTTAAATATTAGAAAACACAATATTATGAAAAACAAACCCACTAAAAGAAAACAGCCATCACTATAAAAAAAAAGTAATAAACAAAAAAATTAAATAATAATTTACGCTCTGTTAAATACATTTTGCTGATACAATTTAAGTTTAACGATTTTTGTTTTTATTTTTATTTTTTATTTTGTTATTTATTTAAAATATTAAAGTTTTTTTATTTAAACCGGTAATACCACTCTGTTAAACAATTGTTGGCCATCTGTATTTAGTTTTGTTTAGAAAAATAAACTAAAATCCAACATTAAACCAAACCAATCCAAATAAAACACCCAAGTTTTCTTTACCCCTCATTTGTATCTTGTATCTGTTTCATTTTCATACTTGGCCAAACTATCCATGTATAACCTGCAAAAATATTTTAGATTGCGCAATTGTTAGGAAAATTAAACAACTACAACAACAGTAATAGTTATAACAAAATGAAACGCCACTAAAATGAAAATTATATGTTACAAAAAACAATGTTTTTTAACTTCCATATTTTGCTCAAACAAAATAAAAATAATTCATTTACACTCTACATCAGGTAATTTGAAAATCTAAAAATAAAGTTTTATTATTCTTCTCTTAACAGAAACGTTTTTTAGAATTATTCCTTACTTAAGTTAGTTATTTAGAAATCAAAAGCATTTAATGAAAGCTTTTTTAATATTTTTTATACCCTACACCAAAATAGGTGGTTGGGGTATTATGTGTTCGTGCTAATGTTTGTAACGCATAAAAAAGTTATCCAACATCCACCATAAAAAATATACCAAACGACTCAGAATCACTTTTTAAAGATAATTCAATGAAATTTGGCACGTGGAACTTTTATGATACAATAACGAAGCCTATTAAAATTGGTTGTGATAGGTCTATTATTTCACCTAGCTCCCATACAAATGTCCCCCGGAATAGAGTGTAAACACTTAAAAATGCCTTAAAAATAAGAATATTTTAATGAAATTCGCTGCAAAGGAGTTCTGTATAAGCATCAATCTTTGTATCAAATTTTATGAATATCGGTTCACAATTGACCATAGCTGCCATATAAACCCCTCTTCAGAAAATCACTTTAACGTGCATAAATTCAATGCGAATGTTAGTATGAAGTTAATATTCGACCCAAATAAGTTTCATGTAAGTAGAAACAATATTGTTAAATTTTATGAGAATTGGTCCATAATTTACCATAGCTCCCCTGGAAACTCACTTCCAGAAATCGCCCTAAAGTACATAAAATCATCTAGATGTTAGTATCAACGCATTATTCTGTATTTTTATATTTTATTTTATGCTCGTACACAATGGTGTAGAGTATCATAAAGTCGGTCTTGACGGACTATATCTTTATTTCTTGTTTATATCTCGATTTGTCAATGTTTTGAAAAATAGCCAAATTTTATTTATGCTTTGATTGTAAAAAAAAAAAATCAAACTTCTAAATAAAAGTTCGCGTGATCATAGCTGACATGTTTTAAAGTTGATTTGGAGGAGCACAGCTCCCTAGCGGATCAGCAACGTTGATCAATGTTTTGTAAAAAATCACCAACATTTCTTTTTGAATTTGATGGTAAAAAAAGTCAAATATCTTAAAAAAAAATTCAGCTAGCGAAAGACTTAATGGGTGCACCTCCAAAATTGATCACCTCTTGTATGTAATTTTTATCATTTTTGTTTTTTAAATCGCTAAAAATTCATTTATGATTTGATTGTAAAAAAAATTAATATGGATAGCTCAAACAAATATTCACAAAAAAACTTTACATGGATAAAATATCTCTTAAATTTTTAAAGATATTTAGGCTGAAAAAAAATTTCCATCATTTTTGGCCTTGTTTTTTTTTAATTTTTTAACTTGGCGGAATTAATATAGGTTCTAAAATTTTTTAAAAATATCCACTGGATTTCTTGCAAAATTCTATATTACATAGCGATAAGGTTCAATATATTTATATATTGTTTCAATTATGTTATATTAATATAAAGTCGAAAGTTGAAAAAAGAGATATCTGAATACAATTTTATTTAAACTGCCAAAAATGAATTTATGATTTGTTTGTAAACAAAAACTTTTATATATAAACAACAATTGTAAATCTCTAGGATATCTCTTTAAGTTTAAGAGATATTTAGGGCGAAACTAATTTTTGTTTCAGTTTTCTTTAAATTTGCTTTAATTCGGATTCTAAAATTTAAAATACCCCCGGGATTCTGTACAAAATTCGTAATCATATAACAGCAAGTGTAAATATGTATTTTCAATAAATAATTATATTCAACTGAAGTGTAAACTTGGAAAAAAATTTGGTTAATTTTTTGCGTTTTTTTTTTCCAAAAAGGTGGTAATATTCCTTCACTTCTAAGAATTTTATTTTGCTCCCAAAGAAAACTTATCGTTAATATGTGTAAAGTATAATTGCAGTCAACGTTCTTCCCGCGAGCCCTATCCAAACTTTGTCAAGTTACAATATATTTAAAATGTTTTTTTCTTTCATATTTTTGAGCAAAAGTAAAATTCTTAAAAGAGTAAGTTGGTATCAAAAGGAAAATATTTTATATTATATACACCCATAGGTTGATTAAAAATAAATAAGCAAAAATATTTTTCGATTCACTCCCTTCATAATAACAGGTTTAATAAAAAAAATCGTAATAATAAATTTATAAAACATTTTTTTTTTTCATATTGGAATTTTGGGTATTTTTATATAAAGAAGTGAGAGTTTTTTTTATTTTCTGATTTTAATATGAATAAATAAAAATAGTAAAATTTCCATAGGATATCTTTATTTCTTTAGATTTTACTTCAGTCCAAATAAAACGTGATCCATTTCGCGGTTCCCTACTTTTTTAAAGAAAAAAACACAGAAAATTCTAATTTAATGGAGAATGTTTATTATCATTTGAAAGAACATTCTTTGGCATTTATTTTTTGAAGATTATGTCTATCAAATGTTGGCCGTTGCTACGTCCCAGATGGTCCATGCGTTGAGTCCAATTTTCAATTACTCGTTCGAGCATTTCGACTGGTAACTGGCGAATGTCCGCATAAACTTTAGACTTTACAAATGCCCACAGGAAAAAGTCTAACGGTGTGATATCACACGATCTTGGTGGCCAGTCGACCGGACCAAAACATGAAATTATGTGCTCACCGTAGTGTTCTCTCAATAAATCCATTGATTGATGCGATGTGTGGGAAGTGGCGTCGTCTTGCTGAAACCAAATGTCGCCGAGATCACGAGCTTCAATTTCAGAAATCTGTTATCATGGCACGATAACGGTCGCCATTGACGGTTACTTTCGCACCGGCATCATTTTTAAAGAAATATAGACCGATGATTCCATCGGCCCACAAACCACACCAAACCGTTGTTTTTTCTCGATGAAGTAGCAGTTCTTGAATCTCTTCAGGTTGTTCTTCGTCCCATACCCATTTACCCGTTTACATACCCATTGAGCCAGAAATGAACCTCATCGCTGAACAAAATTTGCCTCGAAAATGTCGGATCTTCTTGGAACTTTTCAAGAGCCCATAGAGCGAAGCGATGTCGCTTGGGAAGGTCGAGCGGCCAAGTCGCTATACGTCAGTCCGAGTTGCTGCGAACGGCGCCGAATAGACTCTCCACGGTCTTCGTGTACACTAAAAAATATAGTAAAATTTCATACGAAATGACAGCTTTCGTCCAGTGTCTAAAAAAAAATACTGATTATTGTAATACATTCTAGTTAGAAAAATTCTCTATTAACGTCGACCTTCAGAACGTTAATTTCAACAGAAATATGGACATCGTTATTTAGACTCCCCCCCTACACATAAGGTTAAGCAGTATGCATATGCATTTAACTTGATGTCTGAAGATTGTAATCAAAATTCAAATCCAGCGTCTCAAAATATTGATTTTTAAGAGTTTGTCTTACATTTTAGTTCATAACATTTTTTTCTACTATAAGAATATGGCTGATCTTTTTTATATAAAAATGCCTAAGATAATATTAAATATTTCAGATGAATTTCATTTAATTCAGTTTATTATTTTAGACGAGAGCGTGTTTTATATAGAATCAAACGAACAATCACGACAAGTGGTGAAAACGCAAATTATATCAAAAAATCGTTTAAAATTTATCTGAGCAAAACTTTTCTGTTTATAGTCGTGACCACATTTTTGTGAAGATGCAATAAGCAATAGATGAAGTTTAATTTAATTTTGGTGAAAGAAAACCCAAAAATAAAGTAAAGGTTGCTATTATGAATTACTGAAGAAGATTATAGTTTAAAAATAACAATAATCACGTAAAGAGCTTATTTTCTTGAATATTAAAAAAATTAATGGAGACTTAAGAAAAGATTCGTTAAATTTTCTTTTTATAGAAATTTTTTGTTAAAATTTTTTTCATAGAAAATTTTCGTTGTTTTCTTCTTTTAGAAAATTTTCGCTCAATTTTCTTAAGCTAAATTTTTGTTAAATTTTCTTCTTATGCTAAATTTTTGTCAATTTTTCGTTTTATAGAAAACTTTCGTTAAATTTTCTTTTTATAGAAAATTTTCATTAAATTTTCTTTTTATAGAAAATTTTCATTAAATTTTCTTTTTATAGATTTTCATTAAATTTCCTTTTTATAGAAAATTTTCATTAAATTTTCTGTTTATAAAAAATTTTCTTTAAATTTTCATTTTATAGGAAATTTTCATTAAATTTTCTTTTTATAGAAAATTTTCATTAAATTTTCTTTTTATAGGAAATTTTCATTAAATTTTCTTTTTATAGAAAATTTTCATTAAATTTTCTTTTTATAGAAAATTTTCATTAAATTTTCTTTTTATAGAAAATTTTCATTAAATTTTCGTTTTATAGAAAATTTTCATTAAATTTTCTTTTTATAGAAAGTTTTGGTTAAATTTTCTTTTTATAGGAAATTTTCGTTAAATTTTCTTTTTATTAAAATGTTCCTTAATTTTTTTTTATAGAAGATTTTCATTAAATTTTCTTTTTATATAAAAATTAACTTTTAGCTAGAAATATTAGACATCACAAATTAAGGATATTTTTCAAATAGAGTCTTTGTACTGCACTTTAAGAATCACATTCCCCCTACCAATTATTTTCTTAATGGTTTATTATAAATTTTCTATTGGTTTGTTTATATTTGCCTCAAGCTTGCAACAATTGATTTAACAGAAATAAAACAAAATAACGAAAAACCAAAAATTGCAACAGTTTAATAATTTCTATTTTATCATCATTTTCTTTCAGTTTTAGTTAGTATTTTTCCTTCTTTACTTATGTTTTCTTTTTTGTTTATTTTCATTACAATTGACAGGGATGACAACGCACATGTAATTTTGAAATTCTTGCAGAATGATCGACGTGTAAGAGAAACGGTTTATGGTCATGAATATAAAATACGTGCCGAGTTTACTAAGCCAAATGGTAAGTATCCCAAAAACATAAGCCAACAGCCAGCTTATTTAGAAATACATTTTGATATTAAAATTGCACAAAAAAAAATCAAGCAAGTAGTGGCTTAAAATTAACTAATTTGCCGCAGGCCAAGATTTCTTAAGAAAAAGTTTGCTGTAGGTAAAGTTAAGCTTAAGAGCAAAAAAAAAAAAAATATAGAATAAATAAACCAAATTTTTAAATTGATTTTTTTTTTTAAATTCCTCTTAACTTTAAATGTACAGAATGTGGCACTTGTGATCTATTTTGATTTACTTATTCACTTCCTGGTTATTTAAAATTTTTTAAAAATAAGTGGAATAATTGAACTGGGTGTTCTAATAAGATTTGTTATCTTATTAAATTTTTATTTATAAATGTAAATTTCTTTTTTAGGTACTCATGGCATACGTGTGGGCAACTGTTTAGCTTTTGATAAAAAAAATCTTAGTTTGCCTTTAATTGATGAAAGAGGGTGAGTTAAATATTTGAGAAATGAGGTCTGTAAATTGAAAGCGAATTAAAATGGACTTGAATTATAACTTTTTAATAATAATCTAAATATTAAAGTTACAAAATAGTATAAAATATTAAAAAATGTTGACCGCATTTGGTGAATTAATTCTTTATTGAAATCCATTTACATTCATTTTTGATTTGCAGAACATGTTTTAGATGTAGCGTTAATTTAATTATCAATTTATTATTGATATAGCTGCCCCTTGGATCCTGCTATTATATCACGTTTTGTACCAAGTCCCGATGGCAATTTCGCTGAGGCAACCATGAAGTCAATGTTTAAATTCCCAGAAGGTAAGAATCTCCTGAATTTGCAAATTTACACAAGTTTGGAGGTTTTTAAGTTTTTTTTTTTAAGAAATATTCGATAATTTTTTACAGTAATTTTTCTATAAAATGAAAATTTGTCGAAAATGATCTATAAAAAGAAAATTTATGGAATTTTCTTTAAAAGGAAAATGCATCAAAATTGTTCTATAAAAAGATAATTTATCAAAATTATAAAAAGAAAATTTAACAAAAATTTTCTATAAACAAAAACATTTTCTGTAAAAAGAAAATGTATTGAAAATTTTCTCAAAAAAGGAAATTTTCTTTTTGCAACAAATGTTCGTTAAATTTTCTTTTTATAGAAAATTTTCGTTAAATTATTTTTTTATGGAAAATTTTAGTTAAATTTTCTTTTCATAATTTTTTTTTTTACTTTTTATAGAAAATTTTTATTAAATTTTCTTTTTATAGAAAGTATTTTTTTTTCTTACAGTAAATTTTCATTAAATTTTATTTTTATAGAAAATTTTAGTTAAATTTTCTTTTCATAATTTTTTTTTATAGAAGTATTTTTACTTTTTAAAGAAAATTTTCATTTAATTTACTTTTTATAGAAATTTTTTATTAAGTTTTCTTTTTATAGTGTTTTTTTTTTCTTACAGAAAATTTTCGTTAAATTTTATTTTTATAGATAATTTTCGTTAAAATTAATTTTTATAGAAAATTTTTGTTAAATTTTATTTTTATACAAAATCTTTTAAAAAAACATTCGTTAAATTTTCTTTTTATAGAAAATTTTCGTTAAATTTCATTTTTAAAGAAAATTATCGTTAAAGTTTCTTTTTTATAGAAAATGTTCGCTAAATTTTCATTTTATAAAAAATGTTTGAAAATTTTCATTTTTTTAGAGAATTTTCGTTCAATTTTATTTTTACAGAAAACTTTCATTATTTTTGTACAAAATCTTTTAAGAAAAGATTCGTTAAATTTTCTTTATATAGAAATTTTTTGTTAAAATTTTTTTCATAGAAAATTTTCGTTAAGTTTTCTTCTTTTAGAAAATTTTCTTTCAATTTTCTTCTTAAGCTAAATTTTTGTTAAATTTTCTTCTTATGCTAAATTTTTGTCAATTTTTCGTTTTATAGAAAACTTTCGTTGAATTTTCTTTTTATAGAAAATTTTCATTAAATTTTCTTTTTATAGAAAATTTTCATTAAATTTTCTTTTTATAGAAAATTTTCATTAAATTTTCTTTTTATAGAAAATTTTCATTAAATTTTCTTTTTATAGAAAATTTTCATTAAATTTTCTTTTTATAGAAAATTTTCATTAAATTTTCTTTTTATAGAAAATTTTCATTAAATTTTCTTTTTATAGAAAATTTTCATTAAATTTTCTTTTTATAGAAAATTTTCATTAAATTTTCTTTTTATAGAAAATTTTCATTAAATTTTCTTTTTATAGAAAATTTTCATTAAATTTTCTTTTTATAGAAAATTTTCATTCAATTTCCTTTTTATAGAAAATTTTCATTAAATTTTCTTTTTATAGAAAATTTTCATTAAATTTTCTTTTTATAGAAAATTTTCATTAAATTTTCTTTTTATAGAAAATTTTCATTAAATTTTCTTTTTATAGAAAATTTTCATTAAATTTTCTTTTTATAGAAAATTTTCATTAAATTTTCTTTTTATAGAAAATTTTCATTAAATTTTCTTTTTATAGAAAATTTTCATTAAATTTTCTTTCTATAAAAAATTTTGGTTAAATTTTCATTTTATAGGAAATTTTCGTTAAATTTTCTTTTTATTAAAATGTTCCTTAAATTTTCTTTTTATAGATTTTCATTAAATTTTCTTTTTATATAAAAATTTTCGTTAAATTTTTTTTATAGAAAATTTTTACTAAATTTTTATTTTATGGGAAATTTTAGTTAAACTTTCTTTTTATAGAATTTTTTTTTTTTAATTTTGTTTTTACAAAAAATTTTTGTTAAAATTTTTTATGAATAATTTCATTTTAAATTTAAAAATTTTGACCTCTCAGAAATTTTCTCTGTAGCATGTATACCGATAAGGCTTCCTACTAAAAAATATATAAAAAATAAAAAAATTCTTACAAAAAATATGTTAATAAAAATATTTTAACAATTTTTATATGGCATCTTAAAATACAAGCTTTGACAAATCCACTCCAAAAAGAAAAAAAAAATTATTTATTATCTTTTATATAACAAAAGTTATTTCCATTTAAATAAATATCTTAATCATTTTCAAAGCTATAAAGTTGCCACAGTTCTCAAAATAACAAATGAGAAAAATTAATTTTACATGCCTCTATATCCTCCTTTACAAATGCACTAAATTTTATCTAAATCGGTAACCAAGGGTCAAAATTTTTTAAATTTAAAATGGAATTACTCTTTTTAATACCAAATTTTCGTAAAATTTTCTTTTATAGAAAATTTTATTTTATAAATATCAGTGATCACAAACTGTTTTTTTTTTTTCTTTCCTTTAGGTTCTGAAGTTCATTTGCAATGTGATGTGATTCAATGTTTTGGCCGCTGTATCGATGAAGAGGATTGCAATCAAGTAGCTATAGCAGGAGCTGGTTATACTAAAGGCTCTGCTGGACCACCCAGAAAAACTTATCCCAATGAAGAAGGCCAAAGTATAGCAGGAACTACTGTATTTGTTTTAGATCCCGCTGAAGCGCCTTGTAACTATCATGACACACAAACTCTCTCAAAAGAAAAGAAAAACAAATATCTAATTTCAATTTTTATTTTTTAGTTACTGCCGTTAGCTGCGAAGAGGGCATAAGACCCACTTGGTTATTATGGCTGGCCATTACCTTGGGTGTTTTGTTCCTCATTATGTTGTTGATGAATATATTCCTATGCACTGCCATGAGTTGTAGTTGTGCCAATACAGAGGTATGTTTTCTTTAGTACAAATTCTAATTATTTTCTATTGTTATTATTGTTCATGTTCAATCATACTATTGCAGATAATTGAAAAGGAACCATCAATCATTGAAGAATATGATCCCTATAGAAGTTGGCATGGTAGTCAATATGGTTCACGTTATTCACTACATGGACGTGATGCTCATAAAGGTTATACCAGTGGCGGTTCAACTATACATTCGAATAGGTCTGATAGATATTAAGCCCTTAAAATATATAAAGAAAAACAACAAAAACACATACTGCAAAAACAACTACAACAAATTAAGACAACAACACACAAACAACCATTGAACACTATATTTTTATAACTTTTTTTAATACTGTTTCTTATTTAAAAATATTTTTCTTTTATTATTTTATTATTTTTTCAAAATTGATATATTTTCCTTATGTATGTATGTGTGTGTATTGTGGTTGATGTTCATAAAGATGTTCATCGCATGCCTTCTATTACATTCTCGCTAATTTTGGTTTCACTTTTGATTTTCACTTTCCTTCTTATATTTTTTCTTAATATTATTTGGTCTTGTTTTGAGGTTTTCGAATTAATTTTATTTCTTTTTAAAAAAAAAGAAAAAAAAACGTACGTACCACCTATAATTTGAAAATTAATTTTTATTTGAAAAAGAAATTTAAAGAAAATGAAATTGTTTTATTTATTTGCCACTAAGTAATGTATCTAACTTACTTTTAATTTTTTATCTATTGTTTTAGCTGTAGTAGTAACTAATTAACACAAAATTATAAATTTTTATTATTTTTAAATTAAAAGAGTCAAGGCAGTGGAATATTTAAAAGGAAAAAGAAGTTCATTTTTAAAAGAAAGTATTTCTTATAAAATCAAAATGTAGACTAAAATGTTAAAAGACCCCTGGTACCGTAGGGGTTAAATTAAAAAAGAAAAAAGTAGTTTTTATAAAATCATTATATAGAATAAAATGTTAAGAGTGAACTGATATTAAAGGGAACTTCGAATGCTGAAAGTTCTATCAACCTTTAAAGCCTTTTTAATATATTTATGTTTATAAGTTCAAAAGTTAAATAAAGTCGATAAAGTTATAAAGTTTATAGCTTTACCCATTAATTTTCATGTGTTTAGAAGTCTAAAGCTTTTTGGAAGCTCCTTAAAATATTCATGTTGTTTCTAGAAAATCTTAAATTTATTGTTTAACTATTACTTTTAAAAAAACTTTAGAAAATTACTTTAAAAGTTTAAAGCTCTATGAAAGCTCTTTAAAAAGGACAAGAGAAAAAGGTCTCACAAATTTCTTCTTGGGGTTAAAGATTATTTTTGTTATTGAAATTTTCACTTTATATGCATTTTTAAGAAAGATTTAAGAAGTTACATTCATACACTTAAAAGTTTAAAGTTCTCTGAAAGCTCTTAAAAAAATCATAAGTTGTTCCGGAAAGATCCTATAGTTTAACTTTGGTATTTACTTCATAAAAAAATCCTTAGAAAAAAGTTTCATAAATTTCTTTTTGAAATTGAAAGCACATAAAGAATGAAATTTTGCCGGAAAACATGAGTAAACATAAAAAAGTACTATTAATTTTTTTTTTATTTCAAAATAAAAAATAATAGTTTACTAAAACCATATAATTTTATAAAAATATAGTTTTGAAGGAAATATATACCTTTTAAAATAAGCTTATTTTCTATATTAAAATTTTTTCTGTGGAGACATTAACAATGTAGGATTTTGAAATGGATTATAGAGAATTAACAATTATTTGGATTTATCTTTAAAGAATATATTTCAAAAAAAAAAAAATATCTGAAATCAAACTAATTTTCTAACTACCAAAAGCTTTTATTATTTCAAAAGTTTTACCAAGATTTCTTGAAATAAAAACTTGAAAAACATTTTATGACTTTTTCACGGAAAGGTTTTTAAAAAGCTTTATTTAATTTTGCGAAAGCTTTAATGTAATTTTTTGAAGCAAATTTTTAAAATTTTACCAAGATTTCTGTTGTTGTTCAAACTTTGCAATGAAAATCAGTAAAATATTTGATGATTCTAAAACAAAATGATCTTTTAAAGGCTTTATTTTGAACTTTCAAAAGTTTTATTACTCTAAATTTATTTTAAAAAATTTATAAAAATTTTCTAACAATAGAAATTAGAAAAATCCTCAAATAACAGAAATAATAAATATTCCAGTGCCTTTAAAAAAATCTTTTATATCTTATATCTACCACCAACATATTTTTGTAATTTTCTAAGCGTATTTTTTATTATAAACTAAAATAAGTAACTAACAAATTTTCACCACCACCTACGAAGCTTTTGTCTTAAAAAAACAAAATTTGCCTGCTTCAAAATTTTCTTTATAAAAAAATCATCGAAAAATCTAAAAAAAAAATAAAAATAAATTTCACTAATTAATTAACAACAACTATTACAAGTACAACAACAACAAATGTGTTCTATTGCTACAACAACTGCAACATTTACTCCCAAATCCCAAATTTTAATATGAAAATTAATTTTTTTAAACATTTTTAAAAAGAAAAAGAAATTGAATTCTAAAAATACCAATATTGTCTTGAAGGTCAATACCAATTGATAATGATCACTATGCCATTGTACACTCACGTCCTGGCTCTAGGCATTCCGGTGTACAAGGAACCCGTGCTCGAGGACCAACGACAAGTTAAAATAAAAATACATTTTTTAATATTTAAATTAAAAAAAAAAAAAATATATATATATATATATATATAAAAGAAAACTTATAATAAGGTAATGTAAATAAGCGACAAATTTTGTTATAAAATTGAAAGAAAAAGAGAAAAATATTTAAATTTAAGTAAAAAAAAAAAAATAAGAAAGTGTGTTCAAAAAAATAAGAAAAAATTAAGGCAAAATAAATTATTTGAATTTTAAAGGAAAAATAAAATATTCTAATTTATAATAAAGCTTTGACAAAGGTTTTTTAATATGAAATTTAAAAGTGTAATATATATATATATATATATATATATATATATATTTTATTCAAACTTCATCTTGATCATAAAAAAAATATAAAATAAAGCTTTAATACAAATATTAAAAATTTACAAATTCAAGAATTATTTTCTTTATTTCTTAAAGCTCAAAAAAGCTCTTTAACTTTCATAATTAAAGTAGTAAAAGCTAAGATGTTTTAGGAAGCTTAATAAAAACTTATTAACATTTATTAGCTTTACAAAAAGTTTCTTATAATATCAAAATATACCGAATATTGCTGCTTTAACTTTAAAAATTGTTGTTCAAAGATTTATTTCTCATATTTATATTTCAGTTATTATTCAAATAATTCATTTGGCTTTTTATTTAAAATTCTATCTTTGTTGTTATTGGCTGATTTATATGTAAATTTTTTTTTTAAAATTATGTGTTTAAAAATGTCGCAAAAATTGGCTTGAACAATTTTGAATTCTTTAATATTATTAATACATATTTTTTATGAATTATTTACCTTTGTATTATACTTTATTATTTTAATTATTAATTACGTAAAATTTTCTAATTTATAAGAACTAATAAAAATTAATAAGATTTTTTTTATTTTGTATTTAATTTCAATAAAATTAAGTCATTAGAAAAGTTAAGTTTAAGCATTTTAAAGTTAAAAAAAAAACAAAAAATAAAAAGGATATCAAATTAATAAGTAACTAATTTTGTGAAATTAATACTGATTGTATTGTTAATAATTGTAATATTGATTTTTTTTATTATCTTTATAAGTACAGATATTATTAATAAAAATAAAAAAAATAAAATAAATAATAAAACAAAAATGAAAATTATCTTTATTGATTTTGATTAAAAATTTTAATAAATTAAATGAAATTTAAATTATCTTAATATAGATAAATATCGTCAAAATTGAAACTACAATATGACGGAAATTTTATTCTTTTTGGAATAACCTTTAAATAAATCAAAGTTTCACAAATAAAATTCAAATTAAATAAAAAAACATAGTTAAAATTTTACTTTTTAACATTCAAATAACATTAAAAATGTTGAAAACACTTGGAATGAAATATGTGAAATGAAATATAGTGTATTTTTTAGTGTATTATGGATCAGTAGATTCCCAGTAAAACCTTTTTGGTTTTAGGTTTTAGTTTCTTGGTAATGAGACGTCATTATTATTTGCCTACTCTATAATAAATAAATAAGTACTCAATAGTATAATAGCACAGTAATACTGCAATCACGTGGTTCAGTTGACTAGAGCACTGGAAGAACAACCAGAAGGCTGTTGGTTCAACCCCATACTGATGCTGTTAGTTTTTTTTAACAAAATGTCTAAATGATATTTTATACTAAAGAAAATTTTTATTGCTTAGAAAATTAACTGCGAGATGGGTTACCGGGTAAGGCATTAGTCATTAAAAACGAATAGTTAATTTGTGTCCAAGTTCAAATCTCACTGACGGCAAAATTTTTTTTATTTTATTTTTATTTTCGTTTATTTTTATTTCGTTTATTTTTGAGTACACCTACACCTGAATTTATCCACATGAATTTGTGGACAACTCGAATAAAAATAACTAGTTATTCAGGCAAGCAATAAGTAGTTCATTTTTGTTTTTTCTTATTTTGTCCTAATACTATATTTTATTAGGAGTAAAATGAGCCATCATTTGATAAAATCGGATTAGAATTATAGAACATATTGTTTGTAAATTTTCGCTTTTAATTTCCAAATTTTGAGACTATCTACTGCATTGACTATGTAGGGCACATCAACGAGATATAGCACAAAATACCCCTAATTACAATAGGAATCAATTCCTGTTTCAAAGCATAATAAAACTTTTGTGTAGTATATTCAATGAAATCTTTAATCAAATATGTTTAAGGAAGTATATTTTAAATTATGTCTTAAATTTTTTAATCATTTCTTTTTTTTTTAACTAGTTTTCGTATTGCTCCTCATTTTTATCTCAAATTTAGATAAGATACATTTCCGTATAACCAACTAATATAAAAATATTTAATAACTATTATTAGAAACTAAAATTTTTTAATCGTACGATAATATACTATTATTGAAAAAAGAAAAACAAAACAACAAAATAATCTAAAAAAAAAAAAATAAAAACAACTACGTCAGTAATTGTTAAATCTAAATAATTTAAAAATAGCTAATGTTGTCATAAACTAATTATAGTTAGACAAATTGTGATTTCTACTGCTTTATCATACGAGAAAAAATTACTCAATAAAATTGGTATATTTAAATTAGAGTATGTGTGATAATTAAATGTGTCATAAGAAGATAGCTTTTTATCTATTTATGAAAAAATTTTTAAACATTTATTTCTAATTTTGATTAGAATACCCCGAATAAAACAAGTCGAGTTCCATTGTTTGCTAAGCAGTCAACCCATTCGTTTCGAGAGTTACCCTCTTGACCAAACAGCAATAACGTCATCTTGTTATGTGCAAGTTAATTGAGAGATGTTTCACATTCCATAACTACCTTTGACACTAAAAGTAGCCTGACTGTCTGACAATAAATATACATATGTACAATTTTCACGACTAATTAAAAATTAGACCTGTAACGACAAATGAATTTTCGGGATAACAGAACCCAAAATTTTATTGAAAAAATTTATATAATTGTTAAAATTAAAATTGTTTTTATTGATATATTTACATTTTAAACATTTTTAAGGAAATTAGAGATTTTGAGTTACTTTTTTGGCAAATTATTTTTTAAAATAACAGCAGAATTACGTAGTTCATATAGTGCTGTCGGCTTATCATTTTCCAAAGCCCATTGTATACATATATTTATCGATGTTATACAATCGTCCACTTTAATTTTGTTTTCTTCAGGACCATATTCCATTTTCTTCTCATTACTTTCCACATGAAATTCTTTTTGAATCCAGTTGTTTATGTCAGCATTCGTGAAAATATGTTCCATACCAATTTGACCTATAAGTGTACCAATAGTTGATAGATCTTTGTTTTCTTCCTGAATTACATTTTGTAAAATATTTAATGGCATGTTATCCTCTTCACTCCAAACATTAGCGAATTTGAGGAAGGCGTTCCAGGAATTACCGATATTGGACACTGATATTTTAACCCAGGACGTAGCTGGAATTTGAACTGCATTTTTGAGATTAAAGTTTTATAGTTTGAGTTCCAAGTTTGTTTCCTTCTCAACAAGCAAGTGGATGAGCAGTTATTTTTTATAATTTAATTTGACCAAGTTGATAACGTTTTGATCTAACGGTTGAATAAGGGCAGTGCAATTGGGTGGTAGATTCATTGCTATAATTAAACTATCATTACTTTTTAGTTCCTCAACTGGATGACACGTCGCGTTATCTAAAAGCTAAAATGCTTTTTTCTCAGACCTAAAAAAATTTTACTTTTGAACAACTTACTTTTACTAATTGGTGAAAATTAACTTACGTGGGGAACAAATTCGTGATGGAACCAGTCCTTGGATATAAATGATGTCACCCAGGTGTTATTACTGGAGTTGTATATTACAAGATTATTGAAAAAGCATTTAAAAGCGATTATAAAACCTGCAATTTTCAAAAATTAAGCCGTCGCGATAATAAGTAGTCGCGAATACCGATTTTGCACTGTAAATGTAAAACCCTTCGACTTTAACCTCAATCATACCATAACAGAAATTAAGATGACGTAAACCTCTGCCTGGAAATTGATGGGTACTTAACCATGGCCTTTGACCATGACCTTTAAAAATTTTGGTCCAAACACATCGGCACCAGTATCGCCGTTATTCTGTATTGAAACATCGGTGAACCAGACCTGATCTACAATATAATTCCACCAAGACTGATCCAACCACATATTTCTGTCGGCTATAAAGACATCCTAATAAAAGAATCGTCTACGAACAAAATCAATGTCTTCGTATGCCCCACCGATCACCAGCTGTATGGAGGATATGGATTTGTTAGATACGTATTGATTAAAAAAAAAGCTCTACTTCAGTTATTTACCAACGATGGAAAATCAGGGGTCTAGTATATTTTGCCCAAAAAAAAAAATTTTTTTTTTTTTAGTGAAAAAACAGTTTTTTGATGAATATGTTGTTTTTGGTGAAACGAAATTTTGGCGAATTTTTTTATTTTTTGTGAAAAATAGTACTTTTAACGAAAGATCGCATTTTTGGTAAAAATTTTCATTTTTGGTCACACAATTTTGATCAAATTATACAGTGTGACCATAGCTTATGTAAGTGTAAGGAAGTATGGATTTGAAAATATTAGGAGAGATTTCTTTATAGAAAAAACGAATTAATACCTTTCCCCCACTGGATGAGGTAGCAAAAATAAAACGTGTTAAAATTATCGGTTAAAATAATGAGTAAACTTTAAAATAAACAGCTCTATTTTGTCTACTTGTCATTAATTTTATACTCATTTTCTTTGTACTTACTAATACAACTATATTTCCATTATTTAACTCATTTTATAGATTCAATTTAACGATTTTATTCATAAAAAATTTTTCTTTTTATCTGGCAGCACTTTAACAAGCATAAAAATTGCAAAAAACACAAAAACTATAATAATTCTCTGAGATACAATTGAGACCGTTAGTTATTCAGTCATAAAAAGTCGGCGGTTGCGAGTGGTTGTGCCTTGTTTTCTATTGTAATGTAAATGTCGTTGTCGTGCCGTTGGTGTGTTACAAAGCGTGTAGTGTTGTTGTTGCCAGTGTTTTTTTTTTTTTTTAATTTAAAGTACTAAAAACAAACAAAAAATTAAAAGAAAACAAAATCAAACAAGAAAAAACAATTAATAAATTTACAAAAATTTTAACAACAAAATAAATTTGCAGGGCTTTTTAATTATTGGTATTAAAAAATTAATAAATTAATTTATTTAAACAAATACATAATACTAAAATGTGAGTGAATGAGTGTTAGTTAATTAGTTATTAAATATTATTAGATATTAAAATTATTCAACTAAAAGATATTATCTTTTTTGTGTTAAAATAAATAAAATTCCAAGAAAAGAACACAAACGTTAATTAAAAATGATGTGTTTTAAACTGAGAAGAAGCAAAAAGGGAAAATAAAATTTATGAAAGTGGTTTTTAAAACATTTTTATCAAATAACAAAAGTGTGTGATTAAAAATTTTATTCCACTTGGCTTTATCTTAAAAAAAGTCTCTCAAAATAAACAAAAAAAAAAAAAAAATCATTACTTTGTTCTTGTCCTATTGTTCTGATGGAGCATCAGAGATGGGGATATATGAAATGCAAAATAGTGTCAGGGATAAATTAACAAAGTACGTTTTTGCTTTTTCATTTGTAAATTCTATAACTTTAATTTGAAATGAATTTCTTTCTGTCCGATTGTAGTTTAAAAATAATACCATAGGTATTATGCGTTTATGTTGATGTTTATAACGGCCAAAAAGTATTAATCCCAGACTCATCTTATGGCAGTAATCGGCTTGGAATCCGTAGCTGTGTCGATTTAATGATGTCCGTCCGTCCATCTGACCGTTTATCCGTGCAATTTTGAAAATAATTTAATAGAATTTGGATCTAGAGAGGAATTCTCCTGAAATTTCACCTATCCCCCTTACAAATATTCGGTGATATCTCGGTCAGTATTTTTTTAAGTTTATGATGTCGGTATTATCATCAATGGTTTTCGCTACTGTTGGGCGATTTTGAGCAGCATCTGAACAAGACTGCATTATTTATGTATAACTAAACAAGTAAAATAATAGAATTCTTAAAAAATAAATATGGAGAGTAATTTTTATCGCATTTAGTGGTGTAAGGTGCTATATATGTATTATTACGTGTTATGCTGCGAAAGAAAGGTATTCAAATTTTTCAATGGTACCAACAATTAACTTTTTATCTTTTCCACTAAACTTGTGCCGCAAAAAGAAATGTACTTTTGGCATCATGTTTTTCATCCCTGTAATAAAGTGTCTTCTTCTTTAATAAATCCCTCTTTTGTCACATTTCTTTTATTAAATCACTCACTATTGTTTTTTGTTCTTATATTCTTCGCATTGGTTGTACTTCAGAGATTCTGTAATTTAACAACAAAATAAATAAAAAAACAACAACAAAAGAAAAATTCGAAAAAAGAAATAACTCAGTCCAGCAAACAAATAGCTTTGGTTCTAAAATGAGCGTGCGAAACTAAGTGTTAAAGAGTACAACAGTAAAATAACCATGTTTTTATAAGTGAGTGTGATATAAAAAATAAACGTCAAAATTATTGCGTAAAATTTTCAAACAATTTTTTTTTTTATAAATGAAAATGAACACGGAACTAATGAAAAATGACAGACGAACAGCCGGAGGAGACAAACAAACAAACATTTTAATCTATCTTTTTGACCATGTTTTGTTCTTTGACTTTTAGTTTATGCATTTATTATAAAATTTTTAACCTTCTTTAGTATATTTTGAAATTTTATTATTTAATTCGTATCTCATGTAGATATGTATGTATATACTTTATTTAAATGTTCAATTAAATGTTATGGAAATACCAAAATTTCCACCCCTTTGACCTCTTACGAAGCTTTTCGCTGTACAAGTTATTACGTTTAATATTTTGATGGTTGTTTGAACTGAAATGATTCAATCGTATGACGACAAAAGTTTTAATAATGTATTTTTTTCATGTAATTTCTGTTAAAGAATTAATTCATCAATATTGTTATTTCAATCTTAATTTTTATAATATTCTTTGGCAACCTTATAAAGCATTTGTATGAAGCGCGTTTTTCAATAAAGCTAAATAACTTACGTTTCTTATTGACATTTTTATGCAAAATTTATTTGTAAGAATTTGACTGAATCTGGATAAATAGACTTAAGCATAAATATCATACCAGCGGTACATACAAGTCTATGAGGAAAATTAGCTTATGTACTAGGTTTCATCAAATCGACTTTCGAATAATCGAACAATCGACTTTTTGTTGAAAAAAGTTGAAAAGTCGGAAAAAGTCGAAAAATTTACTTTATTTAAAAGGAACAGTTTCTTAGTAGTTTTTATTTCAGCCACATCATCTAACTGCTAGAAATAGTATAGAAATAGTAAAAACATATTTTTGTGTGTAACCTGAAAATGCATATACTGTCAGTTAATTAATCAATACATTGGATTGCGTTGTATATTTTATATTTTTTTAAGTTATATTTTTTTAAGTATTCAAAAGAGAGGAAAAATCTCGAATATCATATAAAATCTAAAAAAGTCGGGAAAAGTCGAAAGTCGATAATAGTTGAAAAGTCGACTATTCTAAAATTTAAAAAAGTCGAAAATTTACTATTTAAAAATTAAACAAGTCGAAAAAAAACATTATTTAAAAATTTAAACAAATCGAAAAGTCGATTTTTTCTCCAACTATAAAATCCTATTATAGACACACTTCGACGCAAAAGACTTTAAGAAGACATAATGGAGAACTTTCGACAACTTCCGAGGCGCAGGTACATAGGTATATAGCCTCATGCTTTCCGCATAAGGATTGGAATGCGAATCACATGAGGATGATCCATGTGATTATTTTATATATCCCACCTTGGATGAGATCACAATTCTTAAAGCCAATACGTCTCCAAGCAATGAAGGAATATATACACTTATTTTCACGTTCGAGAGGAACGAATAAAAACTCGATAAACTAGTATTTAATAAACATACCCAAGAGAGGTGCCCTTCAAAAACCCCAAAAGGATCTCTGAGAGGGTAACACCAACATTGAGAGAGGATCAAGCGGGATTTAGACCTCACAGATCCACTGTTGACAATATAAAGAGTCTTCATATCATTTTGGAGCAATCTGTGGAATGGCGATCAACAATGAACTTATGCTTTATAGATTTCAAGAAAGCTATCGACAAATTGAACTGAGATGTAATAAAGTCAAATTAAAACGTATAAGTCTTATCAAAGTCGTAGCAACGCCACTTGTCGAATCGAACATGATCGTCAGAGTTGCGCCCTATCGTTGCCAAAGACGACACCGCTCCGTATCAATGTGTTCCTGGTATTATTTACATTAGACAGTTCTAATATCTTGAAAGCCTAATACCTAAAAATAATGGGTCGAGTGAAGGCATCGACAATCGTTTATAAAAAGCCTGATAAACTTTCGCTCGCCTAAGCAAATGTAAAGTCCACACTCATATACGCTTGTGAGACGTAGAACGCTAACAGACAGATGGATGCTTAAATAAGTAGCATCGATGACAGGTGGGCAGTCGTCAGAGTGATGGCGCAAGACAGAAATCAACCAATTTATTGAGGTCTTATGCCAAAAATAGTATCGGAAATGTATATATAAAAATCCTGTTTTTTCCATAAAAAAGGAGGATTTTGGTAGACGTTACTTTTGCAAAAATGTTTAATGCTTCAAAAAAGATTTTTACTAAAGGATCATGGTTATGACATCCTTCAAATGTTCGTTACTCTACATCATATATACAGAGGGATTGCCAGGGTTATGTGTGTATATATATATATATATATATATATATATATATATATATATATATATATATATATATATATATATATATATATTGCGACTTTTAGGCATTCATCTGTGAATTCAGAAAACCCTACAGGAAAAAGTCAATTCAAATTATCTTGGTGTTCAATTCAATTATATATGTCCATTTTGGAATACACTCCGGCAGGTATCGCCATCCTACTAAGAAGTTAGATGTTGAACAAATACTGTTCGGGTTTTCCTTCACACTTTCACTTATAACGGCGATGATCTTGGTTGAACTGCCTTTCGCTAGACTTGTGGATGGTGGCTGATTGTTTACCGAAACGGTCTTTTCGAAATTGGACACCAAGGTTTAAACAGCTTCTGCCTAATCAAAATAACCGCCTCTTTAAAAAAGTTTGTAACATTTTAATTTTTTCTAAATTGCACTCCTTTTAAACTCTGCTAATGTTTAAATATTTATGTTCTTTTTTTATTTTTTCCCCTGTACAAACTATAAGTTCACCGTGTATATCGTTATTCTAATAGCAACAACGATAAAAACAACAATTTATCCATACATTACATTACAATACATTATATATTACATTACAATACATTATATATTACATTACAATACATTATACATTTATTTTGCATGCCTACTACAATAGTTTGTATGAATGTAAAATGTATCAGCGTCACAGTGCACCATTTACCCACAGTTCTTGTTGGGCCTGTTCACAAACTAATGATTTTATAAGGCAGATGTATTTAACGTGTGTATAATAGTAGTACCTTTCAATTTAGTAATGGTTTGAAAACTTTAAACTATCTATGTTATAGATTACTTAGCGACAGTAAAATAGGCAATGAAGTTATATTTATCGAATGATAACTCTCGTTTTATTAACTAAGGTTAAATCACCTACATAAAGTAATAATGAAAATAATTTCAAAGTAATACATGAGGTAGCGAAGGTTTATTACCAAACACCTGAAAGTTTGTGAGAAGGTGCTAATTACTTTGTCTCCAGCAGAACCGTCGGAACTGTATTGTGACTTTCTCTAGTGTTTATTGTTATTTTTATTCTCCTTCTTTCTTTAAGTTCTCTTCTATTGGTTTGAGTATATTTTTTTCTGTTTTGTTTATTTTGTCACATTTTTTTTACTTTTGCACGATACAACTATTTCTTTTCCCGTTTTATTTTTGTTTTTGCTTCTTTTAGCTAGACAAATTTTTTTATAGGGCTAAATAAAACTACAACAAAGGGAGAGTTTATTTAATTTAATTTTTTAATTTATTTTTCTATACATTTGTAATTTATATTTTGTTCGATTAAATATTATAAATGTAAGTAGTTTATGTAAAAAAAACAATCGCGGCAAAAATAAAGTTGGCATTATTTGTTTACGACTTTGTAGTAAAGAGAAGAACAAAAAAAGAAAACGAAACAATAAAATCTTTATCGTAATGTTTACTCATTGTTATTGTCGTGGGCACAGTGGAGTTGGGTTGGAAAATTATATTTTTTATAATTTAAAATATAGTTTTAAAAATAATGTTAACCAATTGCCGATGGCACGTTTATTATTTTGTATACCCTTCACCAGTAAAGTCAAACGTGTTTATCATTGCATAATATATCTATATTAAAGAGCCTCACAAAAAAAAGTTTCAAATGTACATCTTCAGAAATTGGTCTGTTCTTATATAATTCTCAAAATGTTACATCTGAATGTCTAAATTTACGTTAACTGGATAATTACCAAAAATCCTCTAAAAATGAGAAATACGCATTTATCAATATCAATTCTCGTTAAAAGAAAATTAACTTCAAATTGTAATAGAGGCATGCTAAGGCCTGAAATATTCGTTTAAATAATTGTTATGTCTCTTTTCAGTCGCAGAACATTAAGATTTTATTAACGTTTTTTGCCATATTTTCTTTATTCAAACATATAATTTTCAATATTTCGAAAATTTTTCAACATATGTATATTGGCTTTTAATGTACCATTGGAATGCTCTATCCTGATACTATAGAAGATTACACGTAATTAACCCTTTAACAGCAAAAGGGTAAATTTTATGCATTTTGTTCCCAAAAGGTTAAATTAGCAATTTTTGCAAATAAATCACATAGAAGTATTTATTATACTTAAGTATAGATGAATTTATGAAAATTATAATAAGTTCCTTTAAAACCGCAATAATAATCGAAAAAAGATTTTTGAAATTTAGTCACTATTTTACACGAATTTATAGTTTTTATGATAAATATGTGGTATTTTCTTAAAGGTCTCAAAAGTATCATAGCTGTAACGCAAAGTTCCCTTCAAATATATTATAATTATTCAAAAAGTAAATACGTATGCATTAATCCGCTCACCTCTTATGACCTTATGTGAAAACGTTGTCCCTTTTATTTTGAACATCTGTTTTTTTTTTAATTTTTAAAAAAATTCAGTTGAATTTTTATATTTTTATTTGCTTTGTTAATGTTTTATTTTTGATTGTCACATAAAAACGTAAAAAATTATATTTCCTAAAGAAAATTGAAACTCAGTTTTATATTTTTCATAAATATTTTTTCATAAATTAAAAATTTAAGCTGACGCAAAACTTTACGATACTTTGAAACTAATAATAGCTTAACTAATCATTTATTTTACATAAAAATTAACTTAACCAATTATGGACCGGAAATCCCAAAATATTACTTGTGCAACTAAAGGGTTAAATGAATACATATATCAATAGTTTAGAATGAGACCTTTCCCATGATGCACAATAAAATCATAGAAAATTTTACTAAAATTTTAAATTTCGCGAGAATGAAATCTAATTTAAAAAATTTTGTTTACTCATTTTATATTAAGCGCCATTTGTCTATCATATGTACGTTGTATTTTTTTTTTTTTTTTTTTTTTTGACAAAAAGTTAAAAATTATATACACTGTTAAAGTAAAACTATATTTTTGGAGGTATATTAAAAATTATGCAGCTCACGTGAACGAAATAATTAAAAAGAGATCTCCATACAAATCAATACACAATCTATATATTCAATCTGTTAAAATTAAATCTTTTTAGAGTCCTCCGATTATTGAAAAACTAATTTTACACATGAATATATAAGAGTTCAATCTTTAAATAATGGATATAAGCACAAAAAAAACGTTTAGTTTCGTATCTTTCGCATTTTGGAATTTGCTATATAAGCAGTAAATTTCTTTCTTTTACAGATCTGTCGGAAATTGCAAGAAAGATCTAATAAGTACAAACAAATTTAAAAATTCCATAAAAATTTTAAAATTCAAGAAAAATCGCCAAATTATTAATTTTGTTTTATTATTTTCAGTCTCTGAAAACAGTAAAAAACCATTTTTTCAATTTTTTTATATAAGTTACAGACTTAGTTCTTTCAGATCTCTTGGAAATTGCAAAAAAGCTACAAATCGAAGAAAATAAAAACAAATTAGCAAAAATTCTAATTTAAAAACAATAGTGAAACTAAAGAAAAATCGCCAAATTAAAAATTTTGATTTTTAATTTTTCGATCCCTGAAAATATGGAAATAAAAATAAAAAACCATTGATTTTAGAATTTCATGAGTCTCTATCCTCAAATACTTCATTATTTTAAAGCTTTCAGAAATCGCAAAAAAAGTACAAAATTAACTAAATTGCTTAAAAAATCAAAAATTAAAAATTTTAAATTATCATAAAATAACAGAGAAATCTCCAAATAAATAATTTTGATTTTTTATGCTCGATCTCTGAAAAAAAAATTACAAAATTAAAAATTAGAATTTTCGATTTGTTGTTCTCGGTAGTGAGTTAATAAAAAGTACTAAAATAAGAAAATCACCAAATTACCAAAAAATGCAAAATTAAACAAAATTTCCAATATAAAAAACAGAAATTTTTGATTTGTTATTCTCGGTCCCTGCAGCATAGTAACTTAAGGTTAACGCTATACAAAAGTTCTTAACTTGTTTTGCTTATATTTGCTCTCAATTGTCCCACTATTCTTTACTGATTTTTATAGACGTAAAATAAATTTATCTCAAATTGCATACGTCTTATAAAATTCAATCAAGAGTATCGAAAAAAATGTGATTTTTTTAAATAATTGTCACATGTGTTTAATTACTTTCAAATTTACTCTAATAAATTCCAAATCAAATTAATTATATAGAATTTTTTCGAGAAATAATGTTGCTGTAAAAAAGTAAAAATTGTTTTATTTAAATTTTTAATTATATTCTAAAAATTTAAAAAAAATATTGACCAAGCCTTTTAAATTACACTAGAGAAATTTACAAAAAAAAAAAAAAAAAGAAAATAGAAACAGTATTGTGCAGATCACAAGCAACAGTATAATAATGATTGGTGTAAAAGTTAATTTATTTTTTAGATTATTCAATTTGCAACAAAGTTTATTTTATAAACTTGTTAAAACATTAGTTTTAAAAGATTTGTAGCTGTTTATTTTTACACAAACGTTACAACTTTTATGTTTTCTATATAAAATCGTGCACAACAAAATATCTCAATGTTAAAAGCATGAAGAATTTAGAAATTTGTTTTTATATTCCCAAAGATAGTCGGGTTTCATACACGGCAATTTTTCTTGCTGCAATTCTGACTTCGTGGGCTAGAGATGTAAAGAGAATGTTAAACCTTCGTATTCCCTACTCCTCCCTCTCCAACGAACTAGGAATTGCAACAAGAAAATTTGTTGTTTGTGAACCCCGACATAGTTACAGTTTTAAAATATAAATACCTGTAATATTTTCATTTCGTTTTGTTATTTTTTTACTAAATATTTTATTTTGTTGTTTTTATTCCGCACAGTACTGTGTGTGTATTTATTTGCTTACTTGTCATAAAATTTGGGTAATTTGGGAATAATTTTAATTTTTGTAAAATATTTCTCTAAGGTGTTCCTTTTCAAAACAGGCTGCATGGGAAATTATTTTCTATTTTATTTTTTGTACCTAAAAAGGCACAGCAAACCATTAGACCTCAAACACATGTATTACAAGATGCACAACTACGCTTCACTGCTCCTGTCTGCAAATGACTAATACACTATTCAAAAAATTAAAAAAAAAAAAACTAGTAAATGATAAACTAAAATGTATTTTACAACGAAAAACACTTGTATGTTAATTAAAAGTCAATGTATTAACAAAAATTTTTGTTTATTCGCCAATTTTGTTTCGAATAGTGTGAAATAATTTTAATTTCATGATATAAAATCATTAGCATACGATTTTTGTTTTGATATTTTTTTTCTCATTTTGTATTTATTTGTATAATAAAAGCCAAAGTGACGTCATGATTAAAGTAAAAGATATTAGTCATAAATGTGTCAATGACCTTGTTGGTTTTTTAGGTTGCTGTTACTACTATAATTGTTTTTTTATTTTTATAACAAATAAATATATTTATGGGCTATTTATTCTCCTCAATAATTTTCCTCTTGGATTTTGTATTCACTTTGTGTAAAAATATGATTGTAAATTTTATAGTGTAAATAGTGTCAATTCAGTGCTGAAAATACACAGCAACTTTTTAACAAATAAAGATAAGGTAAGGCGATTTTTGTGACCCCTTTAACGCTCGTTGTATACACTTTATTTAGATATAAAAATATGTCATTTGAAAGGTATTTATTTAAAGATAAACCATAATAAAATAAACATAATTATTATGTTTATATCAGTATTTTTGAAATTATAAGTATTAAAGGTTTATATTACCACATACAGAATGCACATATTGTGAAGAAATTAAAACTTTCAAAATTTTATATATCCGACCCTAGACTGAATCTGAACATAGAACATATAGCAATGGAATCTACCAGTCCTAGGCTACTCCCACTCTGCGTGCGCTCGATTCATCTCTGATCTTAATACCCATTGGAGCCACATAGAATTCTATACTTTTCCATATTTTCATTGTGAAAACCATTTTTTCAAAACTTTATATTTACGATCTCAGACTGAATCTGAATATTTTTCCGCTCACCTGATTTACGTCTACTTCCAATACCCATTGGAGCCACTTTAAAATTCTATACTTTTCCATATTTTCATTGTGAAAAACTAAGATATAATATACATTGTTAGAATCTACTAGTCCTAGACTTCTCCGATTCTGCCCCTAATCCGATTCTGCTATCAATACCTATTGTAGACTCTTGACAATTCTATATTCTGTATTTTTTATATCTTCATTGAAAATTTTTCAAAACTATATATTTACGATCTCAGACTGAATCTGGGTATGGAACATATATTGCTGAAATCTACTGGTCCTAGGCTACTGCTATTCTGTCACTCATCTGATATATTTCTGCTCCCAAGATGCATTGGACCCCCTTGAAATCCTATATTCTCTTCTTTTTCACATTTTCATTGTGAAAAACCATTTTTTTAAATAATATATCTTCGATCCCAGACTGAATCTGGACAAAGAAAATATATTTATACTCCGCCATTCACCTGATTCACTCACTGGAGCCAATTCTAAATTTAGATTTTTGTTCAGATAATTTTTTATTTAAAATATTTTATATATTCAATATGAAAAACTATTCTTTTCAAAATAATATATCCGATCCCGGACTGAATCTGGGTATGGAACATATATTGCTGAAATCTACTATTCCTAGGCTACTGCTATTCTGTCACTCATCCGATTTATTTCTGCTCCCAAGATGCATTGGACGCCCTTAAAATCCTATATTCTCTTCTTTTTCATATTTTCATTATTGTGAAAAACAATTTTTTTAAATAATATATCTTTGATCCCAGACTAAATCAGGACAAAGAAAATTTATTGCTGAAAGCTACTCCTACTATGCCACTCAAATAATTCACCCATTAGAACCACTTAAATATTTCGATTTTTGTTCAGAAAATTTTTTAATACGACGAGGTAGGAAGGCACTCCGTTCCTAATCTAGCATGCAAATCCTAGAGTATTTCCCATGAGAATATAAAAACAAATACTCAAAATTTATTTTGTTAGACAGAGTTTCTTTCGAGGTTTTATAGCCATTCTTGTTAGGTTCGGTACTACTTAACAAAATTTGAAAGCTTTTCAGATAATTATTGGAAATTTCTTCTTTGTTAAACAACATTTTTAAAATATCATTACTTATTTTTTTCTTTGGTAAATAAAACACTCTTTAGAATCTCTGACCTTACAACCAACATAATTCTTCCCACAAACACACACTTATAATATGAAGATAAATACTACTGTGATTCCAATATCAGTTTGAAATTATGAAATTGTATTACAAGTCGGTACTCGTACACGTATTATTTACAAAATGTTTGAAATTGTTTAACACAAACCGTATCATTAAATTTATCGCTGAGTAGTCATGAGAGTAGACGAGATAAAAGATTTTTTTTTTTTTCAAATAAAATGATAATGAAAAGTTTTCCAGTAGTAAATATTCTAAGCATATACAAACAACTGCTTTAATCACGATTCCCCTACATTAATAATTTGAATAAAAAAAATAACATTTTCAATTGGCTGCATTATTTTCTAGATTGTTAGAATTTAATCTTGACAATTGTTTAAAAGATTAAAGGTATTTCTTTTTAAAGAACACACATGAACAACTTTCATCTATTTTTTTTTTTTTGTCAATATAATTCGCGTGAGGTAAAAAATGGTTTAATTACTTTTTAAAAGTATAAAAATAAAAAAATATGAAATAAATAAAAAAGATGGTAAAGTAAACTGATGGTTGTATTATTTACTGCTTGTAAGTACTCTACTTAAAAATAAAACTGCATATTTAGTTTATTAAAAGACGAATCAGTAATCGCCATTTATTATTTAAAAATCGTCTATTTCCTGAAGTTTAATCCCAAAACAAACTGCAACTTTATTTATGGAAACCACCAGTTTTAAATTAACCTCAAAATATCCACCTTATAATTTAATATGTTTAAAATTTCACACACTAAAATATTAAAATGATTTTATTGTTTTCATATTAAACTATAAAACAAATAAACCAAATAAATCTTCATATAGTTCCTTTGCTGATAAACCATATTTTGTTCAATGTCTGTTTATATTTTTTCTATTTATTATTGGTTTCTTTGTATTTCAAAGGTGTGTTTTTCACCCTTTGTAAGACTGACAACGACGATCTAGGGAAAGACAGAGGTTAATAATCCTTATAATTACCATATAATTTCAATTAGTTTTATGCCCCTTCAAATAGATAAAGCGTTTGGTAAATGTTCATTATTAACAGCAACATTCCCACTTGTTGTTAATAATTTCTTTGAAGGCAAATTTATCAATGGGGCGTAATTTTATATTGTCTTAATGATTTTTTAAATAGTTTCTTGGTAGTTTATGACAAATCATTTGATGATGCGATGAAAAGTAAAAGCTAATAATTTTTTTTTTTTTTTGCTTTAGACTTTGATAGAAGACTCAGGGCAGACGAATAATAAAATATTTAGTTATCATAAAAGTCGAAGAAGTTTTTTAGATAATTAGATCGATAATAAAAGTTCGATATTAAAATTTTTTTGTGTTCACAGTTTCTTTCAGAATGAATGAATCATTCCAGATAATGGAGACAAAGTATTGAACGAGCAAAGTGAATAATTTTTACGCTACTCCCATAAGCACCCATATTTATGGAAAAGAGAGTCTAAACCACTATTTAAAATGGTACTTATTGAAGTAACGTACTTATTTAAAAATAAGTTTTTTTTAATAAAAGCTCTGTTCGTTTGCATGATATTTTTACCGGTTTTACTACTTTTGCAAGAATTTTACTCGAAAAGCGTTTCTGTGCGCATAAAAATAGTAAAACTGGTAAATATTTCAAGAGAAAATCTTTTTCTCTTTTGCTATATTTTACTTGAATATTTTGTGCGAGTAAAAGTAGTAAAAAAGTTTTATTTTTAAATTCCTATTGAATTTTATTTTGAAAAAGAATAATTATATATATTTATATATTTAATTATTCCAACTTTTTTTTTTATTGGAACATGTGGTCATTTTTGGAATGAATTATTGAAAATTCTTAAATTATGATTTATACCTATATAAAACTTACGTGTACAAAAGTATTGAGATACTAATTCATGCACCATTAAGTGATTTTCGAAAAGTGTCTTTATGGCAGCCGTGGTCAATTATGAGCTGGTCCTTTTGAAATTTGGTACATTGATTTGTATTTAAATGAAATGTGCTAATTCGTCTACATTTGCCTACATATTGACATTTTTATCTGTTTAATACACGTCTAAGTAATTTAGGGAAGGTTCTTGTATGAAGCTTATGGAAGCTAGGTGAAATAATGGGCTTTAAACAACAGGCTTCGACTCTGGATTATACAAATTCTGTGTATATATTGCGTTAAATTATCTTCCAAATCTAACTGGACTTCATGGACGGACATAAGTACAAACAGACAAAGTTAAATCGATTCAGCTGGTGATTCAAGCCGATTGGTATATTTTAAGATAGTTTTTATCCTCGTTTTTATCAGCATCAGTAAGGTATAAAAATGAAGAGTGCAATAATGCATTCGATTCAAATGAAGCATCCAGTTGTGAGGATTTTGTAGATATAATACTTCTATTATTAATTTAAAATCCTCACAATACTATGATTTGCAAGCAGATTAAAATACTGATCTGCAAGGCTAAAAACCGTTAATATTTATTTTGTTCACTAATCATACATATCCTTATATAAAAGATCTTTTATAAGGAAATATGAAAAATTATCTGCAAAGGAACATATACCCATATTTTTATGATGTGTCCCAGTTTCCATTTAATATAAATAAAAAAATTGAATACAAATTTTATTTTTTATTGACACTATTGACGTTTCCTTACTTTTTCAAATAAAAATTAATTTTTGAGAATTTTTTTAACTTTTCTTTTTTTACTAAAATTTCAAACGAACAAACCTAA
The DNA here is from genome assembly GCA_932274085.1 of Protocalliphora azurea. NCBI lineage: Eukaryota > Metazoa > Arthropoda > Insecta > Diptera > Calliphoridae > Protocalliphora > Protocalliphora azurea. Next base: position 202,059,099 of record OW026519.1, on the reverse strand, counting down.
AATTGTGATGGGAAACTTAAGCGTTTAAATGAGTACCCTTATTTATTTTTTTTTTTTTTTAATTTCTAGTGAAAAAGTAATTTTATTATTGAAAGGTTTTTTTTAATTTAGTCCCGATTAATGAACTTTTTAAAAATTTGTATTTAAAAGAAATACAATTTTATAAAAATGGAAGAATTTTAAAAAATGATAATTAGCACTTTTTTAAAAATTAATATTTTTTGAACATCAGTACTTTTTTATTTTTATAAAATAAAATTTTTTATTACTTTTTGAAATATTTTTTTTTTTATTGAAAAGAATTGTTTAAACTTTTAAATTATGGAAATATATTTTTTCTAAAAAAGGTTTTAGTAATTTTTTTCTATGTGCTATTATTCCTAGTGTTTAATTAAAAAATTAAGGTAGAATAAAATTGAAATTTATTGTTGTGGGAATAAGCTAGTTATGATGCGCATTTCGCTGGTTGCTTAAGCCAGTTCATCAGGAAAACTTTCCCAAATATTAGGAAAACTAAAAATGTCTTATACATAAAAACATATTTAAACTCAATGAGAGTTAAACAAAATCCAACAATAAACTAAGATTTTATTTTTTCTTACATTCCTTTTTGCACTAGATTGATTATTTATTTATTTAAAATTGTTAATTTTTGAAAATGTAGCATTTTTTATTGAAAAATTTACTATTTTTTATTATAAATGGCATAATTTTTTGTTCAATTTTATTTTATTATAATTTTAAATTAAAACCTACATGGTAAAATTTCTTTTAGGTCTACAGCCGATATATTATTTTTTGTTGGAAAAGTCTTCGCTTATAACTTGGCTGTTTATAATCGGATTTGTATATTGTAGTCTGATTATCCGTTTCTACTTCAACTTCGTACTTATAAGGACATGTCAATATAATTTTAAGAATTTTGTTGCAGTTTTGAGAAAAAAAAATAAACTGATCATTCCCTATCTACATTTTATTTTTCCTCCTTTTTCTAAGAAATTTTTAATACTCTACACGACATTTAATAAACTCTCAATGATTGATCAGTTCCTATATAATTAGTTATTTCCACGTACATTTTTAATTTTTTTTATTATTTTTTTTTATGTGGTTGAATAACATAAATAATAAGAACATTGTTCATTAATTAAAAAATTCTCAAGTGCTTGATTTACAATATTTGCACTAGTCTATTAGCAATTTATTGTTTTATTTTCCCTTTTAAAACATTTAGAATTTATAATCATAAAAAAGTTGTTCAACTTTATTTGATTTACAATACAATTCAATTCCAACATTTTAAAGTAAATTGAATATCGATCGGTGCGCTAGTACTATGTGGAATTTTCTAAAATTTGTTTATTACAATAATTAAAAGCTTTACTGAACGTCTATATTTTTTATTAGTTTTCAAGTTGTCAATTAATAATTCATACAATTTATATAAAAATTTAAATAAACTGTTTTTTGCTCTCCTGGATTAACCACTTTTCAGGAGAGAACAAAAAACACTTATGATATATCGTTAGCGCTGGGGCTATTTGTTTAACTTTCATTGTAGTCTTGATGTCTTTTTAAAATATGAAATAATTATTTTAATTAAGTCAACAAGTTTAATTTAAATTTTATATACTCGTATTATTCTGTTATTATTTACTTTGTAATTAGCCGTTTTTAATTTCATTTATTTTTATATTTTCAGTTTACATAAAAATTTTGCTTAAAATCAAAAAGTGAATAGAGAAAACAAAAATGCACCTTTAAGTTATGTAAACAATGATGACGCCGACCGCAGTGCCAGATCAAAGAAGATATTTTTGTACAAATAATAAAATTTCGAATGCAGATAGACTTAACAATTAGTACTAAAAGCTACAAAAAACGTACTTATTGTCTATATATTTTGTGATAAAGTGTTATATACTAAATACATAAAATAATAAATAAATATAATTTTTACATACCTAAAAAAATAATATATAAGAAAATAAATAATTAAGAATAAAAGTGCCAGTATTTCACAAATACCAAAAACAAAATGACAATTACATATACAGGAGAAGTTGCAACGTGTCGTGGATTTGGTTGTTTTCTAAAATTACTGCTCAGGTGAGTGAAATACGAGAAATGACAATATTATATTATATGTAGCAATTTATTTGTATCTAGATAAATATATTCGGTAGTTATTTTAAATTGTTATATACATATAGAGAAATGAAATTAAAAAGGGGAAATCCATATGGTTTAATTTGTTATTTACTACACGGAATATTGTTAAAAGCTTTAATGACACACACACACAATTTAAATATAATATTCAATAAAGTTAAATTGTTGGCTGAATATTTAACAGTGGGTTTAAGAACTTGATTTATCCACATATATTATTAATATTATTACTCAAATTTAAAAACTCTAAAAAAGCTTTAATAAAATTAATTTATATTTTTATAAAAAAAATATATTAAAGAGAAAAATTATGATTAAAAAAATTATAATAAATCTATATCTCCACTATATCTATATCGGATCGAATTGAAATGTATAGGAAAATTGTAGAGAAAAACCTATGCTTTGAGCAAAATGACCTTGTAGTAAATCTGTTTTAATATGGGATGAGCTACAGGGTGTCAAAGTTGACCACTTCTAGCATGAAAAGGCTTTATAAGCTCATAACAAATTAAGGTCGATTTCGATAAAAGTCAACATTTAGAAATTGGTATGAAAAATCTTTATCTTTATACCCTACACCGCCTTAGGTAGTTGGGGTATTATGCGTTTATGCAGATGTTTGTTACGCACAGACCTCCACCTTAAAGTATACCGTGTGACTCAGAATCACTTTCTCAGTCGATTTAACGATGTCCGTCCGTCCATCTGGTCAGCTGGTTATCTGTCCATTTAATCCTTGTGAACAAAGTACAAGTCACAATTTTGAAGATATCTTGATGAAATTTGGCAGGAATAATTATTTTAGCACAAGGAAGAAGCCTCTTGTGCATTGGTTTCATTATTTTACCTCCGATATAATGGTGAATTTTTAAATGAAATTTTAAGTTCATCGGGCTAGAATAAAAAAGTCAGAATAAAAAGTCAGATTTTTAACTGATTTCTGCCCGTTCAAAATTTTAGACAGGAGAGCATATTTCATGCGGTGCGAAAGCCTAGTTAGTGGACCAGAATTTAACATAATTATAGATGTGCTAGCAACATGAATAACGAGCATCCGGCTCGAAGGACCATAACATTTTTTCTCTTGGTAACTGGCATACTTAATGTCTTTTCTTCTTGGATTTCAAAGAAATATATTTTTCACCGAATAAAAAAATAAATAAATAAATAAAATAATAAAAAACAGAACATTGCCCAACATTGCAAATGTATTCCTTAATTTCTAAAGAATTTTCAAATTTAATATTTTCAGGTTAAACTTCATCATATTTTCTCTTCATTTTAAATCTTTAAACAATCACCATTTTTTTAAAAATTTAACTTTATTTTCTCATATTTCAAAAACTTTTTTTAATCATTAATGAACGACGCAAAAAGTAATGCTGAATAATGTATTTTTCTCCCCTCTCATAATCGTTAAAAATAAACTTTAAATAAAAACAGAATAGAATAAAACACACGAATTAAATTAACAAATATAATGCAAAATTTTTGGCGTCTTTACGACTCCTAATAAGTCATAATTTATTATTACGTCTTAATGTGCAGTAAAGTTTTTTTTTTCTCTAAAAAATAAGTGGTGGATGTCAAAGATCGTTTATTTTGAGAGAATTAGTCATAGGCGGTAACTTGTTTTTGTTTTTTATGTGAATCAAATTCAATCAAACTTGACTGTATAGTTAAATAAGATAAATGAATTAAGTATTTCCTCGCAGTGAAGGAAAGGAATTAAATTATACTTGAATAAATTCAAATAATAAAAATACAAAAACAAAATAAAATGACAAAAATATTTTTCAAGCTAAATTTCAGCCACGAAATTATCGACCACATACGTGTACAAAATCATAACATATAGTGTCACTGAGTTCAAATTTTATATTGAGTGCTCAACGAAGAAAAAGTCGACACCGTAAATTGTCAATGTGACAACAAATGTTACACAGTGTGCGATATATAAAAAAAAAAAAAAAATGAAATGGAAGTAATTTTGCAGTTTCAGAACGTCTGGTCCGATTGAAATGAGATTTCATATAGTGAGAGTAGAAGTTTAGGCGAGTTTAAGTTTTTAGTTTGGACCATATAGAACTACTGGAGGGTCCACAGAGTTGCAAAGTTGGACACAATCCTGATTCCTTATATCTGAACCGATTTGAAAGATTTTTATATAATTTTATATCATGCATATCTTATTTCTTTTAGTTTACGAGATATTGGTGTCCAAAAATTAAAATTTTTATTTTTTAACATAAATTGGTGAAGTTTGTTCCTATAGCGTGTCCTAATTCCACCTGATTTTTTTAAATATATTTTTTTTTTATTTTATTAACAACAAAAAATCTTTACAGAATCAAAAGTTATATGCATTTGAATTTTAACTTTGTAGAAAGTCGATTTTTCCCTTTTTTTTTTTTTTTTTTGTCAAAAAAGTGGTCACATTATTTTTCTGTTATATAAAAATTTTCTTAAGTAACATTTCGTCCCTGCACTGATTGAATTCCCTATGTAATTTTCAAGAACTTTTCGGGAAAGCTAAAAAAAACAGTTTAGTTTCGTTATTTTTCCGTTTCAAATCGTTTTAAATGTATCGAATCAAGATCGTTTTAAAAAATTTTCATACCCATGGTATCCAAATTTGTAACTCTGTGGACACGCCCCCGGTAGGTCTATATGGTTCAAACTCAAAAATTAAGGCGTTACGAAACATAAAAATATAACTATACCAAATATATTTAAATAAAGAAAACTAGAAGTATCTTAAAAAACAGTTAATACTTTCAAATCTCTTTTCCTATTTAAAACTTAAATTGAGGAACTAATAAAATTTATATTTTATTTTTTTTTAACAATATCTTAATCATAATTTGTAAACAATTAATAGACTAACTTGATTAAGCGCGATAACGATAACGCCATAACGAAACACTTAATCAATCAAATTTTTTCTTGCCTATCACTATTTAGAAATTTTTGTTCTTTTAAAATTGTTCTCATTTTTCTTAGCGTGTTAATTGTTCTTTTTTTTTTTTTTTTTTCTTAATATTTGTTTGATTGTGTATTAAAAAGTGCTATAAAAGATAAAATTATGTCATTTCTGTTAAGTATACTAATGACTATAAATGTATAATACAATCTCAACGTTTCTATTTGTTTATTTATTTCGTTTGTTTACTTTTTTTTCTTACTTTCCATAACGAGTATTTTTCTTTCACAGTTAAAGAATAAAGTTTCTATTTATTTAAAAAATTAATTTATACAATGAAGTGTTGTTGTATCATTTGCTTTAGAAATTATTAGAATTAGCATTAAGAATATTTTAAAGAATTGAATTTGTTAATGTTGAGAAAATCTATGCGTTTTCAAAGCTTAATGAAATTTGTATGAGGAAAATGTTTAAGAAGATAAACAAATCTGTTATTTTTCACATGATCAATTTTAAAATATTAAAGTAAGTCTGAGTTCACACAAGGCAATTTTTCTTGCTGAAATTCTGATTTCGTGTGTGAGAGAAAGAGCGAGAGAGAATATGAAAGGGAACAAACCTACCTGTACTTCGAAATTCATTTTGTTTTTTATTTTCGTACTTTAAAACAAAAACAAATCAAGGCAATTAAAGCAAGAATAGCTGAAGATTTTGTGAGCGAATTCCAGAAAGAAAAATTGCTGTGTGTGAACTTAAACTAAAGATTTGATCAAATATATTTCTTTTGCATAATTGAAAACATATTTGTCTTATTATTCCATCTAAATAAAGTCAGAAAATGGTTCATGTAATTTAGGCTCGAAGGACCATAAACAAGTTGCTAGTGGATATTACCTTTCTTATCTCTAATTTTGGTGGTACCAAAACAAAGACTGTGAAATATAATTAGACTCCAGTAATGTGCAATGTGTATTTATCACCAAATAGGAGATTTGAAATTTCAGTTGGGGCAGACTTTCGGAGGAGTTTCGTTAAAGTTTATAGAAAATTTTCGATGTTTTCTCTTTTTATCAGAAATTTTTGCTAAATATTCTTTTTATACAACATTTTCATTTCATTTTTCCTTTATACGAAATTTTTCCTAAATTTTCTTTTTATCGGAAATTTTACATAAATTTTATTTTAATCGGAAATATTTGCAGAATTTGCTTTTTATCGGATATTTTCGCTAAATTTTCTTTTTACTCAATTTTCTTTTTATATGGAATTTTTTAATATAACGAATTTTCTCTAAATTTCCTCTTATATAATATTCCTTTTATAAGAAATTTTTGCTTAATATTCTTTTTATAGAAAATTTTTATAAAATTTACTTTTTATCGGAAATTTTGAAAAATTTTCTTTATATAGGCAATTTTCCCTTAATTTACTTTTTGTCGGAAATTCGTGCTCAATTTTTCGTTTTATTGGAAATTTTACCTAAATTTTTTTTATAATAAATTTTCGAAAAAATTTTTTTAACAAAATTTTTGTTTAATTTTCTTTTTGCATAAAATTTTCGCTTAATTTTCATTTTATAGCGAATTTTCTTTTTGCATAAAATTTTCGCTTAATTTTTTTATACAAAATTTTCGGCAACTTTTTTAATAAAAACTATTCGCTTAACTTTCTTTTTGTACAAATTTGTCTCTTAATTTTTTTTTCGATTTTTTATACGAAATTTTTTTACACAAAATTTTCGCCAAAATTTTTTTTAAGCAAAATTTTCTCCTAATATTCTTTTTGCAGAAAATTTTCGCTTCTTTCTTTTCATACAAACTTTTCGCTTAATCTTTGTTTTGTTTTTTTTTTTTTTAATGTCTTTATTTTCATTTTATATGAAATTTTCGATTAATTTTCCTTTTATACGAAATTTGTTCATAATTTTCTTTTTAGACGAAATTTTCGCTTAATTTGCTTTTGATAGTGAATTTTTGTTAAATTTTGTTTTTATCGGAAACTTTCGCTAAATTTTCTTTTGATCGGAAATTTTTGTTACATTTCCCCTTTATTGAAAATTTTAGCTTCTTTTTTTATAAAAATTTTTCGTTAAATTTTCTTTTTATAAAAAATGTTCGGTAAATTTTCTTTTTATACAAAAATTTCGCTAATTATCTTTTTATTGGAAATTTTTACTAAATTTCCTTTTTATATAAAACTTTAGCTGCTTTTTTTATAAAAAAAAGTTTTTCTAAATTTTCTTTTTTTCGCTGAAATTAACTTCCTTCTATTATTTTCGCTAAAATTCCTTTTTCCTTTTTTATTCCTTTTCTTTTATAAAAAATGTTCGCCAAATTTTTCTCTTTTCATCGGAAATTTTCAATTTATCGAACATTTTTTTTTTTTCGGAAATTTTCTATAAATTTTCTATTTACCGCAGATTTTTGCAAAATTTTCATTTTGAAAATTTTAATAAAACAATAATTATTTTAACTAATTTTTTTATATTAATTTAATAAAGATGTTATTCTGCTAAGCATTCATTTTATTTGATATTTAAACTTCTTAAAAAACATTATTGCTATCGTTAAAATATCAAATTGATCAATATTTCAAAATATCTAATATCAACTGTTATTTGTATAATAGACATTATCTGTTCAAGGTTAATTTTTATTATAATAATCATTCAAAATTCGTTTCACCAAATTTAGTTAATCAAACTAGGGATAAACTTAGTAGTTTAACTAACTATTCTAGTGTGCATTAGTATATCTCGTGACTTTTTTTCGCAATTATTTAAATAATAAATACTAACCAGTACATTCAAATTAAATTAGTAAGATTTGTTAATGACACATATTTACATTTTGTATATTTTTTTTATTTATTTGACTACTATGTCCAATAAAAATGACATACAGATGACAATTTAGTTATTAATTTGTTAATATGCTTACTATCATATGCTACAAATTTGTAGGTGTTAACCTATGTACAAAACCATACATAAGTTTTTTTATGTATAGTTCGTTTATAGTTACATATATACTTATAACAATTGTCATGATATTGTCATAATTATAAAGCTTCTATTGTTATTATATAAAATGCTTTATCTAAAAAAATATTTTTTTGGATTTTTTATTAAAACCATTTTTGAATAAAAGTGGAAAATTTTGATTACTAAATAAATTCTAGTGATTTTGGTAAACAATCTAGTCGTAAGAGAAAGATATTATCGTATGTATTTATATTTGTTTTCTGTATTATTATTATTATTTTTTTCTAGGTTATTATTTACTTTTTAGGGTCATATACTAGTAAAAGTAACCTATAGCTCTAGATATGGCAATATTACACTTGTTAACAGATATGTTCACTGTTTCCTATTATATGTTTTTTAGTAACTTGGAATTAAAAAACGACAAAATTTAATGCAGAGAAAATAATTGACTACCTTACTATACCTTAGTAATATAATTTAAAGTTTCTAAATTCAGACTTGACATTTTGTAATCTATAGAGTATATAGTTTATCTTAACTGTAGGATAGCTTTATAATCATATCTACGAGTGTTAACACTGAAAAAAATTAATAGTTTAATACATAAACAATAGTTAGCCACCAATATTTGCATAAATTTCAATATTCAAACAATAAATCTTATGTTATTAATTCAATATAATAAGTAAATAAAAATATATATTGAAAAACCAGCACGTATCTTAGTACACCATGAGAATCACAACCTGAATTATAAACAAAAAATATATTAATAAACATGAAGTCATTTTAAAATTATCTCTAAACAAGTTTGAATTACTTAAACAAATTAAATACTCATTCTAAAACATCTACTATATAACTTACACTTAATTGTTGATTTAATGAAATTAATTTATCATTTCTTTCAGTGTAAATAAATATCTCTTAGAAAAATAATCATAAAAAATTAAAGGAGAATGAATTGTGATAATAACAATTTTATTCACTCTCCTTCACTCTTATCTCATGCGGATGAAAGTAACAATCATTTATTCACAAACTTGTATGAGTTGTATAAGTTTTTTATAAACAAAGTATCAATTTCCATTGACATTGTTGTTGATTAGTTTTAACAACAACTACAACAATAGCAGCAGAAACAGCAACAAGAATAACTAAAAGTAAATTGTGTATTATTAAAAGTATGGATATGGATTGTTTATTATTTTTATTATGGCTTTTATTTGTTTGCAGACCCAGTGACGGCGTCATTGGGTCATTCAGTCTTATAATCAAAATAAAATAAAAATCAAAATTAAAAAGAAAATTATCATTTGAAAGATGATAAAGCTCAAGTAGCTTTAATCAATGAAATTGTACTTTTGATTGTATGCATTGTTGTTTGCATTGGTTATAGTTATGTGGGTGACATATTACTATGTACTTAAAGGGTTAAGAGAGTGTAAACAACGACTTAATTGAAAAATAATAAAATCTTAAATTGTAATACATACAAACATTGATCTGATACTTGTATACAGGGTGACAAATATCAAACTTATAGAAAAAATTCAATAAAAGGAAAATTTAGCGAATGTTTTTCATAAACAGAAAATTTAGAGAAAATTTTCTACAAAGAGAAAATTTAAAAATTTGCAATAAAAAGAAAATTTAACCAAAAATTTTCATAAAAAGAACTAGAGCAAAAATCCTAGATAAAAAGAAAATAGAACAAAATTCTGTATAAAAAAACAGAGCTAAAATTCTGTATAAAAAAAATAGAGCGAAAATTCTGCATAAAAAAATAGGGGGCGAAAAATCTATGTAAAAAGAAAATAGAACGAAAAGACAAAAGAGCGAAAGTTCTGTATAAAAAACATAAAGAAAATTGTATAAAAAAATATAGCGATATATTTTCTTTAAAAAGAAAATATAGCGAAAATTATGCATAAATAGAAATTAAATCGAAATTTATTGTATAAAAAGAAAATAGAACGAAAACTGTATAAAAATAGAAAATGGAGTGAAAATTTCCGATAAAAAATTTTTTTGCGAAAATTTCCGACAATAAAAATTTGCCACAATTTAATACAAATATTTATCGAAGTAAAGAAAATTAAGCGAAAATTTTCTTTAAAAAGGAAAAAAGAAGCGAAAATTTGGTATAACAAGAAAATTAAGGAAAAATTGCCGATAAAAAGAAAATTTAAAATTTAGCGAAAATTTTCTATAAAAGTAAAACAACGAAAATTCACTATAAAAAGAAAATTTTGCGAAAATTTTCTATAAAAGGAGAATCTAGTAAAAATTCACTATAAAGAGAAAATTTATCAAAATTTTATTATAAAAAGAAAATTTCTTATAAATTCTCTATAAAGGAAAATTTTGCAAAAATTCTCTATAAAAAGAAAAATTTAACGAAAATTCTGTATAAAAAGAAAATTTATCGAAAATTTTGTATTAAAAGAAAATTTAGCGAAAATTTTGTGTGAACAAGAAAATTGAGCGAAAATTCTGCATAGAAAGAAAATAAAGTGAAATTTCTGCATAAAAAGAAAATAGAGCGAAAATTCTATATAAAAAAAAAGATTTAGTGAAAATTGTGTATAAAAAGAAAATTTAGCGAAATATATAGAAAATTAAGCAAAAATTCTGTAAAAAGAAAATAGAACGAAAATTTTGTATAAAAAGGAAATTTTCTGAAAATTTTGTATAAATATTGTATAAAGCGAAAAAGAAAAGTTAGCAAAAATTTACAGTAAAAAGAATATTTAGAAAAAATTTTCTATAAAAAAAAATTAAGCGACAAAGTCTAAAAGAAAAAAACTTGGCGAATTCAATATAAATTCAATATAAAAGAAAATTTTAGTTATAATACTCTATAAAAGGGAAATTTATCAGAAGTTCTCTATAAAAGGAAAATTTATGAAAAATTTTCTATAAAAGGAAAACTTAGCGAAAATTCACTATAAAATGAATATATTGCGAAAATTTTCTATAAAAGGAGAATTTGTCGAAAATTAACTATAGAAAAGGAATTTATCAAAAATTTTTATATAAAAAGAAAATTTCTTCAAAATTATAAAGAAAATTTAACAAAAATTCTCTATAAAAAGAAAATTTGGCGAAAATTTTTCAAAAATTCACTATGAGATAAAATTTTACGAAAATTCGTTATGAAAAGAAATTGAGCGAAAATGCTGTATAAAAAGAAAATTCTTGCGAAAATTCACTATGAGAAGTAAGATGAGCGAAAATTCTGTATAAAAAGAAAATTTATCGAAAATAAATAAATAAAAAGAAAGTTTATCGAAAAATCTGTATAAAAAGAGAATTTTGCAAATTTTTGAAAATCGAAAATTTTCTATGAAAAAGAAGTTTGTGGGAGATTTTCTAATTTAACGAAATTTATCAAAAATTTTCTATAAAACGAATATGTTGCAAACATTTTCTATAAAATGAAAATTGATCGAAAATTTCTTCTAGATAAAAAATTTATTGAAGATTTTGTATAAAAAATGTCTATAAGAAGAACATATATTACAAATTCTTTATAAAAGGAAAATTTTTGAAAAATTTTCTTAACTGAAAATTTATTGAAAATTTTCGAAAAATATAAATCGAAAATCTCTTCTAAATTAAAAATCATAAATTTTCTATATATATCGAAAATTTCTTTAAAATAGAAAATTATCAAAAATTTTCTGAAAATGGAAATTTATCAAAACTTTTCTCAAAATAAGAAATTTATAAAAACAAATAATTTTCTTAAATATAAAATTTATCAAATATTTCCTCTGAATAGGAAATTTATCGAAAGGTTTCTCAAAGTAGGAAATTTATCGAATATTCCTCTAAATAGAAAATATATCTAAAATTCCTTCTATATAGAATATTTATCGAAATTTTTCTTTAAATAGTAAATTTGTAGAAAATTTCCTCTAAAATGGAAATTATCGAAAATATTCTCAAAATGGGATATTTATCAAAAATTTTCTCAAATTAGAAAATTTGTCGCAAATTTTCTCAAAATATGAAATTTATCAAAAATATATATATCGAAATTTTATTTTAGATTGAAAATTTGTTTGACATTTTTAATAGATTTAAACAAAAAATTATAAAAATTTAACCTAATTCGGATTTAATTTTATTCTTCAAAACGTATTCACAAAAACATCGTTTTTTATTTCATTCTTCTTTCAGATGGCGTGGTAGTATTTATAAGTTAGTATGGCTGGATTTAATAGCTTTTTTATTCCTATACTATTTACTTAATATTATTTATCGGTTTGCACTCAATGATGAACAAAAGATGTAAGTATTTAAACTCTTCCTTTTCCTATAATTTCACTCTTTATCATTAACAAATTTTCTTTTTAATACCAGACAATTTGAAGCTGTCGCTCAATACTGCTATAATTATAGTGATCTCATACCTCTATCTTTTGTCTTGGGTTTCTATGTATCCATTGTGATGACCAGGTGGTGGGGCCAATACACTAGTATACCTTGGCCCGATCCCATAGCAGTGTTTGTGAGCGCAAATATTCATGGCCAGGATGAGCGGGGACGTGTTATGCGTCGTACCATTATGAGATATGTATGTTTGTGTTTGACCATGGTAATGACCAACATATCACCGCGTGTCAAAAAAAGGTTTCCCAATTTAAGTAACTTTGTGGAAGCGGGTTTATTGAATGAAAATGAAAAGGAAATTATAGAAAGTATGAATAAGGGATTTCCACGTCATTCTAAACATTGGCTACCCATTGTATGGGCCACTAGTATTATAACTAGGGCACGTAAAGAGGGTCGCATACGTGATGATTTTGCTGTCAAGACAATTATAGATGAATTGAATAAGTTTAGAGGTCAATGTGGTCTATTGATATCGTATGATACCATCAGTGTTCCTTTAGTATACACTCAAGTAGTGACTTTGGCTGTGTATTCTTTTTTCCTGTGTTCTGTCATGGGTCAACAATGGACCGAAAATAAAACAGTGGCTAATAGCACTTATGCCAATAAAATTGATTTATATTTTCCAGTGTTTACAACCTTACAATTTTTCTTTTACATGGGATGGTTAAAAGTGGCCGAATCTTTAATAAATCCTTTTGGAGAAGATGATGATGATTTTGAGGTAAGAATGTGGAGAAAATAATTTTAATTAAATATTAACAATTTCAAACCTTATAACCTAAAGGTTAATTGGATGGTGGATCGCAATCTACAAGTCTCCTACTTAATTGTGGACGAAATGCATCATGAACATCCTGAACTCATCAAAGATCAATACTGGGATGAGGTATTCCCCAATGAACTACCCTATACTATAGCCTCGGAACGTTTTCGTGAAGAACATCCTGAACCTTCTACGGCTAAAATTGAAGTATCCAAGAATGCAGCCATGCCAACCGTTATGTCTAGTGTTCGCATCGATGATATGGTTGGTAATAATTCTGATACGAAACCAAACACCAACTCAAATGTGCAGGCAGTTAGCTATAAATTTCCCGAAAATACCATAGAAGAGGAGGTTAGAATCAAAAATGGTCATTCAAAATTATCGAGACTCTTAAATGTCTGTTATGCTTTAAAAAATAATTTAAATTTTTAATTAATTTTTAAACAAAGAAAAATTCTAACCCCTAACACTCCCTTTAATTCCTCCTTTAATAAAGGTAATTGGTTTGATCGATATTGGCACCATTGGTCTATTTAATAACTAATTGGTTAATTTACATGTTTACTAAATGTTATTAGTTTTAAGACGGTTAATAATGGATGGTATGACTATTTTTAAAAATTGACAAATGATTAATTTATTATAATAATTGTAAAATAATGTGATTAACAAATATTTATACTAAAATTAAGAGAGTTTTGTGCTCTTAATTTTCAATTGGAAATATCAATAATCTATACTAACCATTGATTCTAATTGTTTCTTCTGTAATCAAACGAAAAAAAAACAAGATATTAATAACGCTTTGAAGATTTCACGCAGCTTTAAATACTGACACGTTAATCTACTTCAAAATAAACATACAAACATATGCATCTGCACTGCACAATTGTAACTACCTCTATAATCTTTAACTATATTATTTACTATAACTTTAATAATTATTTTTTACAGTGGTAACTCAAAATTTGATTATTAGTTCCATTAGACTAGAAATCTTAAAAAAAAAAAAAAACAAAAACAAACAAATTACAAAATAATGAGCTGCTTCGATTATTCCGTTTGTAATTTATTAAATTTTCACCTAAGGCCCCACAAAATATATTCTGGGATCTTATATGTAGGAGAGTCGAAGTAACGGTGTCCGTCCGTTAGTCCGTATAATGAGTATCTATGTCTGTCATTCAGGTTGTAATTTAAAAAAACTTCGACCTAAGGCGCTATAAAATATATTCTGAGTCTTAATACATAGGGGAGTCAAAATATATTCTTCTTTTGTGTAGGGAAGTCAAAAGAAGGATGTCTATTCAACCGTAGAAAAGGAGTATCCAAGATTAAAACGGATCCGACAGATCCCTCAGGAACAGAGCTAGGGGTCTCAAAGTGACACATCTGACATACATTTTTCTATTTTCTTCAAAGACTTAGTGAGGCTTTTCAAAAACTTGCTGTTGTTTCTTTAGTTAAACAACAAAATTATTAATCATATAAAAGAATTGAGCATTACCTTTTCCGAGTCTAAAAATAATAAATTTGCAAAATTAAGTTTAGTCCTTTATTTTCGTTTTAGTTGCTAAATTAAATAAAAAATTTCCTTAAGAACACATACAATTTTTACACTTTTCCGAAGAATATCTTCATAAAGATAATATTAAAGAAAAAATCATGGTAAATTTTCTAACAGTGGTCAGTCTAGATTCTTACGAATTTGGCCTATTTTAAATCAAAATTTTCCCTCTAACATGCTTTTTTTGTATTTTCTTAAAGCTCCAATTAAAAACCTTAAATATTGCTATTTATGTTTTATAGTAATGGAGTTTTTTGCATCTGAAATTTCAAATTTAATATTTTCACAAAACCTTCGTCCAATTTTTTTTTAATATATCAGACGCATTTTTCATTCGATTTCATCCAAATGTGTTACTTTAGTTAAACAACAAAATTATTGATTATATAGAAAAACTTTCATATCATTACCTTTTCTGAGTCCAAAAATAAACAATTTTGAATATGAAATTTGTAAAAATTATGAATTTTATAATATTTGTTTAGTCCAAACAGCGTCATTACTCATTCGTTTCTAAATAAAAAAATTACCTTAAAAACGTATCAAGTTTTTACACTTTTCTAAAAAGATGTCTTAATGAAGTTTATAAAAAAAACATGACAAATTTTCTAACAGGGGCCAGTCTATTTTTTATAAAAAAACAAAAAAAAAACAATTCCTTTCATACTTTAATCAAAATCTAAAACCTTCAGTATATCTTATGTAACAAAGATTTTATTAAAATATTTATAACTTCTCTAAAAGCCAAAATTTTCTTTTCTGAAGTGGAAAAAGTCGCCAAACTGAAAAAAAAATCACCAAATCGACAAAAAAATCATCAAAACGAAAAAACAGCGACCTTGATTTTATATTCATTCCGGTCATTTGAAAAGTTGCATGCATAGTGATCGATTAAAACAAAATTTGATTAAATGTTCGGTTGTTAAAGAAATTTGAAGGTTTAGCAAGGACATTCTCAAAAAAAGTAAAGTGTTTCGTCTTTCAAAATAAGTATCTTTGCAATTTATAAACTAATATTACAAATTTTGAATTATCACTAATGCTTTTACACCTAAACCACAAACTCACCCTTTCTCTTTTTTTAAAAATAAAAATAAAATTAATAACAATTTATATTTAATTCCCCTAATACCTCTAGGCTGATGATGCCAGTGGAATACATTTTACAGCCGGTAATGGCAAAACGAGACCAGGCTCATCTCCAAGTCTAGTAAGTCTTAGTGGAACATTGTCTCGTGTCAATACCGTTGCCTCGGCCCTCAAACGTTTCTTAAGTAGAGAAGATGGTCGTCCTGGCTCCGTTACGCCCAGTGAAGAAAATCCCAAATATCGTTTCCCCGGTAGTGCAAGTTCGAATAGTTTGGCACCCCCTATCAATAAACCTGTTGGCAGTATGCGCATCGCCGATCAAGTCATTGAAGAAGTCGATGAACAAACCACCATAACATCACAGCGTGGTAATGATCAACGTCCCAATGTACGCGATATTTTTGGACAACATTCCGGTTCATCAGCTAGTATTAACAATCAACAGCAACATCAACAAGCCTCAGATCCTGTGGATATACCTACGAAAACTAATAAGATATTCATGCCGTCAACTGATCATAGTCTATTTCCAACCGGTGGTGTAGAAGCACTTCTGAGTACATCTGCTCCATCGGGTGGAAGTCCGACCATGAATCGTACTGTGCCCAATTCACCCACAGTTGAAAGCACAAAATCATTATACGATCGTTGTAATAGGGAACGTGGCAGCCGGGAAACGGGTAAGTTTTATTTAAAAGGTCTTTAACACTAGGCAACAAAATTTTGAGGGCGGAATCATTCATTGATAGAACTTGATAGTTTTCTACTTATCTAAAATTACTTTGCGCCAAATCCCTTGGAGGATTTACTACACTATTGAAATGCTATCAAATGCAATTGGAATGATCATGTTCCCAGACAATTTGTTGCATAGTGTAATTTAAGGCCTAAAATAATTTATGTGTCACAGGAAATTAACATTTTCTAACTCACTTATAACATTAATAGAACGTACAGATGCTCCGCCCCAATTCAGGTGGTTCTTATCAACTGGTAAAGTTTAAAAAGCAAACAAATTTCCTTTTTTCATTATTTTCGTTATGTTTAGTTGTTGTTGTTTTTTTAAGTTGGCATAATTTTTGTGATTTTCATTGTTGGATTATTGTTTGTTTGTTCGTTTGTTATTTGAAATGTTATTATCTGTAATTTTAAACAGAAATTTTATAAAGAAATTTTATATTAAGAGTAGATTTATAATTAAAAAAAGTAGTTTAATTAAAAAGTAGTAAAAATTATAACTAAAAGTTTTAATAATATTATCTACTCGCGTTCAAATTATAATAGATTTACTAATCCCAATTGCGTTAGAAAATAATGAAAATTTTCAATTATTTTAATAGAGCTTTTACAAACTCAAACAGCTTTATTGAATGATAACAATCCTTTTTTTTAATTTAAATTCCAAATTTCAAAGATCACTTAAAATTATATTAGGTTATTTTCCATTTAGTTAAATCAAACACAGTGATTTCCTGGGACTGGATAGGTATTAAGCCCCATAGATTATTTTTCTTTTTTAATATAAAAAATATATAAGAAGTTATAAAGTCCTGCTGTAGAGTTCTCAAACTAAATAAATATATCCTTAATAAACACTTTCTTTGTAAATCATCCAGATAACACGATCTAAGCGTATGACACAACTTTTTTTTTTTTTTTTTTTTTTTTTTTTTTGATAAATACCTTTGTACTTATGTTCTTACTTGTGAATTGTTTTTTCACTGTACACTCATTTTGCTAAACGTTGGCTTTCATTAAAAGCTTATTAAGTTATAATGCTCTCACATTATAATTGTTCTCGTGTAATTTCATTCTTGCTCATGCCCTAGACATTTTTTATATTGTTTGAAAGCTCTGTTGTGCCTTTCTGATGTTACAACATTTGCACAGGTAAATACAAACAGAGTGACGATGACTTTTCATTACCATTTTTTTCCAACAAACTTTAAATATTAATACAAATATGCTTTTAAAAAAATTTTTAGTGTCCTCTTAAAATCGAAAATTATGACCTTAAAAAATATGATCTTAAAATATTATTTATTTATATATTATTATATTTTTAATTATCTTTATTCATGCTAAAAATAATTTGATTTTTATCAGTAATTGCTAAAAATATTTCCTTTTTGCTCTTAAAAACATTAAAAACTAATACATTGTATTAGAAAATTACAAAATTTCTAATTCAATTTATAGTATAAGATGTAAATTATTAGGAAATCGGATTTGAAAAACGTATATAACAATAAAAAGAAATTTTCACAAATGGCATATTATGTAAAAAATTCTATCGTGTGCAAAATATGCAAAATTTTTCTCTTAAGTGTGAAATATGCAAAATTATGTTCTTTAGAGTAATATATGCAAAATTGTGATCTTAAGTGTTTAATTCTAATTGCTAAAATCTATAATAAGGATTTTATGTGCATAAGTATGCTATAACAAATCGTTGCTAACAGTTTTTAAATTGTCTGAAAAGGATAAATAACTAACAGTATGGTTCATTTGAAACCCAAGAAAAAAATATGATTTCGCTTATTTTTGATTGCCTTGTTAATAACTTTATAAGGTTGACGATATTTTTGTTTTGATCAGGAATTTTGAAAACAAGTTGGTATGATATATTTGGCATCTTAAGAAAAAAAAAAACAAATATTTAAAAATTTCCTATTTTTTCCGTTTTGGAGGAGGAGGACCTAAGCTTTCAGAAAAATTATCTTGAAGCTAACCTATGATAATACGTGATGAGCCAACTCAAGCATGAAAAAGTTTTAAAAGTATATAACTTCCACAAATTAAAAAAAAAAAAAATAGAAATTTTAAGATAAAAGCAAACATGCTTACTTACACTTTTAATTTATCTCACGATTAAAAAGCTTTTTAGGTTCGAATTTCGAAATTTTAATTTTTTAATCTTAACTTTATTTTGTTTTTCGCAAATAATATCCGTATTCAAGGAATCATTTTTTTTAATATCCTATAATTGCCAATATATTCCAAAATAATATGTTGGAAAAGATGTTTGATTATCTTCATTCGTCTAGTCGAGAAAAATTATTAATGACATTAGTACTTTGAAATGAGTATAAATAGCTAAAACTATAGTCTGATTCTTTTCCTTTTATCTCAAAGCCATATTCTTAAAAGGAACTATTTTTTTAGATCATAAGATTACGCTTCACATAAGGTTAAGAAACAAATATCAAATTATAGAGAGATGCACCTTAAATCCAGCATTGATCGAAAATGAAGAATTTTTTTTACGAAATTTCAAATTCATAGGGTTAGAAAAAAATATCAAGCGAAATTTTTTATAATTTAAAAAATAGTTTTAGTAATTACATATATATAGACCGATTTAAAACTAACCTGATTCCAGCCCATTCAGAAATGTTGAAAATTTAAAAAATTTTCTATTATACATTCTTGAAGTCTTGTCTTTTGATACGTTAAAAAGTTATATATATTTTTTTATTAATTAAAATTCGTGAAAAAGTGAAGGAATCATACCCCTTATTTTGTATATTTTTCATGGCTAGATAAATTGAGATTATTCAAAAAAATTCAACACATTATTTGGGAATGCATTAGAAATCTTAAAATATTTAAAAAAATTCACACCTTTATTAGTAAAATATTTAAGAAAAAACAAAAAAGTCAAAGCAAAATATTGAAAATTCTAGTAAGAATGTTTCTTCTTTGTCCCATTTTTTAAATCTTTGAAATCGGACATGTTTTGTAGAAGTTATGTTTTTTTGAAACTTTTTCATATTCAAGGTGGTCAACTTTGACTCCCTGTAGTTTATCTCGTATTATTGCAAGATGATTTTTCTGAAAGCTTAGGCCTTCTCCACAACTCAATTCGATCCGATTAGTAGTTTAGAAGATACAGATTTATTTCCAAAATTTTTAAGATCTGCCACACTATGCGCTGTGATTAACTTTTTATTTTTTGCATAAATAAAGAAAGTCCGTAAACTTACTGAAAACTTCAAGAAAAATTGTTTTATAAAAATGTGTTTTTTATCAATTAATGGACCGATTTAGATGATTTTTAATATCACAATTTCTACCAAAAATTTTAACAAACGAAAGGATAAATATAATTATTTCGAATCCTTTACAATAAGATGTTAAAATAATCTAAAAAATTTACGCTCTCGGAGAAAATTTTAAAAACAAGACTAGTACTTTTTAGTTAAACACAGTTTAGGGATTATTTAAGTTTAAAAAATAACAATTAAGTGTTTTCTGAAACATTAAAAAACTGAATATATGAAGTGTAAAAATTAAAATCAAATAACAATTATTGATAATTTGCTTTCGATGTTTTTTAATCACCTATTTAAAAAGATTTTAAATGACCACCAAGTTATCAAAATATATATTTTTTAATTTCAAAATTATTTCAAAACTTCTTATCGGAGTTCATTGTAAAAACTTAGTATTCCCTTCTCCTCTCTTTCCAACGAACTCCAACGAACTTGTATCATAAGTTAAATAACACTGGAGTGCAAAAATAGTTTTTTTCTCCTTAAAAAAATAGGACGGATATAAAATGTTTAATGTATGTATGATTAATATGGCCCCCTTATAAGGCGGTAACACTAGTACATTTCACGATAACTCGAGAAAAACAATTTTCATGTTAAATTGGAAAAATGTTGCTTCTTTAAAGTTCTAAAAGACAATTTAAGTTAGCGTCTTTTCGTGTTTTATTTATCTAACACAGGCAAACCGTTCATGAGTTATGGTGAAATATACTAGTGTGACCGCCTTATTAAGGGGGCCATATTAATCATACATACATTAAGTCTATACGTGATACAAAAAAAAAAAAAAAAAAAAAAAAAATGAAAACAGATTCTTTTAAGCACGTTAAATGTTATATATTCGTTCCATTTCTGTTTAAAAGATAATTTCTTTACAGACCAGTGTAATCGATTTTATTATGTTTAGCCTTTACTGTAGAAACTAACATATATTATAGTAAAAGTCCGGTCAAGTAGAATATATCAGTTTCCTTTTATCTTAAATTACCTTTAAATCTATTTTATTTCTCCTCTGTATGTATTTCAACTGTTGCAATATTAAATTAAAAACTCTATTTAATTAGATGTCTAATTTTTTGCCCTTTGACCCCAAATAACTAAAACTTTTTAATATATCTTTTCCGTTTTTTTTTTTTATTTTCTTTCCCCTTTTCTAGTTGAAGATATGGAAATGCGCTCAACAAATGATTTAATAGCGGCCGCCAATGTTTATGCGCAAGCAGATGATTTTGAGAGACTTAAAGCGGAACGAGAAAAGGAACGTTTGGAAAGACAAAAGCAAAAATTTGCTCGACAAATAAGTGCAACACCGGGTACAGAGAATATGGCTCCTACAATAGTACCCATGGTAGCGGCAGCAATTATACCAAATCCAGCCACAAGCACACAAGATCCCCAGAATGCTGCCCAAACTACAGTGACAGACTCAACACTACCTACAGCAGGGTCAAATAACGATTTATTATCCATAACAGAGCCCGTAACACATTCAACACAAACATTTAATGAAAGCGACTTAAATGAATGATAAAGAATAAAAAAAAAAAAACTAAGTTAAGAATACTATAGGGTACATAACTATGAATAATGTACTGCCCTTTTGTATTATTAGAGTTTAAAAGACAGTTCAGAAAATTTAAATAAATATGTATGTAATATTTATCTGTAAATACGAAGCAAAATGTTTGATACACACTTTTTTTAACCAATAGAATTGGATTAAACAAAAAAAGATTATTCGTATATGAAAAAGACAATTAATTAATCTATTTAATTTTGGTTTTTAAGCTTTACCTTGCAAATAATTTAATTAAAAACATAACTAATTAGAATTAAACAAAAAGAACAAATTATATTTATTAAAAAAAAATATTTGGTGCTTTATTAAAGGACATACAAAATTTAATAATTAGTATTTAATGCATTAATTATAAAATAATTATTATAAGATGCTCACAGAAAATAAATTTAATTGCTGCATAATAATGTTTATTTCTCAAATAGAAAAGTGTAAGGAAAAAGAAAAAACAAGTAAAAAAAAACATTTTTTTGAAAATTTGATATTTTTTTACAATATTTATAAGTATAATTAACTTATTATTAAAATTATTTAAATTATAAATAAACAATTAATTAAAATAACAAGAAAATAAAAGAAAAGAATTGTTTAATTTACAAATTTGTAAAGAAAAGTATAAGATTTAAAAGTAAATAATTGTAAAGATTAATTGTAAAACTCGATTTCGAACCAAAATCGTTTCAAAAGTGATTTTAAAAATATATTTTCTTTATGAAAGAATCCAAAATTCAAAGTATAACGAAAGTCGAATTTTATCGATTACTGCAAAAATATCAGCTATAAAAATGGCGGCAAACCAACTTAGGTAATATAGAATTTCCAGCGGAAATATTTTTATATTTACCGACAGTGAAATTGCCTTACATGGTATAATGTGTATATGGAAGTCAAGGCATTGTAGATGTATTTTCAAAGAAATTAACAATATTTATTGCAACTTCAAATTGATTTCAATACGAACCAGACCACGTAGCTTAAATCCTAACGATGTCCGTCTAGCTGGCTGGCTGGCTGTCCATGTAAATCTTGTGCACAAAGTACAAGTCCCAATTTTGAAGATAATTGAATGAAATTTGGTCCATTGAAATTGGTGATGATCAGTCAATTATTTCACTTAGCCCCATACAAATGTCCTACCGGAATAGGGGTTTAACGATCATAAATGATTTAAATATAGCAATATTTTAATGAAATTCGGTGTAAGTAAGGTTTGTTATAAGTATCAATCTTTGTGCCAAATTTCAAGAAGATCGGTCCATAATTGACTATAGCTCCCATATAAAACCCTCTTCCGAAAATAACTTTAACGTGCATAAATCACATACACATGTTAGTATCAAGTTTATATTTAACATAAATAAGTTTTATATAAGTAGAAATCACAGTGAAAGAATTTTATGAGGATCGCTCCATAATTTGCCATAACTCGCATATAAGCCCACTTTCGGAAATTACCCGAAAATTCATATAAATGTTAGTATATACGTATATTCTGTATTTGTATATTTTATTTTACACTTAGAAAAAGTATTGGTCTACAATTGTCCACATGTCACGAATTTTGATGGACATTCACAATGGTGTTGAGTATTAAATGGTCGTGCTTGACCAACTATATCTTTCTTACTTGTTTTATTTTACATTGTAACGATTTTTTTTAAATTTATGTATTTTTTAATTATTTTGGAGATTTTTAGCAGTTTGATAATTTTTGTAATTTGGTAATTTTTTAGTATACGGATTTCATTAGCGTTTTTATACTTTTTTATTTTATAATTTTTTTATTTTATAACTTTTTCGATTTCCTTTTTATAATTATTGATTTTTGTGACGAATTTTCAATCGATTGACTCTTTTTTTTAATTTAACAATTTTTATATTAATATTTAATTCGACATTTTGATGTTGATTTTTCAATAATTAAGTGATTTATTTAAAGTAAATTTTCATTATTATTATTATTATTATTATTATTATCATTATTTTTTTTTTTTTTTTTTTTTTTTTTTGTCAAAATGCATCACTTCTTTAATTTTGTCGTTATACCCCGTATATTGAACTTTATGACTAATGACAAAACGATAACAAAAGACATTTAAAAAAAAGAAACAATTCTCATGTGTCAAAAAAAATTAATTTTCTTACAACTTTGTCATTGTCACAAAGTTCAGAATACGGATAATAGTCCTAACTTTAAAAGTTTAAATAAAATAAATCATTTATGGAGCAAATTTTATGATTTCGAATAAAAAGTTATCGATAATTTTAAATTATACTAAACAAAAATTACAAACGAAAAGACAAACATTTAAAGAACGATTTTTTGTTGTTGTTTTCTTTTTTGTATTTTTCAATACCAAAATCTTCGGGTGATACAATACAATAGGGTGATCGATTATTGGACTTTTTGGAGAAACCGTTTTCGAATAGTTGGCATTTTGAAAAAATCGGTTGCGGCTTTTGAAATTCTGAAAAAACGGTTAACCGTTTGTAAGAAAATTATTGTCACAAAAAATTTAAGACTTTCACTACAATAGTTCCATTAAAATCAATATTTACTTTATATGGGCGCAACTATTCCAACAAGACCGCTATTTTCATATAAACTATAAAACTTCATAAGAAAATTATTCTCATCAAATCTTAAGAATTCCTCTCCAGCAGTTCTTTAGATATTCAACAATTAGGATTTATTTTGTTGGGGGCTACCACTGCCCTCCGACTTGACCGCATTTTCTTTTCAGGGATGAGAGCAGGGCTATCACTTTCGCTATGATACTTCATAAGAAAATTATTTCCACCAAATCTGAAGAAATCCTCTGCAGTAGTCCTTTACATATCCAATAATTAAAATTTACTTTGTATGGGGGCTACCAATACCCTTAGACATGTTCGCTCAATATTCATCTCAATTATGTATATTGGCAAAAGAATTATTGGTAAAAGAATTAAGACTTTAACAGCTACATTTCTTCAGATATGTATTAATTATTGTATGGGGACTATCTCTTCCAAAGTGTTAGTGTTAGTTATTTATCCGTTTCTGACAATTTTAAAAATCTTGCCATAGATTTGTTATAGCATATTTTTGCATATTTTAGTCTTAACAGCCAACATATTATATGTAGGAACAAATCAATATTATTAACACAGTTGAAATTAAAATACATATTTTTAATGTTGATAATGTTCGCTGAATAAACTTTTTTTGTTTTGGATTTTTTTTATAATTTTTAATTTTTATTTAATTGTTCACAAAATTGTAAAAATGATAAAGAAATAAGGCTTATTATATATTTTTAAATTATGATATTAACAAATATATTACTAGTAAAAATCGATTAATTTTTCTAAATATAAATTTTTAAAGTGCTATATTTTTGTTATTTAATGAGCTAAGGTTATGATATGGAGATCATATGAAAGCTTGATATGTTCTGGAAATTATTTGATGTATACGAGAGTACCGTTATATCGATATATTTTTGAGATAAGGGTAATTTTGTAAAACTAGTCAAAATAAAAGGTAATAAAATATCATATTGTCTCACCATGGTTTAATAATTTGACCCATTTTATATATCAGCCGAAAGGTCTGCTCAAGACATTCTCAATGATGTCCATATTGTTCATTTTCATTAAAGCAGAAAGGAGAAATTTCCGTTTTTACACCATAACCTAAAGTACCTATTACTCGTAAACTAAAAGCGAGCGGGCAAAATTTTTTAGGAATAAAAATGCTACTGAATCATTATTAATAATTTTGAATCAAGAATCAAGTGTGCTGGTAATATCGATTTAAGCCATTATACCATAAAATAGTTTTTAATTTTCTTCAATTAACTCTTTCCCCATTTTTTAAATTCCCTACAACAAATTTTCCCATTTCTAAAAACAATTAACTTCAACGTTGCCATCTTAACACAAAGTTTTAATTTTGTTTAGTTTTCTTTTTACACACTTTTCGTAACATCTTTGTTTACATTTTTGTTGCTGCTGTCATAACAAATCACCCAGCCACAGTTGTGGTGACGAATTGGTATCGTCATATTTACATTTTCTTTATTTTGTACAATAAATAATTTAAATGGCTACAAATTACGATAATGACAGCTACTGGAATCGTTCCGCCAGCAAAGCTTTCAACTTTGATGAAGATGCTGATGACGATGTGGAATTTAAAAGTGTGGCAGCCGGATATATATTATCAACAGATTTTGGTGGCATACTAAATGATGACACCATTTCGGAGGCAAGTTTTGATAATAGTGCTGCAAGTAGTGCCTTAAATTTGTCTATAAAATCTTTGCTATCAGATGAAGCTTTAAAGTGTATCTTAGATGAACAATCCATGGATGATCGTTTGATACCCAAGGGCATGAGTGCAGAGGAAGAATTGAAATTGTTAAGAAGACAAATACAAAATACCTTGTACACTCCCTCGCCGTCAACAACAGCGCAAAAGTTGTTAAGTGGTAAGAAAATTGTTAATAAATTTTATTTTTAAATTTAATTGAAATATAAACTTTCTTTGCTTCTAGGTATTATGGTCAATTTTGAAGTGTTCAAATCTTTACATGACAAACAACAACTTTTAGAAGCTGTCTTAAATATGGGTGCTGCAGGAGATGCTATCATAAGTGTGGTTTTATTTTTAGAAAGATCTTTAAATAGAAAAGATTTCATAAGTTTACTCTCTACAAGACCTAAAGCTTTGCAACATTATTTAGCTTTTCTTAAGCAACAGCAACCTCAAGAAGCCGTTGCTTTACTAAAAGATTTAGGTAAATCCCAAGATTCTTTATTACTACTTTACAAAGATATTTATCAATCGACTACAATAAAAGAACGTAAAGAAAAATTGCAAAAAATAATGGAAAATTATCCCGCTATTTGTCCTCTTTATCCCCAAATAATACATGCCAATATGAAACTTCTTAACATAGTGGAAACCGAACGTAATGCTCTTAACAATATGATAGATGTTGATTCTAGTCCTATAGAAGTTTTACATGCTTGCTGTGCGAAATACAACAATTGGAAGGAACAAGACATGTTAAAATCTACATCTCCCTATCGTTTTTCTGCTGATTTACAAATCTCCGCCGGGCAATTTGAATGGTGTGCTTTAAATGAACGTACACGAGCTCAGGCTTATGTTGATCTACCTCATATTTTCGAACATATACCTACCTGGCATCCCATGAAACAAAAGCAATTTCATATTAGTTTCTCTTTGGAAATGGCCATTTTGCGTTTGTTTGAATTACAAGCTCCGGCCAACATACTTTATTTGTTCCTCTCCCGTCTCTCTAATAACAATGACAAGTTGTCTTTGGCTAGGAAAGTAAAATGTGTTAAGGCTGAAATAGATGCTCTGGTGGGTTTAAAAGATATAGTACAGTTAACGGCTTTAAGGGATTCGCTGCCCGAACGGTCTGAAGAACAATTCTATTGTGACAACGCTTTGAAAACAGCACAAACCAAAAGATGGACAACGGATAATATTAAATTAAAATTGAATAATAATCTTAATTAAAAAAAGTTTTTTTAATGTTTTGAAAATTCAATAATTATTTTTAAGTTTTTGTTATAAAAAATCGCTTGAATTTTTAAAATCTCAATAAAATAAGAATTTAAGCAAAAGTATTATTTTAAATGTTTAACCTCGCAATTGAGATTGCGAGGTTATGTTTATGTAATTTTTAAAGAAGAATTAAGAAATAACAATATTTTCTATGAATTGAAAATGTTAAAAAAAGGTGGTATTTACTTTGATTGTTAGGCCGCCAATCGATGAATGTATAGTGATTTTTATTATTGTAATTCACTTCAATTAAAAATTGTATACCACACACTTTATTTTATTTTTATATAAACAATACCATTATACTAATTTAAGTAAAATAAAACTTAAAACGATATTAACTAAACAGTTCCTTATATTGTCGGCGATATAATCATCTTTTTTAGAATTGCCAACTTTTAAAGGCACCTACGGCAAATTCGGTTGATAGAAACAATACTTTTTTTACTTTTTTAAATACTAACGAGCTTATTATTTGATTTATGGATAATCAAATGTGATAATTTTTGCTTATTATAATTTAATTTTTATTTTTTTTAACTTTAATAGCACACACTTTAATTTGAGCAACTTGCTTCTTAAACATTTAAATGATTTTCATATTTGTTTTAGAATTTTCATTAACTAATTTATTTATTATATAATTAATTATAGAATTTACACATCTTTTTTCAATTCACTAATTTTTCTTAAATTTAAACACCCATATTATTATTTTGTAATATGTATTAAGAAAGCATTTGGCTTGTTGCATTTTGTTCTAAAAACCGCGAACTGATTTGACACTAGAGCTAAAACAGAGTTGTTTAGTTTCTTATATGAGTAACACAAAAACACGGCAGCAAAAGGAAACGGATAAAAAATAAAATTTTGTTCCCGAAATATTTTAAAAATAAAATGTAATTTTTTCGCTAAAATTCTTTTATTATGTTCAGATTTATAAAAAATTATTTTTATATTTTTATGAATAAATTTCTTCTTATAAAAAATTTTCTTCTTATAGAAAATCTCCGATAAAACGAAAATTTAGAGAAAATCCCGGTAAGAAGAAAATTCTGGAAAAATATCCGATAAGAAGAAAATTTAGGGAAAATTTCTGCTAAGAAAAAAATTTAGGAAGAAATTCCGATAAGGTGCAAATTTCTGATGAGACAATTTATCGAAAACATTCTATAAAAAGTAAATTTTTCGAACATTTTCTATAAAAATTAAAATTAGAAAGTGATCTATAAAATTTTTTTCGAAAAAAAATATCAATCATTTTCTATAAAAAGAAAATTTATTAAACATTTTCTATAAAAAGGAAATTATAAATTTTTTTCTATAAGAAGAAAATTATAAAATATTTTCTATTAAAAAATAGCGAAAATTTTCTATAAAAAGAACAACAAAAATTTTTAATAAAACTTGAAAAAGAATATTTTCTATAAAAAGAAAATATTTCGTAAATTTTCCAAAAAAAAAAAAAAAAAAAAACAGATAAAAATTTTAATATAAAAGATTTAACAAAAACGTTGTTAAAAACTACATATTTTATGATAAACTATAAAACCCACGATGAATATAATGTGATTCTTATTATAATTCACTTCAGTTAAAAATTGTATACCTCACACTTTATTTTATTTTTATATAAACAATACCATTATTATATGTTGAATTAATTTAAGTAAAATAAAACTTAAAGCGATATTAACTAAATAGTTCCTTATATTGTCTATTCCCAAATAAGAGTTTAAATCCCCACTTTTGACACAAATCCATTCATCTGACAACTCTGAATGTTATGGAAGTACTTCGTTTTGCATAATTGACCAAAAAGAACAATTTTGGGATATAAGTGTAGCATCTTTTAATTTAATGTCCAATGACCATCGTGACAATTATCCAAAGTTATTAGTCAATTATTTATTTTCAAAATAATTGTTAATTAATTATCCGATGTCAAAATTCCAAAATTCGCCAATTCCAAAATTGCCAAAATTCGCTACCTTCCATCAAATTCCGAGGTTGAACCATTTTTTCGCCGGAGTAATATTTATTTATTTATATTTAAAGAAATCCTATTCAAAAATGAGTACAATTTATTTTCTTTTCGTTATTCTTCATGTTATTTAAAGAGTTGTCGTTTAACATAGTAATAAACAGGACTGCCTTTCTACTTCATCCGTTTCCTTTTACGACTCTGTTTTCTGTCATTCTTAAAAAAACTAGGCAGCACCGTTTGAGTTTAGTGTCAAATTATTTCGCGGTTTTTTCATGGAAATTGCAAACTAGTAAAGATTTTTAAAATTAATAATAATATATATATAAAATATAATGTAAATATAAAATATAAAGTGTAAATTGTTTGTTTAATATGTTAGTTATAAAAAATTTGTGTGAATAAATTTAGAAAAATCGGTAGCAATTTAAAGTGTCAAGTGTGTTTAAAAATTAATAACAAATGATGAAAATCTAATAAGAAAATATGGAAAAATAAAAGTAATTATGTTTGATTGCTAAAATATGTAATGGTCTTTTAATATTAAATGAAAATAAATAACTTGATGAAGTTGTTGCC
Organism: Protocalliphora azurea; assembly: GCA_932274085.1. NCBI lineage: Eukaryota > Metazoa > Arthropoda > Insecta > Diptera > Calliphoridae > Protocalliphora > Protocalliphora azurea. The sequence continues at coordinate 202,029,402 of OW026519.1, read as the reverse complement.
AAAAGTGCCTTAACAATGTTAGAACATCGGGTAAGGTTTGTGCAAAAATAGCCGTAATAATTAAGGGTATAAAGATCGTGTTAAGTTTATTTCAAAAATATATATAAATAAGTAATAGCGCATTTAAATTAAAATAAAATGAATTGTTTATAAGTTCTAGTCAATTTTAATACGATACAAAAATAAATTTACTAAATATCTTCCTTCATTTATTGCCCTTCTATTAGTCAATTCCAATTTGTATGAAAAATAAATATATTTGCCTTTTAAATTGAAATTCGTCAAATATTTAGGCCCCCTTATAGAGAAAACTTACTTCTAAAATTTTACACTAATCAAAAACATTTACAAATATAAAATAAATATTTGGTTTTACTTTCATTCATAGCCACTGTACCTGATCGAGTACAGCTTAATTACCGACTGTTTTTAAGAAGTTTAAAGAGCAGCGATATTTTTTACGTTTTTCGCTTTAATAGTTTAGAAATACTCATTTATAATACACAATTTTTCGGATATATTGAATACAAATGTCATAAATTTTACTGCGAATTTTTACTGTAAAGCGAAAAAATCAAAACACGTCATTTGGTAATTTTTTTCATTTTTCCCAATTTATTAAATAAAAGTCTTGCAGAAATATGAATATTGTGACGGCTTTTAATGGGTTAATTAAATTTAATTTAAAAAATAAAACTCATTTTTTTATTATTATGTTAGTATACAAAAAAATTAAGTAATTTATTTTATTACTTTGTTTGTTTTTTATTTATTTATTATTATTATTATTGTTGTGTAATCATTTTGAAGTCAATTACTTAAATATTTATTGATTATATATAATTAATATTTAATAATTTATTTATAAAACTTGTAAACATTTAAAGCATTTTATCAATTTATATTTTTTATGTTTTTTTTTTTAATTTATTTATTTTTTAATATTAATTTAAATATATATTTTCAATAGTGCACAATAAAGGTATTATTGCAAAAAATAATTTAATTAAAGTAAAAAAAATAATTATAAGTAGTCATTTTTATTTTTGGTTTTAGTTTTATATATTAGTTAATAGCCAGAGTCATAAGGGAAAACAAATACTAATTAATATGAAGAAAATTTTTATTATTTTTGTTTTTAACAAATTAATCACCATTTATTTTTTGATTATGACTTCGACTGTTTTTTATTATTTTTTTAATACTAGTTTTTTTTTTTTTTAATTATAATCTATTAACAAATTTATTTTTTATTAATAATGTTTGTGTTTTTTTTATTTGAATATGAATTTTGTTTAGTAATTTTTATTTTTTGTTGTTGAAGTTAGCAATTAATTTATTTCAAAATTTTAGTTACAAAATTTTAAAATTCGTTATTAAAAAAAATTTAGAATTTGTTGTAAAATTATTATTTCTAGAACTGGTGTAATCAGAACCACTTCAGATTCTTTAGTAATATCTTTAGGACTAGTGACCTCGCATCAAATTATGGTACTCAGGGAGTAGAACTATATTGTGATTCTAAATTGGGTTTAAAGAATGTTTTTGAGCAGAAACCAAAAATAATTATTATTTGTGTAATTTTGGATCAAAAAAATTAATATGAATGAAATTAGTTAAAAATATCCTCAGTATACCATTGCATTTGCTATTACGCTATTTTGTATAATAAACTTTTGTTTTTGATTTTTATTTTATTTCTTAGAAATAAAAATTATTTCTGATTTTCATTTAATGATAATTTTTTTTAAATAAAACTCAAGTTGTGATTTTATTACTTTTTCTCACAAGAAATAAAAATCATAAAATGATTTTTAAGTTGGGGGCATTCGCAAAATTTCAGTTAGAAAGAGATTTTCAAGGAATATCTGAAGTTTTAGTAGAATTAAGTAAAATAAGTCTAAAATGATAAAAGGAAAGATATTAAGGACAGGCAGTTAATGTAAACAATATTTTCTAGTTGCACGAATTAGAATTTTTAACTGATAATTAAATATTTTGCTTCAAATTAACTTTCATGCCATCTATGCACACATATTTTAATAGATTTATATAAATAATAAATGTTATCAAGATACCACAGAAATCGTGTAATGGTCGAATTTGATTAAAAAACCTCGCCCAAATATTAATAAAACATCTATTTCCTACACATTTTAATGCAAATTTGAATACATGATATTTATATTGTTTAAAAACAAAAATAAAAATCTTAAAATATTTTTCTTTTCATTTGAAAACATAAAACTCATTATTTGATTTTTATTTTTCATTTATATTTTAAAACTCACAAACTAATTTTTATTTTTGATTTTTATTTAAGAAAATCAAAAGTATTTTTTTTTTTTTTTTTGTGATAAAATAAAAATCAAAACGAATTTTTATTTTTCAAACAATAAAATAAAAATCAAAAACAACAATTAAAATTTGATTAATTTTTTTAAACTTGTAACACTTATGGTCTCTGCTTTTGAGCAATAATGCTTAATAACTAGTTCTGCATTACTTAAACATCACTTCTATGAACAATAATTCTTGGAAGAACAATTAAAAAATAAAAACTTTTAAAAAATTAAATTGATTTAAAAAAATGAGCTTTAGTAAATGGTTCATTAGAATAACTGATTTTAATAACTGATTCTAGAACCGTTCCTTAATGCTTCTATAGAAATAGTTTTGAATATAACAAATTCGAACAAAAATTATTTATTAAAGAACTAGTTCTTAAACCATTCCATAGAATGGGTACTGGCTAGGTAATACTTTCAGAGAAGTAGTTCTGGGGAAGACAATTTCGAACAAAAATCATTGATTACAATACCAAAGTAGTTGTAGAACTAATACAGTTTTTCTTGAAAATATAAATTTTTTACTGCAAATTTTAAAAAATTTAAAAATTAAGTATAATTTCAGATTGTCTGTTTTAGTGTTTTTGTCATTATATACATTACAACGACCATGACTTAATGTCCATTAATTAAAGCTTTTTCTAAATTTTATGATTGGTCGTCTTTTTTCGAAAAATGTTAAACTTTGGCGTCATTTCTTTATTTCAATTTGCTTTTTTATTTTGAAAAGAAATTCCACTTCAAGAAGATAAAGATGCGGTCGAAATTTCAATAGAATTAAAATCGGAATTTCGATCGATATCGTATGTCATAATTTGCGACCCTGATTTGTATATATGTTGAAAGTTTGTTTTTTAGATTCCTACCTAAGATTTATTTTTAATTAAAAATTAAGTTCTTCGAAAATATAATGCCGTTTTCTTGATAGCAAAAATTTTTTGCCCATAAATTACCTTTAAAAAAGGCAATAATTTTAAATATTTCCCCCTTAGAGAGGGGACCATATATTTTCTTTTCATACAATATTATCACACGAACATCTTAAGAAAGAACTTTTAAAATTAAAAAACAAAAAAATTAATCAAATTCTTGTCTAAATCATTAAAAATTAAATCACATCAACTTTATTAAAGGAAAATGTATTTTCTTTTCCTCAAATTTTTTCACAGGAACAGAATAATCTATTTTGGTGTTATTTCCATCGTAAAGAAACTTTTTAAATTTAAGAGGGAAAAATTAAAAAAAAAATGCCCTAAAACTTTGCAAAATGCTTGTATAAAAATTAATTAATCTAAAAATTAAAAGTGTAAAAAAAATTAAAAATAAACATCTTTTAAATTTAACTTATTTATACAATTTACATAAAGAAATAAAATAGTGAAATGTTTCACTTTTACCCATGAATTGCATTTTTGAAAAAAGGCAACTGCTTTAAAATATTTCCACTTTAAAAAGGGAAAATGAATTATCTATTCCACGAATATTATCACAGGAACAGAATAATTTATTTTTGTTTTATGTGTACAAAAAGTCTATCAAAAATTGAATTAAAAAATATTGCCCTATAACAAGGCAAAAATTTTTTTATGAAAACTGGGAACAAATTTCTTAATGAAAGTTTTAAAAATCTTGAAAATGTATTTGAATTACAACAAATTTCTTAATAAAATTAATATAAAATCTAATTTCAAATAAAAAGGAATACAAATCATAAATCAATGTTTTTTCTAATTTATTGATAAAAAGGCAACGTTTTGCACATAATTTCCCTTGCTTTAAAATATTTCAACGTTAAAAAGGAAAATGCGTTGAAAAGCTCGACAACAAACTTAAAAATTTTAAAATTTAAGAAGGCATCACTTAAGAAATGTTGTTATAGGGCAGCATTTTTAAAGTAAAACATTTCTTTATAAAAGTCTTCAAAATTTGCGTGAATTTTCTTAACAAAATAAATTAATAAAATTAATAAAAAATCCAATTTAAAATTAGAAAAAGATTAATAAACTTGTTTTCTCAATCATTAAAAATAGAAACCAAAAGTGTTAAACTTTGGCAATTTAAATTAAAAAAATCTAATTATTTTCTAAACTATTAAAAATCCTAATAATTTCATAAAATTTTCAAATTAAAATTAAAGCTATAAATAAAAAACGAAATTCTTTAAATCTGTATTTAATAATTTACTTGAAATATTTGGTTTGAAAACCATTTCTCTTTTACACTATATAAAAACAATGACCAGCAAAGGATCAATTATTTATGAAATAAAACTAAAAACAAACAATAGTATCTATAATGAAAAAATAATAAAAATAACACTAACAATAAAAAAAGAATAAAGTAAAGAAAAAATAATAATAATAAAATACACACATACAAATTTACAAAAAGAAAAAAAAAAATGAAAAAAAAAATCAAAATTAAAATGAGTTCAAAGTGAAAATATTTTTTAAAATATTAAAACTAATTTACAACAAGCAAAATAATCTTTTAAAACAAATCAAAATTTTTTCCAGCAATTTTTTCTATAAAATAATTTGCTAAAGAATAAGAAAATTAATTTTTGTTTAAGAATTACAAAACTTAAGCAGACGCTGGCAAATAATCGTTTTAAATTTAACACTTAACATTTCAAATATCACATCAGTGTCTTCTAATTTGTGTGTTGCATGTAAATGTTGCTGATTCTGATGATTATGATCTTCTTCGGCTTGAAATTGTTGCTGCTGTTGTTGTTGATTATAGAAATTATAATTTGTTTCACCTTCTGTTCTTGCTATAAGAGTCTTAAATTTCTCATTGAGATTCTGTTCCAGATCGGTATTGTTATTGTTAAAATATAAAACATAGGCCAACTCTAAGAGATAATAATCTAAATCGGCTAAAAAGAAACGTTCACATTCCGCTAAATCGTATTGAAGATTAATAAAATGACTGAGCAAATAGTAAATAAGAAATCTTAAATCGGCACGTCTTAGTGGCACATAGCCGGTATCTTTGGAAAAATATTCAAATATTTTCAAAGCACACAAGGGACTTTTGCTGCTTTGCAGGCATAAGGTAAAGGCATCCACATATTTGAAGTTTAACATTAAAGTACGTATGCGATATTCTAAACGATTTTTAGAAAATTCTCTTACTTTGTCGGGACTATAGAGGCCATGGAATATATACAGGCAATAGTGTATGTAATTGCAAAGATTTTGTAGTTCTTCACTGTCTGGAGTATCAACTTCTGCGCTATTTCTGTTTTGATCAATATTAATAGCAATACCTTCTGCTGTATTATGGGCTACTGCTGTTGTATTTTGCGCTGGAAAGTCTAAGCCATTGTCATGACCATTGTCATCGGTTAAACTGCCATTATCAATATCTACATTTTGCAAGCGGGCATAACTTTGTTCATCGGGTGTACATTCATACGAACTGTTAGTAGTTTGTAGCTGGTTTTGATCTAGCAAATTGTCACCCAGTAGAGGTGTATTCAGCGATAATTGCAGTGATGAGGCATCATTTTGACTTAGGTTTTCAAGGGAGGAAATCATATCATCTGATTCTTGGCCCGTTACTATATTTGCCGAACTATCACCTTGTGTAGTTGATTTGTATTCATGTGGTGAGGGTGATGGCCTGTCGTTTATATCATCAAATTGTTCAAAATCAATGTCAGCTTCTTGTAGAAAGTAATATTTATAACGTGGTATGGACTTGAGATAACGTATCGGTTCGCTGTCTAAACGTATGCGAGGTCTGGGTAAATTGATTTCTACTGGTATTTCTATGCACTGGCTTTCAAAGCGCATTAAACGCTTAGTGGTGGGTAAACAAACAACACGTTGTTTCATTTTATCAATACAGGCTCCCAAATCACGACCGCACTAAAAAAGTAATAAGAAACAAAATTAAAGAAAAATTGCTTTAACAAATTTCCTCTAAAATGTTCTCCACCTGTCCATTAGAATTGCCACCAAAGGCCTTAACAACATAATCCGTTGTCATGACTAGAGTAAAATCAGCACCACAGTCGACATACATGGGACGATCAATATTATCTAAAGGTGAAGGTTTACTAACAGCCCGGCGTTCTTTATCTTCAGTACCCAATTGATGTTCCAAATTTTTGCCCCAAGTATACAAAGTGCATGAAGAGGAGATCAGAGCAAAGTGGAAAAGACCACTAGAAACCTAAAAAAAATCATTCCAAACATCTGATATAACCCTTTAGTAAATTTAAAAAGACCAAATACCTGTAATATTTGTCCTGCAACTTCGGAGGTATCCACTAAATGTGGTGACATATGTTCACAAGGATCTATATCCGCTGTTTGTGGCTGTTGCACAGACGTTGCTGGAGCGGCAGGTACATTTGTGTTAGATGTTGTGGCTGTTGTTGTATATTTATTTTCTACATTATCTTCTACTGTAGCTCCTAGAGGATTAGTTTTTAAAATAGGCACTTCACCTACTGCCTCATCATCGATAATAATATTTGCTGTAGCATCATCGGTGACAATAACATTTTCATCTAAAGGTAGAGAAACATTATCTGAAACTATTGCCGCCACACCGGAAATAATTTCATCTTTAGCTATACTAGTTGCAACATCCTTGTCTTCAGCTTTTATTACATCCAGGCTGGGTGTGGTAATTGTCAAAGTGGGGACCGTGGTAGCAGAGTCAGTAGTCGATATTTCCGCTTCAATGGAGCTAGAGGATGGAGCTGGCGTCACATTAATAGCAGCCTCAAAACGACGACTCATTTCACGTCGCTGATGTTCTTCGATTTTTTGTTTGGCATTAGCTCTTCTTTTGATTTGATTGGCCAAGCGTAAAGCTTGGGGTGATGAACCCCACGTATACATACGTTCATTTTCATCTACAGCTATCTGTTTAAGTATAAAAAGGAAAGATGTTTAGTAAAAAAATTTTGAAATTCTTTATTGAGAACAATAAGATATTGCTTTATAAGTTTTTATGATGGCTGGATGGAAATTACTATAAAAAATTAACTAATTAAAAAACTTTGAAGATATACTTACATTTGTGAAGAATTTTGTATGAATCAGTCTTATTCTCACTGTGCCAATCTCTAGTCTTTGAGGTAATAAATATTTTACTTGGCCAGCACAATGTAATTCATCATCGGGTGGTCTATTGCTAATACTATTGTTATTCTCTGAAGAGCCTTCGCTTTTAGCTGAACCCAAACCCAGCTGGCCAAAATGATTAGAACCGAATACATATAATTCGGTGGTTTTTGGAATAGAGCCTTCACACAACACTAAACTATGGGCATGGCCCAAAGAAACTTGTAGGATTTTCTGAGAACAATATTAAAATTTGTAAGAAATTTAATTTAAAATTATAAAAAAAAAATACCTTATATTGAAAAAATGATACCACTTTCGGTTCGGCCACATTTTCTGTATTGCCATGTCCTAATTGACCATAAACACCCCAGCTATATAATAATTTTACAATTAAATAATTTTATTTTAAATATAGTTAAAACAAATTTAAATTTCAACATACCCCCAGGTATAAAGTAAACCATCTGCTACCACTGCGTTATGATATTGTCCAGCCTCTAGTATGGTGATATTTTTACCATCAAATTGTTTAACCAGCATGGGTTGTAAAGTCATTTGCATTTGTTTTCCAATACCCAACTGGCATAAATTATTATTACCCAAAGTATACAGCTAAATTAAAAACAGATTGATTAAGAAGTTTTCTTAAAATAAATTAGCAATTGTACAACTTACTCCATTATTTGTAAGAACTAAGGTGTGCTGACGTCCACATTTAACTGCATGTACCTCTAAATTAAGTTGGGATAATAAATCTAAACTTTTTACAGCATAAGGAGGTTCAGGAGTATCTAGAAAAACAAAAAACATTTTATTTTTGTATTAAATATAAATTTAACGTTTTCTATTCTGAATAAAAATTTTACCTTGTTACTGGGTAACATTGGTATTTATTCTTGAAAACGCGTCGAAGAAGTGAAATTTTCCAGTAAAACAAAGTTTAAAAAATTGTTTTTGTTTACTATATATTTTTAAAAATTTACATTTTACATTTTAGAAATGTACGGTAAACAAAAACAATTTTTTAAACTTTGTTTTTATTTTAATGGAAATTTTCACTTCTTCGACGCGTTTTCAAGAAAAGACACCATTATTTAAAGATGCCTTCCCTCATTACATTTTTATGATTACACTTTATGATTTAATTGAGGAAAATCGTATTTTTGATGATATTTAGAATTTTTAAGGATATTTCGAGTTTTTGGTAATATTTTAATTTTTTTTGTGAAATTTCTAATTTTTATTTTTAGCGAAATTTCAAATTTTTTGTGAAATTTCGAATTTTTAGTAAAATCTAGATTTTTAATAATTATAAAATTTGTGAAATTTAGAAATTTTAATGACATTTTGAATTTTTGAAAATTTCGTATTTCTGGTGATATTGCTAATTTTTTGTGAAATTTTTATTTTTTAGTAAATTTTTAATTTTTAGAGAAATTTTGTTTTTTTTGTGTATTTTCTGATTTTAGGTAAAATTTTAACTTTTATTGAAATTTAGAATTTTTTGAAATTTTCAGTTTTTTATAAAATATGGTCATTTTTAGGAAATTTTCATAATTGGTGGAACATAAATTTTAAAACACTAAAATTTAAACATCCGACCCAATTACACTATTACATTTTTTTAGAATAGAACACAATACCCTCAGAATAAAAGGCAAAATTTTAGTCAGAAAAGAAACCGACATTAATTAATTAATTAAAACTTACCCGAAGATTTATTAACACTATAATTGCAAGGCACACCATTAGATCCCCAAAAGTAGGCTACACCATCCACTACACAGGCGCAGTGGGCACAGCCAGCCGATATTGGTTTAAAACGCGAGGTTTCGATGGCAAATTGATTGTCTTCATAAGTTAAACGAAACGTGTTGAGGGCATTCAATACCCGATCACATTTTGAGCGCTGAGATTCCAAGTGTATGAGTACAGCCAAATATGTTTCAATGAGATTTTTACAAAATTCCAGCAAATATGTGTTATTGTCATTCGATTGAGATGATGATGAGGTATGTGAAATAATGGGTCTTAAAGTAGCCGAAAAGGGATTTAATTGTTGTTCCAAACGCTAGAAAAATAAGTTTTCTAATAAATATTTCATGTAATTTTTCTTTAATATTTACCTTTAAAACACTTGGCCGAATTTGTGGTAATTTCTCTTGTATAAAATTAAAATAATCCACAGCTATGCTGGGTAAATATGTTATGGTTTCCGTAAACATAGAATCACTTAAATTGTAAAGACACACATTGAGCTCTGTATACCAACCTAAGAACAAAATAGTTGTCAATTCTATTTTAAATGAAAGGACAATTAAAACATTTACCAAATTCCTGGCCTACAACACTATTTAAAGCCAAAAAGGTATCAATACAAACACCTCGTACCTTGGCCAATAAAAGAGCTGCAGAAAATAGGCCACTTTGGCATAAAACTATGCTGGTCATGTTGGTATGATATTTGCCATTAGTAACCAGGAAATTCCTAAAATTAACAAAATGTAAAACAAAATATTTTATGTTTTATTTGAGTTAAATTACCAAAGAGGTATATAATTCTTATCATTGACCGCCTTCTCCGCCAATGTTATTAGCAATAAATTTGCCAAATGAAATTGAGAAGAGGGTGACATTTGCAGTTGACTTAAGGATTCATCTATACCATAGGTGTAATCACCACAAGGCAAACCTTCGTTTACAATTACACCTTTACCTTCTGGAGCATATTCCGCTGGTGTGGGCGGCAATATTACTCGTACATCTTCTGAGTGCCTATAGGTGATATCGGGCAAGAGTGTCTTTATGATGGGATGACAAAAATATTTTGATTTAAGAACATGAGTAAGTTTTAAAGCCATGGCACAAAGATGCATTAAAGCTGTGGTCTGACCAAACATAGCCAATTTAAGTGCCGTACGTATGGGTTTTATGCGTGCCGTATTATAAGTGAGCAAAGCTTGTGTGACTTTTTTACGTCGCAATAGATAATCACCCGCAAATTCAATGCAAGCCTCGTACGTGAGATCAAAAGTATTGCAAAAGTCTCGACACTGTGTCCACTCACCAGCCAGGGCGGAGTCGAGGAAAATGGCAAAAGGTTCTTTTCTGCAGGAAAATAATAATAATAATAATAAAAAATACATGAATAAAAAAAGTCTAAAAACTTGAGGACATTTGTATGATATTGTGTAATATTTTTAGAAAATCTCAGGTGTTGGAGATATTTTTGCACTTACTTTAGTTGTATATAATAGACATTTTTATTGGTCACTACATAACAGGGATCATAATTGATTTTGGGAAATTCATTTTGCATTATTTCCATCTGCCTTAGAGAATATTCTTCTTGCACATTAGCCGTTTCATAAAATTTCACATAATCCATGGGTGATTTAATGTCTTTGTGTTCGAATGCTTTAGTTTTCTCATCTTTTGATATGACTTCATTAACATTTAAAACTGGACGGTAAGTGGCCATTTGGTATAAACTTAAAACCGTTTCATTCTCAAAACGAAACAAACCCAATTGAGAAGCTGAATTGAATTTCTAAAATATTAAAATAATATAGAGAAAATTCATATTAAAAATATAAACTAAAATTTACATCTTCATTTCCGGTAAGTAAAGAAGCCATAGCACTGCTTATAACACCCACAGCATTTATAGAATTACTGGGTGACAAACAGTCACGACTATATTGTTCGGTAGTAGTGGTCGAGGCGGCACTAGTATCAACTGGACTTTCAACTTGAGCTGACTCGTGTAAAATTTTAATGTCACTGTCACTATCTGCTGCATTTTCACCACTACTTCCACTATTTTTATTGAGATCATTTGAGGATTTGTTAACATCGGCATATTTTTCTTGTTTTTCTATATCCATATCACGATTTTCTTTATCGGTATTTTGATTTATCATCACTTCACATTCTTTTTGCAAACCACTACAACTACCCGCCGGAGAATTATTATAATAATCAACATATTGTATGGAGTATAAAATATTTGAACTTATTAAAATATCCACACAATCGGGAGGGATTTTATAAAGAAACAAAGGTTTCAAATGTATATCTATGCTATGCACAGTAAAGCTGTTCGATTGGCTGTGTAAAGCACTTAACAAATAAGTACTCCGTAAGTTTTGTATGGTATAAAAGGAACCCACAGAATTGGCCAGCAATTCCGGTGTCAAGGAAGGTGAATCCACAATAGCAAATGAGGAACTCAAAGAATTATCTGGCATATCTGTAATAAAGTAAAATAATACAAAAATTAAATTTTACTGTAAACTATTTTTCTAGTGATGTATTTAACTTTTAACAAAATGTTTTAATGCTTTCCCAACTTATTTAAAGTGGCTGCTATTAAATAAACTAATTTGAATATAATTTTAGCTTTGTTTTGTTATATTATATGAGATGCTTTTGGTTTGTAATTCTCTAACGATTTTTTTCGATACTAGTTTTTTGTTTGCAAAAAACTCACCAAATTTTGTTCTCATTCTATATAAAAATATCATAAAACATTTAAAATCTTATTTTTTTTAAATTTTTTTATAGAATAGAAAGAAAAAGTAGAAAAGTAAAAATGCAAAAGAAAGAATCTATATAGTAACATAAATATTAGGAAATTTACTGGTGTATATCATCAACATTTTGGAGATGGTATGTGCTTTGGGAAATAGTCTGATTTTTTCTTTTTACGTCTGTGGTAGAAATGTGGAATATTATTTAACATTTGGATTGTTTTGAATGTATTTTTTACAAATTATTACCTTGCTTATTTGTTTAACTTTGGTTTATTTTACTTATTATTTATTTAAATATATACATATGTTGTTTATAAACTAAGTTTTTGTAAGCTAGATTAGACTTAAAGAATGTTCATTATGGGTATATTTTTTCGATAAATAACGATTAGTCTATACTATACTGATTTCAGAAATCATTGTTTATACCATTTGAAATAAAAATCTTCCAACCGAATATAATTTCTAAAATTCTTCAGGAATTTTTTTGTTCGAAAATTTTTGTGTTTTAACCAGAGACCGGATTTTAATACTGAAAAAAAAACTTCTTATTTCAATCGAAAAACAATATTCTTTGGAATTAAAAAAAATAATAAAAATTCACCATAAATTTTTTTATTTTCATCCAGTTAGATTTTTTTTTTCATTTTAATTGAAATAAAAAATATAAATAATATTTTAAATCAATTTTGCTACACTTTTTTTATTTTTTTGTTGATTTTTTTTTATTAATTGGGGAATCAGTAATTTAGAACTAATGATTTTAGAACAAGTTCTAAAATTTTTCCTGGGTTATGATATTTATTATAAAAATTGAAAATTATTTTCAACTTTTTTCATCGGATGTAAAAAAATCTAAACAAAAATAATTTTATTAAATATAAAAATGTCAGAGATCAAAAATAATTATTATTTGTGTAATTTTGGATCCAAAAAAATCAATATGAAGGAAATTAGTTAAAAATATCCTGAATACACCATGCATTTGCTATAATGATATTTTTTAAACCATTGTGTAATAAACTTTTATTTATGATTTTTACTTTATTTCTCAGAAATAAAAATTACGTTAACGATGAATAAAAAGTCTAAACTTTTGAGTGAAAAGTGGTGATTTTCCGAGCGACTTCAAATTAGAATTTCGAAACTCATAAAAAAGTAACTAGTAACATAAAGTTGTAGCTAGAGAATTCTCAAAATTTCAGTCAAAAGGAGGTTTTCAAGGATTATCTGAAGATTTATTAGAACTAAGTAAAATAAGTTCAAAATAATAGTTTAAAATTTACGTAAAACTATAAATATACGTAAAAGGAGTGATATCAAGGACAATTTAAACTCAAATTAACAAATCCATGTTATCTATGCACAAAATACTTATTTTAAAATATTCATTAGATTTATCAGAATACATCTTTATTTTTAAATATTCATTAGATTTATCTAAATAAATCTTATCGTGATGTCACAGAAACTGAAGTTGATTAAAAAAAACCTCGCCTACATATTAATTAAATATCTATTTCCTATATATTTTAATGCAAATTTGAATTAATGATATTTATGTTGTTTAAAAACCGAAATAAAGTCTTAAAATATTTATTATTATTATTTATTTTAAAACATAAAATTCATTGTTTGATTTTTATTTTTCATTTATATTTTAAAACTCGCAAATTGATTTATATTTTTGATTTTTATTTTAAAAAAATCAAAAGTAATTTTTATTTTTGCATGATAAAATATAAAATCAAAACAAATTTTTATTTTTCAAACAATAAAATAAAAACCAAAAATAACAATTAAAATTTGATTTACTTTTTTTCAATTTATAACACGTATAAACTGAAAACTATTTAAAATATATTCACACATGTACTCGTATAATTTAGAGGTTTTAGTCAGAATAAGTCAGAAATTGTCAGAAAAACAACAAAATACACATAAATTCTTAGTGCGGAAACGCTTTCCTGTAAATTCTGACTAAAACTTGGAAGCTTGACAAAATTTTTCTAAAAAAAAACGCAATTTTTGTTCTCAACGCCTCCGATCTTGATTGATACACATTCATTACGTTATTACAAAATTTGAAGTTCTTCAAAAATTTTAAATTTTGCTGTAGTTGAGTTTTTATTGCGGTTCCTTTTTACCGATTTTTTTTAAATACATGAATACACATATCATCGGACCTATTTATCCAATTTAAACAAATTTGTCTTAAATTAATGCCTTAAAAATCAAGCTTCTAACTATTTTTCTAAAAATATCATTTTTGAAAAGAAAAGGATAAGGATATCAATATTCGTCCTTGTGTTAAAACCATATCTTCCATTTTTGATTTTTCTTTAAAATGTTTCTTAAAGTGTTTGCAATAATATGTAAAAAATTTAGAGTGGGGCCATGTTGGGATACTGAGAAAATTAACATTTAGTAATAGAATCATTTATTTTAGTAATAATTTGAAAATTTTTAATGTTTTTTGAATGGAATAAAACAAGTAACTTTAAAAACTAATCCCTGAAACCAAAGATTCTTAATGCGGTCAATGGAAATATTGTGATAATAATAGGAAATAGACGATTTCTAACTGACTTTTTCGATTGATGTTGAATACCTGAGCTGTTCTAAGGAATATATTTATGAGTTTCTGTTTTAGTTTTGCGAAATTGTAAAATTTCGTGATTTTTCTTTACTATTCATATTTTGAAAAACTTAAAAAATCATAAAAGTATGTAACTTTTAAGAAGGCCACTTATCGGTTTAAGACAATTAAAACTGCGTTTAAATTGTATTATTGTCATCAACTAAATAATCTAGAAAATTATTTAAATTTTGAAAGAAATGCACTTTAATGCAATTTTCGTTAAATATACCATCTTATACTTTTTTTTATAGCTTTTTTTGAAGTCCAAACTTTTGGGACATATTTTTATACACAAAACAAAAATACATTAAAAAATGTCAAATTATGGATTTAAATGAGTTTTTTTACTAAAAGGTAATTTTCTCAGCATCACCTCATAGTCCTACTCAAAAATTTTTATATGGCAACATATTAAGCAACATTTTAAAGAACAAAATTGAAAAATTTTAAGAACTTTAAAATTTGTATTGACATAGTGAGCTTGTATACCGAATTTCATCGAAAACGGAGTTGGTGAGGTTCGTAGTGTTCGAAAATGTTTGTTTTCTCCATGGATATTCATATTAGAAATGTATGCAAAGGGTGATTCAAGTTTACTTGACCTTTTTTGACAGATCACGTGTAAGTCGTGTCATGCTGTCATGTTATTTTTGTTTAGTATTGTGTGGCATTTCATAATGGAAATACTTACCCCTGAACAACGTTTACAAATCGTTCAACTTTATTACGAAAATTCAAGTTCTGTGAGGAATGTGTTTCGTGCACTTCCTTCAACTTATGGTCAACATAATTGGCCTACTGAGCGTACTATTCGCAACACCATCACCCATTTTGAGACCCAGCATTCATTATTGGATAATATTCGACCGAATAGACCACGTCCAGCACGCTGTGAAAAAAATATAGCGGCCGTAGCTAAGAGTGTACACGAAGACCGTGGAGAGTCGATTCGGCGCCGTTCGCAGCAACATTGCGACATTGCTTCGCTCTATGGGCTCTTGAAAAGTTACAAGGAGATCCGACGTTTTCGAGGCAAATTTTGTTCAGCGATGAGGCCAATTTCTGGCTCAATGGGTATGTAAACAAACAAAATTGCCGCATTTGGGACGAAGAGCAACCTGAAGAGATTCAAGAACTGCCACTTTATCCAGAAAAAACAGCGGTTTGGAGTGGTTTGTGGGCCGGTGGAATCATCGGTCCATATTTCTTTAAAAATGATGCCGGTGCGAACGTAACCGTCAATGGCGACCGTTATCGTGCCATGATAACCGACTATTTGATGCCTGAAATTGAAGCTCGTGATCTCGGTGACATTTGGTTTCAGCAAAACGACGCCACTTCCCACACATCGCATCAATCAATGGATTTATTGAGAGAACACTTCGGTGAGCACATAATTTCACGTTTTGGGCCGGTCGATTGGCCACCAAGATCGTGTGATATCACACCGTTAAGACTTTTTCCTGTGGGGATATGTAAAGTCTAAAGTTTATGCGGACAAACCCGCTTCGATTCAGGCCTTGGAGGAGAACATCATGCGTGTCATTCGCCAGTTACCAGTCAAAATGCTCGAACGAGTCATCGAAAATTGGACTCAACGGATGGATCACCTGCGACGTAGCAACGGCCAACATTTGATAGACATAATCTTCAAAAATTAAATGCCAAAGAATGTTCTTTCAAATGATAATAAACATTCCCCATTAAATTTGAATTTTCTGTGTTTTTTTCTTTAAAAAAGTAGGGAACCTCGAAATGGATAACGCTTTACTTACATATGTACTTTTTTTTGAGCAAATGAAAAAATATTTTAAACAGTAGACCGATGGCTTAATATAGAAAAGGCGTATCTCGACTTTTCATAATTTTACAGAAGAAGGATAAAACTGAATAAAACTAAAAAAAATTTAGATGAAAAAAAATAGTATGCAGTTTTAATTCAAAACAAGGAGCGAAATGAATGCTGAATTTCATTTTTGTTCTTTTCTACTCCTTGGGAAGTTATTTTAGATAGGGCTTTATGTTATCGGATTTTTAAAAATAAATGTAAAGTTAAGGCTTTTTTCGGTAATTTAAAATCGGAATAAACTAATGCTTTTATTAAAGTTTTAGTTATCGAAAATTAATGTTTCATAGACTACTATAAAAAACTACAAAAATTATATTTTATAAGAAAAATTTTCATAAAAATGGTGGCAATTTGGTGGCAGAATTGTTTTTAGGTGGTACAAACCGTCCCATTTTTTTAGATAAAGATATTTTTTCTTTAAAAATAAATTCAGCGGATGAGTGCTTATTTAGACTAAAACAATTTTCTCGATTATGTGGCATATAAAACTTATATCTAGGGAGATGACGAAAGGCATCAATAACGACCGAAAATGTTTGGCATAGCTGTCAGGAGCATCTCCAAATTTTGGACTTCGAATTCATTTTTGTGAGTTTTTATTTTTATGAACCAAGTTACGTCTCACTCAAAAGTCACTCAATTGAGATTTTCTAAAAAGTTCAAAAATAAAATTAAATATTTCTTTTATTGCTTTTTCTTTGACTGCACTTTGCAAACGCATTAACCATAGGATTTCAAAAATTTATTCTGTTGTTAAATCTGACATGTCTTTCAAATGTATGGTGATGAAGAAAAATATTTAAAGTTAACGACAATAGGAATTATACGAAAAATGTATATTATATATTATTTAAATGCACTCTTTATTTAATAGGATTAAAAAATAAGATTTAGCCTTACAACCAAATGTATTTGCGATACATAATAATGGATGATGAAACTTACTTCGCAAACTTTCTGTACATTGTAGGACATGATTTTCAAACAAAATATAGTCCTGGTGATGCTCCGTATCATTTTTTACTTAAAATCCGGTCAATATTTCCTAATACGAGGAATAAAAATCTTCGAATATAAATAAGATTATTTAAAAATTCATTTGTTACCATTTGTAAGATTTTACAAATGGTAACAGATGATTTTTGGATTGATCTTGCTAGACGTCATTATGCAGAGGACATTGATTGTTAAAAGCAACACAGAAATTGATTTTGATTTTTGATTTAGTCAATCATAAAAAGAAATTTAGAGAATAGAATATTTCAGAACTAAGTGGAATTTGGCAACCAACAAAATGGATAAAATTCTCTTTCAAAAACTAGTGAGACATATTAAAAAATGCGATCTTTGCATTCATTTTAGGATAATTTAATTATTTTAATTAATACAGAAGTATACAATAAAAAATAATTTAAAGAACTTACATAGATATTGTTGTATTTAAAAAACTAAGTGTTTCGATTTTGTTCAACTATTATTTTAGATCAATTCTTCCACTAGCAAACCCTAACAAGATTACTCTTAATTTACTTATCAAAGAATTTTTACTCTAGCATTCTACATAGGCAAAGTAAATATTATGAATTAAAAACGAAATAAACGTTCATACCTAAACGTCGTACTAAAGACTTAAATTTCAAACGCATAACATTTGAAGACAGAGACTGTAAAGAAACTAACAAATAAAGTTTTAAATTAAATCTTGTAAGGTAATAAATGAAAATTAATTAAAATTTAAGTTATTATCTACGATATTACACAGATAAGTCGAGAGTTTTAGATTTACTTTTGTTATTTTTGTTCTTCTTCTTTTGAAAACTTAATTATTAAAAAAAAAAAAAAATACTTTAATTACTTCCACATTCTCTTGTTATATCTAAACAAGTGTTCGTTTAAGCCAGTGAAAATAAATAAACAACAAATAATTTAAAAAATCTAAAGCCTTACTTACATTCTTCAATCTTTTGACGATTATCCGATAGCCG
Organism: Protocalliphora azurea; assembly: GCA_932274085.1. Classification (NCBI taxonomy): domain Eukaryota; kingdom Metazoa; phylum Arthropoda; class Insecta; order Diptera; family Calliphoridae; genus Protocalliphora; species Protocalliphora azurea. The sequence continues at coordinate 202,010,954 of OW026519.1, read as the reverse complement.
CATTTTGATGGCATTTAATTTTTTCGAACCCAAAGATTTTAAGGAAGCCAAGCGGGCACGAGCTGCAGGCAAAATGCCTGCTCGACCATTTGCATCATCTAAATCATTAAAATTATCCTGCTGTTGTTGCTGCTGCTGTTGTGGAGGTTGTTGTTGCTGATTTAAACGGGCTGATGAATTTGTTGTGTTTACCGTTTGTTTAGCACTCGAAGCTGTGTTAGTTACTGAAACTTTATTGTCCAAATGTCGTGTTATAGCTACAGAATAGGGAGGTGGAGGAGGTTGCTGTTGAGGGTTATTGGAGTCAATAGCAACATCTGTAGATGTAGCTACTACTGAAGAAGTTGTAGCTGTTGATGAGGAATAGTCAAGGGGTGCAGGAGGTGGTTCCATGGCTCTTATAGGTGCCTGATTTGATGTTGTAGTCGTTGGCTGTATTTGTGCTGAATGCAGTGTCTGTACGGCAGAAGTTGAGGCAACTTCGTCTTCACTTATGGTGTTGCTTACTGTTGGTAATTTATCCTCACTAATAAAAACATCCTCATCAGGTTGTGATTTCTCCGAAGCTGGATCTGATGAATTGCTGGTGTTCTTTAAAGGCATAACTATTTGCCAATCATTTTCTTTGGGTTGTGATGAAGTGGGCGACATTTCACCGGGATAAATATACTTAATTGCTTTTTGTTCTAACAGCAATTTAAATTGTTGTTTCAAAGAAGAAGTTATCTACAAAAAAAGTTATTTAAAATTAAAGAATTTGACTTTTAGATACGCTAACTTACCAACAACATGACACTATCAAATGTATTATCTCTACATATGAGCAATTTAACTACTGAACCACTTTCCACCGCCGTACTGGCCACAAAAGGACAATTGGGACTAAGACCCACAAAACATATTGAACCATCAGAATAACCTATAACAGCACGATTTACACCCTCCAAAGTACGCCACCATACTACAGAAAGCGGATAAGGACAAGTATTTGAGGCCATAAATGACATACTCATTAAAGGCAATTGACTATTGCCTGTCTTATCGTCCACTTGATTGGGAAGATTTGAAGTTGCCAACATTTCGGCAGGTACATCGTGACTAAAAACTTCCATATTTCCCTCATCTATGGCAGCGGCTTCCACCATTACCAATCCATCATCTTCTCCTTCCTCTTCACCAATTTTCTTTACTTCATTTTTGTCTTCATTTACATTAAGATTTTCTACTTGATCTACTAAAATTTTTATATTATGTGGGTCATCTTTATCTTCGTTTTCAGCTTCATTATTATTATTTGTTGGCTTTTCTTTTGTTCTCTCCTCATTTCTTAGCGTATTGAGTGCAGAGTGTCGTTTTCTGGTTAATTGATTGGGACACTTTTTTGAGTTGGGACATTCATGTGGACCCACAAAGGGTATTATGTATGATGTTACTTGTGTAAGACTGTAGTGAGATTGTGGATAGCCAGTATTGTTGGCATTTTTTTCCAAAAAGGTTTTGTCTACCACTGCTAGGGCTGGTACTATGTGTAGGGTGTTGTCGAAACCTGCAATTAAGGAAATTATTTTATTTAAAATAAAATTTTACAAACTAAAATAAGCATTTATTTTACATAACTTTAACTAAAATTTTTCGTAATACCTCTCTCCCTTTTTAGGCTTATATAATTTAGTTTCTTAACTTTTAACTATTATAATGAATACATAAAATGCTTGTAAAATGGGAGTTTGGGTAACAATTTCTCTTAATTTCATGACATCATCTACAATTCATCTTCTATTTTTGGGATAGGCATTATAATTTACAAGAGTAAGTACACTACTACAAAAAAGGAAAAATTACTTAAATAGAATCAAATGTTTATTACTTGGAAAACCTAATAATTATTTGATAATCTCCAATAATAAAGATTTATTTTTATTTTATTTCTTTTTATAATTTTCTGATTAAAATATATCTAAAGTTAATATTTTTCATCTTAACTTTCTGTTTCTGTTGTTTCTCTTTATATTGAAGTTAATGCTTGTAAATATTAATGAACAAATAGTCTAGTTTTCTAAAAATATACAAAACTATTGTGCATTTTAGAAATCAAAAAAATGTTTCTACGCATTCAGTGTAGCAATATTTTTTAATATTTCTTAAGTAATATATTAAATTAAGTTTATATTTTTTCTTATTATAATGATATTATAATGAATTAAAGCTGCAGAAAGTTTGGATTGTTTTCCTAAGTATTTTAATTTAATAAATATGTGGCGCTACAGTTCAATTATCCTACTGTGATAACAAAGATAATCTTTATACAATTACTAGAGATAAAAAGGAAATGAATAAGACGAGCTATTTTCAAATATTATTTAATGATAAAATAACAAAAATGGAAACATTTAGTTTTTAAGTTAAAAAAAAAAATCACTTAAGTTTTTAAAATGATTTCACAGGAAAAATTTATTAGTTCTACTACTAGTTCCAAAATTATACGAATTTACCACATGCAGGACCATTTTCTTAATTATTTTATTATGGAAAGTTATCAGCAGAGCAACCAAAAATATCTTATAAAAAAAGTGTTTTAGCACATAAAAAATGCTATTAAAATATGCCCTTAAAATTAAAATATGTTCTTAAAATATAATTTTTTCTATTTATCTATAATCATGCTAAAAATTATTTGATTTTTATTAGCAATTGTTTAAAAATATTTTCTTTTTGAACTTAAAAACATTCAAAGCTAACATATTGTATCAGGAAATTACAAAATTTGTATATACTTTTAATTAAAATTCTTAGGAAAGCGAATTTGAAAAACGTATGCAACAGTAAAAATAAATTTTTACTAATGGCAAATTATGTAAGAAATTCTGCAAAATTGTGCTCTTTAGTGTAATATATGCAAAATGATGCCACTTTAATTGCTTAAATATGCTATAGCATAACGATTGTCTATAAAAATATGTCAAAACATGCTGCTAAGCCCAATATGGAAAAATATACTGTTAGGACCAAAATATGCAAAATTACGCTGTAAAAAACCGATGCCAATATTCATAAATTGTCTGAAAAGGATAAAAAGCTAACAGTTTGGTTCATTTGAAACCCAGGAAAAATATGATTTTTCATATTTTTAGTTGCCCTGCTTATCATTATAAAAATGGAAGAAGTAAGCAATAATTTAAATAGCTTCTTTTGATAAAAGCTTTTAGTTAACCCATATTGGATTAAAAAAAATACACAACGAGCTATTACATTGAACAACATGTTTGACATAGCTGTAAGGAACTTCTCCACTTTTTGTACTTCTAATTCGTTATTGTATTTTTTTTATAAAAAAAAGTTTGGACTTTTTCACTAATTCTCTGTTAAGCTTTTTGCTTACCATGAGATCCAAAGTCACTCAATTGAGATTTTCTAATACCATCAAAATAAAAATTAAAAAATATTTTAGTACATTTTTCTTTGACTGCCCTCTGCAAAAATTTTATCCGTTCTTATCTTTTGAAGATATTGCGATCAAGAAAAAAATTTTAAAATAACGGCAGTAGGGGTTATTACGAAAATTGTAATATAATAATAAGTTACTAAATAAATTACAAACTTCAATGAAAAGTTAAATAAACAATTAATAACAAAAATAAATAAAATCAATCGTTTTAAATTTATAATAAAATTAAATAAATTAATATAAACAAGTATGTAAGTAATTAATTAAAAAAGTAATTATTTAGTAAAATATCCACTAATTCTCAAATTTTATTTAATTTTATATCTCGAAAAAAGAGTGTAGATTTGAATTCAACATCCCATTTTAAAATACTTTGGTTGCTTAGGAACAAAACCTTGCTGCTAAAAAATCAATAAAAATTGTCTGATATATAAAAAATCGCACTCTTATGAGAAATCGCGCCATATACATATTTTTGATATACTATATACTATTGCTTACATTAACATTAATCAGATAAACTGTTACATTATCTGTTGCAAATCGCTATATTTCCTAATTCTTTAATGCTTCATTTTATTATTATTATTATTTTTTTGCACAAAAATGATTTGATTTTGCTATTTTTTTTCATATCAAATACGATAGAATATTATTTGATCAAAAATTACATTTAAATCTAAAAAACGAATTTTTCAATATAAGAAAAAGTATAAATATTTAAAACATCCTTAAAAAAATGCTTTAATTGCAAAATATTATAATATAACACTGTATTGAACATTTTTGAATTGCTAATCCTTTTACTCTCTTCTAACTTATATATACATTATATTAATTATCAACAAAACAATTCTAAAATACTTACATAAAACCAATAGCCATGTTCCCGATGGATCAAAACAAACATCATGTATAACACGAGATGTACGACGAAACCAGGAAATTAATCTTAAAACCTCTTGTCCACCTTCATTGGTATAACGAAACACAATGTCATTGTCCTCAGACACTAAACACAGCAGCTGTTTGTGACAATCATATTCTGTAATGGTCGATAACTTGCAATTGAAATTCGTAATCAATGGTCGCAATTCAAAAATGTCCAGATAATAAAGAGGCGAAGTCATAACGTCCTATGTAGCAAACGTTGTGACACGGAGAGAAAAACTCCAAACACACACAATAATTCTTTTTTTAGATGAAATTCTAAAGAAAAAGTTCATAAATGACTGGTGTTTTTTTTCCTTTTACTTTTAGGGATCTTCCAAAGTAAAGGGAGTAAAGTGAAGGGTGCGGTCTTGTTTTTTTTTGTATTCGTCGAAAATTTTCTTTTATACTTTTAGCTAAAAGGAAATTATGTTATTTTTTTAACTTGATAATTAGTATTTCATTTATTACTCACTGTTTTGTTTTGTTATTTTTTCTGTTTTAGTTCATTAATAAATTTTAAAGCCGCCACAGTAAATTTTTAACTTAAACACCTGGGAGTAATAAAATTTTTTGAACAAGGAAGTAAAATAGAATCAAAGAAGACAAAAAATTCAATAATGGTCTGCCGTGTCGAGTGTGTACGTTTAGGTGTGTGTATGTCTTCCCTTGAATTTTAAAATATTTTTCGCATGCAATTCTGATGATGTGCTGAAAAATAGTTGATTGTACTACTATGAATTGTATATTTTACACCAATTTTAGTCGCGAAATAGTAGAGTCCGTCGTTATGTTGCCCCTTGATTTTTTTCTAACACTTTAGTGTTTTAATTATATTTTTTTATTTTCTATTTACTTTTTTCGGCTGCGCACTCACGTAATGTGTTCTTGCTCTTCTTTTTTGGCTGTTGTCGTTCGTTGGGAATTTTTTTTATACACACCAACAACCCATTCAACAACCAAACCCCCTTTTTATGGTTAAACTTAAATGTTTTTTTGATTGCTGGCTCTGCTTGTTCTACTATCCATCCCATCTACTCTAGGTAGATATTCTAAATGTATGTTGTGCTTGTGTATAGGTGTGTGTTTGCTGGGGGTGCTCTACTGGTATTTTTTCTTTTACTTAACAAAATTTTCTTTCTTTTATATTATTTTCATATTTGCACAAATGTCATTACACACTAATGTTTTATTCACTTTAATATAAATTATATTATTTCACTATTATTTTTATATAAATTGTCAATTTTTTCTTGAATTGTTCTTAGCAGAAAATCAAAATAAAGAAAATTCAATAAAAATTTTCTACAGATGACTGAATTGAAACAATTTCAATTGTCATTTGTAAACTTGGCAGCACTCGAATGTCAGAAAACACAGAAGACAAAAACAAAACGAGAACAGTGTTGCTTTTCGAACACAAAACAGTTGAAAAGCGCTATTAGCGTTTTTCACAAAACTGGTAAACAGAATACAAATAACGGTACTTTGAAATTTGTTTTCTCTTACATTCGCTGTAAAAGTCGAAAGTAAAGTGTGGTGTATGAAAAAGTATTTAAGGAATAAAATAATGACAAAAATACGTATGTTATAAAATGAATTGCTTGTGGAAATTACTTTTTAAAATGTTTGGAAAAAATCTTTAGGAATAAAATTCAGTATGTGTAAAAGATGTAAATGGATTTGCAAATTTTATTTTAAATGTGTAAACAAAGTGACAATGTACTTTTATTCAAGTGCTGTGCAAGTGTTGAGTATTAAGTATTGAGTATTAAGTATTGAGTACCGAGTATTTGGCCCTTTTTTGTACACTCAATACTGTAATATATATATATATATATATATATATATATATATGTATGTATATATATATATATATATATATATATATATGTATATATATATATATATATATATATATATATATATGTATATATATATATATATATATATATATATATATATATATATGTATATATATATATATATATATATATATATATAATAACCTTATTTATATATATCCTTTAAGTATCGAACATTCAAAAATAATAGAATTTGCCAGGACTATTTTGTTCAATGGGAATCCTATAAATTAAAAGAAAATGTAAGTTTTTTTTATAAAAAATTTTTTTTTTAACAAAATATCGATTCCTGGTTAGAAACATAAGTGATCAAAAATCGTGATATTAAGGATTTTAGATTTTTTTTGTGATTTTCCTTACAAAGTATCGATTAGAAAAATCTGTAATCACAAATCGAGTCTCTTTTTATATCCTTCACCGCATCTGTAAAAGATATGTCATTCCTTTTGTATTTTCCAGAATTTTCGTTGGAGAGCAAAATGTTTATATTTTCTGCATTTTTACAAGGATTGATGTCGATAGGACGATGTCCGTCCGCCGGTTAAAATGTCGTTTATGAAGCCCACTGATAACTGCCATATCGGTTTAAGCGGCGGAGATATGTGAAAGTAACCTTTTTTTTGACGTAGATATATGATATACATATATGTATATAAAAGTTCTGAAAAAATTTCTGATATATATGTATATAAATATCAAAAGATCAAATTTTTTTCCAGAATTTTTCTATTGAAACTCGAAAATAGCGGAGGTATTTAACAAAAAGCCTTTATATAAGATAGGGACTTTGTTTTCGGAAAATCGGAAAATATTTTGTGTATTTTTCTTCTCAACATATTAAATCAGTTGGTCCATAAGTTGCAGAGATATAGGCGAAAACGCATTTTTGACCGATATCCAAGTCTTTAATAAGCTACGAACTTCGTTCTTATATATTCTCGAGTTTCGGTTTTTTGAATCACTGAAAAACAACAGCAATAAACTAAGGCATATTTTCTTTTCAACTTTTTAAGCACCTATGTAAGCAAAGATAGATAGATAGATAGAGAAGGTAGATGTGAAATAAGAGTATAGAATATATAAAATTGAAAATACAGAGTTCAGAAAAAGTAAAGTGAAAGATAAAAAGGGAATAGAAATGTAGCGAATCACAGAGGGGGACCAGCAATGCCACCAATCCCCCTAGGGTTAAACCCTTGATTCTCCCTCAAGCAGCCAATTCCCATGACAAAGCCTATGACGTCAACAAGATCTACGTCCCGAACGTCACCTAGCCCATCGAGGAACTGTCTACCCAGCCACTTCATCCTACGATGCTGTAATCGCGGACAATGGCACACAATGTGCTCAATAGACTCGGTCTCATCGATGTCCTCACACAGTCTGCAAAAATCAGAACTGTTAGCGTCCATTCTAGACCTCATCTTCCCTATCAGACAGTGACCCGTTATGGCCCCTATCATGACCCTCAAGCTCTTCCTATTCATGCCCAGGAGAGTGGTAGTGTTTGCCTTGTCCAATACCGGCCATATCGCCCTCGACACCTTGCAGTCCTCCCTACTTTCCCAAGCCGAATTGGTTCTGACCAAGATCCAATCATTGATCTTCCCATAGAAGAAACTTAGTGGTGGTTTCACAAATGTCTCTCTCTCCGAGACGTTCCCTGCCGCACCTTGCCTTGCCAGTCCATCAGCCAATTCGTTGCCTGAAATATTGCAATGGCCAGGCACCCAGCAGAGTCTCACCATGTAGTCCTCCATCAACTCTCTCAGTGTCTTCCTACAGGCAGCCACCAGCCTGGATCTCACCAAATGTGTCCCCAAGGCCTTTAGAGCCGCCTGACTGTCCACATAGAGAGTGACCTCGGTACCTCTCGCAATGTTTTGCCTGATCATCTCCGCGGCCCTCAGGATGCCGAGAATCTCAGCCTGAAAAACACTGCACTCATCAGGGAGTCTAAAAGAGCCCTTCAGATTCGTGCCCATAATATAGACCCCCGCCCCGGTACCCTCGACCATCTTTGATCCGTCCGTGAACACTGCGCAACCCTCATATAGTCTCTCAGTGCCGGACCAGACCTCCCTATCAGGTATCACCACGACAGGACCTACTCCAAAGTCCGATTCAGCGGCCATGTAATCTGATGCCCCCGCAGAGCTCAGATTAACCTCACCGTAACTGATCTCGTAAATGACCTTGGAGTGACCTGCTCTTGATGAGCCTAATAGTCCTAATTCCCTAAGTCTCAGTAGACTCTTTGCTGCCATACTCCTCACAAACTCTTCAATAGGTAAGAGATGACGTATGACATCCAGAGCCGCTTGTGGTGTGCTTCTCATTGCACCTGTAATGCCAATCGAAGCACACCTTTGCGCCTTCGACAAAAGGCTCCTATTGCTCTTGCGTTCCAGTGCCTGCCACCAGACAGAACAACCATATGAAAGGATTGGTCTCACCACCGAAGTGTAAATCCAATATACATATATATATATATATATATATATATATATATATATATATATGTTTGAGTCCCCAACTCTTACCTATGGAGTTTCTACAGGTGTAGTAGGCATTGAGGCCACGCTTGAGTCTTTCCTGAACATTCCTCTTCCAGTTCAGTTTGCTATCAAGGAACACCCCCAGATATTTCGCTGAGTCTGAAAGCTTCAGTTCAGTCCCACATAGTACCGGTAGTCTGAATTTCTCTACCTTGTACCTCCTAGTAAACAGAACCAACTCTGTCTTTTCCGGGTTCACTCCCAACCCCTTATCAGCAGCCCACGAGGACAGCTCACCCAGCGCTGACTGCATGATCTCACTGATTGTGGGAAGAAATTTTCCCTTTACCAGTATGACCACATCATCAGCATAAGCCACGATCTTCCGCCCTCTACTGTCGAATTGACGCAAAATCACATCGACAGCCATTAGCCACAGCAGGGGTGAGAGCACTCCCCCTTGCGGAGTTCCCCTAGTCACTAGTTTTCTTAAGCATACTCCACCCAAGCTTGAATTGATAATCCTGCTGCTCAGCATGAGGATTATCCATTCGATCAAGAAGTCATGTACCTTAAGATTCACCAGCGCCTGCTTGATAGCGTCAATCTCAATATTATTGAACGCTCCCTCAATATCCAAGAACGCGGCCATGGTGTACTCCTTATACCGAAGCCCTTGTTCTATATAACCCACCACATCACTTAGCGCACTCTCCACAGATTTACCTTTCAGGTAAGCATGTTGAGCACTACTCATGATGCTGGAGCTACCAGACGATCTTAAATATAGATCTATCAGTCTCTCTAAAGTCTTCAAGAGGAAAGACGATAGGCTGATAGGTCTATAATCCTTGTGTTTCGAGTGACAGGTCCTTCCACCTTTCGGTATGAATATAACCCTAACCTCTCTCCACCCCCTTGGAATATGTCCATGTATTAGACACCCCTTAAAAATCTCAGCCAGTAGTTTACGGACCACCAACGGTGCATTCTGCAACATGGCCGGAAAAATACCATCCGGGCCTGGTGACTTATAAGGCTCGAATGAATTCACCGCCCATGTGACCTTCTCCACCGTTATTAGGTCTCTTACCACTGTTCCAATCATCCCACTGGTGGACTCCGTGAAGAAGTGTTCTCCCTCACCCGATTCCTCCACCAATGGATCCCTGCAACCCGGAAAATGGGTTTCCAAAAGTACATTAAGTGACTCAGAACTAGACTCCGTCCATGAACCATCTGATCTCTGGATACTCCCTGGAACGCTAGGGTCCTTTGACAGTATCTTCCTGAATCTGGAAAGTTCATTGACCGAGTCAATGGCCTCGCTGAACCTAATCCACGAGGCTCTTTTAGCTCTTCTAATGTCCTTTTTGTACTTATTGAAACACACTCTATAGGTGCCCCAATCCTCGTCCCTACCAGATCTATGGGCCTTGTTGTACAGCCTTCCAACTGTGGTCCGTTGAGCCTTCAACTCCTCCGTCCACCAGACTGGCTGTTTCCTTTTACCCGGATAGCTCACCGGGCAGTTAAGCTCATAGCTTCTGTTAATGGACCCTGTTACCTTCCCCACTATTTCGTCAAGATTTTCTCTCGACAAGATCTCCATTGGAGTTCCAGTCAATCTTGACCCCAGATCCCGCCCGAAGGCGTCCCAATCTGTCCTCCTAGGATTCCTGAAAAGTTTCCCCTCAGAACCTCGGAAGTTCAGACTAAAGGTTATCCTACCATGGTCAGAGAAAGTACATCCCATGGCTACCCTCCAGTCTTCAACTAGGTCTCTCGAGTTGGTCAGTGTGATGTCTATTACTGAATTCCTATCCTTCGTTCTGAACGTAGGAGTATTACCTCTATTACAGATTAAAAGATCATTTGCAATAATAAAATCAAAAGTTGACTCACCTCTCTTATTAGTATCCCTGCTACCCCATTGACTGTGGTGTGCATTAGCATCGCAACCGAGCAATAGACGTACTCCATTCCGTCTTGCGTACTCGGCTAAGGCCCACACCCTGTCATCTGGTGGTTCCAACTCCTCATAGGGCATGTACACCGAGGCCAAGGCCAGTTTACCGCCTCCCAATGCCTCTCCTTGGACGACCGTTAGACCACCATAACTGAAAGAGTTAAGAAGAATTACCTGAAGATCATTCTTCACCAAAATACAAGTTCTCACCTTATCCCCAGTGGACGGCTTGAACAATTTGTATCCTTTGGCCCTTAAACCACAGACCTGGTTATCATTAAGCCAAGGCTCCTGGATTAGGGCCACGTCCACATTGGTCTCACTGAGGTAGGTTATCAATTCGGTCGAGGCCGCTTCACAATGATGCAGATTTATCTGCACCATTCGCAACCTCTTTGGCTTTATCATTTTTCGCGTAGCGAAATTTGATGTAGCCAAGCCCGAACGTAACAACCCCCCCCAATGAGTCCAATTTCCTAATAGATTCCCGATCCACTGCGAATCGGAAATCTTTACCCTGGTTCTCTTTACAAGTCAATGAAGAGACAAGTTTCCATTGACTTGTATTGATCCCCCTATTTTGTCCCTCCAATATTCCCAGTATGACTTCCACCGGCTTAATGGGTGGTGGAATCCATACCGTGACTATTGGTCGCAGAGGCAATTCCGACGCTGGTATAACCTCCAGTTGCGCATCTGGGCAAAGGTTGCCACATCTGTTGATCGCGGCTTTCAGGAATTCAAAAGTTCCTTTGTTACCGCAACCAACAGTCTTGACGCCCCTTGTCCAGTCTGCACCCATGAAGGCTATTTCACCCGGCCTGTGCCTTGCCTGGAAGATTTCGTCCATAAGTCTGTCCTCAATCAGCCGCCACATTTCCGTACTGATTCTCCCATCTGGATCAGCACGGTCAATGACTGCTGCTTGAAGAATGTCCGACTTGGACGAATCCTTCCCCTTTTTGGACGATGAAGGTTGCACGACACCAGATACTACCCGCTTCACTACTCCCTTATGAGAGTTTTTAAGCGGGCCACTTGGTGCATTACCAACCTTCTTCGCAGACGGAATCTGCTGGTCATCCCCCGACCTCACTCTTTTTATGGTCCCCTTAGGGGGACCTTTAAAAGAGTCATGCGGAATATGACCAGCTTTCCTAGAGGTAGAGGGTATCTCATCTCCAGGCAGAGCTCCCCTAATTGACCTTATTTGAGATCCTTTAGCGGGGCTCGCAAGAGCTTGATTTACCCTTTCTACTCTCTTCTCCATGAGTTTTTTCTCACTACCAATCCTTGCCGACCTGTCGCTTCCCTTGAGAGAAGCTACAGGACTACTGGATGGCTTGTGAATATCACAATGTGCAACAGCGTCGACTTTTGGTTCCAAAGTGTTGGTAGACACGGACTCTTTACCCTTGCGAGCAATTTGCGGACCTTCCTCTACCTCCACTTTAAAACCATCGGGATAAGACAATCCCAGGATGTCACCGATGGAGCCATAGGTCCGTTCAAACCTGTAGATGCTCTTTCGGTGTTTCCTGCGAACATGCCTATCCCGCCCGTCTAACAGCGATGGGTCCTTTTTAGCCAACTTATTTAGTGCAGCTATAGAGGCCCTAACACCGTTTTTCGCCTTTTCAAAATTCGTTCGGCTGTCGGTTGCGGCTTGCTCATCCATTGGATATGCTACCGCTACCTGCCGAACAATAGGTTTGGCCGTAGGCCTTGGCATGCCTGATGCCCCCGTCGAGCTCACCTGCTTCCTACCCGGAGTTGACGCAGTGACTGCAGTTCCGATTTCTTTTCCCCGGTCAAGAGCAGAGACCACTGTTGTCTCATGCTCTTCATCGGATAAAAGAGACAGGTCCTCCAGTCCCTCCGTCGCTCCAGATCCTACAGGGTCCTCCGCCGAGTCCAGCAGGCTGTCCTCCTCCGTTAGTTGGGTCATTAGTTGTCCGTGTTGAATGAGGATGTCCGTATGCAGTCTTATTAAGTCCATGTCATCGTCCCCATCTTCATCTTTCCCCCTTTTCCCGACGTCGTCCTTGTTTCCCCTACCTTGACCCTATCCCTAACTCGTAAGTCAGCTTCCGTCCCTTCTTCTACCCTAGTGTTGATTTCTTTGTCCGTTGTCCCTTTGTCCCGTTCATTATCTAATCTATCAGTTTCCATTTTTACTTTTCTATTTGGTCCCACGAGTATGCTCGTAAAAAATAGACCATCTCGCGCAGTGACGGCGTAAGCGGACTAGGCTGTAATACAACTGACCCTTGCCATCAGCATCAGAGGGGAGCTGTTCACTATTAGTTTCTTTTAGCACTAACTAATCATTCAGATCCTCGGCACTGCTACCAACCACCTTGATCTTAAAAGTGCATAATACCCATTTATTTGGTCCACGGAAAACGTATGACCCAAGACCGTACCCAGTGTCAGAGATGTGTTCATTTCGGCGGAAACACCAAATAGAATATATCAATGCATCGCATCCAGTCCAGCAAGCCTACCGTTTTCAGGACTGGGTGTGATACAAAGGATGCATTAATGTCGGCAAGGGAAGAGGGCTCCAGCACCGTACATTAGTGCATCCAGTGTCTCTCGCCCAATCCCCCCTATCCGCCACCTGGGGACGCGTCCGATGGAAGTAAACAGGTAAAGACTCCACACGGAGTAAGCAAAACTCTTTGTTCTTTCACAGAAAAATAGGTAAATTTTTTAAGAATTTTTATGTTGAAAAAAAAAAGAATTAAGTAGATACAGTATTAACCGATTTATAGGCCAAAACGCGTTATTACCTCGACCCCTGCACCAAATTTAAAGAAATTTGGGGTTTTCACTGTAATATTTCCCTAGATATGCCATAATAAATATTTGCTTTATATGGGGGTACTACATCATTTGCTCCGATCTATTTTAAGCTAATCGGTTCATCCTTTCGAGAGTTTAAACAAAAAAAATATGGACATGTCATCCGATCGAGACCTAACATAACCTATAACATTTAACAATGCAATCACTACCTGTGCGTCAAATTTCATATAAATAGCTTTATTAGTAAAGTGTAAAATTGAAAAAGTCCAATCAAGATCTAACCTCTGGCACTGGACCTATCTGTGTATCAAATTTCGTGAAAATCGGTTCAGCCGTTTGTACGCAATAGCAAACACCTCATTTTTATAATATTTATTTTTATATAATATATAAAATTTTGATTCTATTTCCACTTTATTTGAAAATGCAAATTATAAAAAGTTTTTAGTGTTTACATAGATATAGTATAGGTAAATATATTTGTAATTACATCCAATATAATGTATTTCATTTTCCAATAACACATCACAACACGGGTGAACGAAATTTTTAAAAAATATTTACATTCCCGTAACTTTACAAATATGCGCTTAAATGAGAAAAGGGCATTTATTTGTGATCACTAATATTTTTGACCAAAAATAGATCTTTTATACGAAATTTGTAAAAAAAATCTTTAAACCCTCGTAACTTCGTAAATATGTATTTAAATGAGAAAAACGATTTTATTTGTGATCACTAATATTTTTCACTAAAAATCGATTTTTTATATGAAATTTGTAAGAAATCTTTAAAATCCCGTAGCTCTGCAAATATGTATTTAAATGAGAAAATGGCTTTTATATTTTTTGACCAAAAATCGATTTTTTATATGAAATTTGTAAAAAAAACTTTAAACATCTTAACTTCTTGAATATGCATTTATATGAGAAAAAAGTTTTTATTTGTGATCACGAATGATGAAAGGGCTTTATTTGTTATCTCTAATATTTTTGACCAAAGATCGATTTTTATATGAAATTTGTAAAAAAAAAATCTCTGAACCGCCGTAACTTCGTAAATATGCATTTAAATGAGAAAAATCTTTATTTGTGATCACTAATATTTTTCACCAAAAATCGATTTTTTTAATGAAATTCTTTAAACCCTCATAACTTCGTAAATATGCATTTAAATGAGAAAAAGTCTTTTGTTTCTGATCACGAATATTTTTCACTAAAAATCGATTTTTTATATGAAATTTGCAAAAAATCTTTAAACCGCCGTAACTTTGTAAACATGCATTTAAATGAGAGAAGGGTTTTTATTTGTACAAAGGCCTTTATTTGTTATCTCTAATATTTTTGACCAAATATCGATTTTTATACCTTTCACCACAGGTGTAAATGGTATAAATAAATTTGTCATAACGTTTATAATTTCCACAATTTTCGTCGGAGTACAAAAAAGTTTATATTTTCTGACGTTTATGCAGCCCACCGATAACTGTTATATATATTATACAAAACAAACGATTGGAAATACTTTCGAGAATTTTGCTATTGAAATTCACCAAGATCGGTTTATAAATTTCGAAGATATGTCCAAAAACCCGTCTTTTTTAAGGGCTTTCGACTTAAAAATGGCTTAAATGGCGTTTGTGAAGGAAGCCTCTCGATAAAAAAAAACGGGTTTTCAAAACGATTTTCTATTTTTTGAAGCCAATATTTAAGCTAGTAATTTGGTTCTTGGTAAACAAGTTCGGAAAATTCTTTATGAATTTTTCCGCTGAATAAATGAACTAAGTCGGTCCATTAGTTATAGAGATATCGGTCAAAATGCGTTTTTGGTCGGTATCCAAGATCTAAATAACGGACTTGATTCTTATATACTTCGATCACAAATATTTTTCTTTAGTTTTGGTTTTTTAAATCAACCAAATCTGGCACTTATGTAAGCTTCGTTTTTTACAGAGAAATTGTTTTTTTTTAAAGAATTTTTGTGTTGAAAAAATAAACTAAGTAGATCCAGTATTAACGGAGCTAAAACGCGTTATTAGATTTTTTTAAGCTGCTGTATAAGCTCTGGGTCTCATTCTTGCTTAAATCTATCACAAATATTTTTTCCAAATTTCGGTTTTTCAATAAAATTTACTCCATAGCCTTTTTAATATGTGCAAACTTTTGTAAAATTCCGAGGTATTCAATTTGTTATTTACTAGCTTTTACCCATTTGATGCTATAATAAATATTTACTTTATATGGGAGCTATTACTGTACCTGGATCTACTGACATTATTCGAAATTTGATACGAAAATTACTGTTAAATTTTCTTAAGACTTTCACTGCAATAATTCTATAGATGATAAAATTTATATTTCCTTTGTATTGGAGCTACCTCTATCCCTGGACCTATCCGTCTTATTTTTATGTCATCAATGTGCAATGATAGGATAAATGTTCCCATGGAATTTGAGTGCTCTCACTGTAAAAGTTCTTTAGGTATGTCATAATGAATATTTGCTTTATATGGGGGTACCACACCCCCTGCTTTGATCTATTTTCAGCTAATCGATTCATTCTTTTGAGAGTTTGAAAACAAGTGGGCATAAATATGGGTAGTACTGTGCAAGCGCTATCTGTGCGCCAAATTTCATTTAAATAGCTTCATTAATAACGTGCTAAGACTTTTTTAAAAGTAGGTGTAAAATGTGGATGTGATGTCCAATCGAGATCTAATAACGTGAAAATCGGTTCAGCCGTTTGGACGTAATTAATACATAAAAACAAATAAACAAACTTTTTATAAATTAATATAATAGTAAATATATTTGTAATTACATCCAATTTAGTGTATTTCATTTTCATATAATACATCTCAGCATAGATGAAGGGTATATAAGATTCGACACAGCCGAATATAGCGCTCTAAGTAGTTCCATTTAAACTTTTATTTACCGAAATATTAAAGATTATAGATTTTTTGGATTTTTCATAAAAAATATCAATTTTTGTTTTGAAACATAATGATCAAAAATCGCAGCACTTTTTCCATTTAAACGTTTATTTATAAAAATATTAAGGATTTTAGATTTTTTTTTTTGACTTTTCATAAAAAAAATATCGATTTTTGGTTATAAATGTAAGTGATGACAAATCGAGTGCATTTTTCCATTTAAACGCTTATTTACCGAGATGTTAAGGATTTTAGACTTTTTGAATTTTTCATGCAAAATATACATTTTTGGTTAGAAAAATAAGTGATCACAAATCGAGAGCCCTTTTCCGTTTCTATATTTATTTAACGAGATATTAATTATTTTAGATTTTTTTTTAATTTTTCACACAAAATATCTATTTTTGGTTAGAAAAATAAGTGATCACAAATCGAAAGCCTTTTTCCGTTTCAATGTTTATTTACCGAGATATTAATTATTTTAGATTTTTTTAATTTTTCATATAAAATATCGATTTTGCTAAGAAATATAAGTGCTCAGAAATTGGGACCTTTTTTCCATTTAGGTAGGTAGAGAAGGGTTGCACAGCACTCAGAAGAGTGCTTGTGCATCCACTCGGAGACCAAGAGGTCCATTGTGAGTCCCTTCGTTTTTCCACTTAAGAATTTAGAATTTTGGACTTTTGTAAGCAATATAATTTATTGAGATTTTAATGATTTTTGATTTTTAAAATTTTTTATACGAAATATAGATTTTTAGCCAGAAAAATAAGTGATCACAAATTGGGGTCCTTTTTCTATTTTAATGCTTATTTACCGAGATATTTAGGATCTTAGATTTTTTGTTGATTTTACATGAAATATTGATTTTTGATAAAAGGCCTAAGTGTTCACAAATTGAGCACTTTTTTGGTAAAACAAATTTTTTCCATTTGCTCGCGAATTAAGAAAATATTGATTTATTTAATTTAAATTTGAGCTGATCCAAAGGACCTCTTAAATTAAATACAAATTGTATATAATTATCAAAATTCATCTTAAAAAATATTGTAAATTAATCATTAAAGTAAAGTACAACTTGTTCATAACTTTTCTGTTGCTCTTCGTCATCATTTAAAAATACATCTTGAGATTACTTTTGTAATTGTACATCATTGCAATAATATGGTGTTGTAACGTCAAAGTGCAATACAATACGCCATCGCCATCACTATGGTCTTCATCAACAACCACATCTTCAAGTGCAGCAGCAGCATTTACAGTCAATAGTGCAACGTCAATATAAATATAATAAAAAAAAGGTGCAAAATCTTTAAGAAAAAAAAAACATTTCAAGAAAACAACAGAAAAAAGAAAGAAAATACTCTTACATATGTACTTGAAGATGCAACATAGTCCGTACTCATCTTGGTGCACTTAAACGTGTTATGAGGTGATGCATTCACTGGCAAAAGAAACACACAGGCATATTGCATTAGTGTTGTTGTTGTTGGTGGTGGTGGTAGTGATGTCTGTGGGGATACTCAAGTATTTCCACTATTAAGTACAAACTAAATAGCAGGCAATTCATCCTCAGCAACCAACCATCAATCCATCCGTACCCAAACAGAAAAGCCTCGTTATAGAGTCTACGCCCTCAATACGTGAAGTGGATGAACGTGTTGTTTTCAATAAACGACAACAACATTTGTGGTGATGGTTGTTCTTCTTCTTCGTACCAAGCTGAACAATACAATATTTGGTACTTTTAGACTTACACATACTCATACTCATATTCTTAGTAAATTTATGTGAAGTAAATATTGCTGCAGATCGATAGATGGATGGATGGCATTAAGTATTTTATATTTTAAAGATGTTCATTACATGTTGTGGGTTTTTTTTTTTGTTGAAATTTTTGTTTTTATTTTCTCTTGTTGAGAAAAAAAAAAAAAAATGTGATAAAAATGTTTCTGCTTATTTTATGGCCGAAGATTCCCTTAAGGCCCTTTATTTTGTCCATCTCTGAATCAATACACTAATCTTGTTAATATTTTCATATCCCCCCTTGTTAAGGTTTGAATTTAAGTTCGTCGCCATTATTAGGAAGACTTATTAAACTTTTTTTTGTTTTATTTACTTTCAACACCAAAAATTAACATGTGCAACATGCAACCCACAAATCATGGATTTCTGTTCTGTTCAGTTCAGTTAAGTTCAGTTCAGTCACTTGTTTTTTGAGTTCGTCAAACGTTGTGTCAGACAGTTGAGGTTTTCAACAAGGACGTGATGTGATGTGATACAATTGTTGCTAAAAATTTTGCACGCACACACCGTTTCATTTCAGCGTCTTCTTAGTCACTTGGTCAGCTGTAGAATAAGGAAGGAGGTTTTTGACTTTATTTTCATTTAATCAAACTAATGTTAGTTATTAAAATCGACTGTTGGAAAGGAAAACCTGATGTACCATGTTTTAGTTTTACAAAGTTTTTTCTGCCTGATGAATTTCGTCATGTGAGTGACTAACGTCCGTCCATAATAAATAAAATAGTGAATAATATTTTCAATTGCGTGTATTTTAGCTTAAAAATAAATGTATGAACTGGTCAACATATTAATCTTAGGAAACGTGCTTATTGGTTTTATTTTGTGGTGGGGCAATTGTTCAGGGAGTGGAGACAGAAGATAATAAAAAAAGTATTTCTAAATTGGTGTTATGATTAAGAACTAATCAATCTGTCAAATTTCGTAAGTTTGAACTACGCTTTAGCTTTGGAACCACCAAACAAATAATACCAAGGAACCGAATGATGATTGACGACAGTGCAACATTTGTATCTATAACCTTTTCTATATCATGGGGAATACTTCAGACGGTTATAAATGATTTTGTATTTAATATATATTATTTCAATATTTTAATTTATTTTATATTTCCTTCAATATTTTTTCTTTTAAATTTTTTTAGAAAACTTATGTATAATCTTATTTTTGATAATATAGAAAAAATTCCTTATTGATACATATGAATGAGCACAAACTCATCTGTATAGCGTCAAACAAAGGCAACAAGGGCTGTTGGTGAAAACAACTTGTTTACTGTAAAATATTTTTCTTTTAGTCCCTCATAAATTTGCCCACTTCCCATCAACACCACCTTGTTTTTAAGAACAAATTTACGCAAAAACTCTACTCTCAAGGCATTAATAATAATCGAAGTTTGTGTCTTTGGGGGAAGGAGTGTAAGTTAGTGTGTGTACAATATGTGTCTGCATATGCAACTAGAAAAGGCGGAGAAACTGTTTTTTTATTCTGTAGTTCTTCAACTTCTTGCGATTTAAATCTTAATGCACAAATAGCAGGTCACAACTTTGCAGCTCGTTTGGCGGGAAATGCCCGCGAACATGTTAATACAGGTTGTGTGTGATTATCTCTTTTGCACTCGTATTAAATATGAAAGTACTAAGTTAGTTTCTTGTAAAATATGTACAGAAACTTTATAAGTTGGCAGATTTTAAAGAATTTTTAAAAGATCCTTGGAAGGATGTTTTTATTTCAAAGTTTTGTTAAAAAAAAACTTTGGGTTTCAGAAAAAAATTTTACAAATGGAATTTTGTTTGCCTTCGTTTTGATAAATTGACGAAGATATTCTACTATTCTTTTGATTCTAGTTGTGGCGTATTGGTATCTATTAGAAGGCAGAAATACGTTACTTTTAAAAGAACGCGTTACCTTAAAAAAGTCTTTAATCCAAAAAAAAATTACACAATTTTAAATTATTGTTATTGGTATTTTATTTAGTTTCTCTCAAATATTTCAATTGATTTTTTTATCAATCCTTAATATCCTCAATGCAAGAACTGCGTTTCATTTATTTCAAGTAATTATTTTCTTTATAAAAATTGTACAAATCGTTGACAAAATAAAAAAAGTCAATTAAGGTCGACTACAATACCACGAATACTGGTGGAGTGTTGCGGTGTTTGTTTTTACTCTACAAAGTCTTGGTTCAAAAAAGACAATAAGAATAATTATAGCAATTTATTTACGGTCGTTCGAACTGGATGCTGATCGACAAAGATGAAAACATACCTATCATCTCAGGCTTGACAATGTTTAATGTTGCAAAGTGAGTACATAAAATTCTATTAGTGTGAAGATGAAGAATTTTAGGTAGATGCTAGAAATCCTATAAACTATCAGCATTCTAGTGCCGCCAAAATTTATAATTCTTTTATAATACCAGACTGGGCATTCATTTCAATAGAAGAATCATTTTCAAATAATTTCAAGATCCGCATGTGCCCCACTAGCTCTCCAATTTTTAAGTTGGCAGTACATGTTATTCTAATAAAACTCCTGCAAGGCTCCTCCATCATTAACATATACAATGGAGAAATGGGTACATAAGTGGGGCGATAGACATTGTCTAATATGGGCTTTTTAGTACCAATAAATAGCGACAACTGGGCAGTTAATGATTATAAGATATTTATGGTCCTTCGAACCGGATGGTGGTTGCAGTGTCATCGACAACTACATATACAACCTCAGCATTATAAATGCCCCAAAATCTGATACTGCAAATTTCAAGTGTGGGGCGGGCGTTTAAATTAATTTTTAACAAAACCTAATTTAAAAAGACACCAAGAATGCTGATGAAGAGTGTTGCGGCACCGAAAGTATGTATTGCAATCTGCTAAGTTCTGCTTTTAGTGCACAAACTCTGCTTTGGAACTGAAATTGTTCCTTCGAATCGAATGCTGTTAAACGGCAGTGCAAGATTTGTAAGTAAACTGCAGCGTTATCGCTGCCCCAAACGCTGATACCTTAAATAGGGCTTCTTAGAATTCCAGCAGACGTTAAAAGAACGTATTTTTTAGCTTTCAATTAAAAGACACAGTGAATGATGGTAAAATGTGTTGACACTGGGTAGATTGGTTATGCGGGGTTTTGAATTTCTCTATATTGCAAGGGACAGGGAATACATATACTCGAAGGTTAATCTACATACATTGATACCTTCCAATGTTTCTAGCATCATCGCAAACTTCTAACACCTTCTCTAAAGGTAGTGCATTACGAACAACAAATAAAAAAGGATTAATATCAATTTCAATAAGCTCGCTCAACTCTATATATCACATTTAATGGCAGATTTCCAATTTTCCATAGTATTTAATTTTGGAATCATGCACAAAATACACGCGACAATTGTCACGAATTAATGATTTTGTAATAATGCAGAAACGAAACTCATACAGCTACATTCAAGCAAACACAAGGAGTCATACACTCACTTGTTCATTCAAGGCTCTAAACCAACTTAGAATTCTGGGCACCCCAACAACAAACGTTGACAAAAAACATACAAAAGTAAAACTATGAGTAGGTGAAGAAGACCCCACAACTAGTGAGTTCCCGTGAATTTTCAACAACCCAAAACTAATTAGCGCTCAAGCACATACAATCTGTCATCACGTAGTGAAAGATACGAGTATTTTCTAAATTGTACTCGTATCTTAGTGTCATACATATGGAAGCATGTATGACTTTGGCAAGTGTTTGTTTTTGGAAGTCTGACTGTATGCATATTTGCAAACATCAGAGGTTTTATGCAGTAGAATTTACTTACATACTTATTTGAGTAAAAAAAAAAAAATACGATTAAGTTTGAAGCATGATAAATCTGATGTTTTTCAATTCAAATTTTTTTTTCTTCACTTTTATTCAAGGAAACATAGAGATTGTTTTTTTTTTCTGTTGTTTTACCTTTCGTTTGCACAAAATAATGATGATTTTGTAATCTGATTTAAAAACCCCAAATGCAGCAACATAAAAAAAATTAGGTGTTATTTTTATAAACAACATTCTGAATGAAGCCTTATGGCAACCACTAACAACCCCCTTCTACTTCAAATATTATCACTTTGGCTATAGAAACTCTCATCTTAATCTTTCTCTCCTAATCCTCCTCCCATTTTATTAATAATAATTTCTCGTTCATAATCACCCCAAAATATATGAAAATTTGACATCATTTACTTTTTAAAGATTGTTGTTTTGTACCATACAACCAGCTCGTATTGAGGCAATGAATGAATTTTACTCGTAACTATTAATTTATTAATTTAATGGAAAAATCGTTATTACTTACCAGCCAACAAATATTGTAGGCGTTTCTAATAACCCAGTGCAAAAGCAAAACAACTTTAGCAGAGTTTTAGACTGTTAACAAAAATCAGTTTGCAAAGGAAAGAAATACTTCTTTTGGCTTTGAAGAAGATGTACAAGTTGTTTGAAGAAGAAAGAGTTTTTAGAAAAGATATAGAAGAAAAAAATTTTAGCTAACTAAATCAAAATGAAAAATCTTGTACATATAAATACATTTAATACAACATAACTTATGTTGTGAATAGGGTTTGGGGTTCAGGAATTTCTGGGAGGGGAAAAATTTTTTAATTTTCCCGGGAAAACGGAAATTTCACATTATTTTAATATATAGTTTTATAATCATATAACAAATATTTTACTGTTTTTAACGCCTCAATGAACAATTTACATCATTGTACACACACTACTTACTAAAGGTATTTTTAGATGGTAATACTGAATATTAAGATTTGTCAAAAATTCGATACAAAGAGACACAAATATGTAGGAAAATAAATTTTTGACAGTTTTGAGTTGAATAAAATTTCATTAGCCCATAGGGCTACATAAATTATTGACAAATGAATAGAAAATTATGACAATTAAATAATAAAATAAAGTATTTTAAAATCGTTGCGCAATTTAATGCTTATTTTATAAAAGTGTTATTTTTTCATAAAAACAAATAATTATTAAAAATGTATTAAATTTTCTGAAAGTTTGTAAAGTTTTATTAAAAAAAATATGTGAAAATTTAACATGGGATAAAATTTTCATTACAATAGCTACTTATTTTGTTTGTATGAAATATTTAAAATTGTTTAAATATTGAAAGATGCATAATACGAGTACTTTAATATTATGTTATTTTTTGTTAAATAATTATGATTTATAATGTTGTCTAATATTTTTAATAACAAATCAGTGATTTTTTTTTTCTTATAATTTAAGTTTTTAAATATGAAAAAATCAATTTCCCAGGATTTCCCGGGAAAAGAAATTTCACGGGAAACCCCAAACCCTAGTTCTGAACCATCTTCATTATGGTCATAACAAACAACTATGAACATTATATTGCTTTTTTTTGTTATGTTTTTAAATAGGGTTAGCAAAACGAGCTATTAGTTTCTAATGAATAATCAGAAAAAGAATTTATAAGCTTGAAAGAAACTGAATTAAATTAATCATATTTAATTCGAAAAGAAATATTTCTAAAAATTTATTAGAAATTTTGAAAAATATTGGAACACATTTTTTAATACATATATATATGTATGTACACATCTATTATACCACTCAATTGATTTAATAGTCAATGCTTTTAGAATTGTTACTCTTTCTTATCTTCTAGTTAACTTATCAATATTTTAAGTTTTCATTTTATTCCTAATTTTATTTGTTCTTAAACCTCAAACCCTAATTTATAATTTCTTGTTTGTGAAGAAAGAAAAATCTTCACAAAACAGCCCCAAACACACGGAGTATATATTTAGAAAATTGTTCTGATTTATTGTCGCAGATACGAATTGTATGTTGCTTATCCAACGAATTTTTCTTATTTTAAGATTTATGAAGAAGATGGCTCGAAATCACCAGAATGAGTAAGCTCTAAGATCTATTTACATCACCATAATTTGAGACGATTATACCAGGAATCTTTTAGGGAATCTTTCAGGAATTTTTTATTGTCCCTTGGATCCCAAGACATATTTAAAATTTTTAATAATACAAATGTAAAATAAGTAAAAAATTTTTTAAATGGTTGTTAAGAAATATATACCAAATGTAATAATATACATTTTACTCAACTTTTAACACATGACCAGAAGGATGTGAATTTTTGAGGGACATTTTTCTTTGCATATTAGACAAAAGAAACAAGACTTCACGACTTTACTATATATTTTAATACCTAAATAGATAGAAAGGTCCCATGAAAATGGAACATCTAGCTACCATGTTACCTTCTAAAAGGTTGTTATAGATCCCCTATTTGGGAATCGTTGCCTTAGACTACTGTAGCGTTATTCAAGCCGATATAACGGTGACTAAGGCAACCGCTCAACCCATTCAACATCAAAGGATATTAGGTCGAGATATTCTACTGATATTAAGGTAGCCATTAAATCCCTTCGAATTTTATCTGAGAATGACTGTTGTTTATTGAAGAGAAAGCGAGATATTCATGTTACTCTTGTATAGTTTCCTGAACGCAGAAACATTGAAGATAACTACCAGGTGGATAATACTGTAAAGGACGGAAGTACCCAAGATAACAGTGTGAATATTTTTGACATTGGAATCTTTCTGAAAGGCAGGAAATTGCTAATAGCTTAGAAACTATACTTCACTGCCAACAGGAGACGGAAGAAAGAACCCATCTGTATCAGGACCAGAAAGATATGGTATCCCTGAATTCATCAAGAACGCGGATGGCAATCAACCCATCCTCATATCATCTACGCCATTTTCTCTGACACTGCCAGGCTTTCGATGGCGTAAGATTCAAGATTCTATGTAGTCGGATCTGATAAGACCTAATTTTCAACTAGAGATCTGGGAAAGATACACACCTTCATCAGGATGGCTACGAATGTTGGAGGACAACTTATAGAATAGATTTGGGATAAGTTGACAATACAACTTAATCCGTGGAAAAGAACCTAAAAAACATACTCCAGAGTAAAGGAAATAGACACAAAACAGTTCACGTGGATAGTTTCTAAATGATAGAGACGTATTCAAGTTCTAGAATATATATATTTACTCTGCCACAACCCACTTCATCAGCATTCGTGATGTTTTTTCTACTTGAGTTTTGAATGCAGTAAAATTATTGTGTGTGTGTGCATAAAAGTGCCTCTTCGTAGTCGTAGAGGTGGCGATTGCCATTATACTGACCCTTAGGTAGTCGAGGAGGTGACATCCTCCTCGGACATGCCCATGTTTAGATGGCTGGACAAAAGTCAATAAAGTAACTAGTGGTGCCCTATTGTAGCCGGTAAAGTAACTAGTTCACAATCGACATCTGAAACTCCTGCGTAATTATCAAAACGAATTTTCTTTGTTAATTGAAATTGACAAAGAAAATTACAAAGTTAAATGTCTATTTCACGATGAAGCTTATACAACTCTTGATTCATCCGAATAGGTCCAAATATATTGTTGAGAATTTTTTTCCTGAAAACTGCCAGATAAGTATGAGTATCATCAATCTGTGTATGTACCCACTATTCAGAAGCATACAAAAGGAAAGCAGAAGAGCAGTATTTTAGTGTTTCGAGGTAGGGTGGTATCTTGAAATTGCTGATGTAATACGAAAAAACATTGATTTTCTTCTTTATTTCCTGTCTCTCATTGTTGTTCCAATTTTCACGGATTCCTTCTCTATCGATGAGAGAATGTTTAGCCAATAATATCAATATAATCTGATTAGGCGAGTCCTAACTAAATCACCTATGACACAACAAACTATCTGGCACCTCCTTTCCTTTTTGAATAGTTCAGTATAATTCCAACTAATCTTTACTGAGGATTTGCTGTTTTCCGCGATACATCTACAAAGTTGGATAAGCTTTCCAGACATGGCTTGGTGTTCAACGAATAGGTGGTACTTGTAGATTTGTTATTCGAGGATTTATTTTCCAGAATTTGCCGTAGTGTGAATATTAGATCTGTCGTAGTTCTGCAGTTCTAGTTATACTGATAAGGTTCAGCCAGTCTATCCACATTAGGTTTTAAGCGTTCACACAATATGTTCTATAGGATCTTATACGCGATTGGTAACGGGCTTATCCCGCGATAGCTTTCTGGCATGCTCTCTGGAAGCTAAATATTTTCTATGAGCTGATGCCTGCTTCCAACGGATTACTAAGACTATTTGTAAAAAATACGTTGCCACTTTTTATAAACGTTAACAGATTTTTAAACCATAATAGGTGAATTTTTGCATTACGGTATCACTAATAACTAAATTTATTTCTATATGGAATCGGTCGCATTTGCAAATATTTTTTATTAGCTGCCGTATAAACGTAGTATATGATAGTTAAATATATAGATATAATTCCTATTTTTAATTTTAATTCCTTGCTGGGAATTAATGTTTATGGTTTGCTGTAGTTCTTGCTGTCTTCTGGTATCTTATAAGAAAAAATTTCATTTTTATTAGTACATTTATATTTGTGTATGATTTTAACGATGGATTTGTTAACATTTAACTCTTAAAAGGAAAATTAAAGTTTATGTTTAAAACTTATTAAAAGTAATAAATTATATGAAGATCGGCAAAAAGAATTAAAAATAGAGAGAATAGTTCAAAGTTCTGCTAAGAAATTGGAATTAAAAATAATTATTTCAAGTGTTTTGTATTTAGAAACCCCATTTTTCCCAATTGCCGACCACATTATCAAAACATGTACATATGTACCTTCTGCGGTCATTGTAACAACTAAAGTACATTTTAAATAAATTAAACTTTTCCAACATATATATTTTGTTGCTTCGACACTACATTTTAATTCATTTTTTTTCTCACAATAATATTTAATATTAATCGTTATTAAATGTTGTTGCTATACGTTTATTATTGTACTCGCATGTGTATAAAATGAAATAATTCGTGTTTAAAATATATTTTATATTTCTCATTTTTTTTTTCAGCCGTATAAATATTTTATTTCTTTTTTTTTATTATTTCTGTGTTGTTGGTTGAACTATTGGTACCTTGTGGTACATAAATAATGGTCATAAATTGGCAATGGCTAAAAATTTCAGTATTTATAGCCGAATGATAAAAATAAGATTTATTAACATTTGCGCGTTTTGCACTGTAACAAACGAGCCAACAAATATACACACATATACAGACAGATAGAGAGATAGACAGACAGACAGACATTTCAACTGAACAACCAACCATCTATCCCAACAACACCACCATCACCATTATCATTACTTTCACGACCAAATAATATAGCAAAGCCATCTCCAATTCAATCCATCCCAATTCCATTGGTCACAACAACAACAACAACACCATTTACAATTCATGTTAAATCTTGTAACATTATTGTACAGAAGAATCTCTCCATCCATTGACCATTATATTATGTTTGCTTTCATTTTATTTCTTTAATTTTTTCTTTCTTGTTTTTTTTTTTTTATTTCTTTATCGCCTACAACATTAAAGGGTTTGTTGCGTTGTCCTTTTGTGATGAGAAAAAAAGAAAGAAAGAAAGTAAAAGATTTAAAGTTTTCATACATATGTTAGGGATGGAGGATGAGAAAGTAGTTAAAAGGAAAATGTGTTAATGGCTTGGAATGGTTAGAAATTGTAAATAAATTTGGTTTCTTTTCGCTGTTTCACATTCATATGTGCATAAGGGTGGTCCTAAAATGTAACGGTATAGATGTTATCAGCTTAAGAAAAATATTTGTACCTTTCGCGAACTGGATTAACTTGAATTTTTCGAAAGAAATGTTTCTGTAATATGTTTCGTAAAATTCGTTAAATGTGCCTCTTAAAGACCTATTGTACTATAACAAATTTTCATATTAAAAAAATCACGAAAAAAAAAGGATAATCCCACGTCTAAAGTTTTGATAAACGGTATCTTGAAATAAAGTAAATTTTCATTGGAGCTGGAAACATCGACACCTTTCCTTGTGAAGCTACCTTAATATGGATATGTTTTATGTTTTAAAATTTATTTTCTGCTTACTTGTCTTTACAGTTTTGAAGTCAATAGAAATTTATTTTATAGGTTAATGATAATAGACCTTAATTTACTAGGGGAAAAAAGACATATATATATTGAATATATAATAAGTAGAAAGTAATAAAATTTGTTTGAAATGCTTAAGAAATATTAGCCAGTATTTAAGAAAAATTAAGTAGTAGCAATTATTATTGTGGTCTCTGTATTTCGTTTTCAACTCAAAATTAGATACCAGTAGCTTTGCATACGCATGTACCAAGACCGAAATAGCGTTCTTGGTGTCTTAGCCATTTGAAATTTGCCGAAACCTAAGCATGGCACCCACCTTGCATTGGATAAAATTTTCAGGATCTCATTTTGCAGTACCAGGCTTTTGGGCAGCTTGCACGCAGAGAAAAAAAAAACATTGTTACGACATTATTATGTGAATAATATTATGTTTCCATACTTATATTTCATTGATTTAAATAATACTGTGATCGTGATAACGTTTCTGTTTCAGTTGTAAAATTTAATGGATACCCTCAATCAAAATCTTAATATGGTTGACTATAATAATAATATCTCTAAATATTTAGGAACCAAATTTAATCAAAATGCAGAAATAATATTATTTCTACAAGCATCAAATGTCAACAGTACTTATATTTGTTTTTAATACATATTTTGTTTTGTACAACTGTTAAATATTTGATTTTTGAACATGTTATGTTATCCTCAAATATAGAATATTTGTTTTTAGACTATGTTTTGTTTTCCACAAATATTGAATGTTCTCCATGGAGAACCAAGCATTGTCAGCGGTTCGAAGGAGCAGAAAGAAGTTCTAGTTCATTGTTTCCAGAACAATTGGATCTATGCTCCAGAATGACTCGAGTTCAACTCGGTCAAATATTGTCAACTTAGCAACAGCTGTATCAGCTGGAGGATTTTTCCCTTTGGAAAGGATGTCCAACGACAGTAGAGCTGTTGCAACAATAACAGTTCTAATCGGTAATTGCCTTTGTGATATCTGTTTGGAGCAATTAAACCATAGTTAGTGGAGCAGGCGTTTGGGATAAGTTAAATAACCAGCAAAACCTAATGTTCGAAGGACCAAAAACAAGTTGTAATTGTTCGTATTGCATGATTTGTGAACTGTACCCAACAATTTCTGGTCGCTGTTTCGACTATATTAGGCCACCACTAGTTACTTTATTAAATTTTATCTAGTCATTTTAGCATGGGCATATCCCATGGCAATTGTCGACTTTACGGCTGCGTGGTGAAACTTTTTATATACATGATTATCAATGGTTCAATGAAATGGTAATCGCCCTTTTTCTACAAACATAATCACTTCCACGGCTACAAAATGGCACTTTTGTGCACACACTAATGGGTAAGTAAAATTTTTTCTTCTTGTCAAACAAACTGTCATACGATAGCCGCTGCGAAAAGTTATCATATTTTAGTGGAAGTTTATGGGGATTGAAAAGTGGATATTTCGATGTGCATGATAAGGAGCGTAAGAAGCTGTGAAATTTTAAATATAAAAAATTAGAACATTTGAATTCATCCAAAATCACGGGAATTAGCTGCTGTACGATCTGAAACCAAGAGACGTCGAAAGACGATTTTGCATGTCTTAAATGATTGAACTAATAAAGCCACAAAACGAAGTTATTTCTGGGCGATAAAAAGTGATTCCATTTTGATAATCTAAAACGCATAAATCAGGAAAATAGATACCGAAGTCAAATATTCATATCTCTTAAGTAATACTCTGTATTTGGTGGGATCAGAGGAGTCTGATCTATTATGAGCTGTTAGAACCGGGCGAAACGATAACGGGAGACCTGTACCAAACACAGTTGATCTCTTTAAAGACGGCATATGTGACCCGACACGAGTTTATATCCATCATGACAATGTTCGGCCTAAAGTTGCGCGATCAGTTGAAAACTATTTGGAAAATAGTGGATGGAAAGTTTTTCCCCACCCGCTGCACAGAGGGTTGAAACAGTAGTCAGATGAGTTAATATTTGGGCTACACGGCTACACAGTGGGGTAGAAATGCCAAAACTTGCATTTAATTCAGGGAAGGGGTATAGCGCATTATTTATAATTTTGTTGTTATAATTGCGCATATCAAATTTGATTTATCTGGAATACGCTGGAATTCAGAAGAAGGCAACAATTGATCAATCAAGTTGATTGATCAAGTGAATCAATTGACTTGATTAGAAATGATTTTGGGATGGAAACCATAAATTGTTAGAAAAATAGGAAAAAATTCTTAGCTCCTGATGGACAATACTTTGATAAGTTTATTTTGGTAAGTAAAAGTGAACTTACTTTGTACAAAGTAAACTTACTTTGTACCTTTATTTTGAAATAATCACAGTAAGTCGTTAATGAGATCTCAGCTGTACTTGATTTTGTAACCTTAATTTTCTCTCTATGTATTAAAAAAAAACTTAAAAACAAAAACTAAAATAATTCACCTAACGCTTAACGCTCTTATTGTGTTTAATTCCTGCTTCCTAATCCTTCATATTTTTACTGGTGAAACAAAACATATTTTTTTTCTGATTTCAGACACCTCATTACAAAAATATCAAATTTAATTGATATTGTGTAACAAAAACAATTCACTTGTTCGAAACAGCAATAACAACAACTACAACAGTCGTAACATTTAATTGCCATATTTTACTGCTCACAGGTTCATGAAATAAAATCTACAGTAACACGATAATACTGGAGAGAAAGAAAAAAACTTAACTGTAAAACAAAATATTGTTGTCCACTGCAAACAACAACAAACAGCCCAAATGACCAGAATACTTGTATAATGCAATACAACTGCTACATACAACAATAATAAACAAACAGCTTAATTGCTGATGCTGCTGCTATTGCTGCAGCCATCAACATCATCATTGTAGTCATTACAATTATTGCGATAGATTCGAATGAACATGAACAGTGTAATTAGTTTTTAACTGATAAGCGAAGCCAGATAATCGCTGTCGTCATTATAAAATCTATGGCCACATTTGAATCTCTTCGCGGATTTTTAACAACTCCCAATACACTATAAAAACTCATAATAAAATTTTTCGGCTGGTGTTTATTGTCATTGAAAGAGAAAAAGGAAAAAAAAAAAAAAATGCGAAATTACTTTAATGGAAGAAAAGCCAAAATTTTAAAACAGTTAAAAAATATTTAAACTCTTACAAAAGTAAAATGTTGTTCAATACATTTTAATTTCTTTATTTTTGTTCTCATTAATGCATTTCATTTAAAAGAGCATTGAAATTGATACGTTTTTATCCTTCATTGTTTATTTACAATAATGCCACGTGATGTGCTAATTATTACCCTTAAAGAAAAAAATTAGATTAAACCTATAGTCCCTGAATTCTCTAACGGATATGTCAAAGTGTATCCTTAACACGTGACCGGTTATGAAGAGACACAGCATTCAATTTAAATCCTTTTGAAATTTGTTGCCAATAAAACGACAAGAAAAGAGCAAGTTAAAATATATGTATGTACGAGTATAATAAAACATACAAAACATTTCCGTCATTTATTGTGGGACGAAGGTGTATGTAATTTAATATTTTTTATAGAAATTTACTTAAACTATCTATTGTCCTTGATGTGTTTGACTGGGAACAAGAAATAAAGCTAGAAGTATTTAAAATTGTTATATTATATTTATATTTTATAAGAAAATATTTTTGTTTATTTTAGTTTGGAATAGTTGTTTAATTTCTTTAAAATATTTATAAAGTTTTGGCAACTTAAGAACATTTTATAGATTTTTGTTGTAGCATTAATAAGCTGATAATTTTTCCAAGAGATAGTTGAAAGATGTATGCGAAGAAATCAACAGGAATTCATAACTGAAAGAAGTTGGCCTTCCAAATTAAATGGTAGCCCTTAATAACACGATGTTAGTTTGTAGGTATGGATGAGTAGATTATTATAACGTTTTTAGAATTTTCGATAAACCTCCAAAATAGTGAGTTATATCCAAGAAGAAACCGATTTGCCCGACTTCATGGTTTTAAATTTTTTATCTCAAATATCTTTTAACCAATTTAAGCTTTTTAGGCTGCATTAGAAAGACAAGACCTTACCCTTTTTAAAAATATATACACCTTTGTATTCGTAGTAAAACTGTGTAAGATATTAAGGACACAAAATCAATCTTTAATTTTTTAGAAGTATTTTTTAAAATTGAGATTTCAAAATCAGAATTTTTTCTATTTCAGAGTTATTAAGAGCCTTACCACGTCCCATTTTGAATAAAAACTATTTAAAAACTATCAAATTAAAAATTCTCTAGCCGTTTATATTGAAAGAAATTCAAATTATAGACTTCCTGATTAATATTAAAAGAATTCCTTATTCAAGTGACACACGAAAAAGTACCAAAGTTTTTGATCCACACTTTGTTAGAAAAAATATTTTTTCGTTTTTTTCCTAATACTACATTCTATTGGGAATAAAATAAGCTATCACTTGATAAAATCGGATTAGTATTTTAAAAGATATGTTTTTTTTCATAATTGTAAAATTCACAAAATCCTGCTATTTTACGTGTATTTGGGTGTTAACATGATTTTGCATCTCAAATAATGGCAACAAGAACATTTTTGTTGTTGAATTTTGCAACGTTGAAAAAAAATCACATCATAAGGCCTTTTGTTTCTAATGCAGTTTAAAAGACTTTAATTGGCTAACAAGTATTCGAGAAAAAAATTTAAAAACCGCAAAGTCCGAGAAATAGTTTCTTTGGATATAACTACCGATTTTGTGGGTATATCGAGATTTTAAAAATGCTCATCCATGTAATTAAGTCTAAGGCCCCTGAAATAATCATTCGATACTCCTATTGGAAATATTGTTAATAAATAAATAGGAATTGTTAAATTGTCTAGTTGTCTCTATTTAGAGATACCAAAGCAGAGTTTGTGGAGTATAAT
Organism: Protocalliphora azurea; assembly: GCA_932274085.1. Classification (NCBI taxonomy): domain Eukaryota; kingdom Metazoa; phylum Arthropoda; class Insecta; order Diptera; family Calliphoridae; genus Protocalliphora; species Protocalliphora azurea. The sequence continues at coordinate 201,977,667 of OW026519.1, read as the reverse complement.
TAAACACCACTAGACTGGTTTTTACTAGGGTTTTGAGATTTTTAGGAGACCAATTTGCAGCATCAGATGTTTGGGTAAGGTTAGAGAACCCAACGTCGTTAACGCTAGTGAGGTGTTTGCACTCTCGCCATCCAGCATCCGGCTCGAAGGACCGTTAAAGACTTACTTGGTAATTGATCTAGTTGTCTCTATATGACGACACCAAAGCAGACTTTGTAGACTACATATAGATAGGAATGTTTTTTTTATTTGGGTTTCTTTTGAAACATAATTTAATTTTTGCAATGGAATGTTACGTCAAGAGAGACTCCCCCAGCAAACTTTTGTATAGAATTATGGAATTTTGTCGTAAATTAAATCATTTTCGAAATCAGTGAGAAAGTTAGTTTTCATTGATTTCTCACTGGAATTGCCGAAGGAAACCGAGTACCCAGTAAGAAATGGAGCTTCAAACGAAGAAGCAATACATTTTTGTCATAAAAAACAATTAATATTAGGAAGATTTTTGATAAAAATAAGGGTTTTATAACCTTCTATTGTGAACTAAATGTTCTCAGTTTTTACTAGTCCTAATCTTACCTATAATGCACTTCTATGATGAAGACCAAAATACTGTTCGCTGCTATATAAAAGTGAAAAAAAAACTAGACTATCTGGCTGTTTCTGATACGATAAGCTCTTTAGGTCAATTAGATTGTATCTGTCAAATCTGTTGCATGTTATTCAGTCACTGCCGTTCAATTTAAATCAATATTCGTTAGTGTAAACGTTGAGCCCATTTTAAAAAGACAAGTAGTGACTGTTTAGTGACCAAATTCAAGACGACCACTGCAGAATTCTAAAGTAGTAATTTCTTCATCATACACAATAACTGACTTCAAATGGGCAAATTTTGCATCAAGACTTGACCCTGCATCTTTATAAGAGCCAGATGGTACAGAAACTCAACGTTAAAAATCTAACCCGTGATTTGTTTGCTGTCTTGGTTTTGGAAAGTGAAAAACGAGAATCACCAGATTCGAAAATGACAATTGTGAGGCTATCAAAGTTAATGCTGCGCTGCAGATCAATAATAGTCTCCAACATTTAGTGACCGAATTAAAAACGACGGTTTCAGTAAGCTATTCCTCATCATGCAACCGTACAAACTTCAAATGTTCAGGGAACTTAAACTGAAAGATCAAAAACGTTTGTTCGCTGTCTGGGCTGTTTGGATGAGCACCCTAAATTTGGCCGAAAAATAATCTTTAACAACGTTTTGCATTTTTGTATTATTTTCTATGCCATAAAACTGAGTTGCCTCATACGGAATGACGCCAACAGACACGAGGTTCACTAGGTTCCTTAGTGTAAAAGTTGCGTCCACTTTATGAAGACGCACAGGCCCCTCAAAATTGTCTGTCCAACGTTTAGTGACTGAATTTTAGACGATCAGTTCAGTGAGCAATATCGAAGCATCGTCAGATGATTCGAAAACATTGTCGCTGTCTGTGAAAGTGTGCTGGAGTAACCAAGGCAATGAATTCCTTGTCTTGCACAATAACTTTGACGTTAGAAAATGTATGAATTTTGCATCAAGTCTTGGTCCTACACCCGTACAAAATCCAAATGTTCCATTAACTTAAAGTTAGTAAAATAAACCCAAAGTTAGACAAAGACGTTGTTCGTTGACTGGGCTTCCTAACGTTTGGATTAGAATACCAATTTAACGTCATAACGCCCATTTTAGGGGAATTGATGTGTTAACAAGTAAAGTTTCTTCACGAAGCTTTCAAAAGGTTACTGTTTGGTAAAGATTTTGAGTCAACTGTAATTTTGTCTTTTCTACAAAAACAACGTTGGTAAGGCCATCACAATTTGGTTTTTTGCTGGACGGGGCAACGCTACGATGGGCATTACGTATTAATGATTTGAGGGTATGATTATCTTTTCCGGTAATAATGTGAATTGATCACCATAAGTTGTGCGATTTAATCGCTAGACTTTTACTTGTGAAGTTTACTGAAGCCACTGGTCTTTGTCTCGAAGCCGAAATCGTCCGTAGCTTTAAAAGCCAACATCGCTCAAATTAATGCATGTATATTAGGCGATCTATTAAAAGTTGCATATCTTGGATCGGTGCCACTGAATGAAGACGTGGCGGTTATAATTAACGTGGTGGTTATATTACTCTTTTTGAATTAAAATTAATTTGTATTTAGATGAAGGAACCGAATATTCCAGTTGTATTTACTTTTTTTAAACAATATCTATCTTAATCTGGTTAACATTATCAACATTATTTTTTAACATTAGAATTTATACAAGAATCTGTATTTTCTTTATAGTTAACTCTCTCATCCTTGCGCATTTACATTAATGTCTAAATAATATTAATAGTTTGTTTCCTATAATTTAATGGTTCAAAATCTTTACACTCCAAAGACTAAAGTTCTATACAAACGTAAATTTTTTATCTATAATTTGCACACTTCCAGCGATACAAAAGGTTCACTTAGCAATATTGTTTCTTAATAACTTTCAATACGCTTCACATATTTGCCCAAAATAAAAGTTCACCAAAAAAAATGAAAATGCTACATATTGGCATAAATTTCACGTTAGGAAAAACAACAAAAAACAATTAGAAAAGAAAGTCTAAGGAAACCTTAAGGCAAACAATACTCTACTCTTTGTCTTTAAAATCATTGCTAATACGATTAAATTGCTTATTTTAGCTCAGGTTTGCTGGCAGTCAGCGTAATAAAATAAAATTATTTCCAATTCAATGACTGTTATAAAAAGAATTTTGAACTAATGACATTAAAAAAAAAACACATTCTTATATGCGAATTGCAAACAATGGAAATCTAATAGAAATTAAAATGTTTCTGCACAAAATTCTAACAAATTGCCAATTTATTTGAGGTTATTTTTTTTTTAACCACAAAACTCCTATAAAAGAAAACAAAAAAGAATAAAAATCACACATTTAATATTTTCGCACAATGATTATATGAAAGTATGCAACCGCACCCCATAATAATTTCAAAATGTCCATGAAAAATATTTCAAGTAACTCCCAGCCTTTGATGCTTTTATCATTATATTTTATTTCAGTTTTCTTTACATTGATTTATGTTTATGAAAACAAACAATGAGCAAAAAAAAAAAAAGAAGAAAAAGCACAATTCTGTTTTTAAATCCTTTTTGATACTTACACGTACATTCATTTTAAGCTTGTTACAAACTCATTACAAAAGCCGACAATGACCTCTATTGTGTCGTAGATTTATCCTACTTGTAGCGGTTTCTAACTTCTGCTTATTGTCTAGCTTTGGAGAAAAATACAAATCAACCACCATCCAGAACTATTTGTAAGAGTATTATTTTGGCAAACACCAGCCCAGCCATTGAACATCATTTACAAAGTTCCTGTAATATAGTTGAATTGACTTTTTAGCGTTTGAATATGAAATAAAAATTTGAAAAATTCCAAAAAAAAAGAACAGCAAACACGCGCCTGGGAATTATGTGTGCAAGGGAGTGTAGAAGTTAATCGTATTATTTACACCATCCTGGATTAACTATGAATAACTTTACGAATTGTATTTCAAATTTTCTAACCCCCCTTTCTCTACCAAAAAAAAAAAAAAAAAAGAAATGCAAAATTCTTGTTTGTGTTGAGCTTATTGCTATAAAGATCATAAATAATCTTTAAATAGTGGAATACTTTTTGTATATTAAATATTATTGTATATTCCTCACAATTATGAGAAAATATATCCTCCCCCTCTTGTTTAAGATTTTCATACTTGTTTCTAATGATGTTTAACAAATCAAGGGATTAGCGTTAAATCATTTTTAAGGATTTCTAGAAAGGAACTAATTTCCTCATAGTTTTTGCAACTTTTAGAGGATTGTAGATATTAATTTGTAAATCTACGAGGGGACAATTTCCCTTCAATCTTCTTATAGTATTGACAAACTGGACATTTAAAATATGAAACAGTTTCTTTTAACTGGTTTATTTGTAACCCAGAATAGGAACTTGTTCGAAGCTGTAATATGGCTCTCAATGTTATTAGAATTTATAATTATCTTCAAGGTCTGAATCTTATTCCCAATAGTATTTATTTCCATTTTAATGAGTTTTTCGTATTCAACTTATTTTAATCTTGAGTATTTTCTAATAAGGACAGATCGAGTTTGACAGTGTTGAAGTTATTATTCTAATGCTTATTACTCATTACTGTATTGAGTAGCATACCCAAATGATAAATAGTTAGTGCAAAGGTGGTACCCATTATACAATAGACGCGGTGGTTTTTCAAAGTCGACTTTTCAGCGTTTGGTGGACATATTCGTGATGATACATTTGTTTGAATCATCACCCAAAACACGTACTTTAAGGAATGTTATCGTCGCCCCAGAACGCTCAAGTATGAAGGAGAACCCGAGACAGGCAATTCCACGTTGTACACAAGTACTTAGACTTTAACAAACTTCTAATTGTTTTATTCGGTATCGGGATTTGGTCATGTATCTGTACATAATTCAACCTCCCCAGAGCTTAAAGTTCTCTTCTCTTCTGCGGGTATCTACAATAAAAAAATGTGTTCTTCTGGATGAACGTGCATGAAAAAATACGGATAAAGAAACAATTCTCTCCCTATAATGTGATCCACTGACCAATCGGAAAAAAAGATGTACTCTTATAGATGACGCCCATATGTAACGACGCCAACAGGCACGAGGTTTACCAGGTTCGAAAACGATATTGGTGAGGTTATCACTGTAAATAGCTATGATGTAGATGAATAATAACTATTCCGTGTTCTTTAGCAGAAATTCAAATCTCTAACGTTAAATGAGTTTCTGTAATCAGCCGGCATCATTAAGTTAAAGTAAGTGAGATTGTCAGGAGAACCCGAAGCAGTCGCTTTCTCGTTAGGTACTAAAAGTAGTACTTTTGCAGACATTAGCTGAGCAATTTTTACAAGAAAACCAAAACTTAAAAAACAAAAGGACATTTTATTGGGCTTTAGAAAGTTTGAATTTGCTCCAATTTTATTCCATTTTGGATTAACTGCTGTGTTATCAAGTTATGCTGCCTCATATGGCATGACACGATATTTAGGTTTACCAACAACGTTGGTAAAGTCATCACCGCCAGTCGAAATGATCGATATATAGAAGAAATGTGGTTTTAGTGGACATTCTTCACGAAAGATTTGTTAGTGTTGTTATCTTTTGCGGTAGTGTTGCGAATTGCTCACGTTAGATTTTTCTTGTGGGGTTTTCTAAAGTCACACCTGTATGCGGCCGAGATGATCAAAAATATATATTAAATATATATATGAGAGTTGTACTCAATCTTCTGTCGAATATTAGTGGTATAAGTAGTAAGATCAGATGGAATGAAGTATCTCTTACGCCGTTTCAAAAAACCAAGGTGTTTGAACGTTTTCTTTTGACATTTAAAAAATGTATTTAGTCCTACTCATTTAACATAGTATTCTCATGCACAAAATCTAAATAATTTTCTATTTCTTAATATTTATGCCACTCAAAAATACAGATGACATAACATGCCAAGCGTTTGGGTGTTATCACACAGCGCTGGGTCTTACGAACATTTAAATCAACTCTATTCGAACGACCTCTATCAGAGATTTTTTTTTATAGATGGCGGTTGAGCTTGTCAGTCAGTTTCCTATAGAAGTTTAAGGAGACCGATACCGCCAAAAGATTTAAATCAATGAAAATTATTTTTAATTTTGCTCAAATTGAGTGGAATTTGGTTCCAAAATTGATATTCTGCATGAATGTTTTTAAACATCAACATAACATGAATTGTTCATCCGAATTAAGTCCTTTGACCACGCTAGACTATTTCTTGTGACTTTTTTGAGGTCTATACCACAATGGACTGATAATTCTAAAATCAAATTTAGCGCACTTTACTACTAAGCAATAGTAATTGGTGATCTAGGTTCAAATTTCACGGGCTGCCAATCGACAACATCAATTATTTATAATAATTAGTTTCTATTAAGAACTAGTGTATCGCAGCGTCCTCTAGTGCTAAAACGACGGCGACAGTGTTGCCAGTTTTGCCTTTTTAATCTAGTATTTTTGTATACTTTTAGCCTCAAAATTTTCGTTTTAGCTTCTAGCCTTTTTTGATTCTTAAAATTACTATTTCAACATCGAAGAACATAATTTCTTATTATTTACTAATTTTATTTCCATTTATATTTTTTATATTAAAAAAAATTTTCGCTTGCGTCTCTCTTTGGATAATAACCAAATCAAGAAGAACTAATATACTAAAATACTAATAACTAATTTGGTGGAATTCCTAAATCGATTATTATAATTATTTTTTTTATTTGCTTCATTAACCATAGAAACTATTTATAAACATAATTTTAGCAAATTTTTATAAAAGCGATAAATCACCCAAAAACTTTAAAATGTTTAATCAAAAAGGAATTACAGTTTAAAAATTTCGAAAAATCACTTCAAAACATAGGGAAATTTTTCATATGAAATATAACCCAAATTTGAATGGGATTTTTTTTTAAGCAATTTTTCACTTGGGTCATTTTCTACGTTTCTACGTTTTATTTATATATTTATTACAATATTTTTAGAAAACATAAAAAACTAATGAGAGCGAGAAAAAAAGTTTTTAAATTTAAAGAAAAAATGTTAACTTTTACTGACCTTTTTTGACCTTTTCTAAAGTTGAATTTAGCTTCTTTTTTCCTCGGATCATGGCAACACTGAACGACGAAGTAAATTAATTATAAACAGACTAAACAGCTTCATTAAATGCGTCTACATAATAGCAGATGGCGCAATAGCGCTGTTTTAAAAATAAACTTAACGCGGAATTATAGAGATATCATAATGCTCCTTCTATTCTATCTATAATTCGCCTTCTCTCCTCTCCTCTCCACACTATTCATAAAAGATGTAATATAATTTAATATAGGTATTAATTTTCCCTTAAAAAATAGAGAAAAAAAAAATACAGATCTCACTATACTTCTTGTATTCGTGTCAACGTCCGAAGTCATGGCAAGCATTTGATCGATTTCATATATATGTAATAAGAAACACTAGCCTTAATACCTCCCATATACATATTTTCTTCTATTACATTTTATGTTGCCAAATAAAATAGTATTTATTAAAAAAATTTCAAAGAAATTCGGCAGCAAATAAATACTGAGGTTAGTGGTCAATTAAATCAATATAAAGCTTTTTGTTTGTAAATTCTTCATTACAGTAGTACAATCTTGCTGTCATCAGATAGTTGTTCTTTTCTTTTCTATTTAATAGTCTCCCAAAATGCAAACTTTTACAAAAAAAGTTGGAAATTTCTCTCTCAATAACCGGCATTTTATTAAAAAAAAACAAAAAAATTATCTACTTTAGAGATATTCTCAAGTTATGTTTATGTTAGTGACTACACTTCAATTTAATTTATTATTTTGTTATTTACGATCGTCAACAACTTCATTAATCGTTCGCAATAACGGTTTCGTTGTATCAATTAAAACAGTTATTACTGTAATGCATAAAATCAAGTTTTTCACATTTTTCATTCTTTAAGATGCCTTAATTTGATTTTAAAGTAATCAATAATCAATAAATTGTATAAATTGAATTTAATTTGTTCTTTATAACAATTAAATATGTCGTCAATATAATGTCTATGAACAAATAATCTGCAGGCGAAAGCTTATTTTTGTCTAAGAAATAAATTTAAATTTTATATTTTTATATTTTATTTTTGTAATTTTCTTCCTTAATTTTAATTCTGAATGTAATTCCCGGTGTACATTTCATCAGCAGAATCTTTATGCTAAATTAAAAAAAAAAAAAAAAAAAAATTTAATTGATTCAACGAATTTCGAAACTGAAATTGTTCTACTTAGTAAACCAGACCAAACTCCAAAATTAAAATAATAAATTTTTTTTATTAAAAATATTTACAAAAATTCCCACCCAATATCATTTTACTAATAATGATTTATTGCAATAAAATTATATTCATCTAAGATTTCATAAAAATATAAAGAAATCAACCCCCAAATAAAAATCTAGTTAAAATAAACTTTAAATTCTCATTGACGTCAATCAATGTCAAGGCTACAATATTGCTGCTGTCTTGCTCTCAAAAAAAAAAAAAAAAAAACAATTTGTGTTGTCATCATTTTCCTCATTTCGGCAGGTTACTTTCATTAGCACCCCTTTTTTTCTTACTCTAACGTTTTTTGATGTGGTTGACTTTGTCATACTTTTTTACTTTCCAAAAGTCATGAATCATTATGCTACTGCTATTCTAACTTCTTACTCACAAATTTGTGTTATATGATACTCTTGCACATAAAGTTTAATCGTCTCTGGCTTTATAACTAAAGTGACAATTGTCCACTATTTTGGTGAGAAAGTCTCGCTGAGATTGGATTTTTGAGTACAAATCTTTTATATATTCATTACAAGAACCGCAAAGCATTATGCCCTTTATTATTTTATTTTACTTTTTTTTTTCAAGTTAAACTGGCAAGTGATTTGAAAATTTATGAATACGTAGACGATTTAACTGGCAACATCAATGTCATTATGATGAGGATGTTTTTTGTTTTTGTTTCTTCTTAAGGGGGGTAAAAAAAAAATCACCCTCTTTTTTGAGATACGTATTTGGTTGTGTTTATTAGATGTTGCTGTTGGTATATTTGAGTTCAGCACAAGTTGTATGGCACAGCACGCGTTGGTGCTTAAACACAATTTTAACACCCTCTTGATCCGTTTAGTGTCTGACTTTGTTGTCATCTATTTAATCGAATATTGTTTGTTTGTTAGTGTGATTTAACATTTTACATATGTTATTTGTATCCCCGTGGGATATTATTTTCTCTTTTTTATTGCTTCTATGTATTTGTTTTTTTAAGGATGCAAATAAAGTTTTTGAAGCGTTTCTAAAGCGTTAGCGAAGGTGTTACTTAGTTTGTCAAAACAGGGAAATTTCAATAATTTTTATCATTATTCAAAAAAGGATGGTATTCCAAAATATTAAAACTTTAAGAGATTCAATTCTTAGTTTAAGAGTAAATGTGTTGCAATAGGTAATTTCATTTGTTTACACACCTGGTAATAATAAAGTTTTCTATAGCTAGATACCAGAAGAATGAAATATATTTTTTGTTATCAGGATTCATTGTAAACTTTCCAATTGGGTATCGTTAAAGTCTAATTATGACGCACGCTTCAGGAGCACAACCCACAGTATTGCAGAATCGACAATTTTTGGAAGTAAATCTGTAACTTCTAATCGGCTGGTTGGATTTACATAAAGTTGCACATAAGAATAGCAGAGGAGTGTACAATTTGAAGTTTGGAGTAGGGATCCCTCAATACTCTCAGGAGCGGGGCTAAGAGGGCTCAAAGAAGGGTATCTTTGACATAGAAAATTTTTAACAGCATGCTAAATTTTTATTTCTTACCCGAATTTAAAGATTTGTATGTGTTATTTATCTCCTACAGTTTTCGAGTTATTTCCGTTTAAAATTTCAACTATCTCAATGATCTTGGCCTAGCTTTTTTCAAATATAGTCCAATATTTCCGACCGATTTAGCTTGATTATTGTGTAATTAGTTAAAGAACAAAAGTATTCATCGAAAATAATTTTGAGTCGGTATCTTTTCCGTGTTTAAAAATAAACGATTTTGAAAAAAGGTATATAATGAGGGTATATATAATGATTTTATACCTTTCTAAAAGGTATATTCATGTAGATGATTTCAAAATTAAAAACGAGTCGAATTACCCAATAGAGCTAAGTGCAGATCTCACCGAAATTGATCTATTTTGTATCGAAATTTTGAATTTAGCCTATATGTTCTAAAATTCCAAAGCATGGATTTACAAAAGGAATGCAGTTTTGAAAAGTCTAATACGTATCAAAGAATTTAACAGCGGGTTTTTCCAGACCTGCAACAAATGTGGTCTTTATACGCAAAATTCTAAAAAAATCCCATTTTTGGAATTTTCGATGGTATTTTGGGAATTGCAGGATTTCTTTCACCAAAATCTTAAATTCTTTTACACTTCATAATTTTAAATGACAAAGTTAACAATGACCAAAAATTTCATTAAGATATTTTAACTAACAAAGATTTTATTACAGATAAAATATTTATAGTTTCTCCAAAAACCCAATTATTAGAACAATTTTACTTTAATTCCAAACACTATGGACTGCAATTTTTTTTCAAATAAATTCGTTTGTCTAGCTGACGTAATTTTTAATTGCATACGAAAAGACTGAAGTCAATATCTTTCATAAAAATTAATAAGTCATAGGTCTTAACAAGAGCTTTAAGAAGATATAAAAATCATTGAAATCGGGTAAGAAACAAAAATTTGGCAAGCAGTTAAATATTTTCTATGTTAAAGGTACCTTACTTTGAATCTTCTTAGCTCCGCTCCTAAGGGTACTGTGGAATACCACTTCCAAACTTAAAATTTTACACTCCTCTGCTACGAATATGTGAAATTTTGTGTAAATCCAACAAGCCGATTAGTAGTTACAGATTTATTTCCCAAATTGTTCGATTCTGCCCTATTGTGCAATATACAGGAGTCGTCAACGTTATAAATGTTTTTGTAGCGTTGTCAGAATAAAGAATAATACTATTTTTTCAATTCCTACTCTTTCAAAGGATAACTAATTATTCACTGACTTGACTTAAAAAAAACTATGATAACAATATTCTTTCGAGTGGGGGTTTTGGAAGATATACCAGCACCGGTCTTAAAGCATTTTACTCTTCGCTCTCTAAAGTCATAGAGAGTATGGTTAATTACCATCTTGTTAAATATTTTCCATCAATTTACTAAGCGACCGACCTCTTCGTTTCTATATATCATGACGGTGAATATCCTATATCTGTGTTGAAAGATCACTAATGTAACGCCAATTCCTAAAATGGGAGAGGTATTTGTTCTAGGCCTTGTAAAGTCATATAGAATATGGTGAACGACCATTTTGGATTCCAACAATTTATTAAGCTCCTTAGGCATATTTACTCTTTTCCAGATGATAATAATAATTATTTGATATTTTTATTATTTATTTAATTATAAATCAAGACTGTTGATAGGATCATATTACGTCATTTGTATTTATAGTACGAATAAATATTAAAGAATCGGGAGCTCCTGATGTTCTGGGCATGAGTGTGACAAAAAGCGTTCAAGTGTCTCGGTTTTGTAAACGGTGTAATAGCAGAAATTTCTTATATAGGCTAATTCTTCCAAGCTTTTCTATCGCGTACCGAAATTAATTTCGGGGAAATTGCTCTTCTGGAAATAATGGAGTAAGACTTTTTCTTAGGAACCCATAAACTGTACAGTGGGTGTATAAATAATTCAAACAATGGACGTAAGGTATCTAAATATTGGAGACAGGTAACATAAAATTTCACAAGTATTCTGATAAATACAGTGTGTTTCAGGCGGAAGTTCCTGATATATTGAAGGCCACGAAATTGATAGTCGGAAATGTGAAAAATGGTACCGAGTTAACTCTGTACGTAGACAGCTAAGCAAAACTAAAGGCTTTGAAGGAACATCTCGCCAGGTGTAGGTTATTAAGAGCTTGCTATAGGACTTTTAAAAAACTGATAGGTCATTATAGAATTAGTGTTTGCTGGATTTCGGTTCACTGAATATCTAAAATAATGATAGCCAACTTTGACCTGGGACCCGAACATAATCGTCTATTTACACATACGTAACACGAACGTCAGCGAAGCACTCAGCTTTGAGAGCAAAACAAAAAAAGTCTTTCAGTAGCTTGATGGCTTTCAACAAAGCAGGGTTATGTCGCATCGTTTTTTTTTTTAAATATGTACAATGTGTGTAAACAATTCTCATTGCAAGAGTACAATATACTAACAAATTTTTATTTTAGCGCCCCCTCTCTTGGGATATCGTTGATCAAAAGAAATGAAATAGCTGACGAGTTAACTCTAAATGTGAAAACTTAGCAAAGCCACCGATAAGATTTTACTTCAGCACAATAAAGGATTGAAGTCTAGATAAAATCATTCCAGTACAATTTTCCATTTCCAACATAGATACTATACGGTAAAATGCATGGGGTCTTGTTTCTTGGACTAGATATGCCAGGTGGTAAACCATTAATCCTTAACTATATATTAAGAATAATATATAGTTAAGGTTCATCATAAGAATGATAAAGGGACACTGTCTATTTAGATCAATGATAGGCAGATGGGACAATGGAGTCTGTGCAATATATATTGTGTCATTGTCCAAGGTTTAAACGTCGTATGTTGAAACTAGGTAATACAACATGGAGGGTATAATAGGATTCATCATAGCAATTAGATGATTGAAGAGCATTAGGTAGAAATATAGGACAGGTAACTGGATTGGTTTGGTTCTCTATCTACTTTTCTTTCATTCGTTTTTTATTTTGTTTTAACTAACTTTTATATTGTAAAAAGCAAAAATATCGTCAAAATAAAAAAGCCAAATTAAAAAAAAAAAAACGCTAAACGAAAAAGTCATAAAAATTAAAATTGGAAAAAATCTAATAAATAGCCAAAATTACTAACTAAATTACTTTAAAACTACATAATTTTTTCTCTTCCCGAAAAAAATGGAAAAAGTTCCGAATTGAAAAACCGACAAAAAGAAGAAATAAATAAATAATAATACACCAAAACGGAACAAAAATCTCTAAAAAGAATAAAATCGTCTAAGTGAAAAGAACGGCAAAATGAAAAAGAAAATTGTCAAAATTAAAAAAAATCCAAGTAAAAAATGATCGCTAATGCGAAAAAAAACCTGTAGAGGAAATAACTCTAAAAAATCACCAAATTGCTCTGAAATAAATAAAAATTACTAAAAAACTTTCAGCTCGAAAAAATAAAAATCAAAAAATTAAAAAAGCATAACACATTGTGAGAGTTTTATACATAACCATCAATTTGATATATGTACGAAATTTGATTATATATGTCAAGCTAAACTAAACTAGATCAGGTATAGGAGAGGGCGAAAGTGCTTATCGGTTACAAAGGTCCATCCAACACTATTAATTCATTGGAGCATAGTCTCAATGTGAGTTGCGCTATGATTTTCTAGCGCTATTGCCATGGAAAGTATTCTGATAAAATTAAGGAACGATCAAAAGAGGATATTTATTTGTTGTTGATTTATATGTACGATATATTATAGAAAGAATTTGTACTCTAGTTGTAATATTCGTATATGGTATAAAGTCCATCAAAATGATAATAATAATTATATAAAATAATAGATTTTTTTTTGTATAAATATCAATTAATTTAATTAATTGAATTAATTATACTAATGATTAAAACTTTGATTAAAATTGATCAAATTGATAATTGATTCGATGTAAAAATTATTTGAATCTGTACCATTGCACAGAAAATAAAATACAATACAAATGTAAAAGTTTGACGTAAAATATTTATTGCAAACTTATACAAATACATAAAATGTTAGTTGTATACTTATGTAATACAGAAAATATATTGAGTCCATGTAAATTGAACTATATGTAATGTAATGTAATCTCCTGAATCTCGATAAAACACATTTTCAGGTAGAAGTATTTATCTCCTCGGAACAGTCCAAAAAAGATGCGGGGTGTAACGTTTAGGATAATAACAAGAAAAATAATAAAATATATCGACAAAAGTATTGTTAGAAATAACCAAAAGGTATTTAGCTTTTTTCAGATTAGCCGGATCCCTATAGCTTTGATGGATTGATGTAAATATCCTGTGTCAGTGACAGGCACCTCTACAATCTACATTACATCAAAATTCTTAACAAACTTACTAGACATTAAAAAAATCAAATGAACTTACCAATTGGTTTCAAAAATCTCTTTTTGAATTTACATATCCAGTTTGTAGGCTTTGCTTAAAAAAAGCACAAAAGGGCCAAGAAAATCGTCGACGCTTGATCGTACATTTTTTGTACAACAGAAACTATAACCAATTAAAAAATTAATTTAATAAATTATCATTATAATTAATATTTAAAATAAAATGAAACATCAGATTAACTGAAAAATTTGTTGAAATATTTTTTTTGTCTACTTACAATTTTTGTTGATTTAAATCTAATGTCCACAAATTCTAAATCCCCTATTTTCCCATACATAACCTATTATCTTAATACCAAACACAATCCACTGCATAACTAGATATCAGACCCTAAATACTGATTCATGGAGGGACTTGAGACAAAGTGTTTTGGAATTCAATATATTTTAAAATAAAATTGCAATGCGTGATTTTTTCTTTCCTTTTTGTAAAATTGTTTTTCCACTATTCGCAACTTCAGTCCTTTTTATTTTACTATGGTTTAATATGTTTTTATTATAATCTAATAAAAAAAAATAAAAAAATAACAATATGTTTCTAAGTTTACATCCCATTTTTTGAAAATAATAAAGAAAACTAATAATGTGATTTCATGTTAAATTTGCTAAAAATTCCACCCCTTTCTTGCTGTTGCTATTAAAGGCAAAACTAGTAAAAAAAATCGTGTAATTCCATTTTTTTATTTGAAAAATGGTTTTAAATCCTGTGAAAAAAAAATTGCGGCTTTTGTGATAAAAATATGTAACACGCTCGTATTATAACCACCACAGAAATAACCGCAATTTAAGTCACTCCCACCAAAAAAGGAAAATATCACAATGAAATGCAACACGCTTCAACCATTTAAAATCCTTGCAACATTAACTCAAAACATGTTAATGCGAATAAAATTTCGATATAAAAAAAAAAAATAATATCACAATTATGACAGATGATTGTATTCCCGCCAAACAGCCTCTAAACAGAAAAAAATCGCAGAAAAAAGGGTTTATTTCAAATGTGTTAAATTTCCAAAATTCACCAACACTTTCCCACTGCAAAATCTTATTGAGAAGTTATAAATAAAAATTTTATATTGTAAAGGAAAAAATAAAATCATTTTTCTTCTCATATGAGATAAAATCCAATAAGAAACTTAAACATAAATTTACACTTTGCACTGCCTTTGTGGTAACACCTACAAATCGTTTTTCTTAAAATCACACACTAATTCATAAATACAACAACATCGATATCGATAGATTAACTCCCCCCGGTCTTATGCGGGCTTTTTTCTGTTTTGAAATAGTAGTTCAATTCCAATAATGCTTAAATGTAAAAGTATTTTGTTATGTTTGTATAATTGTGAATTTTATGAGAATAATTCCTTGTTGGGATTTTTACAGCAGACATTTAGACGCTGGGCTACTTAAACGTTTTGGTAAACTTTTGTCTCGATTGAGCTGAAGGAACTGGGTGCGCAAAATGACCAACGGCTGATCGTGCAACCAAAAAAGAACAAATTTATTAAGGAAAACATAAAAGAAACAGTGAAAATTGTTTTGCTTTAAATTTACAATAATATTGTTTAGTTATTGTGCACTATGGGTCTTTAAATGTAAAAGGAAATTTTCACTAAACTAACATGATGTTACTAAAATAGACATTTATTTTACCAAAGGGTCATACATCACACTTCTTTAACATTCTATTTGGGTTTCGTTGATACTAAAACTTTTGGATTTTGGGAACCCCAATTTAAAGCATCAGAAGTTTAGGACAATCAATGTCCGGCTCCAAGGACCATAAACATATTATAAATGCTATTTACCTTTCTCCTGTCTCCGTTTGATTGTACCAAAGCAGAGTTTGTTAACTATAATTTAACAATAATTAAGATGGAATACATATTTTCTGTTCTTCAATAAATCTAAAAACAATCTTTGCTCTATTTCATTTTTATTACTGTTATCCTCATCTCTCCACCACCATAGTGCAACATTGACCTCGTCTTTTACGCAAAAGTATCATTTAAAAGTCAAGGCAATAAAATGCCGCTGTTAAATATAGAATATGTTTTTATTTGCGCACACAAAATACTATACAACTTTACGAACTTATGCATGCTTCAGTTTAATATGTTGCAAAGGGCGTGTGATTCCAGTGACGCCCACAAAATCATAAAAAAACACAACAACAAAAAAACTTCAAACTCAATTGATACACAATTTATTTTAAAATCGCTATCGATATGCAACAGATGTCCCTACGCACTCACTCACATAAATAACTTGAAAAAAGCATTTCGTGCAACCAGATCAGAGAGGAGCAACAAGAGCAATACAAGCTCACCTGCTGTTATCATTGCAACTCTACTCTATTCAACTCATTATAATTCGTGGATCATAAATACACACAAGAAAATATTTTTCGTAAAGATTGTGGAGTTAGGAATTGTCTTTTTTTTTGGTTTTAAATCAAAGGTGTGATTTTTTTTTAAGATTCCAAAGTATTTGTTCTTTAACACTTAACTCCATAATCTTGTATTCTTTATCTGTTGAGGAAGGTGGACAATGATAATTTTATGTTTTTTTGTTTTTTATGTTTTAATGTAGATCATTTCATTAATTGTCTAAATTATTTTGTGCACTTTTATTAAATCTTCTGGTTAGAAAATTTAAAAGTGACGAATTCGATGTACATGATAAGGAGAGAGAGGAATTGGAGACTTTGCTCGATTAAGCTACAATTTCCAACCATTTAAAAGCACTTGGATTCATGTGCAAAGCAAGGAAATTGAGTGGCAGACGGAGTGATTTTGGATTTTGAAAATGCTGCTTCTGCTATATGAAAAGAAGTCGTCTGTGCACCAAATTGTTAAGGCGATGAAAAGTGCATCCATTATGATAATCCATAGTTGACACCAAAGACAAAAATTCTTTATTACCTATTAAAATCAGATAAAACGATCACGGGTGACTTTTAGCGAGCACAATTGATCCGTTTGAATAAAAAACGACCAGAACATACGACCATAGTTATCCATCATGATAATGTTCGGCTTTATGTTGCGCGGTCAATTAAAAACCATTTGGAAAATAGTAGATGGGATGTTTTGTCCTATCCGCCCTCTAAGCCAGATATTGCCTCTCCTAACTACAATTTGTTTCGTTCAATTTAGAATTTCCTAACTGGAATACGCTTCACTTCAGAACAAGGTATTGTCTTTATTAATTTCTGGCTTCAAAAGACTAGAAGTAGTTTTGAAATGGAATCAATAAATTGCCAGGCAGATGGGAAAAAGTCGTAGGTATTAATCGACAATACTTTGAATAAAATATATGGTACCTTTATCTTGAAATAAACATTAATTTTTCATAAAAAAAAAACGAAGGGAACTAATAGATACACTTATAACAAAGTAGGCCAGAGCTGACACTAGGCAAAAAATATTGTCATCTCTTTTTTGAAATGTTGTATTTTATCTAAAATCCCGATAAGGAAATATTGCTATCTCTTTCTTTAACGTTCACCTATCATAATTTATATCAAATGTATCATCACTGTTTATACAATGTGACACTTACTAAGTCATCACATATTTTGATCCTTTTCATTTTAGCACTTGACGTTCGGCAAGTTCGAATTTGTCTTTTTCAACATTTTATGGGAAGGTTTTGCTTAAAGATCAAGGCTAGGAAATTGAAGAATTGAAGTCTTCAAATCCAGAGGGTAGAGGATAGAGGAATTCTGGAAAAATGTAGGTCTTAAATTCAAAATCTGGTTGATCCAACCCGATTTGCGTTGTATCAGAACAGTTGCTGTAAATTTTTGTGGTTGTCGACCTTGGGCGGTGAATGGCTGTAGTATGAAATCCAGAAATTGGTTGGTTATCTATGAATGTCATAAAAAGCTAAAGCTTCTTCTGAAATATACCATTGTAGTCTGCAACAGTTTGATTGAAGTTTAGATAGCTTCTCTGGTGACATGCCAAGATGAACTTTAGAATCATATTGTGTTCCTTAATATAAAGAGTCTTCATTTCCTTAAGTAGATGGTTGGAAGAGGTATCAGGATTTATTTAGAAAAGAAACCCCAGCTGACAGACCAAACGTTTTATATTTAGCCATCAAGGTTTTTATCTATATCTCAAGTGTTGCTTTCTAGAATCTTAAGAACCTGATCTTATGAAATTAAAAGTTTTTAGATATGACACAAAAATCGTTAGGAAATTCAGACACTATCTACTAAAACTTCTTGGTTAAGTTTACACGCTAAAATAACCATTCACTAAATATCTGTTAGTGGTATGTGTAATCAGTAACACATAAGATTTTTGTTTTTATTTTCTTTCGTTTTCCATACCCCACAGTTCGGCCATCGACGCCATGGTCCAGTATTACCTATTGTGTATCATTTTAAATATCTTGTAGAATCGGTAAAAATGAAACGGGAGTATTGTTAGAGTCCCAATCTGAGGGACTCCTTATTTATCTACTTTTCGGCCTACAGCATGTTTAAGAAGAGCCGAAAGCCTACAACAAGCAAAGTTCAACAGGGATCATTTAATTAGTGTCGTTGGTACTCTGCACCCTACTGAATTCATTCCAGTGGCGTCCTGCTGGTGGGTGACACTTCACTAGAAATGAAAATAGGGATATCGCCTATTATCTAGACATCTTGCTGATAGGCTAAAAACCGTTGCCACATACACATCAAGGTTTCTCAGAATTCACATGAAGATACCTTTAGGATCAATCGCCTTAAACTCGTTGAAGACTTCTAAGCCTAATCTTTCGCAAAAAGCTGTGGTTCGTTCATGACTAGAAGGCTGACAAGTTTGAGATTAACACTTCGTTTCGCTTTTTCTTATTTGTGATCGTAACCACGGAACGTCTAAGAACACAGCTCATCGAAACACGGAGGAAAATTTTGTCATTTAAGTTTGTAAATATTTGACAGCTTTTATTTGCTATATAAGTTCCCATTGTGATTGGTTATGTAAATGAAAAATTAATGAAAAAAATAATCGATGCAAAATCCACAACAGTTGTGATCATATTAAAAATTTACGGCGTTGGCTTCTTGATATCATTCATTTACAACTTTTTATCACACGGAATCGAATAAATAATTTTATTAATTATTTCTAACTGATGAGGCGTCAAGTTGTTACCAATGCACAGTGTAATATTTGGCTTGTCTAGCTGGACTTTTGTGCAGCCTGCAAATATTTTAATCATATTTAATCTTATGGATTAGGATTAGTTTGCTTAATTTGTTAACAGTAACAATAAAACGGTACTTCAAATACAAAAAATTACTCATCTTTAAAAGCGTATAGCTTTTGGTTGAAATAGTCTTTTTTACAATTCTTTTTTTCATTTTAGAGCACAGCTTCCTCACTTTTAATACCATATAAATTCTTTTCTAGACTTTCAAAAACATTTTTATTGCGATATGATTAAAAACATAGCTTTTTTAGGGAAATTACCAGAGCAAAAAAAATTCTTTTGGGTCCATCTTTAAATTAGTTTCAAATTAAAGGATAAGGTATCTATTTCCATGTACAAATTAAATTGTTTGCTGAAACTTACAGATGTTGTAAAAAATCTATAACGAATGACATGATCCCATTTATATACATGAATTATACCATCCTTAACGCAGAAAGAAATATATATTTTATTAAAGTAGTGCAACGATGGTTTCACGTAAACGTAATATAATCAAGTTTTCTCAAGAAAACCTTAGAGATATCTCATTATTTAGTATATTTGTCCACTTAAATTATAATTTAACTTATAATTTGAACATTTAACATTTTCTCACCATTGAAGAAACGACACATGAACATATTTAAAAATAAATAATTTTTTTTTCCAATTGCCAATCAGCCACCATACACTGCACATCGTTGCCCTATACTTAAATCTTTATAAATTACTTAGTTTATCTTAAGTTAACATTTAAAAATAACCTAAAAGAAGAAAAAACAAAGGAATCAAAATAAAGGAAACTGAATTATTTGTGCTGAAAAATTAAAATACTTACTTCATTATTTGGCTCTAAAACAGATAGGTGAGAAGTTATGCTATAAGAACCAGATACCCCAAAAAATTAATTGAATCCCCCATATTTTCTCTTTATTTCCCAAACCCCACAATTATAATTACTCTAAATCAAACGGAGTAATTATTATTAATTCTTTATTATAGATTGGCATCCCCCTCGTATCTTTAGCCACATTATCTTGATCCATCTGTAACATAGAAACTACATACAGTAGTTCACCCTACTGTATTCAATATTAATGGTAAAAAAAATAAATGTACTTATGACTACTCAATTCATTTACAAAAATTCTTGTGTTTTATTGATCTAGTAATACTTTATACCAAATTTCACAGGTATATCACCATTACTTTCCAAGATAATCAATTTTGTTTCGCTAAAATGCTGAAATCTCACACTGTGCAATGTGACATCAATTCTTTATCACTGATTTTAGGACGCAATTTTCAATTTAAACATATACGAAGTTGGTACATTATTGACACTATGTGGTGTCATTTTGTACACAGATATGACCGAACTTAATTGAACTTAATGAACTTAACCTGAGATAAGTTATTTAAAGATTTCGTTGTATCCTACAATAAAAATTTATTAATTTACTTCACCTACAACCAGCGTTACCGTTTAGCGACTTTAGTCGCCATTTGCCCCTGGCCACTTTTTTGGCCCCTTGTTTTAAAATGAAACTAAATGGCGAATTTTTATGAGTATGAGTTGTTTGAAATATCTCGACCCATATTAATTCCAACGAATGATGTAAAAAACAGACAACTATTTAAAACATCAAATGTCGAATCTTTTTGTATCAGATTCGGAAAATTAAAAAATAGATTTGGTGAACAATTAATTTATATTTTCTTTTCTTAATTTATATTTTTACTTTGGCTCATAGCAGTGCCTTGGCGAAAAGTCTTTTTTCTAAATTATCACTAATGAAATATAAATTGTCCAACAGGCTTAATTAGGGTCAATACTTGTGAATCCATGCTTTCAGTCCTAAATTTGTTAGACGGGGATTTGTAGTCCGAGTGAAGACCTCGTACAAAAGTACAGAAGTTTAATTAATAAAAAGAAAATTTTATGTCAACTAGTTTTATAAATAAATCTTTATTTTTGCAATAATAAAAATTATTATAAATTATTTTGTTATTAATAAAATTTTATTTAGTAGTTTTTCTTAAATTACAATATTTTTTTATTCTACTTTTCTTTTTGTTTTTATCAAATAAACAAATTGTGAAGAGTTTTTAGGTACTGAAACTGTTGGCCCCCTTTTTGGCAAATTTATTTTTTGAAATCCCCTTTTTGGATACTTTTTAAAAATTCTCAAAAAATACAACGTCACAAAATTACGCTTAAAATTATTAAAGTAAAAACTTAAACTTACCTTGATTTCAAAGCGAAAGAAAAACACTTTTACTTATTCCTTTTTGTACAACGCTTTCTATTTTATTATTTCTTATCCATATAAACATATAATCATACTTAGACATTAGAAGTATCTTCTACTAATGGTCTATGACGTGGACGCAAAGGTTCCGTTTCTCGAGTGCCAAAACCCAAACAACAGTTACACCAAACTGGCAAACATTGTTCCTCTTGTAAGATACGGAAAAATTGTAATATTAAAATTATTAAAACTGCTATCAGAGTAATTAAAGCCATAATATCCTTGCCAGTCCAATAAGGATGAATACCAGAAACATCAGCTGACGACAAGGGATGATACGAGTCTACACGATTGTCCTGGTGAGATGATTGACGGGCATGATTCATATCATTTAAAATATCAACTTCATCGACATCACGATGTGTATTTGATGGACTAAATTGTTTTAAAACTGAAGCATCAGTGGTTTCACGAAAACTGGAAGATGTGGAGGATGGAGAATCTGCGGGTGTAAAACGTACGGGTAGACGTATACCATGATTACGGAAATAATTTAACATATGTTTGATATAACGAAACTCCCAATCATTTTCAAATATGCCCAATTCATGTAAAAATGCATGAGATTCTTTGAATTGAACATAATTAAATTCAAATAAACGATTGCCTTCTATATAGAATTTTTCCAAATTTATGAGAGGTTGAAAGATACTCGAGTCCAAACGTATTAAATGATTAAAAGCTAAATCCAAATTTTTCAGCTTAAGCAGGAATATAAAATTATCTGCGGTTAAATTTTGCAAACGATTAGAAGCCAAATTTAGATTTATAAGATTTGGTAAAGGTAAATACATGGGAGAGTGAGAGGTTTTCAAAGATACTAATTGATTTTTAGAAACATCCAATTTTTGTAGATTTAACATGCCCGCTAAGTCATCAAGAGATTCCAAAAGATTACCATGTAGCTCAAGTTCTCTAACGGCCAATTTATCTTGTATGTTGATGCCTTTAAGAGCATTATTGGCAGCATTTAATTTTATAACAGAGCCAGATATAGTCATACGTTTAAGTTTACTACCCTGTACCAATAATAAATCCACCGATTGTAATTGCAGCTCTTCCAATAAAGTATTACTTAAATCTAGTATATGTAAATGATTCAAATGCATAAGAGAGTTAGCCTCAAATACAGAGAATTTATTTTCGCTCAGCAAGAGAGTATTAAGTTTGAGATTCTTAGAAAATGTATTGGCATTAATGACCTCTAGTTCGTTAAAGCTCAAATCTATATGTTCAACATTGATAAGATCTTCGAAAACACCCTCCGGCAATCTACGTATGCCATTTTCCTGCAAATCCAAATATTTTAATCTCTGCAAACGTGCAAAAGCATAACGATGAATCATGTGTATGGTATTGTGCGAAAGATAAAGTTCTTCCAAAGCAAACATGCCGGCAAATACCCGCTCGGGTATATTAAACAAACGATTCTTTTGCAACACTAATTTATGCAATTGTGAAGCCTTTTCAAAATCCATGGACATTATACTATTAACAGCACAATTATGCATTATAAATGTATGCAATTTGGGAGCAATTTCAAATACTACAGCAGGTAAACGTCCCATAATCGAATTGTATATTAACAATTCATTAAGTTGATCTGCTGAAGATTTATGCATCCATACCAAAGGTTCTTCAAAAGAACTGGTTAGATTCGTAAGAGTACAGTAGTATAAAGAACTACCAGAACAGGTGTCTTTGAGATCAAGTTGAAGGGCTCCAACCGAGAGACATGTTAAAGCTGTTATCAATATTGGCAACAGTAAAAATTCACGCTGACTAAGTGTATTAAATGTCATTGTTAATTTTGTTTATTTATTTTTATTTTTTTAATTTGTAGTTTTTTTCTGTTGTCCTTTGTTTGTGTTGTTGTTTCTTTTTAATAAATACTTTTTTAATTTGGTTTTTACACTCTCGCGTTTTGAAACGTACTGAAATTATTATAATAATAAACGTTTAGGCTTTGCGTAATTCGTCTTAGTCTGAGGGGCTTTTAATCAGTGTTTTTCTTTTTTTTTTTTTTTTTTGTTTAAAAATAAATAGTTAAAGCTTTCTTTATTTTACAATGTTTATTTGTTTTTGACTCATTTAAGAATATATATTTTTTTTGATAAGAGCATTGCACTGCACTCTGTTTAAGAGTGGGGAGAATACATTTATTTATATACAAAAGTATTGATCATATTTAAAATATGTGCTCTTAAGTCTGAAAGCTAAACTAATTAATTGTGTCTTTTTTATTTTTAAAATAAATCAGATCAATATTGTGCTGTTATTTACGTTAAATTCAAAATACTAAAACAAGTGTATTGTATATTGGTTACGGAAATGGTAAATAGATCTTTTAGTTAAAAATGTCTGTGTATCAAGTTTGTAATTAATTTGCAACTCAATTTTAAAGTAGCGTTTAAAAATTACTTTACAATATACCCTAAGAAATATCGACCACGTACGAGTACAAAACGGGACCATTGACACAGGTCAATAATGTAACCATTTTATATTGCGTATTCACACAAGTTTTCAAATTCGGGTCAACTCTTAGACCTGAGCAGATTAGAAGTAATGTATTTGGGAATTCATTTCCCAAGAGTGGTTCAAGTTTTTCAGTTGGAACAATGAGCTGTTATATCGAATTTTTGGTGCTGATGTCACTAAGAGATTAATTTCAATCATATTCTTAATGTTGGATTTTATTTGAGATCGTGTAGAAATATAGAAAAACCTTTACAAAGATGATTTACGAATGTTATATACTCGGAAAAATGGGCAGAAGTGAGTATTTTCATTACATTATTTTATATGTGTTACTAACTGAACTGAATTACTTGATTCGAGATTTGAATTTACACGGTTGTCAGAATTTACACAGCTGACAGAGTTGATGGCATTAAGGTTGCAGGGGTAAAAAAATTTGGACAGTGTAACAAACGAGACTAAAAATTAGTCACTATTCCCGATTCTCAAAAGAAAGATAACATATACTTCATTGATGATATCAGCGATTTATTTGTTTTCTTGAATACACCTTTCGATATACAAACATCTACTTTTCACCACTTCTTAGTACACAGAATACTTTTAAGCTACATATTACACAAAACTTTACATTATCAAGAATTTCTTCAAAATACTTAATCAAAGAAGATATATGTGCCAAACCTATATTCGAATAAAAATAATCACCGGAATCCTAAAAAAAAACCGCCAATTAAAAAATCTTTTTCGCAACATTCTCCGTAATCGCAAATCCTCTGATTTGAAGTAAATAATAGGAACTATGTTGCAAAAATACCATAAGATTGGAGCTCGAATAACTTTAAAACTTAATTTTCTTTATTTCTTATTTCTTTCACTGATGGTATGGGTAATGAGAAGAGGACCAAATACAATAAAATTTGGTGAAAATCGAAAAATAATACCAAGGATTTTGGCACGAGCGCATAATGAGTTACTACTTTTGAACTCTAATATGTGAAGTAAATACCAAATAATACAAACGATATAATATGAAAAATGCTTAATTCCGATTTATCTCGTTCTCCGATCTTAAATGAGTAAAGATTCGAATTCAGCATCCTAAATAACCATAGAAACCACTTTTGGTTGCTCAAGTTCAAAACCTTATATATCTGTGTCATTAAAGAAAATTGTTACTAGATTGATGTCAACTTGACACCACTTAAGTGTCGAATTATTATTTAGAAAATAAAAGAAAACCCCAAAAGAGAGGGATAAAAAAAAGGAAAAGAAGATACAAATTAAATGTGAAAGATAGTGGAAAGTGGAGGATTGAATATAAGTTAGTATTATATTCCATGTGCTATAAAGTTGTTAACGAACTGTAACAAAATTGTTAATGTGACTACCACCGTTGGGGATTTTGAATTTTAGTTTTTCCTTTATAATATATTTTATACAAAGTTTTGTCCATCGAAAGCTATGACTCTTTCCCATTTTTCTGACAATTTATATATTCTATATCAAAACCACATCTTTTGAGGCCATAAACGAATTTTTAATAACTTGTTCTAAAGTAAAGCTCTAGAGCAAACGTAACAAGAAGGGACAATGCATGGAATGTACGGCGGTTGGGACAAAACTTCCAAGCCACTATTTTCCAAATAGTTTTTAACTGATCGCTCAGCATGCGGCCGAGCAATGTTATGATGGAAAATTATGGACACGTAATTGGTTGCATATTCTGGCCGTTTTCCCTTCAATGTTTTTTTCAAATCCATTGTGTTTAGTACAGGTATCCCGTGATTATTTCATCCAGTTTTGACAGCTATTATGAGCTGATATCCTTCTGATCCCACAAAATATAGAACATTATCTTGGTGTCTTTGGTATTAATTTATCTGTTTGATCGTCACTAACAATTCGATGAAGCAATGACGTTTTTATGGCATTGAAGCAGCATTTTAATCGTGCAATTCGTTTTTCGACGTATCTTCACTTCAGTTCGTGTGGCATCCAATCCAAGTACTTTTAAACATCTGAATATTGTTACTTCCAATCATTCTGTAAGCATTTTTGCACTTTACTCGAGTCTGGATCGAGCAAAGCCTCCAATTCTTAATAAAATTTGTTGAAGCGTCTTATCATGCATATCGATACTTTTTTCAATGTAGTTTTTAACTGCTTGCATTTATTTGTAACGTTTTTCGTGTAATGCTCTCTTCAAATGAATTAATTCTGTTCGGTACAGTTCTCCCGTGAATTTTAATAGCTCATAATAGATGGCATCCTTGTGATCACATGAAATACAGAGCATTATCGTGGCACCATGGACATTCGGCATAGGCTTCGTTTTTCCTATTTGATCGGGCCATTAGACGTAAAAATTCGATACAGGAACCACTTCGTTTGATAGACTTGCAAAATCTTTTCAAAGTCTCTTGGCTTCAGTTCATGCAGCAGCTAATTTCTCTCCTTTTGGATAAATCCAAATTCAAAAGGTCCGGAAATTTGTGTTTGATCTATTCTCAATGATTCTGCAAGTACTTCTTGCATTTGGCATAAGTCTTGATCGAACAGAGCCTCTATTTCTCCTGCATAAAACTTTTTACGAAAAAGAAACCATCCCATGATTATTTCATACGGTTTTAAATGCTCATAAGAGATGATCTTTGATGCCATCAAATACCGAGAATTATCTTGGCGCCATAGATAATTGGATATGGTGTTGATTTTCCTTGATATTCGGGTTTTACATCACAAAAATCTACTTTTGACGTCACTTGGTTTCAGTTCGTGTAGCTGGCAATTTCCTTTCTGAATTGAAATACTCATTCTGACAAGGACGTTCCTTATTAGGCGCATCGAAATCGTCGCTTTTAAATCATCTAAAGTACATACTGCAAATTGCCTCAGTTAAAGTTTGTTCCACAGAGGCTAGGTTTCACAAGAGAAAACCCATTTGGATCCAGAGTTCTCTTTATGTTAACCGAAAAAGAAAGTTTAGAGATTTAAATAAAGGGATATAAAAAAAGGAAAGTAAATTGCAAAATAAAAGAAAACCCCAAAAGAGAGGGAGAAAAAAGAAAAGGAAGATACAATTTAAATGTGAAAGATAGTGGAAAGCGGAGGATTGAATATAAGTTAGAGAATGAATTTCGATAGCATTGTAATTAGAAATAAAGTGAATGAAAGACTCTACTTCATTTATATTATTAAAAAATTCTAACTTCCGATAGACAGTGACCAGTCATCGGCTCAATAATATCCCTGCGCCATTTGCTTCCTAGAGTTAATAAGAAATGTGTCCTTTTTTGGACATCTTTTATAATCGAAGTACTAGTTTCCCTATAACTATCTCAGAAGCACATGTTTCACGAGAAGTTTACAAAGTGACAGTGGAACCCTACATAGACGATCTATATGAATGTAATATTGTATTGTTCTCGCCTTTGCCTCCAGTATGTCTTTAATATTATTGCCTTCAAAGTCCCTATGTCTATTCACCCAAACGAGTGATATATTCGAATGTTTAGCTATTCCTATCAATGATACCTGACGTAGAATAGATCCGAACTTAGGATTTTACAACAATATTCCTATCAGAAATTTTATGATACCTCAGCATTTTTATAAACGATATCTTGGATTCTTCTTTCTAGCACCGTCAGTATAGACCCATAGGTAAATTGGGTCCAAAATAAGTTGAATATGCATCTGAAAAACAACTCTGCTATTCCTGTTGAAAAGGGGTGTGGGAATACAGTAATATAGATAGACCGGTAGATCGCCCATGATCTCTAGGACATTTAAGTGACCATACGTCCTATTTTTTTAGTCTACAACTGTGCTCAACCTTCCTCCTGTCGGTAGCATTTTTCTCCAAAAAATAACAATGGAGTTAAAATTCCCGCAAATGCTTCTTTTTTGGTATTGAACTCTCCACATTCAAAACTTCAAAACACTGTATTGGTTAATAGTTTTAATAGAATGAGACATTAATGTAATCTAGTATAAAACAATAAGAATTAATACATAATTTTAAATTATAGAAAACATTTTTAAGTTGACAATTTAAAATTTGGCAAAAAATATAGCATTACAACTTAATCAATTAAAAACAAAAATAATCAAAATACTTCACAACCCTTTAATCCTTAACAAACTATAATGATAAATTTAGTTCTTAAAATTCATTTTTAAATTTAACAAAAAAAAAAAAATACTAATGAAAAGAAAAATCATATCCACTAAAGCTTTAAAAAGCAATAAGGATACTCGAAAATAAACCATCATCCAACTTTTATTATTTAAGACAACAAACACAACACAAGATACAAAATGTTGTGTAACAACAACATTTTCCATGTCGTTGCATCGTAAATACTCGCACAATCTTTCAACAAAAACATGAGCACGCAACAATGTTTATTTGGATTTCGATTCGGATTTAGTTTTTTTTTGTCTTTTTTTTACTTATTTCTTATTCTCCTTAAGTTTGGCTGGGTTTTGCTAAATAGTTGGGTTGCTTGGCTGGATGACTGGCTGAGTACAAGTGCATCCATGGAATATTATCGTGGTTGGGATAAGAGTTTTTTTCTCTTGTTTCTTACCACATCCTTGAGTTTTTTTTTTCTTTTGGTTTTTGTGGTTTTGTTTTGCTTTCAACTCTAAAACACTGGTATCTTCATGCAATTAATTCGAATTTCTGCGAATTATTTAATTAGAAGAATCAGACACATATTGTACTCGAACTTCACGTACGAGTATTTCGTATGTAAAAAGGTAGAACTAAACTAAAAGTAGTGGAAGTGACATTGCCAGAAAAAATAAAAACAGAGTAGAAAACCAATATGAAAATAAAGAAAATAAAACTAAACAGGAGTTTTGGAACAGTGGGAAAAATTAAAATAAGGGATTATTATTTTGATTAATTAGTAAAAACAAAACTTGGAATTTTGTATATATTTAGAGTAACCAGAAAAATGAATTACTAATTGATATTAACAATTGATAGAATAAAATTACATTAATTAGTAATTTACTCAATATAAGGAACTTGAATAGGGCAATAAAATTATACAACTATTTATATATGCTTATATGCTTAATAAAGTTGGTCAAGATAATGTTATTCCTTAAGATTAGATTAGATATTTAAATCCTTTATAATTTACATCTTTGAAATCTATATTATATCCTAAATATAGAAAGCGGTTTAATACTAAGTAATATTTATTTATTGCTTTTATATTAATTTCCTTCACTGTCTGCCAAATGTTAAGGATCAAAAATGTCTCCAAGAAATATTGTTTTATTTCGTGTTTGTTTGTTAAATGTGTTTCTTTATGTATGTAAATATATGTGTACTTATTTTATTCTGGAATACCCTATATTCTAACTAATAGAAAAAAGACATTTCTAAGGTCTTTAAAACGTGATATAGTATTGGAAATTTTTTTTGTCTTAATGCATTGAATACTCGTGGATCTTCTAATCAAATCGTCTTTCTACTGTCCGATCACAGTAGAAATCACAAACCTAAGAATTCGGATAATCAAATCATACTGAATTGATGATAGTCTCCAACTGCGTGATTTAGGTTTAAATAATCACTCCGATGACATTCCCAAGAGAAACTGCTGAAACAACTTCATTTCCTTATGTAGTGGTAATTTTGTGAGTAACTTCTTATGAAGCTTAAGACTGTTTTTTATTAGCTTTATTTATTTCCTCTGGGTTTCTAGCCACAAGAGGAACTCAGTTGAGGTTTACATGGAAGGATGTAAATCTGTAGATAAGGTAGGTCTCTATTTTCCTTTATAAGGATAGAGTTTCCTACACACTGGCCAATCGCATTGCACTCCTCAAGATAATATTTGAGATATTAATTAATAAAGATATCGAAATATGTTTTACTGGCAGTCAAGCGGTGATTACATCTCTCTCGTTTGGTAATTCAATATACAAGTAGGGGAGTAAGGTATTCCAACTTAAAACTTATCTGATTTACATTCCTGTCGTAACATGAATGCTCGATTTTCTCCTTTATCGATTACCAATTCTGGTAACAGTGGTTACCTGTACGCTTGAAATTATGTTAAGTCCCCCTGTAGGAGTGAGGAAATGAAGCGAAAATAAAAGAACTTTCACTGTTAGTGTCCTACCCTCCTAGGAAAAAAAGGCTAATATTTTTCGCTATTCTTAAGGGATCTTTCTAAAATGGATATCAAAAAGTTATTTTCATTTATAAGTAGCTATTGGAATTTTTGTCCGACTGCACTGCCTCTATTAGCCGATCAATATAAGAAAGAGTTGTCATAGTTGGGTTGACTATAAGAGATTGTTTAAGTTGGGACTACTTTGCTACTTTGGGTAATTAACAGTCAGGCGAGCGATCTGCTTGAAATACCTCTAATGCGGTGTAAATGCCAGCTGTGCTGGAGATTATCAAAATCTGAAATTAGGTGGGGTAAGCTGTATATATACAAAATTGCCAATTCAACCATCTCTGCGATTGCCCTGCCATATCTATCAGCAGACATAGATTTATGAACCTTTGTGAGATATTAATTTTTTCAATATTAATGACATATTGAAATACCTCATGGTTATAGGAGACTTTTAGACCCTACTTGATAGCTTCATAGCTAACTACCATGAAAACCACCCACTTTCATTTATACATGCATCTGGTTGGTTTAACATGAACCTAAGTCAAAATCCATCGATTAACTCTCACATGCCTTCCATTTCCAGAGTAACATGACTTCCGTCTGTCTATATAAACCAGTGGCATCATCGGCCCATGCATCTTAATAACGATTAAAGGATACTCTGCATGAGTGATTCCAGAACTTGATAATCTTAATCAGAGGAGAAACGACCTGGTTTCTCCTCCTTTTTCAGAGTTACACCCGAAGCTTTTGGCTGTAACTTGAGGAATAGATAAAGAAATTTTTTAAAGGCTTTTGGCCAGTCAGTGGTAAACTAAGCAGCTTCAATATGGTTACCATCCCTGATTGATACCCAGCGGAAAAATATCGTAACAGTTTTAGACCATAACAGGATGTTTATAAAGATCCTCACGAAACCATCTACATTATGAAACGAAATTTTTGCAAGTCAAGAAACATAACGGATTATCATGACTTAAACATAACGGAGATAAAAGTAACCCCGAAGCAAATCAGGAAAAATTCGAAGATAGCATTCGAAGTGGTATCGCATATGGCAGCTTTTAACAATATTCAGCGGTTGCAGGTTACCGCGCTTTTGGATTGGTCGTTTAACCCTACTTATAAAATCCGAGAAAACTTTGCCACAAAATACCATAGTCAGGGATGGAAAACAGCTTATTTTATATTGTATCAACCACAAAAATAAAATGTACTTTTTTCAACTAAAATTGTAACATTTTTGTCAATATATTTTAACTACAAACATTTACATAGAAATTTAATAGATTCTAAGCATATTTTTATTAAATAATTTTAGTAAAAATATTACCTGCAATTTTAAAATTGTGGCAACAAATTTGTTGACTTCAACTCGATACAGTACAGAAATTAATAACAATTCTTTCTTTTGTTGTAATAATATTTTAGTAGGAGACTTTCGGTTACGAATGTGTAACAGACTGAGTTCCTAAAATAAAGAGTAAATTTTTGAGTTTTTCTTCCTCGGCTCTGCACAGTGTCACATTTATCCAAATTAGAACGACAAAAATACAAAAATAAAAACTTAATAATTGAAGCAATTTTTTCGGGTTTACTGTTAAACATATCATATATTTTTAAAAAAATACTTACAATATTTGAAAATATCTATAGCGCGATCTATATATTCTCAAAGTTGCTACTTTAAAAAAAATATATATATTTTTGTTAGAAGTAGTGTACTATATTAATTTAAGTAGAAGTATATTAGCTTTAACTGCATATATTTCACTAAATATAGCAGATATTTATATTATTATTTGGTATATAATAAATGTAACCATATTATTTTATTCTAATTTTTTAGGTAAAAATTCAATATTGAAACAATTTTTTTATTTAAAAGAAATCCTAATATTAAAAAAAAATTTATAAATTTTGGAAATTCTATTTTTAATGGAGTAGAACTAAAAAGTTCCAATTTAAAAATATGCTCGTTATATAAAATAATATCCATAAAATGGCTGCAACTTTTTGCCATCTTTTAAAATATTAGAAAAAAATGGTTGGTACCTCATATTATCAATTTGTTAAGAATTAATTCAAAACTTTAAGAAAATTTCTAAAAATTGGTTATGCATACAGTGCACTAGATTAAGCCACGCCTACCTTAAAGTATTCTTTTTTTAAATAAAATGTACAAAAATGTGAACGAAACTCAAATGAAGAAATTGTTTTTTTTTATGGGAGTTGCAGCGATTTTACCCATCCATTTTTAATGGAAACGTTACGGCCTTTCAGTCCAATATCCCCAAAACTGGATTTTTGTCGTTCTAAAACTGCCAAACTGCGCTGTAGTGCTTTATATTAAATATTTATGAACTCAAAATTAGTTTTCTTATTTGGGAATATATTTTACGAAGGGGGAATAATTGAATACGATTTATCCAAAATTATATTTTCCAGAATATCATAATATCATATCAAATTAGAGCAAATGAGCCATGGTAGTACCACGGTACTTACATATATATAAGGGCGGATCAATATTTCCGTGACTTTTCGAACTTCCCTCGTAGTTATATGAAATGCAACATTATTCCCATCAAGTACCACCTGTTAAAGAAATGGCTTGCTGGAAAGAGATTCAGCTCCAACGATGGAATTATTGACCAAAAAAATGCCTATTTTAAGGACCTCGAAAAATCCTATTTTTTTGGAAGGGATACAAAAACTGGAGAAACGTTGGTCTAAATGTATTGAGTTAAAAGGAGATTATGTTGAAAAATAAATTTTTGTTTTGCAAAAAAACTGTTTTTCATTCAAAAAGTCACAGGCTTATTTATCCGCCCTCGTAAAAATGTACAAAAAAAAGTACAATTGTACCAGGTTTGCCATCCGTGACCACAGTAGTTCCGGTATAATTAAGATCTGGATGGAGCAACAACTCAATGGGTTTTGATCACACATTAATCATACTTGCCTTACAATACTTTCACCTTTAGCTGCTCCTCCAACCGCACTTCACTGTAATTAAGATTTGAATATCTCGGCCTATATATATCTCAGCGAACACATTTTTTTACGCGCTGGCAATAACAACAAAGGATTTTACAATTGGTTTCTAGAAGTTGAATAATGTCTTGTTATTGAAAGTACAAGAGTTTGAGGTTTTGATCTTTTATACTACGATCTTCCATTAAAAGTGAAGAAGGTAGAGAAAGCTTTTAAACAAGATATAGCTGTTGAAGCTGCTTAACTTTAGACAAATTAAACTTAAATTTAATCTTAAGCATTTTAGATTTAATTGACAATTGGCTTGAAATAGATATTTTTGAAATTGTCTTTACATCCTTCGAGCAACGAAATAATATAACATTTTTATTTGCAATATCTGTTACTTAACTTCCCTATCCGTATTCTCTATAATCTTATCAATGTTTAAAAATGAGAATCACAAATAAAACTGGTGACTAAAACATCACTCCCTCTCATGATCATTGCCACTTATCATTATACGGCTAAAACCCATACAAAAAGAACAAAAACAAGTCATAAATTGTAAATGAAGGAATTGTTTTCTTATTATTATGGAATATTGTTGTCGGTAAGAAACTTCTGCTACAAGTTGAGTTCTCATTACTGATCGTAGGAGCGAATCTAAATCTTGGTATATTATATTTACCGTACTTCAAAAATAAAATGTATGTACGTATTACCCGGTAATACATAGAGTAATGTGCTATAAATTATTTGGGTTACATAATGATCTTCCAAGTCGTTGTTGACTACTGATCTTAAAATTAATTTTCTTTAATTTTTGTTGCAATTTTTTTGTATTACGAGACTTTTTTGTTGTTGTTGTGTAAACATGAGTCGCGCGCCATTACTTTAGTTTTTGGATACATGATGTTCCTTTTTATTTCTGTATTTTTGTTGTTATTTTTATTTTATAACAATTTTTTTTTTGCTAAATTAAAAAATCTGTGAACCTTGTAGTTATCACTGCTATGATCGTAGTCAAACAAAACTATGTATATATACGTACTACGTATAGTAGTTGTATTCATATGGTGTTTGTGATGGTGATACTTGCTCTCATACTTCTTGTAGACTGATTCTGGTAAATGCAATTTCTTCTTCTTTTTTGTATTTTGGAACTTTTGTAAACTATTTTGTTGTTTTAACTTTTCTTTGTCATTGCCATATACGAAGTAGAAAAACATACACGAACATCATACAGATGGAAATACAGACAGACGGACAGACGTTTATACATGCTGGGATTTGTTGTTTGCAACATTTGAACAAACGTAACGATACAAAAACAGAGCCACAGTTAGACTAACTGACTGGATGGCTGACTAGTTGGTTGGTTGAATGGATGGGTTGCCTTTTCTGGCTCTTAGTGTTTTCTTTCGTTTTGTTAATGTTTTATTTTTATTTTTTTTTTTTTTTTGGTTTTTAATTTTTCTCAGTTTAGTTTTGTTGCAACGATACGATGCTGCAAATGTGATGGCTGTTGCGCTGATTAAATCATTAAATATTCTGATTGTGTAGCACAATAATGAAATGTTTTAGCGCTTGTCTGATTGTGAATTATTCATGGAATGAATGCAAAAAGAAACTATAGCTACAACAACAAGAACAACTAAGTACAAACACGTACAACAACACCAATTTACAACTAACAAACCAATAGAGAAAGAGCGAGTGCAGAACCAATAATTATCTAAAAATAAAAAAGCTAAAACCACAGAAATTGACAAAAATAACAAAAAACAGAACAGAGATTGTGGTTTAAATAATTAAAATAAAATAAAAAAAATATAAAATTATGCTGACTTTTTGTGGTATTCTTTGTGGTTTTAATTTAAATATTTCAAGAATTTTGTTGCAGAGATTAAAACTAAAAAATCTACAATAATTCCAAATAATTGTAATATTTTATTTTTAATGAAATGGAAAGAAGAATAACAAGCAAGAAAAAAAAATTAGATAAAATTTTCTTAAAATATTTATCGAAATTTAACAAAATTTTGATATATGTACATAAAAACAAAATATATCAAAATTATTATATATTTTTACCGAAATTTTACTACAAGAAGAAAATTGATCGAAATTTAACTATAAAAAGAAAATTTATCAAAATTTTACTATAAAAAGAATATTTATTGTAATATAGCTATAAAAAGAATTTTACCGAAATTTGGCTACAAGAAGAAAATTTATCGAAATTTAACTATAAAAAGAAAATTAGTCGAAGTTTAGCTATAAAAAGAAAAAAATTATCAAAATTTTAGTACAAAATGGAAATTATCGAAATTTTGCTATAAAAAGCAAATTTATCAAAAATTTTGTTATAAAAAGAAAATTTATCGAAAATTTTCTATAAATAGGAAATTTATCAAAACTTTGCTACAAAAAGAGTTTCTATCGAAATAATGCTATTAAAAGAAAATTTATCATAATTTTGCTATAAAAAGAATATTTATCGAAATTTAGCTATGGAAAGAAAATTTATCAAAATTTTGGTATAAAATTAAAATTATCGAAAATTTGCTATAAAAAACAAATTTATTAAAAATTTTGTTATAAAAAGCAAATTTATCGAAATTTAACTATAAAAAGAAAAAATTATAAAAATTTTGGTATAAAATGAAAATTATTAAAATTTTGCTATAAAAAACAAATTTATCAAAAATTTTGTTATAAAAAGCAAATTTATCGAACATTTATCGAAAATTTCCTATAAATAGGAAATTTATCGAAACTTTGCTACAAAAAGAGTTTTTATCGAAATTTTGCTATTAAAACAGAATTTATCAAAATTTAGCTATAAAACAGAATTTATCGAAATTAGGCTTTCTCCATAGCCTATCTAGAGAAAATATGCTATAAAAAAAAATTTATCGAAATTATGCTAAAACATAATAAAAATTATTATATAAAAAGAAAATTGATCGAAATTTAACTATAAAAAGAAAATTTACCAAAATTTTACTATAAAAAGAATATTTATTGTAATATAGCTATAAAAAACAAATTTTTAAAAATTTTGTTATAAAAAGCAAATTTATCGAAATTTATCTATAAAAAGAAAAAAATACCAAAATTTTGGTATAAAATAAAAATTATCAAAATTTTGTTATAAAAAGAACATTTATCAAAATTTTTCTATAAATAGGAAATTTATCAAAACTTTGCTACAAAAAAAGTTTTTCTAGAAATTTTGCTACTAAAGCACAATTTATCAAATTTAGCTTTAAAATAGAATTTATCGAAATTAGGCTATAGAGAAAAATTATCTAGAGAAAATGTTCTATAAAAAAATTTATCGAAATTTTTCTTAATTTTTTCATAATTTCGATTATGCTAAAAATTAATCAAAATTATTATATCAAAAGAAAATTAATCGAAATTTAACTATAAAAAGAAAATTTCCCAAAATTTTACTATGAAAAGAATATTTATTGTAATATAGCTATAAAAAACAAATTTATTAAAAATTTTGTTATAAAAAGCAAATTTATCGAAATTTAGCTATAAAAAGTAAAAATTATCAAAATTTTGGTATAAAATAAAAATTATCAAAATTTTGCTATAAAAAGAAAATTTATCAAAAATTTTGTTATAAAAAGAACATTTATCGAAAATTTTCTATAAATAGGAAATTTATTAAAACGTTGCTACAAACAAAGTTTTTCTATTAAAACAGAATTTATCAAAATTTAGCTATAAAATAGAATTTATCGAAATTAGGCTAGAGAGAAAAACTATCTAGAGAAAATGTTCTATAAATGGCTATTTTATTAAAAAGTGGAAATTTACTACAATTTTGCCTATTTATAAATCTGGTGATAAAAATAATGTCATTAATTATAGACCAATTTCCAAATTAACCAATATTTCAAAAATTCTTGAACATATTGTTTATCATAAGCTTTTCTTCAATGCAAAGAGGCATATTTCTTTATCTCAACATGGATTTATGACTGGAAGATCAACCTGTACTAATTTGGCTGTTTTTACCAAGTATTGTGTTGATAGTTTTGAAGATCGATTGCAGATTGATGCGATTTACACGGACTTTGCTAAGGGATTTGACCGAGTACCACATGAACTTTTATTATTAAAATTACATAAATTGGGCGTTCATACCCGAATGTTATCTTGGTTTCGTTATTACTTGTCGGATAGACAATCTGTGGTTTCTCTTGATGGTGTTTGTTCCACATCATTTATTCCTACTTCTGGTATTCCCCAAGAAAGTGTTTTGGGTCCACTGTTATTTAATATATTTATTAATGACATTGACCTATGTTTCAGATTTATCATTAATGTCTGTAAGGATAATATTGTATCCATAGACTGAAACTAATAAATAAATAAAAAATTTATGGAAATATTGCTAAAAAAGAAAAAATTATCGAAATTATGCTAAAAATTGTTAAAAATTTTTCTGAAAAAAAATACATTTTATTAAAATTTATCAACATTTTGCTATTAACAAAAAATTTTTTGGAAAAATTTTGTAAAGAAATTTTTGTATAAATAGAAGATTTATAGAAAATTTTCTGGTCAAAAGAGATAAGAAAACTTATGGAAATTTGACTAGAAATAGAATATTTTTGTAAAAAGAAAAATTATCGAAATTTTATCGATAAGTATCGATAAGTATAAGTTATAAAGAGAATATTCTTCTATAAAAAAGAATTATCAAAATTTTGCTATAAAAAAATATTATTTTTTTTATAATTATCTATAAAAGGAAAATTTATTGATAACTATCTATGAAAAGAAAATTAAGAAAAAAATTGTTTTATAAAAAAAATTATCGAAATTTTGCTATAAATAGAAAGTTTATCGTAAATTTTCTCATACAAAGAGATGAAAAAATTTATCGAAATTTGGCTAAAAAGAGAACATTTTTTTGTAAAAAGAAAAATTATCGAAATTTTATTATAAAACGAAAATTTATCGAATATTTACTATAAAAAGTTAATTTTTCAAAATTTTACTATAAAAAGAAAATTTATGAGAATTCTATTCTATAAAGGGAAACTTATGAGAATTCTGCTATAAAATGAAATTTTTCGAAATTTTGTTATAAAAAAAGTTGTCAAAATTTTGCTTTAAAAAATTCTTTGCTATAAAAGAAAATTTATCGATAATTATCTATAAAAAGAAATTGTTGATAAGTATCTATAAAAAAGTATCTGAATTTGGCTAGAAAGAGAAACCTATGAAAAGAAAATATATGAGAATTCTGCTAAAAGATAAAATTTTTCTATAAAAATAAAAGTTGTCGAAATTTTGCCATAAATAGAAAATTAATCGAAATTTTGTTACCAAAAGAAAATCTATCGATAATTTTCTTCAAAAAGAAAATTTTTCTAAAATTTTCTGCAGAAAATTTATCGAAATTTAGCTATAAAAAGAAAAATTATCGTAATCTTGCTATAAAAGGAAATTTTATCGAAATTTGTTAACAGAAATAAAATTTATTGAAAATTTAATTCAAAAAGGAATTTTATCGAAAATTTCCTTTAATATATCGAAATTTATAAAAAATGTTAATTCTTTTCAATATCAAGAAAATATGAATTTTATACCGATAAACATTCCCTTGCAGCAGAATATTACTTGGAGTAGTATTAAAGTAAATAAAAAGTCAAAAGTATAAAAATATTACCATCTGCCCTGACCTGTAAACATATTATCGGCTTTTTAAAAAAAGATAAAAGGATTATAGCCACTTCAAATAGCGCTGAAGTACACAAAGAATACTCTCCCCCTTTTTTTGGGTTCAAAAAAATCCAGTAATTATATTTAACATCCTTTTATACTTTTCCTGCTGTATGACTGTCCCATTTTTCCTATTTATCAAGTAAATATCATTTTCAATTCTCTTTGTTGCTGCTGAATAACTATTCTATTTTTTTCCTATTTTTAGTACTCTTCTCAATTGTGGTTCAATGTTTGTGACAGCTACAATATGACACAATACATTTTTGCAAAAATAAAAAAATACACAGAGCGAAAAACAGAAAATAAGTTGACATAAAGCAAGAAATAAATAAAAAGGAATACCGACCAACTTCTGTGTTGGCCAAACAACAACACATTCATTGATGCATAATTAATTTCTCTTTTCGTTTTTTTTTTTATTTTTTTTTTTTCCATAAATCTGTTGCTGTTTATCTAGTAATTGAATTATGAAATCGTTAACTGAAATCTTGTTTTTTTTTCTTTGTCTCTCTTTCTCTTTGTGTATTTAACTTTTTTTATCATTTGAAACGATAGACATAATAACAACGTGATGTGTTTCAATGAATGTGTCGTCTATGGGAGCTACTTTATTTCCCAGTTTACTTCTTTTTTTGTTTAAGTTGAATAATTATAACTTTTGTTAACAAGGATGATAAGAATCCTTTTGATAACAGTTCTTTTTTTATTAAACTATTAAGCCAGGTGAGCGTGAACATCATTGCTGTGAGTATAAATTCATTTGGGATATATTTTTATCCTTAACGAAAATAATGAAAAAGCACATTTATGCAGCATTTTTTATACAAAAAAATTTTCAAAAATTTTTATAAAAAGAAAATTTATCGAAATTTTGTTACAAAAGAAAATTTATCAAAATTTTTTTTTAAAAAGAAAATTTGTTGAAATTTTGTTAAGAAAGAAAATTTATCGAAATTTTGTTATAATAGAAAATTTATCAAAATTTTTTTAAAAAAGAAAATTTGTTGAAATTTTGTTAAGAAAGAAAATTTATCGAAATTTTGTTATAAAAGAAAATTTATCAAAATTTTTTTAAAAAAGGAAATTTGTTGAAATTTTGTTAAGAAAGAAAATTTATCAAAATTTTTTTAAAAAAGGAAATTTGTTGAAATTTTGTTAAGAAAGAAAATTTATCGAAATTTTGCTCTAAAAAGAAAATCTATCGAAGTTTAGCATTAAAAAAATTTATCGAAATTTTGTTATAAAAGAAAATTTATCGAAATTTTTCTCTAAATGAAAATTTATCGAAATTTAGCAATAAATAGAAAATTCATTTAAAATGTGCTCTAAATATATAATTTATCGAAATTTAGCAATTAATAGATAATTTATCGAAACTTTGCTATAAAGAAAATTTATCGAAATTTCTATACAAATAGAAAATTTATGGAAATTTATCTAAAATTTAAAAATTTTTCGAAACTTTGGTATAAATAGAAAATTTATAAAAATAATAAAAAAATTATTGAAAAATGTCTACAACATTTTTAAATTTAAAAGGAAAAGTATCGTTGTCTGCTATAAGAAGGAAATTTATTAAAATTTTGCTATTAATAGAAAATTTACGCAAAAAATATAAAATTTATCGAAACTTTACTATAAAAGAGAATTTATCGAAATTTCTATACAAATAGAAAATTTATGGAAATTTTTCTAAAATTTAAAAAAGTTTCAAAACTTTACTGTAAATAGTAAATTTATCGAAATAATAAGAAAATTTATTGAAAAATGTTTATAAAAATCAAATTTTTCGCAAATTTGCTTATAACAAAAATTATTGGAAATTTCGTATAAAGGGAAAAGTTATCGTTATTTTCTGCAAAAAGAAAATTTATCAAAAATTTTTTTATAAAAAGAAAATTTGTTGAAATTTTGCAAAAAAAAAAAATATATAGAAATTTTGCAAAAAAAAAGAATATTTATCAAAATTTAGCAATATATAAAAGTTACCGAAATTTTGCTATAAAAATAATTTATTGAAATTTGGCTATAAAATAAGATATCGAATTTTTGCAATAATTGAAAAATTTATCGAAATTTTGCTCTATAAAGAAAATTCATCGAAATTTGTCTATAAATATATAATTTATCGAAATTTAGCAATTAATAGAAAATTTATCGTAACTTTAATATAAATAGAAAATGTATGGATATTTTGTTAAAACTGGAAAAATTTTCAAAACTGCTATAAATAGTAAATTTATCGAAATAATTAGAAAATTTATTGAAAAATTGTCTATAAAAATCAAATTTAACGAAAATGTCGTAAAAAAGGAAAAGTTATCGTTATTT
Organism: Protocalliphora azurea; assembly: GCA_932274085.1. NCBI lineage: Eukaryota > Metazoa > Arthropoda > Insecta > Diptera > Calliphoridae > Protocalliphora > Protocalliphora azurea. The sequence goes on along the minus strand of OW026519.1, from coordinate 201,936,504 downwards.
TCTATAAAAATAAAATTTATCGAAAATTTATCATATAAAAAGAAAATTTATTAAAATTTTGCAATAAAAAAAGAAAAATTGTCGAAATTTTGCAATAATTATTGAAATTTTGCAATAAAAAGAATATTTATCGAAATTTAGCAATAAATAAAAAATTATTGAAATTTTGCTATAAAAAGAATTTTTCGAAATTTTGCTATAAAATGAAATGAAATCGAAATTTTACTATGAATAGAAAATTTATCGAATTTTTGCAATAATTGAAAAATTTTATCAAAATTTATAGATTTTTCTTTTAAATGCTTATCGAAAAAAGAAAAATGATCGAAACTTTCGTATCAGAAAAAAAGTTTTCGCAAATTTTATATAACAAGAAATTTAACAAAAATATTCAATTAAAACAAAATTCATCAAAAATTTCGTATAAAGGGGAAAATTGTCGAAAATGTCCAAGATCTATTTTAAATTTTTCAAATAATAATGCCCATTTTATAATTGTTTTTCCCTGATTTTTGTTATAAATAATTAAATCTATAATTGCAAATTTGTTCTTAAGTGTTTTACACACATAAACATATATAAATTAAATAAAATTTATAAACATGTGCATATGTATATGAAATATAAATATCAAAAGGATGTCAGTTAAATTGATTTTCTGTTCAGGTGACATCAAAAACAAAAAGTCATAAATTAAACGAGCAACAACAACGAATACAAAAAAAAAAAAACATTACAATTTAACATAAATTTACTTACATACACATAAGTAAATACTTTGAAATTTATATAATTTATAAACACAAAAGTGTGTATGTTAAAGCAGATATTTTGCAAAATATACTAACTAATACAATTATAGAGATTGTAAATTAACATAAATTTTGTAAAACATGACATTTATGTAGTGTTTAACAATTAAATTACACACAGTCAGACATAAATACTCACACACACACACACTCATATACACACACATTTAAAATCTTATGCCATATGAAGTGTAAATTTAATTGAACATAATTTTAAATATACATATATATATATATATATATATATATATATATATATATAGATTTAAATATATGTAAATATATTTGATTATTTATTTGCTTACGAGGGTGAGCTAGAAAGTTTCTTAATCTTGAGAATCTTAATTTATTCAATCCCCCAAAAAATCGATAATAAAATAAATGTTTATTTCAGCAAATTAGTTTTAAAGTTTTATTTTGAAATTACTGTTAAAAGTAGAAAAAAAAATTTATTCATATTAAAAGATTTTAAAATATTAAACAGTTTGTCTTCTCTTTAATAAATATCTGTGTACAAATATAAGTATGTTTGGATCATTGTGTGCCTTGTCAATTTATTTAAACATTCGATTAATATTATTAAAACATACATTTCCATAATAGAGAGAAACCAAATATCGAATTGTACTCGTACACAACGAATCAACCAATTGTCCAACAAAACAGAAGCTGTAAAAGCCAGCAGTTGTCATCTCATATTTATGTTTGTTTGTATGCAGTTATGTGGATTATTAGATGGGAGAGAAAGTGGTTTTCGTGGTTTGTAATGAAATTTCTAAAACTCTGCAAAACAAGGTCTTGCATAGGATCAACATATTCTCTTGGTAATTTTTTTGAGCAATAATTATCCCCTAAAGAGTAAAATAGCAAACGGTTTTGGAATGATCTTATTTGCCCAAGATAATACAAGACGAAGGGATGGTAAAAAAAGTATTTTACATGCAATGAATAGAAAGCTAATTTTGGGATTAGAAAACAATAATTCAAGAACTATAATCGAAAATACATGGCTGCTTAATAAGCCAGAATCGCCAGTTTTATCGTTACAAAATTCTTCAGTTCTCAAACTTTTTTAAATTATTACATGTAAATAAATATTGGATCAAAATAAATCCATGGTTAAATCAACTTTTTGTTATTGTTTATATTAATTTTTTATTATTTTCGAATACACTAAACTGTACTAAATTGTTCAAAACTTTATAAATCGGTTACAGAAGCTCCGAACGTCAACAATAAATTTGAGATAAAAAATGGGACCTGATATCAGAAAGAAAAAGTGCTAAGTGGATCTCAATAAATCCATAACACGAAATGAGATGAGAAGTCAACAAAGAGTATACAATCGCATGAACATAATGTACCTACTGACAATTCCATCCTTATATATATCTCCTGAGCTGTGGACAGCAGAACCCACCATGACTAACCAATTCGTACGAACCATTTAAGACGACTTTAGTAACACCAACAATATTAGCGATAAACTGAAAGAGAGCATTATCAATATTCCAAACACAGAAAACCGAACCGACTGCAAGATCGGCTCCCTCGACTGACATTCTCAACTAACAATCCGGTTTCAGTTACAACAATTCTGATATATATTAAACATATCAATAGCTTGCGAATAATTACGTAATAATCAGCGGAATGGCACTAATCTCTATTTAGAATGCTCTTCGCTGTTAGGAAGAAACTAAAAATTCTCTCATCGAGATCCTCTACAAGAATGCTGATTGCCTCATACTACACGACGACACAACAAATTCGGATTTTGTGTGAGAGCGAGCGAGAGGGAATATGAAAGAGTACAAAATTACCTGTACTTTGAAATTCGTTTTGTTTTTCATTTTCGTACTTCAAAACATAAATAAATCAAGGCAATTAAAGCAAGAATTGCTGAAGTAAAATTTTGTGTGTGAGCGTAAATGCAAGTTCAAAAGAAAAAAAGAAAAATTTCATAAAAACTAGTAACTTTGGACACAGACCGGAGGACAGCAATCTAATGTGAAATTAGAATGAGAAAATGGTGGTGGATCGCACATGCTTTGGTTAGGTCATTAACATTATGGCCCTTCGCCGTAATAGTGTAGTCATCCGTCAACACCTAGTAGATGCGTTGAGAGTTTCAAGAGGTAGAAGATAAACAAGCCCTGAGGGACTGTTTGTTTAACTCTACGGGGGTTTGTATTTGTATTCGAAACTCTGCGAACGATTGACGACCACTCAAATAATTTACTATCTATCTCATCATGTTGTTTGGCATTGTGGACTGCGGAATGTCCTGGAAGAGAGTGGCATGACAGACATTGTCGAAAGGTTTCGACAGGTTAAGTGCCACGTCTCTGCTGGTTTAAGTTATGCGCGATTTATGTGGCTTACGGAATGCATGCTGGTGATGGATTAGCTGTGGAGGGAGAAAGTGCTCAAGAGTCTTCCCTACAGGTGACAGGAGAGAATTCGGCCTATATGATTGTCCCTCGCTTTCTTTCGGACTCCCCGCTCGCCAAGGTTCTTCAGCATCATTCATCCATCTTCCAACAAATTCCATCTCGGCCAATAGCCTTAGGAGGCTGAGCGTTTTTGATGCAACTTCAGTTGGCGTGAAAAGTTGTGTTATGTCCGTGACTAGACTGTAATTTGCGAACGACACATCGTTTCGCTTTGTCTCTTTCTGAATGTGGACAAAACGTACGATAGTATTCCTCAGGGTTAGTAATGGTGGTATCTGCAAACGTTCCCAACTCTATCATCTTTCTTCTTCGGTTTGTAGAGATACCGAACTGTTGACTACAACTTGGCAACACCTGTACTCAAGTTGCAGTTGTTCAAATGATCTAACCTTTCCTTCCGCTTGTCCTCATTTACCAACCTGTTGACATCAAAGTTCAGCTGGGTGATCCTCGAATGTCGAGGTTAGTAATTCGGATGCCATCACGTTTGTTGCTTCTACTGGGAAGTACGGACGCACTAAGAATACTTGAACGGCCAAGACCGCCATAGGAGGGCCGGCTTAAGCCATATATGGCGTAGATAGTTAAATCTATAACCACTAAAATCCAACAAATTGTAAAATGAGCATAAAGCTATTGCAATGGATAAATTATAATGGAACACAATAATAGAGGTCCTATGGTTCTTATAACAACAACAGGAGTTAAATACATGAACTAGGCTATATATTGAGGATAGAAATTTTTATATAGTCCACACACACTCGACCACTTGGGTCAATACTATTATATCATAGTTTAGAATATTTTATGTAACACCTTGTGTGTGGCTAATATTATCATGTCTAACAAATTATCAAAATTAAATTAAATTCACCCAGATTATTTATAGTTCTAATATGGATTTTGCTATTTCGACTCGATCGAAAAAAATTACAAAAAAAAAAAAAAAATTGCTGTAATTTTTTATTTAGAGAAATGCAAACATTTTTAAATATTTCATTTGATTTGGAAAAAAATTAGTCGAATTAATCTCCTGCCACAACCCAACAAACATAAAAAAGTGTTCTACAACATCAACAAAAATCCCATATAACACGACTGTGAATGACAAGAAACAATTAAGATGGTTGTCCAGTGATAATCAGACATTTCATACATATAAACAGACCAACAAAACCCACATACAGACATAAACACCAACACATAACCAATAACACTCAAACATACATACAAACTACAATAGAGTGTAGAATGTTTGTTGGTAAGTAGTACGTGTGTATTAAATTCGATTTTAACTTAAACTTTTAATTTTGTGGTAAAAAAAAAAAAAAAAAAAATGAAAGAATAAAAATCTTTGTCTTCTATAGAACAAATAAAATAATCATTTGACTAAGATCGAAACGTACGAGTACTTAAATATGAAACGTTTGGTCATTTCATAGCAAATATATAAGAGTGTCTGCGTGTGTGTGTGAATATAGAGTTGTGGTTTTTGAATTGACCATGTTAGGAAGTGAGATCACAACTACTCATTCGTATAAAAAGACAAAAAAAAAACAATCTATATTGATGTTGAAAATTAAGACAATCGCCTGCCGCATCTGCACATTTAAAGATGTAGTAGACGGATAATGATGGGTCCATCATGTTAACGATGTGTTATGTGATCAATATTTATTGTTGTTTTACAATTTTTCTTTTTAGTTTTTTTTTTATATTTTTGTTTCATTTGGTATTTTCAAATCTTTTGTTGTGGGGTTTTTGTTGGTTTTTTGTTTACATTTAGTTTCGATTAGTTTGATTTCTGCATCTTATCGTTGCACATTGATCTTTAGTTTTATCCCTCATCAAATTCGTTTGTTAACTGCTCGTTTTCGTTTGGTTTGTTTTTCTCAAAATTTTTTTTTATTATTAATTTTTTGTCATCTGAAGAAATTAGTAGAAAAGAGAATGCGTGTAAAAAGAAAAAATGGATTGAATGCGGAGTCAACTTGCCTCGAGTCTGTTTTATTAATTGTTAATTATGCTGATAAGAACTGACGGCTAACAGAAGTCATAAACATTTATTGATTTATAATTTCTTGTTTATTCAGAGAATTTTAAAACTGTTTCAAGTAATTTGTTTGAACAGAGCATTTATTACAATAAAATGTTTTAGTTATTTATAACTAAAATGGGTTTTTATTTTAAATCAGCATGTAAATGTTGAGGTTTCATGGAATTCATAAAAGAATTTTATGTTAATTAGCTAAAATCATCTCTATGTAGCTCAAGATTTCCCATAAAAACTCTATCTCTATCAAGATTTTCTATAGGAAACTTATTTGGGCTAGCTCAATTTTTTTTAAAGTAAATTTTTGGTAGCTCAAGATTTCCTAAAGGAATTCTTTTGCTCCCTCAAGATACTCTATAGGAAACTTTCTCGCTAGCTTAAGATTTTCTAAAGGAAACTTTCTCACTATTACAAAATATTTCTTTCTCGCTAGCTCCAAAGATTTTCTATAGAAAAATACTCTTTCGCTAGCTCCAAAGATTTTCTATAGGAAAATACTCTCTCGCTAGCTCCAAAGATTTTCTATAGGAAAATACTCTCTCGCTAGCTCCAAAGATTTTCTATAGGAAAATACTCTCTCGCTAGCTCCAAAGATTTTCTATAGGAAAATACTCTCTCGCTAGCTCCAAAGATTTTCTATAGGAAAATACTCTCTCGTTAGCTCAAAAGATTTTCTTTAGAAAAATAGTTCCTTGTTAGTTTAAAAGCTTTTCTATAGAAAAATACTCTCTCGCTAACTCAAAAGATTTTCTACAGAAAAAATACTCTCTCCCTTTCGAATGCTCAAGTTTTCCCATAAGAATCTATCTTATGTGGCGGCGATGAGTAGAAAGTTCTCTGGATATTTCAAAGCACATTTCGAGGCATATTTTTAAAATATTTTACTATTTCTGAAAACATTTTTAGATAAAATTAGCAACAATTTTTTTCCTTTTTCTTTCCGCCTTCCAGAAAGTATAAATGTACCTCAAAATGTCTGCCTCTGGATGTCATTGCGAAAAGTAAGATTCCCAACTAATTTAAGTTTAAGTAGAAACATTTTCTTTAATATCTTCTGAATTTCTATAAAATACTATGAAGTCTTATAAGTTTAGGTACTAGATTAAAATAACGGCCCCAAAAAGGTTAAGCCTAATTTAGTTCCAAACCAAAACTTTATCAATTGCTACTGCTTTATTTATTTTTTTTTATTCTTTTCAACTAAATATTTGATTGTAGTCTTTTTTTTTCATATCAACTCATTGAAATTAAAAATAAACACATGAAATCAAAATCAATCTATTTTTCTAATCGCTGTCTTATCAAAACTTTCTGAACATTTCGATTAAATTTATTTTGGAATGAACGAATGTGTTCATGAGTGATGACTACTATATGGTCTGTAGCAATCAGCTCATCATTGATCGGTAGCCACAATAACAACTAACAATTATGTACTTGATGTATCACAGTTATCATTTAAAAAATTCCCAAAAAACTAAGAAAAAAATGCGTGTCATTCGATAATTAATTTTGCAGCCTTATCTTTGATTAAAGTTGTCTTTTAGTTGAGTTATTATAAAATTTATTTTCTTACCTTAAAAATTTTAAAGACAAACTTTGTTTAATTGAAAGGGAAATATTTATTTGTTTAAAAGCGATAAGCAGAAACATATTTTTGAAATAAAACTGATAATGATTTTTTTTGTGAGTGATCAAACAAATCAAACGCTTAGATAATTAATTGAAAGTCAGTCAAGTCATTGAGACGGAAATAGGGATAATTATAACAATTTTTTAGAATTCAATTTTTTAAAAGATTAAGGTTAGGTAATATTTTTTTTATTAAATGAGAGTTTTTAAAGTTTTTTAAAAGTGTTTAAAGTAATTTAAATTTTAAAGAGCAATTATGATTTAATTTAAATTAATATTTATTTCAGTCACTTTTTTAAGTTAAATTGTCAATGTGACAACAACATTCTTGTATAAATAGGAAAAATTTCAAGATTTTCTATAGGAAAATTCTCTCGCTAGCTCAAGAGATTTTCTATAGAAAATACTCGATCGCTAGCTCAAGAGATTTTCTATAGAAAATACTCGATCGCTAGCTCAAGAGATTTTCTATAGAAAATACTTGATCGCTAGCTCAAGAGATTTTCTATAGAAAATACTCGATCGCTAGCTCAAGAGATTTTCTATAGAAAATACTCGATCGCTAGCTCAAGAGATTTTCTATAGAAAATACTCGATCGCTAGCTCAAGAGATTTTCTATAGAAAATACTCGATCGCTAGCTCAAGAGATTTTCTATAGAAAATACTCGATCGCTAGCTCAAGAGATTTTCTATAGAAAATACTCGATCGCTAGCTCAAGAGATTTTCTATAGAAAATACTCGATCGCTAGCTCAAGAGATTTTCTATAGAAAATACTCGATCGCTAGCTCAAGAGATTTTCTATAGAAAATACTCGATCGCTAGCTCAAGAGATTTTCTATAGAAAATACTCGATCGCTAGCTCAAGAGATTTTCTATAGAAAATACTCGATCGCTAGCTCAAGAGATTTTCTATAGAAAATACTCGATCGCTAGCTCAAGAGATTTTCTATAGAAAATACTTGATCGCTAGCTCAAGAGATTTTCTATAGAAAATACTCGATCGCTAGCTCAAGAGATTTTCTATAGAAAATACTCGATCGCTAGCTCAAGAGATTTTCTATAGAAAATACTCGATCGCTAGCTCAAGAGATTTTCTATAGAAAATACTCGATCGCTAGCTCAAGAGATTTTCTATAGAAAATACTCGATCGCTAGCTCAAGAGATTTTCTATAGAAAATACTCGATCGCTAGCTCAAGAGATTTTCTATAGAAAATACTCGATCGCTAGCTCAAGAGATTTTCTATAGAAAATACTCGATCGCTAGCTCAAGAGATTTTCTATAGAAAATACTCGATCGCTAGCTCAAGAGATTTTCTATAGAAAATACTCGATCGCTAGCTCAAGAGATTTTCTATAGAAAATACTCGATCGCTAGCTCAAGAGATTTTCTATAGAAAATACTCGATCGCTAGCTCAAGAGATTTTCTATAGAAAATACTCGATCGCTAGCTCAAGAGATTTTCTATAGAAAATACTCGATCGCTAGCTCAAGAGATTTTCTATAGAAAATACTTGATCGCTAGCTCAAGAGATTTTCTATAGAAAATACTCGATCGCTAGCTCAAGAGATTTTCTATAGAAAATACTCGATCGCTAGCTCAAGAGATTTTCTATAGAAAATACTCGATCGCTAGCTCAAGAGATTTTCTATAGAAAATACTCGATCGCTAGCTCAAGAGATTTTCTATAGAAAATACTCGATCGCTAGCTCAAGAGATTTTCTATAGAAAATACTCGATCGCTAGCTCAAGAGATTTTCTATAGAAAATACTCGATCGCTAGCTCAAGAGATTTTCTATAGAAAATACTCGATCGCTAGCTCAAGAGATTTTCTATAGAAAATACTCGATCGCTAGCTCAAGAGATTTTCTATAGAAAATACTCGATCGCTAGCTCAAGAGATTTTCTATAGAAAATACTCGATCGCTAGCTCAAGAGATTTTCTATAGAAAATACTCGATCGCTAGCTCAAGAGATTTTCTATAGAAAATACTCGATCGCTAGCTCAAGAGATTTTCTATAGAAAATACTCGATCGCTAGCTCAAGAGATTTTCTATAGAAAATACTCGATCGCTACCTCAAGAGATTTTCTATAGAAAATACTCGATCGCTAGCTCAAGAGATTTTCTATAGAAAATACTCGATCGCTAGCTCAAGAGATTTTCTATAGAAAATACTCGATCGCTAGCTCAAGAGATTTTCTATAGAAAATACTCGATCGCTAGCTCAAGAGATTTTCTATAGAAAATACTTGATCGCTAGCTCAAGAGATTTTCTATAGAAAATACTCGATCGCTAGCTCAAGAGATTTTCTATAGAAAATACTCGATCGCTAGCTCAAGAGATTTTCTATAGAAAATACTCGATCGCTAGCTCAAGAGATTTTCTATAGAAAATACTCGATCGCTAGCTCAAGAGATTTTCTATAGAAAATACTCGATCGCTAGCTCAAGAGATTTTCTATAGAAAATACTCGATCGCTAGCTCAAGAGATTTTCTATAGAAAATACTCGATCGCTAGCTCAAGAGATTTTCTATAGAAAATACTCGATCGCTAGCTCAAGAGATTTTCTATAGAAAATACTCGATCGCTAGCTCAAGAGATTTTCTATAGAAAATACTCGATCGCTAGCTCAAGAGATTTTCTATAGAAAATACTCGATCGCTAGCTCAAGAGATTTTCTATAGAAAATACTCGATCGCTAGCTCAAGAGATTTTCTATAGAAAATACTCGATCGCTAGCTCAAGAGATTTTCTATAGAAAATACTCGATCGCTAGCTCAAGAGATTTTCTATAGAAAATACTCGATCGCTAGCTCAAGAGATTTTCTATAGAAAATACTCGATCGCTAGCTCAAGAGATTTTCTATAGAAAATACTCGATCGCTAGCTCAAGAGATTTTCTATAGAAAATACTCGATCGCTAGCTCAAGAGATTTTCTATAGAAAATACTCGATCGCTAGCTCAAGAGATTTTCTATAGAAAATACTCGATCGCTAGCTCAAGAGATTTTCTATAGAAAATACTCGATCGCTAGCTCAAGAGATTTTCTATAGAAAATACTCGATCGCTAGCTCAAGAGATTTTCTATAGAAAATACTCGATCGCTAGCTCAAGAGATTTTCTATAGAAAATACTCGATCGCTAGCTCAAGAGATTTTCTATAGAAAATACTCGATCGCTAGCTCAAGAGATTTTCTATAGAAAATACTCGATCGCTAGCTCAAGAGATTTTCTATAGAAAATACTCGATCGCTAGCTCAAGAGATTTTCTATAGAAAATACTCGATCGCTAGCTCAAGAGATTTTCTATAGAAAATACTCTATCGCTAGCTCAAGAGATTTTCTATAGAAAATACTCGATCGCTAGCTCAAGAGATTTTCTATAGAAAATACTCGATCGCTAGCTCAAGAGATTTTCTATAGAAAATACTCGATCGCTAGCTCAAGAGATTTTCTATAGAAAATACTCGATCGCTAGCTCAAGAGATTTTCTATAGAAAATACTCGATCGCTAGCTCAAGAGATTTTCTATAGAAAATACTCGATCGCTAGCTCAAGAGATTTTCTATAGAAAATACTCGATCGCTAGCTCAAGAGATTTTCTATAGAAAATACTCGATCGCTAGCTCAAGAGATTTTCTATAGAAAATACTCGATCGCTAGCTCAAGAGATTTTCTATAGAAAATACTCGATCGCTAGCTCAAGAGATTTTCTATAGAAAATACTCGATCGCTAGCTCAAGAGATTTTCTATAGGAAATACTCGATCGCTAGCTCAAGAGATTTTCTATAGGAAATACTCGATCGCTAGCTCAAGAGATTTTCTATAGGAAATACTCGATCGCTAGCTCAAGAGATTTTCTATAGGAAATACTCGATCGCTAGCTCAAGAGATTTTCTATAGGAAATACTCGATCGCTAGCTCAAGAGATTTTCTATAGGAAATACTCGATCGCTAGCTCAAGAGATTTTCCATAGAAAACAATTTGTTTTTTATTAAGTGAATTTAAAAATGTATCGTTTATTAATAGTGATTAACCGTGAGTGATTATATTTTTTACATTTTTAATCAATCCTACGAAATTTATAAATGAAATTTATATTTAATTTTAATTTAGTAAGTAAAAAATTTGTTTTTGCAAATATTTTTACGGATTATTAATCTATGCTTTTAATTTCAATATATTTTTAAAGGCAATTTGATACAATGTAAAGACGCAACAAAATAGACATCAGTTTCTTGTTAAAGCGTAGGGCGTTTCTTCTAATCAGCATCTATTTTTTTTACATTTTTACATTATAGTTTCATTTTTTCTCTTAATAAAGATCTCACATGTCAGACAATAATTCGTTTTAATTAAAGAAAAGAAAAAGGTTTTCCTTTCCATCAACTTTGAAACATTTACAACTTATTTGCCACATAACACACAGCAACTTCATAATAATACTCGTATAACAAACACTCATACTACTGCTTCTGCTAAATAATAAATAAATTACAAATCAATGTTGCAATATAATCCATTAGTCTGCAAAATTCCATTAGTCTTCAAGTCATTTAAACGAATTTCAGGAGACCAAATAAAATAAAATAAAATCGAACAAATAATAGAAAAACAATTTCATAATAATTGTTAACCAAAAAACATGAGAGACAACAGCAAAAAACAGACAGTAAATATACGTGCCCTTAGGGGCATAATCCTAAGGGCGAAACCCCCGCTGATCGAATAATTCCTTTTTGTTTAAAATGGCAAAACAGGCAATCAAAGACAATCAAGTTGTGAAGTAATTATTGTTATATTGTTTACAATACAAACAAATAATCAACAAATACATACATACATACATACATACATACAAACATGCATACATACATACATACATACATACAAACATACATACATACATACATACATACATACATCATCACACTTATAACAACTGCTTTTTGGCCAGGATAAAACGTTTATTTTCCATTTGGCCTTTAATAGTTTTTGCAGTTTACTATACGTGAAGAAAAATATTTTTAAGGGTCGTAGTTCAAAAATGAATTACACTGAAAAAAAAATGTAAATTAAATATTATATAAAAAAAATAATAAATAATGAAAAGCATTACTTTAGATTCAAAGAAATGGAATTAAAATTGAACTATACTACCACAACCCTATGACAAACTTATTGTTCGTATTAATATGTTTTGTTCAGTAGTAATTTCGAATTTTAAATTATACTACTTTTCTGCTTCTTTGGAAGTCATTAAACAACTAAATATTTTAAGCATGTAATCTTATGATTTCAGTTTTAATTTGTCAACTAGAAGAATATTTCTTGTTTAAGAAAAACCAAGTAGAATTTCTTTCAGTGTATGTCTTCATGATTTACTAGTGTTATTCATGATTTTAATTTTGTTTACCTTAAAAATTTATCATTTATATTTTCATGTCAAGGTGTCATGCCATCACACACCAGGCCATACAAATCTGTGTGTATGTTTTGAATCAGTCTGCCAGTTTATCCAATCATTTTGAATTGATAAACTAAGCGGGTGGCACTATAATAATTGGAATTTATTTTGTATATCTCTAATAAGTGTGATATGTTTGCATGTGTGTGGTTTATTACGAATAATTTTAGGAGGTTTTTGGAATTAGAAATAGTTTAGTCTTTCAAAACAAACATGAATGTAATAACACCACGAAATAGTTTACTATAGAAAATCTAGCGATAGAGTATTTTCTATAAACAAATTGAACTAGCAAGAGAGAGAGAGAGAGAGTGAGAGAGCTTCCTATAAAAGATCTAAACTAATGAGATATAGTTTTTAATAGAAAATCTTGAGCTGAGATCAAAAATCAAAACTTGTTCAATATTATTAAAATGTATATTTTACACAAATTTTGTAAAAAATCTTTGTAAATAGTAGTAAAATTTGAAGAATTTAAAAATATTTAATTTCAAAATTGAGTTCGAGTTTTCAAACTTTATAAATTTATTTCCAAATTGCACCAAATTAACCGATAGTCTTTCCTTACAGTAAGCAATTAAGTTTTGAAATAAATTTTGCAGTTTTGAACATAACAAATTTACTTCAAAATTTCACCACATCAATAAAAATAATTATTTCTTCCAACAAAACTAATAAAAAATTAATTAAAAAAAATGAAAATTTTGAAAATATAGAATTTTTAAAATTTAAAAATTTAGAGTTTTCGAAAACGATAAAATTGCTTTGAAAACAAATAAATAGAAAATCCTTTTTTGCAGCAAAAATAATTAAAACATTGAGTTCTTGAAATTTTAACTTTGAATTAATTCGAAATTAGTAAATTATGAAAATCAATATCTGGGTATATTTTAGAATTTTAAAACTTGTTCTAAAATTATTACTTCTAGAACTGGTGCAATCAAAACCACTTCAGATTCTTTAATAACATCCCTAGAACTATTCATGTAGTAGAACATTATTTTGATTTCAAATTGGTTTTAAAAAATCTTTTGGAGAACCAGAGCTTAAGAACTAGTTCTGTATTACTTCTACATTACTTTTCTGAACAAATAATTAGTTTCCAAATGATTTCCTAGAACTCTTTAATAAATTTAAAAAAAAAAATAGTAATAAAATTAAATGTATTTAAAACAGTGGACTTTAACCTGATTGGAATGAAAAATAATATCAAACGAAAATTGTTAATTTTAACAACTGATTCTTGAACCGTTCCCTAGCGCTTCTGTAGAATTTGTTCTGAATGCGACAATTTAGAACAAAAATCATTGATTAAGAAACTAATTCTAGAACCGTTCCATAGAATGGATACTGGTCACACTTCCACAGAACAGAAATTCTGGAACAAAAATCATTGATCGCAACACCAAACTGGAACGAATACAGTCTATTTTCCTGCGTTATGGAACTATTAGTAGAATTAACACATTTCTTCCTGGGTAATTTTCTATAAATTTTGTTACAAAGAAAAAATACAATTTCTATTCTATTACTAAATTCATAACATCGAGTATTTTTCTTATTGAAATTGGACCTATCACGAAATTAGTAAAACTAAACATTCAAATTCGTAAATGTTTTATTGAGAAAAAAATGTTTTTTTTTATTAAAATATTACGCTATTTATAAAACATGATATTTAGAAATTCTAAAAAAAAATATATAAAGTTTTATACTAAAACAATAAAACTATTATTTGTTTTTGGACCGATAATCAAACACTATTTTTATTGAGTCAATAAAAATAGTTATTAAAAATAATTTCTAGAATCAAAATTATCATATTCTTTTTTCTCAATGCTGCATTGCGTAAATTGTTTTCTTATAAATAAAAGTTTTTAAAAACTAAAAACACGAAAAAAAGTTATTAAAACAAAAATATTGATAAAATGACGCTGTTTCTAAATAAACCAAAAATAAACATATAAAATAACAAATAAGGTGGACTAATAAATAATTAACATTTTATATACTAAATACATATTTCATCAATTTATTGAGTTTCTGATTTAGAATTTAGTGGCATTATCGTGGCATGAATGCGTTTTGGTTTATTAGGCATTTTCTTCATGGTCGCATTGATCCAGTGCCAGTGTTCCATATCGGCAATGAAATTCAAACCATAACATCAATGGAACGTTTATATTTGACAGGATTATTATCGTAGGTATCAAAATGTTATACTGTTGTTTTTAATTACTTTTTAAAATCTGTAAAAAACAATAAGACAGAATTTTGAAATCAAATGATATTTTTAATTAAATTTGAAGTTAAAACCAAATTCTGATTTATTTGAAAAAATGTTTTCTACCTGTTTTTATAAAACAAATGAAAAATTGATTTCGACAAATTATATAGAAAACGATAAATAAATATGAAATTTATTTGAAGATTTAACAATAAAATACTTACATTTTTTCGAAATTTGTAACTTGTGAAAAAATAGAATTTTTATATAAATTTTGTTCCATAATAAAATGTAAAAATATTGAATTTCGAATTTAAGTTAGAATTTTCGAATATACTAAATTTACTCAAAAATTTCACTAAATTAACAGAAAATTGTTTCTTGTAATAATAATAATAATAATTTTAATCAATAACAAAATACTAAAGATTTTTAAAAATTAAATTTTTAAAATTATGAAATTAATTTTGCATAAATTTTATTACTTAATAACTTAGAATCAAATCAAAAATGTAAAAATATAGAATTTCAAAATTAAATTTAAATTTTCGAACATAAAAAATTTACTTCAAAAATTTACCAAATCAGCCGAAAATCCTTTCTAGCAGAAAAAAAAAGAATAAAAAAAATTAAATTTTGGAGATTTAACATTAAAGTACTTAAACTTTTTGGAATTCGAAATTTGTAAATTATCAAATATATATAAATTTATATAAATTTTGTTATAATCTTAGAATCAATAAGATAATCAAAAAATATAAAAATGTTAAATTTCGAAAATAAGTTTAAAACTTTGAACATGAGAAATTTACTAAAAAATTTACTCAAAAATTTCACTAAATTAATGGAAAATAATTTAATAAATTAACAACAAAATACTAAAGTTCTTTAAAAATCGAAATTTATTTTCATAAAATTTCATTTTATATAAATTTTGTTAATTAATACCTTAGAATCATTAAAATAATAAAAAATGTGAATATATTGAATTTCGACATTAAGTTCGAATTTTCGGAGATACAAAATTTACTTAAAAAAATTACCAAATCAACAGGAAAATCGAATTCTTGAAATTTTAACGAAAAAAATATAAAAAATTTTTCAAGTTCGAATTTTATAAATTTGAGAATAATATAATTTTATTATAAATTTTTTTGCGAAATAATCAAAAACCTAAAAATATTGAATTTTACAAATACAAAATTTGAACATTTTAATTTACTTCAAAAATTTACCAAACCAGCAGAAAATTTACCAAACTTGCAGCAAATATAATAAATTTTTTTTGTAAATTTTTCTGCAAAATACCTTACATTTACTAACAAAAAAAAAAAAAAAAATTAAAATAAAATAAAAAAAAATTGAATTTCGAAATAAAATTTATTCAAAATTTTCACAAAATTAACAGAAAATTATTTTTTGTAATAAAAATATTTAGAAAATTAATAATTTAAATTAAGAATAGAATACTAAAGATTTTTAAATATCGAAATTTTAAAATTATAAAAATAAATTTCATTTTGTATAAAAAAAAATAAAAAATGTAAAACTATTGAATTTCGAAATTAAGTTCGAAAATTTATTAAATTCTTCTTGCAGTAAAAATAATTAAAAAATTTAATTGTTAGTAATTTTAACTAAAATTAAGAAAATCTAAATGTATAAATTAAATAATAATATAATTATAATATGTAAAATAGTCAAAAGATTTAAAAACATTGAATTTTGGTTAAATTCAAATTTTCCAATATCCACCTTTGTCTTTCTTAACTTAAAGTCCTTTTTAGAGCTGAAATTAAACAATAAAAATTATAAAATTTAAACTATTAAATTTTTATTCAAAGAAAACATACTTCAAAATTCATATACACAATACTAAATAAACAATAACACGTTCCATTACATCACACAAGCACTTAAGACAGGATCAAAATACAATGAGGTTACAAACCCGAGCTACCAACCACCCCAGCAGCTAATGCAAAACGACTGTTTAATGTTTTGTAAATTAACCACACACCCTTTTGTTTATTAATATTTCTTCCTTCCTAGAGATATTCCGCTGTCATCATGTGTGGCCAAATACTGCACAAGATGTTTTCTTTGTTTTATTTCCTAACTAAAAAAAGCCCTCTTAGCTCCCTGCAATTGATCTCAAAAAAGAATTCCATATAAATAGCTCTTTCTGAAGAACGTAAGTGTAAGTTTCACAATAACTTGCAAAATATCTCAAGTGTTTAAGCACGTGCCTCCCTAAAAGCAATGAAGAAAATGTTGCAATATTTAGAACAAAAACCGAAAAAAGTAAAACACAAAAAAAAAAACGTTTTAATAAAAAACGCTTTGAAAAAGAATATGAAACACTTTGAGGCTAAATAATTATGTTTTAAGTATTTGTAACTAAAGGAATTTAAAAGACTCTTATACAGGTTTGTTTGTTTTTTCTTTCATTGTGCTTTAGAACAAGAGTAGAGGCATGCAACAAAACATACAAAAAATTTGAAAGAACAAACACTTTAGCATTTGTACCCTCAAGTAAGTATGTAAAAGTGCTTAAGGGTTAATTACACATAATAAAAAAGGTTTTCAGGTTAAAATAACATGCTGCAGCAGCAGAAGCAAACAACTAAAACTCTTATTACAACACAAAAGGGGCAACAACATACTTGTGTATTTCAGAGCATTTAAAGAATTTTGTAATCACGTATTTCTTATAAATATAATAACATGGATTAAACCTAGAAATGGTTTATAAGAACAACTTCAGATTAATGCCATTGAAATTGGTATAAGAGAGTCTTCTACAGAAAATAGCAAATAGAATTTCTTAGAGAAAATATTGAGTTTCCTATAGAAAATCTTGAGCTAGCGAGAGAGTTTCCTATAGAAAATCTTGAGCTAGCGAGAGAGTTTCCTATAGAAAATCTTGAGCTAGCGAGAGAGTTTCCTATAGAAAATCTTGAGCTAGCGAGAGAGTTTCCTATAGAAAATCTTGAGCTAGCGAGAGAGTTTCCTATAGAAAATCTTGAGCTAGCGAGAGAGTTTCCTATAGAAAATCTTGAGCTAGCGAGAGAGTTTCCTATAGAAAATCTTGAGCTAGCGAGAGAGTTTCCTATAGAAAATCTTGAGCTAGCGAGAGAGTTTCCTATAGAAAATCTTGAGCTAGCGAGAGAGTTTCCTATAGAAAATCTTGAGCTAGCGAGAGAGTTTCCTATAGAAAATCTTGAGCTAGCGAGAGAGTTTCCTATAGAAAATCTTGAGCTAGCGAGAGAGTTTCCTATAGAAAATCTTGAGCTACCGAGAGAGTTTCCTATAGAAAATCTTGAGCTAGCGAGAGAGTTTCCTATAGAAAATCTTGAGCTACCGAGAGAGTTTCCTATAGAAAATCTTGAGCTACCGAGAGAGTTTCCTATAGAAAATCTTGAGCTACCGTGAGAGTTTCCTATAGAAAATCTTGAGCTAGCGAGAGAGTTTCCTATAGAAAATCTTGAGCTAGCGAGAGAGTTTCCTATAGAAAATCTTGAGCTAGCGAGAGAGTTTCCTATAGAAAATCTTGAGCTAGCGAGAGAGTTTCCTATAGAAAATCTTGAGCTAGCGAGAGAGTTTCCTATAGAAAATCTTGAGCTAGCGAGAGAGTTTCCTATAGAAAATCTTGAGCTAGCGAGAGAGTTTCCTATAGAAAATCTTGAGCTAGCGAGAGAGTTTCCTATAGAAAATCTTGAGCTAGCGAGAGAGTTTCCTATAGAAAATCTTGAGCTAGCGAGAGAGTTTCCTATAGAAAATCTTGAGCTAGCGAGAGAGTTTCCTATAGAAAATCTTGAGCTAGCGAGAGAGTTTCCTATAGAAAATCTTGAGCTACCGAGAGAGTTTCCTATAGAAAATCTTGAGCTAGCGAGAGAGTTTCCTATAGAAAATCTTGAGCTACCGAGAGAGTTTCCTATAGAAAATCTTGAGCTAGCGAGAGAGTTTCCTATAGAAAATCTTGAGCTACCGAGAGAGTTTCCTATAGAAAATCTTGAGCTACCGAGAGAGTTTCCTATAGAAAATCTTGAGCTACCGTGAGAGTTTCCTATAGAAAATCTTGAGCTAGCGAGAGAGTTTCCTATAGAAAATCTTGAGCTAGCGAGAGAGTTTCCTATAGAAAATCTTGAGCTAGCGAGAGAGTTTCCTATAGAAAATCTTGAGCTAGCGAGAGAGTTTCCTATAGAAAATCTTGAGCTAGCGAGAGAGTTTCCTATAGAAAATCTTGAGCTAGCGAGAGAGTTTCCTATAGAAAATCTTGAGCTAGCGAGAGAGTTTCCTATAGAAAATCTTGAGCTAGCGAGAGAGTTTCCTATAGAAAATCTTGAGCTAGCGAGAGAGTTTCCTATAGAAAATCTTGAGCTAGCGAGAGAGTTTCCTATAGAAAATCTTGAGCTAGCGAGAGAGTTTCCTATAGAAAATCTTGAGCTAGCGAGAGAGTTTCCTATAGAAAATCTTGAGCTAGCGAGAGAGTTTCCTATAGAAAATCTTGAGCTAGCGAGAGAGTTTCCTATAGAAAATCTTGAGCTAGCGAGAGAGTTTCCTATAGAAAATCTTGAGCTAGCGAGAGAGTTTCCTATAGAAAATCTTGAGCTAGCGAGAGAGTTTCCTATAGAAAATCTTGAGCTAGCGAGAGAGTTTCCTATAGAAAATCTTGAGCTAGCGAGAGAGTTTCCTATAGAAAATCTTGAGCTAGCGAGAGAGTTTCCTATAGAAAATCTTGAGCTAGCGAGAGAGTTTCCTATAGAAAATCTTGAGCTAGCGAGAGAGTTTCCTATAGAAAATCTTGAGCTAGCGAGAGAGTTTCCTATAGAAAATCTTGAGCTAGCGAGAGAGTTTCCTATAGAAAATCTTGAGCTAGCGAGAGAGTTTCCTATAGAAAATCTTGAGCTAGCGAGAGAGTTTCCTATAGAAAATCTTGAGCTAGCGAGAGAGTTTCCTATAGAAAATCTTGAGCTAGCGAGAGAGTTTCCTATAGAAAATCTTGAGCTAGCGAGAGAGTTTCCTATAGAAAATCTTGAGCTAGCGAGAGAGTTTCCTATAGAAAATCTTGAGCTAGCGAGAGAGTTTCCTATAGAAAATCTTGAGCTAGCGAGAGAGTTTCCTATAGAAAATCTTGAGCTAGCGAGAGAGTTTCCTATAGAAAATCTTGAGCTAGCGAGAGAGTTTCCTATAGAAAATCTTGAGCTAGCGAGAGAGTTTCCTATAGAAAATCTTGAGCTAGCGAGAGAGTTTCCTATAGAAAATCTTGAGCTAGCGAGAGAGTTTCCTATAGAAAATCTTGAGCTAGCGAGAGAGTTTCCTATAGAAAATCTTGAGCTAGCGAGAGAGTTTCCTATAGAAAATCTTGAGCTAGCGAGAGAGTTTCCTATAGAAAATCTTGAGCTAGCGAGAGAGTTTCCTATAGAAAATCTTGAGCTAGCGAGAGAGTTTCCTATAGAAAATCTTGAGCTACCGAGAGAGTTTCCTATAGAAAATCTTGAGCTAGCGAGAGAGTTTCCTATAGAAAATCTTGAGCTACCGAGAGAGTTTCCTATAGAAAATCTTGAGCTAGCGAGAGAGTTTCCTATAGAAAATCTTGAGCTAGCGAGAGAGTTTCCTATAGAAAATCTTGAGCTAGCGAGAGAGTTTCCTATAGAAAATCTTGAGCTAGCGAGAGAGTTTCCTATAGAAAATCTTGAGCTAGCGAGAGAGTTTCCTATAGAAAATCTTGAGCTAGCGAGAGAGTTTCCTATAGAAAATCTTGAGCTAGCGAGAGAGTTTCCTATAGAAAATCTTGAGCTAGCGAGAGAGTTTCCTATAGAAAATCTTGAGCTAGCGAGAGAGTTTCCTATAGAAAATCTTGAGCTAGCGAGAGAGTTTCCTATAGAAAATCTTGAGCTAGCGAGAGAGTTTCCTATAGAAAATCTTGAGCTAGCGAGAGAGTTTCCTATAGAAAATCTTGAGCTAGCGAGAGAGTTTCCTATAGAAAATCTTGAGCTAGCGAGAGAGTTTCCTATAGAAAATCTTGAGCTAGCGAGAGAGTTTCCTATAGAAAATCTTGAGCTAGCGAGAGAGTTTCCTATAGAAAATCTTGAGCTAGCGAGAGAGTTTCCTATAGAAAATCTTGAGCTAGCGAGAGAGTTTCCTATAGAAAATCTTGAGCTAGCGAGAGAGTTTCCTATAGAAAATCTTGAGCTAGCGAGAGAGTTTCCTATAGAAAATCTTGAGCTAGCGAGAGAGTTTCCTATAGAAAATCTTGAGCTAGCGAGAGAGTTTCCTATAGAAAATCTTGAGCTAGCGAGAGAGTTTCCTATAGAAAATCTTGAGCTAGCGAGAGAGTTTCCTATAGAAAATCTTGAGCTAGCGAGAGAGTTTCCTATAGAAAATCTTGAGCTAGCGAGAGAGTTTCCTATAGAAAATCTTGAGCTAGCGAGAGAGTTTCCTATAGAAAATCTTGAGCTAGCGAGAGAGTTTCCTATAGAAAATCTTGAGCTAGCGAGAGAGTTTCCTATAGAAAATCTTGAGCTAGCGAGAGAGTTTCCTATAGAAAATCTTGAGCTAGCGAGAGAGTTTCCTATAAATAATTTCAGGCTAGTGTAAGAGATTCTTTGGTGAAACGAAACAATTTGTTTAAAGTTCTGCTCTTTTCATTCTATTCGCATTTTACAAATTTTATCCACGTGGTAGGTCGTACTTTTAATAAAGAAATTTTAAGTAAAATCATATATAAAAAAGTTTATTGGAAATCATAATATTATATATTTCTTTTTAGTTTTAAAAATACCTACGTTTTTCTACGTTTTATAAAATTCCTCGATAAATAATATTTAAGCAAACTTTCAGTAACTTTTTTCTAATAACTTGGACAGCAATCAAAATCTTAACTAATAATTGCTTAAATAATAAAAAAAATACTCGTTGAAAGATTAAAAAAAAATCAAAATTAAATTTCTTAAGAAAAATTTAATTTAATATTTAGTAATTGCTTTAAAAATCAAATCTATAAGTAAATATTCTAGTATTAACCAAGTGCTTGCTTAACTTATCTTTAGAACATTTAGTCTTAAAAAAGAACAACAAAATTTTAAACCTTTAACTAATTAAAAAATAAAATGCTTTCAAATGATTTTAAAATGGAAAAATCTAATCATTAGTATTGAAAGAAATCAAATCAATAAAATTAACAAAGACGATGACTGTCTTTGGGTATATTTTGATTAGATTCTTTCTTTAGGTAAACAAAAAAAAAAAAAAAAAGATCTATTTAATTGAAAATTTTAAATTAAATTTAAATTTAAATTATTTGAATTTAAAGAGATAAGATTGTTTAAATTTGGAGTCAGTTAAATTCTAAGTTTTATCTATTGTTTTATTATATTAAGTCATTAGAATATTTCTCCTAAATAGATTAAATTCTTTAGAAAATAATATTTTTATTTTTAATTTACTGTTATTCTCATAACGGTAATAAATCGATATATCTTAAAGTACTAATCGGATCCAATTAAAATTTATGAGGAAGTTGTAAAGGAGGAAGCTTTCGGGAAAAATATATTGTAATCACTCTGTTTTAATACGGGATAAAATATAGAGTATCAAAATTGACCATGAATAACTCTTAACTTCTGTAAATTTAGACCGATGTTGATGATTTTAGAATGTTTGTAAAAAAATTTGACCACATGAAAAAGATATACCTAAGTTATATTTAAGGGTTAAATAAATATTTACGTTTGAATTTTAAATTTTTTAACCTCGAATTTATTTAGGTTTTTTTTTGGGAAGAAGAATGAATTTCTGTATTATGAGAGTAAACAATTTTTTAAAACTATTATGTGATTCTAAAATAATGTTTGTAAAGGCATTTTTAATTATCTCATGAGAAATTAAATTTTGAAATTAAAAATTGCTATTATCTTTTAAATGTAGTCTAATTAAATTATTTTTTACTCAATATCTTATTAATAAAGAAATATTTGGGTACCACGGTAGGCTAGTTGGGTTCAATTCCCGCCAAAAACGTCGATCTGTTTCACTAAAACGGACTGATGGACTATGTTGCTATGTTTGATTAAAATTAGGTTAGAATATAATTTGTAATTGTAATAAAGAAAATAAATAAATAAATAAAATTTTCTTTTGCTTATGTATGTATTTCAAAAGATAAGTCTACACAAATGACTAAAAGAGAAATTTCGAAATGGTAAATTTTTGAAAGAAATTTCTAGTTAATCGAGTTAAAAAAAAATCACTGTAGATATTTTTAATTAGAAAAACTTTGTTTAGCTATGTATCTATATATATTATAGATCGATTTGACAATAAACTGGTTCTTATCTGATCACAAATGTAACCAAGAGAACATATTTCATGAAAATAGTCAGAGTTTCGGAAACTTATTTTTTAAGTGCACAAAAAACATATTCAGATTAATTTTTCAAATATTGTTTTAAATACAGTGTATTAAAAAGGAGGCAGTCATTACGTGTTCTAAAACTCATTTTGATAACTTAAGCGAGTATTTTTTTTTAATTTATGAAATTTATAAGAAAATTCTTAAATAAAAAAAAATATTCAGCTAAACTTCTAGCATTTTTTAATATCTAAAAAAAAAAAAAAAAAATACAGAATATAAAAATAGGCATATTTATCTATCCACTGATAAATATATAATAGTTTCTAAATAGCTTGTTAAATATAGCCCTTAAAGTGGGCCCAAACCAGACATATTGATTAAAAATGCTAAAAATTCACTGTTTTCTTCTGTGGCTGCTTAAATAAAAAATTTTCTTCATTTTGAGACACTGTTTCTAAAAATTTACATCCTAGCATATTTCTTGCGCGAATTGGATCAAAATAAAAAAACGTCCTTTTTCGCTTTTTTTGGATATTGAAAATTTTATATCGTAAAAGAGATATTTAAAAGGAACATTTAACGGTATAACTAATTATTTATTTTTATTTAGCTCGTTGTAGTAAAACAGACCAGAGTCTCTGGTGGGAATCGAACCCACAACCTCCAAACTGACAGACTAGCTCACTACCAACTAGGCCATCGGGACACTCTTCGGTATAACTAAAATTTCAGATTACATTCAAATTACAATTTTATATAAAAATATTAGACATTATCTAAATAATGCAACACGATCAACTGGCAATTATACCCAAACGATTTTTTCCGCTTTTCAAAATTCGAGACTTTGCGAATAATTTGTTCCGTGCATACAGAAAAACTCCTATTTGAATTTTAAAATATCAGAATACCTATTTCAAATGTTTTGCCAGGAATTAAATAAATTTATTAAAATTATACAACAATTACACTCGATCATTGAAATTTCATTTTAAATCCTGTTATCATTGACTTAAACACCTGAAAAAATATAAACAAAATCTTAAACACTTGCTTCTCATAATTTTTTCAATCATTGTAATCATTATGATCGCCATAAAATACTTTTAATTTAACTCTTACTCAAATTACCGATCATAATGAAAACAACAAATAATTGATCATACAAATAAACAAACAAATTTTTAGGGTAACAATTACTTAAATACCAACATAAATAAATTTCTTGTTTTATTTTTGTTATTCATATGAAATGTCTAATTTTTCCAAAGTCTTGTCATGAGAATTTTCTTTATTACCTGGTTCCTTAATAACTCTACTTGTCCATGCAAGAGGTGCCTGATTTAAGATACTCTCTTATAAGCTTAGTGTAAAAACTCTTTTACTGCTATTTAACCTTTCAGAAAGAAAAACAACAAATTTTTAGACTAGAGCATCATAACCATAAAAATCCATCTAAACACAAACGCCCGCAGAGTTTTGTGATGAAATTTATTTTGAGATTTTTCTGTCTGGCGCCAGCATTAGACGAAAATATTAAAAACAAAAACCAACCTGTCACACTAACGACTTCTGCGAAGTCCAACAAATTTTTATGTCGTCTATGTACAGCAACACATACCCACACACTTGATTTAAAATCTTAACCGAGCTTAGTAAAGGATTCTTACTTTTTTTTTCTTCTTTTTGTCTTTCTAAACTCTCTTGGTCTCATTTAAAAGATCATAAATATTGTTGTTTTAGTATCATATGGATTTAAATATTTATTTGTTATTTTGTTGTTTATGTCTTTCCTTTCTCTTACCATTGTCCTTAAATACGCAATTCTTTTGTTTGCTCATCTTAAGCCGATCCTGTTTGAATTTGAGTTTATATGATCGTCCCACACAAAATGCGAGCAGGAATTTTATAACGGTCAAATGTTTGTTAAAACAATAGAAGTTTTATGATCTGTGGCGCTAAGATTTCACTTTGTTTTACGTAAAATTTAGAGCAAACAGATCTTTTGTTATGCTACTGTGTTTTTATGATCGATTTTGTGAGTGACAGTGACTGCTAACTGTGAGATGTCGTAATAAAGAATTGTTTACTCATGGGTGGTGTAAAAGGGTTATTTGAAAAAAGGCCATAAAAGGGGGTGAGAAAAAAAAGCAATTGGAAAAGAGAATAAAGATTTTTATTAAGTATAAAAAACTATGAAAATTTGTTAAAATTATTATAAACAAGAAAAAAAGATGTAGTCTATATGATACCCTACACCATTGCGTACGAGCATAAAAATTCGGAAAGAGGACTTATATTACACCTGTGGTCAATTTTACTAAATGTAAAATAAAATATATAAATACAGAATAATGCTTTAATACTAACATCTAGATGATTCTATGCACTTTGGGGCGATTCCTGTAAGTGGGTTTATATGGTAGCTATGGTAAATTATGGACCGATTCTCATAAAATTTGCAGTGTTGTTTCTACTTATATAAAACTTATTTATGTAGAATATTAACTTGATTCTCGAAAGAGAGGTTTATATTAAAGCTATGGTCAATTGTGGACTGTTCTTGATAACATTTGTTACAAAGATGATACTTTTACAGAAGTTCTTTGCACAGAAATTCATTAAAATATTTTTATTTTTAAGTTATTTTTGAGTGCTTAAACTCTATTCCGGGGGGACATTTGTATGGGGGCTAGGTGAAATAATAGACAGATCACAAACAATTTCAATAGGCTTCATCCTTGTATCATAAAAGTGTTGCTAACTATACATTACAAACATCAGCATAAACGCGTAATACTCCAACCACCTATGGTGGTGTAGGGTATAGAACCTGATTTTTAGTGAGCTTTGATATTAAAATGAGTTTTACTTTAACAGTTTTCTTTTGTTTAATGGACTGAACTAGTTTTAAACTATTAAATAAAATACCTCTTCTCAGTAATTTTTAAATAACTCTTTTTTATTTTACATAAATATATAAATATCCTTTATAAATGTTAGAATCATAATAATCACTATTTCATCTTATTCAGTTATTTCTCTCATTGTTATTATCTGTTTCGTTTACAATTTCTTTTGAATATTTTTCCATTCACTTATATATATTGTGTGTATTATAAATACGACATTTATTATCTAAACCAAAAATATTTCCCATGATAAATTTATTTTAAAAGAATTCAATTATTAATTTTTTATCATAAAAAAATAATTATCAAATCTAAAAATCTTTAAAATAAATATTTTACACACATAAATAAGATTCAAATACAAATACTACACAGAAATATTATACCTTTAAAAAACATTTGCCTATAAGGGAGGCAAATACTCGTAAACATTGGGATAGAAAAACTATACATAAGATTTAATAACCAGAAGCATAAATTGTATGACAGTGTCATCATCGTCATCACCGATCTATAGTTTACTATTTAGTAGTTTAATTTATGGTTAAACTCATATACATATGCAATAGGGTGGCTCTAAGTTATTTAAATGAAAGTTTTGAAAGTTCCACCAAAAAGGGACAACATTGACAATTATGGTCCTTCGGATGGGAAATTAACTATAATTTTTATTTTCTATTTAATTTTTTTCAGTCCCGAAAATGTTTATTAAAAAATTAATGAATTTCAATTTAAAATTTAAGAAAATTGCCCTTTCACACTATCTTGAGGTTCAGAATTTCTCAAAATGTAGAAAAAAAAATATTGAAGAAATTTAAGTAAATAAAGTAACCATTTAGGCAAATAAATAATACTGATTTTTTGAAACCTATTTCAAAATCCTGACTCAGCAGTATTCAGAAAGTTATCAGAAATTGTTTAGTATATTTGGAAAAAAAAATCGTTATTTTAATATAATTAAATTCTTAATGTCAATCTATTAAACCATAAGAGTTGTTAACAAGTTTTGTCTTTTTCAGCAGAATTTAGAAATTTAAAAATATTTATAATTGGTTGTTTGTAAAAGTTACAAGTTCTCTGATAAATTTTTCACTCTTTTGTTGGTCAACTTTGGTCCACTGTAGGGCCAGCAGCAATGTTCTAAAAGTTTAACTCCTTTTCTATACATGTAACACGTTTTTTTTTTGCTCTTGGCATCACTGTGCAGTGATCAATTTACCCGTGATGAAATTCTTAATACATTGATTTTTGGCGATTATTTTTTTTTTCCTGTCTCTTGGAAATTTAGTTGAATTTTTTGTGAGTTTTTACGACTTTTTCATATTTTGACTATTCTTTAGAATTTTGCAACTATTTTGAGTTTTAGCGTTTGTTTTTCTTACCCATTTTATCGAATTTTAAGATTTTTCTTTAATTTTAGCACCAGTTTGAAGTTTAATTGATTTTTTTTTCGCGTTTTGTCGTCTTTTTTAATATTTTGGCGATTTTTTACGGATTTTAAAGATTTTTCTCGTTTTTTGGCGACTTGTTTGAGTTTCAATAACTTTTTGAGTTTTGGCGATTTTTTCGTCTTTTAACGTTTAGCGAGTTTCTTTTTTTACCTTTATTAGACTTTTTAAATTTAGGCAAGTGTTTTTTACTCTTTTTGTCGATTTTCTTTTGATTTTTTTTGCAGCAATTTTAAGTTTAATTGATTTTTTCGCTTGGATTTTTTTTTTGGCGATTTTTTACAGTTTAAACGATTTTTATCGTTTTTTTTTTTGCGACGTTTTTGAATTTTAGTAACATTTTGAGTTTTAGAGACTGTTTCACTTTTTTTACGTTTAGCTTTTTGCTCCGTTTTTTTTTTTTTTTTTTGATTTTTTCTTCATTTTATTTTCGGCAACTATTTGGAGTCTAATCGATTTTTTTTTTCGTATTTTGTCGACTTCTTTGGAGTTCAGGCGATTTTTTAGAAATTTACGGATTTTTCTCATTTAGTGGACACATTTTTCCTTTAATTTTTGGCTACCTTTTTTCGTTTCGCCCTTTTTTTATTTTCGGGGATTATTTTACCGACTTTATTTTTTAATTTCTAAGTTTTGGAATTTTTTTAGTTGTATTTTTCTTGATTTTTCATGTTTTGAAATGTTCTTTTCGTTTAGCGATTTTTTGAGTTTTAATGTTTTTTTTTCATTTTCGCGTTTTTACTCGATTTGATAATTTTTTTTTCATTTTGGCTACGATTTGATTTTCGACGACTCTGATTTTCGCCAATATTTTCGGCTTTTGATTTTTTCGGCTATTATTTTAAATTTTACCGATTTTTTCAAATTTGCTGAGTTTTTGCGATTTTTTGTGTTTTAGTTTTTTTAAAGTTTTTAGTTTTAATGTTTTCTTTTTGTCATTTTAGCGTTTTTTTGTTTGTTTGTGTGCTCTTTTGACTTTTGGCTTTATTTTTTCTTTTGTGATTTTGGCGTTTTTACACGATTTGTTAATTTTTTTCCATTTTGGTTACGTTTTTGATTTTCGGCGACTCCAATATTTAATAATATTTTCAGGTTTTGGATCTTTTTCTTTTCGGCCACCAATTTAAATTTTACCAATTTATTCGAACTTTTTTTTTAGGTTTAGTTTTTTATTGTTTAGTTTTAAGATTTAAATACATATTGTGAGGCCTCAAAAAAGCAGATTCAATATATAAATAAAACGTATAAAAAGTGTTTTTAGTTATGGTGACTTTTTTAAGTTTGAAGTTGTTTCTTAAGTTTCTGCAAGTATTTGAGTTTTGGCGATTTTTTTGAGTTTCTGATACTAATTTATTTTAACCAATTTTTTTCTCTTTTTCGACTTTATTTAATTTTGTGAAATTTTTTCATATTTTGACAATTTTTCATCAGATTTCTTTTGTTATTGGCGTTTTTACACGATTTGGTAATTTTTCCGCTTTTAGGCGATTTTTTGAGTTTTGCCGATTTTTTAAGTTATGGCGACTATTTTAGGTTTTTTTTTAAAGTTTTCTCATTTTTTTGAAATTTTCTGTTTCAGCGTTTTTTGTTTCCTTAGTTTTGGCATTTTGGATATTTGTTTTAGTTTTAGAAACTTTTTGATTTTGGGTGAGTTTTTCGCTTCTTTGTGGTATTTTGGCTACTATTCAAGTTTTACCGATTTTTTGTGTTTTTTTTCTCGAAATTTTGAATGTGGCGATTTTTTTTGCTTCAGCGATTTTTCAATTTTGTCAACTTTTTTTACATTTAGTGATTTTTTATGCTTTTTTTATGCTATTTTTTCAGATTTTAGTGATTTTTTCAGTTTGACCGATTTTACTCGTTTTTTTAAGTTTTAGCAATATTTTAAATTTTGTGTGATTTTTTTAGTAATAAACATTAACAAAAAAAATTAATGTACCCAAAAGCTTATTTATGTTTATTGTTCTTGTTTTTTACTTCAATAAAAGATCAACAACAATAAGAACAAATTTATAATAAAAAAGTTTTTTGTCCATAACCAAGATATGGACATTTATGATCTTCAGCACAAAAAAAAATATATATATATATACACAGACAAAATTTCAAACTGATCCGCGAAGAAAGTGAAGTCCATAGCTTTTATATGGTCTTCAAAAAGTTGAAAAACAACCGAAAAAAAACTCTTTTTATTTGCATTGATGATATCGCCACCATTTATGGACAAATTTTGTTGATTTTCAATAGCAAAATCGAAAGTGTTTCTGATATTTTGATTTATATGTAATATATCTAAGTTTTCGTGTGCCTTCATAAACGTCATTTCAACCAACCAACGGAGGGATGACGAAAAGATGGACGGAAAGATGTTATTTCGACTCCTCTACATATAAGGAGCCATAATATGGGTTTTAAGATGAAAATTGTAGTAATTACAAACGGAATGACAAACTTATACATATATAATCCTTACATCTGCGATGAAAACTATAATGAAGTAAGCTTTTATTTCAGTTGGAAACATTGATCCCTTATTTTTCCTCCATATAAACAAAGCTACCCTAATCTAGCTATATTTTAAAAGGTCCGTTTGTTTTGGTCAGGCAAACCACATTTTGTGCTCTAGTATCTCTCGTATGATAAATAAATGAATGTTAAACTAACTCATTCGTATGATTTTCATGCAAAGTTGAATAATTTCAATGGAATCTATCTGAATCAAAAAAACTAAACTAAAGCAAAACTATACCTAACTACAATATGATATAAATGAATGGTATTACGTAAGTGAATTGATAAATAACTAAAAGTTTTAGTGAGGAAACTTTTGAGAGTGCTGCTGAACAGTAATTTCTAGAACAGAAAATACTTAAAGAAAATTGAGAACGCTGCAAAAAAATATTATATTTGGAAATAGCTAAAGTATTATAGAAAAAATTAACAAAGAATCCATAATATTAAAATATTCCTTAACAATTATCAATCTAACCACCTTTGCAGAAATCCTCTTTCATAATAGAGTAAAAGGAAGGTGTTCTTCATTAAGCAGATGAGCATTAAAAAAATAAAAAGACGAAGTAGTAGGATACTTGTTAACTAAAGATGTGCGCCATTTTTCATTTCTCTTAACTCTTTCACTGGTCTTAAGGAAACATACTGACTGGAGTAGAATCTCTAAAAAAACACAAGGGTTCAGATACATTCATACTCGTAGTATAACAAAACAACATTTATAAGTATGTGAATGTATGTTTGTAATGTTTGTATTGGTATAATCATTTAAATATACAACAACAACAACAACAACTACATCACAACTGATTTCTTACTTCTGTATTGTATCTGGAATATGCAGATACAGATTCCATGGTAAACAACAACAAAAACAAAAAGAAATCGTAAGAAGACAGAAATAATCATTATCTTTGCTTTGAAATCTTTTTCTTTTTTTTTAATTTTTTTTCTGTTTCTTCAATTTGGTTTAACTCATTTGTTGGATACTTGAGGTTATAGTTGTTGTTGTTGTTGTTTTTTGAAATCTTTAGTAGACAAAGTAGTGGTAGTAGTTAGTTAGTTAGTTAGTTAACTTGTCTGTCCGTATGTCTGTCGTTAAGGTTTTGTCAGTCAGTAGCGCCTTGTTGTGACATCTAAAATCATGTAAATTTCATTATTATTCTCTAAATGTTTAATGAATTTTTGAACGAAACTGAAGCTATGAAAAATAAGAACATTTACCATTTAAAGGTGCAGTCGATTTTACTGCATCTGCAATATTTGCGTTGTTTTATTTCTGTTGCATATTTAAGGTTTTCGTGAAACTCCTAAGAGATCCTTAAATGACAGATTGCACTTTGATTATCTTGATATACATATATAAAAGGAAAACATAAGAAGGCTTCTGTTTTTTTATTTACATTCATGGAATGTATAATATTTTTATATATGAATGAATCAATTTGTGATTTATATTTTTGAAAGATTCTAAGAAAATTTATAAATCATATACCTATTTACATATAAATTTTATTTTAATGAATAAGTTGAGGGAGAATTTGTCCTAGTGTCTCTAATTATAAGCTTTTATTTAATATATTTTATTTATCTATAAATAGATTATTAACATTTTTAATTTAATCATACACCTTTTAAGGAGAATTTTAAAATTTGGTGTTATAAATATATTTTAATACTAATATGTGGATATTTTATAAAAATCTTTTGTAAAATGAAATCATTTATGAAGGATATATCAAAATCTGGGTAGAGAATAAATATGCTCGTCTGAAGGCCTCGGATAATATAAGGAAATTTTTAAGGCATCTACATATAGGTCTCAAATGGCCTATTTTTGGTATTTAAAAGAATCAACGGTAAGTTATTTAATGGGATTAATTCTCTCTTAGGTCTATTAGAAATTTGATTTAGAATCATGCAAATCATTCTATAAACTAATGAAATATAGATGAAATATTAGAAAGTTCTTTTAACCATAATCTGTATCTTGAAATGATAAGAGACCTATATCAATTTAAAAAAGTACTAATTTAAAGGAATTTATTAAAATTAAAAATTGTAAAAAATTATATTTTTTAGATTAGACCCAATGTGGTTGAAAGCCAATGTTTTTAGGATTTGTGAATAAGTCTGAGTTCACACACAGCAATTTTTCTTTCTAAAATTCTTCTATTTTTTCTTTTAAACTTGCAGTTACGTGCACACACAAAATTTTACTTCAGCAATTCTTGCTTTAATTGCCTTGATTTGTTTTTCTTTGAAGTACGAAAATGAAAAACAAAACGAATTTCGAAATACAGGTTTGTTTCCTTTTAAATCGCCTTGTGTGAACTCAGACTTATTCACAAATCCTAAAAACATTGGCTTTCAACCACATTGGGTCTAATCTCCGCATAATATTCCCTTTTTCTATAAAAAATAAAAAAAAGTTTTAAAATTGAACCTACTGAATGGACCACCTTACTCACTGTCGCGGACAACATATTAATGAAATTATCTAACTAAAGAAATAAATAAATACTAGAGATTATTCTTTCGGGTTTTCGGAATCCTTCTTTTTTAAGTGTTTTATTTAGAATTAAAAAAAAACTCTAAAAGGATCACCCATTATTAGGAAAATAACAACTATTTACAAAAATTTAGTCATTGGCTTAAAGTATAGAAACAATTAATGATATTAATGAATTCGGACGGACACAGTAAGATCATCATATCATTTTATAATGACTCATAATAAATAATATATTCTTTGTTAATGTATGATCCTGTAACTGGCAAAATTGTTCGACAACTACTCTAGCGGTTTCTTAGAAATTTTAAATAACGTTCCTATATTTAAATATTTTAATATTTCATATGCAAAAGTGTTATGTACCGAACAGTTGAGCCGATCTCAAAAATGTTCATATTAAATCTGTATCTCCTAAACTACTGGTCTAATCGAATTCAAATGTATGAGAGAGTTATAGGAGAGGACATAAGATTTCAGAAAAATTATCTTGTAGTCACTCTGTAGTAATATTGTATTACTAAGCTACATGGTGTCAAAGTTGACCACCTCGAGTATGAAAAGGTTTCAAAAAATTGTAATCTTCAAATTTAAATTCAAAGAATTTTATATTTCTGTAAAGTACTTGGCGAGATAAATAAAAAAAAATAGGCTTAATCCTCTAAGTTACCTCTAAGTTTCAATTAAAAAGATATTTAAGCTTGAATTTTGATTTTTTGTCTCGACTTTATTTTGCTTTTCGGGAATAAGTCTCAACACAGAAAAAAATAAAAGTCGACATTAATAAAAAATTTTATTGATTTTGCTCCAATCATTGAAATTATAGTATTAATTAAATGAAATTATTAGCTTTTTCTATATATAATTTTAAACAAATTTTTAATTATATTAATTACTTTCATGATTGAAATTATATTAAAAATCAATTAATATATTAATTGACTTTGTGATTGATAATTAATACATATGTACATCTTTATTTAAACTTACAAATACTAAAATTTAAATATACTTCACAAACTTTCGGTGTATAATGGCATCCTTTTTAGTTCAACAGAAATTGATTTGACACTCGCATCATGATTTGGCAAAAGTTTCTAAAATAATAAGGAACACTTAAAAATATACATAGAACATACATATATTGCCAAAAAGACAAAACATAAAAACAAAATCTTAATTAAAAACATTGTTACCAAATTGAGGAAAACTTCATAATCTTCCTTGCATTCTGTTCGATCGGCAAATATGCTTGAATCTTAAAATATGTATGTATAATTTTTTTTCTTTTTTTATTTTATTTGTCACATTTTCTTTCTTCTTTTTTAAATTCATAAGTACTAAAAAATTTAATTATATAAATTAATATTTTTAATAAATTTTAATATAAAATGAAGTAAAAAATTTATTAAAATTAAATATACAATTTTTTTTTCAACGTAGGTATTTGAGTGAAAAATGTTTTAAACATATTCTGTGACTTCTAATATATTAATAAATAATACGCCGGAACAATTTTTTGATTAACTCAACTCATCTTATCTTGAAGAATATTCAAAGTCGGCACTCTGAAATTACTATGAAAAAATGGCTATTTTTTGCAAAAAATACGGTACAATTCTATCACTTTTTTTCTCAAAGATTTGTTAATAAAATAATATTTCAAAAGGCTTCATAAATGGTTAATAAAGAAACTTTAAATTAATTTAGATTTGCACCCTACGCCCAGCATTGGTCGAAAATGGTAAATTTTTTGAAAAAAAAATCATGATTATCGATTTATAAAAAATGTCACCTAAGCTTTTTTAAATTTATTTATGCTATTTAATTGCAAAATATATTTAGTTTAAGTACTAAACTGTTTCCCGCCCGGCCTAAAACGAATGCTAGTGTGCAGATTTTATGAAAAAAGTAAATTTAAAAATTTGTTTTTTTTTTTTTTTAATTGTACAAAACGGCATATTAGTATTATATTTTTACCATTATTTCTTATATATTGTATAAAATAAATATCAATCCTTCACACCTACAAAATCATTTAAATAGCTTCAGTAATCAGTTTTTGGCAATTTTGTATCTCCATCCAGTAGTTTAGGAGATAAAAATGTATAACCAAAATTTTTCGAAATAGATTGAATAATTAAAATTAAAATTTACTGTGATCTGGTATTTATAATAGTGAATCACATATAAATTTTCATTATATCATTGTGAATCTCTATGATGATGTAATTACATACGTTCGGTACAAAGGCAAATTTATCTCAATGTTAGACCACAGATATCCGCAGATAAAACAATTTTTAACGAGTCATGCTTTCATTCTATATAAATTTAAGCTCGGAGGTAAAGAGAGTACAAAGATGTATTCCACTAAAATTTAGTTTTTCATTCAAAATATCTTGAATATAATATATTTGCAAAAATTTAAACCCGTTGAAGCCTAAACGGAAAACTAAATATACAAAAAATTATTTGCTAAAATTATAAAAGTTATTTTTTGCAGAGTTAAAGATGCGAAAAAACTTCATTGAAAATTTTATTTAAATTTTTCACATTTAATCAACATTTAGAGATATTAATAGTGGTTGTAATATTGCAATATTTACACATAATGTTGCACGATTTTTTAAGCCTTATTACTAAATAATTTTTTTAATAAATTTTTATAACATATCAAAAAATATTTATGATCAAATTTTATTCTAGCATTTCCTACAGTGCCATAGAGCTAACTTCACATATATTCCTTAGTTTTTACCAAAGTTGTATTCTAATCTCGATGATCTATTTTATGTAAATTTTATAGTGCTAAATAACAAGTACACACAGAGAAAAAATATAGTTGTAGTGATTATAATCTAAGAGCAACATATTATGATTGGAAGATATTATCATAGCGAAACATAGAAATGATTATGAGTAATAATTATTATGATTCCACCTTGTCATATTGTATCCGATTTTATGGTATGTTTTTTGATGTTATGATTATAGTTTTACATATAATTGAATAATCCTATTATATTATTAAACCACATTAAAATATGACTTTAATTCTATTTTATCATATTATTGTGTTATCATATGGTTATCCAATGTTATTATTTCATTTTATCATATTATTATTCCATCTTATCATATATTAATAAAAATTATTATTATTTTTTTTTTCAATAAAGAAATATATACATATATTTATATATATATATATATATATATATATATATATATATATATATATATATATATATATATATAAAACTTTCCTATTTATATTTTTTCATGGATATTTAATTGCTAAAAACTTCTAATAAATTTAAAAATTATTTTAATTTCAATATTTTACATATTTAAACTTAAAAAAAACTATATTTAATATTTTTTGGAATACCCTCCATAAGCGCTTTATTGTGTTAAGTATTTTTTAAAAATTGCTTTTTCTATAACCTAATACATTTAAAATGTAAATTTTAAAGGATTAGCCTCTTTGGTACATATTAGCAGCAGTTACAGCGAAAAATGAAAATGATTATAAGTAATAATTATTATGATTCCATTCTGTCATATTTTGTCCGATTTTATGGTTTGTTTTTTCATGTTATGATTTTCATTTTACATATAAATAAACAATCTAACTATATCATTATTTCATTCTATCAGATTATGATTTCATATTATTATATTATTATACCACATTGTCATATTATGATTCCATTTTATAATATTATTATGCCATTTTATCACATATTAACATATAATTGTCCAATCTTATCATATTATTATTATTTTATTTTGTCATATTATTATTCCATCACATCATATATTCATAGCATATATTAATATAAAACGTATTAATAAAAAATTATTATTTTTATAATTTTTTGATTTAAAATAATAGAGAAAAATTTTCATTAGCAAATAGTAAAACAAAAAATATTTACATATTATTTGTTCATTAATTATATTCATTTGTACCACCATATGTGGTTCAAATGCAAGATATATTTTTCAACTAAACCCTTTAATGGTAGTTAACCACTATCTTATATTGCTTGAATTACACCGAGTGTAACCAAACCTTGTCTATTTATATTTATTCATATATAAACTAAATGAGAATTACAATGAAGTTAGAAAACAAACAGTAAAAACAAAATATATTTAAAAATCAAAAAGTTATGAATTTTTTCACTAAGTTTGTGATAAGGATAAGTATTATATTTATTTGATATAGAACAAGGAAAAAGACAACAAATATTTAATGGTTGTAGAAGTAATGACATTTTTCATAATAATAAAATTTGGTTTCTGGTAGAAATATTTAAAAACATATAATTTTTGCAATTAACCATATTAAAAATTGTATTGAGTGTAAACATTAAATGACAAAATTGAAATTAAAACATTGTTATCATGAACACAGAGTTATTAAAATTCAAGAAAACTAACAACATAATATTATTGTTATTATAATGCTGTAACCACGTTTTTTTCTGCGTGTTGAAAGCACTCATTTGCGTACATTTCTCTGTTAAAAGTATCATTTGTTATGAGTAGGGCAATCAAAAATATTCTGTAAAAAAGTGTTTTATACGTATAAAAAATGATCTTAAAATTGGAAAATATGCCCTTAAAATTTAAACATATGCTCTTAAAATATTATTTTGTCTGACTACATTTAAATTATTAACTATAACTTGATTTTTATTAACAATTGCTAAAAAAATCACTTAAAATTATTTAAATCTAATACATTGCATCAGGAAATTACAAAATTTCTATCAATTTATAAAATGAAAATTATTAGGAAATCGGTATTGAAAAACCATTGTGACAGTAAAATGAAAATTTCACTAATGCAAAATAATTTAAAATAATCTGTACGTTAAAAGATATGAAAAATATTTCTCTTAAGTGTAAAATAAGCTACATTATGATCTTTAGTGTAATATATGCCAAATAGTATAAAATATGCAAAAATATGCCATCTAAATTGCTAAAATAAGCTCTAAAATAAGGATTTTCTATGAAAATATGACAAACTATGCTGCTTAAACCAAAGTATAGAAAAATAAGCTGTTAAGACTGAAATATGCTGCAGCAAAACGATGCCAAAATTCTTACAATTTTCTAAAACGGATAAAAAACTTACAATGCTTTTTTCACTGTACGTACAAATGACTTGCCAGACCAAAATTTGTTTCCAAAACTTTGATTTTTTACACGATTTTTATCTACAACACTTTCCATAATATCTGTGATATGGAATTCCTGACCAGGATGTTACTAAAAGTTCGACAGTATATAAATATATCTCAATAATTTTCATCCTCCTCTTGCCACCACATTTTTTTTTCCTTCCCAGCAAAAGCTTTTTGGTTTTCGATAATAACAACTACTTATTAAAGTAGTTTCTTGGTAATGAGGCGTCATTATTATTTGCCTACTCTGTATTACATTAATAAGTACTCAATAGTATAATAGCGCAGTAATACTGCAATCACGTGGATGAGTTGTCTAGAGCGCCGCATTAACAACCAGAAGGTTGTTGGTTCAACCCCATTCTGAAGCTGTTAGTTTTTTATAACAAAATGTTTAAAAAGATATTTTAAACTAAATAGAGTTTTTGTCGCTTAGGATGCTATGTGCGAGATGGTGTACTGAGTAAGACGTTAGTCAGTAAAAACGAATGGTTAGTTTGTGTCCAGGTTCGAGTCTCATTGGCGGCAAAATTTTTTTGTTTTTTTTATTTTTGAGTACCCCTAGAGTCAAAAAATAACTACATGAATTTATGGACAAGTCGAACAAAAATAACTAGTTATTCAGGCAAAAAATATGTCGTTTATTTTTGTTTCCAATTATACCTGATAGCTTACCAGGAAAGCAAAGTTTTTGCTGGGTTTGTTTAACTTTTATGATAAAACACAATGAGCAATTAAAAAAATGAGTCACATTTTATCTAGAGATGTAGAGATTATATCTTAAAATTTGTGTTATTTTGTGTGCGATCCCGCATTTTATAAATCAAATTTTTCTTCGGTTGCCCGAGTTCTTTTCGGTGATCGTGAATTTTTTCTATTTCTTTTATCACTCAAGAAACTGTGTTTCCCGACTCACTTGTATTCATGTGTTTTGATTATAAATTTGAATTATTTGTTTGCATAAATCTTGTCTAATCTTCATTTTAAGAGAAAAATAATTATTCTATAACAACAAAATTTAGCATATAGTTACTGAGAATAATAAAAAGAGGTAAGGAAGTTAACGGTGCTAATTCCTTTCACGTGTAATAAAATTTCTAAGTTTTAAAGTGTTCATATACACATACATATATAAGCATTTTTTTTTAGAGATTTACAAGAACTATCTAATTTTAAAAATGTTAAACAATTAAATCATAAATTAATTTTTGGCGTTTTTTTTTTAATTACACCATGTGACAATTTTTGGGTGATTCCAAAGCGAAATGA
This sequence comes from Protocalliphora azurea, assembly GCA_932274085.1. NCBI lineage: Eukaryota > Metazoa > Arthropoda > Insecta > Diptera > Calliphoridae > Protocalliphora > Protocalliphora azurea. The sequence goes on along the minus strand of OW026519.1, from coordinate 201,897,626 downwards.
AAATTCGAATTTCGATTTTGTGGACACTAAAACTTCGGATACTTTGAAACATTTTTTGATTATGTGTGAAAATATAAAAACACTTAAATCAATAATTTTCAACCGATTTAGTGATCATTAGCACAGTCACTTTTTATAAACAATTCTTTTTTTTCTTTTTAAAGTTCAAATTAAATTTAGCACATACATATATTAAGCATAGAGAAAGTTGACACACATCTCCACCCAGACACCACCGTCGGTCCATTGTGAGTTATATATTAAGCATTTTTTGGACAAAACTATGAACTAAAATATAAGTTCAAGGTTAAGGCTCAGTTTTTATCCCACTTTCAGTAAAAATTCATTTTGTTATTTTCTTAATACTACTAAGACAATTCCTAATCTAATCTAATTTGATATATACAAGGAATATAAAATACTTTATAATAAAATATAATATGTATAAATACCACGCCACTTTTTCTCCCACTTTTATAATGCTGTGATATTTTTATTTTTTATTTTTCTAAACAGCAAAGTAACCCTTAAAAAAAGTGCGGTGGCATCAAGTCAGTACTTCCTGCAGGGATATACATTTGTGCTAAGTTTCATTTTAATCTGTTCAGTAGTTTAAATATAGGTTTAAGTCAAATAAAATAAATAATATTATGACATAAAATAACAACAACATATAATAACATTTAAATTAAATAATTCATGTGTGGTTTTTACAATTATATTTGAAAAAGGGCTTCGAATAACTCGAATTTCGAGAGGCCATAAAACGAAATCTGAACTAACTTTGAAGAATCCTTTACTGTACGCTTTCATTTTGCCTTGGAATTATTAAGACAATTCTTTTCTTATTGCACTGTGTTATTGTGTTATATTAGAAGTTACATCATTTTTTCTATAAAACGTTTTTGTAGCACTGTGTACTGTTAATTTGGATTTCCAGCTGTAATCGTCGATATTTAAAATATAACGATCGTTTTGAAGTTTAATGCAGTTTAAAACATTATTTTATAAACTTTTGTCAAATTTTTAAAACTAAATTAGGAAAACTATTGTCAATAATGATAACTATTAAGGTAATTTATACTTTTTTCTTAAAGAAACAACTGCATATGTATTTGAATTTTAATTATCTGAAATAAACGAAAATCGTCCTACTATCTTAGTTATAGAGGTTCATATTAGGTTCATCAAGAGCAGTTCACTCCAGGGTCATATACGAGATCAGTTATGGTGAGGTTAATCTGAACTCCATGGGGGCATCAGATTACATGGCCGCTGAATCAGACTTTGGGGTAAATCCTGTCGTGGTGATACCTGATAAGGAGATCTGGTCCGGCACTGAGAGACTATATGAAGGTTGTGCAGTGTTCACGGACGGATCGAAGATGAACATAGGTACTGGTGCAGGAGTCTATATTATGGGCACGGATGTGAAAGGCTCTTTTAGACTCCCTGATGAGTGCAGCGTTTTTCAGGCTGAGATTCTCGGCATCCTGAAAGCCACAGAAACAATCAAGCAGAACGTTGCGAGGGGTACTGAAGTTACTCTCTATGTGGACAGTCAGGCGGCTCTGAAGGCCCTGGGAACACGTGTGGTGAAATCCAGACTAGTTGCTGCCTGTAAGAAGTCACTGAGAGAGCTGATGAAAGACTACATGGTGAGACTCTGCTGGGTGCCTGGCTACTGCAATATACCAGGTAATGAATTGGCTGATGAACTGGCAAGGCAAGGCGCAGCAAAGGATGTCTCGGAGAGGGAAACTTATGTGAAACCACCACTGAGTTTCTTCTATGGGAAGATCAATGATTGGATCTTGGTCAGAACCAATTCGGCTTGGGAGAGTAGAGAGGACTGTAAGGTGTCGAGGGCGATATGGCCAGCATTAGACAAAGCACTCTTCTGGGCTTGAATAGAAGAAGCTTAAGAATCATGATAGGGGCCATAACGGGTCACTGTTTGATAGGGAAGATAATGTCTAGATGGGACGTTGGCAATTCCGATTTTTGTAGAATGTGTGGAGACGTCGACGAGACCGAGTCTATTGAGCACATTATATGCCATTGTCCACGATTGCAGCATCGCAGGATGAAATGGCTGGGCAGCCAATTCCTCGGCGGGCTGAGTGACGTTCGGGACGTAGAACTTGTAGACGTCATAGGCTTCGTCATGAGAATCGACTGTTTAAAGGAGAATCAGGGATACAACCCTAGGGGGATTGGTAACATTGCTAATCCTCCTATATGATTCGTTTTCATTCCTATCTTTTTCTTTTCTATCCCTATTCTCCTTTTTTTTCTGTCTTTTTCACAGCTTTACAATGAAGGGACTCACAATGGACCGAGATCGGTCTCTGGGTGGAGATGTGGTACTTTTTGGTATCACGTCAACCTTCTCTATCTATCTAACGAAAATCGTCCTTCTATGTTAGTCATAGAAAATGTTTAGTCATAGAAAAATTACTAATTTCACTTAATTTTCTTTTGCAGAATTTCTAAAATTACGCACTTGTTTCCAATAAATCTGATGCAATTACAAATCAAATAAAAACAAAATTTGAAATCCACTGAACTGAACAGCATAAAAGAATTAAAAGACAATTGCAACATATGCAACATAGATTTGATAAATTTTTCGAACGATAACATACTTTAACTAACAAAAATTAGATAAAATTACCACTAACAAAACGACAGACAAATAATTTATGACCCGCAACTTGTTTTCACTGAAACAGAGAATTTGGAAAATGCAAAATAAAGTTGATGATGATGCTACTAGCTGCATGCAACTGTTTAAAGGCAATTAAAAGTTGTGAACATGTGGCTTTATAACTCAATTAGGTGGCATAATAATGGGGTTTGAAATCAATTGTGATGAAACAAAAACAAGTTAATTTGTGGTTGTCGAAAAAAATACTCTCCCTTTTTATGAAATTTTTAAACATCAAATTAAACTACAAACAATAACAAACACTTGACATTAAAAAAATAAACAGGGAGTAAAATCAAAATCACAGTTTCAATTAAATTACAACAGTTGTTAATAATTTACATCAAATATTATTGTAAAAATTGTACAAGAGATTTGTTTTCAAAACATTTTATGAATAAAATGAGAAGGGTGGTGATATGGGGTGACAACAACAAAATTTATATGATTTCATCTCTAGAGAGAGAGAGAAAAGGTGTTTGGTTGAGGAATAAAAAAAAAATGTTTAATGTGACAATTATATTAATCTTAATATGGTTAAGCAATTGCGCTGATCAAATACCACCCTGTGAGCACTAAAATTTATTTGTATCTTTCCCTCTTTCTTCCTCTTGAAAACATTGGAATATAAAATAAGAAAGAAACATTGTAAATAAAAATCTACAACATTCAATAATATTTTATCAATTTTAAATCAATTGAAGTAAAATTAATTTTTATGTTTTCCTTTTTTTCATTCTTCATGTCGTGTTGAGTGTAGTTTTTTTGTTTTAAATTATTTTGATGAATTTCTGTTGAAAATTTTTTCACACTTTTTTTTATATTTTCCTTTTTCAATATGAGTGTGATTTATACCACACCTCTGTGTAAACCGGGTGTAGTTCTCATATTCTCTCGTAAAGCCGCAGCCTCTGTTTAAACAAATGATAAATGATTCCTTGTTGTTGGCTGGCGCTCGCTACTGCCACAAATTTCTTATTTGTTGTATTCTACCTACCACAAGCCACAATCAGTCACAAACATTCTATGGATATGTAATCATATCCATATATAAAAATAAGTACAAACAAACACTCCAAGTATAAGAGATCTTTATCTTGTGATGTTGTATTGCGTTCCTGCATCCAAATTTTAAAGTCAACCGATCAATTCAACTTGAAGAATTTGATTGACAATCAGTGTCACAATAGACATTATTATGAAGTCTCTCTTGTTGTTGCTGGTTAGTTGTTGTTGTTTTTTTTTCCAACTGATATTTTGTAGGAACAATATCGAGTTAAATAGTTATAAGTACAGATCAAAAAATTTTCTATGAAAAGAAAATTTTCTTTAAAAAAAAATTTAGAAAAAATTTTTTATTAAAAATTTGGGAAAATTTTCAATAAAAAAAATTTATTTACAAGTTTCCATCAAAGAAATTTTAGCGAAAATTTTCTATGAAAAGAATATTTCATCTACATTTTTTATAAAAAGAAATCTTGGAAAAAATTTTTTATAAAAAGAAATCTTGGAAAAAATTTTCTATAAAAGAAAATTTGGAAAAAATTTTCTATAAAAGGAGATTTAGAGAAAATTTTCCATATAAGAAAATTTAGAGAAAATTTTTAATAAAAGAAAATTTAGACAAAATTTTCTATAAAAGAAAATTTAGGGAAAATTTTCAATAAAAAAAATCTTAGAAAAAATTTTCTATAAAAGAAAATTTATAGAAAATTTTCTATTAAAAGAAAATTTATAGAAAATTTTCTATTAAAAGAAAATTTAATCAACATTTTTATAAAAAGAAAACAGCAAAAATTTTCTATAAGAGAATTTAGAAAAAAATTTCTATAAAAGAAAATTTAGAGAAAAATTTTCCATAAAAGAAAATTTAGAGAAAGTCCTATAAAGAAAAATTTAGAGAAAATTTTCTATAAAAGAAAATTCAGAGAAAATTTTCCATTAAAGAAAATTCAGAGAAAATTTTCTATAAAAAAAGGTTTCGTAAATGAAAAAATGTATCGTAAAAAGAATATGTAACGTAAATTTTCTATAAAAAGGAAAAGTATCGTAAATTTGCTATGAAAAGAAACTGTATCGTAAATTTTCTATAAGAAGAAAATTTATCGTAAATTTTCTATAAGAAGAAAATTTATCGTAAATTTTCTATAAAAAGAAAATTTATCGTAAATTTTCTATAAGAAGAAAATTTATCGTAAATTTTCTATAAGAAGAAAATTTATCGTAAATTTTCTATAAGAAGAAAATTTATCGTAAATTTTCTATAAAAAGAAAATTTATCGTAAATTTTCTATAAAAAGAAAATTTATCGTAAATTTTCTATAAAAAGAAAATTTATCGTAAATTTTCTATAAAAAGAAAATTTATCGTAAATTTTCTATAAAAAGAAACTTTATCGCAAATTTTCTATAAAAAGAAAATTTATCGTAAATTTTCCATAAAAAATTTATCGTAAATTTTCTATAAAAAGAAACTTTATCGCAAATTTTCTATAAAAAGAAAATTTATCGTAAATTTTCCATAAAAAATTTATCGTAAATTTTCCATAAAAAATTTATCGTAAATTTTCTATAAAAAGAAAATTTATAGTAAATTTTCTATAAAAAGAAAATTTATCGTAAATTTTCCATAAAAAGAAAATTTATCGTAAATTTTCTATCAAAAGAAAATTTATCGTAAATTTTCTATGAAAAGAAAATGACATAAATGCAATATATATAAAAAATTTCGCAATTTAAAAAGAAAATTAATGGTAATTTATTTTAGTTTATTTAAGTGTTTTTATAATTAATTCGTCCACTACTAAAAGCCTTTCCAGTCGTAGGATGCTGTCGTTTGATCAGTCGGCCTCTCAGTTTGTTTGCCAATGTTTGTTTACGTGTATTGAGATAAGAAATGTTTATTGTATTTATTGTTTATAGTTTTAAATACTTTTCTTAGTGGTAAAATCAGTAACTAAATGCTTATGTAACATATTTCAAAATAAGTTGCTTTTAGTTTTTGCTTTCCCATAATCATGTCAAAAAATATTTGGAATTATATTGATATTGTGACCAGATATAGAGCGTTATTAGGTGATTGTAATTAATGCCTATTAAACACTATATAAGGATGGAAATAAATTTAAAAAAGTCATACGTAATAAGAGCTAAATTACCTATTAAGTATAAATGGAAGGAAATAAAAATATATTTAATTGTGCAAAAAATGATTTTATTCCTCAGTAACGTTATGCGAATTTTAGCTAGGCAAAGTCTTTGGTAGCTATAAATTTTATGATTCAGAGCAAATTATAATATTTTAGAATATTTTACATATTTTAGTATTTTGCACGAATCAAACCAGGTGTTTTACAAAACATTAATACGGTTCAAAAATATTACAAATATATTGTTATTTTGAAGACTGATAAAAGATGCTTTATTTTTTTATCTAAAACATCTTAAGTCCAAAGACATATAAATATACTTTTAAAATGTAAAATTATAAAAAATTCTATTTAAAATTCATACATACACGCTAATAACAAAAGCAATTTAAAACATATGTATATTTTCAAATTAATCTTAAAATTCCTAGGAATCCTTATGCTTATAAATTCTTTTTTGATCTTGTCGCGATAAAAATCACATATAAAGAAAAATCTCATATGTAAACTCCATTGTCCATTTACACATTTCAATTTCATTAAATGTCATACAAATGAAAATGAAATTGTAACATCTCCAATTTCCAGGTAATATGATCGTTATCAATAGTGGCAACTCATTATCACTCGTTTGATGATGATGATCAGCAGCAGTGCAAAAAAAAAAAAAAAATCTTAAAGAAAGAATTTAATACAAATGCCCTGTCATCATAGCCTCCTCGTCCATATACAACGACATTGTAACCGCCCCTTAAAATGTTTTGTGATTTACTCAGGCAAATCTTTGCATTTCAACCTGATCATATCTTTTACTTATGATGAGTATATCTTAAAGATTTTGTTACACTTTTTTCTTATTTTTTTTTCCAGAACCATTCTATCTATATCATGATCGATTATTAAGAAATATAGTTAGATATTTGTATGTGTGTATTTGTAAAATAGAGAGAGAAAAGAAAAGATCGTAGGATCATCATTAACATGACTGGCGCATAGATTATCCTTGTGGCTTATGCTAATGATGATCTTTGAACCATAACGAAATCAATACAATACAACCAAAAAACTAGACCATCAACACAATATTTACACACGTATTCTTTTGTTCAATCTAAATATTTCTATTGTTTCAATTGTTCTCATTAATCGTTCATAAATGTCTGCAGAGAATGGATTATCATTTGTCGAATATGTATGTTCGAACGTATGCAAGTATTTTGCAAATCTTAGTTGTCGCCTCTATTGTATTTTTGCAAATATTTATCTGGCGACAAATAATTTAGTTTGTCTGCCGTGTTTGAGAACAATGGAAAAAGTACTTGAAAACATGACATTATCAATTTGTCCATACAATGGCACAATCTGATAATCAGTGCAAACATATCTTTTGTATCCTTTGTAATCATTATGTGGGAGAGCAACGTATGTAAATGACGATGGACGATCTTTTAAGCGAAATTTTGAGCGAATTTAAATGTGAATGAGATTTGGAAGGGAAAATCCATAGGGTTTATGAATGTAGTTACTAAAATGTATATGAATTCTAAATATGAAAATGTTATTACTATTTATAGAAAAATCAAACGAAAATTTCTATGACATTTTCATTTTACGGAAAAATAATAAATTTTAAATTATACACTTATAATACCTTCGAAAAATTTTCTTTTCGTGTTTATGGAAAATCTTCTATAAATTTTCCGTTTAGAGAAAATTTTCAATAAATTTTATTTTTATCGAAAACGTTCGACAAATTTTCCTTTATATAAAATTTTCGATAACTATTTTTTTTTTTGTTGAAATTTTTGATTAATTTCCTTTTCATAGAAAATTTTTGATAAATTTCTGTTAATAGGAAATTTTCTGTGAATTTTTTTATATATAATTTTCTATGATTTTTTCTATAGAAAATTGTCTGTGAATTTTCATTTTATAGCAATTTGTCTATGAATTTTCTTTTCATAGAAATTTTTCTATGAATTTTCTTTTTATAAAAATTTTTCTACGAATTATAAAAAGGAAATTCAAAGAAAATTTTCTTCGAATTTTCTTTTGAAAGAAAATTTTCTATGAATTTTCTTTTTATAAAAAACTCGATAAATTTTCTTTTTATAGAAAATTTTCGATAAATTTCCTCGTCCTAGGAAATTTTGGATCAATTTCCTTTTCATAGGAAATTTTTGGATGAATTTCCTTTTCATAGGAAATTTCGGATGAATTTCCTTTTTATAGCAAATTTTCGATAAATTTACTATTTATAGGAAATTAATAATTTTGCAGAAAATTTTCTATGTTTTCTTTTTATAGGACATTTTCGAAATTGTGTTATATTAAATTTTCGATATATTTCTTTTTTATAGGTAATTTTCGATAAATTTCCTTTTTATTGAAAATTTTAGATAAATTTCCTTTTTATAGGAAACTTTCGATAAATTTCCTTTTTATAGGATACTTTCGATAATTTTCCTTTTATAGGAAATTTTCGATAAATTTCTATTTTATAGGAAATTTTCGATAAATTTGCTTTTTATAAGAAAATTTTCGATAAATTTTCTTTTTTATAGCAAATTTTCGATAAATTTCCTTTTTATTGGAAATTTTCGATAAATTTCCTTTTTATAGGAAGCTTTCGATAATTTTCCTTTTTATAGGAAATTTTCGATAAATTTCTATATTATAGGAAATTTTCGATAAATTTTCTTTTTATAGGAAATTTTCGATAAATTTCCTTTTTATAGGAAATTTTAGATAAATTTCCTTTTCATAGGAAATTAATAATTTTGCAGAAAATTTTCTATGTTTTCTTTTTATAGGACATTTTCGAAATTGTTTTATAGGAAATTTTTGATAAATTTCCTTTTTATTGGAAATTTTTGATGTTTCCTTTTTATAGGAAACTTTCGATAAATTTCCTTTTTATAGGAAATTTTCGATAAATTTCCTTTTTATAGGAAACTTTCGATAAATTTCCTTTTTAAATTAAATTTTCGATATATTTCTTTTTTATAGGAAGTTTTCGATAAATTTTCTTTTTATTGGGAATTTTCGATAAAATTTTATAGGCAATTTTAGATAAATTTCCTTTTTATAGGAAATTAATAATGTTGCAGAAAATTTTCTATGTTTTCATTTTATAGGACATTTTCGAAATTGTTTTATAGGAAATTTTTGATAAATTTTCCTTTTATAAAAATATAGTAAATTTCTGTTAAATTTCCTTTTTGTAGAAAATTTTTGTTATTTTTGTTATTTTTATAGACAATTTTCGTTAAACTTTAATTTTATAAAAAAAAATTGTATTAAATTTTTTTTTTTGTATAAAATTTTATTAAAGAACAAAATCCTTTCCATTACTTCACATAAAATACCAATTTTTATTTTTAAAAACTAAAAAAATACGGAGATATATTCTCTTATGTACATATTAAAAAGGAATATAATACAAACAATATTTTATTAAAAGGTTGACATTTTTATGGCAAATATTTTATTTTAATTCTTTTGTTTTTTTTTATTTATTGTTTCTGTTAGTTGTTGTTCATTTACGGTTGTTTTTATGGCAACAAGTCTTGAATTAAATGACTAAATTTTTTTATAATTAATCTTAACAATACATTTGTTTTACAAAAAAAAGAAGAAGAAAAAAATAAACAATTGTAAAAGTCTCGATACAATATTTAAACCTTACAAAACTCCTGCGCAAAATAAAACAAAACTGAAAGCGGGTGTACTAAAATAAAATATAATAAAATATAATAAATAAAAAATATTCATTTATTTTATATAACATGTGAAGTACCAAAACCTTGTTTATAGTTAAAAAAAAGTATTAAAAGAAATTGTGGTTGGAAAAAGGGGTTAAAAAAGCGAAAAAAAGGATACCAAATCCATTTTGCACATCCTGTAAATTTTATTTATATTTAAAAATAAAAAGGGAACCGAATAATGTCTTATTGTCCTTCTGCTTTTTTTTTGTTTGTTTGTTGTTGTTATTATTATGGTTGTTAGTTGTATGTACAAGAATAATAATAAAAATAATAAAAAATTTTTTATCTGATGAGCTCCAGTGTGGAGCAATAAAACAAATGGCAGCCATTTAATTGTTGTTGCCCATATAAGTATTTGACCCAAGAACGTTAGCTGCAAAGAACAGTTAAAATACAATCTTTGATATGATATCCTTTGGAAGAGGAGAGCTTTGTAGAAAGAGCAGATTTTAAAAGAATTAATTCTTAAAACCCAATTCACTCAAGCTATAAACTTGACGTTACCTTTAGTACTGGATATTTAATAGTTTTTTATTATCAAAGTGAAACTAACCAAACGTTTTTTTTTCTTTTCTTTTCTTTAATTAATACCTTTAAACTCCTGATCTTAATACAGTGTTAAAAGCGTTTATATATATATTCATTTCATAATACCAGTAAATAAATGTAATAAAAACAAATTTTTTAAACATCAAATAAAAAAATACGTGCAAAAGAAACTCTCGTAAAAAATCTTAATCATCTATAAATAAAATAAAAAAAGAATTTAATTACTTTAGACGCAATACTTAAGATGAGTACCATTAAATTATGACCATGTTACCAGTAGATTATTTGTAAGTAAAACATTTTTTTTTTATTACTCATATAAGTACTCAACATTTTTATCTATTAATTTCAATATATCTTTTATAAATGGAAATGTTTCACAAAATATACATAAAAAATAAAAAAAGTTATTGGTAAAACAGTTTTGGAATTAAAGAATATTATCTAATAATGGCTAAAAATAACACAATAAAGGTAACAAATTTCCTTCTTTTAATAAAAGGGTTTTAGCTTTGTTTTTGGATTTCTTTGGTTTGGATAATTGTAGGAGTTTTCTTTTCCCATAAAAGTCTATTAATTTACAAATATAAAAAAAAAACTTGTTTTCATTTTTTCGAAGCTTAGAAAATATTTTATTATATTTTGTGATTTAACCCTATTTGGTTACAGTTCTTCGAAGCGACGACATATTTTTGTTAGCAATTTTTTGAAAATTAATATGAAAATGTTTTATAGAAAATCCATACAAATAAGTTTTATTTAATCATAAATATGTGTGACAAATTTAATGAAAATCAGTTAATAATTGATCACATAGTTCTCATATAAATCCCTCAGCCATATAGACGTTAGTATTATGATTATATTTGACATAAACTACTTTTTATATAAGTAGAAAGCAAAATGAGAAATTTTATGAGCTATATATACAATTAGCTATAGCTCCAATATAAGGTCCACTTTCAGAAAGGTTCGTGCAATATATGCGGGCACCCAAAATGTCTGGCATTTCTTATTACTAATCCAATAACGTGTACTACATACGGACTAAATGTCATTTTTATATGTTCTAAAATTAGAAGGTAGTATTGTCGTAAATATACGAGGGTGCATCAATAAGTCCGTGACTTTTCGAACTTCCCTCGTAGTTATATGAAATGCAACACTATTCCCACCTGTTAATAGACTACTGTAAAATTTTCGTGAATTTCGAGTGCTCATTGGACATTATTTTTGCGAAAAAAACGCGTCAATCTAACCAAGGAAAAGATCGATAAATACTATGGGGACTCTGCACCATCGATTTCAATGGTAAAAAAGTGGTTTACTGACTTTCGTTGTGATCCCACAAGTACAAATGACGCTGAACATTCTGGACGGCCAAATGAGGTCAGTACACCCGAAAATGTTGAAACAAATCCATGATATGGTGTTGGCCGACCGAAGAGTAAAAGTGCGTGAGATTGTTAATGCCATAGGCATTTCATATGACAGTGTGGTTTCGATTTTAAATGATCAGCTGGGTTTAAGAAAGTTGTCTGCAAAATGGGTGCAGCGTTTGCTCTCAATTGACCATAAACGTAAACGTGTGACAACTTCAAAGGATTGTTTGGAGTTGTTCAACCGCAATCCGAATGAGTTTTTGCGGCGTTTTGTAACTGTGGATGAAACGTGGATCCATTACTTTACTCCGGAGACCAAGCAGCAGTCTAAACAATGGGTTTCTCCGGGTAAACCTGTTCCGAAGAAGGCCAAGGCAAGTTTGTCGGCCAATAAGGTGATGGCAACAGTTTAACAACGATTTAATGAGGATTTAAAAAGAAAACGACCCCATATGGCCAAGAAAAAGTTCTTTTTCATCAAGATAATGCACTGGTGCACACGTGCGCAGTCTCACACTATGGACTATGAATTGGTACCTTATCCGCCATATTCTGCGGATTTAGCCCCTAGTAATTACTTCCTATTTTCAAACCTAAAGAAATGGCTCGGTGGAAAGAGATTCATCTCCAACCATGAAATTATTGACCAAACAAATGCCTCTTTTAAGGACCTCGAAAAATCCTATTTTTTACGCAAAGTAAATAACGACACTTGCTCAAAATTTTACAGTAGTCTATTAACAGGTGGTACTTGATGGAAATAGTGTTACATTTCATATAACTACGAGGGAAGTTCGAAAAGTCACGGACTTATTGATCCGCCATCGTATTAACAATATCACAGACTTTTTGGGTGCATAGAAAAACATATTTTCGAAAAAAATTTCAATTAAATTATTAATCAGAATTTTAAAATGACTTCAAATATTTCTATAATTAAATAACTCAAATAAATTACTCAAAATCAAAGTATTCTAATAAATTAAATTCAAATTTTACAAAGAAAAATCTACATCCAATTTCAATTACGTATAATACATATTTAATTATTTTATTAATTGAAATTCAACCCAAGAAACAAATTTTAAAATACTACTGTTCAAGTTATCACTTATTTTTATTTATATTTGATTAATTTATTAATTGTTACAATAAGCAAAATAATTCAAGGCCGATAATTTGTTTTATTTTTATTAAGAAATATTAGAAAATTTGAATTTTGATCAATTGAATAATTAATAGAATTAAGAAATTAATTGGAATAGTTTTTATATGCGTTTACCAAAACTCGTTTAAATATCGCATAATTTTGTTTATAAATTTTTAGTGTAATAAATTATTATTAATTTAGTTTCTTTAATAACCAAAGATAGTTGTAGTAATTTAATTTATAAAAAATAATAAAATGCTATTTTTCCCAACAGTTCTGTTTGCCCTGTTTTACATGTGTGTCCTTTGTTTAATAATTTGTTTTAAATATTTTTTTAAACAACATTATATTATACTTGTTATTTTCCAGCTCCAATTCTCTTCTCCTGCTCCAGTTTATTTTATCTTTGCTTTTACTGTTTTGTTGCCACTTAAATTGGCCAGTTGGTTAGTCCCTAACGGTGGCAAATATACAACACATTTAATTCGTATCACATTTATTTTGTTTTATTTCTCCATTTTATGAGCACTTTGTCCCTCACACATACACACATTAACATATAATTTTTATTATTTTAAAGAGTTGAAATTTATCGTTGTTTAGTGCGTGTCTTCGTGAATAAATCTTAAACAAATTGCTTTGCCATGATTTTAATGGCTCCATAAAAATAAAAAAAATCACAAAATTTGAGGAAAAAAACACAAACGATATAAAGTGATTACGATTTATTAAAAATAAGAAGAATAAAACACAAAACATTAGCTTTTAATTTAAGATTATGCTGTAAAATAGAAGAGATTTTGGTCTAAATGTTAGCTGTTGGATGTTATTAAAAGTAATTTTTATAGGATTTTAATGTTACAATATATAACAATTTATGAAAAATTTTAGGAATTTTAAAGATTAAAAGGAAGGTGGTTTAAAATGAAAATTGTTGTTAGTTATGAATTTATTAATCCTTTGTGAAAACCTTAAAAAAGATTTTGAGAAAATTATATATTTTATAGGAATTTCAAAGTCCATTTTTTATTGAGCAACATTTTTATTTACCTTTGAAACATGTTTTTTTTTAATTCTAAAATAAATATTTTGAAAAATTATATTTTTTCTTTAAAAATAATTGAGTCAAGTGGCTAATAAATAAATAAAAAGTATAAATATTTTGTTAAAAAACATGATTATTAGCTTAAAGAAAACAACAAAAATTCTAAAGAAATTATAACATAAAACTAACAAAATAATGCCAATCATGAAAACCAGAAAAGGTTACAAATGAACTACAACACATGGTATGGAAATTGAAAAATAAATCGATACAATTTTGAAATGCAAGTCATTGATTACGACTTAAATTGAGTGTCTGAGTGAGTAAGTGAGCGGGTGAATGAGTGACTGAATGAATTAAAAAACACTAAAGACAAAAGGATCTCTTGGGATTTTATTCAGCTGACGTTTACGAAAGATCTTCAAAAAAAAAAAATTGTCCAAAAAACATGACCAGGCAAAATAAAAATAACGACAAACCTTTAAATTAAAATTGAATTTAATGGGGCGTTAACCAAGACAAAAGTGTTTAACCAAAAAAATAAGAAAAAAAAAAAAATATTTTGGAAGAATATATTTTTATATTCTAGGAATCTGGGGTTGAAACTCACAGTTAATGAGTGGCTGACTGGCTGTAAAAGCCAATATTCAATATATGAAAGATTGACATGCTAATTAGAAGGCAAACCATAGTACGCCGCTATTAAAGAGGTTTTTTTAAACACTTACTTTAACATATTTGTATACCCTTCACCACAGGTGTAAAGAGTATACATAAGTTTCTCATTCCGTTTGTAAGTTCTATAATATTCAATCTAATATTCATCTGAGATCCCAAAAAGTACATATATTCTGGATCGTTATTGATAGGAAAGTCGATATAACGATGTCCATCTGCCTGCTTGAATCAGAATTACAGGGAATATTCCTTAGAATTACGCTAATAAAAATCAGAAAAATCGGTCCATTAACGGCCCGTATTTGTTTTCGACTTTTCCAAAGCTCTATATAAGATAACGACTTTGTTTTTGCACAGAAAATTTGGAACTTTATTTTTTTTAATGATTTTTGCGGAAGAAATAAACAAAATCGATTCATTAGTAACTGAGATATCAGTCAAAACGTATTTTTGTACATTGTGAAGCCTCTAATAAGCCTCAGAATTTGTTTTTATACAAATCTGTTGCAAATATTTTTCTAAAATTTCTGGTTTTTGAATTAATCATATCGGTTCATAAACAAGCGAATTATGGGCAAAAATCTGCAAGAGTTATTAAAAATACACAAACATATATAAAAATCATTGCAATGACTTTCAGTGTGTTGTTGCTGTTTTTTTGTATAAGCAAGCAGTAGTTGTTGTTTGTATATAATCACAATCATTTTATTTATGTACATTTGGACGTTTTTTTTAGTCTTAAATGGAAGCATTACAATGTCCCAGTGTTATTATTGTTTTTTGTATAAACATGTATCAGGGATGGAAAATGAAAATATTTTTCGATATCAAAGTAAATTTCAAATATAGTGCAAGTTTCATTTTCGCGACTAATTAAAAAATAGACCTCTCGCGAAAACTGAATTTTCGCGTTAACAGAACCTAAAATTTTATTGAAAAATTTTATGTAATTTTGAAAATTATAATTATTTTTATTGATATATTTACATTTTAAACATTTTTAAAGTAATTGGAGATTTTGAGTTGCTTTTATGAAAAATTATTTTAAAATAACAGCTGAATCACATAGTTTATATAGTGCTGTTGTCGGCTTATCATTTTCCGAAGCCCATTGTATGCATATGCTTATCGATGTTATACAATCGTCCACTTTAATTTTGTTTTCTTCATAATCACTATCGTATAAATCCTCCAACTCCGTATCTGATAATTCCATTTGCTCTTCATTACTTTCCACATGAAATTCTTTTTCAATTCAGTTGTTGACACGAATAAACTGACAAAATTGAAGATCAAAATCATCCAAAAGGATTAATATAGCAAAAGACTGGGATTTTCCTTTTTTGGTTATAGACATTGTAATCAAATTGAAAAAAAAAAAACAGATAAAAGTCGGGAAAATAAAATCCGTTTTTCGTAAACTGTAGCGATTATTGAAACTGCATTTTTAAAAATTAAGTCGTCGCAATAACCAGGCCGTCGCGATAATGGGTAGTTGCGAGCTTGCACTGTAGTACCTTTTTTTTCACTCTCAGAGTACTAAAATTCAAATTTTTGAAAGTTGTTTATTTTTTATTTAGTAAAAAACTCAAAGAATGTAATCTTTTTATCCAAAACGAAGGATTAAATATGAAGTCAAATCATTAAATAATTTTATTCAGGTTAAATATTGTAGTAAAATATGAAAAAGTTATTGAAATAAACTTACAAAGAAAAAAGTCGCCCAATATTAATTCCTTAAAATTGAATACTTTAGTTTTAGTTTTGTTACAATATAATTCATTATCAAATTTAGCTTAAATTTGTTTTACAGAAATTTGTAGTTTTTATATAGTGATTATATATATATATATATATATATATATATTGGGAACTCGAAGAAGCAGCATCTAATTGGAGATAGTATTCATTACAATTTCATTATTACTTTTTAACACCAATTGCAAATCTAAATCAAAGTTGTTAAGAAAATAATAGGTTTCTATTTAAAAATTGCGTATCTCCAAAATATATTTTTATTTAAAATTTTTTAATTGGAATTGTGGAATATCAAGCTAATTATTTGACAGTATCAAATAACTCGAGTACTTCGGTACTTTCGAATGTTAAATAGTATCAGGAAAAGTACTATAGTACTGATCTACATACAAACATATGTATATCAATTTACTAGTCATCACCCTGCCAGCAATTAGGTGATAGTTTTATCCACTAGCAGAAAAATGACTCTTTCTAGTATTCTCAAGATGTTAATTTGCTGTTAGTAAAAAATTTTACAAAAATAAATAACATTAATTTCGATTTTTGATCTACTTATTCTACATTTCTTACTAACTAAAATGTCGAAAAAGTCATTTAAAAGTTAGTTTTTGGATAAATATAAAGTTACCAAAAACTGTCTCCCATTAGTATTCTCAAGATGTTATTTTCCTGATAGTAAAAAAATTTTACAAAAACAAATAACATTAATTTCGATTTTCGACCTTCGAAATCAAAAATACCATGTTCCAATTTATCAAAATATATATATAAATAATTTTTACTAAGGTAAGTTGTTTTAACTTTCTTGTTTCTCATAAATTATTATTTCATATCTGCCGTAAAAAATTCTCCACCACGTTTTGACACAATTCTTTTTTTTTTTTTTTTTTGAAAAAATCTTTAACTTCTTGTGATATGGTTTGTTGTGGCAAATTTCCTATACCACCCCTACCCCCGTGGATTCGTGCCTGATTTCAATACTTATTTTTTTATCAGCAATTTGGTGTAATTTTATATTTAAAAATTATTCTCTTAAATTGAATATTTAAAGCCAGATTTTCCTAAGCACAACTAAAACCGATTTTAAATAACCCTAAATTCGTCACACAAAAAAAGCATTTAATAGTGTCATTAAAAAAGTATCAAAACTGCGATACAGTTTTGCCCGAACGATGACTCTTCTTCGATAGGAAAATAACTTCTTTTTGTTTTACTATTTTAAAATAACTATGGATACTATTTAGTTAAAGTTTGGATAGTAATGTTTATAGTATTAAGTTAGAATTTCGACAGAAATAGTGACTTTTTCTGTTCCTCAAAATGACTCCAATTTGACATATAAAAAAAAGCACTTAATAGTGTCATTAAAAAAGTATTAGAACTGCTGCACACTTCTTCCCGCACGGCGACTTTTCTTAGATAAGAAAATGATATCATATTCGACTGTTAAAAATAACTTGAGGTTACTCTTTAGTGCAAATTTTGATAGAAAATGTTGGCAGGGCAGAAGCTATTATTGTTGTTGTTGTTGTTGTATTTTTTCAAAGAAGCAAAGCTTGCTATAATATTTTAATGTTTACATCTTTTTTTTATGTTTACATTTTATAGTTTGAAAATAAAAATATAGATAATTTTTTAAGTATAAATTTGAAAATATGAAAGCACACTTTGTGGCATAAATTTTATTATTTGTCGGTAAGGTGGTAAAGGGTATAAAAGATTCGGCACAGCCAAATAATTGTTTTCTAAATGAAAACAATCATCTGTTGCTTTTGTAAACTATAACAATATAAACATAAAATGTTTATTTACCCCAAAAATAATAAAATTAAACATTACTCTGAACACACCTTGGTAATTTGTCACCTGTATTAAAAAAAAAAAAAAAAAACAAACAAAAAATCGAAATTTATAAACCATCACTCACCTCCCACACATAGCATGATAAATGTATTTATTGGTAACAAAAATTACAAATCTCATTTTACACAAATAATTATGTATGTCAATATCATGATTTAAAAATTCATTCATAAACGTGATTTTATAATTAATTTCATTAAGAAACACCCAAATTTGGTAATGATATATTTCTAAATTATAAAGAAACAACAGATTTTTTTATTAATCCTCTTTTAATCCTTTTAAAAATCATGATCTAGATTTATCAAAAAAAAAAAATATTGTATTTAATCAAATGTTCAATGACAATCTATGAGTCAGTTATGATATCCAGTGCAAATACTTACTTACTACTGATTTAGAAATTGTAGGCGATTTAACTTTACCTAGGGTTCACAATTATACTTTGTATAACAATAATAACTTTAATAATGATTTTGGAAAACATAAGAATTAAGGTTGTTTTAAAATACCTCAGACATTGCAACTGGAGAAATACCCACCAAAATATTTGTGTATCAAACAAGTTTTGTTTGAGCCTATGTAGTTAAAAATTTTCAATTTTAATTTTCAATTTCTAATTGGGATAAAAATCATTCCGTCCATATATTTTTATGGAATGGTGAATATTAAAAAAAAAAAATATTTTTTTCTCAATTTGAAATCAAAAACTTTCAAATCATTCTTAAACCTAGGTTAGGTTAGATGGGCAGCTGCAAATGTAACTATACAGCTCACTTCGGTCCTACTGGTTCCGTTGTGTTACACTATTGGATCATATAAATCTGTTTTCACATGCCCGCAAATAAGTTCGAATTGAACCAACCTGACGAACGAACAAAAGATCTGATTCGTCTAACATCAATTGCAGAGAGATAGATAGTCCGTTAATATACGGACTGCCAAATTCAGCAGTTCTTAAATTCGCAGGAGCAGGACAGTGACAGAGAAAATGTTCTACTGTGTCTTCCTCCTCCTTGGTAAAGCAACTCCTACAATAGTCGTTAAAATGGAGTCGTAGTCTCCTAGCGTATGCACCAGCAAATCAGTGCCCTGTAATAGTGGTTACAAGTGTTCGTAGCTGACACCTAGGCAATCCCAGAATGAAACTCGACCGTTCCTGATCGTACTGGGACCATATGTGTCTCGAGATAGAACATGCGGACTCGTTTGTCCATCTTTGTTGAGCTATTCTCAACAAATACTGCATTGATCTGAAAGATGACAGCGTTATGCCCACTAACTGGTCCATTTTTTCACTTTGAAGAAGGATTTGTTTGGCCATTAGATCCACTGGCATCAGGTTCATCAGAACAATTAATGCTTTGAATGGTGTCGTACGTAGCGCAAATGTAATTAGTAACGCTGAACTACGCAGAACCTTTTCGAAGATTCCGCAAAAGGTGGATTTTTCCATCGTTTTCCATCATACTATCGCTCTATACATAAGTATAGGCTTGATCACCATGTCGAAGAGCCATTTTGTGTTCTTAGGATTTAATCCCAAAGATTTCCCTATG
Source organism: Protocalliphora azurea (assembly GCA_932274085.1). NCBI lineage: Eukaryota > Metazoa > Arthropoda > Insecta > Diptera > Calliphoridae > Protocalliphora > Protocalliphora azurea. The sequence continues at coordinate 201,878,014 of OW026519.1, read as the reverse complement.
GCCTGGGGTTCAGGAGCCAGGACAGTTAGGAGTCCAGTATTATACTCAGATACTGTGCACTGTCTGACACCTTTAGTGGGAAAGATGGTATTATGCATCTCCTTGAAAGGCGAACTAGTTCCGTCTTTCCAGGATTCACGCTAAGGCCACTAATTGTACTCCATTTACTGAATTGGCCAGCGCATTTTGAAGGCTGTGAGATATGGTATCCAAATATTTTCCAGATACGCTACACCGTCCGCATACGCGATGGTCTTAAATCTCAGTGAATCAAGTTCCCTGAGCATTGTGTTGACTGTAATATTCCAAAGAAGTGAATCTGCACTATAGGGAGGCTGTTAGGAAAATGCGAATCCATTAAGACTTCTAAGATCTCATCGCCGTTTGTCGTTCATCTGCCACAAGGTTTCTAAATGTAACTTGAGACAGTAGGTGAGAAAGCCAGGATTTTGCGTAAGCGTCTAGTCTTGGAATGGCCTTCTACGCCGCTAGAGAAGAACTTCCAAGATTTGCGTTTTGCATTCCTTATTACTGAGGCTTTGTAAGCTGACCAGTTTCCCAGTCCCTTAGCCTCATTAAATAAACGGCGGCACTCTTTGCGAGTGTCGCCTATTTCGGAGTTCTACCGATGTGGTTTACTTCTTCCTTTGCATGCTGCAGAACGAAGGTCTCTGTCAAATGCATTCGTAGCAATTCTACAGAGGACTCAATGTCCCTCCGATTACGAATAGCCGGGGGATTCGGAAGGAATTGGGAAAGAATGTCATATTGTTCCGTCCATTTTTCTCCTGTTTTGAATCGGTGTTACCCCTGGTAAAGGGACTTCTATAGTGAATTCAATGCACAAGTGATTAGAGAATGAGCAATCATTTGAGACCCTCCATTCGCTGATCATGTTCGAATGCCTAGTATTTACTAGCATAATATCGAGAACCTCCCTTCTGTTAGAAACTACAAGAGTTGGTTCCTTACCATTGTTTCAAACATCTAAACTAAATAAAAGGAAAAAATAAGAGGAAAAATCTTTTATTGATATAAAAAAAAATTATGAACTTTTTTGTTTTTCTCACAATTTTTTATTAATTCTGAACAAATTCTGCAAATCTGAATTGTATTTAAGAAATAAGTTTGAATCAGTTTGATAAACTAATACAATACCCAATTTGTAAATTCTTCTCTTTGTTGAGGCAATTATTATTTTAAATTGGAGAAGATTAGCTATCATCAATTTAAGATCATAATTTCGTATTAAAAACAAATATATAGAATATAAAAATTATGATTAAAGTATTGTCGGTCTGGTTGTCATATTGTATATATTATTATATAATTGTATATATTTAATTTAATGGATATAATTATAATTTCGTTTACTTTCGACCCATATTGAATTGATCAATTCGATTTGAATTATTGATTCTTAAATTTTGTATTCAAGTAAATGGTCTTCGGGACCCCCCTAAAATTTGAGAACCTTTGTTTTAGAAAAATAATTAAACATTAAAATATGACTTGTGGTAAATGCTGGAATATTTGCAGATCATAATTTTTTTTTATTATATGAAATTTTAAAAAAAATCATGAACTGAAAATTCCAAAACTATGTAATTGTCCTAAAATATTCGTTAAATTTAGTATAATTGAAATAAAAATTTTTAAACAAAAAACTAACACAATTTAATGAATATTATTTTCGCGTCATAAAACTTGTGGAATATAATTTATACCATTTTAGATAAAGAACTTTGCATAGATTTTATTTTTAATCATATTAATTTCAAAAACTATATAATTATGGTTAAAATTCTTATAAAGTTTACACTCAAATATTTTGGTTCAAAAATAAATTTTTATAAAATTTGTTCATTAAAACTTGTGCTTTTGTTGTGGCCTTTACCATCGTACTTAAATCAATATAAAACGAAAGATTGATATCTTGTGTATTGAATTTTTCAAATTTTATTTGCTGATATCTCCGGAAGTAGCCAGGGAATAACTAAACATTGTCTCCGCGCCAAATGGACGTAATTATACCATCAAAATGATATGAAGTAACGTGACAAACAACATATGATGCACTATTATACTCAATTGATTTTCGAGTTATTAGTAAAAATGACTTGGTATCTACGCATTTTTTAACCAATTATTTTATTTTTTTAATTAAATAAAATCGAATTACTCCCAAAAAAAAAATTATTTATTTTAAAATGTATAATATTTCAAAATTCAATTAATAATTATCTTTAAAATTATAATTAAAATTAAATTAATAAAATTATGTGAGAGAGGCATTTCAAATTAATTTTCAAAAAAAAACTCGTTTTTTCAAAACATTAAAACAAAATACTCCATGTATCTTGTTGTTGCATGAATTAGTGTGTTGACAATTGAATTAGGTTTTTGTGTCTCACATACACTTCTAGTTGTATTCTATGATTTGTATGGAATTGTAAGAGATAATATTAAATAATATACACGTAGCATTTGCCACAGAACATCATACAGTTACATTATGGTCTTATTATATACGTCCCACTATCTTTCCAGAAAATTAATCTTTAACCCCAGATAGTGTTCCATTTTTTCTTCCTTCAATAAAAAGTCATGGTTTTTAATATAATTAATTATTAAAATTATTAAAGATATTTAATTAAAAAATATATGTAAAATTTGACGAAAAAATACAAAAACACCAAATTTGATTGGGAGAAACGAAAGTTGGTATATAGGTATATCGTAATATATACCCTTTTTTGTAACCTTTGACCTTGAATGTCTCATGTAGCTCACATGCAATTATCTGTGACTTTCAATAAAACATATAAGATGCCAAGACGAAACTATATGTCAAGTTTCGTTTCATTACATAAAACTTTTGTGTTTATTCTCTTATTTAACTAGAATTTACAATAATACACTCATGTATGTAGTGTATGTACAATATACATTGAGTGTGTATAATATTTCTGTAAGAATCCTTTCTAAATACATTTAAATATATAGTATACTTATATTTAATTCCCGAAAACTTATCATAAAAGACTTAACTTCTGCGGCACTTAGGATGATATAACAACAAAATCATTAAAGAATATGACAGATGTTTGAAAAAAAATCATCAAAACGATAACTATGAACTCATCTGATATAATTAACCTTCAATAGAACAGCTTTGAAACAATAATGGATTTTAAAATAGAATCTAACCCACTGTAGCAATGACGGAAAAATCTACAAAAATATTGAAACGATTTACAATCACACCAAATTATTATTATTAAACACGTCTTTGAACACTGAGAAATGCTGTACATATTACGTATTACAGTTGAAAATGGTTTAAAATGGACTTAAAATTATTTTATTTCTATTTTATTTTTTTTGTTTTTTTTTTTTTTTTTTTTTTTTTTTTTAACAAGTTTTTTTTCTTCTTTATATTTTTTTTTTTAACACGAGCAGCTATCGATTTTTGTAAAAAACATTGTAAACCAATTACTAAATTAATTGCATTAATTAATAATATAATTAAATTTCAATATAAAATTAATTAATCATTTCATTGAAAAAAATATTTGGAATATATAAAAAAGTTACGAAAATTTTCTAATTAAAGAGAAAATTTACCGAAAATGTTCCAAACAGAAAGAAAAAAATCGCAAAAATTTTCTATATAAAAAGTCAATATTCTATAAAAGAAAATTAAGGGAAAATCTGCTCTAAAAACAAAATTTATCGAAAATGTTCTATAACAAAACTAGCGAACATATTCTATAAAAGAAAAATTTAACGAAAATTTTCTATTACGAAAGATTAACAAAATTTTCTTTTTAAAGATTAAAGATTAAACATTTTCTACAAAAAGAAAATTAATCAAAAACTTTTTATATAAATTGAACGATAATTTTTTACATAAAATTTATTGAAAATTTCGTATAATAGGAAATTTATTAATAATTTCATATACAAAGAGAATTTAACTAAAATTTTGTGTATAAAGAAATATTAAAGAAAATATTTTGAAATTTGATTGGAATTTGGTCTCTTATAAAAGTTGTAGATTTATATTTAAAATACAAAATTTTGAAAATACTTCTCACTTGTTTTGTAAGTATTTTAAATTAGATTTATTTAATACTAATTTCTTTAAAAAGTTTAAATTCACCCAAAAAAATTTTACACTCAATTAAATGTTAAGATTGATTGACACTTTTATTAAGTTCTTTCCAAAAGCATAACTAAAGTTCATTGATTTAAAATTAAAAAAAATAATAATAATTAAAAAGAAATCAATACAAATAAATAAAGAATTTCCAGCAGAGTTTTGTTTATGTCTCCATTTCATATTCTCATTAACGCCGCCACACAGAGCGTTGATTTATGCTCTATAGGAAATCACCATTAAACATTATGATATTGTTCAGGCAGTGGAAGTGGCAGCATAAAATTGTGGTACCCTATAATAAACCATACTAATTAACTACATTTTTTAAATAAATATTTGAAGAATGTAGAACATTACAATCACAATAATAATGATGATATTTTTGTTATTGATACCTTGGTCTATGGTCCTCTTTAAAATTGTTAGTGACATTAACTCCTATACTTTTGTATGAAAGTGTATTAAATATACATGATAATGATAATGATGATGATGATGAGGATGATGGTGTTGTGTATTTAGCTCCCGTGGGATATCAATAAATGAATAAATACAACATTCATATAGGCTTGAACCATCAAATCAACTCACTTTACAGATAAATCTATAAAAGCACACTTCTTTTCTTCTTTAAAAGTATTCATCATTATCTTCTTCTCTACCACTACTAATCATCATTATTATTATTTTAATTTAAGTTTTTTACTTTTTTTAAGAAAAGAAAAGGTGTTTTTTGATCGATTGATCTTTGATTATGATTGTAGGACGAGACGAGAGACACTACTATACAAGATATGAGACAACCAGGAGCACACGCATACATACACACACACTTATGTATATTCAGTCCTGCATATTTGGAAGTTAACAACGAGTTGTTTCATTATTTTTTTTTTTTTTTGGTTTTTTTGTTAAACAATTTTTACAAAAAAGCGACAAATGACACAAGAATAATTACAAATGTCACAACGTATTGAGAAAATTCATAAATCAAAAAAATGTTGGTATATTTTTTTTTTTGTTGTCATTCTTTAACATTTTGACACTGACGATTCAGATGATTTTTTAAATTTCAAATTCAATCAATTTACTTAACTACTGGCATACAAAATGAAATATTGAATATCATTTTTGGTGCGTTTTTTTTATATTTTAATTCTGATTTAATTTAAATAATTTGTTTGTTGTTGCATTTAGCAGGGAAGGGAGAATTAATTTTAATGGAAAGGATTTTATTATTTAAAAGCGATTTCAAAGAAAGAAAATTTTCTTAATAAATTTTGAAATGAATGTATATAATTTTGAATACTTTTAAAGTCTCCTTATGAAAATAATTTAAATAACAGTATTTATATTTATAATATATATATAAAAATTTATAAAGATTTGTTAAAATGCATTAAATACGTTCTAATAAATATAGGAGTATCGACCACACACAATCGTGCACAAAATAATACTGTATTATTGTATTAACCCCATATGTGCTCAAATTTTACATTCCGTGCTTAAGTTAACAACGAGGTATTGATACCGCTTTAGTACTAACTTGGCTCCACAGCAGCATCAAATTATTAAATAACATTATATTTATATTCGATTCCGTGTATTCAAAAATTGTAAACGAACGGTGTTTAAACACCGTAAATTATCAATGTGACAACAACCGTTGTGGATATGATTGATAAATTTTCTTTATATGAAATTTCCGATAACTTTTATTTCAGAAAACCTTTCTCTTTATGAAGAATTTTCGTTAAATTTTCGATATATTTTCTTTTTATTCGAAATTTTCGATAAATTTTTCTTTTATACAAAATCTTAGATAACCTTTCTTTTTATAGACAATTTTTTTTTAAATTTTCGATAAATTTTTTTTGTACGAAGTTTTAGTTAAATTTTCTTTTTAATGAAAAATTTCATTAAATGTTATTTTTATAGAAAATTTTCCATAAACTTTTATTTATAGAAAATTCACGATAAATTGACGATAAAAAATGTTCTTTAAGCTTTCCGATAACTTTTATTTTTATACGAAATTTCCGAAAACCTTTCTCTTTATGGAGAATTTTCGTTAAATTTTCGATATATTTTCTTTTTATTCGAAATTTCCGATAAATTTTCCTTTTATACAAAATCTTAGATAACCTTTCTTTTTATAGACAATTTTTCTTAAATTTTCGATAAATTTTCTTTTTGTACCAAGTTTTAGTTAAATTTTCTTTTTATAATTTTTTGTTAAATTTTCTTTTTAATAAAAAATTTCATTAAATGTTATTTTTATAGAAAATTTGCCATAAACTATCTTTTTATAGAAAATTTACGATAAATTGACGATAAAAACTGTTCGTTAAGTTTTCCGATAACTTTTATTTTTATACGAAATTTCCGAAAACCAATTTTTCTTAAACAATTTTTCTTAAATTTTCGATAAATTTTCTTTTTGTACGAAGTTTTAGTTAAATTTTCTTTTTAATGAAAAATTTCATTAAATGTTCGTTAAGCTTTCTTATTATAGAAACATTTCTTTAAGTTTTCTTTTTATAGAAAATTTTCGTTAAGTTTTCTTTTTATACGAAATTTTCGTTGAATTTTCTTTTCATAAAAAATTTTCGTTAAATTTTCTTTTTATACGAAATTTTCGTTGAATTTTCTTTTCATAAAAAATTTTCGATAAATTTTGTTTTCATTGAAAATTTTCGTTAAATTTCTTTTCATAAAAAATTTCGCTAAATTTTCTTTTTATAGAAATTTTTTTTTTGTACAAAATTTTCGTTTTATACGGAATTTATATTAAATTATCTTTTTATAGAAAATTTTCGTTGAATATTTTTCTTTTACAAAAAATATCAAATATTTTTTTTACAGAAAATTTTCGATAAACATGTTTTTTATATGAAATTTTCTTTAAATGCAAAATTTTTGAGACATTCTCGTTGTTCTTGAAAACAATTGCAACAACCTTATGTTCTATTTAAAATAGACATATGAATTCGAATTTTTTTTTTTATATAAATATTTATCACACAAACAAACCACTAAATCATTGTGCCATGCAACCCTCTCTTACATTTCAACTCTCCCAAAAAAAGGAAAACTAAACTAACAGAAATGTACAAAAATAAGACTCATAAATTATGTTTCTCAAAATGCAATCGCGAAATATGCGATACTTAAATAAAACATAAATAAAATAAAATGAAATAAATATTCGTATTCACATACTCATACATACGCAAAGAAAACAAATAACAAATGGACCTCAAGAACACTACACACACTTACACATGAAAAATCTCTAGTATTTATTTTCCAAAAGATTTTCCACCAATAAAGAAGAAAAACTAAAATAAACTTACTTCTTGGGAAAATTGTTGTATGTCTTTGTTTAGTTTTTTTTTTCTCAGTTGATGATTGTGCTTAGCAAGTCTCTAAGAATGTACAAAAGAAGTGGAAGCAGAGTTTTAAAGATAAGCTCCTAGCAGCATCTTCATACTACATCTACTTGAAAGTTTATAAGATTTAGGAGAAAAAATGGTATAGAAAAAGAGAAGGAAGTTGGTTGCTTGTTTGTTTGGTTGACTGCATCGTTTCCTTAGTTACTTAAAGATTTGATACTGGGATATACTCGTAAGTAACATTGACGATTTGCTTACAGTATTCTCAAAAATGCATTTAAACTCATATATAGATGACTAACATTTGTTATAATAAACAACATCTTAAAAGAACTGAAACAACTATTTCATTTGCAACTCCCTCTTCTTAGTATCTTTGGAGTTTAAGCAAGAGATTCATATGAGCAACACAAAAACATTTATTTCTTCCAACTAATCGTCATGTATTTTAGTTATATAAAAACTTTATTTGTAGCTTATTTATGGCAGTTCACATGCATGTATGTGTGTTATAAAATAGAAGATCTAAATTTCCATTTTAGTACACGTATGTGTGTTTTCTTTTGCCAAAACGTTGGATTGTTACTACTCCTCTCCTGATGTTGAGGAAAAATAAAAAACTGTTGTGGGTAGCAAATAAAAAAAATAAAGCACAGTGTTAAGAAATTGGACTAAATGTCACATAATTTAGGATCAAAAAGGTGCAGAAAATGAAACAATGAAAATTTTCAATAATTTTTACAGAATATTTTTGATTAATATCCTTTTTATACCAAATTTTCGATAAATATTCTTTTATATGAATTTTTTTCACCAAATCTTCGATAATTTTTTTTGTTTACGATATTTTCGATAAATTTGTTTTTTTTTTTTTAGAAAATTGGCCAAAATTTTCGTTATTTTGGTATTTTTTTTTCATAGAAAATCAATAAATTTCCTTTTCATAGAATTTTTTTTCATAGAAAATTTTTGATAAATTTCCTTTTCATACCAAATCTTCGAGAAATTTTCTTTTTGTAACAAATCTTCGAAAAATTTTCTTTTTACACCAAATCTTCGATAAATTTTCTTTTTATAACAAATCTTCGATAAATTTTCTTTTTACACCAAATCTTCGATAAATTTTCTTTTTTATACGAAATTTTCGATAAATTTTCTTTTTATGGAAAATTTTCGATAAATTTTCTTTTTGTGGAAAATTTTCGATAATTTTTTTTTATGGAAAATTTTCAATAAATTTTCATTTTATGGAAAATTTTCGATAAATTTTCTTTTTATGGAAAATTTTCGATAAATTTTCTTTTTATGTAAAATTTTCTTTTTATGGAAAATTTTCAACAAATTTTCTTTTATGGAAAATTTTCAACAAATTTTCTTTTTATAGAAAACTCGATAAATTTTCTTTTTATGAAAAATTTTCAATAAATTTTCTTTTTATTGAAAACTCAATAAATTTAATTTTTACGGAAAATTTTCGACAAATTTTCTTTTTATAGAAAACTTTCGATAAATTTTATTTTTAAAGAAAACTTTTGACAAATTTCCTTTTATGGAAAATTTTCAACAATTTTCTTTTTATGGAAAACTTTCGAATAATTTTCTTTTTATGGAAAATTTTTGATAAATTTTCTTTTTATGGAAAATTTTCTTTTTATGAAAATTTTCGATAAATTTAATTTTCATACCAATTCTTCGATAAATTTTCGTTTTATAACAAATCTTCGATAAATTTTCTTTTTACACAAAATCTTCGATAAATTTTCTTTTTTACACGAAATTTTCGGTAAATATTTTTTTTAGAAAATTTCTTTTTATGGAAAATTTTCGATAAATTTATTTTTTGGGAAAAAATTCGATAAATTTTCTTTCTATGGAAAATTTTAGATACATTTTCTTTTTATGGAAAATTTTCGATAAATTTTCTTTTTATGGAAAATTTTCGATAAATTTTCTTTTTATGGATAATTTTCGATAAATTTTCTTTTTATGGAAAATTTTCGATAACATTTATTTTTATGGAAAACTTTTGATTAATTTTTTTTATGGAAAACTTTCGATAAATTTTCATTTTATTGAAAACTCAATAAATTTTCTTTTTATGGAAAATTTTCAATAAGTTTTCTTTTTATGGAAAATGTTTGACAAATTTTCTTTTATGGAAAATTTTCAACAATTTTCTTTTCATGGAAAACTTTCGAATAATTTTCTTTTTATGGAAGATTTTTGATAAAATTTTCTTTTCATGGAAAGTTTTCTTTTTATGAAAATTTTCGATAAATTTTCTTTTTATGGAAAATTTGCGATAGATTTTATTTTTGTAGATTATTTTATACGAATTTTATTTATATAGAAAATTTTCGACAATTTTTCTTTTTATAGAAAATGTTTAACAAATTTTCTTTTTTTTATAGAACATTTTGGAAGAATTTTCTTTTTATAAAACATTTAGACATTTTCAGAGATTCCTTTTTTTTACAATATTTTCGACAAATTTTCTTTTAAAAGATAATTTTCGAATTTTTGTTTATAGAAGTTTTTACGAATTTTAGTATTATAGAAAATTTTTTAATAAATTTTTTCTTTATAGAAAATTTTTTGGATAAATTCTTCCTTTATATGAAATTTTATTTTTATAGAAAATTTTCGATAGTTTTTCTTTTTATAGAAAATTGTTGATCCACCAACTAATTTCAATATTTATAACCCCAATTACTGTAAGCTTCATATTTAAGGAAAACAGCGCCATTTTTGAAAAAAACCCCCACAACATCCACTACAGTTTCCACTCATACACACATCCCCAACATACATCCTTTTCCCATACAACATTCATGCATATTTTCCAAATAAAATATATATGAATCTTAGGATGTAAAACGTTTATACACATACATACAACTAGAGTATGTGTGTTTATGTTTATATTTTTCAACGGAGAAAACTCGTTTATTATCATAGAACAAGGGATGCGCAAAAGTCGGGTCGTAAATCTTACCGATAACATTTTATACGAAACATTTTCTTTTCATGTTTATGTTTTATTTTATTCTTATTTTTTATTATTATTTTTATTCTTATTTTTATTTTTATTTATTTTGTATTCTGTGTGCTGTTTTTCTTTTTTCTACAACTTATTTCTCTTGAATTTATTGCAGGGATACAAAATTAAAGTTCTACAAAGAGTGGAGCTAAGATTTTTTTTTAATGGTAATGCCCTAGAGCCCTGGCAACTTAAATAAAGGTAGGTTATTTCTTTCCCTTTTAAATTATAAAGAATTTTTCTTTAATTTATTAATAAAACAAATTTCATTAAAACCATAATTAGTATTTAAATTTGTGGCTTTATCATTTATCATTATGACCATCTATGCTTTTTTTTCATTCTAATTCTATTATTTATTTTTTAAAGCATCTAAATCTCATCTTGATTTTTTTTATGTTATTGTTAGTTTCTCCTTTTTTCTTTGTCATATTTTTGGTCTTAAATCATTTTTAAATTATGAAAATTAACACACATTTTACCACCAGTTAGATTCAGGGAATTTTAAACTTGTTTAAAAAATAAAGAAAAAAAGGGGGAGACAATTTTAAAAAGCAGAGGTTTAAAAGGAGATTTTCATTGAAACAAATTTAATAGAATATAAATATGACAAAAAGTTTGCATAAAACTAAAATTGTTAGGAAATATTTAAAAAAAAGAAAATATTTTATAAACTTCTATAAATATTTAAACATAAGAAAAGTTAAAAAATCGAAAATTTGGTATAAAAAACACAGTTTATAGTGAATTTCATTTAAAATAAATTTTATCGAAAATTTTCTACAAAATGAAAAATTATCGATAATTTTTTCTAGGAAGGAGTATTATCGACGATTTAGTTTTGTTAAAAAAAAATATCGAAAAAGTATAATTTTTTATAAATAGAAAATTAATCAAAAAGTTCATATAAATAGAAAATTTATCGAAAATTTTGTATGAACAGAAAATTTATTGTAAATTCGATAAAATTTTTTCGAAACATTCATGTAAAAATAAAATTTATCGAATATTTTCTATAAAAAGAAAATTTATCAAAAATTTTCTACCAAAAAAAATTATCGAAAATTTCATAATATTTATCGTGAATTTTGTTCAAAAGAAAATTTATCGAAAATTTTCTATAAAAAGAAATTTTAACGGTAATTTTCTGTAAAAAGAAAACTATTAAAATTTTGCTATAAAGACAATTTATCGAAATTTTTCTATAAATAGAAAATTTATCGAAATTATGCTAATAATTTTGCTATAAAAATTAATTTATCGAAATTTTGCTATAAATACAAAATTTATCAAAATTATGCAATATAAAAAGATAATTTATCGAAATTTTACTACAAAAGGAAAATTTCATCGAAATAAATGATAATTTAGAAAAATTTTCGAAATTATGCTTCAAATTTTGCTATAAAAAGGTAACTTATCGAAATTTTGCTATAAATACAAAATTTATCGAAATTATGCTATAAAAGGAAAATTTTTTGTAATTTTACACTAGAGATGAAATTTATCGAAATTTTCCTATAAATACAAAATTTATCAAAATTATGTGATGAAAGAAAAATTTAACGGAATTATTCTCTAAAATGATAATTTATCGAAATTTTTCTATAATACAAATTTTATCGAAATTTTACTACAAAAGGAAAATTTATCGAAATAAATGTTAATTTATCGAAATGTTTCTATAAATAGAAAATTTTTCGAAATTATGCTTAAAATTTTGCTATAAAAAGGTAACTTATCGAAATTTTTCTATAAATAGAAAATTTATTAAAATTTATTAATTTATTTATTATTTTGTTAAAAAAAAATATCGAAAAAGTATAATTTTTTATAAATAGAAAATTAATCAAAAAGTTCATATAAATAGAAAATTTATCGAAAATTTTGTATGAACAGAAAATTTATTGTAAATTCGATAAAATTTGTTCGAAACATTCATGTAAAAATAAAATTTATCGAATATTTTCTATAAAAAGAAAATTTATCAAAAATTTTCTACCAAAAAAAATTATCGAAAATTTCATAATATTTATCGTGAATTTTGTTCAAAAGAAAATTTATCGAAAATTTTCTATAAAAAGAAATTTTAACGGTAATTTTCTGTAAAAAGAAAACTATTAAAATTTTGCTATAAAGACAATTTATCGAAATTTTTCTATAAATAGAAAATTTATCGAAATTATGCTAATAATTTTGCTATAAAAATTAATTTATCGAAATTTTGCTATAAATACAAAATTTATCAAAATTATGCAATATAAAAAGATAATTTATCGAAATTTTACTACAAAAGGAAAATTTCATCGAAATAAATGATAATTTAGAAAAATTTTCGAAATTATGCTTCAAATTTTGCTATAAAAAGGTAACTTATCGAAATTTTGCTATAAATACAAAATTTATCGAAATTATGCTATAAAAGGAAAATTTTTTGTAATTTTACACTAGAGATGAAATTTATCGAAATTTTCCTATAAATACAAAATTTATCAAAATTATGCGATGAAAGAAAAATTTAACGGAATTATTCTCTAAAATGATAATTTATCGAAATTTTTCTATAATACAAATTTTATCGAAATTTTACTACAAAAGGAAAATTTATCGAAATAAATGTTAATTTATCGAAATGTTTCTATAAATAGAAAATTTTTCGAAATTATGCTTAAAATTTTGCTATAAAAAGGTAACTTATCGAAATTTTTCTATAAATAGAAAATTTATTAAAATTTATTAATTTATTTATTATTTTGTTAAAAAAAAATATCGAAAAAGTATAATTTTTTATAAATAGAAAATTAATCAAAAAGTTCATATAAATAGAAAATTTATCGAAAATTTTGTATGAACAGAAAATTTATTGTAAATTCGATAAAATTTTTTCGAAACATTCATGTAAAAATAAAATTTATCGAATATTTTCTATAAAAAGAAAATTTATCAAAAATTTTCCACCAAAAAAAATTATCGAAAATTTCATAATATTTATCGTGAATTTTGTTCAAAAGAAAATTTATCGAAAATTTTCTATAAAAAGAAATTTTAACGGTAATTTTCTGTAAAAAGAAAACTATTAAAATTTTGCTATAAAGACAATTTATCGAAATTTTTCTATAAATAGAAAATTTATCGAAATTATGCTAATAATTTTGCTATAAAAAATTAATTTATCGAAATTTTGCTATAAATACAAAATTTATCAAAATTATGCAATATAAAAAGATAATTTATCGAAATTTTACTACAAAAGGAAAATTTCATCGAAATAAATGATAATTTATCGAAATGTTGCTATAAATAGAAAAATTTTCGCAATTATGCTTCAAATTTTGCTATAAAAAGGTAACTTATCGAAATTTTGCTATAAATACAAAATTTATCGAAATTATGCTATAAAAGGAAAATTTTTTGTAATTTTACACTAGAGATGAAATTTATCGAAATTTTCCTATAAATACAAAATTTATCAAAATTATGTGATGAAAGAAAAATTTAACGGAATTATTCTCTAAAATGATAATTTATCGAAATTTTTCTATAATACAAATTTTATCGAAATTTTACTACAAAAGGAAAATTTATCGAAATAAATGTTAATTTATCGAAATGTTTCTATAAATAGAAAATTTTTCGAAATTATGCTTAAAATTTTGCTATAAAAAGGTAACTTATCGAAATTTTTCTATAAATAGAAAATTTATTAAAATTATGTTATAAAAGGAAAATTTATCGAAATGTTTCTATAAATTGAAAGTCTATCGAAGTTATGCTATAAGAAGAAAAAAAAAAATAATTTACAGAAATTATGTTATGAAAAGATAATTTATCGAAATTTTATTATAAAATGAAAATTTATCGAAATTATATTGTAAAAATATAATTGCTCGAAATTTTTCTATAAAGAGATAATTTATCGAAATGTTGCTATAAAAAGAAAATTTATCAAAATTTAATATAAAAGGAAATTTTATCAAAATTTTCGTACAGAAAGATGGACTTTTCCATGAAAAGAATATTTTTGAAAATTATTTTATAAAAATAAAATTAATCGAAAATTTCATATAGAAATAAGTTTATCGAAATTTCTTATAAAAAGAAAATTTATCAAAAAATTCCTATAAAAAGTTTTATCGCAATTATGCAATAAAAGGAAAATTTACAGAAATTATGTTATGAAAAGATAATTTATCAAAATTTTACTATAAAAGGAAAAATTTTCGAAATTATATTGTAAAAATATAATTTCTCAAAAATTTTCTATAAAGAGATAATTTATCGAAATGTTGCTATAAATATAAATTTATCTAAATTTTACTATAAAAAGAAAATTTATCAACATTTTATATAAAAAGAAATTTTATCAAAATTTTCATACAAAAAGATCGATTTTTCCATATAAAGAATATTTTCGAAAATTATTTTATAAAAATAAAATTAATCGAAAATTTCATATAGAAATAAATTTATAGATATTTCTTATAAAAAGAAAATTTATCGAAAAATTACTATAAAATTATGCAATAAAAGGAAAATTTACAGAAATTATGTTATGAAAAGATAATTTATCGAAATTTTATTATAAAAGGAAAATTTATCGAAATTATATTGTAAAAATATAATTTCTCGAAATTTTTCTATAAAGAGATTACTTATCGAAATGTTGCTAGAAATATAAATTTATCGAAATTTTACTATAAAAAGAAAATTTATCAAAATTTTATATAAAAAGAAATTTTATCAAAATTTTCGTACAAAAAGATCGATTTTTCCATGTAAAGAAAATTTTCCAAAATTATTTTATAAAAAGAAAATTAATAAAATTTCATATAGAAATAAATTTATCGAAATTTGTCTATAAAAAATTTCTTATAAAAAGAAAATAAGAAAAGAATACAAAAAGAAAATTTATCGAAAAATTCCTATAAAAAGTTTCATCGCAATTTTGCTATAATTTCTCGTGGATTTTCTATAAAAATTTATCGAAGATTTGCTATAAAAAAAAATTAATCGAAAATTTCTTAAAAAGTAAAATTTATTGAAAATTTTCCATAAAATAAAATTTTGCCATAAAAAGAAAATTTATCGAAATTTAAAATATAAAATTTATCGAAATTTATAATATAAACTTTATCGAAAATTTAAATTGTATGCTTTTCAAATTCTGCAACAAAATAAAATCGTATTACTACACATTACTGTAAATTGTTGTGTCTCTTTAAGTGTGTTTTTGAACAATTTAAAGTAAATATAAATTCAATACAACCCCTGCAGCTTAAGACACCCTTGATTGTGACAAATCCCCCGTATTAATGGGGGTTTATTGCACGAACCCACATACACTTACTCACACTTGCTTAATGCCAAACGCTACCACTGCTGCTGCTACTACTGATTTTTTTTTTTTGGCTTTTTGACGTCTGACAACGTTCTATTAAATTATAGCTATTCCTTTTTGAGTCGTCAAGAGGAGGGGGGCAGATAGAAAAGATGTAAAAAAAAACACAATGAAATCGTAAACTAATATCAAAGTGTGTGTATGTGGCACACACATCCATGCAAAAGTATCATCAAGTTTATAAACGTTTATATATAAATGTGAATGAAATTTTATTTGTTGTATATGCGGATGTGTGTGTGTGTGTATGTGATTTGCGAAACGTAAAAAGGAAGATGGGGCAAATGAAATAGTAAAGTTTTGTTGCCAAAGTTGTATTTCGTTGTCAGGAATAATCTGCCGTACATAAATGAAAGTTAAACTAAACAATTGAGATAAGATTGAAAATGTAAGATATGCGACGAAAATACTTGCAACCAAAAAAAAAAAAAAAAAAAATGGAAATAATACGCAAACACACACTCATGCACACTCGTTAAATAAGATTACTAAAGGAGAAAAATAAAATTAAATACATGAAGAAGAATCAAATCGAATATCTAACTCAACAGAAAAAAAAGACAATCTAATCTTATGGATATTAGACAATATTTAACTGTATAAACATATACAAATGTATATAAATTAATGTATGCTTACACATACAGAAGAGTTTGCAATTATAGTAACAACAAAACAAGGATATTGGAGGGTATTCATATTATGGAGTTTGAAAGGAGATCATCTTTCCATTGGAAATATCAAAGTGAATTACGATTTTATTGCCACTTTTAATGCAGTTTTATAAAATGAACAGACCATCTCTTAAAATAAGTTTTAACCCTTGTAATACAAATTATCAACTCAGCAAACACTGACCATCAGTGTTGCTAGTTTAGCTTTTTTAAGGCAAAATCTAGCCTTTTTTACTAGCCTTTTTAGCTTCTAGCCTTTTTTTTAGCTTTTTTGGATTCTTAGAATTTCCTTAAAAAGGCTAAAATGTTAGTATTTCAACAACGAAGAAAATATTTTCTTACTATCTACTACTAATTTTATTTTTACAGAATTATTGATTTAAGCATTCTTGTGTATTTATTCACTCAAAAAATCTGTATTATTTTTGACGCTTCATTATCCAAATTAGGAACAACTAATATAATAATATAATTAACCATAGAAATTATTTATAAACAAAATCTTAACAAATTCTTATAAAAAAAGCGAAAAATCACCCAAAAACTTAAAAACGCTTAATCAAAAAGGTATCGAAAAATCACTTTAAAACATTAAGTAATTTTTCATATGAAATATAATTTATATGGGAGTTTTTTGCTCGACTTTTCATTTAGGTCATTTTACTGATTTATTTATAAATTTAAAAAATATAAAAAAACTAATGAGAACAAGAAAAAAAATAAGTTTCTAAATTAAAGAAAATATTCTAACTTATTTCTGGCCTTATTTTTCGGGACATTTACCCTTTTTTACCTTTTTCAAAGTTAAATTTGGTCTCTTTTTTTTATCGGCTCCTAGCAGCACTGCTAACTACCTCTCCAATTAATTTCGACACTTTAAAAACAATTACTTTTAAACTTTATTAAACGCTTACATTTTTAACTCTAATCTTACAAATTTTCACTAAAAATCATAGTTAAAATTGTTTAACATTAATTGGGCTCCATTGAAAATTTCTCATAGTTCAAACTTCAACCTCTAAATTAATTATTCCTCAAAAAGAGAGAAAAAACAAGATCAATATTTAAGATTAGGTAAAAACATTTTAAGATTTAACAGCATCTCTTGCACCTTTTCTTTCCATATCTAAACTTAACTACATCATTTTAAAATTATAACAACTTAAAAAACATAAATCTGAAAATTAAGAAAAAAAAAATCAAACAAAGAGATGGAAACATCGTATAATTGTTTTTGACCCAACAATTACTTTATTTTTTTTTTTTTTTTTTTGGTTGGTTAAATCATTTCATCTCAAAATCTTTACATCTTTTCATAAACATTGAAGCAACCAATTTATCCATCTAAACCTTTATTCATTGTTTTTGTAGTTAAGGGGATAACAATCTCTTCAAACATTAGAAAAAATAAACATACAAAAGTACAACAAAGTCTCTATTTTTTTTTTTACAAAATAAATTCAGTGAGAGTGCAAAATTTATCAATTGTTTGTTTAATACGAGGGCGGATCAATAAGTCCGTGACTTTTACGAACTTCCCTCTTAGTTATATGAAATGAAACACTATTCCCATCAACTACCACCTGTTAATAAATTGCTATCAAATTTTGAGCAAGAGTCGTCATTTACTTTGCGTTTGACTTACAACCTCGTGTATTTATCTAAAAATGGATAAAAGTGAATTTCGAGTTTTTTTTTTGCGAAAAAAATCATCAATCAAACCAAGCAAAAGCTCCATAAATACTATGGGGACTCTGCACCATCGATTTCAATGGTAAAAAAGTGGTTTACTGACTTTCGTTGTGGTCGCACAATTGAGGTCAGTACACCCGAAAATGTCGAAAAAATCCACGATATGGTGTTGGCCGACCGAAGAGTGAAATTGCGTAAGGTTGTTGATGCCATAGGCATTTCATATGGCAGTGTGGTTTCTATTTTAAATGATCAGCTGGGTTTAAGAAAGTTGTCTGCAAAATGGGTGCCGCGTTTGCTCTCAATTGACCATAAACGTAAACGTGTGACAACTTCAAAGGATTGTTTGGAGTTGTTTAACCGCAATCCGAATGAGTTTTTGCGGCGTTTTGTAACTGTGGATGAAGCAGCAGTCTGAACAATGGGTTTATCCGGGTGAACCTGCTGCGAAGAAGGCCAAGGTAAGTTTGTGGGCCAATAAGGTGATGACAACAGTTTTTTGGGATGCACGCGGGATAATCCACATCGATTACCTTCAAAAGGGAAAAACAATAAATGGCGAATATTATGGCAACTTATTAGACCGAGTTAATGAGGATTTAAAAAGAAAACGACCCCATATGGCCAAGAAAAAAGTCCTTTTTGATCAAGATAATGCACTGGTGCACACGTGTGCAGTCTCAATGGTAAAACTCTATTAATTGGTACCTTATCCGCCATATTCCCGGATTTAGCCCCTAGTGACTACTTCCTATTTCCAAACCTAAAGAAATGGCTCGGTGGCAAGAGATTCAGCTCTGACGATGAAATTATTGACCAAACAAATGCCTATTTTAAGGACATGAAAAAATTCTATTTTTTACGCAAAGTAAATGACGACATTTGCACAAAATTTGACAGTAGTCTATTAACAGGTGGTACTTGATGGGAATAGTGTTGCATTTCATATAACTACGAGGGAAGTTCGAAAATTCACGGACTTATTGATCCGTTCTCGTATTTTATAATATTTTATAATATATTTGAGGAAAATGCGCAATTTTTGGAGTTGAAAGAATAATATTGAGGAGAACCGAGTTGTTTTATAACAAGTTAAATTTGTGTGTGTGTGTGTGTTTGTTTTGTTATATAGTGTCTATGGCAGAAAATTTTTATCAAGACAAACGTCAAAATCAGTGCGAATCTATAAAAGGTAACATCAGTTACTATTTTTGATTATTACAGCTGTCAAACTGTATATACACTAGTGCATATTCCCATAAACGCATTTAAAACTTTTGTTTTTCTTTGAGGTATCTTTGTTTCTCTTAACCAAAAACAATGTTGTGGTTTTACAAAAACTCGCGATATAAAGGGACTTTTTTATGTAAGAAATATTTGTTTCTTGCTTTTGTTGTTTTCTTTAATTTGGCAATCACAATAAATTGGTGATCATTTCAGTGGAATATTCCTGTAAACGCAGACGAGAAAAATTTGTCTAAAAAGTTATTGTAAAAAAATATTTAAAAATTTCAATGGTTTTAGTTGTTTCTTTCACTTATGGTAAGTTTCTGATGACAAAATCTCTGTTTACTGGAAATATTTTTATTTTAATTAGAAAATTTCATCAGCTTAAAGGATGTGATAAAGGCTGTTTTAACAGAGAAATTGGATGAAAAATTAACCATTCGGAGTTGTTCGAGGCTTTATTAAGAAAGAGCAGAAGTAGGGAGTGCGAAAACCACGAAAAGGTAATAAAAAATGAACAAAAATGTAAATTAATAAAATCAAATAAGAAGCCACCCGCAATAAATTAAATATCATACATATAAAATATATCAACTTGACCTTCCTGTCGCTTCCAAACATGTTGCACACATTTTGGGAACAGGTGGTAAGTCAATGTTAAAATAGCATCATAAGGAAAGTCGTTTATAATTTGCGCGTAAATACATGAAATGGACAGATGAGTGGAAGCGGAATAATGTAATCTTTTTTGATGAAAAGAAATTCAATTTGGAAGATCCCAATTCATATTCTTTCTATTGACATAATTTGAGGTCGAACGAAATTCGCATGTCGAAACGCAATTTCGGTGGAGACAGAGTTATGGTTTGGGCAGCCTTTTCTACTGCAGGAAAATCAAAAAATATGTTTTGTTCCAACTAAATGAATATAACACCAATAGGATAACGCTGCAATCCATGTCTCGAACCAATCTAAATTAAGGTTTAATGAACATAGTATTCCACTATTGGACTGGCCAGCTTGCAGTCCGGATTTAAATCCAATGGAGAATCTCCATGAATGAATGAAACCTTAATGGCAATAAAGGAGTTAAAACTAAAAATTAAGCAAGCTTGGTAAGAAAAACGACAGTGATTTTCTTCAAAAATTAATCGAATCAATGCCAGACCGAATTCTTGGAGTTATCCAAAACAAAGGTTCACCAACATATTATTAATAATGCTAAATTGGTGCGTATATATGAAAAGTCATAAAAATGGTATTAAACGACTTAAATGAACAATGAAAGAAAAAAAAATAATATATATTTTAAGTTTTTGTTATTAATTTTTTAAGTGAAATCAATAAAAAATTAGTTTGTGTTTTTGTTGAGCTTTTTTATAGTTTTTTAGAATTTTTATATTCTGGCTTAAGTTTACTGAATAATTGTAGAAGAATATATTGTAAAAATTTTATTGGGCACTCGGCATAATGAAATGCATTTTCTGGTTAGTCACGACTATCATCAGAACTCTTCTTTTAGAGAAATGGAATATGGGACTTATTTTCCCTTTATGTTATTAAGTTAGATGAATGGTTTACAATAAAGCTTTTTACAATTATTTTGTATTCGCCTTTTTCAGTTATTATTGTTTATATACTTAAAGCTACCAGTTAGGTGGAAAATGAAGCAATGTATAATTGTTATTGTTTAGCCACTTAGCCATCTTAATTATTTTTTAGTCCCATTTTGATAGGTTGACTAAAAAATTGATGTGCGTGTATCGGAATATGCACCAGTGTAAAAAAACATTAATGAATTCGCCTTATTGCTGTTTTTATGCAACTATTTCTACTTTGCATAAAAAATTGTCAAATATAGACATTATGTTAAATCAATGTTGTTGCAATTGTTGTAACAAACTAAAGACACTTGTCAACAATAAAATAAAACTACACTGAGAGAAACGAAAGTTCTTAAAAAAGGCATGCAATTAAGGAAATTTTATACAATATTGTCTAGTGGGGCACATTTTGAGATTTTAAATAGCATTTCATAATTTCTAATTTTTCTAAAATCCTAAATATTCTGATTGGTATAGTCCCAAAGAAATAATGTTTATTATACACGGCTGGCGAAAACATTTGCAACTGAAAATCAATTTTTAGCAATTCATTTTTTTTTTATTTTTATTAAAAATGCATAAAAACATATTTCTATTTTCGTACTTTGCTATTGTAGTTAGGTACTTAGAATTAAATTTTTCTCCTATACCATGTTGACACTTTCATCTGATCCCTGCTGGTTGAAGTTGGAACCATCAGACCAGAACATATTTTTTTTTTAAATGTTGTGGTCTCCAATTCAAATGAACTTGAGCAAAATTAAGACTTTTCTTTAATTCTTTTCTGATGCATAAGATGTTTTTATGAACATTTAACTTGTGAATGCATATTCTCGATTTCATCTCTTCTAGATGTACGTTTTGGGATTTCAGTATTAGCTTATCTATGATTAGCTTCCTTCATTTTTCCATCTTTTCCTGTAGTATGGCGCCGTTCTCCCTTATAAACAGTCCGAATATTGCCGCTTTTAACTATTCGACAATATTTAATAAAAACGTTTTTTGTTTTGCGAAAAACCGTATTCATAATCATTTAATACTTTTTTATTTAAACCCAGAATTTGTTACTTAAACTGATGACTTAAATTTCTTTTATAAAATGTTAAAATAGTCCAAGAAAATAACGTTTCCACCTTGGAATTTGATGGAGGTAAGCGAATTTTGACATATAAGCTTTGTCTTGATATCTTAAACATACTGTTAAAAATTACCAATGATCGATAATCACCGATAATCGATAATTAGTTATTCACGGTTAAATGTGCCAAAAATCATTCTTTTGCATATATTTCGCTTATTATGCATCATACGTGTTTTGATGCTTTTAAAACAGTTATAGAATATAAATTTTCCAACAATTTTGCTAAAGTAAATTTCTATGTATCGTCATCAGTTTTGGAGATATAGCGCAATTTATGGTCGATTTAATATTTTTTAGTATCCGCTATATTTCAGAACGATATAGTAAAATTGTAAGGATAATTATACCAACCATTTTCTAATGTACTTATTTTCTGTCACACATATTGTCGAGAAATCTCTTCCTGGTCCATGTTAGGGTGTCCGCAAGTGTAAAATTCTCAATGAGGCTATAGTGTAAAATTTTCATCGCAAACTGAAAAGACTTCGAACATATAAATAAACAAGTCCAAGGACTATCATTTTACAAAAGAAGAATGTTTTAAATTTAAATAAATAATTTTCAGATCAAACTGATTACCATATCAATTCAAGACCCCCCTAAAACGTTAGTATGCACCACTTATGTGTCGCGGACCCCCATTTGAGAACTGTTGTTTTAGAAGATATGTTCCTATTGTACCGACATGTTCGCGGCTTGTCTTCTTAGAAAAAAAATATCTTCCTTGATGTATAGCTCATACGTGGTAGAGTAAAAAGCCTGTCCTGCTATGCTCTAGGATTCGTCTTTCGGTCTAAGAGTTGTATCAGTTTGGCAGGTATATACGGGTTTACCATTGCCCGGACTTGCCTGAAGTCTATACTGGTAGAAAAGGACCTTGAGCGAGATATATGCAAAAGACCAGAGACCTATCACAATCTGGTATCACAGAAGCCAGTAGCCCCTGGTACAGCAACACCTGCTTGTCGGTGTTTTTGCACTGTTCTGGCTATTGGACAGGCCCCTTCGTGAGTTTCGTGGTGGCTATGGTTTAAACCCAAATCGTGGGAAGTGCATTATTGTCCAAGCAAGGGGGAATAACTTATCCAGACAATGAGCCACTCTAATTGCTACTTGTGTGTTCCTAACAGGCATATGGGGGCGTTGGTTGGCGCATTGTAAAATTATTTGAGATTTTATTAAAGAATACAAATTAAAAACAGCCTTTAATTTCCTCTTTATTTCTTCTAAAATCTTTAAAATGACAAAAACTTTTTTCCAATATTTAATTTCATGTAGCAACTGTTTTATTTCTTGTAAAGGAACTAATCTTCCTGTAGTAAAAATTGTATTTCATAACTTCTACAAATAATTACGAATCAAACAATAACACTTTGTGGCTGTACAAAAAAAAATTTCATATAAAATTATGATAAGAAAAATATAATTTTTGATTGAAATGATAAGACAGGTTTCAACGTGTCTCACAACGAAAAAGTAACATAAACTTCATCATAATTATTTTTATTTTTTGGGCTTTGTGTTCAGAAATAAAAAAAAACTCTTAAATACTTTCACGGTTTAATATTAAATGTATAATATTTTTTGGAAGCAACAACAATAATTACATGCAACAATGGGGTGGGGTGGTTTAAGGTCTATTTCGTTGAGATTTTAAATCTCAAAAACAAAGAGAAAAATGTTTTGCTGGTAATATTAAGGATGGTGGTGAAGTGATGTGATGTTTTTGTAAATTAATAATATTCTTTGCCACATTCGTGGCGAAACAAATCGATTTATGATTGTTATTTTATTGTCAACAACAACAACAACATTGTCATTCATATGAGTGTGTCGCTGTGTGTTAAAATAACTAGCTACATTTAGCGTTACGTGAGTGAGAACTTTTTAGTTTGCTTACTAAATATTACACTGTACAACAACATTTTTCACACATGAACCAAACCATATATGTTTTATCATAGGACTGCATACTCAGTTTTTCATTTCCTGTTCGAGTATCCTTTTAGAAGGACTTTGAAGTTTCAAAATTAATAATTAGTTTTTCAAATTATTTCAAATATCTTTTAGTTACTCAACAATGCCGATATGGTGATTAAATGTTAGAATATGATTTAAAAATTCTAGCAAAATTTTTTGTTTTAAGTCTTTGAGTCTTTATAATGTCAAAAATTTCCTTCGAATATTTTATTCTTAAATATCCTTGAGGTTTTCAAACAAATTCTTCTGAACAGAAACACAGAAAAAATTATGAACAAAATCTTTTTTAATAAATTGTTTCTTGGATTTAAATTTGAAATTAATAAAAAAAAATAATTTGATTTTAGAATTTTGTTTTATTGATTTTAAATAATTTGTAAACCAGCAAAGAAACAAAAACAATGTTATATTTTGACAGGCTAAATAAAAATATTTTATTCAACTTAAAACGTTTTTCGATGGATGTTAGCAAGAAACGTAAATTAGATTTTGGCGCCTACCCATCGCCCAAAATTTCTACAATTCACTCTTCACTGGAGCATTCCGACAATAATGCTAAGTGTTCACGAAATTTATAAAAATAGTTTGAATGAACGTCGTCCAAACTACAGAAACTAGAATTGTTTAAGTACACAAATCGTTAGATCCACAACAGTTGCTCTGTTAAGTCTCATTTATGGCTCCATAAATGTAGACTTAAATGAATTCTAAAGGAATTCCTCTTAGTGGCATATTGAAAAGTACGCCATTACATGCTTGAATCGGATAATATGATAATGTGGCAATGTGATTCTCGAGCTGAAAAATACCTGGCTGTTGATATGTTGTATCGTACTGATATTATACGCAAAGTTGTCAATGCCGCTATTTCGGTCATCAATTCGAAACGTCACATTCAAGATCTTGCAGTTCTAGAACGAGATTTCCTAGAAGTCGGATCTGATAATGTTGCGTAGATGGCGTAGATGACGAATATTGAGTGATTAATGCATCATTTCACCAAAAAAAAAAAAATATCAAACTAAAAAATAAAAAGATATCAACACATTTTGAGGACATTGAGAGAATAATTAAACAAATGTTTTCTGAAAAAAATCTATATATTCAGCCGGTAGTGATTGAATCGATCGACTGGAATTTGATCACTTGCGCAAGGATACACAAAGTCTAAATTCAATCTCTTTTCAAGGTAAATACGAAGTCAAATCAATAAATCTGTAATTTTCTTTTTCACCATTTATGGTTATTCTATTTTGAAGATAAACAATATGGATTAAACAGCAAATATTCCACAAAGTTGTCACTATCACCCTGTTAGGTAATAAACTCACCTTGGTCTTTTTAGGGTTCATATTATATTCACCATAGGAATGCAAATTGAAATCCAATTGAGTAATGGTTTTTCTTTATTGCAAAACCTATTACTCTCTTCAAAACATGGCACAAATTTTTGTAACCCATCAGATTACGGAGTCTTGTAATTATACTCGCACATAAAATTATTAAACGAAGCAAACAAAGTAAAGCTGATGATGAAAAATGTAGTAATTTTTCTTGTTTTATACATTTGTTTTCGAAATTTATGCTGTAATTTTAAAAATTATTTAATGATAATTGACACAGTCATTTTTTTACACTTAAATATGGTGCTTGTAGAAAATGGTTGAAATTAGTCCATTATTTTACCTACCTCCCTTATGAATGATTCCCGGAAGTAGGTTAGGTAGATAGGATTTTTATCGGCATTAGATATTTTATCCAACTTCTAGAGTTAGGTGGTGTATGTGACCATAGTTTCCATATGAGGCTCCTTCCTGAAAATTATTTAAACGTGTATAAATACCATAAAAATATTAGTATCGAAATAAAATTTGTCATGATTATTTTGCTTTTGAGTATAAATATCATCAGCCTTTAATTGACAAAAACACCCAAACAACCCCAATTCCAGAATGTTACTTTAACAAGCATAAATTGAAAATAAATTATTTAGTTTGTGATTTTATTAGCAACTATTAAAATGTAAATAGCTTTAATAAATTTCAAGAGGACATAGTTCCCATATGAGATCCATTCCAGAAAATCACCTTAAGGGCCCAAACTTCATTCAAATGCCAGATTTTGAATTAAAGTTAGCATTAGCGAGTTTAACAAAGATCGGTCAAAATATGTTCATAGTTTCTACAAGGGTGGATCAATAAATCCGTAACTTTTTAAACTTCCCTCGTAGTTATATGAAATGTAACACTATTCCCATCAAGTAGCACCTGTTAATAGACTACTATCAAATTTTGAGCAAGTGTCATCATTTACTTTGCGTTTAACAGCTGTTCAAAACAAACAACCTCGTGTATTTTTCTAAAAATGGAAAAAAGTGAATTTCGAGTGCTCATCAAACATTATTTTTTGCGAAAAAAACCATGAATCAAACCAAGGAAAAGCTCGATAATTACTATGGGAACTCTGCACCATCGATTTCAATGGTAAAAAAGTGGTTTACTGACTTTCGTTGTGTTCGCACAAGTACAAATGACGCTGAACGTTCTGGACGACCAATTGAGGTCAGCACATCCGAAAATGTCGAAAAAAATCCACGATATGGTGTTGGCCGACCGAAGAGTAAATGTGCCTGAGATTGTAGATGCCATAGGCATTTCATATAGCAGTGTAGTTTCGATTTTAAATGATCAGCTGGGTTTAAGAAAGTTGTCTGCAAGATGGGTGCCGTATTTGTTCTCAATTGACTATAAACGTAAACGTGTGACAACTTCAAAGGATTGTTTGGAGTTGTTTAACCGCAATCTGAATGAGTTTTGTAACTGTGGATGAAACGTGGATTCATTACTGCACTCCGGAGACCAAGCAGCAGTCTAAACAATGGGTTTCTCCGGGTGAACCTGCTTCGAAGAAGGCCAAGGTAAGTTTGTCGGCCAATAAGGTGATGGCAACAGTTTTTTGGGATGCATGCGGGATAATCCACATCGATTACCTTCAAAAGGTAAAAACAATAAATGGCGAATATTATGCCAACTTATTAGACCGATTTAATGAGGATTTAAAAAGAAAACGACCCCATATGGCCAAGAAAAAAGTCCTTTTTGATCAAGATAATGCACTGGTGCACACGTGGCAAAACTCTATGAATTGGACTATGAATTGGTACCTTATCCGCCATATTCTTCGGACTACTTCCTAAATCATGGTATGAAGTTTAACAAAGATCAGTCAAAATATATTCATAGTTTGTACATAAGGAACTCACCAGATCAGATCAGTTTACGTAAAAGTGTAGGAGGGTATTACATGGTCGCACTTATTTATACGACAAAATTAAATATAATATAAGAATCGTAGTCCACTGTCTTTGGCAGATTAAAAATACAAGTCAAGAATTTAAAATTAATTAAATAGAAATACCCAACTTGTCCTCATTTAAGCTTTAAAATATATTTTACAGTCTTCCAAATAATGTTGTCATACTACACTTAAAGTAAGAATTACTTACTTAAAATTAAATACAGCGACTTCAAAAATGATTATATTGATTTACCATGATCAAAGTCTCAATAAACTGAAAATTAAATTTGCACTTTTGTTCTTAAGAATAATTTTCAAATTTGGTACTTGAAACTGGATATTAATATCTTTAACATACATTATTTTAGTGATTATTTATTGAACATTTTCAAGAATGTTAAAGGATTAAATATTCGAAGGACATTTTTTGCAACTTTTATTTGGATTATGTTAATAAAAGGTAATCCAATATAATGCCAAAATTCACCTCTTTCATTTGATACCCATAACACACTGTAACAGCAATTAGAAAGTAGCATAAAGCATAATAAAAAAATTAACCTGGCGCATCCTTAAAAAAAAAAGTCCTTTAAAAAAGAAAAACGAACACGAAATAAAAAACTGAAAACTATATTATGTCACATGCATATGGAATTTGTCATGTGTAAGAAAAATTTTTGATTTTTGTTGTACGGTGTTATATAAATACCATTTAGATTGTTGTTGTATTTAATTGCTTGTTTTTTTTTTCTCTCTATTGTCCTTTTTAAATTGAGTTAGTGATTTTAGTAATTGGGCGCATCTTTAATGTTTTGATTTGTTGTGACAATTTTAATGGTGGGAAGTCTCGGGTCTCAATTTATTTAATTTTTATTTTTGTTGTAATTGCGTTATGGTAAATTTTGGTAGTCTAGTCTAGTAAAAGAGCTGGAAATTATGATTTTTATGTTGTTATGCAAAAATTGAGCATATAATTTTATTGCAATTTTTATGATTGAGTAGCTGGTTTCTTTTAAAATTTATGCCAATAAATTACAACCTGCAATGAGTTTTTAATTGCATGGGAAGTTGTTTTTGTGGGAAACAAAAATATTTATTAATTATAATGTTAAGGAAAATACATATTTAATTCCTAGAATTTTATATAACAAAAGAATTTTCAAATTTGATTTACTCATAATTATTAAAATATGTACCTAAAGGATGCTTTGGAGATGCCTGTATTGCTTAAGATAAAAAAAGAAATATTTACATTATTAGTTAAGAGCAAAACAAATTTCTTAGGACCCAATTTATTGTTATAACTAAATTGTTTATGTAGGGGTTTTTTTTATCAGAAACTTATTTCTTTCTTAATCAAAAGAATTAAAAAATTCTAGCAATAAAAAAAAACTGTCACATCATCTTGTCATCTTTAGGCAGACATCTATCATTCTCATTGAGCCTTTTCTTTTTGTATTCAAAACAATTTCTCAACTATACACACCCTCCTTTTAAAATTTCATCTTCATTTTCTTTTGATTGTTTTGAATATAACAAGCGCCTCTTTGATGTTTCTTTATTTCTTTCTTCTATTGTTCTGAAATTTTTTCCTTTTTAAATTTTTAGTTTGGAAAATTCTTTTTCAAGTGTTTATTGGCAAAACAAGTGTTTCGTATTACACAATTTTCTATTACACAATATTGTGTTATTGAAAATGTGTTTTGTGTTGAATTTTTATTTTAATAAAAATATTTATGTTTTTGTTTGTAACTATATTTTCTTGAGTTCTTTGTTATTAATATGCATTTATAGACAGAAGGACAGACAGAGAGTTTTTGAAAATATAGGCCAAAGTTTCAAGTGTCATTTGTCATTGTAATCAATTTGCGTTTTTTCTTTTTAATATTTATTAACGATGACATCCTTTAAGAGCGGAGATTTTGTAAGATATTTTTGAAGGTAGATGAGATCATGAACTACGAATTGAAATCAGGTGGATTTTTGAATTTTGAGTTTTTGTAATTTATACTAGCAAATACCCGATGCGCTTCGCTGCCACCTTAGCTCTCTCTTTTAGTTCTTAAGATATGCTAAATTTACTCTTATTTT
Organism: Protocalliphora azurea; assembly: GCA_932274085.1. Lineage (NCBI taxonomy): Eukaryota > Metazoa > Arthropoda > Insecta > Diptera > Calliphoridae > Protocalliphora > Protocalliphora azurea. The sequence continues at coordinate 201,848,307 of OW026519.1, read as the reverse complement.
TCTCTCACCACATCAACGACTTTACTCATCCCTTTTTGCCTCCTAAATGTAAAAGTGCCCAAAAGGTACCGCTTAAAATTACGCTTTGTAGTTAAAAATGCTACGATTAAAAATATATTTCTTTTTTTATTGGTTCAAAAGATATTTAGGGTATCAAAAAAGTACCTTCGCGCTCCAATTTTTAGAAAGTATCAAACACCTGTTTCTTCTTAGACTTACAAACATTCATAATTTTTATGCTACTAACTTCAATATTATAGAAACTCAAAAGATTCCATTAGAAGAACAAAAAGATACCTTCTTCTGAATTAGTTACCCACATGGGAGCAGGTAACATTAATTTCATATTTCTGGATTCAATATTATAGAAAATTTGTAAAGTACCAAAACGTTTCTTCATATTTGTTCTCTTTCACTCAGAGCCACGTAAGTTTACTTTTATGTTTTTAAGTTCATAGTATACGAAATACAGAAAGTACCATTAAAGGATTGAAAAAGAACCACTTGGTCCCGTTTTTTGAGAACTCTAACTCAATCATATATATGCAAAAGTACCTTTAGACTTTCTTCTTTGGTATCATTAAAGTGAAAACAATTTCCATCAAGTACCGCTTTCCGTGATTCCTTATTCACTCAGAATCATATTAGCTAAATTATACACTTTAACTTTTAAGTTTATATATTAAACACATTAGAAAAGTACCATTTTAAGCAGAAAAAGTACCAAGGTATATTTTCTACCCTACAACAGATTCGATAAACTTCAATTTGTAAAACACAGAGAACGTGTTTAAATTTGAACGTCACAGATATGACTCAAACGATACAGATCTACCCTTAATTACTTTCCCCGAATTTGGTTCTATATACATCTTGGTTCTATCTACAACTTAGTACCCGAGTTCCAAATAACGTTACCTTATTTTGTTACCTTAAAATTTTATCAAAATTATTTCTATGGATTTGAATAAAATGAAATTTCCCGTTTTCCTCCCTTCTTGGCATTTTTTTTCTCACCCATAGATATAGAAAAATTGTATTTAAATGAACTTCAAAATCGTAGTGGAGTCCCATAATAAAATATTCATATGTATATGTCACTAAATAGAACCAAATATTTCATTCAAAAAAGTATCAAAAATAGGTATGATTTTTTAACCCTTGAACGTTCGAATTTCCAAAAAGTAACAAATTTATATTTGTTATTTTTTCGATTAGTTACGAATTGACACAAATTTTATTTCCATGTTTGGGGGTCCAAAGATGCATAGGGTGTCAAAAAAAAGTACAAAAATACAGCTTTTAAACGTTTTCTCTCTAAAAGGGCTGAAATTTCAAATTTTTAGTTCTTTTTTTTAATGAATTAAAAGATATTAAATCTTTTTCATATCTATATTAGTTTGGAAGATATAAGATTACCGATTTGACCAGTTTTTTGCATTTTTATTTCCTAAATATTCGAATTTCCAAAAATCTCTTCTTAATGGATCTATATAGCAGTAGGTCAACCTACAGTCCAAATTTCATATTTCTACCTCCAGGCATTTAGGCTGTACGATGATGAATCAGTCATATATGTATGTATATATACATATAGATAGATAAATAGATAGATAAATAGATAGACAGATAGATAGATAGACAGATAGATAGATAGATAGACAGATAGATAGATAAATATATAGATAGATAGATAGATAGATAGATAGATAGATAGATAAATAAATAGATAGAGAGATAGATAGATAGACAGATAGATAGATAGATAGATAGACAGATAAATAGATAGATGTATAGATAGATAAATAGATAGATAGATATATAGATAGATAGATAAATAAACAAATAGAACTAGAAAAGATGCCATAAGAAATATAGAAATACTTAACAAAATAAAAACTAATCTAGGAGTCTATAGCACGAACAATGTCATCCCTCGAATTAAAAACTCTAAATCATATTTCATTCAAGGCAGACAATTTTAAATAACACAAGCCGACAAAAAACACGTTTTTTCTGCGATTTTTTGCTGTGAATTTATATACATTTAATTATGAAGTTCTAAGTCTATAAATTTCTTTTTTGAATTAACTCAAATTCTTGAGATAAAGCCTTATACAGAAAATGAATTACATCACACATTCCAACATATCTTCGAACACTCAAAACGAATTATCTGATTTGGTTTAATAAAATAATTTTTCTATTTTATCAGAAAACTGGATATGTTACAAATAAAAACAGATTTTTTTTTTATAAATTTGACTTCATTCACAGTTAAAAGGTGGTCTTTTATTAAAAAATTATTATTATTTATTTATTATTTTTTTTTTTTTTTGTATAATTTTTAATTGAAGCAGCTTCATTAAATTGCGACTAAACGACCACGAGAGATTTGTTTCGAACACAATAGAACGAAAAACTGTTCATACAGTTATCTCTAAGGATGGAAATTTCTAAATTAACTCACAAGATAATAAGGATAGGGGATAATAAAAGAATATTACTTACGTATAGTTATTTTATGAGTTAGAAAATCTGTAAGCAAATACGGATAACTTACTTCCGAATGTCTTCAAATTTTAGATTTCATATTTTTTGATTTCCTCATTTTTATAATTTTATTTTTTATTTTACTGAAATTGTCAAAATACATAAAATTATTTTTGTTTTGTGTATTGGCTTTAAAGTCATTTTAAACCAATAAAACAAAATGTTAAAATTTAATAATCTTTTTTATAAAATTTTCTTTACAACCAAATAATAATTTATTAAAAAATATTTTAGCCATAATTATTTCTGTGCGATTTTGTTTTTTTTTTTTTTAATAACATAAAAAAAATTATTTTTTAAGGGTTTTATACTTGATCATGGATTCTAGTCCACTTCCTGTAGCTTTACCAGGATATTTCAAGGTTTAGATTTTTTCTTTCGAAAGAATTTTATAAGTGATCACAGATTTTTTTTCTAGAAAATGGAGAGTTTTTTTTTACCAAAAACAGAAAAAAATATTTGCGGGAAGTTATACTTAATTATTTTTTAGATAAAATCGCTGTGTAAAACTATAGTATTTGGGTGGAAGTTTGTGTAGATCATGCTTTAACTTTGTGTAGTTTAGACGACTTCAAAGTGGCGATTTCCATGCATGCATTATAATGAGTGTCACGGTCAGCCAAAAAAGTTTGATGCTTTCATCAAGCAATACTGATTGTAAAATCATTGGAAGTAAATAAAACATCAATTTCCAGACCTTCAAAAGCACTTGGATTTATTCGAAGGCAAGAAAATTGGTTGGCAAACGAAAGAGATTTTTCATGCCTGAAAAGCTGTTTGAGCACCACAAAATTAAGTTTTTTTTATTCATCAAATATTAACGGGCGTTGACAAGTAGTTGCTACCAGAGCCTACTAGGAAAATTTACACCAATGCCGAGCATTTCTGTTGCCAAGTTAATACTATGTATTTGATGGGATCAGAAAATTTGTGTAGTAAACACTATTCATTTTAAGAGAACATTGAATAAATGACGCTGAGAATATGCGACCAAACAAGAGTTTATAATTTTCCATCATGAAAATGTTAGGTCCCATGTTGCGCGACTAGTTAAAATCTATTTGGAAAATAGTGGATGGAAAGTTTTGTCCCAACCTCTATATATTCCAGACATTACTTATTCTGACTAGTATTTGTTTCGTTCGATTCAGAGTGTCATAAATGAAATAACCTTCACTTTAAGCCGCACATAGACACATGCTGCAGATAGGTAAAGCCCATGAACCCTCCTGGTTGGTTGGTTTACGTGGTAGCCCGTAACTTTACGGGCAATCAATTAGACTCGTTAGAATCCGTTTTGATGGAACCACACTACTCGCCAGGTGAATGAGTTGTATTGAGTCTGTAATGAGATAGAAATGTAGGGAAGAACAATGATAACATAAATTAATTAGATCCAGCCTGTAGCATTGAGATATTTAATGATGTCACTGAGTCTAGTGTCAGATATCTCACAGAGGTTGTCTAATTGGTGCCCTCCCAGAAATTTATGTCTGCTTGCGTTCAAGGCTGGGCATTCACATAGAAAATGGAAAACTGTCTCCTCCTTCCCGCGATTGCCACAACTACGACAATATTCATTGTAAGGGAGACCAAGTCTGCTTGCATGTTTTCCGATCGTCCAGTGACCTGTAAACAATGCTATTAGTCTCGAGATGTCTTTGCGTTTGTAGCCAATGAGTTGCATTGAGCGTTTTTCGTTGTAGGTAGGCCACGTTTCTTTCGCGACTCTACATTTTTCCAGATTTCGCCATCTTTTTTTTGCCTTTTCTAGAAAGTGTTTTCGGATTCTGCTTTTGACTGTTCCTAACGGCATTGCGACAGAAACCGATAAGGAGGCATTCATAGCAGAGCCTACCCGGGCTAATTCGTCTGCCTGTTCATTACCATAGTAGTCCCTATGCGCAGGAACCCAGACTATAGTAATGTCCTACAGTCGACTTAGTCCACGCAGTTCCTCTTTACACTGTCTGACTAGAATAGAGGAAGTTTTCGGTGATTTGAGCGATAGTATTGCCGCTTGACTGTCGACAAATAAACCAATATTCCCTTGAATATTTCTATCGCGAATTAGTTTACACGCTTCCCTGACCGCTAGTATTTCCGCTTGGAATACGCTTGCCTCGTCAGGGAGTCTACATGAGTGTCTAATTTCAAGATCATTAGAGAAGACACCAGAGCCGACACCGCAGTTCATCTTTGAGCCGGCAGTATATATCCTAGTTCCATATTGTTCAAGAAGATTACCCCTTCTCCATTCACTCCTGGTGGGGAATAGGACTTTAATAGTATTTCCGAACCTATTTCCTATACGTGTGTGCTTGATCAACCAAAATTTTATTATTGTAAACAAAAGTGTTTAAAAACCAAAAAATTAAAATTTCTTTTAACTTAAAATAACAAACTAAAATTTTCATAAATGACAAAAAAAAAAAAAAAAAAGAAATTAAACAAATTCATTCGAAAAAACTGTCTGCAGTAAGAGTTCATTCTGAAATCAAAACGATTTTGACTTTTCATACTGCATTATTTGTGTAACGCACACATTCTTAAGCTCTTCCAATTTTACTAATATACCCTGCAAGCATTTAGTCAATTCTTTTTCGAAATAGCTCACTTCTTCGGCACTCTTAGAAGTGCAATAGAAGATTTCTCTCAATTTTCCAACAACAAAATATATTAGTATACGAATTGAATCTTCTAGACGTAACTTCTTTAATCACTATTTGTTTGGATAACAGTTACAGTTATCCAAAAACAAAAACACTATTTTTCAACACCTTTGCTAACATTAGGAAGATTGTTTTTTAACAATCCACATAATCTGACGAATTTGGCACTCTAAGATGATTAATAGTAGAATGTGCAAAATTTTACATAAACAACACACATTAGGTTCGAAATTTTATCATAAAATCATGTGTTAAGTAATTTTTTCCTCACTAGTTTAGAAATTCAAGAAAAGAATGTTGTATTTATTTTAAAATATAATAAGTTTATTTAATGCACTTCTACTTAACACTTTACAGCTCCAAAGTTAAAAAGGGAAAGAAATTAGTAATATAATAAATTTGGTATGTACCTAAATTCGAATTTAATAATTGAGTGAAATAATTATCATAAACATAAGTTCGAAACAAATATAAATGTATGCACACACGTATCAATATACCGCTCTTGTAATGCAGTTACACCAATAACCAGATTAACAAATGGTATGTATATGTTAATTACATATGTTAATTGCAGTACAGCAAATCTAGTTATAGGTGTAGCTGCACTATCACTCAACGAGAATTTGAATGCAAGAGCAATAAGAAAATATGTAGGTATGTACATCAAATATCATGAATACGTCATGAACTTGTTTAATAACTGTGTAATTGTCTTGAAGTGCATTTATAAAAATACACTTCAAGACAATTCGAATAGGTACACACCAAATATGAGAATACATAGAAAATATTAAGTAGGCAAAGTGTAAATTATTAAAGTTTATAATAGGTGTAATTCAATTAATAATATGAGTAGAAATGAAATACAAAGTATATATTTTTAAGAACATTCTCCCCCCTTAAAAACGAAAGTTTTTACAATAATTGAAGTTTAAGGACGGCCTATAGTTGGGAGTGATTTTAGTCGAGTTATAAAACTCCGCTATGCTCCGACTCACAGCGATTTGCAGTAGGCTCCATCCTTCATCCTTAAATTTTGTTTATCTAAGTTAGTTGATTAGTTTCTGAGTATTCTGGAGAATTATCTGGAAGAAAAGAAATTTTAGATATAGGTCTCTTAATTATTTTATTTTTAGTTAGAACAGATACCACCCTTATTAATCCATCAGTTCCTGGATGTACATCCTTAATGCGTCCAAGTAGCCATTGTCCGGGACCACATCTGTCATCTGCTATGAGCACTAGATCTCCAATTTTAGGGTTTGTGTTGCCTTTTAGCCATTTTGGTCGTGCTTGAAGTCGATTTAGATATTCTCTATGCCATCTCTTCCAAAAATGTTGTTTCATAATTTCTACAATTTTCCAGCGAGTAAGGTGATTAATATTGCGATCAAGCAATGTCTCCTCTTGAATGCATTGCATTGGCTCCCCTACAAGAAAGTGCGCTGGTGTAAGGGCATCAAAGTTGGATGGATCTGAGGAAAGCGGGCACAAGGGACGAGAGTTTAAGCAGCTTTCAATCTGACAGAGAAGAGTAGCCAATTCTTCAAAGCTTAGAAGTCGGTCATTTGTGATACGTTTTAAGTGGTGCTTAACGGATTTCACACCAGCTTCCCATAAACCACCAAAATTTGGTGAGGCTGGTGGAATAAAGTGCCAATTCGTGCAATTTAAACTTAATGCATGGCGAAGATCTTCAGGCAACGATTTTATATTTTTGTGGTAAAGTATCTGAAGCTCTTTCGAGGCTCCCACAAAATTTGTACCGCAATCTGAGTAGATATCAGTACATGCACCTCTACGGGAAATAAAACGTTTGAATGCAGCAAGAAAAGAATTCGTCGTTAGATCCGAAACAGCTTCCAAGTGTATAGCTTTAGTGACCATGCATATAAATAAACAAATATACCCCTTGGAAACTATAGTGGATCTTAAAGTTGAGTTTTTAATAGATATTGGACCCGCATAGTCAACTCCACTATGCTTAAAGGCTCTAGTAACATTCAGACGTACATATGGTAAATTACCCATAACTTGTTGTGCAGTTTTAGCAGAATATTTAAAACATTGAATACATTTATGAATAACTGTTTTAGCTAATTGGTTTCCAGAAACAATCCAAAATTTGCGATTCACAATAGACATGGTAAGGGTAACACCTCCATGTAAGGTTTTCTCATGGGAATCCATGATTATTAGCTTTGAAAGTGGATTAGATTTAGCTAATATTATTGGGTGTTTCACATTGTAACTCAAATAAGAGTTTTGCAAGCGACCACCTACACGAATAACTAGATTTTCATCAAGGAATGGCATTAATTTGAGCAAAGAACTATGTTTTATCTCTCGGTTTTTAGAGAGAAGTTTAATTTCATGAGGAAAATCTATTGATTGTGTTAGTTTAATTAAACGAAATAAAGTTTCATTGATTTCAGATATTTTCAAGACATCTGTTTGTCTCAATTTGGGATTTTTGCAATTATTAATAAAACGAAAACACAAAGCAGAAATGCGAAGTATGGTTCTCAAATTAGAAAATCTAAAAAGGATTTCGGGGTACACTTTTTCATGACAAATATTTGTAGAAACTTTAGACATTCTTTGTTCTTCGGCGGTATGCAAATTTGAAAGACCCTTTGGCCATGAGGACGAAGGTTGATATAAAAATGATGGTCCAAACCACCATGTTTGATTTTCGATTAAATTTTCAGCCAACATTCCCCTGGACGCGCAGTCTGCCGGATTCAACGATGACGGCACATATTTCCATTGAAGTGGACTGCTTAATCGTTGTATATCTGCGACTCTATTCGCAACATAGACTGTCCAGGAGGAAGGAGGCTTTTGAATCCAACTTAAAACTGTTGAACTATCACTCCAATAATAAATGTTACTAATGTTTATGTCTGACAATGATTCTTTTACACTCTGTACTAATTGCACTAATAATTTGGCAGCACACAACTCTAGCCGGAGTATAGACACAGACTTGACGGGAGATATTTTCGATTTTGACTGTAAAATATTCACGAATATACCATCAGAAGTAATTGCTCTTAGGTAAATGACAGCTGCGTATGCTACTGTCGATGCATCACAAAAGCAATGCAACTCAGTTTGTGTTTGGTTTGACCAATGAATCCAACGAGATATTTTCAAATTAGCAAGCTGTGATAATGAAGATCTATATTTGAGCCATTTTTGCTCAATATCATTTGGGATTTGTTCATCCCAGCCTATACCATGTTCCCACAGTTGCTTAATGAAGGACTTGGCGACTACAGTAGATGGTGTCAGCCACCCTAATGGGTCAAAAAGGCTAGCCGTTTCAGAAAGAATTGACCGTTTTGTGATACACATAGTATTCTTAATATTGACTTTGAATGAAAATGAATCATTTTCAGTATTCCACTGAATACCAAGAGTTTTAACAACATTATCTCTATCAAATTTCAAAGTAGCAGAATAATCCCTATACTCTTCAGGGATTGTTTGTAAAAGTTCTTTTGAATTAGTTATCCATTTTCGAAGATTACATCCTCCATTTTTTAGTAGAGCACAAAGGCTTTTTTCCAAAGCTATAGCATTTTCCAAGCTATCAGCTCCGGAAATTACATCATCGACATATGAGTCAGAAATTAATATTTTAGCCGCATCTGGGAATTCCACTTCAAAATCATGCGCTAGTTTTTGTAATACCCGAATTGCTAAATAAGGCGCCGAGGTCGTCCCATAGGTCACCGTATTCAACTCGTAAATAGAAATATCATCAGTAGGCTTGAATCGCCAAAGAATTTGTTGGAATTTTCGATGTTCTGGAAAGACATCGATTTGTCGAAACATCTTTTCAATATCCGCACTGAATGCTATTTTATGCCTCCTCCATTTAGTAATTATAGCAGGAAGATTATTTTGAAGAGCAGGACCTGGGAAGAGTTCCTCGTTTAGAGATTTATAATTATTAGAATGAGAACTTCCATCAAAAACAACTCGAAGTTTGGTTGTTGTACTGCTCTCCTTAAAAATACCATGGTGGGGCAAAAAATAGGAATTTGGTCGTATATCGTTAGGATATTTTCCAATTCTTGTCATATGTCCCAGTGATTCATACTCTTGCATAAAGGTTTTGTAACTTTCAGCAAATTGGGAACGTTTTGAAAATGAAATTTCTAAATGTCGTAAACGCTTAAAAGCTGCCATGACATTGTTTTCAATATTAGGTTCAGTGTTATCTTTAAGAAGAGATTTAAATGGTAAATACACCATATAACGACCAGTATCTGTTCGACATGTTGTGGTTTCAAAAAAATTTTCACATGCCAATTCTTCATTGGTCAGTTTTCTTTTCGTAACAACTTCTTCTTGTTCCCAGAAAGATTTTAAAATGCTCTCCAAATTAGCATTATGAATGTATATTCTATTAGCTGATATAGCGTTATTATTACCAGAAAACACCCAACCGAAATGAGTATTTTGAAAGAATAAATTCTTATGTACAAATGACTCAGACGCTATTTTAATTTTGGAACAAATATCAGAACCTAAAATTATCTCAATGGGATCAGATTCAAAAAATAGTGGATCAGCCAAACTGTCATTACTGAGTTCAGGCATTGAAATGTATTTACTTGAAGGATCGGGAGTGTATGAAGAAAGAGTGGGTAAAACTAAAGCTGTACATGACAATACTGGTACCTGTTTCCTAGAGTATAAATCGATATTCACTAAATATTTGGACAAATTTTCATTCCCATTACCAATACCGATGATCTTACAATAAGATTTAGTCTTTTTCAAACCTAATATCTGCACAGCAGATTCAGAGATTAAACTTCCCTGTGATCCGGGGTCTAAAAGTGCACGCAGAGGAAAGTAACCACGGTTTGTTCGAATATTCAATCTAATAGTATATAATAAAACAGTTTGGAAAGAATTTGCATTGTGAATTGTGACCTGAGGTGACCTATTACGTTCAGAATTAGACGAAGTTGCAGAAATGGTTGTGGAATGAGGTTCCTCAGAATGGAGAACTGTATGGTGAAGTTGTTTACAAATTATACAGCGAAATGGAGAGTCACATTTATTGTGATCATGTCCTATTGCAAAGCAATTATGGCAAATGCCTTTATTGGATAAAAATTCATTCTTTGAATGTAAAGAAAGAGCCAAAAATTTAAAGCACTTTGATAGTGAATGATTCTTATCACAATATGAACAAGAAATAGTTTTGGGTTTAGAAAAGTTACCAGAATTACAAGAAGTCTTTTTTGAAATATTAAAGTTTTTATTAGCCCTAGTCTTAACAGGTTTTAGCTTAGAAAAAAGGGAAATTCCATCATTTATGGATTCCAGAGTGCGGAAAGTTCTTTCCAGAAATGCAAAAAATTCATCCCTAAGTGGAAGTTCGGTAGACGATTTCAAGGAGTGTTCCCAATCCTTTCTGGTCTGAATATCTAATTTCTGTACAAGTAAATGTATAAGAATCGGATCCCAGCTTTGGGTGTTTATATTCAGATTCTTTAGTGAAGACAAACATTCTTGGGCAGAGTCTAGTAATGTTTTAATTGATTCAAATCCACCATCGGACTTTGGAATATTGAATAGCTTTAATATTAAATTTCCTACTAGCATTCGCTTGTTATGATACCTTGATTCCAGAATTTTCCATGCGGAATCATAATTTGCCTCTGTGGCAGAAATAGTTTTAATTAGATTAGCAGCTTCTCCAGAAAGCGTGCCTTTCAAATAATAAAATTTCTGAACTTTATTCAGTGAATCGTTGTGGTGCACAAGAGAGAAATATATGTCTCGAAATGGTATCCATTCCATATATTCTCCAGAAAATTTGGGTAATGATATTTTTGGAAGTCTAGTATCGGAGTTAATTGTCGTATCAGAACGACTGTTAGGTGTAACAAATGTACTAGTCATAGGACTATTCGTGGATGAATGCTCTGGAAGAGAGTCAATTATCTTGCCCTTGAATGTAAGATATTTTTCTGAAAAATCTAAGTATATATCTTCTTTTATGTAGGGCACATCATCCACGTTTATGGATTCCTCATGTACTTGATGCACTATTTTGTCATGTTGTGTTTCAAATTTGTTGAACATATCCTCCACTCTTTGGGCTAATGATGTTAAATAACCACATGACTTTTCGTTTTTATTTTTCTGTTCAAAACGGACTTCTAACCTCACCAATAATTGAAACAAGTCACGTTGTTCTTTTATTAAAATATCAAGACCACTCATATTTTTTAACTTGCACCAAAAATAAAACAAAATGAAAATTATAAATCACCACACTTATTCAAGGTATCAATTTAGAAAAAAAAGAAAAAGAATAATTTGAACTAAATTGGGAAGAAACTATTCCCGGGTTTCGGCACCAATAAATATGTTAAGTAATTTTTTCCTCACTAGTTTAGAAATTCAAGAAAAGAATGTTGTATTTATTTTAAAATATAATAAGTTTATTTAATGCACTTCTACTTAACACTTTACAGCTCCAAAGTTAAAAAGGGAAAGAAATTAGTAATATAATAAATTTGGTATGTACCTAAATTCGAATTTAATAATTGAGTGAAATAATTATCATAAACATAAGTTCGAAACAAATATAAATGTATGCACACACGTATCAATATACCGCTCTTGTAATGCAGTTACACCAATAACCAGATTAACAAATGGTATGTATATGTTAATTACATATGTTAATTGCAGTACAGCAAATCTAGTTATAGGTGTAGCTGCACTATCACTCAACGAGAATTTGAATGCAAGAGCAATAAGAAAATATGTAGGTATGTACATCAAATATCATGAATACGTCATGAACTTGTTTAATAACTGTGTAATTGTCTTGAAGTGCATTTATAAAAATACACTTCAAGACAATTCGAATAGGTACACACCAAATATGAGAATACATAGAAAATATTAAGTAGGCAAAGTGTAAATTATTAAAGTTTATAATAGGTGTAATTCAATTAATAATATGAGTAGAAATGAAATACAAAGTATATATTTTTAGAACACATGATTTTGACGATTGTTTACATTTCATAATGGGAAAAAGAACAAACAGAAAAAATATAAATTTTGAAGTGATAAGAGTGAAAAAATATTGGTATTATCTAAAATTATTTATTTAAGCTGATAGTGAAACAAAAAATTCATAAGTTTTATTTATAAAAGGAAAATTAAGAAAATAAAGTAAGCGTTTATCAAAATTAAAAAGAAATTATTAATCTATATATATAAAAGAAAGTGATGTTAGTTACTATTGTTATAACTCAAGAACGACTAGACCGATTTTGATGATTCTCACCAATTCGGACCGGTCACCGGCCAGAAAAGGATAATACGAAAAAAAATTCGTGAAAAATCCGCGATAAAAAAAGCTCTTTTTTGTCATAATTTCTTTGCCTTAATAATCATTAAAAATATTTTTTTTAATACAAATTATAACAATTACTGTTTCTGTTTCTCTGCCACGGCAGCTTGTCTTCTTGGAGATTCCTTCCTCTCTGATGTATAGCTAATCCGTGGTAGAGAAAATCCTGTCTTTCTGCTTCTCTAAATTGACACTGATTTTTTAGAGTTAGTTATGTTAGACAGGATACATTAAGGTCTAGCAGAACCTTAATATCCTGGGTTAGAATCTGTAGGGCGCAAGCCTGAAGGTCTTACCTAGGACTTAAACATATGGTACTACGGGAACCGGCTGCCCCAAGGACCAACAACCATTTGCAGTGGTTTTTGGTTCTTGGCCGGTTGTTGGTGAGGTCCCCTCTGGGGAGCACGTAGTGGCTTATGGTTTCAATTGAGTGTACTCTTTTACTTAAATGTAACGGATACACTTGGTCACAATTGTGGCATGGGGTACTAGATACCCATACTAAAGCAAAGTAGAACGATGCGACCAGGAATATAAGTTGAGTTTAATTGCTACCTGTATACGTAATGTATAACAGGGGCGTTGGTCGGCGCATCGTACTCACCCAGTGGTAAGACCACCGTGGGGTAAGGCCGACAGGCAGGTACCCACGTTAATCTTGATCACATCTGTTTCTGTTTCTATCGAAACGCTTACTTTTTTGTGCAATTTGTTTTCTGGTGGTGGTGTAGAATTCTATTTCCAAACGGTAAGTTCCAAGTAAAGCTCATCATTTAGTGAGGTTGTGATATTTAAAACCATTTGTTGTATTTTTGGCATTCGTTATTAAGTGTTATTCACAATGCCGCGACCCCGGAGATCTAATATTTCGCGTCGAACACGTAATGCAAGTACTTATCGTAATATCGTCAATCAATTGAATATATATGAACGAGAAATCGCACGAGAACAACCCCGTATTAGTTTGGCCCGACTTCGTACATCACAAACGCAGGAAGAAAGGCAGGCGAGAAATGAAACGGCTCGGTTAGCAATGAGAAATCGTCGAGCAAATGTAGCAATTCAACAACTTTAAAATTTTTAATCAACGCATAAGAAGAATTGCTTCAAGTTCTGATTTGAATCAAGCAGCGTTCCATTACAACTGCAATTTCGACTACAGCTCTCATCATTCCGTTCAAAAAAAAGACATTGTCTATCCGCTAACCTTAAGATGAAGTAATAAATAAATATAAATTCAAATTTGCCTTAAATACATGCGTATATTTTTTGATTGAGCCCACATCTACATCATATTTAAATTCTTCTGTAAAAAACACTTTATAATAGGTATTCCTTAGATTTTTATTTAAAGGTCGTAAATTTCGTTAAAATATCAATTTAAATCGTTCAGTAATACAACACTAATGTTTGCTTAGGGCCAGCAACGCGGCTCGGGTCAGCTTCTACATCATATTTAAATTCTTCTGTAAAAAACACTTTATAATAGGTATTCCTTAGATTTTTATTTAAAGGTCGTAAATTTCGTTAAAATATCAATTTAAATCGTTCAGTAATACAACACTAATGTTTGCTTAGGGCCAGCAACGCGGCTCGGGTCAGCTAGTATAATATAATTATTATATTTAGGAAATTCTGTTTTATATAAAATTCTTGATAACTTAAACAACATTTTTTAGAAGTGTGGGAGTTTGGCTTATGTATGACATGTCCGCAGCAAAAGTCGCTAATTTTCAGAATAATTTTCTATAGAACCAAAAAATTACGAATATATTAAAAATTCAATTTTACAAGTCTATTCTGTGGAAGATTAAAATATGTATATATAGCAATCAAAATTTTGAGAATGCATTGCATATTTTAGCAAAACTGAATTTTTGCACTTTAAATTTGAATTTTCAAAATTTTAAATTAATTTTTTTTAAAGTTTGAAAAGAATTCAAACATTGTTCTTGTTATTAAATATTTTGAAGAAACTGTTTTGTTGTTGTAATGCTTGAAACGTATAGAGCGGTATCAGAGACCTGCGCCGAGCGGCTGAAATTCGGCTAAGCCGAGTAAAATTTGGAAGCCGCCGCCGCCATAAAATTTTCGGCTTAACTTGGCTTAAAAGCAGCCGCCGTTATTAAATTCTTTTTATAGAAAATATGTTAAAAATTAACCTTTTTTTTTATTTTAATGCAGTATTTGCCATCAATTAAATATGAAAGAAAAATATTTGCATCATTTTGAACTTCAAATAATTATAAATCAATCAAGTATATTTGATGACTTCCAGAAATATTATTTTTGATGCAAATACTATGAAAACGTAATATTAACAGTTGCTAATAAATTTGAATGAGTCTTAATCGCCATCCTACGAGAAATCTAAAAAAAACTCGTACACAAGATTTTGTCAGCTAATAAATCACTTCTATTCACTAGCGATATGTGGTTGGGAATTATCAAAATAATTGATATAAATTCCACTATTTATTGTACTTTTTTAGTTTTTAGCATATCTTAATTATTGATATATTTTTATATCGGAGCAGACCATTTCTCATTCTAATATGCGAAAAATTATTCTAATCTTTTATGCAAAAATCCAAAAATATCCTTAGATCACTCCCATATTTTTTCTTATACATTTTCAATAAATTAATAATTCTTTTTATACTTTGGCTGGAAAAAATGTTAATCAAAGGGGCATGAAAATATAAAATTTTTAATTAGAAAAATGTGTGTAGTATCAGCCGGCTGACAGCCGATTTTAAGCCGCCGCCAAAGCTTTTTAATGCCAGCCGCCACCGCCGATAAAATTTTTCGGCGCAGGTCTCTGAGCGGTATTTATTTTTACGTTTCAAAAATCTGAAATATTGACAAAAATGATTGAAAAAACTTTCAGGGCCAAGATAAAATTTAAATAATGATTTGAAATCGTACATCATCATTAAAATTGGTAATAAAGTATGGAAATGAGTAAAAGATCATATAGTTTTTAATAAAGGGAATCCCCTTTATAAAAATGGCAACATTTGAAAGAGAAATTAGAGAAAATTTGTTATATATATTTTTTTCAAATATTTCCAAAATTCTTAATAGTCAGCTATTTGTTCAGCGAGAAAGTATGATTTTAAGAAAGTATATGATGTTCGCCTTGTAAAAAGTTTAATACATTTGTTCTTTAATTATTTTTCTGTAGAAAAACTGGCGATTTTAGAAAAAAATTAAATAAAAAATTTTTTTTTATTTTAATTACATAGAAAATTCAATATAAAATTAAAATAAATAATATTGTAGTCTTGTAATATTTAGAAATCGTATATTATATTACTGAAAAACATTTTAGAAATATTGAATTACTACACATTTTATAATGCGAACATCATAACCTTTCTAAAAATCATGCATTGTCGCCGAACATACTAATAACTGCAGAAAATTTTGCAAATATTCTAATAGATGTTAAATGTTCATTTGAATTCAAAATCTTTTTGTGCATTTATATTCATTGTTTACTGTAGTAAACACAAGGAAGAGTTATTTTTGTTACTTAAAAAATAAATTAGTTTTAATAATTATTCTTATTTTATTATATAAACCTACTTTATTAAATTTGAAAGAAGCAAATATTCTTTTCTAATTTTGTACTTAAAATATTTCTTAGTATTCTTTTTTAATTTATTTATTTTTTTTTTTTTTAATTTGAATTGAAAATATTATTGTGTAATTAATTTTATTGCTTTCCATATTAAATATCAGAAAGAGTTAATTTTGTGATTTAAAAAATTTTAATATTTTTACTTTTGATAATTTTAGGTCCTGATTTAGCACAACAATAAAATTGTTTGAAAATAATATTTATATGGAAATTATTTATTTTTTGGAACATTTTTTGAGTAGTTTCCATACAAATTTTATTTTTAGACAATTTGCTTGTTGTACTGAATCAGGCCCTTATTCATTCCTAATCCTTCATTTTAAAATATGAGTATTACTGACATTATTATAAAAATTTTATGCAAAATAGTTTTAAAATTCTGCAAATATTTTCTATCGAAAGTGTAACTACATCGGCACACCGGGAAGTTGATATGTTTCGCTTTTATTATCGAATTCATCTATCTCATATAGTTAGAGATAGCATCTCTTGAGTAACGCTTTAGTGGGGATTGAAAGATTCGAATTAGGATTTTTTATTAGACACTTTTTACTGGCGTATAGTTGATCTTAATACGTGATGTACAAAATTTACGAATTCTCATCTACTTAGTAACACCGTTCGGGAAGAAATGTGCCACTAAGAGATAGTTCTTTTTGAGTAACTATATGAGAATTCGATAGTAAAAGCGCCAGTTTTTTTAAAATAATTAAAGAACAAATGTATTACACTTTTTACAAGGCGAACATCATATGCATTTCTAAAATCATACTTTCTGGCTGAACAAATAGCTGACTATTAAGAATTATGGAAATATTTGAAAAAATATTTATAACAAATTTTCTCTAATTTCTCTTTCCAATGTTTCCATTTTTATAAATTGAATTCCCTTTATTAAAAACTATATGATTTTTTAATCATTTCCATACTTTATTACCAATTTTATTGATGATGTACCATTTCAAATCATTATTTAAATTTTATCTTGGCCCTGAAAGTTTTTTCAATCATTTTTGTCAATATTTTAGATTTTTGAAACTTGGAAATAAATATCGCTACTTAACCAAAAATTACCACAATCTACTCTACACGTTTCATGCATTACAATAACAAAACAATTTCTTCAAAATATTTAATAACAAGAACAATGTTTGAATTCTTTTCAAACTTTTAAAAAAAATTTAATTTAAAATTTTGAAAATTCAAATTTAAAGTGCAAAAATTCAGTTTTGCTAAAATATGCAATGCATTCTCAAAATTTTGATTGCTATATATACATATTTTAATCTTCCACAGAATAGACTTGTAAAATTGAATTTTTAATGTATTCGCAATTTTTTGTTCTATAGAAAATTATTCTGAAAATTAGCGACATTTGCTGCGGGCATGTCATACATAAGTCAAATTCTCACACTTTTAAAAAATGTTGTTTAAGTTATCAAGAATTTTATATAAAACAGAATTTTCTGTCCATGTTCTGGCCCTCAAATTGTTAATAACATATTTAAATTTTATAGAAAATGAAAATGTTTTCCTAAATTTATTCGCTTGCCCAGAACTAGTTGAAATATTAATAATTTCTTTTTAATTTTGATAAACGCTTACTTTATTTTCTTAATTTTCCTTTTATAAGTAAAACTTATGAATTTTTTGTTTCACTATCAGCTTAAATAAATAATTTTAGTTAATATCAATATTTTTTCACTCTAATCACTTCAAAATTTATATTTTTTCTGTTTGTTCTTTTTCCCATTATGAAATGTAAACAATCGTCAAAATCATGATTTTATGATAAAATTTCGTACCTAATGTATGCTGTTTTTGTAAAGTTTTGCACATTCTACTATTAATCATCTTAGAGTGCCGAAGTCGACAGATTATGTGGATTGTTAAAAAACAATCTTCCAAATGTTAGCAAAGGTGTTGAAAAATAGTGTTTTCGTTTTTGGATAACTGTAACTTTCATCCAAACAACTTCTAATAGTGATTAAAGAAGTTACGTTTAGAAGATTCAATTCGTATACTAATATATTTTGTTGTAGGAAAATTGAGAGAAATCGTTTATTGCACTTCTAAGAGTGGCGAAGAAGTGAGCTATTTCGAAAAAGAATTCACTAAATGCTTGCAGGGTTGGGTTATATTGCATTAGCTTATGCAGTGTGTGTCTATGGGACCCCCTCTTTATTTATATTTTCCAAAACATAGTTTCGCTACAATTGAGTTGTTTTCCAACAAAAAAAAAAAAAAATGTTTACAAATATTTTCATTGCAATCATATTGAGGAAACCTTTAAATATGTTCGTTAGATTATAATTGTTCATTGTATTCTCTGTTAATCTTTTCTTTCTCTTTGCATTCATTCAATTATGAATTGATGTACAATTTTGCAATTGTCCTGTTTTGTATCAATTTTTTATTATTATTTTTTTTCGTGGTTGTTGTTATTGTGATGTGTTGCTGTTATTGGTGTTTTATGTTTCATGGCGATAATTGGATTTTGGTTCGATTTGTTTTAAATTAAAAAAAAAAAAATATCGAAAAAATGATTGCAATAATTGCAAAAAATAACAAGAAATAAAACAATCGTTCGTTCAATCGTTAACAATTTCCATGATGAGCTTTGAATTTTTATCAATAAAACCAGCAACCTGGTTTTTTTTTTATTATTGTATGGCCTCAATTGCCAGAGATGATGATGATGAGACGACTCCTTTCAAGCGGATTATAGAAATGATGATGACAATAATCACAATCATCAGAAAGAAAAAAGCTGCATGAAAAAGGATTCAATTCTTTTATTTAAGCATACAAAACAGATATGAATTGAAAGTGAGGAGTAAGGTTAACTGAACTCTTTTGAAATAAATTAAAATTTTATTATTTTGTTTAAATATTCATAAAATTATAAATATTGTTATATTTAATTTTTCTCTTTTTTTGTTATTAATTTATGTTATTGTTATTGCTGCTTGTTATAGCATGATGTTTGAAAGATAGAATTACAAAACAAGTATTGTTGAAATTTCAAACAACTTCTATTCATGCCAACTTCTAAAAAAGAAAAGACTTAAACCAAACCCACCTTTAGTTGTTAGTTGCTAATGTGGATGTATGTTGGAGTTAGCCAAGTTGAAGTCTTATTTTTCATGGCTTTTGCTTTGGAAGTTGTTGATGATGTGATGACATTAACTAACGAGTTAGTTGACATGCAATAGTTTTTCTTTTAGTTTAATAATTTACATTTAATGAGCAATCAATTTTAAATTAAATTGAAATTGTTGTGGTAATAAATCTTTACTTTAGAAATTGCATGAAATTTTCTTAAGCTGAAGAAACAATATTAGAATTTTAATTAGAAATTCAGTTTATTTTAATGAAAAGTATGATTAATTATTGAAATATGTTTTTATTTAGATTTAGGTAGATTAGAGTAAGTTTTATTATAAATTTTTTATAATCAAAATCAACTTCAATTAATATTGATCAATTAGTGTTAATACGCATTATTCAGCATCGTTTTTCGAAGAGAAATTAATGTTTATTTCAAGATAGAAGTATAACGTATTTTATTGAAAGTATTGTGTATCGAAAGCTATGGATTTCATCTCAAAACCACTTCTCATCTTTTGAGGACAGAAACAAACTAATCATTTTTCAGAAAAATATTCTCAAGTAAAGCGTATTCTAGGAGGCAGCATTTTAAATTAAACGAAACAAATAGTAGCCAGAGGAGGCAGTATCTAACCTTTACGATGGTTAAATGAAAACTTCCATTCCATTATTTGCCAAATAGTTTTTAACTGGTAGCATAAGATTAGGTCTACCATTATTATGATGGAAAATTATAGACTCATGTCTGGTCACATATTCTGTTCGTTTTACAATTTCTGCAAACGGAAAGACTGAGTTTAGTATAGATCTCCATTGATAGTTCTATTCTATTATACCAACCACTGGTGCCACCAAATACAGGACATAACCTTTTTGATTTTCTTAGTTGACCATGTTTTATATGCGATTTATTGCGTTTTGAATTTTTATAATGAATCAACATTATCGTCGACCTTAATAATTTGATGCAGAAACGTGTCAGCTTTTTGAGGTTGAAACAACATTTTACACTTGCGAAATCCTCTTTAAACGTCTCTTAGGATTAGTTCGTTTAGCACCCAATTTCATTGCTCTTGAACAAATCTAAGTACTTTTAAATATCTGGAAATTATTGCTTGATCTACTCTTGAAGTGATTCTGCAATCAGTTTTTGCATTTGGCAAGAGTCTCGGAGAAAGCCTTTAATTTTTTATCTTCAAACTAATTCGTTTGGCTGAGTCTCTCATTGTCATGCACAGCGAAATCATCACTTTTAAATCAATCAGAATAAATTGAGACAGCTAAAGTATGATCTCCATAAGCTTCCATAAAAAAACGGTGGCTTTTGGCAGCAGACAGATTTTCTTTGAAAAATAAAAAAAATACTTCGTTTGTTACGAAACTCTCCATATTCAAAGCATCAAAAAACAATATGACTCATATAGAATAAGAAAAATATCTTTCGCGTGACATAGTTGTAAAAATGGTCTACATCTAATGCAAAAAGTTATTGGGAGTTGACTTTGTGCAAATGATTGAATTTTAGATTAATTTCTGGGTACTTTTAATTTAATTTGATAAAGATTTCTTGTAAATACTTAAATCCTTATTTAGCTACTTAATTATCCCGATAATTTATATCTTTTTGAGTGTTAGAATTGTGCATGTCAAAATATTTTAACACAGGATTTCAAACTTTTAAACTGAAAATTTTAGTCAATTTATTTGAACGACGGACTTATGGACAGACATAACTAGATCATTAAGAAAAATCATTAAAGTCCCAAAAAAAGTATATATTATTCACACTAGTATCCAGCATAAGCCAATAAAGATATTAACTTAGAAAGAAAATATTTTAAGGTATTTTCGTGCTACTTTTCATATTTATTTCTAAAGATATTTAAGTATAATAAATTTACGTCCTTGATTTATAAGATGAAAATAATTTGAAAATAGAAAATATTTTCACAAATGAAATAAAAATATAAAGAAAATGAGCAAAATATGCTTACGAAAATGTTCTAATAGAAAAATATGTTTTTACGTATAAAATATACAGAGTAAGTAAGTAGGTTTATGTAATAAAATATGCTTTGAAATAAATGATTTAACATTAAAAAATAAAATTAAAATATTTAATATTATGTGCTGCAATTAAAATTGATGCTAAAAATTATTAATTTTATTAATAATAGAAAATTCTGTTCATAACTACAATTTATGTTCATTAAAGTGGCCCCGTTTGTGTGTGAGACAAAATAAGATATCGATGTTTCCTATTGAAATGAAAGTGTACTGCATTTAAGATGTTGCGGCTAAAAATTTTCATCCTATTCTAGAGAGCTAGATCGAATTAAAAAAAGGTATCTTTTCGGGTTTTTTGAATTGGCAGAAATATGCCAAAGAATTAATAAAAACATTTAATACCTTCAAAAAGATCTTTAAGGGGCATATTTAATGGCATAACTAAATTATTGTATTATATCCAATTTTGTTAATTTTTTTTCTATAGAAATATTTGAAATTAGTTCGAAATAATTAAATAAGACGCTTTTACAGTTATACTGAAATGGTTTCATCGCTTTTTTTAAATTCGAACAATTAAAAGTTTATTACGAAAAATTCGAGTTATTGTTAAAGTGCCTAAGAAAGGGGATCTCACCAAATGCCATAACTGGAGAGGGATAACGTTGCTTAGCACGCTCTATAAGATAATTGCAAGCATTGTGTGGCGAGTTGCGACAAGAACAAGCAGCATTTCGAGCAATCCGTGGGATGACGCTCTCCCCTTTACCTAACGTTCATTGACTTCGAGAAAACTTTCGATACTCTCTCACATATAGCGGTATGGGCAGCGTTACAGTATAAGAATATCCCGGAGAAAATAACAGAGCTCATAAAGAGTCTTAACTATGAGGCCGATTGCTGAATACTGGACGAAAATACAATTAGTGGCATAATTGCGGTTAGAAAGGGTGTTAGACAGGTCTGTTTATAATCACCTCTATTATTTAATATCGTTTTTGACGTCATTATGGTAGATGCAACACGTACCAATAGAGGCGTAAGCTGGAGACTGCAGGGATGTTTAGAAGTTCTTGATTACACAGACGATATTTGCCTTCTTGCTCACAGATACTCTGACATGCAAGACAAACTCCGTAGGATAGAGGAAATGTCCACAAGAGTGGTACTAAAAACATCAAAAAGATCAAAACATTGCGCATAAATGCATCAACTACTCAGCCATTCCTCTTACGGCAACAACCTGTAGAAAAAGTAACTTCTTTGGGTTGCTCTATTACAACAAACGGCGGCTCATCTCAGGATGTGAAAGCCAGACGGGTTTTTGCTATGCTAAAATCTTTATGGCGATCCACACAGCTATCTGCCAACACCAAACTCACAATTTTTAATTCCAATGTGAAGTCTGTGTTGCTGTGTGGCAGTGGAATGCTGCACCCAAACACATCACTAGCATCGAAATATTTATACACAAATGTCTCCGCAGAATCCTATGTATATTCTGGCCTGAAAAAATAACTAACATCAATCTTTTGAATATCACCATTCGGTGGTATTCATCCAGCTGTAGATACGTAGACGTAAGTGGCGCTGGATTGGCCATACGCTTAGAATGGTCATCGACTAGAATCCAAAGGATCAACGACGTATTAGAAGGCCTGCTCATACTTGGAGGAGACAGCTGGATACCGAAATAAGAATTTCAAATAAAACATATTGCAAATGAAAGAGATGATTAAAAGAACTTTGTTATGGTGCTATGTTCCTTATAGGAACTACTGGATATAATATATATACGAAAAATTCTAATAAAATTCGAAAAGGATCAAAATTAAAAAAAAAACGATAAGACCATTTCGGTATAACTGTCAGAAGATCATATTGTATTATTTTGATTTTATTTCGTTAAATGTTTTTTTTTTTTAATTATAAAATTTTAAACATTTGATTATAGTTTGATATTCAGTTAATTGCTCTTCTTAAAAACCTTTCTTAGGATAACAAATTTGCATATTATACTTTTGGGATACACACATGAAAAAAAAAAATATCAAAACCTGGAGAAAACGACCTTTTAGTGTATTAAAACTACCTTATGTGGGGAGGGTATAACGCGTTTGTGCTGATGTGTGTTATATCCAAAAATAATGGTACAAGAGCCACCTTAATGTATACCAATCGGCTTAAAATCACTATTTGACTCGATTTAACAATGTCCGTGCATCTGACGTCCATGGAAACCTTGTAATCAAACTACAGATCGCAATTTTTTGGCCACTAATGAAATTTGGAAATAATGTTGAGTCTTCTTTTATTTAATATATATATTTTTATTCATATATGTATATTTTATATAATACTATACATGAATACATAAACTATTAGTTATGGTATCATTATTTTTACCAGCATAATTACTCATTATCTATATACTATACACTGTGTATTATTGTTAAAATATATTTCATCTAAAAATGTATCCATTAAATAGTTAGTATTATATAAAAGTTACGCTTCTCTACACCAAATTTTCATACATGCATTTACATGATAAAATACAATAGTAACATTCGATCCGAATTATTGTATATATTATAGAAAATGAAAAAAAAAAATAAATAAAAATTGTTTGAAAATCTGCAAAATATTATTTTTATTGATTTTAATAAAATATATTATTGAATTTCTTCAAATTCAATTTTCAAATATTCAAATTTATAAATAGTAAAAATATTTTAATAAGAAAAAAATTAAAATTTGTTTAATAAAATATTTACGAATTTGAATATTTGTTTTGACTAATTCAGTGATAGGACAGATTTCTGTGAAAAATACAATTGATTTTATAAATTTAGTAATAGAATACGAAATTTAATTTTTTTCTATGTACGATCAAAAATTATATAGCCTAGTGTTGCATTTTTTATGCCCGTTACTGTATATATTTACATACATACAAAATTTCTCCAAAAATTCTTATTTCATATTTAATTATAAATCATTTTAATTTGTTCCTCAAAGTGTTTCCTCCTCCCATTTTTGTTATCACTACTGCCATGATTTACTGCATATCAGCCTACCATACCGTTACTTTCAAATATGACTGTGTTACATACACACACATCAAATGTCATACAATTGTGCAGGCTACAGTTTTTTGTTTTTTCTGCTTGTCACAAATTTGTCTCAGCAACATCAAAGACCACAAACAACATTCTATTTGTCTTTCAAAAGCCAAAAAACCAACATGAGATAATTATTCCATCTCATCTTTTAGAGATAAAAATTAATTTTGTAATGAATACTTTGTGATTGCAAAATAATTTTTAGTTTTATTTCTTCTACAGCTTTTGTTCGTTTCATTTGCAACATTATTTTTTTTTTATTTAATTCAAAAGAATTTTTCTATTTTTTGTAAACAAAAAATATGAGAATATTTTTTATAACAAAATCTATGATGAATTTGTTTTTAAGAGGCTGAGGATAACGAACAAAATTCTCTTTAAAATCTTCTCTCTCTCTTGCTCATTGTGTAACTCATGTAAATGAAATAGTTTTTCTGGTTTTCTTCTTTTGATTTTTCTTGCTTTACTGGCTTTAGGTGTCAGAGTGAAATGTCTATAGATTGTTTTTGTATTTGCCGTGGCGAATTCATTTTTCTTGTTCTCTCTATTTTACACTCGCCATTTTTTAAGGGTGGAGTTTATGTTGGTTACACTCTCTGATTGGTTTACAGAGTTTGCGCTTTGAAAACATTTCAACATAAACAGCAGGTGTTTGTGTTTATTTGTTTGTTGGTAATTTTGAGTGCGAGTACAAGTTGTGTTCTTGTTTTCTACAAGCAAATGTTTGTTGTTGCTGCTGGTGTTTTTGGGAGCATCTATTACAACATCTACATAAAAATGGAGCATGTACAAGAAAATTGTGTATTTATAAATAGCGTGTGTATAATTTGAATCTTTGTTATTTTATATGCTTGATATGTTTGTAATGTTGTTGCTGTTTTAGTGTGTGAATGAATGTGTATATACAGTGGCATTTATATCTGTATCTGTCTCTCTAGTATCAGTGTTTTTATTTTGTTGTTATTTTTGTTGTTTATCGGTATCTGTATGTATCATGTCCTTCATGGCTGCTTGTCTTCTCTGTGGGCTGTGTGTGTAAATGAATGCTGGCTTGGTTTAACTTGTAAACGTAACAAGAAAAAAGGTTCGATCTCTGAGCCGTTTTCATCCTACCCTCTACCGTAAGGATGACTACTATTACATTAATGCTAAACAAAATTTAATATCGCACTCATACTGAGAAATAATAAAAGAAGTATAAAATCTTTTTCACTGTGAAATTTTGTTGTAAATTTCAGCTCATTTTTTTTTTTTCTTTTTTTTTTTTTTTTGTCACAGCTGTCACAAGGACAAAAAAAGCAAAAATAAAAAAAAAATCTTTTGTTGTTGAGCTTTAATTTTTTTTTAAAGCCTTGCTGCTGTTGTGATTTGGTTTGATGTTGTGTGATGGTTCGATTTAGTTGCTTGTCGTTTAAGTTGAGTATGAAATATTTATGGATTTGAAATTTAGGTTTAAGAATCTTTTTGAGTTCATTGAACGTCAATAGAATAACAAACTACATACAGTTTAAAAAAAAAACAACATTCACACTCACCCCTTTCTCTCATTTGCAAATTGTTTTCATCATCTAACCAATTCACTTTAATTTCAAACGCTAACTAATGTTGCGCATAAAGAAGGTACTTTATTTACTTTTATGGTACCATTCAAATTTGAAAAGTACCTTCAGAAGCAGAGTTGATTTTTTTTATTAATTTGTAACAATTATTTTTATTAATTTGATATAAATTTTTTATTAACAAAAAAATTTTTTTTTAATTAATTTTCTTTTTTAGAAAATTTTACTTTTTACCCCCTTAAAAAAAATCAATAATATTTCTTTTTATAGCAAATTTTCTATAAATTTTCTTTTTCGGGAAATTTTTCTTTTATAGGAAATTTTTCGATTATATTTTTTACAGAAAATTCGATTAATACTTTCATAGAAAATTTTGATGTTTATTATTATTTCAAAAGTTTTTACGAACTTTTAACTATAGAAAATATTCAATAAATTTTCTTTTTATACGAAATTTTCGATAAATATTGTGTTTATGGAATTTTTTTAAGAAAATTTTCTGTAAATTTGCTTTTTATAGACAAATTCGTTTTTTTTTATAGATAATCATGATAATTTTTTTCTAAAAAATGTTGAGTAATATTTTATAGAAAATTTCGAATAATTTCATTTTCTAAAATACAGTTATGGAAATTAAAATAGGATCAAATATATTTATATTAATCTTTTTGAGCTCTCCAAAAAATTTTAAGCAAAACAATAATGGATTACAAACTTATATAAAAATAATATCCATTACTATTATACCAAAAACGGTACATCATTTCTAGCGCAAATTGTCAGCAGTAAATTCATCAAATTTTTTTCAAATATTTGCAGTTTTTTCCAAGCCTTTACTTTTTTTAAATCTCAATGACAATGTTAATAATTAGAAACTGAAAAATGACAAAAATCGTTAATAATCTTTAATTCTGAGAACAATTTTTATCAAAAAGGATCTATAGAATAACATTGTCTATTTTTATAGTTAAATAATTTTAATTTTAATTAAAAAACTGTACTTAAGATTAATTTAGAAAGTTTTAATGTAAATAGAGTTCCTTTGGAACAGAAAATCTTCAAAAAATGTTACCATGTCGGAAACTTTTAATTCCATTAAGTCGGTTCAAAATCTACTAGGAACATAATTTTATTCTAGGAATATAAGAATACGATTGGACAAAATATTATTTCTCTGTAAGATAATTCTTAAGCTCCCTGAGATATCGACCTAACAATTTGCAATGGTAGTAACCAACACCGTTATCCTTAACTGTACATACCCCCTGTACAAAAACTTCCCAGGTCAGTATTTTTTGAATTTTTACTAAAGGAAAAACATTTATAAAATAAATATTTGTTTTTTTTTTTACTTAATTTTACGTAATTTTTTACTTTGGGTAGATGAGGATACTGTTTGTGACTTTCCCTGTTTCGTATTATAAGACCAGGGGGCTAATTCTGTTAGTTGTGATCGAAATTGTTTTCGAATTGAAATTTATTTCGATAGCGAAAAATTTTCTAATGTTGGTACTCGATACGAATCGAATCGATTCATTGCTTCAGTGTTGTAAAAGACTTAAATAAGTACGTATTACAACACTGAATAAAATAAAAGAAAATGTAAACAAAAAAACATATGGTTGTGCAAAAAAAAATAACACAAGTGAAAGCGAAATTTTTTAAAGATACAATTTTAAATTAAAAATGGATCCCATTGTGTTTTTTACTCGTCGTCTTCTGATTCTGACGAGATTGAAAACATTAATGTCATAAGGAAACAAATAAGAAACTCCTCCGACCCCTTAAGATTGACAAACAATAAGTATGTATAAATAAGTACATACATACATATGTATTAATGTATGTGTTTTTCTAGATTCAAAAGACGTTTTAGGCTCATAAAGGAAGCATTTAATTATGTTCTTGAGCAGTTAAAGTTTGAGGGGATACTTTCCAACATGGTTCCACCAAAAATTCAGTTGGCGGCAACATTATCATTGTTGGCATCCGTAGGTTTTCAACACACTGTTGGAAATGATTTTTTAATTATCAGAAGTCAAAGTGCTATATGCAAAATCACTAACCGTGTATTGGATGAAATGGAACGTAAGGGCCACCACCGGTTCGCTTTTTTGAAGATTTATTAAATGTTACCTTCCTTTTTACGTTTTGCTTCTGATCAGCGTAGACCTACATACATATGTATGTAAAAAATCGTTACAAGAAATAAGAGATTATATTAAGTTTTTGCGGCAAGCTGTTCCCAAAGTTGATTAATTTTTGCCTTTCCTTGGGAACTGTTTGGTAAAATACTTTTTGCCAAGTCCGTATGTTCTGCCATAAAGTCGGCCAGAATCTCCTTTTGTGTATAATTTGACCTAAAAGTAATAAAATTATTAATATTATGATATTTTTTTAAATAAGTGACAAATTTTTTACTTACATTTTCCTTTGTTTCTTCTGTTTGCTAAAAATAAGTTATTTCGAATGCTTCTTTGCTTACGAGTAAAAACTCGCAAGGTTGCATTCGAATGCCATCGAATTCGTTATCGAATGCCATCCAAATAATAAAATTTTCGCATACGATTGCGAAAATTAGCTCCCAGGGCTTTTTAAAATATTGTTTTGAATAGATTTAGTTTTTATCAATTGTTTTCTCATATTCTTAGAAGAAATGTATGTTCTTAGCGAATTTAGAATCGACTTTAAACAATTTTGTATTCGTGAACTGCCTTGTTGTCTCTGTTCGACAGTACCAAAGCAGAGTTTGTGGACTATAATTAGACACCAGCAGCATGGATTTGTATTTTCGGTGCCGCTACACACTTCGTCAGTATTCGTGGTTTCATTGAAACCTAAACAGACTTAATGGCATTAGAGTTTCCCGACTTGATAAATTTTGTTGGTGATTTTTTCTTCCGTAGTACATTTTATAGCCCGAACCTCTTCAGAATGTTTCTGAATGCTGTTTATTAATTGAAAATAAAATTATCTAACATACCAATCAACTTCTGTACACAAAATTTGCTTGAAAATACGATTTTCCCCATATTTTTCACGTACCTATTTTATGGATCCTTTTTGATACAAATAATACTCGAAATGAAAGATCTACAATAATTTTTATTTTTTTTTTTTCAGTTTTTAATTGTTAATATCGTTATGAAGATTTAAAATAAGTAAACTTTCGAAAAAACAATTTACAAATTTTTGACGAATTTATTTCTGACCCAAATTTTATCCGCTCTAAAAAAGAAAATTTTGCGCTTGAGATCATGTAACGTTATAGAAATAATATTAAAGGATATTATTTTTATAAGTTTATAATTTAATGTATTCGTAATGATTTGACATTAAAACTTCTTTTGTTTGGCATAAAACTTCGTCGAAAACTCAAAAATTTTAAAGTAATTATACTTGAACCTATTTTTTCCGTAACTATATGTCCATGAATTTATTTTTATAGAAAATGGGACTGCTTGGCAAAAATACTGTTAATATAATCTGGTGTCATAAATCTGTATCACTTGAACTGCTGAACAGATCTACGGATATATGAGAGAGTTGTAGAGCAGGTCCTAAAATTTCAAAAAAGGGCTTGAATTTGGAATTTTTTATTTTTGCCTAAACTTTTAGGTTTTCCTCAAATAACACTCATTGTCCAAACTACCTTGGACACTCTAATTAAAAATTATAAAATTTTTAATTATTATATTAATAATAAATAAATACCTAAATTTATTAAAATAAGCAAGTGTAGCTAAGTAGTTGTAAGTCATATAATTGAAGTGCTACTGTAATTCTATTACAATATGGAAATACTAAAAATTATAGCATTAATTACGCTATGGAAAACTTCGCGTTTTCCTAAAAAACCGAAGTTGTGCCCAACTAAACTAAAATTTAAAGAGCCACTTACTTTTCAACCATCGTGGAATCCACTACTTTATAAGCTTACCTCAAATTACCTGCAATAAAGAAAGGTTGTATACCCCCCCCCCCCCAAAAAAAAAAAGAAAGAATACCTACTTGTTGTGACCGTGCCATCCCTGGAAATAAAGGTGAGAATAATTCTATCTCAAGAACAATAGTTAAAGGAAATATTAATCCCAATTTATTTCTTTTATTCCCTAAATCCACAATTATAATTACTCTATCTATGAGTAATTATAATTACCCTCTCTTTATAGATTGGTCTCATTTGATTATCCCATACTCTACCCCGCTACCACATCTATAAAGGAGACATACAAATAGACACCAAACGATTTCATGGTCCTTCGAACCGGATCTGAACCAGTGACCTATGTATCCGGTATAAGTAAAGTAATGAGTAAATTTAACATTAGTTATTTAGAAGTTTCATTATCCATATAAGGAAGATAGCATAATTTTACAATGGGACGAGTAATAATTCCTGAAGCAATACGAACGTCAGCAGTACGCACGTTCTGATCAGAACTGGGGTAAGTCTTTACTATTCGTCCTAATCGCCACTCATATGGTGGTTGCAGATCATCAATGACTACCACGAGATTTCTAACTTCCAGATTCGGAAGAGAGTTTTTCCATTTATATCTTTTGTATAGTGATTTCAAGTAATCTTCCTTCCATCGGATGGAGAATTGGTGATGGATTGCTTTTAGCTTTTCCCATCTATTTATCAGAGATATATTTTCATAATTTTGTTCTGGGAAAGCAATTATAGGAGCACCTCGTAAAAAGTGTCCAGGGGTTAATGCGGTTAGATCTGATGGGTCTTCCGACAAGGCAGATATTGGCCGAGAATTGAGAATACCTTCAATACGAGCTAAAATTGTCGAAAATTCTTCAAAAGTAAATTTTTGAGCTCCTGTGACATGTTTTAAGTGGAATTTAAAACTCTTTACGGCGGCCTCCCATAAGCCACCCATGTGGGGAGCGTGCGGTGGTATAAATTTCCACTCAAATCCATATATATTTTTGAAATATATCTTGGGCTGCAGTTTTCACAAAGTTCTTAAATTCACGCTCGAGTACTTTGCTGGCACCTAGAAAGTTTCTACCGTTGTCAGATACTACCCTTTGGGGGAGCTTCGAACCGGATCCTAAGGATTTAATATCTTAAAATTTTCAATATATTAAAAACAAAGTGTTGAACATTTTTTGAATTATCTCAATTCGCCTAGCCGCGAAAAGTTATCAGAATCAAGACCTTATTTAAAATGAAAATGGGTACGAAAAATTGTTTGGTTTTTCTGAAATAACTTCCGTACACATAAAAAAAATCACCAATCACCAAAAATAATTCGGTCAATTATTTTGTTTATATCAATTACTAAAAACTGTAAAAAATTAGGAACAAAAAATTTGTTCAATTAAAAAATTTATTAAATCAATCAAGTGGATGATTGAATGAATTAAAAAATGTAAATTAGAAAAAAATCTTACTTTAATTTTATTTTTACAATTTCTTATAGTTTATATTTGCTTGAATATATTAATTAAATTTTTTATATAATATGAAAACAACTATGGGTGCCCCTAGGCCATCTAAATGGTAGTGAGCTAGTCTGTCAGTCTGGGGGTTGTGGGTTCTATTCCCACCAAAGACTCTGGTCGGTTTCAATACTACGAGCAATAGTCTACGTTACTCCGCTCGGTTAGAATTAGAATATAATTCATAATTATAAAATAAATAAATAAATAAAACAACTGTGTTAATTGAAATATAAAGTAATAATTTTTTCTGTATGATGTAGGAGTGGAAATTGTTTTCAAAATATCCTAAGAGTCTCAATATATTTCAAAATATTATGTTGAGATTTTTTCTAATTATCTCAATTAATCTAGGCGTGCAAAATTATTAAAATCAACCCATTTAAGGGGTTTTACTGTTTTGGTTTGATTCTTTCACTTAAAAAATAAAAAAATATTTCTTGTCGCATTTTTCAAAACACAAGATATCACGAATGGCTAGTGAAGAAATTTTATTGAGAGTTACACCTTACCTTCCAGCATTGTTCGAAAATTGTGGAATTTTTAACAAAATTTCAAATTCGTCATATATAAGATTGATTGATTTAGCACTAAAGTGGTTCCCGCTCGCTCAAAAATATATATAGGAGAACATATCTTTTGAAAATAGTGAAATTTTTCATATTTTTAAAGTGCACAAAAAAAGTCCAGCCCTATAAAATGGATCGGTAGCAGTAAAAATGTAAGGCAGAGCATATTCGCAGACATTGAGGAACAAATGCCTCATCCCTTTGGACACATAGAGCTGCATTCTTGCTTAATTGGTACAATTCTCTAAAACGTTGCTCGGGAATTGTAAATGAGTCTGTGTAATTTCTTAATTGCGGGCAATAAATCCTCAAAATGTTTCGCATGTTGTTGAGCTGTTATTATAGCTATGCTATACATTTCTTTATTTTATTTTTTTTATTCAATTTTAATATAATTTTTTCATTTGTTGTAAATTTTTCATTTGATAACTTTTGATATACGATATTCCGGCAAAAACATAATTGGAATTGCTTTTTCTCTCAAAACGAGAAATTACTTAGAAATAAATACAGAAACGAAATACAGTTTTTTTTTAATTTATTTTTAATGTAATATACGAGGGCGGATCAATAAGTCCGTGACTTTTCGAGCTTCCCTCATAGTTATATGAAATGCAATAGACTACTGTCAAATTTTGAGCAAATGTTATCATTTACTTTGCTTAAAAAATACAATTTTTCGAGGTCCTTAAAACAGGCATTTGTTTGGTCAATAATTTCATCGTTAGAGCTGAATCTCTTGCCACCGAGCCATTTCTTTAGGCCACTAAGGGCTAAATCCGGAGAATATGGCGTATGAGGTACCTATTCGTAGCCGAATTCATAGAGTTTTGCTATTGAGACGGCATACGTGTGCATCCGTTCTTATCTTGATGAAAAAGAACTTCTTTCTTGGACATATGGGGTCGTTTTCTTTTTAAATCCTCATTAAATTTGTCTAATAAGTTGGCATAATGTTCGCCGTTTATTGCTTTTCCTTTTGAAAGTAATCTATGTGGATTATCCCGCGTGCATCCCAAAAAACTGTTGCCATCACCTTATTGGCCGACAAACTTACCTTGGCCTTTTTCGGAGCAGGTTCACCCGGAGAAACCCATTGTTTAGACTGCTGCTTGGTCTCCGGAGTACAGTAATGGATCCACGTTTCATCCACAGTTACAAAACGCCGCAAAAACTGATTCGGATTGCGGTTAAACAACTCCAAACAATACTTTGAAGTTGTCACACATTTACGTTTATGGTCAATTGAGAGCGTGTTTTGCAGACAACTTTCTTAAACCCAGCTGATCATTTAAAATCAACACCACACTGCCATATGAAATGCCTATGGCATCAACAATCTCACGCGCTTTTACTCTTCGGTCGGCCAACACCATATCGTGGATTTTTTCGACATTTTCGGGTGTACTGACCTCAATTGGCCGTCCAGAATGTTCAGCGTCATTTGTACTTGTGCGAACACAACGAAATTCAGTAAACCACTTTTTTTTACCATTGAAATCGATGGTACAGAGTCCCCATAGTATTTATCGAGCTTTTCCTTGGTTTGATTGACGGTTTTTTTTCGCAAAAAATAATGTTTAATGAGAACTCGAAATTCACTTTTTTCCATTTTTAGAAAAATACACGAGGTTGTATGTTTTGAACAGCTATTAAACGCAAAGTAAATGACGACACTTGCTCAAAATTGGACAGTAGTCTATTAACAGGTGGTAGTTGATGGGAATGGTATTGCATTTCATATAACTAAGAGGGAAGTTCGAACTTATTGACCCACCCACGTATTAAAAAGATAACGATATTTTGATCATTTTGACAGCTGTAGCGTATAATTTTTTATAAATTTCTAAATCTAAAATATATTTTTCTTAGAAATTCTCTTAGCAATAACTAATAATTAAAATTTTATCTAAACTTCTTCTATTTTTTAAGTATGTGAAAAATATAAAATATAAATTATAAAATATGTTTTTATACAAAATTTACCTAAACTTTTTAAATAAATTTTATTATTATGAAATACTTTTGAGAAATTTTGTAAACTTATAAAAAAAGGAAATTTACTTAAAATGTTTTTTCTGCACTACGTACATCTACATGGCCAATCAGCTAGACGGATGGACGGACATCGTTAAATCGATGTAGTTTGAGATGTTATTCCAAGAATTCATTTTCTGTACATGTAGATGGATTTTAAACTCTACAAATATAGTGGTATAAAGGTGGAGTTGAATAGTTTTGTAGGGCTCTGACAAGAAATTTAAGATCGAAATTATATTTTTGCCAAAAATCTTAATTATATGTTATTTTAAAATTATAATAAATTTTCTACCAATAAAAATGTCAATTCCTTAAAATTCCTAAAATTTAACGATATTAGATTCTAATTACAAACAGAATTTGTGTCTAAATATATTTATGTATTTAAACTAAATAGAGAATATTTACACTAAATATTCGCAATTGAATTAGAACATTTTTCTTCCCTTTTTTTATTATAAGTACATCTCTCTTACCAAATGCTTTTATATACACATTTACTACACATTTACACATTTATTTAATAATACAATAACATAAACATTTTTCAAAATTTCAATCTTGATAACAAAAGAAAAAAAAAGAATCTGTAAAAATAAAACATATCGTATATTCTTTTTGGTGACACTTATTTTGTTTAAATCATCATGTATGAATATAAATGTCATACAAGCATACAACACAATAATGTATTTATACATTATGTACCAAATAATAAGTAAATTTACATTTGTCATAAATATGCGGGATCATATTTTTGTTCCAACCTCTCTTCTCTTTTCAAGGGTTTTAATTTTATTTACTGCTGAGCTATTATGTGGACCAAGTGAGTACTAATAGTACGTTTGGTAAATTGTACAAGAGGCTGTTGAATACTTAAACATCTGAATGTATTCCATTTATTATTATCAGGGCAAGTAAAAATGTGCTCTTAAAATTTGGAAAATTTACAAAAAATATATTCTTAAAATATTACTTTTTTTCTAGCTAAATTTTAAATTCACGCTAGAAATAACTTAATTGTTATTAGAAATTGCTAAAAGAATTTCTTTTTGAACTAAAGAGCATTCAAATGCAAATGCATTGTATCATGAAATTACAAAACTTCTATAAATTGTTAAGATGAAAATTATTAGGTTATCGTATTTGAAAAATGTATGTGTTAATAAAAAGAAAAATTTCACTTAAGAAAAATTATGTAAAGAATTTGATTGGCTGAAAAATATGCAAAATTATGATCTTAAGTTTAAAATAGGTAAAAATATGCCATTTAAATTTAAAAATATGCTCTAAAATAAGGATTTTCTATTAAAATATGACAAAATATGATGCTTAGTCAGAAATATGCTGTTAGAATCAAAATATGCAAAAATATGCAGTAACAAATCAATGCCAAAATTCTTAAAATTGTCTGCAACGGATAAATAACTAACAGTCCGGTTCATTTGAAGTCCAATAAAAAAAATATGATTTTGCACATTTTTGTTACCCTGATTATTACTTAGTTTTTGTTTGTTGCAAACGGCATTTAAACAACAAATAATTTCATATTTTCTATACATAGAAATTAATCCAATATTTTCACTAAATAAAAAATAATTCGATATTAGTATATACATATATGAAAATAGAAAATTCATTAAAAATTTCCTTTAAAAAGAATAAGCTGGGCAGCCACCGCACACTGGGGATTACGCGGAAAAAAGTCAAATTGTCAACATACTCTTCATGCAATATGCAGTGATAGATTTTAGACTAAATGGTACAATCAAATCAAAAAGAATTACTCCGATCTGTCTGCCAGTTGTTTTTTTATATCCATCTCAAACTCAGTACTTGTAAGTTTTACCGAACCAACTTAATTTAAACCTAAGAATTTAAAAACGAATATTATTTTATTATGTGAGCTAACGTTTTTCTTTTTATTTTTTATTTCAGTATACTAAAATTGAAAAAATAAACTCTGCAGAGTTAAGTTTTTTTTTTGTTTATTTTTATGAACATATAACAAAAATCCCTTTTTTTCTCCAAACATTTGGACCTGCAATTTTAGCCTTACTTTCCCACAGTTGGAAATCACTACTAATACATTGTCTCATATCTGTTTTTCATTTTTAATAAATTTCAAGTGCCACCAGGTGCCACCTCTCAATTTGTTGCATTACACAGTACAACATTTTTCAGCTGATTGATTCGGGACTCAGTTCTGATAAGGCTCTTTTGTTTAGCAACGAATTTTAATAATTAGAATATTTAACGAAAAATGTTTACATATTAAATTCATCGCAATTAAATATAAAATTTAAAACTTATCGAAGTTTTTCTTTAAAAATTAAAATTTATCGAAAATGGAATAAATGTGTTATTAATAAAAAAAATCCTCATGCATATTACGAAAATCCCCAAATTCCTCCCCACGAAAATTTGTCCCCAAATGAAAGTTTAAATCCACAATTTGGGGACAAATTCCCTCATTTGGCAACACCTAATCGATGATTGATGCATAACTGTCGGCTTTATTCATAATCAAGTTACGGTATCACATTATCTCGTATCAATGTAATTAATTGTGAATAAAGTCTACATTTATGCATCGATTTTAAATAAATGTAGCTCATTTTATTTACAACATATCCAGCTTTATAATAAAAGAGAATAAGATGCATTTTTGGTAGCTTTAAAATTTTTAAGATTTTCCAAAAAATAAAAATTTTTAAATTTCGTAAAAAATTTTATTTTTTTCAATAAAAATTTTTAACAACTTTGAAATTCTTTAGCAGATTACAAAATGTTGTAAGAAGAAATTTTCTTCAAAATTGCTCTTCAAAATGCTTTAAACTCGTGTAAACAGCAAAATTTCTTAAAAATTTATTGATCAAAAATTATTGAACAAAACTTTTGAAGATTTTATGGATGCCGTGTATATAAGCATCAAAATCGCATCTGGCAATATTGATAACTATAAATAATTTGACAGCATGTTCATTCTTTTGATGTAATACATCGGAATCACTACCCTTTGCACCAACGTCGATGTAAACAAAATTGTAGTTCGCGTCCACAAGCGCCATCAAAACAATGATGTTTTTCTTTTTATAATTGAAATATGCGCTTCCACAGTGTGCTGGGAAATACTCTCCCATTCCTCCTCTGTTGCTGTTGGCATCTGTACCAATAGATATTATTTTTGATATGTTTTTTTTATTTAATAAATTAGGTTTTACCTTTAAAAATTCATCTTTTAATACTTTATATAATGCAGCGCAGACTTCAGGCACAATATTGCATATCGATGATCTTGATCTTTTAAACAAGAACATCAGACTTGCGTAACTGTCCCCAGTCGCTAAAAATCTCAAAGTAATTGCCAGGCGTTCTCCGAGGCATATACATTCCCGCATATTAGTATTGGCCTTTTCTATTGATGGGGTGACGAGATTAAGCAAATAATCAAAATCGTCTGGTGACATTCGCACAAACTTT
Source organism: Protocalliphora azurea (assembly GCA_932274085.1). Lineage (NCBI taxonomy): Eukaryota > Metazoa > Arthropoda > Insecta > Diptera > Calliphoridae > Protocalliphora > Protocalliphora azurea. Next base: position 201,810,674 of record OW026519.1, on the reverse strand, counting down.
TTGTATAGGTCGGGATCATTCCTTTTCAATCGCTCCCTAAAAGAGACATTCATACCATTACCTTTCAAAAGAAAAGGTCGAACCCAATGTTCCTTTTGTTTTCTTCTTTTTTTTTTGCATTATTATCAGCTACTTTTTCCTCCAATAATAAAAATGTTGATGCTATAATAATTGTGTCGTCGTCCATACTTATTAATTGTTTTTTTTTTTTTTTTTTATAATAATAAATTATTTTTTATAATAATAAATTATTTCACAAAAGAAGCAAAACAGCTGATCAAAGTCAATATTTTAAATATAAAAAGTTTACCAATAGTGTAAATTAGCTTCAACAAATTTTGATCAAATTTTTATCAAAAGATTTTGAAATATTTTGAAATAATATTTTGATCAAATTTTTGAAACGTGTAAATAGAACATTAAAATAAATTTTCAAAATTTTGATAAGACTTCAAAATACCTTCAATCGTGTAAATCTAGCTTAACTTAAAGGTAATTTGTATTAGAATTTTTTGATATTTTATTAAACCAAATCTGACAAGCCGTTCTCGAGACATTTGGCAAAATGTATGTTGTGCAACCTCATTAATTTTATATATCACAATTTATCTGGTATATAACTGAACTGGAGTTAATTCAAAAAAAATGATTTATGGTCTTAGAACTCCATAGTTATCTATACCTAAATTATATGAGAAATCATGTACCGCGAAAAATAATCTGTAATAAAAAGAACCAAAAATTCAAGACTTTTTACTTCGAATTTGAAAATTTTTACTTTCTATATTTTTAAATTCAATTAAAATTCATTTATAAATTTAAGAAACTAATAATTTTGTTAAGTGTAAATTATAGTTTTTTTTTCTGAAGCAAACCTTCATTTAATAGATTAGATTCATATGTTTATATGTATTTTTAAATCTATTAACTTCATTACTTATCTGTCTACCATTAGTTAGTTCGTTGTACATGTTGGTCATTCATTTATTTATTTATTGACCATCTAAAATCTATTCTCATGCAAACATTAAACGTAAATGTGTTGACAGTTAACAATTGATTTTGATGAGTCGTTTTCAGTTACATTTTTTTTTTATTATTTTTTTTTTTTTTTTTTTTTGTTGGAAGTTTTAGCTACAACATTTTAGGCCAAAACAACATTTGCTCTCACAATTCGTTTTTTTTTTTTTGTGTATTTGATGAGTATATGGCTTGATTTTAGTTTTAAAACATTTTCTACTGAAAAATGTCACTTAAATTGTAATTGATGTTTAAATGGAATCATTAAACTCTGTGACTTTGACTGTCATCAGTTAAAAAACTGTATGAGTAGATATGTATGTGTTTTAGTGATTGAATATAAAACTGTTTATTTTGAAAGTATACCCGGTAATTAGGATGTTGTATGGGAAAATGTTAAGAAATTTTTGATGTTTTTGATTTTTTTTTTTTTTTAAAGAGGAGGTCATTTATATATTTGAAAAAAAAAAATATATATGGAGGAAATAAATAAACATTTAATATAGAGTTTTTGATAAATTGAAGCTTTTTTTAAATACTTTTAAAATTCAAGGCAATTTTTTTTTCAAAATAAATAAATTTACTTAAACTAATTCTTTTTAGATTACACAAGGCAACATTGATTATGAACAACGAGATTTCTCAGTTAATTTAAATACACCTAAACATGAAGTTCAGAGTCCATAAATCATTTTTGTTTTTAATTGACACTAGTTCCTAATATAAATCGTTATATAGAAACTAAATGAAGTTACACCATATATTGCAATATATTCCTGATTTGGTTTAATAAGGTATCAAACTGTTATAATTAAAATACCTCCAGGTTATACCTACGTCATTTTTTAATTTGCTCAAAAGTTTCTGAGAAAAAATAAAAAAACTTTGAATAAAATATTCAATTTCTTATAAAATTTCAAAATATTTGCTTTTCAACTAATCGTTAAAAATCGAAATCAATAAAAGTGGTCCTTTTTTTCTTTTTTATCATAAAGCTGGATATATTACAAATAAAATGACCCATATTTAATTTTTGAATTTGCTCAAAAATTTAGGAGACATTAAAAAAATTGTAACGAAAAAAAATTTAATTTCTTATAAAATTTAAAAATGTTTATTTTTAAAAAAATCTTTAAAAATAGAAAAAGGCAAAAATGCACCTTTTCTCTTTTTCAGCATGAAGCTGGATATGCTATCAATAAAAATACCTATATTTCATTTTGTAATTAGCCCAATAGTTCCGGAGATATTAAACAAAATTGACATAAAAAAATTAATTTCTTTAAAAATTTAAAAATGTTTGTTTTAAAAAAATCGTTAAAAATCTGAAGCGTCAAAAAACTCACCTTTTTTATTATAAATAAAATGACTAATATTTAATTTTTCAATTTGCTCAAAAGTTTAGGAGACATTAAAAAATTGAGATAAAACAAAAATGTAATTTCTCTTAAAATCTAAATATTTTTGTTTTTCAAAAAATCGTTAAAAATGGAAAGCGGCAAAAATACTCCTTTTTTCTTCCTTTTTTTTATAGCATATCCAGCTTTATGCTGTAAATAAAATGACCTATATATCGGTTTTTAATTGGCTCAAGAGTTCCGGAGATATTAAAAAAAAAAAAAAATTTAGATAAAAAACTTAATTTCTTTTAAAATTTTAAAATGTTTGTTTTTCAAAAAATCATTAAAAATCGAAATCTGAAAAAACTGCTTCTTTTTTTCTTTTTTATCATAAATCTGGATATATATTGCAAATAAAGCTACCCATATTGAATTTTTTAATTTGCTCAAAATTTTAGGAGGTAATAAGAAAATTATAAAGAAAAAAAATTTTATTTCTTATAAATTTAAAAATGATTATTTTTCAAAAGATCGTTAAAAATGAAAAGTGGTAAAAAATGCTCCTTAATTTCTTTTTCAGCATAAAGCTGGATATGATGCAAATAAATAGACTATTATTTAATTTTTTTAATTTTGCTAAAAAGTTAAGGAGGCTCCTCTTTTTTTTTTTTTTTTTTTTTTTTGTTAACATAAAAAGACATTTATATAATTTTTATTTTGCGCTATAATTTGAGAGTTATATAAACATTTGTATGAGGATATTGGGAATATAGTCAATATTTTTCCTTCGTTTTTAATGAAATATATCTCGTTTTATTTGTAACATATCCAGATTTATTAGCAATGAGAAAAAAGAGACATTTTTATTCGTTTTCGATTTTTCCATTTTTTTTTTTTTTAAAGCAAATATTTGAAAATTTTTTAACAATTTTTTCAATATCTCTGAAATGATTCAGTAGATTAAAAAATTATGTAGGTGCAAATTGAAGCCAATGCAAACTAAATTCTTTTAGATTTTTTTTCTTTATCGAAATTCCACACTTCTTTCCTCAGATATGTTAGAATGTGTGGTGAAGTTTCATTAACTTTATCTGGAAATACAGGTTCAAAGAAAACTACGCTAAGAACTCCTTGATAATGTGCATTTAAATTGACAGTGGAATCTGGTGCCTCGGATTCAATGTTCTCATGAATTATTTTGAAAATTTTTTTGTATAGAAATTACTTATCTGAGATTTTTCTAGAATTAACAAGCATTATTAAGCTGAGATAGCAAAACAATCTCTTATTACGAAATCTTCATATTTTTAAACTTTCTAATATTTTTTAAATTTTACAATAAATTAAATTAAATTTTTGGAAAACATAATTTTTCTTCTCCATTCTATATAACTTTTCTACTTTTAAGAAATTATTTTATATTTTTAAATTTATTTTATATTTTTAAAATATTAACACATATATTGTTATTATCTAATTTAATTTTATAACAGATCTCATAATTTACATATTTAAATATAATTTTTAACTCAAAAACTAAAAATCTTAAACAAAAATATCTTTGACTTTAGACATTGAAAACACCAACATTTTTTTTTTTTTGCCAAAGATCTAAAGAATGTCAAAGTAGCTCCTAATTAATCATAGATATTAAAACATAAAGAAAATAAAATTAATCCAAACAGATACAACAATTTAGCAAGAAACAAAAATAAAAAAAATAAACCGAATAAATAGCAAATCAGCCACATCTCATCATCTACTGCTATAACAACAGCTAAAGCAACAAAAGCATCAAAAGATTAAGTAAAAATATATAAAAAAATATCTAAAAGATGTAGTTGAAAGACAAAAAAAATCTGTGAAATTAAGAAGATGTTACAACTGAGATAAAACGAAACAAAAAATACTTGTTAAAAATCTCTGTAGTTTAACTTTAAGAAAGATGAGATAGATGAGAAGACTTAAGATGCCGCCGCTGCTGACTGGCCGACTAAATGTTTTAACGGCTACGAACAAATAAACAGCCATATTGTCTTCTGGCAAAATGCAAAAAGAAAAAAAAAACATTTAAAACTGAAACCAAAAAATACAAAAACAAGTTATGATTTTAATATTTAAAATCCAAATATAAAAAGACAAAAAAAAGTAGGAGAATTTTGAAGGAATTTAAGTCGGTTATGGGGACTATAATATAACTCTATAATAGAATTAGGCTTTAAAGAAATATCAATAAATTCATCTTGACGCAAGAATGCTTCAAATTTCTAGCAACGTTTTATAATTTTGGGGGGCCATCCGCCACTCTTTTTTAATAACCGTTGACGATATGTGTAAAATTACTTTTGTCCTAAATACTTAGATATGTCGACTATAATTTAAGTTCTTTGTGACCCTGATTATCACCCGTTTTTTGTTAATTATTTTTATGAATTTCTGAAGAGTTAAGAAATGGGGATAATACCCCACTTAGGGGATAAATTCGTCAAATGGACATAATAGAATCCTTTGTCAAAATATATTATTTTTATTTTACTTTAATACTGCAATTGACGAAATAATTAAAAGATAACAGCTTTTCACAAAACAACTTAACTCGAAAATGTTCAGGAGAGTTAAAAAACTGTTTAAAAATCAAAAATTTCTATGGAAATATAATTTTTGGATCAACGTAGAAAAATACCTATATGAGCAAACTATACGTCTTGACAATGTAATTTAATGATTAAATAATATGAAAATTGTTTTATCACGACTCGAAGATATTTTGTTGAAAGTCCGCAAAATTCATTGAAGTTCATTTCGTGCAAAGTAAATAAAAAATCAATTAAATAAAGCAGATACAAAATCATTAATTTGTTTAATATTATACATCATTAAGTATCTTGTAGTGGATTGGGACATTCCTAAAGAATAAATTGGGTCCGGCGAAGGTTCAGGGGGAGTCTTATGTACACTGTAAATTAATTTATAAAATCTATGGATTCTTTTTTACTTAAAATAATTAAAAATTGTATTTAAATTCCAATAACTAAAAAAATTATCAGAGAAGTTATTTTTACATGCTTTAAAAAAAAAACTTTCGCCTCCGATCATATGTAAATTAAAAAAAATCGTTTTGAAGAAGATTCGCAATGTTTATCTATGGCTATGGTCTCCCTTTCAACGCTGTGTACAGGCTAACACTTAATTAAGTTACATAAGATATCCATCAAGGATTAAAAACTAAAATGAAAGCACTGCTAAAAGAAGCCAATAAGGCTCAAAAGAGCACTCAGTCCAAATATGACTCGCTGGTTCTACTGGAGTGTGATTATAACTTGATTATAACTGCTTCTAGTAAGGTGAACATTTATATTCGTAGCAAGAGAAACGGGAAGATTATTTTACTTGACCAAACTATTGAAATTTTAATACGAATTAAGAAGCCGAATTTTAAAAATTCAAAGTTATTATATAAAAATTAATATAATCAGTTTTTAAATACTTTGGATATCATAAACATCACTTTCATTGCGGTTATTTGTAAAATAATGTGGTGCCCTTTTTACTATCAATTACGTTTAGTTATGTTATCTTGCACAGTTTTAATAACTGAAGAAAGTACATTTTCATTCCCTACACCGCCATATTGAGGAACCCCTTAAAGTATACCAATCGACTCAGAATTGGTTCATTATTTTACCTAGTGCCCAAATAAATGTTCTCTTGGAGTAATATTTTGAAGCTCAAATATCTTAAATACATATAGGCGTATTTCCAGAGAATTTTTCACAAATTTGTATGTATCTATATAAAATATGGCATTCAGTTTCAAAAGGATCGCTTTAAAATTAATTGTAGCTTCTATATAGGGTCATGTCCCGAAAATCAGCTAAAAATACTTAAATCCCACATAAATGTTAATGTGAATAAAATAAAACCTTAAATAAAATTAACCATAGCTCCCATAGTGTAGGATATCATATAGTCGGTCTTCACTGAATATAAATAATTTAAATAGTAATTTATTTTGTAATTACAAGTATCTAGGTTGTTTGTTACATCGTCAGAACTTTTTCACAAAAATCTCCCAATCCATTTCACTTTTTGGTTAAATACTCGTATTACAAAATCTTTATATTTTCTATTGATTTAAATCGTTTTCTTCATTGTCGGTTAAAATTGGTATGAGAAATTATAGGAAACTTTAGTTTTTAAATGTATGATAAATTTTTAGCACACTCTCTTTATATTGTTTTTTATTGTTGGCAAGATTAATAGAGTAAATAGCATTTTTTAAAACTAATAAAAATAAAATTTTTATTTAACAAAAAAAAAAAAAAAAAAAAAAAACAAACAAACAAACTGGAAAAAAACTCATCATCTCCACATTGGAAAATTAAATAACAAAAATAAATTATTTTTGGTTAAAAATAATAATAAAAATATTAATATTATCGTCTTTGGGTTTAACTTCGGCACAGGCTTTGCTCGAATGGACGGTTAGTAATGATACTTTAAGATGGCAGTGTATTTCTGTGCCCGATCGTGGTTCATTATGCTATAACATCCGGTTTTATTGGTACCTCTTTGAAATTAATGCGTTTACCGGAATTAATTGTCTACATATGGATTTTAATAACGGCCAAATCAAAAGCCGAAACACCCTACATACGCAAGTCAATTTTATTGGAATTTTTTTATTTTGCACCCATTATGCTTGGAACACTTTGGTCTTTACTAGCTCCATAGTATACATTGTTTTCTGTCCCTTGATAATGCCCTTTGCAATGGTATACATATGCTTTAAACCGTGGTACTACCAGAATTCATTTGGTACAATGTGATATGATATATTTTTGAAATATTAAACAATGGTGAAAAAATTAAAAAAAAAGTTTAAAAATTTGTTCATTACTACTTAAAAACCCCTGCATAGGTTAAACTTAATATTTTATAAAATGTATATTAATTTGGAAATGTAATTTAATTATGGTTAATTACATTTAATTCTACTAAGATAAACCTTTTAATCTATTAACAAGAATGTTCTAGACAAATGTCAGGTATTACAGTAAAAATCAGTTATGAAAATAATATAGTACCTATCCAGCAAAAACTTTGTTAGTTATATTTGTTCGAGTTGTCCACATGTTCATGTACATAGTTATTTTTTGATTCTAGGGGTACTCAAAAATATGTACCTAATGAAAATAAAAATTAAAAAAAAAACGAACAAATTTTGTCATCGGTGAGATTTGAGCTTGAACACAAATTTACTATTCATTTTTAATGACTAACCCCTTACTCAGTACACCATCTCGTACATAATTTTCTAAGTGATAAAAACTTTATTTAAATATATATATATATATATATATATATATATTGTGGACTCCTTCATTCCAGTATGTCACAAACTTTTTAATAACATCAATACACTCCCCAACATTTAGAGGTGGTCATAAAAAAAAATCAACAAAATTGTGTTGTGATTGTGTTTTGTGATAATAATTAACAACAACAACAGAAAATTAAGATGAGGAGGACAATGATGTTGATGATAATAATGATTAAAATTGCTGACTTTGTTTGTTGTACAACTTTTCGCTAATCGGCGGTAGAAAAATCACTGGTCGTCATTTAAATGACTTCTCTCTTTGCTTCAGAAAAAGAAAAACAAAATATTATTATTTGTTTCTTTTTTTAACACAACGCCGAAATCATCTTTTGCCTTAAAATTATTTTATTAAACACATTAATTTCATTATTTCGCCAGTTAGGTCTCCAACATCTCATCTAGACAATGAGTTTCATTTCACTAAAGTGGTTGTTGGTTTGGATTGGAGTGGTAGTAAATATGTTAGTAAGTAGTTGTTGTTATGTATTTAAGCCTAGCGGCATGTTTGTGTCATCATTGACATAATTTTAGGCTTAACTAAAAATGCCTTCTTCCTTTATTGTCATTGTCATCATTGTATTTTAGTAGTACGACAATTTGTCCGTCTGTCCGTCTCTGTGTTTACTGATGATACAATATTTTCATATGGACTATAAGGTTTATATTGTTGTTATTGTTTTTTTTTTTTACTGATTACCTGAGTTTTGTTTTTATTATTTTTATAATTGTTTTTGTTGTCGTTTGGTACTAATTTGCTGTCATCTGCATTGTGATTTTTTGAACCATAATATTTTCTAGATTATTTTTTTTTTTTTGCTTTTTCTCTGGTTTGTTTCATTCTTAAAAATAAAAAAAAGAAGAATCTCAAAATTTAAGTGTCTCCAGTTTAGAAACCATTTGGTGTGAGAGTTTATGTTTGTTTTATGTTGTTTTTGTTATTGTTTTCTTATCTAATCACATAATTTCTGTTACCGTTATCTTAGATGTCGGCAGTAAGTAGTCATAGTAGTTTTATGCCTGTTTACTTTCCTTTTTTTTAGGTTTTTTGTTTTTAATTTTTTTACTTTCCTGTCGCTTCAATTACATTTGGATTTCTCAATATTTTATTCAATTTTTTTTTACTTTTAGTTTTGTAGGCGTAAACGAAGATTCAATGTCGTCTAGTTGTTATAGTTTTATTTTTTTACGTTTTGCCCAACTTCTTTTTCTTTGTTGTTGTTTTAACAAGGCTTTTCTTTTCATAATCAGTGTCTTAACCATCTTTAAAACGTTGCGTATTTATGTCATTACGTGTTTTAACCCCTCAGTGGCCTAGCGAGTTTTTATATTTTGTATTTGTCTGTGTATTAGTAATACAAATTATCATTTTGCAAATATCTTTATTTGAGTTGTGAAATAATTTTCTATTTAAAGAATTTGTTTTATTATTTTCTTTTACTTGAAGATAAAACATCTACCGATCTATTACTTACTTAATATGATTGAAGAACTGTCATAAAGATAACGTAGTTTTGGTATTAAGAGTATGTTATTTTAAAACATTAAACGATTTTTAGTGTCTCTTAAAATACTCTAGAATTTAAAAGGCATTCATATGGTCTTTAGAGCCACTAAATTTTTTAAAGATTTTAGTTTAAAATCTGAGAAAATAATTCACAAAGTTTCACGAGAAAGTACTGTCATTAGGCTTTATTATTCAGTATGTGTTACTCTGTCGAAACTTAAATACTAATAAAGTTTTTTAAAGCATTGAACATGAAGACTTTCGTAACAAAAATGAGTATTTGCGGGAAGTTTTACTTCACTACACAAAAAAAAATTATTACCTTATATTTTTCAATTAACACATTTGTTTCATTTTACATCAAAATTTAAATAATATATTCAAGCAAAAATAAAATAAAAAAATACACAGAAAAAAATAATAAAAATGAATATCAATTATGAAATTGCTTATATTAATTAAAATTTTGTTTGATTTTGCTTCAATCATCTATATGATAATATTAATTAACTTGGAATATTGGATTTTTTGCCACCGTGCTAATGTATGTAACGCACAGAAAAAAATCATCGAACACCCAACAGCTTAAAGTATGCCAATAGCGTCATAATCACTTTTTGAGTCGATATAACGTTGTCCGTCCATCCGTCTGGCTGGCTGTACATGTAAACCTTGTGTACGAATTACAGGTCGCAATTTTGAAGATAATTCAATGAAATTTAACATGTAGGACTTTCATGATACAAGCGTATTGAAATTGGTTATGATCGGTTCATTATTTCACCTAGCCCCCATACAAATGGCCTGTCGGAATAGGGGCTTTAACGATCATAAATGCCTTAAAAATAGCAATATTTTAATGCAATAAAATAGCAACATTTTAATGAATGAAAGAAAATAAGAAAGCTTTGTATAAGTATCAATCTTTGCGCCAAATTTTATGAAGCTCGATCCATAATTGACCATAGCTCCCATATAAAACCCTCTTACGAAAATCACTTTAATGTACATAAATCACAGACACAAGTTAGTATCAAGTTTATATTCGTCACAAATAAGATTTATAGAAGTAGAAATCACAGTCACAAATTTTATGAGGATCGCTCCATAATTTTTCATAGCTCCCATTAAGCCTACTTTCGGGAATCACCCTAAAGTGCATAAATTCATATAAATGTTAGTATTACCGTAATATTTATTCGTATATTTTATTTTACACTTAGTAAAAGTATCAGTCCACAATTGTCCACATGTCTAATACAAGACCCCTCCGTGAATTTTGATGGACATACATAATGGTGTGGGATTCACATGGTCGGGCTTGACCGACTGTATCTTTCTTACTTGTTTTTTTATAAATTTTAATTAATTTTTTTAATTAAATAAATTATACCTATAATTGAATTTTTGGTTTGTAGTTATTTAGTTAATAATTGAAAAAATAAAAATTTTATTGAATATACCTTTTCTCAAAAAGATTTCTCCCAATGACAATGCAAAAATTATACCTTTTCATAATAATTTTTAAATTTTTTTAATTATTAACTAAAATAACTACAAACCAAAAATTCAATTATAGGTATAATTTAATTAATTAAAAAAATTAATTAAAATTAATAAAAAAAAAACAAGCAAGAAGGATATAGTCAGTCAAACGCGACCATATGATAACCCCATACCATTATGTATGTCCATCAAAATTCACGGAGGGGTCTTGTATTAGACATGTGGACAATTGTGGACCGATTCTTTTACTAAGTGTAAAATAAAATTATGAATACAGAATATTACAGAATATTAATACTAACATTTGTATGAATTTATGCACTTTATGATGATTCCCGAAAGTGGGCTTAATGGGAGCTATGATAAATTATGGAGCGATCCTCATAAAATTTATGACTGTGATTTCTACTTCTATAAATCTTATTTGTGACGAATATAAACTTGATACTAACTTGTGTATGTGATTTATGTACGTTAAAGTGATTTTCGTAAGAGGGTTTTATATGGGAGCTATGGTCAATTATGGATCGAGCTTCATAAAATTTGGCGCAAAGATTGATACTTATACAAAGCTTTCTTATTTTCTTTCATTCATTAAAATGTTGCTATTTTATTGCATTAAAATATTGCTATTTTTAAGGCATTTATGATCGTTAAAGCCCCTATTCCGACAGGCCATTTGTATGCGAGCTAGGTGAAATAATGGACTGATCATAACCAATTTCAATAGGCTTGTGTTATGAAAATTCATCTTACTAAATTTCATTGAATTATCTTCAGAAGTGCGACCTGTACTTTACATGGACAGCCAGCCAGACGGATGGACGGACATCGTCAGATCGACTCAAAAAGTGATTATGACTCGATTGGCATACTTTAAGCTGGGTGTTGAATGATTTTTTTGTGCGTTACAAACACCAGCACAAACGCATAATATAAAAATTTAAATTTACAGTTTGAATAGGCCTCACAGGAAGAAAGTAATTCAAAACGCCTCCGTGTTTGCTTTAAATGCATTTATATTCTAAATTTCTTTTGGAAACATTAAAAAAATGTTATAGGACGTAACCAAAAAAGTTTTTAGAAGTGAACTAATATTACCACCATTTTAGAAAGAGACTCCAAAAATGTGAATTTTTTTCAAGTTTGTTTTTTTGCATTCGGGATCAAGTTCATTAAATAATTGTAGAAGAATACATTGTAAAAGTTTTATTGAACACTTGGCAGAATAGAATTCATTTTCTAGTCAGCCACAACCTACATTAGCACTCTTCAGCATCCCACAACTTTTCGGAAAATAGATTCTGTGACTTCTTTTCCCTATATGTTATTAAGTGAGATGAATGGTTTACGATAAAGCTTTTTACAATTATTTAGTATTATCCTTTTTCAATTATTATTGTTTATATGCTTAAAACTCTATGAAGAGTTTAACAAAAATTACAAACTAATTTTATCAAGTATCAAATTTAGTTAAGGAAATTCTTTCTCAATTTCTTTCTTGCTGTAATATTATTTAGAATTTTGTGAGGAGTCTAGTGAATCATTAAAGAAAATTTGTAGAACTCAAATTAAGCCCGCCATTTTATAAATATAAATAAGGGCAAACTGAGAAACAAGTAGTTTCCACCTAAATATCTCTGTAAAATTTGCTATATATAAGCCCTCCCCCTGATATGCAAGGTATCTGTGAAAATACGTCAGCTATGGTCGTTTAAAGTTATATTTAGATAATACTAACGATTCACAAGTTACAGATATTTTTTCCAAAAAAGTGTTTTTGAACCACTGTTGTGTTTTATTTATTTATTTAATAGCCAATGAAATTATAATTTCTTACAGGCTAGCATATATATTATTCTTAAAGCAAAAAACAACTTATTATTTAATTAAGTTAAAAATACTCCTCTTTATGCGGATTGGATTTAATGAGAAATCAATATATGGATAATAACTGTTGAATTGATTGCATATACGTCTCATGGGATCAAAGTTGTCATAATTGGTTCGAAAATATTTTATTTTTAAAGGAGTATAATTTCTAGTTGGACGATTTGGGATTACGAATTCGATCTTACGAAGCAGGAACTCAGAATTAATTGAACCTTTTACTAAATTAATTAAAAATGAAATATTCATATATTTTCTCCTATTTTCAAGAGTAGGGAGATCAATAAGCTGTAATCGACTTTCATATGATGGTAAATTAATATTAGGATTCCAATGACGATTACGAAGACAAAATTAGAGAAATTGTTTCTGGAGCGATTCATATTCCTGGATTGGTCTTACAAGAGATATGAATAATTGCTTGGAAACGTAAGGATCATTAAACTCTCTTCCCCAGTGCTTGAGGAAACCTAGAACTTCTTTTGCCTTATTAACGATTTGCGAAATCAAGCAACACACCCAGATCAAGAAATTCTTCGACTAGATCAAGTTCATTCATTTATTGTGTATCTATAGAGTACTGGACTTCTTCTGTAGAACATCATGTGTTTACACTTTCTTAAATTCAGATCCATTAGATTCATCATACACTAATCATAAATAATGTCAAGATCTGATTGGAGTAAGGAATATTGATAGGAATAGTTAAAGCTATGGAACAGCCGAAGGAAAGAAATCTTCAAACTATTTGAAATATAAGTAAATTTTGACCATTATAAACGAATAACATTTGTTGTAAATAATCTCAATATTTTCCCTTAACTATTCTAATATAATAATCACACTAGAAAAGATCCCTGTTTGCCATTTAAGGTTAATTTGACCAATTTCATTTAGTCCTTATTTCGGTTTCTCAGTCTTGGGAAAGAAAAGCAAAACTAAACTCTAACACGTTCACAACGCGCTGATTGATGACTATTTATGGTTATTATTATTATTTTTTTTTTTTGTGGTATTTTTTTCTCTGCTTTTTACGGTTTAACTACAATAAAATTTGCTCAACAAAAATCTCCGATTGCATAAAAATGTTGTAATTTGAAGCGAAGATTATTTTGTTTGATTTTTATTTTATGTTGCTTTTTTTTCTACGGCTCTTTTAGTAGGATTTTGTCTGTTTATTTTTCAAATGGAGATTTCTTTTATTGTAATTGTTGTTGGTTTTAGCTGGTAGATTTTATGAGTTTTTCTTATTGTTAGGCTTTTGGTTTTTTGCCGCTTTTTATTTATATTTTTTCTACTGCTTCTTTTAGTCTTTTTTTTTCTTTTTGATTTTGTGATTTTAGTTAAACATAAATATTTTGGACAGCCAAGCACGCGTCCACATTGATGTTGATGATCATGATGATGATGACAACAGCGATGACGATGACAACAACCATGTTGATGCCAAGATTGTTGTCAACTTAAGTATAATAATAATAGCAAAAACAAAAACAACAATTTGAGTTAGTGATTACGTGGTAAATAGTGAGTAAGTATTTTTTTTTTTTGGTTTGTTTCATTTAGTTGGTTTGTTCATTTGGAAGAGTCTCTTAACCAAACCTATAAAATAATTTTTTTCTTTTATTATATACTAAAAAAATTATTTGGTACATGGAGTTTATCATTACACTGGTAACACAAGTAGTGGTAACCAGTTTTGGTTGGAGTAACAAAAAAAAAAAAAAAGTACAAATAAATTTAACAAAACATTTGAAATTAACCTTAAGTGCCAGACCACCAAAGTGGTTCCTAAACGAATTTTTATCATTATTTTTTACATAACTCTGAAAATTGTGATCTGGTATAAATATCTAAATAAAAATTGACATGACTAGAGCTGAAATATCTTCAACTTGATTTGGAGGAGCATAGATCCCTAGCGATCCTCCTAGGTGCACCTCCAAAGTTGGTCCAAGCCCAAGTATATTTTTTATTCGACAAAAATTCAGTTATTATTTGATTCTAAACAAAACTCTTATGTGTTACTCTTATGTGCTTAGGTTATCTCTTAGTTTAAAAGCTAATTAGGTCCAGTCTACTTATGTTACAAAGAAGTGAGAGTTTTTTAATTCTCTAATCTTAGGAAAGGTATTTTTATATTACACCAAAATTTCAATAGAATATTTTTATTCGTTTAAATTTTATTTCAATGCAAATATTAACGCTATTTAAAAAAAAAAAATATTATATTTAAAATATAATTTTAAATTGGTCTGCATAAATTTCAACTCATCTAATTTTTTTTTTTTTCGTTTTTTATTAACAGCAAATTATAAGTTCATTTGAAAAAAGAATTGTGAAAAAATCTTTTCGGAATGAAAAATTTATATTTTATTTCAAAATTTTGGTCTAAAAGAAAAATTTATCGAAATTTTTGCTCTAAAAGGAAAATTTATCGAAATTTTGCTATAAAAAGAAAGTTTATCGAAATTTTGCTATGAATAGAAAATTTATCGAATTATTGATATAAATTTTGCTATCAAAAGCAAATTTATCGAAATATCGCCATAAAAAGAAAGTTTATCGAAATTTTGCTATAAATAGAAAATTTATCGAAATTTGGCTTAATTAAAAATTTTTCGAAATTTTTCTATAAATCGAATATTTATCGATATTTTGGTAAAAAAATTTAATTTATCGAAATTTTGCTATGAAAAGAAAGTTTATCGAAATTTTGCTATGAATACAAAATATATCGAATTTTTGATATATATTTAAAAAAGGTCAAAATTGATCGAAATATCGCCATAAAAAGAAAGTTTATCGAAATTTTGCTATAAATAGAAAAATTTTCGAAATTTTTCTATAAATCGAATATTTATCGAAATTTTGATAAAAAAAAATTTAATTTATCGAAATTTTTCTATAAAAAACAATTTATGAAAATTTTGCTATAAAAAGAAATAGGTAATCGATATTTTGCTTTAAAAGACAATTTATCGAAATTTTGTAATAAAAAATTATTTATCAAAATTTTGATGTAAAAAGAAAATTTATCGAAATTCTGCTATAAAATAAAAATTTTTCGAAATTTTGTTGAAATAGAAAAGTTATTGAAAATTTGCTATAAAAGAAAAATTGTTATAGCTATAAGAAGAAAATTTGTCATAATTTTGCTATAAAGTTAAAATTTATTGAAATTTTGCTATAAACAGGAAATTTATACGAATAT
Source organism: Protocalliphora azurea (assembly GCA_932274085.1). NCBI lineage: Eukaryota > Metazoa > Arthropoda > Insecta > Diptera > Calliphoridae > Protocalliphora > Protocalliphora azurea. The sequence goes on along the minus strand of OW026519.1, from coordinate 201,794,817 downwards.
TACTATAAAAAGAAAATTTAGCCTTTAAAAGAAAAGTTATATAAATTTTGCTATAAAAATAAAAAAATAATCAAAAAGTTTCTTTAAAGGATAGAAATATTATTTATCGAAATTTTGTTATAGAAAGTAAATTTATTTATATTTTGCTATAAAAAAGTTATCGAAATTTTGCTATAAAAATTAAAAAGGTAAACAAAATTTTGCTATAAAAAATATTTATCGAAATTTTGCTATAAAAAGAAAATTTATTTATATTTTGCTATAAAATAAAAATTTATGGAAATTTTACCGTAAAAAAATTTTCTAAAATTATGCTATAAAATGAAAATTTATGGAATATTTTCTACAAAAATAAACATAAACATTTTTCGAAATTGTGCTGCTAAAAGGAAATTTATCGATATATTGCTATAATAATTTACCGAAATTTTGCTATAAAATAAAAATTTTTTGAAAATTTTGCTATAAAAGGAAAATTTATCGAAGTTTTTATATAAAAAGATTACTTTTATAAAATTTGCTATAAAATTAAAATTTATTGAAAATCTATAAAATATTTTTTTTTTCAATTTGCTTATAAAAATAATTTTGCTTTAAACTGGAAATTTATGGACATATTGCAATAAAAAGAGAAATTTTCGAAATTTTGCTATAAAAAGAAAAGTAATCGAAATTTTCTAAAGAAAAATTTATCAATATTTAGGATAAAAAGAAATTTTACGGAAATTTTGCAATAAAAATAAATTTTATGGAAATTTTTCTATAGAAAGAAATTATATCGATAATTTTTTTATAAAAGAAAATTTATTGCTATTTTCTTAAAAAAAATTTAATATAAAATTATTGAAATTTTGCTGTAAAAAAAACTGATCCAAATTTGCAAAAAAAAGAAAAGTTATCGAAATTTTTCTATAAATAGAAATTTATCCAAATTTTTCTATAAATAGAAATTTATCGAAATTTTTCTATAAATAAAAATATATCGAAATTTTGCTATAAAAAGGAAATTTATCGATATTCTATAATAAGAAAATGTATCGCTAATTTCTTAAAAACGGAAAATTTAGAATAAAAAATAGACATTTTTTACAAAATTAAGATTTATCGAAATTTGCTATAAAAGAACATTTTATCGAAATTTGCTATAAAAGGACATTTTATCGAAATTTGCTATAAAAGGACATTTTATCGAAATTTGCTATAAAAGGAAATTTTATCGAAATTTGCTATAAAAAGAAAACTTATGATAAATTTTGCTAAAGAAATTATATTATATAAAAATTTATCGAACATTTTCTATAAAAAAAAATTTATCGAAATATTGTAATAGAAAAAAATTTTATCAAAATTTTGATATAAAAAAAAAAAATAATTTATAGAAATTCTGCTATAATTTAATTGTTAAACACTAGCTCCCTTATTTAAAATAAAAAAATGTGTGTATGCTTACTAAGGAGTGGCCAACATTTTCTTATGGAAATTTACACACAAAAAAGTTAACCACTCGTTAGCGAACATAGAATTTTTGATTTTGAATACGGCTGTAGGAACTTAATACATAATATTATTTATTAATTATATAATTATAATATAAGGTTTATAATTCTGATTGTTAAATTGCTCTAGCAGTGTTTTTGATCACTAGTGACAATACATGGTGTCGTTTGGTATTTCTTTGGATGTAATGGAAATTGTTTGGTTTCCCTCATTGCCAAATATAGGGTATACCTACAAACACTTACTTAAAAAAATCGAATGTTATCTTCTTTCTCTAAAAGTTTAAAATTTAAAATTTTATTAAATTCTGCACAGACATTATAAATTCCTTACTTTTTTAAATTTTTGATATGTAGAGTAGAATGTCTGTCTGTTAATAAAATAAAATATATGAGTAGTATGTGTGTGTGTAGTAGAGCACAGATCAGTTGAAAACCTTCTTGTTTTTGTTTTTTTTTTTTTTTTTTTTTTTCTTTATTAAAGACCCCGTAATTGCGGCATATTTACTTTGTATTTCTGCTCGTGTTTTTAATGGAATTACTTTTTTACGACTTGTACTTTCTGACTTTAACGATTTACTTTTGTTACCGTTGTGCATACAAATTATTTGATTTTGAATTGAATTTGTTGGTTTTTATTTCTTTATTTTTTTACTTGAATTAAATTTCAGAAAACTCTGAACTCTTTATAATTTTAAAACAGAGAAAACTTCGATTTTTTTTTTTTTGTTACTCTTAAATGGAAACAAAAAAATAAAAATTAAGTTAAAATTAAGTTTTTAAATGTTTATTGAAGATTTGTTTGATTAAATGTTTGACTTTTCTTTGTTAATTTCCTGGTTAACTTTAATGTGTTTTTTTTTTTGTTGTTGCTTCTTCTTCAGCCTAAATTAAATTAGTATGTTCGCTCTTCTTTTTTTTTTTTTTTGTCTTAAACAACATTTTATTTGATGGTTTTTTCCTAGAATCTTACAAAAAACCATCATCTTAAAATCAATTTTTAGTCTGGTTTAAATTTTTTTTGTTTTTGTTTCTGTTCATTTTTGTTTTAATGACGCGCAATTAAATGCGTGTTTTAATCGAAATTTTATTGTTTTATTATATTGTTTATAAAAAAAAAAAAAGAAAAAACAAAGTTTAATTGTCTTTTGTGTGATTTACAAAACAATGCTCATGTAAAAAATCACTTAAATAAATAAACAACAAATAAATAAATAAATTTGTTTAGTTGGCACTTTAAACTTCATCAGTCAGTCAGTCAGTGAGTTTTTTAAGGGCCATCATTTCATTTGTAGTAATTAATTAAAATCATAAAATTCTGGTAAAATAAATCAACTATTCTTTTTTTTCTACTCGTAAGAGTTTAATCATTTAAATATATTTTAACTTTAATTTAAGAGATTAAAATCATTCAGAGCTTCTGGAGAAAGTTTAGGAGTGGTAAAAGATTTCTAAAATTCAAAAAATTCTTTTGAGTTGAGTTTTGAATATCGAAGAATTTTAAAATGAAATTAATGAAGAACCTATAAATAATATAAGCAGATATTCACATCTCTTTAGTAAATGATACAATAGTGTATCATATTGTACACTGCGTGCTCAAATTAACTACTTGGAATTGATAATGCATTGGTATCAACTTGACACCCTGTCAGTATCAAATTATTAAATAACATAACATGTTCGATTGCAAGTGTCCAAAAGTTGCAAACGATCGGTATCAAAAAGACAATACTGTAAATTGTCAATATGACCACAAATGTTGTGGATTTTGCATCGAAATTTTTCCCTAAAATTAGATTAGGGAAGAGATTTTAGTAATTTAAATATTTAATAATCCATAACCATAACAGCGTCTAATCACTTCTGGATGAGGCTTAATCATGCCCCAAATTCACATTCATAAAATAAAGTTTTGATTTATTTTTTTTTTAGAAATAATGTTAAGATTTGGACTGTAATAAAATTAAAACGAATAGATATATCCTATTGGAATTTTTGATATAATAAAGATAAACCTGTTTTAAAATTAGAGCACTAAAAAGAACTTCCACTTTTTTATAACAAAATATCTAAAATGCCAAACTAGAGTTTGCATAATTTCTTTTTTCCTGTCGTTACAAGAAGACATATTTCAGAAAAAAATTGTGTTTAACTAACGTACAGGGTGTTTAATAAAAGTATTGTCTTTTTGACCCCAGCTTGCCTTCAGATTTGAATTTAATTTTATGAAAACAATAAATCAAAACATAATCCCGCAAATTTAAAAAGTTTGATTATGTCTTGGGAGAGTTGGGGGAGACCTTTGCCTAAAATGCTTTTGGTTTTTAGTTTAAACACTTTTAGGTTAAGTTTTCTGTTGGGAACATTAAAAAATTTTATAGCCCGGAACAAAAAAATTTTTGTAGAAGTAAAAAAAAAATATTACCTGCTTTTTGGGAAAAAAACCAAAAAATGTGAAATGTTTTAAAGTTTGAACTCCAGATTAATATAACTTTTTATTAAAGCAATATATTTATATAATTCTTGCTGCAATATTGTTAAGAATTCTGAAAGAAATACAGAGGATATTACAAAAATTCAGACCTAAAGCCTACCAAGTTAAAAACAATCACAAACCACGAAGCCAAAAATGAGGAAGAAATTTCGTTTTGACCTAAAATGTATCTCTTAAACTAAATGAAAGGTTCTACAAATTAAGCATATGTTCTTTCGTAGGGTTTGAAATGAAAATTTCATAGCCTATGTGACCAAATTTAAAGGTCCACTCTTTACCCCCTTGATCCGCTAAGTTCTTGAGCTCCCCCAAATAAACTCAAAAATACCTCAGCTATGACCATATAAAATTTTCAGATATCTCTAACTGTTCACAAGCTAATGAATTATAGAAAAAACGAACGATTTCTGCTTTCTGATGTATTGCCATTTGAAGAACCTCGTGATTAACAGGTGCGGATCCAGCTCAAGCATTTGGGGTAAGATTCATAGACCCGCTCCTAAGGTTGACTGAAATCTATTCATAACTCTGGAATGTCTTTTATATTTGTTCTTTAGTTACTAGATCAGTAGCGTCTTGCATGGTTGCACAAAGTGGCAGCATGAAAATATTTTGGGAACTAATTTGTAATTTTGAAATGTCAGAAATGTTAACCATAAAAGTTTACACAAGAGTAGTACAGGAGTATTCCAATTTAAATTTTAAAGGGGCTAATTCAGCAAACCCTCTCAGAAGCGGAGCTTCTTCTTCTTTTGTTAAAAATCCACTGCTGTATATAAGTGATCGCATGCATATATTACAATAAATTGGTTGTTAAATATCATTTCTAATTTAAGTTTTTAACAATATCACAAAATTCGTCTCGTTATTTTGCTGTATGAATTAATTCGCCTATAGTTCCAAGCCCTTCCAATTTCTTATGTCACGCAGCTACGATATTTATTTTCGGCCCATTCCTCGTCTGCCCTCTATTCTACCCATTAATATCAGTTGCAATAGCTTGTATTTGCTCCCACGTATAATATGACCAAAGTAGGCAGTTTTCCTTCATTTAATAGTAGGAAGTAGATCACGTTCACATTTCATTCTTCTTAAAACTTCATACTTAGACATTCTATTTACCCACGATATTTTCAGTAGTCTTCGGAAGCACCACATTTCAAATGCTTCTATTCTATTCATAGTGTTGATTTTTAAAGTCCATGTTTCTACAACATACAATAGTACCGACCAGATGTATCATTTTATAAAGCGGAAATGGAGGCTAATTTTGATTTCTCGGCTTGAAATAATGTTTCTATATAATGTTCCTTTTATGTAAGTTTTTCTGGCCATTTCCTCATGGAGCACACATCCGAGATAGACTCTTTCTATTTTTTTTTTTTTTTTTTTTTTGTTTATGAATAATGCAGCATTCGAGTAAGATTAATTGCTTTTATCATAAATTTAGTTTTCTTTATATTAAAGCTTAAACCATATATGCTGCTTTGTGTGCACACTGCTTGTATGAGCGATTTCAAATCCTCCATATTATCAGACAATACTGTCGTATCGTCTTCATATCGAATATTGTTGATAAATTAGCAATTTACCTTTATTCCGGCTTCCATAGAGCTTATCGATTGTTTCAAAATAACTTCAGAGTATAAGCATAAACATGCTATTACATTTTATACTTAGCAAATTATTCGTATTTAAAAATTAAAATATCTTAATATCAAAAAAATTTGTTTTATTTTGAATCTACCTAAATACATAATATTTAAAATTCTATTCTAAATAAATTGATTGCCTAAAAATATATAATTTTCATTATCATTTCCATTCCAAAAACAAGTAAGAAAGATATAGTCGTTCAAGCCCGACCATATGATATCCCACACCATTGTGTATGACCATTAAAATTCTTGCAGGGGTCTTATATTAGACATGTGGACAATTGTGGACCGATACTTTTAATAAGTGTAAAATAAAATATACGAATACTGAATATTACGTTAATATTAACATTTATATGAATTTAAGCACTTTAGGGTGATTCCCGAAAGTGGGCTTATATGGGAGCTATGGCAAATTATGCACCGCTCTTTATGAAATTTGGTACAAAGATTGATACTTATACAAAACTGTCCTGCACCGTATTTCATTAAACTATTGCTATATTTAAGACATTTATGATCATTAAGCCCCTATTCCGGGAGGAAATTTGTAAGGGGGCTAGGCTTTGTCCTTGTGTCATGAAAATCATACGTGACAAATTTCATTGAATTATTTTTAAAATTGCGATCCGTACTTTGTGAACAGCCAGCCAGCC